>CM066203.1:40244338-42644338 GCA_033675215.1 Rhodiola kirilowii | reverse complement strand
AGAAGTTCGACTCATCTAAAACACCACTTGGTCAATCGTAACTGTGAGATCAGGTGGATGCACAAAAGGCTAAGATACTTCGAAAGGAGGAATTAGTCTGAAATAGAACAAGGGTTGCTTTAAACGATGTTGCAAGTCTTGCGCTACGAAAGGGCCTCGATTCATCTTTGAATACTTAGAAAAGTTACTAACAGTTTATTATATACATGTTATAATACAAGAGTACCTGAAACCGAATGCTTCTCTTTACTGTTAAACCGTAATCACCAACTGCTGATCTACCGGAGGAATTACAATCACGCATCACCCACTGTAAGTCTTCTTTGTATTTACAGCATTTAATTTCTGTATTTACTTTTCCGCAATCAAAAACCAAAAACCCCCAAAAAATCACGTAGTTAATCAGAGCGCTAAAACCTCAATCAACCATAAAACACGCTCCCCCAGTTCAATCACCCTAAAAAAATAGCCTATTCCCCTAATTCCCTTGGGTTCGACCCCTACTTACCACTTACTACCCAGTAGTGTAGTCACAAGTAGCGGATATTATAAATTTATTTGTACAGAGGACACTGCACCTTAACGACAGTGCGGTGGCCCTCCGTCACCAGTCCACCCGAGGAAATCACAGTCCTAACTGCCGAGCCAACAGAAATCCCGAACCTCACTGCTGAAGCGGCCGAAGAAATCAAGCCAGGCCCGGTCCTTGCGCTCGGAGCACCCGAGGAAGTCCCGGACCTCATTGCCGAACTGTCCGAGAAAGACCTGGTCCTCACTGTCGGAGCACCTGAAACAGACCTAGTCCTCATGGTCGAAGTGCCTCAACTTAACCCTTCGCGTTTCATGCCGATCATAACCACCGAAGATCATATAATCAATGATGATGCGGTACAAGGGGAGTTGGAGGCAGAGCATGAGCCAAAAAAGCCGACAAAGGAAATCTCTCTCGTCACAAGCCAAGAAAAACCACCCGGGAACTCAATCATTCCAAGACAACCATTCGTAGCTACCACCAAGAAGAGGCCTCACATGGGAACATGCCTGTGGTCGCCAATGTTTGAAGGCACAAAACCCAACTTCCAAACTCGCGAAAGTGCCAACTATTCCAACATGAAGAGGCGGCAAAGACATGGGCCGAAAGAATGGAAACCCGGAAGAAGTAACAAGCAAGCACGACGCATTGGACCAGCAGCTATGGTCAAGGAAACCTCACCCTCTCGGAGCAAAAGGGCTGCCGAGACTTCTGTTCCAGCTCTTTTTATTAGGAGGTCAGTCCAACTGTTCAGCTGGAGATTCGATTATGACTGACCACCGTTGGATGCTTTTAGTGGTTGACACCACATGGACCCACTAGGGATCTGGGTGTTCCACTCTGTGACTTGCCATAGGGGTTGACAAAGGTATGCTGCCTGATGGACCAAAATTATACGAATCAAAAACACAGTAAAACCCACCAAATTAGACTGTTGGTCTATTTAACTTCTACTTGTTAGTCCCGATTTATTTCTACAGGGTATTTTGGACTCTAGAGAGAAAACACGCTAAGGAGAGGATTTTACGCCGAAAAGATGTTACGAGTCATTCCAAGGTCACGACCATGCTACACTCAAAATCAGCCTTAACATCCTTCATGGAACCGACTTGGAATCACTCAAATATGCTAGAACAGTTGGCAAATGGACAAGAACGCAAGGCAAAGGCACCAAGCCCGGTGAAGGCCAAACAAGGGCAATTTCATCTGATTTGGGATTTCGACCATGTTCCGAGCAGAATTTGGCTTAGGTTCCTTCTTGAGATCATCTTAGAATGACATTTTCATTCAAAATACACTCTCCAAAATCCAAGAAGCTCCGGCCAAAGCTCCGGTCAGATCCGGTCAAACCGATGGCTTTTGTGAAAGGTCACACAAGCTTCTAGAAGGATGCTCCTCCTCCATGAGTGGCTAAGCTCTCCTCCACTCTCCTTCCTCCACCTCATAGCAGCCAGCGGCTTTTGAGCCACCACAAGGATGTGACATGTGGTGGCTTCTCCTCCACAAGCTCATCTCCTCCTCCTCCACCCTTGGATGCAACACCACTTGCCACCATCTTGGCCCTCCATCCTCCTCCCCTTTAGCTATAAATAGAGGCCATCTCCTCCTCATTTGTATCATCACACAATCCACAATTCCACCATGTTTTAGAGAGATAGAGGGCTTAACCCTCTTCTCTTCACTTTCAATAAATATTTTGTTCTTCATTGTGGAGCTACTTCTCTTGTGTGGATCTTGCTTAGGAGCTCCTCTCCTCGACTTATTGTAAGGTATAAAATTACTTTCAGTATTATTTGTTTTTACTGTAAAGTTATTTTATTATTCGGTACCCTTGTTCAAGACAATAGTTGCTTGTATTCCTTGACATGCATATAAGTAGCTAAAAGCTTGCACTCGGTCGCAGGGGTGTACTTGTATTATAAATGTTTTAGATCTTACTCTTAGTATACCTTTGTATTCAAAACTTGTTCTATGTGCCATTTATAGTCAGAGTTTCCAAGATTGAGTGGAAGCTGTCACAAGCAAAGCTCTTCCGTGGGAATTCGTGATCATACTCGGTAAGTGGAAGCTGTCACAAGCAAAACTTATCGAGGAGGTCGACTTATCTAAAACACCACTTGATCGCAACGTCACTGGGAGATCAGGTGGATGCACATAGACTAGCATACCTTGAAATGGGTGTTTTAAATGATGTTGCAAGTCTTGCGTTAGAAATAACCTAGATTCATCTTTGAATACTTAGCGCGGTCAATGATAAACAATTATAATACAAGGCCCCTAAAACTGAATCCTTTCCTTACAATCTGCTAGCAATTGTTGTAATTTACTTTCAGTTCTCAAAACACACTCAAACCCAACCCCAATCGTAATTAATTTCTGCATAAGCTTCATTAAAGAACAACTAATCCACACTGACTCTCTTGGGTTCGACCCCTACTTACCACTTGCTACCCAGTAATTAAGTCGCGAGTAGCGGACTTATAAATTTATTTGTACATTTGCTCTGACGACAAGCATCTGTCACTGCCTCAGAGTTACCATCTTCTGTGAGCATTCATATTTTCTTGTACGGCTCCAGGCACATTTCTGTGGGTAGTGTACGAACTCCTTCCGTAACTGTGCCACCTTCTGATTCAACAGTTTCCTGGGACACCCGGCAACATTGATTTGTGCGCATCTCCAATCAGATCTTGTGTGCAAGGTTGTATCCACTCCCCCTCGCAGAAAACTATGTTGAGTGTTTGCACATGTAAGAGCAACCGGTTGCTGGCCATGGTTCTCGTTGTTCACTGAATCCGTCAGACCCATCCGAATAGTGTAGCAGTTGTTCGCATCCCTTTTTCCTTTCATCAGTGTATCACCATTCTGGTCTAGTACAAGACATGAGTAGCTGGAGAATGACACATAGTGTCCATCGTCGCACAGTTGACTGATGCTGATAAGATTTCTGGTCAGTCCTTTGACAAGGAGGGTGTTCTTGAGTGCAGGGAGATCCGAAACCATCAATGTCCCACAGCCGATCACCTGACCCTTTTCACCATCCCCGAAGGTGACAAACCACATCTGCTCAACAGGTCTAATATGGGTAAGATATTGAGAGTTACCTGTCATGTGGGCAGAGCATCCGCTGTCGAAGTGCCAACTATCATGCGATGTGAAGCTTGAGGTGTAGCAGGCCACCATGCAAACGGTTCGGTCTGCCTTTTGAACCCAGACTTGTTTCTGTTGCGGTATGGTTCGTTGATGGAAAGCACGTCGTTCGGCTAGAAACAAGCGACACCTCAGTTTGATGTGTTCCATCTGGTTGCAGTACCAGCAAGTGCGCCACTCTTTCCTTTGCACTGAAGGAGAGCCGAAGTGCACCGCATAAGCCCTTATTTGACCACTAATGGGTTGTTCTTGGTGCAAGTCTACTTTCCGTCTGGGGTGCTGTCTCACCTTCTGTTCTGACTTCTGTTCCGACACCGGTCTTGTTTTAACAAACGTTGTACCTTTTGAGCTACCTTCTCCTGTGAACCCCAATCCTCTATGTCCAGACTCCATTCTCTGAGATCTAAGAATATCATTTAAGTTTTTAGTGCCAAAGTTAAGCATTCTTACCGACTGTTGGAGGTGATTGAGTTCCTCCTTAGTGTCAGAGTGATCCATCTTCTCAGATTCTAGCTGAAGTTCCAGCTGTTCTACCCTCCTTAGTTGGAACACTTCTTTGCGCTGCAGATCTATGATGGTTTTTCTTAGACCCGCCATGCCTACAGGATGAGTGTCCCGATCCTTCTCCATTTCGACTTTCAGTGAGGAGACAATACCCAAAAGTTTTGTTTTCTGAGCAAGAAGATCCAGCCTTTCCTGTTTTATCTCAGCCAGTTGAGAAGTCAGTGAGTTAATTGTACCTTCCAGTTCTACCTTTAGTGTCATCAGTATCTCGACCTCCTACCATACCTTTTCCTTTTCCATAGTGACGCTTGCAACTGTGTCATTTAGCTTCTTGTTGATCTTGATCAGAAGCAGCCACTTCTCATATAGATCTTTATATGTCTGAGCCAGAGAATCCTGCGTGAGTTCTTCATTGTCACTATCCGAGAGGTCTTCACCTGGGAGTTCCAACTGAGATGGAACAGTTTCACTGGTGCTGCTGCACTCATCCAGAGTTGTGACGAAGGCCACAAAGTTGGTGGTTACACCTTCCTTTTCTTCGTCTGACTCACTGTCGCTGAAGCTAGCCACCATCGCCTTCTTCTTCATGAGAGTGTTTGCACACTGTGAAGCAATGTGGCCAAAACCCTTGCATTCATGACACTGAATCTCTTCTTTTCCTTTGTCAGACAAGTCTTGCCTCGAATCAGTAGATCTTGGCCTGCCGGATTTCCAGTTTCGGTAACCAGTTGATGAAGACTGACCTTGTTCTGGACCACGTCTGTTGATTTTCCGCACCATTCTTCCAAAGTTCTGTGCCATCATGGCCAGTTGCTCAATGGTGCAGCCAGAATCCAATTTGTCTTCCGTCATATCTGCTTTGAGAGCGATTCCCTTCTCTTCTCCGGTTTGGAAGTCATGATTGATCTCGTAAGTTCTGAGAGAACCCATTAGCTCGTCCAGCTTCAGTTTGGTGATGTCATGCATTTCTTCAATGGCCGTGACTTTCATGGCAAATCTCGAAGGAAGAGACATCAGGACCTTACTGGCCAATCTTTCTTCATCGATGGGTTTCCCTAGTGCAGACGCCTTGTTGGACAGTTCCAGAACTCTGGTGTTATACTCAGTGATGGTTTCACTCTCCTTCATCTTCATCTCTTCGAACCTGGTTGTGACAGCTTGCATGCGAGAGTTGCGAACTTTTGTCTGTTCCTTCAAAAGCTATTTGGAGGAGATCCCATGCTTCCTTGGCCACTTCACAGTTGATGATTAGCTTCATGACGTTTTCATCTACGGCCGAGAAAATTGCGTTCATAGCCTTTGAGTTTCCCATGGAAGCTTTGTCCTCCTCTTCTGTCCACAGAGCTTCTGGTTTCGCGATCGGTTCTCCAGTGAGATTGTTCATGATGGGTTCCGTCCACCCTTTCAGAACAGCCTTTCATGCCTTTTCGTCTAGAGATTTCAGAAAGGATCTCATCACGGGCTTCCATGTGGCATAGTTCGAGCCTTCGAGTAGCGGGGGTCTGGTTATGCTTTGTCCTTCCTTCAGAGTCATCTTGAACAGTTCAGGATCCCACTCAGTGTGTCGAGTGTTCGGCGCTGATACCAATTGAAATTATGTCCCCTGTTCAAGCTTGTGTCCAGGGTACTGTTGCGACAGACCTTGAACTCTTTGCACAACAGTTCAACTGACAGAGTTTGAACTCGTATCACAACAGTTCAGCAAATAAACAAAAGCAGTAGAACTCACAGACTGATAACCCAGTTCGGCTCCGCCTACTCTGGGGGATTTCCCACACCCGAAAAGGGACAGCAAATCTTTATTGCGAGTATAGGGCGTACACAGGGACTTACTCTTACACTTTGTCATTGCCTAACCTCAATACTCCGTCTCTCAGATTTGCAACCGAGGTTCACCGCAATTCCCCTCGTTCCCCTTCGTTCAGACCTTCTGTCCGAACGTTCTCAACCTTCTCCAGAAGCTCAGATGCTTTCTCTTGAAAGCTTTGATCACCTTTGTTGTGTGCGGCAGTTAATACGCTTCAGGCAGTCTGTGTTGCACTTGAGCAGACTGCACTTGCATCGATGTATTTCCAATGAGAAAACACAACCGGCCATCGCTTTCTTCTTCGCCAATCAGCAGGATATGCTCGTGTGTATTTGATCTTTGAAAGCAATGAGAATTAGGGTTGCCCTTGCATTGTATTTATATGCTTGAGCGAAACCCTAATTCGCACAAGATAATCCCATCAAATATTTCGGAATTGATTCCTAAATATTTGATGTATATCTTTCTCAAATCGATTGGAAGAATATACGAAGTCTTCTTTCCAAGTAAGTCGTGCCATCTTCAATGTAGATATTCATTCGAATATCTAATGCTCGAATAAGTCGCAGGCCGACTTCCACTTGTCGAAATCTTTGATGTCCAATATCTTCCGGGAAATATCCTTGCGTCTTGATCACGCTGTACAGGAGTACCAGGATATTGTTTGAACTCCCCCTGAACACCTGCTCGAACTGTCTAACTACGTTTTGCCAAATACATGCCACTTCAAGGGAACTTCAGGAAGAGCGAGAAGGCTCAAGGTAATGCTTTTGGTACTAAAAACCAAGAGCAGAAATTTCAAGGTCAAAAAAGTTTAGTTTCAAGTTTAGAAACTAAGTTAGATACATATTCTGCTATAGACTATGTCTCTAATTTTTCTGAAATTTTTGCTACGCAAGATGGTGAGATTTCATGGTGGGTTGACTCTAGTGATATGGCACATGTTTGTAGAGACAGAGATGTTCAAGTCCTTTGCTACTACAAGTGAAGGAAGAGTTCTTCACATGGGAGACGAGTCGACCGCCCCTATCCTAGGAAAAGGCCAAGTAGAGTTAGAATTTTCTTCGGGAAATAATCTTGTTCTTACTAATGTTCTATATGTACCTAATATTAGAAAAAATTATTGTATCGGGTACTATTTTGAATAAATTAGGTTATCGGCAAGTGTATGAAGCCGATAACTATATTTATCAAAAGGTGGTGTATTTGTCGGAAAAGGATACTTATGTAATGGAATGTTCAAGCTTAGTATCAATAAAGTTATTTCTTCTCTTTATATGAATTGTGAGCATGATATTTCTATTGATTCTACAAATTTGAAGAATGATGTTTCTACACTTTGGCATTCACGCTTAGGACATGTTCTTATGACTATTGCTTCTATCTTACACCTCGTGTTCGCTATGTTCCTCCTCTACATTTCATCTCACAGGTCATTTTTCTTTTCCACTCCACGGGCATCTACTAGTCACCATGGGCACCGAGCCATCGCCACACGAGTGAAGTTCCTCATCCGCTATACCTTCTTGTTAAATGTTATTTCTTCGCTTAGGGACTAAGCTAATTTTTAAGTGTGGAGTGCATAGTCATGTACATCGCATGTCACACATTCACTCTTGCATATGCTCAACTGTCTAAGTATTGCGATTGAAATCCTCGTTTTTCTACGATACTCCTTGATTGATTGACATTCTTTTGGATTCAAAGTCCAGGGACTTGAAATAGTTTTATTCGTGTGCGTATTCTCTCGTGTCAGTGTCATTGCTAGCCTTTGCCTATCACTTGTTCTACGTGTTTCTTAAAGCATGTTTGAGACTTGATATTAGTAGGCACTGGTACAAAATGTCAACCACTTAAATTGCATCTCTTTTTCTAGGTGACTTTAGTAATAGTATGTGTTTCTCTTTACTTGTCGTGACTTGCATGCACCCGTCTCTATTCATACACTATGTCAAGTTTTTAAGTGTGGAGTTAGAAAAAAAAATATAGTCAAAAGAGAGGCGAAAAATAGGCTTCCAATCAAGAACAAAGTTCTAAAATTTTAAAAGAGGGTGAAAAATTGACCCCAAGTATAGTTGTTTTTGAAAAAAAGAAAAAAATAATACTAAGGGCAAAGTGAGAAAAGTCACCCCTTGTGTATGAAAAAAATGAAATTTCTGCCCCCTTTTGCTTGATGTAGTGTACTTCCACCTTTCCATTGCGTGCAGTCATGACTTATTTTGAGAATTCATGTACTAAAAAATAAGGGACGATCCTCGTGCTTGCACTGAAATTTTGATGTGATTTTCGTACTACTTTTCAGAAAATTCTTAGCCGAGCTTCTCTTCTCTTACGGGTCATTGCCTAGTCATTGACACTTGAGAATGAGCTTTGTGCCAAGAGCCCGTGGACTATCCCTAGATAGCATAGGTGTATGGCGAGCATGTTTTGTGTAACTATTCATGTTCTTATTACGTTGCTATAGAACTATTTAGAACATGTGATTAGTCGCTTGCTAGCCGCGTGGACTGATCATTTGAATGCATGACTCGTTTAATCTATGATTGTCTAACAACTTTGATGAAGATGTTTGACCTGAAGTCGAGGTAACACGATGAATACGAGGTATGACATGACTTTACTGTGACTCGTTGAGCATCATTTCATGCATACACGTTAATTAGTTGTACAAGGGATTTGTAGGTAGTCCCATTCCTGAAAACCTTCACAAGACTACACTCGTCCTACTAGGACAGCCTAGAGGTTTAAAGGCTTGATGCATATGCTAAATGCATTCGTGTCCTCTACGTAAGTGAGTTATGATTTACATATTGGTTTAGTTAGAATTGATCACATGATATACAAGCGGGTAGCTGCTTTGTCGTTTATTGACTTGCGCTTTATATTGCTCGGGATGAACAAATCCTAAGTGTGGAGTGTGGAGTGTTTTGATCGGTTGAGTTATTGACCAATTAATTGCGCCATTCCATGATGGATTAGCTCGATTTTCCCTGGCATTTTAGTGTCTTCTAACGGTTTTTCTTAGTGTTTCAGGTTGTTTCTCTCCCAGGATCGATAAAAGCTCGAATGGACAAAAAGTTGAAGAATCGAGCGGAAATTGGCCCTTTTCTGACGAAGACCCCGTGACGCACCACAAACGCCTCGGGCGTTACGGGCTTACCTTGAATGGACCAGTTGTAGAGCAGATAGACGATCCCATGACGGCCCTTGACGCCTTAGTTGGACACAAGTGTTACGAGACTACCGAGAAGTGGGTCAGATGGCTGTCTTTAGCAGAGCCCGTGACAGTCTGTGGTACCTCCCATGTCATGGGTGTTTCCAAAAATCGGAACAGAATTAGGAAATTTGAGCCTATAAATAGAAAGCTAATTTTGGAGAAAAAGATGACCTGATTTCAAAGAAGAAGACAGAGCAGATTATTGCGAGAGATCAACGACTCAACGAGCTACATCGTCTACATGATTTCCTCGTCCTTGATTTCTATTTCTATACTATTTTTGGTTAATTTACCATGAATAGTGAGTGGTCTTCTTTATTCTGGGATCCTGCGGATCCCATGCCTTGTACCCAAACTCTTCAGGTGATCAATTAAACGTTTTATTAATGCAATTTGAGTATTCAATTTTATTGTGATCAATATTATCGTTCTCGCAAGTTTTACATCGAATGAGATGTTTGCATGCTAGAACGTATTTAGGTTAATTACCAAAAGATGAATGGGTCCTAGGTATTAACCAGATTGAATGAAATTGGTGTTAGGTCATGATAGCTACACTGGTAGTACATGAATTAATAGGAAAGTTGACTTTAATGTCTGAAAAACCCTAGGCTTAACAATCTAAATCGTTGATAATCCGTGGATGGGCGGCGTTCAACGATTGAGATTAATCTAGACAATGATCCGTGGATAGGCGGCTTGTCTAGTGTTATTTCGGTTTATTTCCATACTCGATATCATGATTTATTTACGTGACATTGTTGCATGATTTGTGGGTTGACACGGGAAAAGTTTGATCCTGGGATTCTTTCTCTGATCAAATCAAACCTTCTTTATATTTTGACATCAAAACCTTTCATTGTTTGGAATAACTGAAAAAGTCATTCGTTAACTAGTAATCATACACGTTGTTCCTTGGATCGACCCTTGGCTTACCAAGGTTTATAAATTGTTTTGACAATAATTTGACCCTTAAAACATATAACTTGACAACTATAAAGGGTTAAAAGTAGACTTGTCAATGATCATGGAGTACCAAGGAGGGTTGTAACACCCTTAAAACACAAGATCACTACTCACACATCATGTAAGACAACATGGTGTGAGTATGGTTTATAGCAAACAACAAAGGGAATTGAAAAGGTGTAGAGGAAGTAGGATGGTTAGTCCTAGAATCTCCCTTTGATCTTCTCTTCTTCTCCTCAGTTGGATCTTTGGTTGATGACCTTGGGTTGACCTCTTTTTCTGATCTTCATCTCCCCAAGAACCCAGCACACTTAGGTCAAAAATCCCTCTTTCTATTTATAGCCTCGGGTAGAAAACTTCTGAAGTAGCAGGTCCAACCGATCGGCTGGCTTGATGCCCAATTTTCCAGTCGGTCAGCTAGTTGCTGAAATCCAAAGTTCTTCTATTGCGAATGTGCCACCGACCGGTTGGTCAGGTGAGCTGAACGGTTGAATATGTGCCTGGGCAAGCCTTCTAAAATCTTGTTCCAGCCGATCGGCTGGTGAGTCCAACCGACCGATTCGATGTGGGCAGTTGTTAAGCATTCTGAAGTCTTATTCCAGCCGGTCGGCTGGTTAGTCCAACCGACCGACTGGATGTGGCAAATTGCTCTTCTGTCTGTTCTTTTATTCCAGCCAACCATCTGGTTCAGGGTAGATTCTGAACCGGTCGGCTGGTGGACCTTTTTGCCCACTTTTTGCTCTAAATCTTCGGATTTTCCTCAAGTTTTTGTATTTAGGCTTTGACATTGAGGGAGACTTGTTTTCTACCTGAAACGTAGAGATAGATGTCAAATGACATCAAAATAGCATCGGAAACGACCCAAAACTATAGTGAAAAACAGTTATTAATAAGTCGAAAACTCAACTTATCAGGGGGCATGGTCGAGGTTGCACAACCTTTTAAGGCTTCTAGTGATGATATTCGAGCTTAAAGATCCAGCACTGCCTATAACTGCCACCAGCCCATCAAGAACATATTTCATCACAAGACCTGTTGTGTCCCAACAAGCCGTAAGCTTTTCTTCGAGCGGGCAAATCATTTTCAATCGGGCAGTAATGAGAGTCAATCGACGCTCAAGGGCATCGGAGGACAACGCCTGAAAGAATATTGGAAGAGCCACTGGTCGACAAACACTTCCAAGGAGCAAGGCGTAATGATCTTTACATCGTATGAGATCTGGGTCCGAACATGGGGCATATGACACAACCAGGTCAGTTTTAATTGCATGCATAGAGTAATTAAATTTTTATGCTAAGCCAATTTTGTCAAGTTTTCCCAGAAGACCACTTCACCATCGTACCATTTGATCAGGGAAAGGAAGAAGATTTCTTCATGGAAAAGGAGGGAAGCTTCAAAACTAGTACCAGTAGAATTTAACCGCAGGGCGAGAGTGTCTGAAACTTCACGGAAGACCATTTTGGCCAACACTATCTGCATGGCCACCTTGGTCTCATTCTGTTCGATTTGGGAAAATAAAAGAGATTTCACTCGCAAAAGAAAACCGTTGAATGGAGAGTTAGTTTGGAGCAAAAGCAACAAGACTTGGACGAATTGCATGCAAAGTGGGAAGGCCGCAAAAGTACTAGTTATCCATTAGAATTGGGCCATGAGCCACACAAAGCCGCGCTGAACAACATGGCTCTCACCCATGGAAGAGGGACCTTGGCTTGAATGCAAGGCGAGTGATACGGGCCAAAAATGAAGGCTTCAACCATAGCAGCCCACATCGACCAATCTACCATTCAAGCGGATTGTCCAAAAAAGAAGGCGCATAAGGAGGCACAATGGGCGATGACCTTGATATTTATCTAAGAGGCCTTAGTTAAAGACAGTAGAGGAGCAGAGCTGCAAGCTAGGGAGGCACGATTAATGTATATAGATAGCAATGTATTGCCACGCTCGTCGAGCCGCATACCCATGTCACTTTGTGAGCTCCATAAAAGGCATATAGGATGGGACTTTGACATATTAACGACCTACAAGAGATTAGCATCTAAGTTCCATTGCGAGGGCAGAAGCGAACACCGAGAGGAGCATTGAACACTTGAGTTACATTCTGCCCGAGGAGGGGGTGACCAAGAAATTTTGGCATCAAGTGTGGGGAAATGACCAAACCAATACTGAATAGGAAGAATGTGTTACTCGATCTTTCGTGTCGTTAAGTTCCGACCTTTAATTAGCCCCCAAGTTCGATCCGACGCGCTGCCACCCAAGCTCTATAATGAGAAAATGGTCAAGCACACCATGACAACCCGAAGAAGCATCCTTAAGTGCACGAAGAAAAATTAGAAGGGTCCAAGCCAGTAATGTAACTAGTACCAACGAATATTCAAAATGCTCAATCAAAAGAGAGTTCATGACCCACCAAGTCAAAGCTAAGAAGTAATCAACTTTAGCACCAACAAGAAAGAAAGGCGAGACATGCATTGACCTTCAGGACAAGGCCATTTTTGAAGGGACGAGAAATGATAGAACCTTAGCAATCGAAGCCCAACTCAGATTCAGCGAGAGCCATGAGGAAAGAACATGGCAGATTGGGCAAGCATGTGGCGGAAAAATTGGGTCAAAGATGACCTATCTACCGAGTGGTTCAACCCTTCCTTCTAGAGATAATGAAGGGACTTCAAGGATTAAAGCTCAACCCAAGAGAACAACATATTCTAGTTTGAATACGCATCAGACTTGGGTACGCCGCAGTGGAGAAATCGGTTTGGAGCTTCAATAAACCAACTCAACATAGAGAAGGATCTTGGTCTTCATTGGATCCTCTCTTGGATGCACTAGACCTAAATGAGAGTCTAGAGAGGGTAAATGTGCACCATCAAGGTCGTTGTTACACATGGAGAGTCAAGGGTCCAATGCCTTCATTCCTTTCCCTTAAGAGGGTCATTTATGGACGTCAGTTAGTCAAGGCAAGGCACTAGTATAAAAAGAGGACCTGCGCATCAGTTCTGATCATCAAGAAATGTAGGGGTGGGAAAAAACCGCTCCGCCTGTAAAAACCATCCGCTCCGCACCGCTTTTGGAAAAAACCGATTTGTCAAAAACCGCACTGCAACCAAATAAAGCGGTGCGGAAACGGTTCTTTATCTTAAACAACCCGGTTTAAACCGCACCGCACCGCATATATAATTAATTATTAAATAATTAAATAATCTAATAATTAAATAATTAAATAATAAAAATTAATACGTTTAAAAAACAAATCATATAATTTCAGGCCCAACCACATGCCCAAAACACAAAATTTAATTAAATTTTGGTTGGCTCTTATGTTTAGGGTTTCATTTGTACATTTTTTGTCATTTGAATGTTTCAGCATTGTTTATAACATCCGATTTTAATGTTTGAAGTTTTGTTGTTGTAGGTAAACAAGTCAAATAATTGTAGCAGAAGCATATAAGTTTTAAACTTTTGTAATGCGGTTTTTAAACCAAATCGCGTGCGGTGCATATTTTGTTTTTACTTTTGTAATGCGGTTTGAAAAATTTCCAAACCAGATTATGCGGTGCGGTTACGGATTTACCCTTAAACTGCACCAACCCGTACCGCGCCCACCCCTAAAGAAATGTGTCAAACGAGTCTCTTCTTGGTCATTGTAGTGTAGTTAGACGGACTAAGCCTTGTGGCCAACTTCAATCTTCGAAACAAGAATTGTTCGAGGCATTGTTTCCTTATTGTATCAAACTCATTCGAGCCTTCTATCTCTTTGTTCCATTTCTAGTTAATAAACCAAGCTTTCACGACAATTTCATATATTTTTTTAGATCTTTAGATCATTTAATCTAAATGTGAAAAGGACAGTCCAATTAAATGCCCCATCTAGATTGAATGTTAAATTCTTATATAAAGTAGGCCATGTTTTCTAGAAAAAATTCATATCTGATTTATCAATAGTGGGGTATGGTTAATTGATGTTCCTGCTTTTGGTGAAGTCGAAGCGCCCTAATTTTATCTACACATTCATTCTAAATGAGAATGAGTGATTGAAATTAAATCGCGTTTAGAGCCTGTCCACTTGAACTGAAACTTAAATGAACTTAATTGTAACTGAACTGAAATTAATTTATATTAACTGAACTTGACTGAAAGTAACTGAAATTAACTTAACTGAAACTTGATTTAACTAAAACTTAATTAACTTAACTTAACTTTGACATCAGCCATAAAATATTATTTTTTGTTAATATATAAGCATATTATTTATTGATGATGATGATGATGATGTATGATGATAATGATGATATGATATGATGATGATATGATATGATGATGATATGATGATGATGATATGATGATGATGATATGATTTGATATGATATGATGATATGACGATGATGATGATGATATGACGATGATGATGATATGATGATGATAATGATGATGATATGATGATGATGATGATGATATGATGATATTGATGATGATTATGATATGATGATGATATGATGATGATGATGATATGACGATGATAATGATGATGATGATATGATGACGATGATATGATGGAATTGATGAAAAAATTGATTTAAGTCGAACTTGACTTAACTGAAATTAACTTATGTTAACTTACATTAACTTAACCGTCAAAAATAGAACTTCAAGTGGACAGGGCTGTAATTAGGGGTGGGCAAAAATCGCTCCGAATTTAAAAACCGCCCGCATCGCACCGCAAATGTGTATTTGGCTAACCGCACCGCTTTGGACAAAAACCAATTTGTCAAAAACCGCACCTCAACCGAATATAGCGGTGCGGAAGCGGTTCCCTATCTCAAATCACCCATTTCAAACCGCATCGCACTGCATATATAAATAAATAATTAAATAATTAGCAATATAAAGTTATTATAAAAAATAACAAAAATAATAATTTATAGCCCAATCCCAATTTAAAATTAAGTCGTAATTGATTTCTATTGTTGCTTGTTAGTAGTTCCGTCGTTTCTCTTTCTCTTCCTCGTTTGTTCTTCGTCACAACTTCACATCAAATCTTTGTTTTCCCCAAGCTGACAAGCCACGAGAATCTCGATCGTTATCGTTTGGTCTTATCTTTGTTCTTGAATTATGGAATCCGTAAGTTTTTTAGTTCAAAAATTTCTTGTTGATGGTTACTTAAGTTAGACATTTGTATCTTTGTTGAATTGTATCTTTGTGTTGACTCCAAACTCTGCTTTCAATCTCTTCAAGTTTGGAGTCTCTACTCTATACTGTGCAATTTCTATTTTTTTGTCAACTTTGAAAATCGGCTTTTGAACCAAACCGCACCACATAAAGTGGTGCATCACATAATTGGTTTTAATTTTTCAGGTGCGGTTTGCAAAATTTACAAACCAGTTAATGTAATGTGGTTGTGGATTTACTTTTAAATCGCACCTAACTGCACCTCGCCCACCCCTACGTTTAAATACACTTAACACGAAGATGTATTACTAACATTTTTATTTATTATTTAGTAAGATAACACAAGTTATCTTGGTTTATCATATGTTTCAACTACCCATTTAAAACTCCTCTCTCTTCCAGAAAGCTCTCAGCCGAACCCAACACCAGTTCTCCTTTTTCTCCCACTCCCCCCTCCTCACCTCCCCCTCCCCTTGTCTGCTCCGTCGATCCTCTTTTCCTCTCCTTCTCGTTGCTCGAAGCTTTGCGCCTCCCCGGGTTGTGTTGTTGTCAGATCTGAAGATGGGCGTGGTGCGAGGTTGCGGGTTATTGGTAGGGTTGCTAAGGCGGCGTTGGTGGGTAGGCCAGGGGGCTGCTGGAGGTGGATGGAGCGGTCGGTGATTGTTAAGTTGACAGGATGGGATGCGGGCGTTTTGGCTTCTTTTTGTGTTGTCCCTCTAAGTGTGCTCAGCTTATGACGGTTTTCATCTCAGCCGTTTCGGTCTGAGTTTTCCTCGCCGTGTCTTCACGGGTTTTTAGTGTTTTTGTGGATATTATCCACCGGTGTTCGACCGGTGCTTTCGGCAGGCGGATATTGCTCGGTTGCTGTCAAATGTTGACCTGCTTTTCTCATGTTATGAGTGACGAGGTGATGTGCCCACCCACTCACAGGCAAAGTGGAGCAGCAAACTTATGTCTATTCACATTTTATCTTTTATTGTCTATTCTGATCCCAGCTGGATGTTATTTCCTAACTTTAAGTCCTATGTATGCCTTTGTCTCTGTAAAACTTACAGCTTATCAAAAAAAATCTACCCATTTAAAATAACTTTATGGTCCTAACCTCACTGAAAAGAAATCCTCATTTTTTTTTTTGAATTCCCAACATGGATTACACAACCAAAGCACAACAAAGAAATATGACACAAGCAAAAACTACCAACTAACTAGGAACAAGAAAGCTTATAAAAAAAACTAGAAAAAAGAAAGCAAAAACTAAAACAAAAAAAATCCTCACTTAAACACTCCTCCTGTTAATATAAAAAATAAGGGTCAGGATAATGTATAAAGTCAAATTTTGGTACAAAATAAAAAATTCGTCAAAATCATTTTATAATTTGTCAGTTTATTTTATAGTTCGTCAAAATTATTTTATAATTCGTCAGTTTTTGAGCCGAAAAATGAAAAGACGACATAATTCGTCAGTTTCATTTTATAATTCGTCACCAAGAAAAACATACAAAAAAACAAGATTAATCCATTCAAATCACAAAATCAAGAGTTATGATTAGTTTGTATACCAAAAAACTAATTTTGCAACAGATCTTATCCTAATATATAAATATGAATATTCTGGTAATAATTTGGATCGAAGCAGATAAGTGTATAGTGCAAAATTTCAACACGTCTCCGCTGAATCACATGAAGCATATCTGTCACGGATCAGACGTCGAGTCTGGTGGATTAATTATGGATTTTTAACCCACCTCCTTGTCCTTTCTCGTTCGTCCTCCACCGCAACGACTCCGTATGCGTTAGAGCTGAGAAGCTCGACACTTTCATCTCAAATTTTCTTGTTTTAATTTAAGGTACAATAACTGGCAACTAGTCGAGTTTTGGAGTTTTTCGTTAAGTTCAAATTCGGGGTTGTTATCTGAATTAGGATTGAGAGTGTTGGAAATTGGTGAGTGATTTCGTTGATCAGCAGCTGTAGACGTGATGGGATCGTTGGTGAAGGAGGAGGGGGTTGATGTGACCGGTGATGAGAGCACGACGGAGGCGATTTTATATCTTAACGGTATTCGGAAGGTGTTGCCTGATGGATTGGCTCACATGACTCTTTTGGAGTATCTTAGAGGTGTGTGAATTGATTTTTGTTTAAAATGTCCAATTTGGGATCCAAAAGGTTGAACTTCATCCAATGTTATTTCTCGTTTTAGAATTTTTTTTGTTTTTGGTAGTACACTGAGCTGATGACTATGATTATATGAATCTGACTGGGCCTGTTTGTGGGATCTTTTTATTTCTGGTAATTAATGTTGCTTGATGTCTGACTTTGCCTCTGCTTTTTGAAACTTATAACAAATAAATAAAGGCAATTTTGTTTACTTGAAGTTGGGGTTTCAGCAAAAACATTGGGTTGTTTGCTTTTGCTATATACTATGCGATGTTGAAGACTCGTAGGCGCGATCGTGATTAGTAAATGAGAATCTATAAATAGTATGTCTTTGAGTTTGTATTCATTTTACAGGATTAGCATGTTTCCTGACTTTAAACTTTTACATTTATTGGATGTGCTTCAGTCTAATGTTGATGGTTTTGCTGAGACTTATACACACAAAAATGTTGATGGGAATTTATCTGATTCTTTTTATTGGGTATGAAGGCATTGGATTGACAGGGACTAAATTGGGATGTGGTGAGGGAGGATGTGGAGCTTGCACAGTGATGGTATCTTACTATGATAGAAAAGTGAAGAAATGTGTGTGAGTTCTCTACTTCAGCCTCCTTCCATTTATGCTATTCATGTTTAAGTATGTGTTTATGAGTATGATCTGTTAGTCTTTCTCCATTTGTTAACATGCCCAGCATTTTCATATAGTCAAGTACACTAAAGTCCATAAAGCCTCGTAGTGTAACATCAGTCTGCAAGTTAATGCTCAAAACACAAGTGGGTAAAAATTGGCTTGTTTTGAAACATTCACTTGGTGAAAACATGTTGCTGAAGAAATGGGTTATGATGTTTTATTGAAACACACATCTGGTTTTATTCGTCATCATCAGCTGTTTATTGGTATTTAAAAATGTACAAATTCTATAACATGCAGATCTTTTATTTTATTCTATGTTTATGTCTTCCATTGAATCCTGGGATTCATCTATTTTTCCTTTGTATATCATTAGGCATATTTCCGTAAATGCATGTTTGGCTCCTTTGTATTCCGTGGAGGGAATGCATGTGATCACCGTTGAAGGAGTGGGAAACCGCAGGCAAGGACTCCACCCAATTCAGGTATTTCCAAGTCTTATTTCTATGTACCCGAAAGCCCATTACAGCCCTTGATTTGATAATTTGAACAGATGATATAAATCTCGTATTAAATCTCGTTTATAGTTAATTTTTCGGTGATGAATTTTAAATAATTTGTGACGAACTATGTCATACTTTTGGTTTCTCGACGACGAATTAGAACCCAATTTTGACGAACTTTGCATTTTGCACCAAAAATATGCTTTGTACCTGATCTTTACTCTGTTTTGTTATACCAACAATGGCGAATATTTAACTGTGATTGCATTAAACTCTCACAGCTTGAAATTCTTACTCGGTAAAATGTGCAGCGTGCTTCGTTGAGTGAGCTGTTTTCTCTTTTATTTGTAACGATAATATGGTGGAAATTATATCAGGATGCGACAATCATCCTCGATAGGGTTTTGCTCTTCTTAATGTATGAATGGTGGGTGATAGGGCGGATTATCAAACCTGTGACGATATGACAATGTTGTGGTCATATTTCAATCATTATGAGTGATCTTACCCAATTTTACATTTTAGATTATTTAAAATGTTCATGCTGAGATAATCATTAACTGTTTTCTTTAGGAATCATTAGCATCGGCACATGGGTCACAATGTGGATTTTGCACTCCTGGTTTTACTATGTCTATGTACGCATTAATGAGGTCCAGTTCAACGCCACCAACAGCAGAACAAATTGAGGAAAGTCTTGCAGGAAACCTATGCAGGTGCACTGGTTATAGACCTATACTCGATGCATTTCAAGTATTTGCTAAGACTGATGATGCTGTATACACTGGTGCTTCTTCACCAAACTCGTATGGGGAATTTATCTGTCCCTCAACTGGAAAACCATGTTCATGTGGTTCCGGAAGTGTAACAGTTAACGAAAGTGAACAAAAAGGTACAATATGCGCTGAGAAGCATGCGCCAAAATCTTATACAGATATTGATGGAAGCACTTACTCGAACAAAGAGCATATTTTTCCTCCAGAGCTCATATTGAGGAAACCCTGTACATTGAACTTGAGTGGAATTGGGGATCTTAAGTGGCATCGTCCTTCAAAACTCCAACAAGTATTGGAGTTAAAAGAGCGGTACCAAGATGCTAAGTTAGTCGCGGGCAATACCGAGGTGGGGATTGAGATGAGGTTGAAGAGACTGCCTTATCGCGTTTTGATCGCTGTCACACATGTTCCTGAGTTGAATGTTTTAACAGAGAATGATGATGGGTTGGAGATAGGTTCTGCTGTAAGACTGTCACAGCTTCTAAACAAAATGAGGAACATCGTCGCTGCAGTTGGTTCTTACAAAACATCATCTTGTAAGGCTTTTATTGAACAGATAAAATGGTTTGCAGGAACGCAAATAAAGAATGTTGCATCTGTGGGGGGGAACATTTGTACAGCTAGTCCAATATCAGACCTGAATCCTTTATGGATGGCTGCAAGAGCAGAGTTCAGAATAATGGATTCTAAAGGAAATATTAGAAAAACCCCAGCAGAAAGGTTCTTTCTAGGTTATCGGAAAGTTGACCTTGCATCAGATGAAATTTTACTTTCAGTATTTTTACCATGGACCAGACATTTTGAGTATGTCAAAGAATTCAAACAGGCGCATCGAAGGGATGATGATATTGCAATTGTAAATGCTGGAATGCGTGTTCTTTTGGAATTAAAAGATCAGAAGTGGATAGTGGCTGATGCATCGATTGTTTACGGTGGAGTTGCACCCCTATCTCTTTCTGCATCTGGTACTGAGGATTATTTAATTGGGAAGAATTGGGATCAGGACTTATGCGTGGGTGCCCTGAAAGTCTTGGAAAAGGACATTTTTCTCAAAGAAGATGCTCCAGGGGGCATGGTGGAATTTCGAAGATCTTTAACACATAGTTTTTTCTTCAAGTTCTTTCTTTGGGTTTCTCATCAAATGAACGGCACGGAGCACTTTAGCGCCAAAGTTCAACCTTCTCATTTATCTGCTATACAACCATTTCATAGGCCTACAGTTACTGGAATCCAGGATTATGAAATTAGAAAGAATGGCACTGCTGTGGGGCTCCCTGAAGTTCATCTTTCAGCCAGACTGCAGGTATTCGTTCTTTTGAAAAAATGAGCTTGCTTTCAGTACGGAACTGTTGTACTCCTGAAATAACGATGATTGATAGTATGCACCTGTATGCACATTTGCATTTGAAACTGACTATCTAGTACTCAACCTTTCGTGGATTTCCCACCTACGCTGATTATATACCGCAAATTCTAAATGTTTAAACATTTTTCTTTCCAATTATGTGGCGCAACCTTCATACCTTGTCTTGGATAGCCCTCTAATTCGTAATGTATGTTAATTTAGCTGTCTCTAAATGTTGCCCAGGTCACCGGTGAGGCTGAATACACTGATGATACTCCAATGCCTCCAAATGCTTTACACGCTGCTTTGGTTTTAAGCAGAAAACCACATGCTCGTATAGTATCGATAGATGATGCAGAAGCCAAGTCTGTGCCTGGATTTGTTGGGTTATTTAAGGCTAAAGATGTTCCAGGAATGAACAAAGTTGGCGACGAGGAACTTTTTGCTTCAGAAGTTGTCACTTGTGCTGGGCAGGTAAAGCAGTTTTCCAAAGATTGCAATTTCACATTGGTCAAATGGTCATGCGTGTTTTTGTCCTCATGTATTTCCTCTGATGATTACGTCTTTTATCCTGCAGATAATAGGGGTTGTTGTGGCTGATACTCATGAGAATGCGAGATCTGCAGCCAGCAAAGTTAATGTAGCGTATGAAGAACTTCCAGCCATTTTATCTATAGAGGAAGCTGTTAATGCAAAAAGCTTTCATCCTTATACTCAAAGGTATTTAGGAAAAGGGGATGTGGAAGTCTGTTTTCAGTCAGGCGAATGTGACTATGTCATCGAGGGAGAGGTGCGAGTTGGTGGCCAAGAGCATTTTTACTTGGAGCCGCATGGAAGTTTTGTATGGACAATGGACGGGGGCAACGAAGTACATATAATATCGTCTACCCAAGTAAGCACTTTCCTATGTCTCTTCTTAATGTTACTTTGAGCCCGATCATACATCAGTGAAAAAATAGTTTGCCACATTTTAATACAGTGTTTTGTTTTGTCAACGATTCTGCAATATCTAAAATACCTTTTCACTTAATACATGCAGGCCCCACAACACAACCAAAAACTTGTCTGTGAAATTCTTAATCTTCCAATGTCGAAAGTGGTCTGCAAAGCGAAGCGAATTGGAGGAGGTTTTGGAGGGAAGGAGACTAGGTCTGCGCTAATTTGCGGTGCAGCTGCTGTCCCGTCTTACATATTGGATCAGCCTGTTAAACTCATATTAGACAGAGACACAGATATGATGGTAACTGGACAACGTCATAGTTTCATGGGAAGATATAAGGTACTATTCTACCACATAATTGTATTAATATCTTTCTGTCCGAGGGAACATTGAATTGGTTGCCTTGGACATTTTTTGTTTTCTTGAGGGTTGACGTTACTTCTTTACTATGTAGATTATTTTAGATAATGTCACAATATTTTGCCACAATTCGGATTTTCTGATGTAGGTGGGCTTTACAAGTGAAGGAAAAGTGCTGGCACTTGATCTTGAGATTTACAATAACGGAGGAAATACACTTGATCTATCTCATGCTGTCCTTGAGCGGGCTATGTTTCACTCCGACAATGTGTACAAAATACCTAATGTTAGGATCAGAGGAGCAGTTTGCCTCACAAACTTTCCAAGTAATACGGCATTTCGAGGTTTTGGAGGTCCCCAAGGAATGCTTATTTGTGAGAACTGGATTCAACGAATGGGTAGTATACTTAACAAAAGTCCTGAAGAAATACGGGTATGGTCCGAGTCTATTTGTCATTCATTTTTATGTCGGTTCTGGTTGGATTCTTATACGCTATCGACTTCAGGAACTTAATCTCCAAGGTGAAGGTTCAATACTACATTACGGTCAGGTGCTTCAGCACTGTACATTACCCAGGATCTGGGACGAACTAAAAACATCTTCACAATTCATGAAAGCACGTGAAGAAGTCAATCAGTTTAACCGGACCCATAGGTGGCGGAAACGTGGACTTGCGATGGTTCCAACTAAGTTTGGAATCGCTTTCACGTTGAAATTCATGAATCAGGCATGTCAAGCTGAACTTGTAGTACTTTTGTCTGCTAACTAATAGAAAAAAAAAATGACAATGAGTTAGTACATAAATGAGTGTACATGTGAGTATATTCTCTTGTGGCTCTTTATGCGCTTCCGTTCCGGCACTATCTTCAAAATGGATTTTCATATTTTCCTTTCCCTTTTCTTTGGCATATAGATATCGAGTCTTCGTTGTAGATACAACTACAAATTATATCATTTTACATCATTTCAGGCAGGTGCGCTAGTTCAAGTGTATACTGACGGTACTGTTCTGGTTACTCACGGAGGCGTTGAGATGGGACAAGGGCTGCATACTAAAGTTGCCCAGATAGCTGCCACTGCTTTTAATATTCCTCTGAGCTCGGTGTTCATATCAGAGACAAGTACTGATAAGGTTGCTATTCAGATTTCATCTTTGATATTTACTCGACTTTTTTTGCTCAAATGCTAGATCAAAGACAATAGCGTGATATACTTTCTTTCCTATTGAAATCAGTGCTGCTTTATTTAGGTTCCTAACGCATCACCTACAGCAGCTTCTGCAAGTTCTGACCTGTACGGCGCTGCTGTACTGGATGCTTGTGAGCAAATAAAAGCACGAATGGAGCCCATTGCTAAACAGCATAGTACAACTTCCTTTGTGGAGGTATGCGGCACTACTTTCCTGTTGCCAGTTTTTTCATGAAACTTTTATGGCATAATAAGAACTATAAACAGTCGTTCCAGCTTTATGTGGTTAGATACTTCGATTTCTGATGGGTACTCTTATGAATAACTCAAGTTCAGTGACACTGAGTATCTGGTTTGATGTGTTTGTTGTCAGCTCGTGAAGACCTGCTATGTGAACCGGGTCGACCTATCTGCCCATGGATTTTCTATCACACCTGATATTCACTTTGATTGGCAAACTGGGAAAGGCAGCCCATTTAGGTATTTCACTTATGGAGCAGCCGTTGCTGAGGTTGAAATCGACACACTCACTGGAGATTTCCATACTAGATCTGCCGATGTTATGTTGGATCTCGGCTTTTCCATAAATCCTGCTATTGATGTCGGTCAGGTGCGCTCCTGTTTCCTATTCTCTTTCTCAAACTCAAAGAGGTATCCATCAAGCATGAGACCATTTTTATGTCATAATTTCTACCGATAATATGATTTGATTTCAATAAAGTTGCGGGAATGCTGAAATTGAAATATGGCACATGATTTGTTAAATATACAGATAGAAGGAGCATTTATACAAGGTCTTGGCTGGGCTGCAATAGAAGAGCTCAAATGGGGAGATGCTGCGCATAAATGGGTACCGCCTGGATGCTTGTACACATGCGGACCAGGAAGTTACAAAATTCCTTCGGTGAATGACGTTCCCTTCAGATTCAACGTATCGCTCCTGAAGGTAACAAATCCTCCTCAGCTTCTCAGTTAAGTTTCTTCTTGTGGTGTGGTTCAATATTGATCTTTTCGATCGAGCTAAACACTTGCTATGGTCTCTAGTTTCCACATAAGAGCCATTTCTTTTTTGTTCACGAAAACTTTCTGTCTGCCGTCAGGACTCTCCAAATCCGAAAGCCATCCATTCTTCGAAAGCTGTTGGCGAGCCTCCCTTCTTCTTAGCTTCAGCTGTGTTCTTTGCCATCAAAGATGCTATCATTGCTGCCAGAGCCGAATCTGGCCACAATGAATGGTTTCCTCTGGACAACCCAGCAACACCTGAACGTATCCGAATGGCGTGCATAGATGACTTCTCTAAGCCATTCGCCGGTCCAGACTTCCGTGCAAAGTTAAGCGTCTAGTTGTTGTTCAATGCACGCTTTGCCATGTAGAAACACAAAGCACACATCAATATTTTTTTTATAAACTGCATAAGGCAGATACAAATACGAATGGACCAGTTTCGACAATACAAATGAACAAGATTAATAGATAGGACATTTACTTTCAACAAACATTAACATAAGAAAACATAAAACATGGAAAGTCACACGTGCCCATATGCTATCAACTTTTGCACACTTACTGCCAGCACGCTGCAATCACTTGCCAAACATAGACACGTGGCCTCATGCCATCCATCTTCACAGTTGGCACCCTCCACTACGCCATTTTACACTTTATACGACATGCCCATTTTAGTCGCTTAAGAGACAAAATACCTCGCATAAGTCTTATACGATAGGTATTGTGTCATAAATGCTGCGTCGCGTAACCGATGTGGCATAAGTCTTATACGACAGTCTCAGAGAGGAACTGTCGTATAAGAGGTAACTTAAGGGACAGTCGATTCGTCATGTCTTTTATGTCAATTGACTATCGTGTAAGTTGTTGCTTGCGTGACTACATTTTCTTGATTACGAGACATTTATTTGATTGTAACTATATACATAAACGACATAAATAACTTAAGTTTCTGTCGCGTAAGTTGTGTCGTGTTAGTTGTGTCGCGTAAGTCGTGTCGTGTTAGTTGTGTGATTTGTTATGTCGTGTAAGTTATGTAGCGTAAGTGCAATTGTACACCTGCTTTGATCTCATATGTAGCGTAAGTGCAATTGTACACCTGCTTTGATCTCATACGCGACAGGTGAAATTGTTTGACAATTTCAATTTTACTGAACCAGAAAAGTAATACATAAACCTGTCATTCAGTTTACATTGTTCTACATCAAAAAAATATAACAACATCCGCTAGCATAAAACACATCAAGCTGTGTTTACATCATTTTGGCTACCAACAGCCCCAAAATAAGCTATATTAAACAAGTTCAATAGCAGAAAAGGTTACCACTAGCATTTGCGCATTCCTAAGGCATGAAGCTTGTTGCACTATCTGATGCATTGCTTCCACCAGCTGCATTGGACCCTCGCATCATGGCTTCCAACATTTTTACGCGCTCTTGCAGCTCTTTTATCTGGACGTGATCATCTGCCTTTGCTTGGATTTCAGCTTGCACTTCAGCGCTCAGTTTATAGCCCCCCTTTGGACGAGCAGGCTTCTTCATGCACTTGCCGACACAAGATATGTATCGGCCTCTCTTCTGGCCCACTGCCTCCTCGATAATACTGAACTGAACATCCATGTGTAAAGGATCATCCACCCCACTACAAGCCTGGTCACCAACAACTTCACTCAACTTGCTTTTCATTTTTTCCTACACATTATAAACTCAATCAGAAGTGATCAAATGGCAATAACTAATACAGTAAGAAGTTAACATTTGTCCAGTAACAGTAAGAAGTGATCAAATGGCAACAACTTCACTCAAATCGCATTTATTTTTTCATGGTGAAATAACAGTAAGAAGTTCAGTAACTAATAACTAATACATAAGAAGTTAACAACTTCAGAATTTTACAAGTTCAGAATGGCAATAACTAATAACAACTTCAGAATTTTTCAAGTTCAGAATGGAAATAACTAATAACTAATGGTAAATGACTACTAACAAGTTAACCACAATCACAAGTAAATAATAGTAACTTGGCCTTCACAAATAAATAAATACTAACAATAGAACCACAGTCACAAGTAAATGGCTACTAACAAGTTAACCACTTTTCAATATCCACAGTTTCTCAATATCCACTATTTCTCAATATCAAATTGATGAAAATCAGAAATAATTGATCACAGTCAATATTCACAGTTTCTCGAATTGATCGAAATAAATACAAAGAATGAGAAAGTACCACTAAAGCGGCACCAGCCGGCTCGACACCATAAGCATCTGCAAATGTTGACACGAAAGGTGCTACCTCTCCTTTCTCCTCGTGTCCCTCTGATCGGTAGGCGAATGTCATCTTTCCAGAATGATGATCAAGTTTTTTGGAGCACGTATCTTTCATTTGGTCACATTTTTTCTACATTGATACAAAATAATTAATTTATAACATAAACGAGAAGGAAACATGTTATAAATTCAAAATACCTTGTAGTTTGAATTTTGAAAATGTTCACAAAGCCATTTCCACTGGTCCTCACGGTCCACAAACTCTCTAGGTTCCGGTTCAGCCCCATACTTAAGGTAGTGCTGCTTGCACTGATGCTTCCAATCCTTGAACCTATCAATGGATTTTGTGGTGATGTAACTCCACAATTTCTTGTCACTTGGATCAATTTCAAATTTCACCTACGAAAGTAATAAATTTCAGTAAGTCAGAACAAACAAACTATATACAAAATATGTATTCACAAAATGAAAAAAATGTATACTTACACTCAGCCGAGCTACGACAATCTTGTAGGCATCTACAGGCAATTGACCATAAGTAGCAGCCAACATAGGCACCTCATCGCGCACTACACTCCCAATTTCATGGACGCACAAACTATTATCAGCCTTACTATCAGGGATATCACCATACTTGCAATAAGAAAGGGGGTAGTTTTTATACTCACAATGCGTTTCAGTGTTACTGTTAAATTCCAACTATTGATTTTGCGAAAAATATAGCATATCATGAAATATACTTAACAATCTCACAAAAGTTCCTCTTACATGATGCAAGTAGTTAAACATCATAAGAGATTTGAAAGAAAGGTGATTAAATACATAAAAAAAGAAGCAGCAGTTTCTACCTGTGAGGATGAGCTGCGATGTTGATGTTGTGACTGTGAGGCGAGTGATCGATGGAGGACGAACGACTGTTAGGGCGAGCTGTGAGGCAACTGTGAGGGCAAGCTGTGAGTGCGGGCTGTGAGACGATTGATTTTGCTAGGCGGCTGAACCCTAAGTGAGAACGAGAAATGATTTTGCGAGATGAATGTGAAAACCCTAAGTGAGGTTGATATTTGAAACGACAAGTTTCATGACTATACTTCCAAAAACGACTGTGTTTTTTATAAAAGGCAGGTGCTTTGTTTGTTATTTACTTAGAAAAAGGTGATTTGTTTTAGTACTTATGTGTTTTGGCTTGTGGGAGGGAATCTGAAAAATCTGGGGGAATACTTATACGACATAAGTAGACAATTAATGTGTCATAAGAAAAGACAGATTGAGTTAAAAGTTAATGTAAGATATGCTTGTCTCCTTGATGGACCAAAATTATACGAATCAAAAACACAGTAAAACCCACCAAATTAGACTGTTGGTCTATTTAACTTCTGCTTGTTAGTCCCGATTTATTTCTACAGGGTATTTTGGCACTTAGAGAGAAAACACGCTAAGGAGAGGATTTTACGCTGAAAAGATGATAAGAGTCAATCCAAGGTCAAGATCAGACGCTGAACGAAGAAATCTCAAGATCCTGACATTGAATTACTCAAATCAAATCCAACCGAGGAACAACTAAAGTCAGACCAAAGCGAAATTGGACTGTTGGTTTTGTGAAAATTGCACAAAACCACACAACCTCCTCTTTCCTTCTAGAAGGGGCGGCTATGGGGAGGATAAGGAGGAGGATGACTCATCTCCTCCATCCTTATCCATAAGTGGCGGCTACTTGCTCTCCAAGCAAACTTGCCATGCACTCCTCCCTTCTCCTCCTCCTCCCTTGGATGAAAACCAAGTGCCACCATCTCCACCCTCCATCCTCCTCCCCTTTGGCTATAAAAGGAGCTCCTCCCCTCCTCATTTGTATCATCCACCACAAATCGCAAATGTTTTAGAGAGATAGAGGGCTTAACCCTCTTCTCTTCACTTTCAATAAATATTGTTCTTCATTTTGGAGCTACTTTTGGCGCTTGGATCTTGTCTAGGAGCTCCTCTCCTCCGCTTATTGTAAGGTATAAAATTACTTTCAGTATTATTTGTTTTTACTGTAAAGTTATTTTATTATTCGGTACCCTTGTGCAAGACATTAGTTTGCTTGTATTCCTTGACATGAATACAAGTAGCTAAAAACTTGTACTCGGTCGCAGGGGTATACTTGTATTATAAATGTTTTAGATCTTACTCGTAGTACACCTTTATGTTCAAAACTTGTTCTATGTGCCATATATAGTCAGAATTTCCAAGGTTGAGTGGAAGCTGTAACAAGCAAAGCTCTTCCGTGGGGATTCGTGAACATACTCGGTAAGTGGAAGCTGTAACAAACAAAACTTATCTGAGGAGTTTGACTTATCTAAAAAACCATTTGGAAACTGGACCAAAGAATTCAAATGGATGCACATAAGGCTAAGATACTTCGAAAGGAGGAATTAGTCTAAATAGAACAAGTGTTTTAAACGATGTTGCAAGTCTTGTGCTAGGAATAGCCTCGATTCATCTTTGAACATTTAGCATGATCATTTCAAGTGTTCTACGCGATGTTGCAAGTCTTGTGCTAGGAATAGCCTCGATTCATCTTCGAACACTTGGTATGATCATTAGCGGTCGATGATAAACAAATATGATACAAGGCCCCTAAAACCGAATCATTTCCTTATAATCTATTATCAACTGCTGTAATTTACTTTCAGTTCTCAAAACACACTCAAACTCAAACCCAATCGCATTTAAATTATGCATAAGCTTCATTAAAGAACAATTAATCCACACTGACTCCCGTGGGTTCGACCCCTACTTACCACTTGCTACCCAGTAGTAAAGTCGCGAGTAGCGGACTTATAAATTTATTTGTACATTTGCTCTGACGACAAGCATCTGTCACTCCTCCATTAACTTACTTGTACACATCAAAACACGAATTCATAGATGATTTATCAACATAAACAACAAGTACAAACTTGTAAACAGTTATCAATTATGGTTCATCTCATCATTCGATTCAAGGTTCATCATCCATATAAGAATCCTCTTCATTTTCACCATCTTCTTCATCTTCATCCTCAACATCTTCATCCTCCCCATCTGATTCATCTTCTTCATCTTCATCTTCATCCTCCACATCTTCATCCTCAAATTCATGCTCGTCCTCAAAATTGACATCATCCATATAAAATTGAGGTGGTGATCGTGGAAGACTTCCCAAATCAACATATAGATCATCAAGAGGTATGTAGTTAGGTATGTTCACGAACATGTCTTCTTGATACGCTTTGTTAGCATTTTCATCGCGCGCAAGTGAAGCATCACTATATATACCTCTATGTGCCACTATATTAACCACTTTCCAATTATCTCCGTCCTTTGGATCATCTAAATAGAAAACTTGAATTGCATGGATTGCAAGACAATATGGAGAATGCTCATACCAAATACTCGACGTATACACAGAGATTAATCCGTGATCGTACTTTATCTCTCCACCGTGGTATGGACTGGTATGGACTAGAGGTATATCATCAACTTCCCCGTGTAATGTCCATATGATGTAGTCTTGCTTCATCCCATGTCGTATCAAGTGTGCTTTTATTTCACCCAATGTAATCTTTGGTTTACGCAACTTACAACGTCTACACGGGCATATATGCGTAGGGTGGTCAACCCTATTGTCGTTCACAAAGCCAATAAATTTTTTAATCCCTTCGTAGTATTGTTTAGAACATCTATCCATTTCCATCCAACTTTTATCCATATGTGCCTGAAAATACAAAGAGAAGCACACACACATAAAGTTAATCCATTATTTATGAGCAAATGTTTCACAAAAAGATCATATATAGGAAATAGTCCATACTAAAGCTTGCAAAATGTTTTGGAATTTCAATAATGTCTCACCATTGTTGTCAAAAGCTCTAAGGAACCTTATAGATTGAAAATGGAATCCTCAATATTGTGTACTCTCACACAACAACTATGAAGTATCAAGCTCCATTAGCAAATCTATAACAAGCATAACAAACTTCATGAGTTCTACTACACCATTTTACACTTTATAAATGGGTATTATAAACAACATATACATACAAACTACAACAAAATGGAAGATTAAAAACAAAATGGGAACAAGAAACTTTACTGTTCCGAGAGAATGTGCTGAGGAGAATGTGCAGAGAATATTTTGTTCAGCAGCTAATGGGAAGAGATGAAGAGGAGATCTGATTTTGTTCATTAAATGTGATTATCTTACACGACAGTTATTGACTTATACAGTCGTATAAGTGTATAGTGGTTGACCGAACAAATGTACGACACAGTAAATGTCCCTCGTTGCCTTTATTATTCAAAAAGTATGGTGCCAAAATTTTCAAACATGTCTTCTTAAGGGACATCATTCGATGTACCGCTTTAGCGTATGTCTCGTAAGTACACCTACACGACAGAGTTTGATGTGTGGTATTAGATGGTGTCGGGTAAGTAGTCATATGCGACACTAGTTGCTATGTTGTTTCACGGTTGTCGCGTAGGATGTTCTTACACGACACCATCCGAAACGACATAGCAAACACTGTCGGGTATGTGGGCTTATGCGACTACAGCATATACGACATACGCAATGTTAGTCGTATATGGTTGATGGGGCATATTTATATGACTCGTTAAATCAGTTAAACCCACCAAATTAGACAATTTGTCTTAACATCTTTCACTTGTTAGCCCTATTTTGATCTACAGGCTATGTTGAAGTTTAGGGAAGAAACCAGCTTAAAAGAGGAGTTTTATGCTAAGAAATAAATTACAAGTTGATCGGACCAGTCGATGACCGAGGAACCCAATCGGCACCCGAGAAGCCCCAGGCGTGGCCGAGCTTCAGTACCAGGCCGTGACCGAGAAATACCGGGTCGCGTCCCAAGTCGGTATCCGAGCGGTCTCGGCAGAGCTCGAGAGTCAATACCGAAGAAATAAGGGCGCGCCCCAGAACAGTGCCGGGCATCACTGCTGTGTGCTCGCAAGCGCATCCGAGACAGGCGCCCGAGCGCATCCGAGACAGGCGCCCGAGCGCACCCGAGACAGGCGCCCGACAGGCGCCCGAGCGCACCCGAGACAGGCGCCCGAGCGCGCCCGAGGCAAGCGCCCGGTCAAGCGTCGAGTAGAACTTTTTCTGACCAAAACTCAGGCGAAGTTCCAGCTACTTGCTAGGTCCGATGTCCATTGGAAGCATCTTGCTCTAAGAGCAGCTTGCCTTGTGAAGCACCTTGCTCAAGGGATGCCACACTTGGCACCAACTAGCTTAAAGGCGGCTAGCTTATGGACGAAGGAAGCTCCAAGAAGTATGGCACTTGGCACCAGCTAGCTTAAAGGAGGCTAGCTTAAGGATGAAGAAAGCTCCAAGAGAGCTCCATTTGGCACCTACTAGCTTGGGCGGCAAACCCATGGGAAGAGGAAAGCTCAACCGCCACCCATGCCTATAAATAGAAATGCTCATTCCCTTTCATAGTGTGCGATTTTGTGACAACTTTAGAAAAACTTAGAAAGGGAAATGAGAACTTGTGGGTCGAAAACACTTGTAGTATTTTGCACTAGCAATCAAAAGCTCAATTCTCCTCTACTCATTCTTACTTTACTTTCGTTTGCAATGGTTATGATATTCACTTCAATGAGTATTAGTAGCTAAACTTTCATTCGGTCAAAAGGAGTTCTTATACTATGGAACCGTTCTAGACCCTTGCTTTCATGTTACTTTAATGGTCTAGCTAGTTCTTGTGCCTTCGGGGTGAACATAACAAGGAAGAGTGGATGCTTGAAATGGCAAAGCTCTTCCGAGTAGTTCATTCCCTCTATAGTCACTTGGTTTGTTCGGAAATGAGGGATCAAGCGATTGCACTTAGGCTAATATACCTTGAAATGGGGTGTTAGCCTAGCTAGAACTAGTAAGCTTTGTCTTGAAATGGAAAAGCCGGAGGTGCAAATGCTTGAAATGGCTTTGTTTGGAGTTATGTCTTGAAATGGAATAATTCACTCCCTAGAACATTTGGTTAAATCCTTGGAGGTCGATGATGAACGGGGACTTAATATAAGGCTCCTAAGACCGAATTCCTTCTCTTTAAAACCACCTTACATTACTCGCTCTTTACTTTCTCGCACATTTACTTATTGCTCTTACTTTCTAAAGACTTAGACCTTCAAGCACTTTAACTTCTCGCACATTTACTTATTGTCTTTAATTTCCTAAGACTTGGTCCTTCAAGCAATCTACTTTCCCGCACATTTACTTTCCTCGCACTTTATTTTCAGTCATTTACCTTTCAAGTACTCATTTTCCGCACCAAAACCTCAACAAAAAACTCCAATTGTCTTTTCTTTATTTATTGCTTTCAAAAGAACAACTGTTTCCAACCAAACTCCCTTGGGTTCGACCCCTACTTACCACTTGCTAGCCAATAGTGAGCCACAAGTAGTGGAAATATAAATTGTAAATTTGCAGGTCACAACGACAGCCTGTCAAATCTTGGCGTCGTTGCCGGGGAGTTAGTGTATCGGATAGTTGTTCTTCTTTTTCTTTTTCTTTAGTTTTTGCTCGTTAACCATGTCTCTTATAGGAAGCCATCATGAGGACGAAGAGATTGACGACGAGGTGAACCAGGTTGTCCGAGATAACAAGGGACTGCCCCCATTTATAGACGACCCGGAACAGCTCATCCGGAATCACAACCGAGCGATTAGGGAAGCAGCCCGGTTAAATCAAAGGGTGCCCGAAGGCAGAGTTGGAGCCGCGCCGTGGCAACAGCCGAGGCAACACCCGAGGCAACCCCCGAGACAGCCACCGTTACATCGGCAAATGCCGAGGCAACACCCAGTCTTCGACGAATACTATGCGGACGAAGTCCTCCGTGAACCTACCATGGGAGAGCTCTCGGCGCCCGATTTCAGGACCCAGCCGTGGTGCATAGACGAAGGCCCGGACCTAGAGAACATTGCTATAAACACATCGGTGGTCCATAATTTGCCAAAGTTCTCGGGAAATCAGGGAGAATCTGCTACTACTCATCTTCAACGTTTACATGGCATTTGCCAAAATTTAAAACCTTATGGAGTAGATGTGGATGATTTTAAATTAAAAGCATTTTATTTCTCCCTTAGTGACTCGGCTAACGATTGGTTCCTCTCCTTACCTTCAGGTAGCATTCGAACATGGGCCCAAATGCAAAAGAAATTCTTGGATAAGTATTATCCTGTAGGAAGGGCGATGCAAGTGAGGAGACAATTACAAGAGATAAGGCAAGGGCCTAATGAGACCATGTACGAGTACCTAGAAAAATTCAACCACCTGGAGCGAAGTTGCTGCACTCTTGGGCTACCCGAGAAACTCATCGTCGAGTACCTACTTGATGGACTAAAGCCCCTCGACAAAAGGCTCCTGGATGCCTCGGCTGGAAGATCAATGATGAACCTATCATTAAGTGGCACAAGGGAGCTTGTCACCAGTGTTGCGGAGAACGCCCGGTTTAGGGAAGAGACGACTCGGCAAGAAGAGTTTTCCCGCACCAAGAACGTGGCAAAGGCCGAGGTACCAATGAGTTCCTTGCCCGAGGAAATGAAGCAGATGAAGGAGATGATGATTCAGCTCCTACGAAGGCAGCCATCTCAGATGAGGCCTTGTGAATTTTGTGGTGCTTTGGACCATAAAACCGACACTTGCCCGACGTTGATGGAGAATGACCCGGAGGAAGTGAACGCAATAGGTGGATATCAAGGGTACAACAACAGCGACCGAGCGGGACCGAGCTGGCAGTTCGGGCAGGCGCCCGGAAAAAACTGGCCGAACGACTCGAGGCAGTTCGGGCAGGCGCCCGGACAAAACTGGCGATACGATAACAACGCCCCGAGGAGAACGCAACAGGCCGCGCCTCAACCGGCTCAGCAATTCTATCAACCGCCTCACCGGCAATACAACCAGGGCGTGGGGCCGAAGCTTACAAACCTACGATCAAGCACTAAACCGTAGGCGCCGACCGAATTGGAATCAAGAAGAAGACCGGCCCAGTGATGGCAAAACTTGGGTCACACTTGCAGAAAATGGACGCTATGCATTTACCGTCAACATGACGCCACCGCCGATCACTCACTTCGACGTGCCACCATCTGGGTGGGATGATGAGGGTCGAGAGTCGTCTTACCCTATGAAGACCATTGCCTCCAAGGATCGTACGACCCAAAAGAAAAAGGTGGAAAAAGAAATAGAATCAAGGAATAAGCAAAATGGCCTGATAACGAGTAAACCCCTCACCTGGAATCATGAGGCACAACTGGACACAAGCAAGGACCCTGGGGCTTTTACAGTCTCATGTGGTATAGGCAAGATCCAAGTTCATCATTGCCTAATTGATCTTGGAGCTGCAGTAAATGTCTTGCCTTACCCCCTATATTGTTCATTGGGGCTTGGTCCATTAAAGCCACCAAAGTTATCTCTCGAGTTGGGGGACAAGTCGTGTGTCCATCCAGTTGGAATGCTAGAAAAAGTAATGCTCCGTGTGGAAAAGTTAGTCGTTCCTACAGATTTTTATGTGATACCAATTGGGGATACCAGCAAAGACGACCCTCCAACAATCATTTTGGGGCGGCCATTTCTCTACATCACAAAGGCAAAGATCGACATGAGCGAAGGCTCATTATCCCTCGCTTTTGGCGGTAAAATTTCAGACTTCAACGTCTATAATAACAGCCGCCCGGATACAAAGAAACCACCGGAACCATCAAGACCAGGCCCGAGCACATCACGTCACAAGAGTTCGGGGAGGGTCAAAGCAAGGATCAATGCGAGAGCCACGGCTAAGTTCGACCTAGCCGAGCCACCAGACCAGACATAAGCGAGGTATCGTCGAGCCAACGACGTTAAACAAAGGCACTTGTTGGGAGGTAACCCGGCACATTTTTTGGTTTCATGCGGCATTTTATTGTAATTTAGGTTTAAATCGTACTCATCCCCTCGCATTTGGAAGGAATTTGATCTTTTGTGCAGGAACAGGAATCGCGCTCGAGAATGACCGGGCTTCGCCCGAGAAAGACTGAGTCGCGACCGAGAAGTACCGGGGACACGCCCGAGGAACACCGAGGCGCGCCCGAGAAATCCAGTTTCCCTGCCAAACTTCCTCGAGCTCCAGCCGAATCCGGCCGAACCAAGGGCCTGTCGTTTGCTCCTACGACCATGACTTGGCAGCGACGACACCACAAGGGAGTTCGACTCTTTTCCTCTTATGTCATTTCCTTTCCAAGTCCCCTTCTTCTTTTTGTCTTTTGAACCAAGTCGTGCTGCGAGGCACGGCTTTGTTCAAAAGTGTGGGGTGAGTCATTGCACATAGTAGTCAGCATGTTTTCTTTTTCTGTAATTTTTATCTTTTTGCAACTCTTGAATATAAGCTTCATGATGTGAAATAGATGGATCCAAATTCATGCATGTCCTTGTGAGATCTAAACTGTGTTAAAACTTTAGAACTTAACTTCTTATTTGCCCTTACGTGCCGAGATAAATAGCGATGTGGAGTTGACAGAAAACGCCCTAGAAAAGTTTGACAAGCACTCGAAGGGCCGGGTCTCACTATATGGTTATCCGAAGTTAGTGGAGGTTAGCACTTCGGGTTACTTGGGTTTCGAGTAGACTCCGCCATGCAGCGTTTATGCAAAAGGCGGGACGGGAATCAAACCGTCCTATCTCTAGTTCGAGTAGCCGGGAAAATAGCCGAGCGACCCTCGTCTTGACCCGCGCGAAAGGGCGAGGATGAGAAAGAGCGGGGAGGCATTTCCATATGCTCTCAGGCAATGATTGGACCTCTCAAGAGTGAAAAACGAACTAGCAGTACACAAAAGAGCAAAGCTCGAGAAATCAAAGGCCAAAGGCCAAATTGTGAAGGTTTTAACCAAAGCAAAAGTGAAGCATCCAAAGTCAATATCAAAGGCCGAAGGCCAAGTCACTACAAAATGATGTTCTTCCAAACAATATAAAAGACTCGACCCATTTAGCCCGAATAAATCATGTGCTAGAGAAAGCTACGGAAGATAACCATATAGTACAAGACCGGTCCGAAGAATGCGTATAAGAACCTAAAAAAGGCTATCTCCAATACATCCAAATTGGTTTGCATCACGGCTCGGAGGTATAAGTATCAAGTTATCTTCTAAATTTTAAACACACTTTATTTTGACATCAAGTGATGCATGAATAGGAAAAGTCTAGACTAGCACTCTCTAGGACCTTGAGATATTAGTTGCCTCTTCTCACTAGCCTTGTTCGGGACGACCAAGTATAAGTGTGGGGTGATCTGATGGGGCATATTTATATGACTCGTTAAATCGGTTAAACCCACCAAATTAGACAATTTGTCTTAACATCTTTCACTTGTTAGCCCCATTTTGATCTACAGGCTATGTTGAGGTTTAGGGAAGAAACCAGCTTAAAAGAGGAGTTTTATGCTAAGAAATAAATTACAAGTTGATCGGACCAGTCGATGACCGAGGAACCCAATCGGCACCCGAGAAGCCCCAGGCGTGGCCGAGCTTCAGTACCGGGCCGCGACCGAGAAATACCGGGGCGCGTCCCAGGTCGGTATCCGAGCGGTCTCGGCTGAGGCCCGAGAGTCAATACCGAAGAAATAAGGGCGCGCCCCAGAATAGTGCAGGGCATCACTACTGTGTGCTCGCAAGCGCGCTGAGGTTCATGACCGAGGGATGTCGGGCTGCGCTCGAGACAGGCGCCTGAGCACATCCGAGACAGGCGCCCGACAGGCACCCGAGCGCACCCGAGACAGGCGCCCTAGCGTGCCTGAGGCAAGCGCCCGGTCAAGCACCGAGTAGAACTTTTTCCGACCAAAACTCAGGCGATGTTCCAGCTACTTGCTAGGTCCGATGTCCATTGGAAGCATCTTGCTCTAAGAGCAGCTTGCCTTGTGAAGCACCTTGCTCAAGGGATGCCACACTTGGCACCAACTAGCTTAAAGGCGGCTAGCTTATGGACGAAGGAAGCTCCAAGAAGTAGGGCACTTGGCACCAGCTAGCTTAAAGGCGGCTAGCTTAAGGATGAAGAAAGCTCCAAGAGAGCTCCATTTGGCACCTACTAGCTTGGGCGGCAAACCCATGGGAAGAGGAAAGCTCAACCGCCACCCATGCCTATAAATAGAAATGCTCATTCCCTTTCATAGTGTGCGATTTTGTGACAACTTTAGAAAAACTTAGAAAGGGAAACGAGAACTTGTGGGTCGAAAACACTTGTAGTATTTTGCACTAGCAATCAAAAGCTCAATTCTCCTCTACTCATTCTTACTTTACTTTCGTTTGCAATGGTTATGATATTCACTTCAATGAGTATTAGTAGCTAAACTTTCATTCGGTCAAAAGGAGTTCTTATACTATGGAACCGTTCTAGACCCTTGCTTTCATGTTACTTTAATGTTCTAGCTAGTTCTTGTGCCTTCGGGGTGAACATAACAAGGAAGAGTGGATGCTTGAAATGGCAAAGCTCTTCCGAGTAGTTCATTCCCTCTATAGTCACTTGGTTTGTTCGGAAATGAGGGATCAAGCGATTGCACTTAGGCTAATATACCTTGAAATGGGGTGTTAGCCTAGCCAGAACTAGTAAACTTTGTCTTGAAATGGAAAAGCCGGAGGTGCAAATGCTTGAAATGGCTTTGTTTGGAGTTATGTCTTGAAATGGAATAATTCACTCCCTAGAACATTTGGTTAAATCCTTGGAGGTCGATGATGAACGGGGACTTAATATAAGGCTCCTAAGACCAAATTGCTTCTCTTTAAAACCACCTTACATTACTCGCTCTTTACTTTCTCGCACATTTACTTATTGCTCTTACTTTCTAAAGACTTAGACCCTCAAGCACTTTAACTTCTCGCACATTTACTTATTGTCTTTAATTTCCTAAGACTTGGTCCTTCAAGCAATCTACTTTCCCGCACATTTACTTTCCTCGCACTTTATTTTCAGTCATTTACCTTTCAAGTACTCATTTTCCGCACCAAAACCTCAACAAAAAACCCCAATTGTCTTTTCTTTATTTATTGCTTTCAAAAGAACAACTGTTTCCAACCAAACTCCCTTGGGTTCGACCCCTACTTACCACTTGCTAGCCAATAGTGAGCCACAAGTAGTGGAAATATAAATTGTAAATTTGCAGGTCACAACGACGGCCTGTCAATGGTGTAAAATGGCGTAGTGCTCTTGCCATCCACACGACAGCTCTTCACGCCATCGCCAGACAATCTTACCGCACTAGCTGCAAGCTTACAAACAGGTAGGATAAAAGGGCCGTCGTAGCACTGAAAACCATATTTTTCGGCCACTAAATTTGCAAGCATCCGATGGTCTTCGTAAGACGCAGATAAGAAAGGCACCCAAAAAAGCAGTCGACTGAAAAACATCCCTTAAGCTTCGACATGGGAGAAAAACTTTAAACACCAACAAACGAAACAGATTGATTCAAATATCATCTGAAGAAAACAGTAGCACAATCGAACTAAATCAGCTTGATACAAAGATCTGCTGAAAAAAAAATACTCTCTTAAACTACTGTTGTAATCCAACTTTGAACTACTAAACCCAATTCCAATGTTGAGATTCAATTCAAGAACTCTAATTTCAATTTGAGTTTGAGAAATAGCAAAAAATTAAAAGATACAAGCAATTTATACGAGTTCACCTCTAGGTGAGAGGCTAATCCCGTTCGAGCTCACTAGTTCAGTCCAAATCCACTATGTCAACCTCAGAATCGACCAAAACGCCACCGGAGTTGCATAATCTGATTACAAGCCTTTACCGACTTATTAGCACCAATCTCTCTATGGATCGATGCTAAACAACGCAAGCGAACGAAAAACTACTCGGAATCACCCAACGAACAAAAGCCTCAACCAATTTCTAAACACGATCACGATTTTGGGTCGAACGAAATCAAAACTCTCTCAGCGCTCGGATAAACCCTAAACAGCTCGAACTCTCACATTTATACTCGAATTACCAGATTAAATATCGACCGCACGATCCGCCTAATCTCGACCGCTCAATTCGAACAAACCCACGCCTTCAGACTTGCTCACGCGGCGCCTCTTGATTGGTTGATTTCCAACGAACCTCGTAACGGCATGTAACAAACTCTCCGAGCTTTAGCGACGAACTCTTCACCTTTAGCAACGATTCCAAATTGCGCTTGATTTCAAATGCATCTTCACCGATAAGCTCTTCAGTCTTTAGCGACAGCTTGGACTGGCTTTTAATGACGACTTCTAAATCCTAGCGCAGAAACAACTACTTTAATTCTTCAATCCTCTACCCACTACAAGAAAAAGCCTCATTATCGACGATAGGTTCCGTTGCATTTAAGATGTATCCGTTGCAAATGGTATTAAATTCGACGGATTATTCCGTTGGAAAGTCGTAGGTAATATAGGCGTAGGTTTTATCAAATCCGTTGATTTTTGTGTCATTTTTGACAGATTAACCGTTGACAATGTTGACTAGGAACAATAAAGAAAAACCGTAAAAATTGAAGCGGCATAGGCTAGATTTTAGGCAGAATAGAAACAGAAAGAAGAGTGCAAGATGATTTTGTTGAAGGCAACGAACTGACATCCTTCTTTTCTCATTTTCATTCCACTTTATACTCACATACACGATTTATTCCCACTACTCAACATTCCCACAACTCTACCAAGTAACTACACTAACTCTTATCTTGCATTGCATGATCCCCACTACCGTCTTGCATATGCACATGTCTCAAGTTAGTTTTGAACACGTGAGCTTACACTTCAATCTGCCCCTTAAGCTCACAACGGCTTTCTTTATGTCTTTGATTCCAAGACCTTCACGTAGCTCCAGAAACTTTATTCTTCCAAGTGGTTTGGTGAGTATGTCCGCTAGTTGATGCTCCGATCTTACATGTTCAACTTCAATTGTTCCGTGCTCAACACATTCCCGGACAAAGTGGTGTTGGGGTTTACTTAAAAGGATCTGAAAGTGAGAACACAAAATATGGTGGAGTGCACTGAGTTGTTTCCCAGAAAACTAATTTTTCATTGAACTTGTAAAGTGATACATATAGTGGGTCACACTAACCACTCATTAAACTAACTCACACACACGCCACCGACTTACAACTTCTCCCTTAACCGTCCCACTACTTCAACTTCTACTAAAACTACTTAAACAAATACTTCACATGCTTGTATATGCACATGCATGCTCATACTACACGTGGACCCTAACACTCTAGTTTGGATTACTACTAACATTCACCCCATAATCCAAACGTCTTCAAATAATTTTAACTTTCATGCCATGAACTTGACCATCATTTACTAGCTCCACATCCTCTGTTTCGGCCATCATCAATGCCGGCTCATCATCATATCCTTTAATTAAATTAGCCTCCTCGTCAGCCTCCTCATCACTTCTCTTCTTCTGACACTCGAATGCATAGTGACCATACTTGTCACAATTGAAGCAACGTATTTTTGACTTGTTGCGTCTTCCGCCTTGGCTGCTCTCACCCTCCCGGCGAGGTACCATGGACCATTCTTGGCCTCCCCGGCCACACTTATCACAGACTTTTTCACTCACCATGTCTTCATCACTCTTCTTTATGCGAGACGTCCACTCCGATTTGGTTAAAAGGAGTTGCTCTCCTTCGTTATCTTCTGTTGAACGTGTGCGTTCCTCATGTGCTTTCAGCCTACCTATTGCTTCATCTAGAGGCATCGCATTGATATCACCAAATTGTTCAATGGTCGACACAATTGGTAGAAATCTCTTGCTCACTCCTCGCAAGAATTTCTTCACAACATGGACCTCCTCAATTTGTTGTCCAAGACCGCGAATCCGGTTGACAAGGCTTGACAACTTCATGGAGAACTCATCTAGTGAATCTGAATCCTTCATGCGAAGGATCTCAAACTCAGTTCTCAATGTCTGCACCTTTGCACTTTTGACACGTTCGGCACCAAGATGCATGGTCTTAAGTGTCTCCCACACTTCTTTTGCCGTTTGCTTCTCTGCAATAGCCAATAACACATCTTCGGGGACTCCTTGATAAATGGCCGCCATTGCCATCTTATCCCTCTGTTGATCCACCACCACGCCAGTGGGTGGTTCTACGGCTTCCCAAACGCCTTGAGCTTCCATGAAGACCTTCACCTTGATGGCCCATGAAGCGTAGTTGTCCTTCGACAACATCGGATATGTTAGCGAAACTGATCCTTCCCGGATTAGTGCCATCTCCACCACGGGCACATGAGTTAACTGGTTACGCACACCTGCAGCTCCGGCCATTGATCTTGTGTAAACTAGCTCTGATACCAAATATTGGGGTTTACTTAAAAGGATCTGAAAGTGAGAACCCAAAATACGGTGGAGTGCACTGAGTTGTTTCCCAGAAAACTAATTTTTCATTGAACTTGTAAAGTGATACATATAGTGGGTCACACTAACCACTCATTAAACTAACTCACACACACGCCACTGACTTACAACTTCTCCCTTAACCGTCCCACTACTTCAACTTCTACTAAAACTACTTAAACAAATACTTCACATGCTTGTATATGCACATGCATGCTCATACTACACGTGGACCCTAACACTCTAGTTTGGATTACTACTAACAAGTGGTACCTTGTATCAATGTGTTTCGTACGTCCTTGGTGCTTGGCCAAATCAATAGCGGACTTGTTGTCAAGAGACAGCTTGACGCTCTCATTCTTTGTAACCGTGGTCCTTGAGATCGGCCACTAGTTTACTCAACCAAGTTGCTTGACACGCTGCAGAGGCAGCTGATATATACTCTGCTTCGCAAGTCGACAAGGCGACAACTTTTTGTTTCTGAGATGACCATGAGACGAGGTTTTCACCCAAGAAGAATGCCATTCCAAGTGCTTCTTCGATCCTCCGAGTCACCTGCATAGTCACTGTCACTGTCACTATACTTCCACATAAACTCCAACTAGCAAGTAAGAACCATGATCTTCCTTCCGGTAGACTGCATATTCCAGAGGACATCAAGTGAATCCCAATGAGGCAAGTGATTCATCGAGCTTTATGTTTCAAGCTCTCGGTGCCTGATGCAGTCCATATAAAGCTTTGCGAAGTCTAAGCACATCATTAGGTCTTTCCTTGTTGATAAAGCCGGGAGGTTGTTGCACATAAACTTGTTCCTTCAACTCTCCATTTAGGAATGCAGATTTGACGTCCATGTGATGAATTTCCCATCCTCTGTGTGCTGCTAGTGCTACTAGCCCTCGTATAGTTTCCATACGGGCAACAGGCGCATACACTTCATCGAAATCAATTCCAGACTTCTGTGCGTAACCTTTTGCAACAAGACAAGCCTTGTGCTTAATCACATTTTCGCATGAGTCCTTTTTCAACTTGAAAACCCACTTCAACCCAATTGCACGGCACCCTGCAGATAGATTGCTGAATTCCCATGTAGCATTTTCTCGTATGACACTCATTTCTTCCTCCATCGCCTTTCTCCAAGTAGGATTAACAAGAGCTTCATCCACGTTTGCAGGTTCTTTAGCAGCGATCAAACAAAAACCACTATATTCATAATTCTGTAGCATTGTCGGATCAACAACTCTGTAGGCCTTCGACCCTTCTTCATAGCCTATAAATACTGCTTTCACTGATCTATCCGAGAGCTTTTTGATACCTGGTCCAAGTTTCTTTATGTGAGCAATGCAACCAAAAGTACAAAAGTAGCTTACCTTTGGTTTTCTGTCATGCCATGCTTCGTAAGGAGTCTTTCCTACCAGACTCCTAGTTGACGAACGATTCAAGACATGAACTGCTGTATTGACGGCATCACCCCAAAATTCCATGGGAACTTCTTTTCCTTTTAACATGCACCTGCTCGATCATTTCAATTATTGTCTGATTTTGACGTTCTGCCACACTGTTCTGATGCGGTGAATATGGTGTCGTAGAGTGTCTTGTGATCCCTTTCTCTTCACAGAAATTGATAAACTCGTTCGATCGAAATTCTTCACCTCGATCTGTTCGAAAAACTATAACTTTCTCACCACTTTCAGTACTCTCAGCAGCACAAATTATTCTTTTAAACGCCTTAAATGTTTCATCATTTGACATGAGCAACTCTACCCACATGAACCTACTAAAATCATCAACCACCAACAAGAAAAATTTGTTACATGCTGGCTGCTGGAGTTGAAGGTGATATAGGCCCACAAAGGTCACCACGTAGAAGTTCTAATTTTCCGGAGGCTCGGAAAGATGTGTAAGAGGGAAACGGAGTTCGGTGTTGCTTGCCAACAATGCACCCTTCACACAGTTGCTCTACGTGCCGGATGTGTGGCATTCCCTCTATCATCTTCTTCATACTCAGCTCTTGCAATGATCTAAAATTCAAATGACCAAATCTCGCGTGCCATAGCCATGAATGGTCTTCTGAGTTTGCAAGTAGGAAAATAGGTTTAGATAAGTTTAATGACGATGATACTAGTACATCAGTAGCGAGGTGTTTGGTGAGGATTGTTATGTGGATCTGAACAAAGATTGTATTCTGGAGTTCACTTTGTTGAAAGCTTTGGGTGCATCTGCATCTGAAGTTTACATAAGATAATTATTGCATATGATTATTAAATGTTCTTAAGTTTGAAAAAAGTTTACTAACGTAATCATATGTCCGCAGATTTATCCACGATAAGATCCCACAAGGCATTCGGTTTGGATTCTTCAGACCAAGTTATATGACCTCGTCTGAGGAATTCGAGGTGAGGGTGGAGTTCTTCCAGAGGAGTTTTGACGTGTGTAGTTTTGGGATACGGTCAAAAACAATTTATAATCAACCGGTAAGACCGGTGTCGAACCCAAGGGAGCAAACGGACTACGCGCTAGTTCTATCAAGTTTTCTTACTCGGCTAATTCCTAAAGTTCAAATTGGTTGAGGTATCAATGATTGTAAAACAAGAATGAAGTGGTTTTAGGGTCTGAATTCAATTAAAAGCGAGTTTCGAGGGATTAATCCCCTCCTTGGCAATTTCCCAATGATCATGCAAACAAGAGTTCAATTAATTAAAGTTGATAGGTTTTGAACCTAGCCTAAACTAAGAATTAGGCTATTACGCGTATCTAATCTTAGTCAAGCCATCTTAGTTAGGATCTCACTAATTAAAGGGTGTTGATCCACTATATAGCATTTACTCTCATAAATGCTATATGCATAAAGTTCTAGCTCACCTCTCACCATGCATTTACTCTCATAAATGTAGGTTAAGTTCGATTTTACTATATCAAAACCATCCCTAAGCTTTCTCAAGACTTAGATCAAAGTTCTAACATAAACATGTCACTTAGGCATTTTATCAAACACTTAGAGACATGTCTAACATGAAGAGCATAGTAAAAATGAAATCAACTTCAATAGATCTATCCAAATGTGTTCACAATGATCATTGAGTACCAAGGAGGTTCATAGAACCCCTCAAAACACAAGGGAGACTACTCACTCATCATGTAAGACAACATGATGAGTAGGTTTTTACAAGCAAATCTAGGAGAAAAGAAGAGGGAAAGAGTAGGATGATTAGTCCTAGTGAACTCCCTTGATCTTGATTCCTCCTTGATTTGATGATGATGAAACCCTTGATTTGATCACTTTCCTTTGTCTTCTTCTCCAGAAAAATCCCAGATATTAGGTCAAACTTGCCTCTTTCTATTTATAGGCTCGTCAGAAATTCGGCACTGTAGTAGGTCCTGTCGATCGACTGGCGTTGGGCTGTTGGCCCAGTCGATCGACTGGAGGAAGAAAAGTTGTTCGGCTAGCAGGTTCTCAGTCGATCGACTGAGACAGGGTAGGCTCCTAGTCGATCGACTGACAATTCTCAATTTGCAGCACCTCCTGTTAGTCCATTAAGTCGATCGACTGAGATCCAGTCGATCGACTGGGCGTCACGTGATCTGCATGCTCTGGGGCAGGGGACTCTTCAGTCGATCGACTGAATAGGTCAATCGATCGACTGGCGCTGAGCGATTTGCAGCACCTTCTGAAACATCATTTAGTCGATCGACTGGAGCAGGGGAGCTTCCCAGTCGATCGACTGGAGACCAAATTCAGCCAACTCTTGCTCTAAAACCCGATTTTCCCCGAGTTTCCTTCCAATGGCTCTTGACACTAAGACATCTAGCTTTGTACCTGAAACGCACGAGAAGAGGATCAAATGACATCAAATAGTAGTCGGAATCGAACTAAAGCTATAGTGAAAAACGGGCATTAATGAGTCGAAAACTCGACTCATCAACACTCCACACTTAAGCTTTGCTCGTCCCGAACAAAGTATGCAAATATGCCAAGGAAGTGCAAATGTCGAAATGCTAGTGGTGCTATGTTTTTCGTGCATTTGCCACACTAGATTTAACGAGGTCTCGATCCTTATTTCTAAACATGTTATTGAAAAGAAAATGACAAGTATATACAATCTATCTAGCTCCTTTTCGTAGGCGTTACGAATGCATTTAGCATATGCATCAAGCCTTTAAACCCCTAGGCTACCTTAGTGGACGAGTTATAGTCTCGTGAGAGTTTTCAGAAAAGGGAATACTCACAAATCCCATATATGCACATGTCCCATAAGAGTGAATGCAAGAGTGCTCAACCAAGGCTACGATTATTCAAAACCAATCCCTCACCTCAAGCTAGACTAGCGCCACAATATCATAAAAAGAGCTTTCTCAACCTTTTGAGTACCTTTTTCGACGTGCATTCAAGAGCGTCAATACTAGGGCTATGAAATGACTACCCAAAATTCTACTCATTTTCAAAGCAACATAATAGAAGTAAGGCTTATAGCTTGCACAATAGAGTGTCAACCGCTCACCTATGCTAGCTAGGGCTAGTCCATGGGCTCGCGGCAAGAAACTTATTCCCAAGTTTTAGGCGCTTAAGCCGTAATCCATAAGGGAAGTGGAGTTCGACACTAATGTTTCTTAATAAACAAGCATAGACCAAATGATAGCTCTCGTGCAAGCACAAGGATCGTCCAAGAATTATTCTAACAAGCACACGATGGAAATGACTAATCCCGCACAAATATAGAATGATGGAAGAACATAGGGTCAAGTCGTAAGTGCTTCTCATTTTCTTATTGAGACAAATTCTTTCGAGGGGGGACTTACCTCCCTAACCCCCGGCATTTGCTCATTCATTCAGGCTTCTTTTTTTTTTAAATGACTCCACACTTAAAACTTGACAATATGTTCAGAAGTTGTAAGGGATGTGCGGGAATTAATCATGAACAAGGCACTATGTTAGAGAACTCAAGTCACCAAAGAGCATTCAAATGATCTAAGTTTTTCACAACGATTTTTTAAAAGTGTTTGCTAGCTTGATCCAAGGTGTTGCAACGAAAATACTTAGAAAGTTGGATAGTCAAGATGTAGCAATGATATTGATTCTCAAAAATGCATGCTTAAAGGACTAGGTCGGTAAATGTGGCACATAGGCTAGATGCGATCTATAGGGATTTAGAATTCAAAATCACAAGCCTATGCGGTTAAAAACACTCTCATGTTGGGACAATGTGCAAGTATGCAAGTGTCCATCTAGAAATGATATGTATAGCATGCAATCATGTGAACTATACGCATCAAAACCACTCCACACTTAATTCAAGCTTAGTCCCTAAGCGCAAGGAATGATAAAATAAAGGCAAAGGCGCATAGGAACTCCCCTCGTTTGTAGTGCCGGTGATATAATCCATAAGAGTGAGAAATAGCCTTTTGGTTGCAAGTGTAGGTATAAGAGGATGTTTTAGACATGATAGGAATATGTGGATGTATATCCTGTAGAGTGAACAATCTAAATGGTAAACACCTCCAATATCATCATAAGAATATAGCATACAACCAATAGGCAAGAAAGGATAGATATCACCAAAATAGCATACGTCATCAAAAATGCGCCAAAAGGCGACTTATCATCCAAATCAACATCCAATGCAACAAGTCAAATAAGGAAAATACACATGTGGAAATAGAAATGAAGCATGGACTAAGATGTAGCCTCGTCGTCTCCCGGAGGGGTCCTCCTAGCTGAATCAACGACTCCATCGTCCTCAAGCGGCTGCGTGACACCGGGGAAGAGAGGGCTATCGCCTAAAGCAGAATCCACGTAGGGGATCGTCTCTCCTGGGAGTGGAGTACCCGCCTCCCCGAATGCTGAAACTGGCGAGAAGGGTAGTGGGGAGGCGCCACGCGGTGCTGAGAACTCTGGAGCGAGTGGAGTGGCAACTGAAGTGCTGGGGCCTCTGCCGAATGATAAAACCGTGGATCTCAGCCACTCCCACTCCCGGCGGGCTCTAGCATCAGACTCTCGGATAAAGTCCTCGAGGCGAGTCAGTCCACTCCTCAAGTCTGCCACGCCGGTCGTCAAGCCAGCAATATCTGAAGTGACTCTCTGTCTCCACTCTGCCGTGTCATCAACGACTGGAGGGGGAATATCGGCTGCTGGCTCTGCTGGTGGCAACTCCTCATCTGCCTCTGGGATGACTGCCGGTGGGGGAGGAGGAGGTGAACCGGGAGGAGAGGGAGAGGGTGAGAGGTGGGCGAGACAGTAAAGGGGAAACTTCTGCTTGAAGGCCCTCCTCTTCGCAGCAGCATCGGTCACAAGTGTCTCCACATGAGGCGACGGGTCACTACTCCATGTCTTACCGTCCCGCTTCACCATGTGCATATTCTTCATCAAGGTGATGTCAAGCAAACTCCTAGCAGGGGCCTCACAACCCTCGTGGTCAAAGGTGAAGTTACACCTTTGGGCTATCAATGTAATCAAGGAGCCACCTCCCAAGCCCTTGTTCCTCGCAGTCGGCTTCACAACGGCCTCAAACCGATTGGCAAGGACCACTAGCCAATCAATAATCTCCCCGTGATCCATGGCAACCATGAGGTCCATATCTGGGAAGGTCACCTTCCTACCCCTCTCAGTCCTCGTAGTAATACTAATAGAAATGACGTGGTGCATAATCTTCCAAACTGGATCAACAATCGCCGAAGAATTATATGAAGATATGAACCACTCATTTCTACCAGAGATCCTCTTCCAAAGTCTGGACTGGTCGTGCTCGGTGAATACCTGGGGTGAGCCCGTAGGCTGTGGGAACCCAAGCCACTCTCGGATCGTACTCTCCCTGATCCGGAAATCTCTACCCCCCAAAACGAACTCCCAGTAATACTCTGAGGAACCATCCTCCCCCACTCTTTCCTTCACCGACTCAAAAGAGCATAAAAACTCCTCAACTACCCTCTGGTAGGAACCCGGATCATCAGCAAATATAAAGGATAAACCATGAGTTGTGAGCCGAGATTGTACCTCAGTTGCGACAACATCGTCGATGCCGCGGAGTAGGCCCATGTCCAGGTACAATGTCGGGATGGCCTTCATCTTCTTCGCAACGATAGTGGCGTGACGAGTCCTGTGCTTCTCGTCCCTGAAGACCAAGGGAGTCGAGAATGGGTACGGGACCGGAATGGGCATCGGTCCCGCATAGGGCTCCTCATGAGGCTCGGTTGGCACTAAGGCCATGGAGGAAGGTGCAGCAGCAGGGGAGGGCTCTCTATGCACAGGGGGCGGAGGGACTCTAGGGGCAGGAGGCACTGGCGCTTTCCTCTTCGGCGCCGGTTTCCTCGGTGGAGGCTTTTTCTTCTTTGGGGGCGGCGCGGAAACCGGCGCGGCCTCAATCTCCTCCTCTGAACTCCGGTCAGCAAGAGAATCCCTCAAAAATCTCCTCTTACGGGTAACAAGAGGTCTATCATCCTCGTCCTCTAACGTGAAGTCGTCAATTTGCTCATCGATCGAGGGCTCGTGAGCGATCCCCTTTCCCTTTGCTTTCGAACTGGAAGATGAATCGGCACGACCCATAGTGCACTAGAATTGGAAGCCTGAGTCAAAATGAGCAAAAACTCAAAAATGGCACTGAACTGCAGTCGAGTCGATCGACTGAGACGGAACTGGAATTCCAGTCGATCGACTGAGGGTCGAAATTTGCACGGGATTAGGGCAAAATTAGGGGTTTTCGCCGGAGGCTATGGGAGTTCGAATTGAGGCTTGGGGTTTGTTGGTGGGGTGATTTGGGGTGGATTGGTGGTCGAATTGGGGGAAACAGGCGGAGGAAGGAGGAGATCGGACGAGGGGAGCGATTTCCGATCGGAAATCGATTTGAGGTGATGGCTGGTGGCTCGGTTGCGCGGCGGCTTGATGGCAATGGAGAGGCGGGGTCAAGGCGACGATACGGCGATGTCGAAGGGTTTGAACGGAGGTTGGGCGAGAATCGGCGGAGGAGATTAGGGTTTCGATAGTTTGAAAATGAAGAAGAAATGAGGAAGAAGGGTTGGTTTGGATAGGACAATCCCAGTCGATCGACTGGGAGCCCAATCGATCGACTGGGAAAACACGAATTACATGCCCCTCTGAATCTCTATCCAGTCGATCGACTGGCTTATCACTTACCTCCCAGTCGATCGACTGGACCCCAAATTCCTGCAAAAAATATTTTGTACTTCTCATCGAATCCCAACTCCACACTCAGAATTTTTACTCATAATCAAGAATAGGTACCACTCAAAATATCACATATAATCAAGGCACGCCCCTTCTAAGCAATCACTAGCACATAGCATACGATTTTCAAGCAACTAAGCTAGGATTACCACTCCATACTTAAAACGCCACCATCATCAAGAAAATTCATGCAAGCCTCAATTCACATCACACACACCTAATCATGCATAGGAAATTATCCGAACCACCAAACCATATCACAAGTTCACAAAAGGCATGCTACACATTTATGAAAGTTACTTGTGCATAGATAGACAACTCACAAACCGGGGTACCTCCCGTGAGGTGCCTAGTTTAACGTCTTGGCAAAGACCGAGCCGATCCTTTTCTCACTAAGAAGCACACTTGAGGAGTCCCTTGCTAGGATCCCTCCTCAAGCGGATTAAGGCACTCTATGGGTCGGTCAAGGGGAATGTGGCATTTTGCTCATCACGAAATCCTTCTCTATAGTGCTTTAGCCTTTGTCCATTTGCCGTGAAGGTAGTCCCATCATTGTTGAGAAATTCTACGTGTCCATCCTCATAGGGCTTGTGGACAATAAATGGACCACTCCACCGGCTTCTCAATTTTCCCGGGAATAGCTTAAGCCTAGAATTAAAGAGCAAGACCTTCTATCCCTTCTTGAATTCACGACGAAGTATCCTTTTGTCGTGCCATTTCTTGGTCTTCTCTTTATAGATCCTAGCACTTTCGTAGGCCTCATTCCTTATTTCTTCTAACTCATGGAGTTGAAGCACCCTATGGTCTCCCGCCATTTGTAAATCCATATTTAACGTTTTGATTGCCCACATCGCCTTGTACTCCAATTCCACCGGCAAGTGGCACGGCTTTCCATAAATAAGGCGATAGGGAGACATTCCAATAGGGGTTTTGAATGCCGTACGATAGGCCCATAGAGCGTCATCTAGCTTCGATGACCAATCTTTTCTTGAGCTCCCCACGGTTTTATCCAAGATTGCCTTGATTTCTCGATTTGAAATTTCCACTTGCCCACTAGTTTGTGGGTGATAAGGAGTGGCAACCTTGTGACTAACTCCATATTTGCGAAGCAAGGCCTCGAAATGTCTCTCTTTGAAATGCGAACCACCATCACTTATAACGGTCCTTGGCACCCCAAATCTTGGAAATATGATTTTCTTGAATAGTTTCGTGACCACCTTGGCATCACAAGTGGGGGAAGCGACGGCTTCAACCCATTTTGAGACGTAATCAACCGCCACCAATATGAATCGGTTCCCAAATGAAGAAGGAAGAGGGCCCATATAGTCAATGCCCCATACGTCAAATATCTCGACCGGGAGGATGCTTTGTTGGGGCATTTCATGCCTCTTTGAGATATTGCCGGTCCTTTGACATTGATCACATGCTTTCGCGAATTCATAAGCATCGCCAAATAGAGTTGGCCAATAAAAGCCGCATTGTAGTACCTTTGACGCGGTTTTTGCTCCACTCCCATGTCCTCCATATTGAGAAGAGTGACAATGGTAAAGAATATCTCTCATTTCCTCCTCGGCGACACAAGTTCTATATAGCCCATCCGCGCAAAGCCTATAAAGGTAGGGCTCATCCCAATAGTACCTCTTGGTCTCGGAAAGGAACTTCCTCCTTTGATGGTGGTTCATATCGTGGGGGATAATCCCACAAACCACGAAATTAACGAAGTCCGCGTACCAAGGAAGGGCCTCCGCCTCAACTCTCATGAGTTGCTCTCCAATAAATGAATCATTCACCGGTCTAGCATCCACTTCAATCTCTTCATTTTCCTCTAGCCTTGATAGGTGGTCGGCTACCACATTTTCTACTCCTTTTTTATCCTTGATCTCTATGTCAAATTCTTGAAGCAATAGAATCCATCTTATCAATCTTGGCTTAGAGTCCTTCTTTGCTAAGAGATATTTGATAGCCGCATGATCCGTGAATACTATAACCTTTGAAGCCACAAGGTATGGACGAAACTTATCAAAAGCGTACACGATAGCAAGAAGCTCTTTCTCCGTAGTTGTGTAATTCAATTGAGCACCACTAAGAACTTTGCTCGTGTAATGAATAGCGTGAAGCTTCTTATCCACCCTTTGCCCAAGAACCGCCCCAATGGCGTAGTCACTAGCGTCGCACATAAGCTCAAATGGCAAATCCCACCTAGGGGGTTGAATAATAGGAGCCGAAATCAATGCCTCTTTCAACTTCTTGAAGGCTACTAAGCAATCTTCATCAAAATGAAATTTGGTATCATTGCATAGGAGATTTGTCAATGGCTTTGCAATCTTCGAGAAGTCCTTTATAAACCTTCTATAAAATCCGGCATGACCAAGGAAACTCCTTATTCCTTTCACATCTCTTGGAGGGGGCAATTTTTCCATAACTTCAATTTTGGCTTTATCCACCTCAATTCCTCTTTTAGAGACCAAGTGACCAAGAACTATTCCCTCCTGCACCATGAAATGACATTTTTCCCAATTTAGTACAAGGTTCGTCTCAATACATCTTTTCAACACTTTAGCCAAATTGGCTAAACAATCATCAAAAGAGGAACCATAAACGGAAAAGTCATCCATAAACACTTCCATAATCTTTTCAATAAATTCCAAAAAAATAGCCATCATGCATCGTTGAAAAGTACCGGGCGCATTACAAAGTCCAAAGGGCATTCGCCGATAGGCAAATGTTCCATAGGGACAAGTAAAGGTCGTTTTCTCTTGATCTTGGGGATGAATAGGGATTTGGAAGAATCCACTATATCCGTCAAGATAGCAAAAATAGTCATGCTTAGCTAATCTTTCCAACATTTAATCAATGAAAGGAAGGGGAAAGTGATCTTTTCTAGTGGCTTGGTTGAGTTTTCTATAGTCCACACACATACGCCACCCGGTTACCGTTCTTGTGGGGATTAGTTCATTCTTCTCATTTTTAATAACGGTCATTCCCCCTTTTTTCGGCACTACATGAATGGGGCTCACCCATTTAGAGTCCGCAACGGGGAAAATAATTCCCGCATCAAGCAATTTAAGGACCTCTTTCTTAACAACCTCCCCCACAATAGGATTCAACCTCCTAGCTCTCTCCCTAGATGGCATACTATCACTCTCTAAGTTGATTTCATGCATGCATAAATTAGGGCTTATTCCCTTTAAATCATCAATAGAGTAGCCAATAGCATCCTTATGTTTCCTAACCACATCAAGCAATTTTGAGGTTTCAACATCATTCAAAGAAGAGTTCACAATGATAGGCAAGCTAGAATTTGGGCCTAAGAACTCATACCTTAGGCTTGTTGGTAGAGCTTTTACCTCTACCGAACAAAACTCCTTACCTTTGTCGCTTAGAGTCCCTTCTTCACAATTCTCCTCTAGGATAGCCCAACAATCGCCAATGTCGGGTAATTCATTGTCAAGGTCAATTGCACTCATGAGAAGGTTAGGCACATCATACAATTCATAAGTATCAACTAGGTCAAGATAATTACAAGTCATTGTAGAATTAGGACCTCGTTGTGCCTTTTCAAGATTAAACTCAATTTCCTCATCTCCTACCCTCATGGTAATTGACCCCTTAGTCGTATCAAAAATAGCCCCCGCGGTGTAGAGGAAGGGCCTTCCCAATAGAATGGGAATTTCATTGTCCTCCTCCATCTCTAGCACCACGAAATCCCCCGGGATATAGAAATTCCCTACTCTAACCGGGACATCCTTAAGGACTCCCTTAGGAAACCTCGAGGAGCGGTCCGCGAGCCTTAGAATCATGCTAGTTGGTTTAGGCTCACCCATATTTAGCTTTTTACACAAAGAATAAGGCATCAACGATATGCTTGCACCCAAATCACACATTGCTCGTTCAATCTTAATATCATTAATAAAGCATGAAATGGAAAAGCTACCGGGATCCTCAAGCTTTGGGGGCATGCGAGGTTGGAGTATGGCACTACATTCGCCATTGAGGGACACCGTATCGACATCCTCGATAGTCCTCCTACAAGTAATGACATCTTTTAGAAAACGAGCATATGAAGGAGCTTGAGTTATTACCTCGGTGAAGGGCATTGTCACATAGAGCTTCCTCATCATCTCCGCGAACTTGGAGAATTGCTTATCATTTGTTTTCTTCTTTAGCCTTTGAGGGAATGGAATAGGAGGAGTGTAGACTCTAGGTTCGGCTTTCTCCTTTTCCACCTCGATTTCTTCCTCAACTTGAGGACTAGGGATCTCTTCTTCCAATTCTTCGATATCGGCACTAGCTTGGCCTCCAAGATCAAAGGTAACTCTCTTCCTCTTAGGTAGCTCTACCTCTAAGTCTTTCCCACTTCTCAAGGTTACCGCATTACAATGCTCTCTATTCCCTTGTTCGGGTCTAGCCGGTAGCTTGCCCGGTGCCCTTGTAGATGTCTCGGCTTGTTGAGCAATTTGACTTTCAAGCATTTTGTTGTGTTGCTTAACCTCATTCAATTCTTGCCTCATCTCATTTTGGTTTGCTAAGAGCTTTGCAAACATTGCCTCAATACCGGAGAGTTCACTAGGAGGTTGTGGAGGGGCTTCAACTTGTTGATAGGGCCTTTGAGCTTGAGCTTGATATTGTTGCCCTTGGTTCCTTTGAAGCAAAGTCGGTCCTTGACTTTGATATTGGTTCCTAGGTGGGAACCCTTGGTTGGATTGAGTATGTTTAGGACCGAATCCGGGAGGTGTGGATCCGAAGTCGGGGCGAGTAGGATTAGTGGTCTTGTAGGAGAAATTGGGGTGATTTCTCCATCCCGAAGAGAACTTTGGTGTAGTGTAGTTGGCTTGAGAGCTTTGCCCTTGATTGGCATTATTTCCATAGTCCCTTCCTTGATTTCCTCCCACAAAATTAACTTCTCCATACCCTTGCCCTTGCACATCCCTTTGAACCAAGGGGCAAGAAGTTGTTTCATGCTCGTACACCTCACAAATGTCACATCCTTGCCTTGTTGAAGCTTCCTTTTCCGGATGTTTTAGCTTAAATACCTCATCCGAGAGGCTCTCAAAGTCTTTCCTCAAGGCATCATAATCACTAGAGCTCACGACTTTTACCTCGTGCCTTTCATGCCTTCTTCTCGGGTTTCCTCTTTCGCTTCCCCACATGAAGTAGTTGTTGGTAATCTTCTCTATTACCGCATATCCTTCATGCGGTTCTAAGTCCATTATAGCACCACCCGAAGCGGTATCAAGAGCAAGACGAGAGTTCCCATCAACCCCGTGGTAGAAAGTATGGAAGACTTGAAGATCATCAAGGTTGTGGTGAGGACAAAGCCTTTGATATTCCTTGTATCGCTCCCAAGCCTCATATAGATTTTTGCCATCCAATTGCGAGAAGTTGGTGATTTGGTTTCGATAGTAGGCCGTCTTGGAAGGGGGAAAATACTTGTTCAAGAAAGCCACGGCTAATTCTTCCCATGTAGTGAAGCTATCGGGAGTTTGACTCCTCAACCAATCTTTAGCCTTTCCCGTGAGAGAAAAAGGGAAAAGCCTCAATAGCTTTGCATCCTCCGAGACCCCATTCACTTTAAATGTAGCACATACTTCGAGAAACGTTGTCAAGTGAGAATTGGGATCCTCGTTGTCTCTACCTGAAAATTGGTTCGATTGAACCATTTGAATAGTGGACGTCTTCAAGTCATAGTCCCGGTTATCGACCGTAGGTAGTTGGATGGGAGAACGGTATCCATAAGCCGTGGGAACGGCATAGTCCTTGAGGGCCCTTCTAGCTAGGGGCAATTGTTGAGGATTGTCTTGGTTTCCTTGACGAGGAGGGGGCGGAGGAGGAGGTAGTCTATTATCCCTATCACCCATGACTTCTTGAGTAGTGGAAGTTGATCCTTTGTCTTTGTTGGTCTTACTCCTTGTAAGATGAGGGTTAACTAGCTCTCTAAAAGGTTGGTTCAAGTCTCTATCCACAATATGAGTAAGCTTCTTGGTCTTTGGTGGCATAAAAGAGGTGAACCTACAAGGGAAACCAATTAAAACAAGTAAGAGTAGGGAAATGATTCAAGAAACACAAGCAACAAGCAAAATAAAGTAAAACATGGAATAGTCGGAGCACTAAATGATTTTCCTAGGGGTAATCTAGCTATTGCTCCCCGGCAACGGCGCCATTTTGACGTGTGTAGTTTTGGGATACGGTCAAAAACAATTTATAATCAACCGGTAAGACCGGTGTCGAACCCAAGGGAGCAAACGGACTACGCGCTAGTTCTATCAAGTTTTCTTACTCGGCTAATTCCTAAAGTTCAAATTGGTTGAGGTATCAATGATTGTAAAACAAGAATGAAGTGGTTTTAGGGTCTGAGTTCAATTAAAAGCGAGTTTCGAGGGATTAATCCCCTCCTTGGCAATTTCCCAATGATCATGCAAACAAGAGTTCAATTAATTAAAGTTGATAGGTTTTGAACCTAGCCTAAACTAAGAATTAGGCTATTACGCGTATCTAATCTTAGTCAAGCCATCTTAGTTAGGATCTCACTAATTAAAGGGTGCTGATCCACTATATAGCATTTACTCTCATAAATGCTATATGCATAAAGTTCTAGCTCACCTCTCACCATGCATTTACTCTCATAAATGTAGGTTAAGTTCGATTTTACTATATCAAAACCATCCCTAAGCTTTCTCAAGACTTAGATCAAAGTTCTAACATAAACATGTCACTTAGGCATTTTATCAAACACTTAGAGACATGTCTAACATGAAGAGCATAGTAAAAATGAAATCAACTTCAATAGATCTATCCAAATGTGTTCACAATGATCATTGAGTACCAAGGAGGTTCATAGAACCCCTCAAAACACAAGGGAGACTACTCACTCATCATGTAAGACAACATGATGAGTAGGTTTTTACAAGCAAATCTAGGAGAAAAGAAGAGGGAAAGAGTAGGATGATTAGTCCTAGTGAACTCCCTTGATCTTGATTCCTCCTTGATTTGATGATGATGAAACCCTTGATTTGATCACTTTCCTTTGTCTTCTTCTCCAGAAAAATCCCAGATATTAGGTCAAACTTGCCTCTTTCTATTTATAGGCTCGTCAGAAATTCAGCACTGTAGCAGGTCCAGTCGATCGACTGGCGTTGGGCTGTTGGCCCAGTCGATCGACTGGAGGAAGAAAAGTTGTTCGGCTAGCAGGTTCTCAGTCGATCGACTGAGACAGGGTAGGCTCCCAGTCGATCGACTGACAATTCTCAATTTGCAGCACCTCCTGTTAGTCTATTAAGTCGATCGACTGAGATCCAGTCGATCGACTGGGCGTCACGTGATCTGCATGCTCTGGGGCAGGGGACTCTTCAGTCGATCGACTGAATAGGTCAATCGATCGACTGGCGCTGAGCGATTTGCAGCACCTCCTGAAACATCATTTAGTCGATCGACTGGAGCAGGGGAGCTTCCCAGTCGATCGACTGGAGACCAAATTCAGCCAACTCTTGCTCTAAAACCCGATTTTCCCCGAGTTTCCTTCCAATGGCTCTTGACACTAAGACATCTAGCTTTGTACCTGAAACGCACGAGAAGAGGATCAAATGACATCAAATAGTAGTCGGAATCGAACTAAAGCTATAGTGAAAAACGGGCATTAATGAGTCGAAAACTCGACTCATCAAGTTTGAGAATGCCGGACTACGGTCGTAATTTTTGCTACTTCCTTCCCTACGTCAATGTCAGAGCGTAAGTGAATACTTTTCTTATTGTATGTTGATTTCGCATGAAATAAATGTTGTACTAATCTATAATGTGTCAAATGTATGTTAGGTGGCATTGGATGTTAGCTGTCATATTCCCTGTGAAGCGAGTGGTTCTTTGGCATGATCCGATGGGTAGACAACTGGTGCCTGATGCAACAAATTTTGTGAACACGTAAGTACTATGCTAGTCCACTTTTAGTTAGCATTACTACAAGTGCTACAACTTGCTGATATTACCTTAATGTTGCAGGAGCATGAGTCTGTACTTCAACATCCATCATTCGGAAATAGAGTGGAAGCTTGTGACAGTATTGACTTAACAAATAACAATTATTTTAAAATTTTATATTCCATATTTAATATGTTTCGTGTGATTTAACTCAATTCTTATTTCAGTGCCCGAAACAGCCCATACCGAGTGAAGTGTGTGGCTACTGTGTCATGCAATACATTCGCAACATAATTAAGTTTGTTCAAGCTACCAATGGATCGCGTGAGGACAACATCAGACAAGTAAGTATATTCCGAGACTTGATTAATCATTACCAATTAATTGAGGTGTCCATAAACTTTCTAACTATGATATTTTTTTCAATGTTTCCCTAGAGGCCGACAATCGTATGATAACGATGTGCTAGATGGCATGAGGGATGACTTTGCAACTGCGTTGATTACTTACGTGCGGCAAGTATATAATCCGGTATAAACATTTTGTATTATTTACTCGAATGTTGTTTGTAAGACTAAAACGTGTCAAGTATCGAAACATTTGAACATGTATGAATTCAAATGTGTTGTAATGTTCAGCGATGAATGTAATTTTTTTGTTCACCAAATGTAATTGTTGTAATCGTGGTTCAGCAGCACATGTATTAGGTTATGGTTTTGATTGTGCAGGGGGGAATTGTATGTATTTCAAAAAACTTGCCATTTTTCTTCGAAATTATAGACATCGCTTCATATTTAAGCGATGTCTTAAGTGACACTTTCAACAGCGCTTTAACATGAAGCGATGTCAAATGTCTCACTTAAGACAGCGCTTCATGCGTAAGCACTGTCTTAGGTCTCGACATGAAACAGCGCTTGTGCTCATATAAGTGATATCTTATGTCTAGACTTTAGACAGCGCTTACACTTGAAGCGCTGTTTAAAGGCTCGACATAAGACAGCGATCGAATAGACAACGCTTGGTGAAGCACTGTCTAATGGTCTAAATAAGCACTGTCTAAAGATGTTTCTGTACTAGTGCTAGGGATGCATCTCGAAATTGAAATAGGAGTGACTGACCCAAAATATATTGTGGCATTAAATAAAAACAGCATTGTTATAAAATAATATTATATTACAATAAAATCTTGCTTTTCCATATCACAAAAATCATTTTTGGTTTTGAATCATATTTTATTGAATTGGTAAAAATGCTACCGTTATTTCTTTATTGAAAATTACTTTGATGGCTCCGCACACCCTAACTCGTTATGAAGTTTCATGAATTGAAAAAAAAACCCTGGATAGAGGCAGGGGCGGATCTAGAGGGTGGGTTGCACGGGCTGCAGTCCGGGTAGAAATTTGAGCGCAAAAAAAATTCAGACTTTACCGGAATAGATTTAAGTACATGTAACCAACCTGATTTGAGTTCATTTACCAAGGTGAGGTCACTATAAATGATGTAAGTCGGAATTGGTTACATATAAAACTGTACATAATTGATTCGCCGTTGTACATTTAAGTACATGTAACCCATTCAGACTTTACCGGAAAAAAATCATATACCAGACCAGAGGAAGGTGAAGATGCATGTTTGGATGTGGGGTTGCTGTGTTGTTTGGATGTGGGGTTGCATCAGAAGTTGTGTTAGTTTTATTCGAACTGCCAAACAGCCTTAATTGGGAACAAAAAAATAAAAAACTATTTGGTTTCTTTGTTGGTTATTGAACCTTGCTCGTGTTGAGCAATATTAGGTAGATTTCCCACTAGACTACAGCTATTAAGCTGTCTACTTTCGGTCAAGGTGATTATTATCTTATTTGGTCGACTCAAAAAAAATCCAGCCCAGATCACTTTGAAATCCTAGATTGAAATCTACTTGTCTTAGTCAAGACGAGTTCCAGATGGTGTTCGAACTGCGTCTCGAACACTTGTTGGACAGTTTCAGGTTGTGTTCAACCAGAGGCTGGAACACCTTAGCAGACAGAACATAAACAGCACAAAATAGGAGCACACACGATATGATAACCCAGTTCGGCTCCGCCTACTCTGGGGGGTTTCCCACACCCGAAAAAGGGACACAAATCTTATTACGAGTTTAGGGTTACAAGAGGTCTTACTCTTACACAACTCCTCGTTTGTAATGGCCTCACCACTAACACTCCGTCTCTCGGATTTGCAATCTCGGTTCGTCGCAACTCCCCTCGATCCCCTATGGGTAGGACGAGACTTCCCTCTCGGCCTAGTCTTGGACTTCTCGGAAGTCCAGTCGCCTTCTCTCAAAGACGTGTCTTTATCACCATGTGTGTGTGCGCTTGATAGTTCTCCAAGAGCAGTCTGAACAGCACACTGAACAGACTGCTTCTTCTCCGTTGATATATAATCAGCCGGTGGTCGCTCCTCCTCCAATCTCACAAACTCTCGTGTTTATCTTTTCTCTCAGGAAGCGACACGATTATGGATGCCCTAGCATTGTATTTATATGCTCGGATGCCATCCAAATCTGCTCAAGATAATCCCATCAAATATTTAGGAAATATTCCTAAATATTCTATGTATATCTTTCTCCAATCTTTAGGAAGTATATTCGAAAACTTCCTTCCCAAGTCAGCCACGCCGCCTTTAATCTGATGTGTAGATATTCGTTTGAATATCTGAATCTTCGAATTCCTAGCTGGCCGACTCCAATCAGATCGAAATATTCTTGTCAAATATTTCAGAGATACTCCTACATATTTGATAGATATTCAATCTCTTCCATATTCAATCTTTGGAGATTACTTCCATGCCAAGTCATCTAATATTCTCGAATCCAAGCTGAAGATATTCATTTGAATATCTGATCTTTAATGATGACTCATCAATTGATCCCAATCAGATAATCTCATCGATCTTTTGGATATGCAAATCCTTGCGTCTGCTGTACGTTGTACTTCTGTTCCAGTGTGTGGTTGAACTCCAGCTTGAACTGTCTAAAGCCGTTTTGCCAAATCCATGCCATTCATGGGAACATCAATCTCCCCCTTGGCATTTTGGCAAAACCAAATCTACGCTTTAGACGCACCTTGAGGAACCAGAACAGTTACCTCAAACCACTCCCCCTTTTTGCCACAAACTGGCAAGGGGTCCAATCGAGCAACCTGGTCTCTTCGGCAACTGGAATCTTGTCAACTCCCCCTCGAACATAGCCAGGGACAGTGACACATGCTGTGAGTCTGTCGGACCATGGTGTCTCAGCAGCTGTTCGACCACGGGTCAGCAACTGATAGGTTCCTGAATTGCTCCAATCAGTGTAGCCAATGCCTCTACATCCTCCAATCAATCTCTGGGACTTCAAAATTGTATCTAGGTCTTTTGATCCAGAGATTATCATCTTCACTGATTGCTTGAAATGATTCAGCTCGTCCTTTACTACCGCGTGGTAGTCCATCTCCAGACATATCTCTCTTTGGCTCATGGCAGCATGTCTTTTCTTCAATCAGGACATCAACTCTCTCTGTCTTCTTTATCATCACTGGGATATTGCAGAGCGCGCACCAATTGATCGATTCTTGTCCTCTACGCCGTATGACCTCAAGTAGTTGTCCGCGTTCAGCTCGGGACAACTTCTCACCAGTAGCTCTCTTTATGGAAGACTCAGGTGCATCCTTCCTGTTCACCCCGGGGTCCTTCAGATCATTCTTATGTCGACCCTTGAACAGCTTGTGATCAACTACCAACTTCAACGGAGTACTTGACAGTCTGTCCTGGTCTGTCTTCAAATCTGTATGCTGGTTGATGATCAGCTCATAAATAAGTGATGGGAAGATTATCTGGTGCAGAGACTTTGTAGAAAGACGTGTTCTGCAATCTGGTCGAACATAATTCTTCCCATGTCAATGAGCATCCTGTTTCCAATCTGGTAGAGCAGCTGTCCCATCTCCTTGTTGATCGTGGTTCTATGAGATGTAGGCTTCCAATTGACTATGGTGATGAAGAACAACATCGAGAAGAATAGAGTCAAATCTGCAATTGGGATGGAACTGTCTTCTCATTAAGCAGCCTTTCAGGGATGATCTTTCTTTTCTGCACTGCCTTCCACTTGGCTGCTGCTTCTGTACTGGCACACCATACTATATGCTTAGTCACTCCAGTTGGTACACTAGGTGGAACAGAACCTGGAATACTCCTCTTCTTTTTCTTGGATGCACTTGCTCCCCCTGCATCTGTTCTCTAACCATCCTTCTTGGTAGTTACTCCAGTCGAGCATGCTTGGATGGTCACTTCCTTCTTTGGTTTCTCCTTTTCAGACTTCTTGAGCTCAACCAATGAAACCGAGTCCCGATTGTCCTTACAATCTCCATTATCTGGTCTCTCTAGATCAGCTTTATGCATCTCTACATCTGGGATAGCTGGCTGTTCTAACTCCCTCGAAACATCTGGTTCAACAGACACTTTCTCAGCAGCCTTGTCTATCTCTGACTTCTCTGCAGACTTAACAGGCTCACCTCCTTCTTGAGTTAGTCCCTTCCTTCTGCTTATCTTTTAATTCAGCTAATGATCTGGGATTTTGACCAGCTCTCTGTGCATGATTACCAGCACCATGTGCTGCTTCAGTCATGATTACTTCTTGGACATATGACTGCTTTTCCTTCTTCTAGATGACAGGTTCAATAACAACTTGCTCTTCTACTTGTTCTGTCTCCGTCTGATTTTCAGGTCGGTCTGACTCATCAGAGACAACATCTTCAGGCTCTTGTTGCTTCACATCATCAGCCTTCATACGAACAGCTTCACTCTCTGTCACCTTCTCTTCATCGACTACCTCAGTAGTCTTTTCTGCTAAACATTCATCCGACTCTTCATCTAATACCAGACTTCTCTTGCTAGAAGGCCCAACAACCTGCTCAATCTCAGAGTCTAACATAGCAAGTTTTCTCCCCCTTACAGCACTAATTCGTGCAGCGTATTTCCTGGGAGTTCCATTCCTTCCAAGGCCGACTTTCATGCAGATTCCTATCTTCTTCAGCACGAAGCCAGTGGCATCTACCTTTGCATTCAACAGCTTCTGCTTATCAGAACCACAATCTTAGCCCTACTGGCTTCACCTTCTTCTGCAGCATCGGCCACAGAATCTACAGCAGGTTTCAAACCCTTCGGCTTCCCATTAACCGCTTTGTCACCCTTATGACTCACTGAATCTTTACCAATCGCCCATACTTCCTCATCAACAAAATTGAGAGCAATAGCTTGGGAGTGAGAACAAGGGATTACCTCATTGAGGAGTGGTTCAGCCATCGCCTGATATTCCTTCACAGTCTGCACACTCCCTTTAGTTGGATTAGGATCAGCCTTTGACGCCTTTGAAGTAGCTTCTTTAAGTTCTGTCACAGCCGCCTCTTCTCCCTTCTTTTTCCCTTCTCCGATCTTAGGGTTTGCTGATATTGTATCCTCATCCGACTTTGATTCAACTGCCTTTTGATTTCTCAAAAATTTGTATTCCTCCACTTGCCAAAAACGGTTATGTGAATATCTCTTGAGATATTTGTCCAATCACCTCTCTCCTCCTTGATATCGCCTCATAAAGCTGCAAATATGTTGAACTTAGTAATCAGTTCAAACCACGTACCATCTGTTCCAGCCCTCTTCTTTGGTAGGTCAGCCCATCTGATTTGCTGGGGCTCTGCTCTTGGCTGACCTCCATCTGGAACACTTAGTTGGCGATAACACACAGACCCAGAGAGGATCTAAGTGTGTCGAACTGAGCGGCGTCTAGTGGCATGGTGAGTACGATAGTTATAGTGGTCATGTGTTTCGATGTGATGACCTTCTTCTCCACCATCTCTCTGATGAAGTGATATCTGCTCATGGAGTGTTGTACTGGGTTCTTGGGCAGAAACTTCTTCACCCGTTCCACTCCGTGTTCAGACAGATTCTGCTTCGTCCATAGGAACTGAGTGCAGCATGCAGCGATGCTCTCCTGCTCTCCCAGCATCTGGTCACGGTGTGTTCCAGGAAGGTGTTTCATCTCCTTTTCCCTGAGTCTCACAAATTGTCCAAGCAGCTTCTGTGTACTCGTGATGAACATACGCTCTACTCCCCCTCGCTCATAGCCATGGTCGATGAGGAACGTCTCGTACCATGCTCTGGGCGCTTGTGTGAGTCCGTACATAGTCTTCTTCAGTTCGTGACTATGCGCAAGATGATATGACATCCATGCTTTAGATCTGGTGAACTCTCCCAGTTCCACGTGAATGGCCACCACCCAAGTCTCATCAATAAATGTTTTGATGACATTCTTCGGACTAGATGAACAGGCAGCCAGCTCTCGACACTTGATCTCATTTGCTCGACTCTTAATTCTCCATGAGGGTTGCAGCGCAGGTGCATCGTCAAGTGTCCCAGCTGGAGTAGGTGTGGCTTCATCGGCTAGACCTCCCTCTGGAATTTTATCTCCTAGAACTGAGTTGGGGGCAACATCGTCTTTCACCTTTCCAGAAGTGGACACCGTACCTGTCCCTTGCAATTCCATTTCATGTATCGTGTTTATCGGACAGACAGTGGCAGCTCCTGTTCCAACTGAGCCTAGACAGTAGCTATTGTTTATTGACCTACTTCCTTCCAACAGTGTGTCTCCATTCCTATTCAGTACTTGACACGAATCACGAGTGAAAGTAACAGACTGTCCTTCATCACACAATCTACTGATACTGATCAGGTTCACCTTTAACCCATCCACTAGGAGGATATCCTCGAGCACAGGTAGATCCGGAACCTTCAATGTCCCACAGCCGATCACCTGGCCCTTCCCTCCATCTCCAAAAGTGACAAGCTGAAGCTTGCAAATAGATTTAACAATGATGAGATATCGAGGATTACCTGTCATATTGAGATGAACTTCTTTGCGGATGTGCAACTCAGCATTCTTTCTCTTTAGCCCCATCAAGCATGCAGGATGTGTTTCTCCCTTTTTCTCCATCTCAGCTTTCAGAACCGATACGGTGTCTAGCAGTTTCACCTTCTGTGCAAGAAGTGACGAGGGTTCTTGATTCATTCCAATCATCTCGTACTTCAAAGCAGATATTTCCTCTTGGTGCTCCACCTTCTGGGCAACGAGAAGTTTAACCTCCTGCCACTGTTTATCTTCTTCTTCTGTCAGGCTTGCCACTGTTTCTGTGAGCTTCTTGTTCAGGCCAATCACCAATAGGCACTTCTCATAGAGTTCCTTGTACGTCTCGGCCGAGGTCTCATGAGCAAGTCCTTCGTCATCACTGCTTGAAGCGTCGTCAATGGACTGTTCAGACAGTGTACTAGAATATGGATTTTCACTTGTCTCACTGTCGTCTTCAATAGTGACTACATGTCCGACGAGATTGACATTCTCATGTTCTTCTTCCTCATCGTTAGTTTCACTTTCTGGACCCTCATATGCTATTCTGAGAATATCCCATGCTTCCTTGGTCACCTCACATTCAGCAATCAGTTTGAACACGTTCTCGTCCACTCCATAGAATATTGCATTCAAGGCCTTTGAATTCCCAACAGCCGCTACATCATCTGCTTCAGACCACAGGGCTTCGGGTTTTGGCATAACAGCTCCTTCAGGGTTGGCCATCATGGGTTCTGTCCATCCTATCATCACGGCTCTCCATGCCTTTTCATCGAGGGATTTCAGAAAGGCTTTCATCCTGGGTTTCCAATAGGCATAATTCGGCCCTTCAAGCCACGGTGGTCGGTTAGTGCTCTGTCCTTCCTTTAAACTCATCTTGAACTGTCGCCGGATCACACTCTGTATGTCGAGTGCCTGCTCTGATACCAATTGAAATCTACTTGTCTTAGTCAAGACGAGTTCCAGATGGTGTTCGAACTGCGTCTCGAACACTTGTTGGACAGTTTCAGGTTGTGTTCAACCAGAGGCTGGAACACCTTAGCAGACAGAACATAAACATCACAAAATAGGAGCACACACGATATGATAACCCAGTTCGGCTCCGCCTACTCTGGGGGGTTTCCCACACCCGAAAAAGGGACACAAATCTTATTACGAGTTTAGGGTTACAAGAGGTCTTACTCTTACACAACTCCTCGTTTGTAATGGCCTCACCACTAACACTCCGTCTCTCGAATTTGCAATCTCGGTTCGTCGCAACTCCCCTCGATCCCCTATGGGTAGGACGAGACTTCCCTCTCGGCCTAGTCTTGGACTTCTTGGAAGTCCAGTCGCCTTCTCTCAAAGACGTGTCTTTATCACCATGTGTGTGTGCGCTTGATAGTTCTCCAAGAGCAGTCTGAACAGCACACTGAACAGACTGCTTCTTCTCCGTTGATATATAATCAGCCGGTGGTCGCTCCTCCTCCAATCTCACGAACTCTCGTGTTTATCTTTTCTCTCAGGAAGCGACACGATTATGGATGCCCTAGCATTGTATTTATATGCTCGGATGCCATCCAAATCTGCTCAAGATAATCCCATCAAATATTTAGGAAATATTCCTAAATATTCGATGTATATCTTTCTCCAATCTTTAGGAAGTATATTCGAAAACTTCCTTCCCAAGTCAGCCACGCCGCCTTTAATCTGATGTGTAGATATTCGTTTGAATATCTGAATCTTCGAATTCCTAGCTGGCCGACTCCAATCAGATCGAAATATTCTTGTCAAATATTTCGGAGATACTCCTACATATTTGATAGATATTCAATCTCTTCCATATCCAATCTTTGGAGATTACTTCCATGCCAAGTCATCTAATATTCTCGAATCCAAGCTGAAGATATTCATTTGAATATCTGATCTTTAATGATGACTCGTCAATTGATCCCAATCAGATAATCTCATCGATCTTTTGGATATGCAAATCCTTGCGTCTGCTGTACGCTGTACTTCTGTTCCAGTGTGTGGTTGAACTCCAGCTTGAACTGTCTAAAGCCGTTTTGCCAAATCCATGCCATTCATGGGAACATCATAGATTCACCCCTGGATGGAGGAGATGGACGAGCAGTGAAGTGATGGTTGCATGAGGATGGAGGATAAATACTAAGTGTTTCTTGTACGACAACTAATAATTTAATTTTCTACATATTAAATTAATTGTATCATTTTTTATAATTAATTTCCTATAGAAACAAAACTTTTGAAAAATGTCGGGGTGACACATGTCACTATCGGCTCAAAGTTAATTCTATCCCTATGGTAGCCTATATATCAGATCATTCGAATCAATACTACAGTCAAGACATTATGCATCGATTTAAAAATTGCATTATGCATCAGTTCAGTATTATGCATCAGTTTTTAGAGGAACCAATTCTTAAAGTCCACCTTATGCATCAGTTACTGCTGAACGGATGCATAAAGTTCACTTTATGTTCTGAGATTTATTTGAGACATTATCGAATTTGGTCGTGCTAATAACGGGGCATATGTGGAAGACTTTGACCAAGTAAGCTTTTTAGAATTAATCATTTAGTTGTTGTTGTTTAGTTAGTCGAATTTATTCTTTGTTGTATATATTGATTTAGTCGTCTTCTTATTTGTTCCAGGCTTTTCCTAATGGGGTAGAACCATATGAAATTGGAAAGACACAAGATGCGCGAGATGAGATCGCCGGCTACTTGCACGACTACTTGATCGAACATGATCAGTTAGCGATATAAGACATTGTAGTGTTTACACATTTGACTGTTATGTGAAGTTGTATGAATGAGTGTATGAATGGTTGTGCATATGACTTTATGAATGGTTGTATTTTAAGTGAAATGAATGTATTTTGTTATTTGGAATATGAGTAACAGGGTTTAAATTTTGTTTGCAACTTGTGTTCAATTTTTCACGTGGCTTTCAGCTATAGAACAACAAAATCTGCCAAATTTTTCCCCCTATTATGCATTGGTTATACAGCCAACCAAGGCATAAAGTCATGCTATGCATCACTTATAAGGAAAACCGATTCCTAAAGTGGGGTTATGCGTCGGTTTTCAGCGAACCGATCGGATGAAGAACCGATGCATAATGTCCGGACTATAATAGTTAATCCAATTTTTTATTATCACCAAATCCAAGTTAGGGGTCATCGATTGATTCGAGGGTCAAAATGATGAGGGCTATGATGCATGAACACTTCAAACATTCATGTGTTTGTATCATGCTCGTATCACACACACTACAAGCATCCGACAGAAATATTACACATTCATTCAAAAAAAATATATGTTAACTTTTAGACATAGTTGTTGACTGTATCCAATTAATTTAGTAATTATAACATTTTAATTAATTTAAATTAATTTGACAAAATGAACTAAAATAATATAAAAGCCAAAAAAGCTCATATAATCCTATTAGCCCGCAAGAATAAGGATCGGGTAACTGGTGCAAAGCCCATGTTCTTGTAAAAAGTAAAAACTAATCACATCCCTTGATTTTATGATTTCGATGGATGAGATTACGTGAAAATAAATTTGTTTAAATTCAAATTAATATTAGATTAGGGGCAAATATGGTATACAACATCCTTATTAACCACATGTCTCTCTCATTCACTCGATAAGAAAAAATCCAGATCTCCATCGTCGTTGCTCCAAATCCTGAGATCCATGGATTCCACCGAACTACCAAAACTTACAACCACAAACCATCTCTACTCTCGACGACGTTATCATTAACTGACTCGAGGAAGTTGTTGCAAGTAGGTTTGATGGTGGCGAAGGCGAATCTGAATCTGGAGCGGGGGAGGAAGAAATTATATGGAGGGGAGATTGTGAAGCTGATTTATGATACCAATAAGGAGAAGATGAGAAGGAAGGCAGAAGCGATGAACGGAGAGAATCATCAACGGGAACAACATCAAGTTGTGAAGGAAGGACTCTAACGAATTATAGTCCACTTTTGACGAATTATGACATAGTTCGTCAAAGGTAGACTATAATTCGTCAAAAGTAGACTATAATTCGTTAGAGTTCTTGACAAATTATAATGCACTTTTAACAAATTATGTCTTTATTCATCAAAATTGGAATATAATTTGTCAAAAATCCGTACTAGCGTACAGACAAGCATTGAAGTGATTGGTGAACTGACTGAAGGCATGAAGACTCGAGGTAAACAAGTAAACTTTCGATAATTGGCTAGGTTTTCATGTTTTATGTCCACTGTGGAGCCTAGGAATATCAAGGAGGCTATCAATGACGAATACTGGGTGGTGGCTATGCAAGAAGAACTTGGTGAATTTCAGCGAAACGATGTTTGGGATCTTGTTCCATGACCTGATGGTGTGAATGTGATTGGAACAAAGTGGATTTTCAAGAACAAGTCTAACGAAGAAGGGAACATCACTCGAAACAAGGGGAGGTGTTGCTCAAGGTTACACGCAAATTGAAGGAGTAAATTTTGATGAGACTTTTGCCCCGGTTGCACGATTAGAGGCCATACGTCTACTATTGGCTCTTGCTTGTCATCTGAAGTTCAAGTTGTTCTAGATGGATATCAAGAGTGTCTTTCTGAATGGCTTGCTGAGTGAAGAAGTCTATGTGGCACAACCGAAGGGGTTCGAAGATCCTCACCATCCTGACCATGTGTATCGGCTGAAGAAAGCTCTATATGGACTCAAGCAAGCGCCCAGAGCATGGTACGAATGCCTTACTGAATTCTTAATCAACCATGGCTATGTTCAAGGGGGAGTAGACAACACACTTTTCGTCAAACACACAAGGTCAGACTTTATCATTGCTCAAATTTATGTGGATGATATTGTGTTCAGCTCTAGCAATCAGAAGATGGTGGACAAGTTCGTAGAACAAATGCAGAGTGAATTCAAGATGAGCATGGTAGGAGAACTTTCGTACTTCCTAGGATTACAAGTGAAGCAGAAGATGGAAGGTATCTTCATATCTCAAAGCAAATATGCTACAAACTTGATCAAGAAGTTTGATCTGGAGAAAGCATCACATAAGAGAACCCCTGCTGCAACTCATGTGAAGATCACCAAGGATGAAGCTGGTACAAGTGTCGACCAAACCTTATACAGGAGTATGATTGGGAGCTTACTCTATCTGACAGCTAGTCGACCGGACATTGCTCATGATGTAGGAGTATGTGCCAGATATCAAGCTAATCCCAAGGAGAGCCACCTGATGAACGTGAAAAGGATCATCAAATATGTCTGTGGAACAGCCGACTATGGACTGTGGTACACTAAAGATACTAACTCTTGTCTAGTAGGCTATTGCGATGTCGATTGGGCTGGGAACATAGAAGATCGTAAAAGTACGTCTGGAGGATGCTTCTTTCTTGGAAACAATCTGGTGTCATGGTTTAGCAAGAAGCAGAATAGTATTTCCTTGTCTACAGCTGAAGCTGAATACATAGCTGCTGGAAGTTGTTGCACTCAGACGTTGTGGATGAAGTAGATGCTAGAGGAATATGGAGTAGAACAAGATGTGATGACACCTTATTGTGACAACATGAGCGCGATCAACATATCCAAGAATCGTGTTCAGCATTCTAGAACAAAGCACATCGATATTAGGCATCACTTCATTCGGGAGCTAGTCGAGAAGAGAGTAATCACGCTGAAACATGTATCAATGGAGAAACAACTAGTAGATATCTTCACCAAATCCTTGGACAACGTACAGTTCGAGACACTTAGATCCTCACTGTGGGTCTGTGTGTCATTGACAACTAAGTTGTGGCAGTACAAGTTAATCAGTCGGAGCTTGAACGAGATATGTTTTAAGGGCTGACGTGGAAGGAAGGTCGAAGTTTTCAAATTATGCTACAAAGAAAGACAACTGGTCTACCCAGATATTCAAATATTTTAAAACGGCTCGATGTGACATGGCAACTGGTAGAGATTCGAGAAGATATTTGGCATGCCAAAATAGATTAAGTTTCCAAAATTCAAATTAATCTCTAAAGCAATTGTTCCGACCTTGTTCATTCTCTCTCGATGAAACCCTAGACGATCCGTGTCTGAAGCAAAATTCAACCATGGTGGACACAAGGAAGAACAAGGTGGCCAAGGTGACGACTACTGAAACATCATCTAAGGTTGTTGACGAGACAAAGACTGTTCAAGGAAAACCTAAAGCGATTGTGACAAAGAAGGTAACTGTTCTGGAGAAAGCAGTGACGGAGACGATGACTGCCAACTTGGTGAAGCAGAAGCAGAAACCCAAAGTTGTCCCAGTTCAAAACCCTAAGAAGCCGACTTTTTCAAAGCCTACATCGGTCACATAACCTGCGAAGAAGACTACACAAGAGGTAATCTCTAAATCTATTAATGTGTGTAGTCTTATTGTGTTGAGTTAATCTGTGGGGGGTTTGAAGAGTATAGTAGAAAAGCCAAAGGTAGTGGCTTCGGTGCAGGGGGAGAGTACTCCTAAGGAGAAAGGGACTCGAATAAAGAGGGTTGCCAAGAAAAAGACACATGAGAAAGAAAGGTTTCGTGTTGTGAGACATAATGCAGTTGTGTCAGATTCAGAAGAAGACGTTGATAAAGTTGGTGAGAAGGTAGGGGTTCATGATAAAGTATCAAGTAAAGAGACTTCAAAGAAGTCTGATAAAGTTCAGGAGAATTCTGATGAACCTAAGGAATCTGAAGAATCAGATGCTGAATCAGGAGAAAAAGTGGTGGATTCAATCTCTGAGGAAGAGGATGAACCAGAAGAAGATGAAGGTACTGATGCAGAGGAGCGGGCTGAGTCTCCTAAGAGTGTGACTAAGCAAACAGAAGGAATAGAAAAAGAAGTGAAGGTGCCAAACAATGAGGAAGAATAGCCTTCACTTAATGAGTCGAGCAAGGAAACTGACTCTCTTCAAGAACTGTTTGATGCTGTTGAACAGTATGTAGAACAAGTGAGACCTTCTAAAGTTGCTACTAAAGACAGGGATGCTTGTTAAGAAAACAAATCAAATGAAGACGTTGAAATGGACGAGCAAGCTTATGTTACAAGAGAAGAAGCAAGTAAATCATCTGAGAAAGTGGATGTTGTGCCAGAGGAGGTTCCAGTTGGTAAGGAACAGGGCAAGACTAAGTCTCCTCCTAAGTCAAAGAAAGCTGTGTTAAAACAAGTTGCTGATCAGATAGCTTCACCAGTTGTTGAGAAGACATTGTTGAGGAAAAGGAATTCTACTGTACAGTCCCATACCATGGCAGAAGAGCCTGTTACTCAAAAGGAGTCTGCTGCTCCTGCAACAAAGAAACTCAAGACAAGTTCTGTAGCAGGAAAAGCTAAAGTTGATAGAAAAGGGAAAAAGGTTCAGTTTGACTCAAGAGTTGTTGTTGATGGAGTCTAGTTTGTGTCAAAGAAGAATGTAGAAAAATGGGAATTGGTGCAAAAGAGGAAGATTGTTGCTGAACGCGTGCTAGCGGCTGATAAGTATGCAGCCAAGGAGATAGTCAGCTTGATCAAGGAGCTGGACTTATGGTCATCTGTGACTATGGCCAAACCTTTTGTGGCCAGTATTGTACGAGAAGTTATAATGAATCTACCAGAAAATTTGTTAATGTCGAAAGTGAGGCGTATGGAAAGGTGAGTATAAGAGGAAAGGAAGTGACTGTTACACCCCAGAGCTATCAATGATTCTTACGAAGTAGAGGGTCGAGAGTTGAGCATTGATGAACCTAATTTGCACAAGATAGCTGAAGCCATAACTACTGGAGTCTGTTCAAGATGGAACAAGATGACGCTTCCTAAGACAGACCTGTCATCAAAACACTCTCTGCTTCACAGGATAGCAGTTCACAACTTGCTCCCGAATAATCATAGGACATCATTGGGACGTGCCATGGGCGCTCTACTGAAGACCATGGGTTACAGAGATGACATTGATCTCGGGCAGCTTATCTTTGATCAAATTGTCTCCCATGCTACCTCTGTAAGAATCAATCATCCAATTGGGTTCCCGTCACTCATCTATCAACTTGTGCTAGCACAACATCCCGATATTAAGACGAGTCAAGATAAAATGACGGGAGCTCCGAAGGTATTTCTAGCAGATCACAAGGACTTCACTGGAAGACATACTATGGATCTGGATCAAGATACACCTGCAGTGCCTAAGAAGAAGCTTATAGATCACACCCTTCACAAACTCAGTGCTCAAGTCCCTCTCGGAACTCGGAAGAAGGTGATTTCACACCTGGAAGAGGAGCTAGCAGAAGTCAATGCAGGGATAATCTCTCTGATGTCTCGCAAGAAGAAGATCACAAAGCTTCTTGTGGAGCTCAGATATTAAGAGGATGAGGAAAAAGCTGGTGATGAAGAAAGTGATGCTGATTCTGACTATTAGTCATATAGTGATTTCTGCTCTCTCTACAAACAATTATGCTCTTTTTGCTTGTCAGTTTTTTGAACTCTAGTATTATTATCGAACAATTGCTACTGTTTTGAACTCCCTTGTCATTTTATGGCAAAAAGGGGGAGTAGTTTTTGGAGTTTGAAAGCTCCTTAAAATATTCGCATGTGCTTGAAATTTTTGGAGTTTGAAACCTCCTCAAATATTTGTTCGATTGCAATTACTCTTAGAACAGCTTGGGAGTTTGAAACCTCCTACAAAGATTCAACTGTAAAAGTAGTACAGGTAGAAGTTTTGCCAAAAATGCCAAGGGGAGACTGTTATATTTTATGGCATGTAGTTTGGCAAAACTCTGTGTAGTTGTTCAAGGCCAGAGAAAGACAACCGACGTGGAACAAGTACGACGCAGGAGATGTTTCCTAAAACAGATTAGACAAGTCGGGGCTGCTATACATTGAAGATATGATGCAAATATTGAAGTTGGTCGATTCAAATATAAGATGCATATATACAAGTCGATTGAGAGATCTTAGGAAATACTTGCGCTTGAAGATTACTTTGAGAGGATGATAATTGAAGACCTAAATTAAAGATTGAAGATATACATTGAAGATTATCTACAACAAGATTGCACAAGGATTTAGGAATATTTCCTAAAAAATTTAGGAAATATTTCCTAAAGAGATAGGCGGTTGAAGATTGGAAATCTTATTCGTTTAGGATTTCTAGCGCACTATATAATGAGGGCTGAGGCATTCGTTCTACTCAGCACTCACGGAGATATTATTCACTCATATACACTGAAGGGAGGTGGAGGCAAACGACCGGCGATATTATCATTTCGATAAGATCACGGCGCTCGGATTCAGTCTGTTCTAGTGCTCGACAGACTGATCGTAGAACAACTTGACGATACACTCATTGTTGCTGTTACTACGCATTCTGCGGAAGGCGCTGATCTTCGTGGAGGATCATCTGGTGGAATTGGAGGAGAGGCTTTGATTTAGGGGGAGCCTAGTTAGCAATTACTAAAGTGTTAGAGGCTTCAGCAGTTTAAGAGGGATTCTGTAAACGTAAGCTCTTGTACTCTAAACTCAACATTAGTGAATTGCTTTCCACCGGGCTAAGGAGACAGCCCCCAGACGTAGGCTCGTTAACGCCGAACTGAATAACAATATTGCGTGTCTTTATTTTCCGCACTGCACTTAAGTTTATTAGCCTAATATTCTGCGAGTTGTTCTGGTTCCTGTTCGATATTTATCCAGAACAACATCTCAACATACACGGGAAGATTACAGACTCATTTTTAAAGAAAAGGCATCATTAACATATTCTGGATCGTTCTTCTCTTCCTCCTCGTAGAATCAGACATTTTCCAAAAGAAGTACACCACCTTCCGGAAACCAATTTTCGAACCTCTTCACATAACAAATAACTATTTTCATGTATAATTGGCACCCCAGAAGATAAAAAAATTGAGCTTGACAATATAAAGAAATAATACATGAATTTTTAATTAAAACCGAACAAGCAATGTTATAACATGCGTAATCAAATTTGCAAATACTGTTAAATGTTTTCATAACTATTTTAAATTGGGTTTGGGCCTATTTTATTTTTTTTTTGTTTTTTTTGTAATAACCTTAAATTTTAATTAATCATTTATTTAATTATATATGTGGGGCGTTGCGGTTTAAAACAGGTTGTTTGAGATATGGTACCGCTTCCGCGCCGTTATATTCGATTGCAGTACGGTTTCTAACAATTTGGTTTTGTCCATAAACAGTGCGGTAATCAAACACGCTTTTACGGTGCGATGCGGGCAATTTTTAAATTCGGAGTGATTTTTACCCACCCCTAGTTGAATCGAGTAGATGTAAATTAATTTTAATCATTTTATTAATCAATTCATAAATGCACAAATATATATGGGTCAACTAAAAAATATATTATTTAGACTAGTATGTGGTCATAAATTAGGTATAGAACTATTACAATTTTCAATTTAGTCACTTTTGATCATTTTGCATATATCCTACGAGTAAAGATCAGGTGCAACCATAAGTTGGTGCAAACTATAAAATTTGTCAAAATTGGATTATAATTCATTGCCGAGAAAACAAAATTACGACATAATTTGTCAAAAATGATTTATAATTCGCCCCGAAAAATCATCCATACGACGAGATTTAATCGCAGCTGTCTAAATGACCAAATCAATGACTGTCATTGATTTATACTTTTTACAAAAATATGTTATTTGCATCGTATCCATAATCTATATTCTGCTATCAAAAATATCACCAAACACAATACAAATAATTTTGACTAAATTAAATAATCATGCAACCAAAGTAATATCATGTCCGACTTAGGGCATCCACACCAAGTGGAGCAAAAAGCAATAATAGAGAGACTTTATTGCTTATTGCTCTCATGTATCAAGTGAGCAAAAAAGAGCAAAAAGCAATGCTTGATAGGTGAGCAATAATGGAGAAGGTGTGAGATAGAAAAGCAATAAATGGGGTCCACATATATGCATGAAGAAAAACAAAAAGAAATTACATTTTGTTGGTTTTGAAAGAACTAAAAATCAGAAATGTCATAAAATGAACGTTAGATGGACAAAACAAAAAAATAAAAAAATAAAAAAAAATAAAAATTTAAAGAATCTTGGGACAAAACAAAAAAATGAAATAATAGAAGTGATAATTCGGATAATTGAATGGTTATGAGTATAGCTTTTTGCTCTCTTGCTGCGTTAAAATATATAGAGCAAAGAGCCATTTTTGCTCATTACTTTTAGCTCTGCTTTGCTACATGACTTTTATGAGAAAATACTATTTTTGATTATTGCTTATTGCTCCTTTACTACGGATGCCCTTAGAACTACACAGAACTCGAATTCGTTTATAAATTATATGCAAATCGAAACAAAAGAATTTAAACTGAAAATTAAAATACTCCGATCCTTATTTGAAATCCCATGATACTCCAACTGTCCAAATAATATTTTTCTAACTTACCGTATGACTTTCTTTCCAAAAAAAAAACTTACCGTATGACTTTACTCCCGTTTTTGTACTAGATTTGTTCAAATTTAATTAATTTAACGAGGTTCAAAACTGTATTCAAAGCAGTGTTCCAGAAATCGGTCGAATCGGCCGATTAATCGTTAAATTTCTTGAATCCGATCCAATTTTACCCAAATCGGATGCAAAAACCGGGTGGCGCCTTAGTGTCAATTAATCGGCGATTAATCGGTTCAGGCAGCGATTAATCGGTTCAAACGGCGATTAATCGGTTCAGACGGCAATTAATCGGTTCGGACAGCTAAATATTAAAGATTAAACTTGGAGGACTTTATTGTAATAATTAGGATTTTTTAGATCAAATTTGATTGTTTAGTTTGTTAATGATGTAGTATCAAGTATGTATGAACTATGGATGCTGTAGTTTGAATTTCTATGTAGATTACTAGCAATAGTTTAGCATGTTTAGTACTCATTGAGAGTAGTTTTGGCATGCACCCTGTTTTCTTTTGATTACATGTCAACTAATGCATCTATGAAGGGTTGTGGTCTAGCGGTTACAGTCTTGGTTGAATGATCAGGAGGTCGACGGTTCAAACCCCCCTGAATGCATCTAATGGCATGAGTTTGGGACTTGTCCATCCCTTGCCAATAATAGTGGAATTAATTTTAAAAAAACTAATGCATCTATAGATAACATTTATATAACTATTTTTCAATTATAAATATAAAAATATGATAAAAATGAAAAACCGATTAATTTTCCAACACCTTGTCCGAACGATTAGCGATTATCGATTTCTGTAACCTTAATTCAAAGTTTCATACCTTGAACCTGAACGAATTCATTTCTGGTCGGGCCGACCCGGTCAATGAAACTCATTTGGATCATCAAGTCAATGTCAAACGCGGAGGCTTAACCCGACCCGAGATTCTTCGCGCACCATCTCCACTTCATCTTCTTCTTGTTCTACACGCTTCTGTGGGTAGTCGAGATCTCTGCGAAACCCTAAATCTCTCCCTCCTAGTTGCCCTTGCGACTGCGTCTCGGAAGCTTTCATTTCCCTCGATTTCGTCATCCTGAGACGGTAATTCTATGCGATTCGATATGTGTGTTTGTTTGACAATAGTCTGGATGTTTGATTATTTGACTTATGGTGGGTTTTTAGTCTGTAGAAGAAAGCGGCAGTTTTTGTCGCCTGTAGCTGAATTGCATACATATATATCTTGTACGTCAGGTTCTCTTTTGAAAATTGATATTTGTGTGTATTTCGTGAATTTGAAATATTCGTGGTGAGATTTATGAAATTAGAATGCGTCTGGTTTCTGTTGAATTGCTGAAGTTAGTGAAATATTCAGGAGTTCCATCACTAGGTTGAAAATGTGTTTCTGCTATTGTCCAGACTGGATTCCCCAATGAAAGCTGGTTTTCTGCTATGTAGTCTCGGCAGTAATAAGTATATGAAATGAGTTGGTTCTGTGATGATGTTGCATCTTTACTTTCTGTAGCATCGTTGTTTGACACACTTTTTTAGCCGATCTCTAATTTAAAGATTGTTATGCTTTTGTGCTGATCCTGAATGTGATGTTTATATTTGTGTTGCCAGATTCGTAACAGCCTATATAAGGTTCTCCAATAGCACGGTTTAGGATTACAAGGTCTGATTAGCATTATTACATTGGTGCCCTATCTTGCTAGTGTACTAGACTGAGCATAATTTTGCTGCTAGTGACTGAGCCAATAAAGTATAGATGGCTTTTAGACTGACACTGCATGCATCTCGCCTTCTACTCAACAAATCAAATTCTCCCTTTGTACCTCTACGCCACAGACCCCCAATATCAACTTTATCTCATTCTGAGTTTGCATGGCCAGTATCCTCATCGCTTGCCACCACCCCTGTGATTCCTTACAACTCTACTTTCGGCATTTCCAGCCTGCGCTTATTGTCAACAGCTCGCCGACCAGTTAAGCCTACCAAAGTTGATATTGGTGCTAGAGCTAGACAGATGCAAACCAGGCGACTCTGGACATATGCTTTGGCATTTGGCGGTGTTGCTGCGTTCATCACTATTGTCCTTAACCAGTTTCAGGACCAATTGGTATTCTATGTCACTCCAACTGATGCTGTTGAAAAATATACCTTAAATCCTACAAAAAATAGGTTTCGGCTGGGTGGCTTAGTCCTCGAGGGAAGTGTGGTTTATCCGGAATCATCACCTGAAATGGAGTTTGTGGTTACTGATTTAATTACTGACATTCTAGTAAAATACAAAGGATCCTTGCCGGACTTGTTTCGAGAAGGACATTCTGTGGTGGTTGAAGGATTTATCAATCCCATGACAGATGATATTAGGAAAGAGGTGTCCACAAAGAATATAGCAGAAAAGGCTAGGACCTTGGACTGTTACTTCACAGCATCAGATGTGTTGGCAAAGCACGACGAGAAGTATATGCCACAAGAGGTTGCCCAAGCAATTGAAAAGAACAAGAAAAAGCTTGCTGAGGAGGCTGCTGCTGCTGCCTCTGAAGTGGAGGCCGTTGCTGTCTCTCCAACTAACTAGCATGCCCTTTATTCTCTACATTGGCAATACCTTTATTTTATGTGGCAGATTAGCAGTTTTGAGAATAGTGGTCTGATAAACAGACTTTTTGAGCGCGGTGACAAAGGTTTTGCTGTGGGCAAAGCCGGATATTGAGACACTCACTAAAAGTGTTTGCTTACATGAGGTCATATTGATTAGGATAAGATTATTCGTTCACAATGCATCAATATTCTTTTTGACGTGGAGTGATGTTGGAAATTCAAATAAGTGAACTGTTATTCGTTTCCAGATCGGAATGGTTTTGTTGTACTGGCTCAATTTCTCTTTGATGAAGGAAAACATGTAATGCATTGTTTGCCTATCTTTGTTTTGCTTTTATCTAGTTTTTAAATTTTATGCCACTAATAGTTGGTTGCTTCATCTCAGAGTAATGTGCATCCAAGTATCCAACTCATTTGTGATCTATTGGGATCACTTGATGTTTGACGTTGTAATATTCGTAGAATTCTAGTTTGGTAACTAGAGCATCAAATATTGTCAAAAGAATAGAATTTATAACGGTTAAGATCGAATCGTCTAAGGAGCAAACTTAAACCTAAGCACGTATAGATGCTTGATTAAGCATGCTTGCTGTTTTATCATGGTTTTTGGGTAATGATTGCTTAATTATCACTAATTGACCGAATGAGAAAGAGAGATTGTTTCCAAAAATTAAAAAGCGTATCTCGGGGTTATTATTTCACCCATAGACGTATGTACTCCAATGGATTAAGTTTGTGCCAAGTAATACACTAGATGACTGGATTTGGGCTTGTGTATCTATCATCCCGAAGTCAAACTACTCCTAACTCATTTTTGTACTACTCGTAGTATATTTAGCGTATGCATTAAGCTTTTAAATTCTAGGCTACTTTTATAGGACTAGTGATAATCTCGTGCGAGATTTCAAAAAAGAGAATGCTCATAAATTTTAAATGCAATTATCCCGCAAGAGTGAAGGGGTAGGAGTTATCTTGCGACAATAAATGTGGGATAACTTATATCTGTATATCCTTTTCTTGCTCTTTGCTCTATTGACAAGAATATCTTGAGGAGGGACATTATTCTAATACCAAGCTATGGCATCCTAACAAAAGAAGTTCATGTCCTTCATAGTCCTCAAGCTAAGAGATTTCCTTCCGGAACAAGAGAATGACAAGAGGCCTTTTATCCTTTGTTGGAACATGTGTGTCTTTGAGGTACATGTACTCCAATATGTTTTGATATGACAAACATCTTGCTAATGAACTACTTGAGTGTGCAAGATTAGGGACTAGTCTCATTAAGAGATCTACACTCGCACAGTTACCCTGAAGGTAACGATGACTTGGAATATAGCTGGGAGTCGAGAATATCAATGGAGATATTTTCGAGAGATCTTATGCTCCAAATATCTGGGAGATCCGAATGAAATATCCATAGGATGTTCACATATATTGGATTGGATTCTTTGTTACAAGTTAGGAAAGGATAGAAGATTTGCTAGATATTCAGCCCTACTAATTAGGGATAGAAGATCCGGCGGTTAACCAATCAGATCAGTATGGGACGATCTGATTCGTGAGTGGGCGAGATGTTTATGGGAATATCTTCTACACTTGATGATCTTGGCTTGAGTTTAGCAACAAGATCTGAGATTTTCAATCTAAAAAATCTAGGGGTTAGCTCTAGAGTGCGCAGTATATAAGGAGGTTATGGCCAACCTTCACAAGTGCGATTTGGAGAGATATCCTTGGCATCGAGCTTCTAACAGAGCTGCGAAGAAAAGATCGAGTGATCGAGGTGAAGTTAGAGTCGGAAGATCTGACGGATACCTTGGTGGGAGCAGCAGTGCGTCTGAGAGCATGGCGGTACACCACTGAGTGTGGTTGGGTGAGAGATCTAACTTCGTGTAACCAACATCCATCAATAAAGAGATTACTTGAAAATCCTTCTAGCATCCCTAGAAGGTAGTGGTTTTTCTCTAATACTATCCTTGGTATCTGAGTTTCCACTATAAAACATTGTGTCGCTTTACATTTACTCTAAGTTAAGATTCAGCTGCTTTACACTTACCTTCAAGGGATTAGTACCTTGAAAGGACAACTAACTAACGATCCAACACCCTTTATAGTTGTTATTTTAGTTTTAGGGGTTCTACTGCAGTCAAAAATAATTTATACATCTTGGTAAGCCAATGGTCGATTCAAGGAACGGACGCATACTTGTACTAGTTTACAAATAATGTGTTCAGCTATTTTATAGAAAAAATAGTTTGGTTATTACTAAATCCTAAATGATAATGAGTTTGATTTAATAAGAGAAACAAGTCCAAGACCAAACTTCACCCATGTCAATCATACATTCCTTGGGATAAATTTAAAAAAAATCACATATGCAATAAATCATGGAAATAAACCTAAATAACATCAGACAAATCGTCCATCCACGGATCATTATCTGAACTAACCTAGATTGTTGAACGCCACCCATCCACGAATTATCAACAGTTTCGATTTATTCAGCCTAAGTTTTTCTAAATGATTAACATCAACTTTTCTATTAAGCCATGTACTACCAACGTAGGTACCATGCCCTAATATTGATTACACTTCATCTGGTTTACTACCTCAGACCCATCTAATTTTTTGATGATTAACCTAATTTCGTTCTAACATGCAAACATCCCAATCATTGTGTAATTTGCAAGACGGTAAAACTAAGAACAATAGAGTTGAATAACAAGCATTACATCAATGGAATGCTTTTCTATAAATCACATAAAGAGTTGGGTAGAAGCCGGGATCCGTAGAAAACCATATTTTGATGAAGCATAGCCTCAAATCTAGGTCTTTCTTGAGCTCTTGGCCGTTCTTCTTCGCCACTTTAAGTCAAAGTTGTCATCAATATGTCTGTCTTCATTTTAAGATTCCTTAGGTAAAGCTCTTTGAGAGTCTCACCTTCATTTACGTTCGTATTTGATATCTCAATATCCTTTTTACATCTTGCGTGTTCTTTCTTCTTCCGGGGAACTATATCTTTAGACCCTAATAACCCTCTACGCTTCCGATGTACTTGAGAATCACTTGCAATGTTTCCGTTTGGAGTGACTACAGGAATCTCCAAATGAGTTGGTGCATTTTCAACAGGTATATGTAACTTTGTCACTTTCTTGACATCAGTACACGCATATGGTAGTCTATTTGCTACATTTTGTTATTGTAAGATCCATTGAACCTCAAGTTCACTTTCATTTGTTCTCGATCTAAGAACGAAATAGAAGGTGTATTCCACACAACCTCCTTATTAATCTCATTTTCTTGTCCCCCTAAAATTGAGAATTTTGGTTCATCAAAATGACAATCGGAATATCAAGCTCTAAATAAATCACCAGTTAATGGTTCTAGATATTTGATAATTGATGGGGACTCAAACCCCAAGTATATTCCCAACCTCATATGTGGCCCCATTTTGGTTCGTTGTGGTGGAGGAATAAGGACGTACACCGCACAACCAATTTTTTTTGAATATGAGATATCAGACTCTCTTTCAGAGTTAAGTTGTATTGGATAATACTTATTATGAGTGGTTGGTCAAAATATTATTAATGTCTCTGCATGCAAAATTGCATGTCCCCAAGTAGAGGCGGTTAATTTTGACTTCATTAGCAATGATCTTGCTATTAATTGTAGTTGCTTTATCAACGACTCAGCTAACCCGTTTTGTGTATGATTATGGGCTACTGGATGTTCAACCACTATACCAATTGATGTAAAATAGTCATTGAAAGACTTCGATGTAAATTCTCCTGCATTGTCTAGCATGATTCTTTTGATTGGTTGATCAGGATAATGAGCCCTTAATTTGATTATTTGGCCTAAAAGTCTTGCAAATGCAACATTTCGTGTTGAGAGTTGCTTATATCTGAACATCGTGTTGAAGCGTTTATCAACACCATAAAATATCTAAATAGTCCACACGGCGTGCTACTGATCCACATATGTCACCTTGAATCCTTTCAAAAAATATAGGAGATTCCGCGTTTATTTTTTTTATAGACGGCCTTGTTAACGGGTTGAATAAACCCTAATCTCGTTTAATCCGTCTAATAAACGGGTTATCCGAATATAACCCGCTTAACCTGTTTAACTTATCATATATTTTTATTTAAAAAATTAAAAAATTATATTATAAATATATAAATTATCAAATATGTTATTATATTTAGTGATATATTTTCAATAAATATCTAAATAATGTTAATAATTAATCTTTTGTAATATTAAATAGGTACATTTTAGAGTTTTTTTTAACCAATATAAAAAACATCTACGGATTTTATTATGGTAAAACTCTGGGTGCGGTTCAGGTACAAACCAAATTATAAATAAAAACTACAAACCGATTATAAAGCCGACACGTGTCCCAGTTTAGTCGAAATTCCGGAGAAAACACGGAGGGGTATAATAGTCATTCCACACTAATGGTTATAAAACCTAATTATGTTATTTTCAATTTAGTCCAAAAATTGTTAGTGTTCAGACTTAAATGGTATTGTTCAGACTTAAAAAAGGTAGTGTTCAGACTTAAATGGTAGTGTTCAGACTTAAAAATACTTAATAATCAGACTTAAATGGTAGTGTTCAGACTTAAATGGTAATGTTCAGGCTTAAAAATACTTAATAATCAGACTTAAATGGTAGTGTTCAGACTTAAAAAAGGTTGTGTTCAGACTTAAATGTACTTAATAATCAGACTTAAATGGTAGTGTTCAGACTTAAATGGTAGTGTTCAGACTTAAATGGTAGTGTTCAGACTTAAAAATATTTAATAATCAGACTTAAATGGTAGTGTTCAGACTTAAATGGTAATGTTCAGACTTAAAAATACTTAATAATCAGACTTAAATGGTAGTGTTCAGACTTAAAAAAGGTTGTGTTCAGACTTAAATGTACTTAATAATCAGACTTAAATGGTAATGTTCAGACTTAAAAATACTTAATAATCAGACTTAAATGGTAGTGTTCAACTTAAATGGTAGTGTTCAGACTTAAATGGTAGTGTTCAGACTTAAAAATATTTAATAATCAGACTTAAATGGTAGTGTTCAGACTTAAATGTACTTAATAATCAGACTTAAATGGTAGTGTTCAGACTTAAATGGTAGTGTTCAGACTTAAAAATACTTAATAATCAGACTTAAATGGTAGTGTTCAGACTTAAATGGTAATGTTCAGACTTAAAAATACTTAATAATCAGACTTAAATGGTAGTGTTCAGACTTAAAAAAGGTTGTGTTCAGACTTAAATGTACTTAATAATCAGACTTAAATGGTAGTGTTCAGACTTAAATGGTAGTGTTCAAACTTTAAAAAAGTAGTGTTCATACTAAAAAATACTTAATAATCAGACTTAAATGGTAGTGTTCAGACTTAAATGGTAGTGTTCAGACTTAAAAATATTTAATAATCAGACTTAAATGATAGTGTTCAGACTTAAATGTACTTAATAATCAGACTTAAATGGTAGTGTTCAGACTTAAATGGTAGTGTTCAGACTTAAAAACACTTAATAATCAGACTTAAATGGTAGTGTTCAGACTTAAATGGTAATGTTCAGACTTAAAAATACTTAATAATCAGACTTAAATGGTAGTGTTCAGACTTAAAAAAGGTTGTGTTCAGACTTAAATGTACTTAATAATCAGACTTAAATGGTAGTGTTCAGACTTAAATGGTAGTGTTCAGACTTAAATGGTAGTGTTCAGACTTAAAAATATTTAATAATCAGACTTAAATGATAGTGTTCAGACTTAAATGGTAATGTTCAGACTTAAAAATACTTAATAATCAGACTTAAATGGTAGTGTTCAGACTTAAAAAAGGTTGTGTTCAGACTTAAATGTACTTAATAATCAGACTTAAATGGTAATGTTCAGACTTAAAAATACTTAATAATCAGACTTAAATGGTAGTGTTCAACTTAAATGGTAGTGTTCAGACTTAAATGGTAGTGTTCAGACTTAAAAATATTTAATAATCAGACTTAAATGGTAGTGTTCAGACTTAAATGTACTTAATAATCAGACTTAAATGGTAGTGTTCAGACTTAAATGGTAGTGTTCAGACTTAAATGGTAGTGTTCAGACTTAAAAATACTTAATAATCAGACTTAAATGGTAGTGTTCAGACTTAAATGGTAATGTTCAGACTTAAAAATACTTAATAATCAGACTTAAATGGTAGTGTTCAGACTTAAAAAAGGTTGTGTTCAGACTTAAATGTACTTAATAATCAGACTTAAATGGTAGTGTTCAGACTTAAATGGTAGTGTTCAGACTTAAAAAAAGTAGTGTTCATACTAAAAAATACTTAATAATCAGACTTAAATGGTAGTGTTCAGACTTAAAAAGGTAGTGTTCAGACTTAAAAAGGTAGTGTTCAGACTTAAAAAAAGTAGTGTTCATACTTAAAAATACTTAATAATCAGACTTAATTAAATGGTAGTGTTCAGACTTAAAAAAGGTAGTGTTCAGACTTAAATGGTAGTGTTCAGACTTAACTGGTAGTGTTCAGACTTAAAAAAGGTCGTGTTCAGACTTAAATGGTAGTGTTCAGACTTAAAAATACTTAATAATCAGACTTAAATGGTAGTGTTCAGACTTAAATGGTAGTGTTCAGACTTAAAAATACTTAATAATCAGACTTAAATGGTAGTGTTCAGACTTAAAAAAGGTAGTGTTCAGACTTAAATGGTAGTGTTCAGACTTAAATGGTAGTGTTCAGACTTAAAAATACTTAATAATCAGACTTAAATGGTAGTGTTCAGACTTAAAAAGGTAGTGTTCAGACTTAAAAAAAATACTTAATAATCAAACTTAATTAAATGGTAGTGTTCAGACTTAAATGGTAGTGTTCAGACTTAAAAGCTTAATGATCAGACTTAAAAAAAAGCAATGATCAGACTAAAAATTCTTAATGATCAGACTTAAAATGGTAATGATCATACTTAAAAAGAATTCTATGATCAGACTTAAAATTAAAGAGTCTTGCCCTAAGAATTCTATGATCAGACTAAATTTTTTTTTATATTTTTATTTTTGATTAAAACATGAATTTGACCCTTCAGATGATCGAATTTGCCCTAAAAACACCGACCTCACCACATAGTTGTGAGTCTTGCTCAGAATGCCGTTTCCACCCAAAAAATACTAGGCTTTCATCAAATTCTGACACAGGCGCATAAATATCAAATTTTGCATAGCATTCTTCAGATGTTCCAATTTCTGCATGTAAGTCTGATCATTACCATATTAAAGTCTGATCATTATCAATTTTAAGTCTGATTATAACCATTTTAAGTCTTGTCATTACTGATTTAAGTCTGAACATTGTAGTGTTCAGACTTAAATGGTAGTGTTCAGACTTAAGATGGTAAGACTTAAAAATACTTAATAATCAGACTTAAATGGTAGTGTTCAGACTTAAATGGTAGTGTTCAGACTTAAAAAGTCTGATCGTTAACAATGTTTTTTAAGTCTGAACAATATTTTTTCAAGTATTGTCATTACTGGTTTAAGTCTGAACATTGTTTTTTTAAGTCTGAACATTGTTATTTAAGTCTGATCGTTAATGGTTTAAGTCTCATTATTATTTTTTAAGTCTGAACAATGTTTTTTCAAGTCTGAACAATGTTTTTTCAAGTATTGTCATTACTGGTTTAAGTCTGAACATTGTTTTTTAAGTCTGAACATTGTTATTTAAGTCTGATTGTTAATGGTTTAAGTCTCATTATTATTTTTTTAAGTCTGAACACTGTTTTTTAAAGTCTGAACAATGTTTTTTTGAAGTATTTGTCATTACTGGTTTAAGTCTGAACATTGTTTTTGAAGTCTGAACATTACTGTAGCAAATTTTGGACGTTTATACCCCTCATATCGTTTATATATTTTTAAATAAGTCCACATGTAATTTTTTTTATTTACAAAAATAACCCCGACTGGATGAAATCTCGGCTGAATTTTAATTGGTTCATTTTGACACGTGTCGAATTTTTTATGGGTTTGTAGTTTTTATTTATAATATTGGTTTGTATTTGATCCAAACCCAAACTCGAGAATGAGAAACATGAAACTTAAGTTATTTGACAACATGCATGTTATCAACCTAAGACTTCTGCCTAATCGGCCGCTATGACAAATCCAAGTTTGTTTAAAATCATAACCTTTGCCATCTTGGATTTCATTCTCTAACTACTAACAAGAGCTTGCGTCATCTTCGTTCATGGTGAATTTAAAATATGCGAAATAAAATTCTATTTTATAATCTTAATTAATACACAATATAAAATGTATCGAATCCAAAATTGGAATTTCTCTATTTTACTATGAAACATATCTAATCATGTTTTAAATTAAACGAGTTAAACAAGAGTTAAGCTGTAATCTAAAAATGAAATTTCAATATTTCATTTTGAAACATATTTACTCATATTTTAAACTAACCGGATAAACGGGTTAGGCGGATTAAACGGATTAAACGAGTTAAACAGGGTAATCTTCGTAACCCGTCCGCCCGTTACACCCGCTAACGTTAACGGATTTTAACGGATTTGACCCGCTAATTGTTTACAACCCGTGCACCCGTTTTGCTATCAGGTGAATCAAAAGTTAATTTTGAATTCGCCAGTTAAAAGTTTTTTTGATTTTTTATTCATTTTACATATTTAGTACTTTTGGTAGTTTTCCCCACTAGTTGGGAAGGCTAGTAGTTAATTTTTTTGTGGTATTACATTTCATACTTATCGAGTAATACATAAATACATTCTATACATATTATATGAAAAAAAATACTCATACACAAATATTGGCAGAAATATATTTGTAGAGGGAGTTGAACCCTTTACCTCTTGAAAATGACTCGCCTAAGACTCCTTCCTCCAATACTTCGAGAACCTCATGCTTTTTCGATGCTCGGTAGTACAAACACATCAAGTTAAGGGTCCAAATAAGATATTTTCATGTTTCAATATTTTGCACTCCTCTGACATCTCAACTAGACCTATACAAATGCGGGTTCGGGCTGGGTTTTGACCGCGTATTTTTTAACCTATACAGTCGGGTCGGGCTAAACCCGCTCAATCTATTTGGGTTCAAAATATTATCCAAACCCGCCCTATTTATCGGACCGGCATACCCCACAGGTCAACCCGCTACACCTACGTATTGATACATTTTAATTTTTTTACTTATCTTAAAAAATTCATAATTTCAAAATATGTATACCCTTCAAATTAACTGATATTGAAGTCTACGATTTAAAAGTGCCCATAGCTTGTGTGTTTAAGGTCCTGTTCTTCTATAGCTTTCAGTACAACAACTTGAAGCAAACCAGTGGCAAACACAAATATAAATACGAAGACTTTAGAGTTTAAAATAAAGATAAAATAATCAAATGATTAAAGACAAAATTTTGGGGCATTACTGTTTTTTAATCAAATGAATCAAGATAAAATAATATAATTTAGGGTTAAAAATTGTATGGACTAACGGGTGGACCTATAAATCGATCGAGTTTCAAATATATGTGAGCCCTACATCTATAAAAAAAAATATGTGAGCCCGGCCCTATTATAAATCCCCGCGGGTCGGGCTAGACCGTCCAACTACTATATACTAGTATACTTGTTCAATATATATATATATTGAAAAAGATCAGATGAGAAGTTGCTATTTTTGTGAGAAATAAGAATTTATTTGGTACATTGATTTTGCTTAATCAACGGCCACGATTAGACACAAAATATTTATCAAAATAACCTACTTGACGGTTGGAGGGGTAATTTAGTCCCACAAAAATCTCAAAAACTGCTTATTCGTTTAACTGCAAAAGTGAAACCGAAATTGGAAGACGACGCCTAATCGTCGTCGAATTCATCCGTCTCTCATGGATGTCGAGTATGAATTGCGTGATTGTTGAGGTCAGATCTGAGTGCGTTTAGGGAAGATGGAGGGCGAGAGGAAATCGACGGTTTCGGATGTTGGTGCTTGGGCGACACGGTTGCGAAGACGACGACCTAATCGTCCGTCGAATTCATCAGTCTCTCATGGATGTCGAGTGTGAATTGTGTGATTGTTGAGGTCAGATCTGAGTGCGTTTAGGGAAGATGGAGGCGAGAAGAAATCGACGGTTCGGATGTTGGTGCTTGGGCGACACGATGGGGATTATTATGGGCAATAAGCAGCTCATGTCTTCGGCTGATTATGGATTTGGATTTGGTTAGTGTTTCATTTCAGTCGATTTTGTTGTGCCCAATTTGTTTTGACTTTTTTGTATTTGGGTTTGAAAGTTTTCAGTTTTGAATTGTATCTAGTTGCTCGTTTGACCTGGATAGAAGGATTTGGCTATATGTTGTCAAATTTGTGTGATGGGAGTTTGTGGCTATATTTTAGTGCAGAATATATTTTCTGAGTTCATGAAAAGGAATTACCACTATTGCATTTTACTTGAAAGAAGTGAATTGTGCTTGGGCGAAGAGGTGAATTGTGCTTGGGCGAAGAGGTGAATTGTGCTTACTAGAAAGAAATATTAAGCATTTCTGCTCTTTATTGCTCGATTAGTAGCGTGATATGTAAATTGAATGCTACCTTTTGTTTCTGTTTTTAAAATATATATATATATTCTGCGCCTTTTTGTGTAGGACGAGTGCAATGCACCCAAAGTCGAAGAATATCTTGCGGCTTCTTCGTCTAAATCAGGTGTTATACACTTACGTAACTAATGTGTTACCTCATTTTTGATGTTTTGGCCAAAAGCATTTATAGATAATTCATAATTATGTTTCTGCTCTTCAGAGTTTTAGTGGTGTGTTCATCAAAGCGACCAAACCTTCCTTAGACATGTTGAAAAAAGTGGAGCCTCACATAGCCTATGGGTAAATTATCTGACTTTAACTTTGACATACATGTGAAAGAGAGTGTTTTAAATTTCAACTTTGCTTGCAGAGACAACATGAGCATTGTGACGCATAAACCACTAAACTAATGACTGTCAAAAGTTTCAAACACGAATTAGGAAGGGATTGATATTTTGATGTTTGCTGCCTTCCTATTCTACGATAACTATTTACTTTGTTTTTATTAATGTGTGTAGGTACCCAAACTTAAAAAGTGTGAAGGAGCTAATTTACATAAGGGGACATGGGAATGTGAACCATCAACGAGTTGCTCTAACAAATAATCAGATTATTGAAGAGGTATGAATGGTTTTTATAGTAGCATTTATAAGAAAACCATTGCAGGTCTTCAGTCTTGGCCAAAGTCAAAAATATTTTTTCTTCTCAATACAGGCACTTGGGGAGTATGGAATCATATGTATTGAAGACCTCGTCAAAGAAATCACGACAGTCGGACCACACTTCAAAGAAGCCAACCATTTTCTCTGGCCGTTCAAGCTTAATGCTCCCACTAGCCAGTTGGAGAAGAAAGGACACCACTATTTAGAAATCGGCAGTTATGGAAATCGTGGGGGTGAGATCAACAAGCTCATTGCCAGGATGAACCCTTCATTTTGATCACGCTCCAGTTATTTTTGTTTACATGAATTCTATTGTATAATGCTATGTAAAATGTAATACAATGTTACATGTTTTTAATATACGTAGGTTTCTATTTAAAAATTGGCCATTGTTCTTTATGTTGTTTTATTAACTGATTTCGGAAATACATGATTGTTTTGCTACAGATTATGCTTAAATTTCTACGGATTATGATTATAATTTATTGGCTTATGCTTACAATGCTACGGACTATGATTACAATGATACGGATTATGATTACATTGATACGGATTCTGATTAAATTGATACGGATTATGCTGAGATTTCTACGGTTTATGCTGAGATTTCTACGGATTATGCTTACAATAGTACGGATAATGATCGTGATTCACATATTAATACCGTGATGCTACGGATAGCTGGTTTTGTTGTGCGTAAGGCTACGAGTAATAGTGTTGCTGGGATAATTACCAGCCATTCAGCCATTTAGCCATTTATTCGGATGCTAAACTAAACTTCAAAACTTTTGAAGACGCTGCCAACCTGCCATATATACGGATTATGCTGTGATTATACGGACTATGTTATGACATATACGGATAATGATATGATTCATACGGATAATGCTTTGATTTATACGGATAATATTTTGATTAATACGAATAATGTTGTGACGTGATAACCATTACGGATTATGCTTTGATTTATACGGATTATACTTGAAATTAACCTGTGCGCCACACATGCGCATTACATTGCCCATTACCTGTTCACATATCCAAAACAATGTAGAACATTACAGGGCAACACATTGTTCATACGCTTTTGACTAAAAAACAAGGTACCCAAAACATAGTGGTACAAACTAAGTCATTGTAGTTATCAAGGAACATAGTTTTCCTACAAATCAACAATAGGTGCTTTTCTTCCCATTACAATATTCGTCTGGATTATTTCTCAACCAATCATTGGCTCGTTGCAACACTTGTTCCCGAATATTGTTGAGTGGTGACCGTATTATCAAGTTTAGGTAAATGTCACGCAGCGCATTGAGTACGTCTTGCTGCAATGTCAATGTAGTAATGTTAAAAAACAGTTAATGCATACCACATGCAAAGATCTAGATACTATATAATATGTTGCCTTATTTACGCACAACCATCAAACATAATGTTAAACACGCGAATCAAACACATTTAGCTAAGCTCAATCTCAGTTAGTCTAAATATGGCATCATGGAGTAGATAAACTACTAGATGGATCCAAACTAGTCCACCCCAGATAGGATCACAAAATCACAGCTTTCAACATTTTCAAATCCACAAAACAATATTAATAGTAGCAGTTGAATTAATGAATCAGAGCAATTCCACATCACTGGTGTGAATAAATCATCTGGCTACCTACAAATCTTGGTGTAGATGTTAAAAAATAGTAAATCTCTAGATGAAATTTATCACATTAGCTAATAGGCTGTTATAAATCTTTGTTATACAATTTAAAGTTGCCTAGTCTTGCAAATAAAATTTGATGTGAAATTTTCATTACCCGCTGCACTTTGTTTTTTTCCCTTGCCATTACTTTTAGAACTCATAGTGTTGGCCACAAAATCATCATCGCTTTCGGTTTCATTAGGAACAATTTTTATTTTTTGCACTTGCTATAAGAAGAAAATATAACATATTATGCATATGTTAAATGTCATACAGATCATGTGTGCTACGCTACAGATAATGATCCAGCCATACGGATTATGCTTCTATGTTACGGATAATGAAATTATGAAAAACAGGCAACGTATTCAACTTTTTTTCCAAAACACCATATCATACTTATTTTTTTCCCATAGTTTGCTACGTATTATGTCAGTAGTTGAACTTATTTCCCATAGTTGAACTTATTTCCGACAATTGCATTTCTATTATCCGTCAAATACTCTACGAATCAGGCATACGCACAAATTGAATCTGTAAAACAAACAGTATTCCGAAAAAAAACCCACAATTACCAACAGAGATGTATACTACTCTTCAAATCCTCTAATTGCTACGTAACTTGTCGAATCATGTTACGGATTTTGCTAAGAAAAAATTAGACAGAAGCATTGAAATTCCGACGCATTAACTTGAATTTCAATACCCAAAAATTGATAAATTTTGTAAACAACAAACCATATTCCTACACTAAATCGCATTGTTAGAACACTGACCAGTGTTTTGAATCGGCTTGTTCGGCGGAGTTGGTGATTTTTGGTGTTCGGTCACCGTCTTTCGAATCATCCTCTTCGCTTTTTCCGAATCGATGGCGGCGGTTGTGCTAACGTCCGTCGGTTCTACTTCGAAGCGTGTTTGTGCGTCGTCCGTCGTCCGTTCGAAGCACAATTTGGTGAGGATTTTTCCGAATCGATGGCGTAGGTTGTGCGTAGCCGTTCTTCTATTGCGAAACACAAGTGGTTAGGGTTTGGTGGGAGCAGTTTTTTATTTTGTAAAGGGACGATATTAACCCTATATCCGTAATATGCCGTGATTTTGGTCAAAAAAATTAGACTGATCTTGACTGTTGATTATCAAAAATTAATGGACAAGATAAATTCTCATTTCTCATCTTAAAGTCACTTCTCACCGGATCTCAACCCATATATATATATATATATATATATATATATATATAGGGGAGCACTCGGTTGAGGCAGGTTGGTAGAATGAGGCAGTGAGGCATGAGTAGTGACTTGACACGTGGCGCAAATAGTGTCCAAATTGAAAAAGCAGTGTGAACACAAATTTACTATTACGGCGGCTGTGACACGTGGCGCGCCCACAATGCACGGGGGTTTGATGGACGCACGAGATCGTGCGTCACAGTCTCATTCTAATTTTGCTGCCTCATTTGAACGCTCCTATATATATATATATATATATATAGGGGCGCGCTCAAATGAGAACTCTTCTTAGGCTAAGAACATGAGAATTATTTTGCACCTTTGGATCAAATGATCTAAGGGTGTAGATTGATTCTGCACTTTTGTCTTTTAGGTAAAAGACAAAAGTGCAGAATAGTAAAAGCAGAAAGTGCATAGTAAAAAGTAGAAAATGCATAGTAGATGACGTGGTGCATTTTGGACCACTCATTTCAACAAAATGAATGGCTGAGAATGATTCTCATGTTCTTAGCCTAAGAGGGTGTTCTCATTTGAGCGCATCTATATATATATATATATATATATATATATATATATATAGGAGCGCTCAAATGTTATAGGCAAATTAGAGTGTTATGTGTTACACTCTTTTGATTGGTTGATCGCGCCACGTGGCACGTTGTGAGTGGTGCCACATATCCCACTCACCCACTCACCCAAGCACATGCAACTCACATGTCCATGGGCCCCGTGCTTTTGAGGTGGCGCCACTCACAACGTGCCACGTGGCACGAATCAACCAATCAAAAGAGTGTAACACATAACACTCTAAGCAACCATAACATTTGAGCGCGCCCCTATATATATATATATATATATATATATATATATATATATATATATATATAAGAGGAGCATTCAAATGAGACAGCCAAATTAGAATGAAACTGTGAGGCAACTTCTCAACCACTCATTTACACACATCATCTTCATCCATCCAATTAAAACTTGACACTTGCCCCACTATCTTTTCCATTTCTTAACCTTTTATTTTCACTAAACAAATTAAAGATAAACTTCTAAGGGCACATTAGACATTTCCATCTTCACTCTCTCGGCCATTCATTTGATTCTCTTTCTCTCTCTTTCTCCCCAGATCTAGAATCCAAAATTCATTGCATTGCGATCTTTAGGGAGGAGACAGCGGCGGGATGAGGAAGATGTCGACGACAACCGTCTGGTGTTTACGTATTTCTGGGATCGTTCGAAGATTCCTAATCTGAATCAGACGTTGTTGGATGATGGCTTGTCGACGACGGAGGGTTGAGGAGGGGACGAAGTGGTGGTGCGGTGGACTCTTGTTTAATTTCGGGTGAGTTACGAAAACTCTAGCTCGGTGATTTAATGGAAATCAAATCTGGGTTGCCTTCTTTGGTTACGTTGGGGTTTGATTTATTTATTTTTGGGTTTGATTTTGTTCGCTTCTGTTAACAAAGACTTGCAAGTTGCAACATGTCGAAGATAGAGATCTGCAGCATTGGGCGACTGTGCGATTCCGGATTGCTGAGGTATAATTTTACTTATTAAATTATGATTTGTTTTGTTTATTGGTTCTGGTATCTTTGATTTTGTGCATTTATTTGTGATTGGGTTTAGGTAGAAGGGGCTTATTTGATTGTGCAGAACTCGATTGGATCCAAAACATCACCTATTGGTGCTGCTGAATGACGCAGAAGGGGCTCCTAAGTAAGGCAGAAGATGCTGCTGATGTCTGAAAGTTGTGGCTTGTGGGTGATGTTTGGAACTGAACTCTTGGTTTGTTTGATTTGGTTCAGAATGATCAAAATACAAGCATTGATCAAACCTATATTAGTCATAGGTCAGCAAATCATTTTTGTGTGCATTTATTTAGGAAGAAGTAAAAACATTTTATTTGTTTTGAGTTTTTTTTTGGTTGATGACTTTTTGAGTGGAATTTTTGTGTGTAGGTGACATGCTTGAATATTGGAGTGTTTAGAGAGGGTTGATGCAATATTTGTTCGAGAAGATGCTTGATGCTGTTAGATGTTGACTCTTTTCTCAGGCTTCATTTTCTCTGCATTCTTATTTATCAAGTGGGGCATGAGTAGTGACTTGACACGTGGCGCAAATAGTGTCCAAATTGAAAAAGCAGTGTGAACACAAATTTACTATTACGGCGGCTGTGACACGTGGCGCGCCCACAATGCACGGGGGTTTGATGGACGCACGAGATCGTGCGTCACAGTCTCATTCTAATTTTGCTGCCTCATTTGAACGCTCCTATATATATATATATATATATATATATATATATATATATAGGGGCGCGCTCAAATGAGAACTCTTCTTAGGCTAAGAACATGAGAATTATTTTGCACCTTTGGATCAAATGATCTAAGGGTGTAGATTGATTCTGCACTTTTGTCTTTTAGGTAAAAGACAAAAGTGCAGAATAGTAAAAGCAGAAAGTGCATAGTAAAAAGTAGAAAATGCATAGTAGATGACGTGGTGCATTTTGGACCACTCATTTCAACAAAATGAGTGGCTGAGAATGATTCTCATGTTCTTAGCCTAAGAGGGTGTTCTCATTTGAGCGCATCTATATATATATATATATATATATATATAGAGGAGCGCTCAAATGTTATAGGCAAATTAGAGTGTTATGTGTTACACTCTTTTGATTGGTTGATCGCGCCACGTGGCACGTTGTGAGTGGTGCCACATATCCCACTCACCCACTCACCCAAGCACATGCAACTCACATGTCCATGGGCCCCGTGCTTTTGAGGTGGCGCCACTCACAACGTGCCACGTGGCACGAATCAACCAATCAAAAGAGTGTAACACATAACACTCTAAGCAACCATAACATTTGAGCGCGCCCCTATATATATATATATATATATATATATATATATATATATATATATATATATATAAGAGGAGCATTCAAATGAGACAGCCAAATTAGAATGAAACTGTGAGGTAACTTCTCAGCCACTCATTTACACACATCATCTTCATCCATCCAATTAAAACTTGACACTTGCCCCACTATCTTTTCCATTTCTTAACCTTTTATTTTCACTAAACAAATTAAAGATAAACTTCTAAGGGCACATTAGACATTTCCATCTTCACTCTCTCGGCCATTCATTTGATTCTCTTTCTCTCTCTTTCTCCCCAGATCTAGAATCCAAAATTCATTGCATTGCGATCTTTAGGGAGGAGACAGCGGCGGGATGAGGAAGATGTCGACGACAACCGTCTGGTGTTTACGTATTTCTGGGATCGTTCGAAGATTCCTAATCTGAATCAGACGTTGTTGGATGATGGCTTGTCGACGACGGAGGGTTGAGGAGGGGACGAAGTGGTGGTGCGGTGGACTCTTGTTTAATTTCGGGTGAGTTACGAAAACTCTAGCTCGGTGATTTAATGGAAATCAAATCTGGGTTGCCTTCTTTGGTTACGTTGGGGTTTGATTTATTTATTTTTGGGTTTGATTTTGTTCGCTTCTGTTAACAAAGACTTGCAAGTTGCAACATGTCGAAGATAGAGATCTGCAGCATTGGGCGACTGTGCGATTCCGGATTGCTGAGGTATAATTTTACTTATTAAATTATGATTTGTTTTGTTTATTGGTTCTGGTATCTTTGATTTTGTGCATTTATTTGTGATTGGGTTTAGGTAGAAGGGGCTTATTTGATTGTGCAGAACTCGATTGGATCCAAAACATCACCTATTGGTGCTGCTGAATGACGCAGAAGGGGCTCCTAAGTAAGGCAGAAGATGCTGCTGATGTCTGAAAGTTGTGGCTTGTGGGTGATGTTTGGAACTGAACTCTTGGTTTGTTTGATTTGGTTCAGAATGATCAAAATACAAGCATTGATCAAACCTATATTAGTCATAGGTCAGCAAATCATTTTTGTGTGCATTTATTTAGGAAGAAGTAAAACATTTTATTTGTTTTGAGTTTTTTTTTGGTTGATGACTTTTTGAGTGGAATTTTTGTGTGTAGGTGACATGCTTGAATATTGGAGTGTTTAGAGAGGGTTGATGCAATATTTGTTCGAAAGATGCTTGATGCTGTTAGATGTTGACTCTTTTCTCAGGCTTCATTTTCTCTGCATTCTTATTTATCAAGCTTCATCATACAAACACTTTAGGCATGCTTTTATCAGGCTCCATTTTCTCAGAATCCTCGGTGTCTCAATTATTCACAAAGCCTTATGAATCATATCTAGTTGTAGTCTATCAGCATACTTTTGTAACTGTGTGATCATATTTGTTCCTGTCTATGTCCCCTGGTTCTTTAATAGTTGACTTTTGGGGTGTTGGTGCTTCTAAAAAGAATTGATGTTTTTGTGTTCTGCAGAATGTATGTATCAAGTTTGGCAATTGTTGTGAGCAGCAGAATGCGGATTGTGAGTAGTCGAGTTCTCCCATTGGAGTGGCAGGGACTTGGTACACATGTGAATTTGATGTAACGCTGTAGTGGTTGTTTCAAAAGGCTTGGTAAGATCTCCTGTAAGTTCAATGCTGCCATAAATTAGTGCAAGGTTGTATGTAACATGGGGTATATTGTTCAACTTTCCTGCGGTTAGATTCACACATTAGTTAACGATTCAATCATGAGTTGTAAGCTCATTGGTCATCAGCTGGTCTATCACAGATGTCAGTGTTTGCTGCATCAAATAGTCTATGTACATTGTGTATATTTCATACGAATAAATTGTAAAAAAATATCTTTATAATCACTCGAGCCATGGCCAGGCATCAAATAGCTTCCAAATTATCAGGTTTTCAATAAATTATGGTTATGCTCTTGTTGATTTTAGTTGTGTTTCTGCTCCAATGTGTAGTGATTAGTTGCACGCAAGAGCATCGCCTCGTCCAATTGGGAGTTGGCCTTGGTTGTGGCAGCGACTAAGAGTATGTGCTTGATAAAATGGAGTTGAGGAAACAGATGTGTTATAGCAGCAACTCTCAGCCTCCTCAATCCACAATCCACAATCCACTTCAGATGTTACAGCACTTTATTATGTGAACATAATTTTCATTTGTGCCAACAGAATTTATTTTGTGAACACAGTAATTATGTAGTCAACACAAACATTATTTTGTGAACTCAGTGCTTATTACTCAGTTTTGACTTGCTCCCAACAAATTAAATCAACACAAAATCAAATCACCAAAACTGATATTTGACACCTAGCATAATTTCAATAAAAAATTATCATTAATCACCTATTTCATATGACATTACACCCTTATTTCATATGGCATTACACCCTTATTTCATATGATATTACACCCTTATTTCATATGGCATTACACCCTTATTTCATATGATATTACACCCTTATTTTATATTCCATTACACCCTCATTTCATATTGCATTACACTTATTTGGGGTGTAATGGCTTATGAAATAAGGGTGTAATGACTTATAAAATAAGGGTGTAATACCCTTATTTGGGGTAATGGCATTACACCGCTATTTCATATATCATTACCCCCTTATTTCATAAGTCATTACCCCCTTGTTTCATTAGTCATTACCCCCTTGTTTCATAAGTCACTACCCCCTTGTTTCATAAGTCATTACCCCTTTGTTAAAATAATACATAAGTCATGACCTCTTTGTTTCTCCATTACCCCCTTATTTCATATGTCATTATCCCCTTATTTCATAAGTCATTACCCCCTTATTTCATATGTCATTACCCCCTTATTTCATAAGTCATTACCCCCTTGTTTCATAAGTCATTACCCCCTTGTTTCATAAGTCATTACCACATTGTTTCATAAGTCATTACCCCCTTGTTTCATAAGTCATTATCCCTTTGTTAAAATAATACATAAGTCATGACCCCTTTGTTTCTCCATTACCCCTTATTTCATATGTCATTACCCCCTTATTTCATAAGTCATTATCCCCTTGTTTCATAAGTCATTATCCCCTTGTTTCATAAGTCATTACCCCTTGTTTCATAAGTCATTATTCCTTTGTTAAAATAATACATAAGTCATGACCCCTTTGTTTCTCCATTACCCCTTTATTTCATAAGTTATTACCCTCTTGTTTCATAAGTCATTACCCCCTTGTTTCATAAGTCATTACCCCTTTCTTAAAATAATACATAAGTCATTACCCCCTTGTTTTTCCATTACACCGTTATTTCATATGTCATTACCCCTTATTTCATAAGTCATTACCCCCTTGTTTCATAAGTCATTACCCCTTGTTTCATAAGTCATTACCCCCTTGTTTCATAAGTCACATGGAATTACACCTTTATTTCATATGTCATTACGCCCTTAAATTATGCATCGATTTTGTGCCATAACCGATGCATAATGTATGATTTTTTTTGTTATTTTTAGCTAGCAAATTACTCAAATTAATCTGAAATTTTGTAAATAAATTTCATAAATACAATTGCTCATATCCAAATTTTGAAAGATTTTTTATTCGGCCAAAAATACAATATTTCATACATGATGTCATTATATACACCATTTATCTGTACAACAAAAATTTCATATTTTTTTTTCTAATAATGGAGAGCCTTCTTTGACTTCACTAGATATATCCTTTTGCTTCTTCTTCACTGAAGTTTTATGAATGTCACCCCATTCCAAATCAGAATGTCAGCAGCAATAGTGACTAATTTTGTCACCCATTCTATTTCTTTGACAAGTGATTCAACTAGTCTGCAAGCATTCCAATCTCTGAGCTAAATACAGCAAAAACAATAAAAGTAAAACAAGTTATATAGAGGCTTCAGATCATCAAGAAAAAACAAATGCGATTCATGTAAAAATAAGAATTCATACACTTTGAAATGAAACTGTATATCAATGGAAACGATGACAATCATGGTATGTATACGAAGCTTTACTATACATCTGACATACAATAATAATGAAATTTTCATTAGCAAATATATTACTTAGATTAAGTATACGAATAGCATAAATGACATACCCATAGTGTCATTCGGACGAATCTTTTCTTCTATTTGTGTAACTGTGAAGAACCCAACTTTATACATCTTTGTTCTCCAAGTATTTGGACAAGCATTGCTAGCAATTGAGCTCGGTCCGTAGAAACCTACAAACCAAATCATCCTCTTACAAATATCAAGAATCCTATCAAATAAAATGCTGAAGGGTTTAGATCAAGCTTATCGAGACAACGCTTAAGTGTAAAAGTGTTGTGTATGCTTGGACTAAAAATAGAGCAAACAGAACCTCAACAACCTCCAACTCAATATCTTTCTCCGCTTGCCTTTTAGATCCAGCAGTGTCCTGCAACAAACAAAAATGTATAAATAGACTTGCCATTCACTTTACGAGAACAAATAAAAAATCTGTGTAACCAAAATCGTGGAAAAACGGACTGTCGGGACAAGCTCAAGTAACTACTAATAAATACCTCATGTATCCCAAGGCAATGCTGGATCAAATGCCAAATGTTTATTTGATTCCTTTGCTGTACTCAATGTATATTAGTCCTTTGATTCCTTTGCTGTACTCAAAGATCACATATTTTTCAGTAAAGATGAATCAAATTACAATTCAAGGTTCATAAACTCACCTGCATACTCACACACAAACTGCATGGCCGCGCTGAATAAACTCAGCAGCATACAAACCACAACTTTTTCTCCCATTTTTCACAATCTTCAACCTCACACAAATCCCCCTCTGGGTCAACTCCATCAGCAAAAAATCAAGTTTAATAGACATTCGAATCTGATCAAACCCAACAAATTTCAGTTTACCCCAAAGAAACGAGAAAAAAAAACCCATCCATTTTGGGCATCTATAATGAGGAAGAAAACTGTCAAGTGGGGATAGCAGAAGAATAACAATGAACTTTGCTCTAAAAAAATATCACAACCTGAGAAACTACTCGATCCATGACACCCCCTGAATCTCCAGAGGCAACTTGGTTCTCAATGAAGGGACCTATACTAAACAGTGAGATAGCATCCTCAACAGACTTGAACTGCAGCCTTGTATCCACTTCTCCGACTTCCATCTCCAAATAATAAATTCCCAACTATAAATTAATTATCAAATGCCACCCATTCAATCATACATCTTTCACTGGGAAGGATTTGCGGCCATTAAAATGTGAAGTACCAGTAGCAGCTCACAACACAACTGAAACAACCTTGACCTGTTTCACTTCAAATTTTTGATCGCTCCCCGATCAAGTTAACTCCTCTAATTAAAACAGCAAATCCGATCATCGATCGAATCCCCAACACATTCAAGTTAATATTAAATCAGATCGAACATTCCTCACCTGGGACCTAGCCGAGCGACGACATGCGGTGGATGACCAAACACTCGGTGAAACATAGCTAGCAATAAACAAATTTTAGCTTATTCCAGGTCCGATGGCGCGACGCGATGATGAAAAAGACTGAGCTCGGAAGAAGCTCTTCGTGCCTCACAGTTGCTCCGAATCAGTGCCAAAAAAAATCCGGAATAAGCTTACCACAAATAATAGATCTGACCCGTTTCATGAAGCTACGACTCAATCTCTAGTCCTTCAAAGCAACGGAATCGCGACCAAAAACGACATCCACATCCGGCGATTAAAACCCACATCCGGCGATTAAAACCCACATCCGGCGATTAAAACCCTAAAACCCTAGAAATGGATGTTGAGCAAGAAATGCCCGTTATTCTTGGTAGACCTTTTCTTAATACCGTTGAGGCGGTCATTAGATGTGGAGAAGGGTCTATTGAATTGAAAATAGGGGATGAAAAGTTGAAATTTTTTCTGAAAAATGCCATGAAAGCTCCCACTTCATCTTTTGAATGCAATTTGCTTGATATATCTTGTGAAAATCTTGAGCTAACATCCTTTGAAAGCGAAGTCATGGACTTAGATGATTCTAGTATGCTTTTTACCTCACTAATGGATATGGAAGATGAGGAAATGTTTGACTGGACTTTGGCCGAAGGAGGAAAATTGTTTGATGCTTGTCAAGGTGAAGTAAACCATATGCCAAAAGGTAAGGAATTCGAAGGAGAGTTAAAACCTCTACCTTCGAATCTAAGGTATGAATTTCTTGGGTCTAATTCTACGCATCCGGTTATAGTGGGTGCAACCTTGAATGAGAATGAAACGTCCAAACTTTTGCATGTCTTGAAAAATAATAGAAAAGCTTTGGGGGTACTCAATTGACGATCTTAAGGGAATTAGCCCTTCATTATGCATGCATAGGATAAATGTTGACGAGAATGCAAAATCTTCTAGGGAGTTTCTAAGGAGATTAAACCCTAATCTTAGCGAAGTTGTGTTTAAGGAAATTACTAAGCTAAGAGATGCGGGAATCATTTATTTGGTCCCAGATTCGGAATGGGTAAGCCCCATCCATGTCGTCCCCAAAAAGGGAGGACTTACGGTTGTGCAAAATGATAAGGGAGAGTTGGTCCCTACAAGAACCGTAAATGGATGGAGGATGTGCATTGATTATAGGAAATTGAATAAAGCAACTAAGAAAGATCACTTTCCCATACCTTTTATTGATCAAATGCATGAAATACTTGCGGGACATGAATACTTTTGTTTCCTAGATGGTTATAGCGGATTTCATCAAATCCCCATTTTGCCTAATGACCAAGGAAAAACTACATTTATATGTCCTTATGGAACTTTTGCATTTAGACGCATGCCCTTTGGGTTATGCAATGCCCCGGGAACGTTTCAAAGATGCATGATGTCTATTTTTAGTGATTACATTGAGAAATGCATGGAAGTTTTCATGGATGACTTCTCTATTCATGGAACTTCATTTGATGATTGTTTAACGAATCTTTCTCATGTTCTTGCTAGGTGCATTGAAACGGGCTTGGTGCTAAATTGGGAAAAGTGCCACTTTATGGTTTGAGGGAATTGTGCTTGGGCACTTAGTGTCTAGTAGAGGTGTGGAAGTTGATAAAGCGAAAGTTCAAGTTATTGAGCAACTACCACCACCAAAAGATCAAAAAGGAGTTAGAAGTTTCCTAGGCCATGCCAGTTTTTACCGAAGATTTATTAAGGACTTCTAAAAGATTGCCAAGCCACTAACTCATCTCCTATGCAATGATGTGCAATTCAACTTTGATGAAGATTGCTTAGAGGCATTTGAAAAGCTCAAGAAAGCCCTTGTATCGGCACCAATAGTGCGACCACCGAATTGGGATCTTCCATTCGAGCTTATGTGCGATGCAAGCGATTATGCTATTCAATGTTCCAAAAAACGCTAGGCGGGCATCGGGCGGAAAGGGTCTCCAAGGATTAATCGGGGCCTAGGCGGGGATTAATCGGTTTTGACTTTTTAATATTTTTTAATATATAATTATATATATATTATTTAATATACAAATTTCTTCCTCCATATTCTCCAGAATGTAAACTTTTAATCAATTCATGGGTTCAAGCACATTGCAAAGAAATATGAACATTTAATCAAATCCAAATTATGAAAAATAAGAAACATGCAGCAGAAACAATACAAATTGAAGCATTGAAATCTAAATCCCTAGTTTCAATAAGTTAATTTTTAAAAATTATTAAATAAGCCCTTCAAGTTTGACTATTGACATGTAGTTGACCATTCCGCCTAGAAATCGATTTAAATCGCCCAGAAGCCGAATTAATCGCACAGGACCGCCCAGGCACCGCCCAGACCACCTAGGCGCCGCCCAGGACCGCCCAGGCGCCACCCAGGACTGCCCATCCGCCTAATTGCATAAAACGGAACGGGTTCTAAAAAAAGGCTGCCTAGGCGGCCGTTTTTTAGAACACTGATGCTATTAGAGCCGTTTTGGGTCAAAGAATTGATAAGAGACTCCATGTAGTCTATTATGTGAGCAAGGTGCTAGATAATGCTCAAATGAACTATACTACCACCGAGAAAGAGTTGCTAGCCGTGGTATATGCCTTTGAAAAATTTAGACCATACCTTGTGGGATGCAAGACAATCGTCTACACAGATCACGCCGCTATTAAGTATTTGATGACAAAGAAAGATGCAATGCCAAGACTTATTCGATGGATCCTTCTTTTGCAAGAGTTCACTATTGAAATCAAAGATAAAAAGGGGGTCGAAAATGTAGTGGCGGACCATCTTTCAAGAGTTGAGCTCCATGATTCAAAACAATTCTCGTCACCTATAGGAGACTCGTTTATCGGAGAATATTTGCTTAGCGTAGAAGAGAATGCCCCTTGGTACGCGGACTATGTGAAATATTTGACGTGCAACATTCTCCCGAATGACCTTGATCATAACCAAAGGAGGAAATTCTTGCACGACGTTTCGAGGTACTATTGGGATGACCCTTTCTTGTACAAGCTATTCCCAGACGGAATTTATAGAACGTGTGTGCCCGAAGAAGATATGAAAGGAATTATAGCTTGTTGTCATTCATCTTCCTATGGTGGTCATGGTTCCGCTTCCAAGACCATGGCTAAGATTCTTCAATCGGGATTTTATTGGCCCAATGCATTCAAAGATACGTATGAATTTGTCAAAGCTTGCAATGAATGTCAACGAATGGGAAACATAGCTAGAAGGGAGGAAATGCCTCAGAAAGGCATATTAGAAGTGGAGATCTTTGATGTTTGGGGCGTAGACTTCATGGGATCCCTACCGTCGTCACAAGGGAATGCATTTATTCTAGTAGCGGTGGACTACGTGTCCAAATGGGTTGAAGCCATAGCTTCCCCATCTTGCGACGCTAAAGTAGTGATTAAGATGTTCAAGAAGATCATATTCCCAAGATTCGGAGTCCCTAGAGCAGTAATCAATGACAAAGGCTCCCATTTCAAGGAAAGGAGATTTGAGTCCATGCTAAAGAAACACGGGATCTACCATAGGTGTTCCACTCCATATCATCCTCAAGCCAATGGTCAAGTCGAGGTGTCAACCCGAGAGATAAAAAACATCTTGACAAAGACAATTGGAAAGTCAGGAAAGGACTGGGCGTTGAAGCTTGATGATGCGCTATGGGCATATAGGACCGCGTTAAAGACACCAATTGGGATGTCTCCTTACAGGCTAGTGTATGGCAAATCATGCCATCTTCCGGTGGAACTCGAGTATAAGGCCATGTGGGCGGTCAAGGAGCTAAATTTTGACACGAAAGCTTCGGGGGAAAAGAGACTCCTTCAACTAAACGAACTAGATGAAATCCGATTAGACTCCTACGAGAGTTCAAGAATCTATAAGGAGAAAACCCGGAGATGGCATGACAAGCTCATTCTGAAGAAACAGTTCTCAGTGGGAGACAAGGTTTTGGTATTCAACTCTAAATACAAGTTATTTCCCGGGAAGTTCAAGTCTAGGTGGTTTGGGCCATATAAAATTCATAGAGTTTTCAACGATGGCCACCTAGAGCTAATTGACAACCATGAGAACATCTTCAAGGCAAACGGGCAAAGAGTTAAGATCTATCATGCTGTTGATCACGGAGACCAAAACATGTTGGAAGCTCCCTCTTGAATGCTTTGTACTAATGCCGCTAGAGAAGGGATCCCGCTCGGGACTTCTCTTAGTGTGTTTCTCTACGTATCAAGCCTCGGCTCGGTCTTTGCCAAGACGTTAAACTAGGCCCTAACGGGGGTAGCCTGGTTTGTGAGTCGTCCATCTATGCACAATTATTTTCATATATGTTTGGCATGTGTTCATTGAACTATGCATGTGAACTTGGTGCTTGTATGATTAAAAATGCATGATTTGGTGTGCTTAGTGTGGTTTTGTGGTTGCATGAATTATCTTGGTGATGGTGATATTTTAAGTGTGGAGTCTTTGATCCTAGCTTGCGTTTTATTGCGAAATATGTTTATGCTAGTGATTTCTTGGTGAAGCATGACTATGTTTGAATTGAATTTGTATGATCATTTTGTGGTGCCATTTCGTGGTGCGGAGTAAAAATCTTAAGTGTGGAGTTGGGGAGTTCGAAAAAGAAGAAAAAAATTCATTGAAGTTGGAATTTGCCCCCAGTCGACCGACTGAGAGAGGACCAAACGTCCAGTCGGTCGAGTTGGCCAAGTTTCAGCGAGACCCTATTTTCATGCCATTCCAGTCGACCGACTCGCCAGCCAGTCGACCGACTGGAATCCCCTTATCAAAGCACCTAGTTTTCTTTTCAAACTCATTCTTGCCCGACTCACATTTCATCTCGCTCGACCGACTCCCATCCTTCGATCCTTCGATCCTCCGATTCCAACCTCCACCAATCCTCGCCATCACCTTCGCCTTCTCATCGCCATCATCTCGCCATCACCCAGCCAGCCAGCCAAGACTCTGCCGTCCGCATCTCTGATTCAATCAGAAAAGGTACACACCGGCCGATCTCCTCATTCGGGCGTCCTCCGACCTCGTCCGACCGCTCATTCTACTCCTCAAAGCCTCGCCAACAAACCCATGAGCCTACACGAGTGGAGCGCATCATTGAGCAAAGCGAAGATGACGAGGATGACATGCCTCTCGTCTCTCGCAAGAGGAAACAGTTTAGAGCTTCGCTAGCTGACTCCAGCTCATCCTTGGAAGGAGAATTAGATGCTACACCGGTTTCTCCCACTCCTCGTCCCAAGAACAGAAGAGCTCCTCCGAAGAAACCGGCACAGAAGAGGAGAGCTCTCATGCCACCCATTCCTAGAGCCCCTTCACCTCCGATGCCCAGAGCACCCTCTCCTCCAGCTGAAGCACCGTCTTCCAGTGCCATTGTCCCGGTGTTGCCGAACGAGGGACCTTTCGATGGACCGTTGCCCTTCCCGACTCCTTACCCTTTCTCAGTACCTCTTGAGTTCATGGATGAGACGCACCGGACCAATCTTGCCACAATCGTGAGGAAGAGGAAGACTGTCATCCCTACTCTCTTCCCCGACATGGGACTCCTTCGACGCATAGATGGTGCCGTCACAGATGAGGTACATTCACGCCTCTCTCGTTGTGGTTTGAGCTTTCTATTGAATGATGATCCTAGATGCTACGAGAGGGTAGTGAAGGAGTTTATTAGCTCGTTTGATTGGATCAGAGAGGAGGGGGAGGAAGGAAGGGAATATTATTGGAAGTTTGTGTTGGGTGGGCGGAATTTTGAGATCAAGGAGAGTGTGATCACTGAATGGTTGGGATTCCCCCCTTATGATGCCATAGCCCGGAAGTACTCCGAACATGATCAGAGCCGATTTTGGAAGCGGATTTCAGGGAGGAACGAGTGGTTCATTTATTCATATAATTCTTCGGCGATCACCGACCCGGTGTGGAAGATTATCCATCATCTAATTGCTATCGGGATAAACACCCAGATGGCGAAGGCTCGTTCATTCACTCTCCCGGACATGGATCTCATGCTTGCCATTGATCACGAGGAGGGCATTGATTGGCTCGCTACCCTTGCTACTCATTTCAAGAACATTGTGAAGAAGGGTGCGAGGAACCGCGCCTTAGGAGGAGGCTCTTTGATTACTTTGATTGCCCTTAGGTGTAACTTCACCTTCGGCCATGAGGGAAGCCCCAAGCCTTCCAAGAGTACTCTTACTCTGAAGACCATGAAGCGTATGCACATCGTCAAGAAGGATGGGAAGACTTGGGAGGTGGACATGAAGCCTCATCAGCCAGACCTCGTGTCTAATGCCGCGTATAGGAGGCGGGTGTTCAAGAGGGCGAATCCACTGTATTGCAGCACCCATCTCACCCCTTCCCCTCTTGCCTCCCCTATCCATTCCCCTCCTCCGGCCGACGAGTCTGATTCCCCTATCCCTGAGGAGCCACTCATTCAGGAGGATTTGCCTCACGCTGATGCTGCTGTGGAGAGACCCCCCTGCCACAGATGAGCTGACCGAGTGGAGACAGAGGACCTCCTCTGGCATTGCTGACCTGAAGGGTGGAGTGGCTGATTTGAGGAGCGGTTTGGCTCGCCTTGAGGATTTTGTTCGAGAGTCTGACGCGAGAGCTCGCCAGGAGTGGGAGTGGCTCAGATCCACGGTCCTGACCTTCATCAGTGGCCCCAGCGCTCCTTTCCCCTCTTCTGCTGCTCCGCGTGGCGCCTCCCCTTTGCTTACCATGCCAGCTTCTATGGTAGGGGAGGCGAGCGCACCACTTCCAGGAGGGACGCTCCCTAATGCGAGTTCGGGTCGGGACTATAGCCCTTTATTCCCGGGCACCACGGCACCGCCTGATGATGAGGGTGTCGTTGATTCAGTTAGGCCCGGAGACGACGAGGCTACATCATGATTCCATGCTCCATTTAGTATTACACATGCGTATCTTTCATTTTGCTTGTTGCATTGGGATGATTGTTTTGGATGTTTAGTCGCCCTTTGGCGCAATTTTGATGATGTATGCCATTTTGATGCTTATACTCTTGACTTGCTTTTGGTCGTATGCTTCATTTCATATGATATTGAAGGTGTTTACCATTTCCGTTGTTCACTCTACAGGATATCCATTTTCATATTTTTATCATGACCAAAAATACCTACTTTATCTATAATTGCAACCAAAAGGTTATTTCTCACTCCCAAGAGTCTTATCACCGGGTCTACAAACGAGGGGAGTTCCTATGCGCCTTTGCCTTTATTTTATCGTTCTTTGCGCTTAGGGACTAAGCTTGAGTTAAGTGTGGAGTGGTTTTATGCGCATAGTTCACATGTTTGCATGCCTTGCATATCATTTTTGATGGACACTTGCATCTTTTGCACCTTATCCCTACATGAGAGTGTTCTTAACCACATAGGCTTGTGACTATCGATTCCAATTCCTATAAATCACATCTAGCCTATTTATCACATTTATTGGATTTTGAACTTAGAACCGACCTAGTCCATTGAATATGTATTCTTGAAAACCAATATCATTGCTATCTCTCGTCTATCTAATTCTCTAAGTATTTTCGTTGAAATACCTTGAATCAAGCTATAGCAAGCACTTTTAAAAATCTTCATGAAAAACTTAGACCCCTTGAATATTCCTTGGTGACTTGAGTTTTCTAACACGGTGCCACACTCATGTTTGCTCCCCGCACATTCCATACACTTTTTGAGCATATTGTCAAGTTTTAAGTGTGGAGTCAAAAGAGGGCGAAGCCCCGTGATGTACAAAAAAACAAAAAAAAATGATAAAAAAATGATACAAATGTCGGGGGTTAGGGAGGTAAGTCACCGCTCGAAAGCATTTGTAGGCCAAAGGCCATTAAAAAAAAGAAAAAAAAAGGCGGAAAAGAAAATAAGAGGCACTTAAAACTTGACTCTATGTTCTTCCATCATTATTCACTTGTGCGGGATTCAACATTTGCATTGTGTGCTAGTTGGAACAACTTTTGGACGACCCATGTGCTTGCACGGGAGTATTCATTTGGTTTATGACTTGTTTGTAAAGAATAGCCATCATAGGATTATCTTGAGGATTGGAAGAAGCTTGCCCTTGATGATGAGAATTCCCTTGATCATTCATAGGAGATTTGGCTTGATAAGGCCTTTGAGGGTTTCCTAGAGAATATTGAGTGTTTTGGGTGGAACCTTGACTTTGAGTAGAATAAGAATTTTGCCCTTGATTTTGGTTAGAGCCATACCCTTGTCTTTGGTAACTCCCTTGATAAGAATTTTGCCCTTGAGGCCTAGGAGTGAAATTGGAGTCATTGGCAATTCTTCTTTGCGGAGGCTCGTAATTTCTTGTGATGGGATTAGAATTTTGAGCATAGTTTCTTTGTTGATTTACATAGTGGGCTTCTTCATACCCGTCATCATCATCTTCATGTCTCCCATCGGGACAAGCCTTCGTAGAACGCCTCGTACTAGAGCATATGAAACAAGGTTGTTGGACCGGAGTCTTCTCTTTTTCATTCTTCGGTTTAGACACCTCCAAAGCATTTACCATGCTTATCATGGTTTCCATCTTCCTTGCCAAATCACTAAATTGATCTTTAGTCACATAATTCGAAGAATCCTCTCTAGACTTTGCCATTTTCTTGTGATCGACTCCTTGATATCTATCGGAATTTGTGGCGATCTTCTCTATGACTTTAAATCCTTGGTTTGCCGGTAATTCCATGATTGCACCACCACTAGCCGTGTCCATTTGGCCTTTGGCCTCTTTTCTCATGCCAAGATAGAAATATCTCATAAGATCCGCTCTTCGAAAGTTATGGTGAGGGTATTCCTTTAAATAATGCTTGAATCGATCATAGGCTTGATGAAATAGCTCATTATCCCTTTGAGAGAACGTCAATATAAAATCAATGAATTTCTTTGTCCTTGATGGTGGAAAGAATTTGGTGAGAAAAGCATTTGCTAGCTCGCTCCAAGTCCTAAAGGATCCCGGCTCTTGGTTTTGCAACCATTCCTTCGCATCTCCGTATAGTGAAGACGGGAAGAGCTTTAGATAGACATATTCCACGGGTACATCCCTTGGCTTATAAGTGCGGCAATATTCTTTAAAGCTTGCTAAATGGGTAGAAGGATTCCCAACTCCTTGGTATTGATCATGAGTCACCATATGGACTAAGGAGGACTTCACATCAAAATCAAATGCATCTTCATCCAGGGGCACAATAGCCGAGCCATTCCCTTTAATTGTAGGGGTCATATAATCTCCAACGGGCCTCTCATCATCCTCGTCATCATATCTATAATTTCTAGCATTCCTTTGCGGGAAGGGAGGATTCCGTATAGGATTTTGATCATCAACATTGTTCCGTCTAGCGGGAGGATCTTCTTCCCTATCCTCTTCCATTCTAAAGTTTTGGTTGTTTCTTTGAAGAACGGGAGGGTTCTCTATCTCATCTTCCATTCTAAATCCCGGTGGCAAGTAAGGTAGTGGGTTTAGGAGTGGAGGTGGACGAGGTCTTGGGCCTTGGAAAGCCGGAGGAACAATAGGGTCAAGGGGAGGAGGGTTCTTGCGAGGTCTACCTCTTGGTTTCTTGACGGTTGGGAGGTTTGAAGTTGAACCGGTAGCTACTTGTTTTTGCCCCTTAAATCTCGTGTTCATTCAAGTACCTGCGAGAACAAGGGAAGTTCTTAGCAATGAACGGCAAGAGAAGCTAACACAATCAAGCTCAAGACAAGCAATCACTATCGAACAAGGGAAAGTAGACAAACTAAACAATCTAGTAGCACCTAGTTAATTAACCTATCCCCGGCAACGGCGCCATTTGATCGGTTGTAATTTAGCGTAAATATTCGAATAGAATTCAAATACTATTGCTAGTCACAATTAATCAAAACAATTTGTAATGACTCGGGTGAACCGAGGTTGTACCCAAAAGATAGGTGATTAAACTAATGGTGCTAAAGATTCAATTTAGAACGTTTGTGGTTTTGGGGGGGAATTCGTTGTTGATAGCAAGTTTTTACTATCCAAAGGAGATTTTAAACAATGAAACAAGTAAACAATCGATTAAAAGATTACTAGGGATTACTTCCCCACCTAGACAATTATTGTGACAATGATATTGGATGCCAATGATGAATTTACATGCACTTGAGTAGAATTTAGCCATGCAACATTCAAGCTAAGTTCAACTCGCGCTACAACTTAGAATGAAGGGGTTACATCTCGCATAGGACCTCACACTCGCGCTCTATTGGCCCTATAGAACATGCATGTCTAGTCTCACACTCGCGCTCTATTGACTAGATAAACACATTCTTGTTAAGTTCAAGCCATTCTCATTAGAGTTTAGGTGTCGCCATGTAACACAAAGACTCTAATGCCTCTTCATTCATTTCATTGAAGTCATATTGATCAATGTTGTAATTCAGGACTAAATACTTAATCCAATTATATTGTTGTTGTTCAATTATCGAACCCTAAATTCAATTAGAGAATTGATAATTTGCGGAAAGTAAAGTGACACACCAGATTTATAGTGGTTCCCCTCTAGGTGAGAAGGTACTCCACTTGAGCTCACTAGCTCCGCCGGTTTCACTATGAAGAACGTCGGAATCGACCTTAAGTCGCCGGAATACAAAATCTGGGTTACAATGGAGAACACCAAAGCTACGAACTGCGATCTCTCTGTGGACCGATTCACCAGCCTTGATCGAACGCCAAATGATGCGGAATCCTCTTGCGACTGAAAGCCCTCAATCAATTTCTTGAACGAATCTCTCCTGGACTTCGACTGAACTTGATTTGTGTTTCTTCGCAAAGATTAAACCCTAACTGCTCAAAACACAACTTAAATACTAATCTGCCCAGATGCAATCACAGCCGTCTGTTCCATCTAATCTTGTCCGTCCATTTCGAATCAAACTCGCGCCACGGATTGGGCTGACGTGTCGCGCTTTCACTCGCTGATCGCCAACGGCTTGAAACGAACTCCAGCTCATCAACAACGGCCTTTAGATCTTTAGCAACGAACTCCAGGAGCAACAGCAATGAGAAGAAATAGCAACGAGAGCAACAGCCGCTCGGGCGCACGGACGCAGGAAACTCGGACGCACGAACGGGTGCCCGGTCGGCCATGCGACCGGCTATGCGATCGGCTGGAGGGGCGCATGCGGTCGGCCATGCGATCGGCTGGAGGGGAGCACAAACGGATGGATGCCTGGATGCCCGCTCGGAGGTCCGCTCGGGGGCTAGCTCGGAGGTCCACTCGGAGGTCCGAGGCTATTCAACTCCAAATCTCGCTGCTTTAATACCTTCAATCCTCCACCTAAAGCAGCTATTCCTTTAAGCCACTTTAGGCCTTCAACTTGATCCCAAACAATTCTTACATAGTGAAAACCAACAGAACCCATTCATTGCTCATTCCTGCAAAACAAATCACTCCAAATGCAAAAGTTTCAAGCAAAGCTTGAACTTGGTGTTAGTGACAATTTTGGTGCCCATATCAGCAGGATTAGACTCAGTTCCTACTTTCTCAATCACAACATCACCATTCTCTACTTTATCTCTAACAAAGTGATACTTAATATCAATGTGTTTAGACCTTTCATGGTAGACAGGATTTTTACTTAAACAAATGGCAGACTGACTATCACATTTAATCACAGCAGTCCCATTAAACAACTTAGCTTCACTAAGCATACCCTGCAACCACATAGCCTCTTTCACAGCATCACACAATGCAATGTATTCAGATTCAGTAGAAGAAATAGTGACAATAGACTGAAGTTGAGCCTTCCAAGAAACACAGCAATCACCAAGAGTATAATATATAGCAGTTGTAGATTTTCTAGTGTCTCTATTACCACCAAAGTCAGCATCAACATATCCAGTTAATTTAAACTCATCCTGCCTTTTCTTATAGCACAAACCAACATCTAAAGTACTCCTGATATATGCAAATACATGTTTCAAAGCCAACCAATGTTCATGTCCAGGATTTGACATAAATCTACTTAACAGTGATATGGCATAAGACAAGTCAGGTCTAGAACTAATCATGGCATACATGACTGATCCTATAGCATTAGCATAAGGCACTTGTTCCATTTTAGCAAATTCAACATCAGATTTAGGACTTTGTGACTTGGACAGAATAAAGTGAGGAGCTAATGGCACTTGAACAGGTATACAATCAAGACTACTAAACTTAGATACTATTTTCTCTAAGTAAGGACTTTGATGTAATTTTAGAAAGCATTTACTCCTATCTCTATCAATAACCATGCCCAATATTTTCTTAGCTTTTCCTAAATCCTTCATGTCAAATTCTGAACTCAACTGTGATTTCAACACATTCACCTTATCAACAGACTTGCTTATCAACAATATATCATCCACATATAACAGCATATAAACAGGGCACTCATCCACAAATGCATAATAAAAGCATGGATCAAAATTACTTCTCACATAACCAAGTTTCAGCACATAAGAGTCAAATCTTTTATACCAAAGTCTGGGACTTTGTTTTAATCCATACAAAGATTTTTTCAAATAACATGCATGTTCAGGGTACTTTTTATCAACAAATCCAGGAGGTTGCTTCATATAAATTTGCTCATCTAACTCTCCATGAAGGAAAGCAGTTTTAACATCAAGTTGTTCAAGTTCTAAGTCATTAATAGCAACCAATGCAAGCATGATTCTAATGGTCTTAAACTTAACAACTGGAGCAAAAATTTCATGGTAATCAATACCTTCCTTTTGGGTAAATCCCTTAGCAACCAACCTTGCCTTGTACCTTGGTGGATCCTCATCCTTGATCCTGAACAGCCATCTGCAATCAACCAGTTTGTGGTGTTCTGGCTTTTTGACCAGAACCCAAGTTTGGTTAGTCTTATGAGACTCCATCTCATCAAGCATAGCAGTTTTCCATTTCTCACTATCCCTACCCTCAATGGCTTCCTGGTAAGTATCAGGTTCATTTTTAATTTCCTTAGCAGCTATTAGGGCAGTGGATACTAGATCAGCTTCGGAATATCTAGTGGGAGCTCTAGGCACTCTTCTAGGCCTATCTCTGGCAAGTTGCCAATTTGCTAACACATCTTGGGTAGCTATCTCATGCTCCTCCACCTGATCTAAGTTCTCAGCTTGTTCATTGTGATCATTATGTTCATTCTGGTCATTGCCTGGTTCTAGTTGGGGTTCATCTTGTTCTACATGGTTTTCTACCTGATCTGGCTGCTCATTGTCTATAGGAGGATCTATATCAAATAAAGTTCTATCAGATGGTGGTGCAGGGGAACTATCAGAGTTGGTTACCATGTTATTCTTATAGGGGAAAGTACTCTCATCAAAAATAACATCTCTACTAATCAGTATTTTAATTCCCCTAGCATTCATATCCCACAATCTATAGCCCTTAGTTCCCATCGATCTTTGATAACCTAAGAAAATACACTTGGTTGATCTAGGATCTAATTTTCCCTCCCTAGTATGAGCATAAGCAGCACATCCAAAAATTTTCAGTTCATGCAAATCAGGTTTCTTGCCATTCCACATTTCCATAGGACATTTAAAGTCAAGCATCCTATTAGGACTTCTATTAACAAGATAAGTAGCAGTATAAAGAGCTTCACCCCAAAAAGACTTAGGTAAACCAGAAGTGAACAACAGGCATCTCAGTTTATCAAGCAATGTTCTATTCATTCTTTCAGCCACTCCATTTTGTTGAGGAGTTAGTCTAACAGTCTTATGTCTCAAAATACCATGATCAATACAGAAATTATCAAACTCAGCATTGCAGAATTCCAAACCATTATCAGTTCTTAATGCCTTAACCTTTTTCCCAGTCTGATTTTCTTCTAACAATTTCAAGTCCTTAAACTTAGTGAAAGCTTCATCTTTTGTTTTTAACAGGAAGGTCCAAACTCTCCTAGAGTAATCATCTACAATGCTCAGAAAATATTTATTCCCACCATGAGTTTCATTAGACTCTGGTCCCCACAAATCAGCATGTAAATATTCTAGGATTGTCTTGCTTGAGTGAACTCCAATGGTGAACTTCAGCCTGTGCTGTTTGGCCAGGACAAAAGGCTCACAAAAGGGTAATTGAGTGACCTTTTCAGCAAGGATCCCCTGCTTATTCAGGCACTCAAGCCCCTTTTGGCTCATGTGACCTAGTCTAAGATGCCACCTTACAGTTGCATCTTCACAAACAGCAGGGCAAGCTTCCTTAGTTCCACCATGGTATGAACCATCAAGGATATACACACTGCCAGTCTTATTTCCAGTTAATACTTGCCTATCATTTTTACACACAGCAAGCACACCATTCTTAGCATTATAAGAACAACCAGAGTCATCAAGAGCACCAAGGGAAATTAAGTTTCTTCTCAAGCCAGGGACATATCTTACCTTAGTTAAGGTTACTAATTTTCCATTAGTTAATTTCAGGTTTATGCTACCCATTCCCATGACTTTACACACATTGTTATTTCCCATGTACACATTTTCACTGGCAGTGTGAGCCAAGTCTTTGAACCAATTTTTGTTGGGGCACATATGAAAAGAACAGCCTGAATCCAAAACCCATTCATCATTGAGATCCCCACTGGTGACAGTTAGAACCTCAGATGATGAACTGGCCTTATCAGATGTCAGGGCTAAGTTAGTTTCAGAGTTCCCATTGGTCTTAGACTTGGCTAACCATTTATAACAATTTTTCCTTAAATGACCAACCTTTCCACAATGATAACACTTAGTTTGTGAGGACTGACCTTGTTTAGAACTGTTATCATTTGAGTTATTATCATTCCCATCAGACTTAGACTTAGGCTTGAACTTATGTTTGTTATTCCCAAAAGAAGACTTGTTAGACTTAACAAACAAACCAGAAGCAGATTTAGATTTTTGACTTTTAAGTTCTAACTCCCTGGTTTTCAAAGCAGTGCAAAATCTATCATAAGAAGGCACATCACCAGTATATTGGAAAGCATCTTTCACCACATGATAAGACTCAGGTATAGCATTCATCAAAATCATCACAAGACTAGTCTCATCAAGAGCATGTGGTGTATCTCTAAGCATCAAAGACATTTTCAAGAACTCATCAAGATTTTCATTTATAGTTCTAGCAGCATTCATCTTATATGCAAACATAGATGCTTTCACATATGACAAGTTAGGAGCAATCTGATTAGCATGCAATGTTTCTAACTTTTTCCACATTGCAAGAGGAGTTTTACAATCACATACCTTTCTGATGATACTGTCCCCAAGGCTCAGTATGATCAAGTTGTATGCTTCAACCTCTATATCAGACTTCCTCTTCTTCTCATCTTCAGACCACTTAGTGGTTTCCTCATCTAGGGCAACCAATACCTTATGCTGGGACAACACAGCCTTCATCTTGAGGCATCAGACTTGAAAGTCACCTTTCCCATCATAAGGAGCAATCTCTATTCTTGCTTGCACCATTTTTACCTCGAAAGCAAAAACAGTAAAGCCAAGTATCAAATTCAACAAGAATTTGCAGAATCAACAACAACAATAGCCAAGAATCAATCAAATCGGCTCTGATACCACTGTTGTAATTCAGGACTAAATACTTAATCCAATTATATTGTTGTTGTTCAATTATCGAACCCTAAATTCAATTAGAGAATTGATAATTTGCGGAAAGTAAAGTGACACACCAGATTTATAGTGGTTCCCCTCTAGGTGAGAAGGTACTCCACTTGAGCTCACTAGCTCCGCCGGTTTCACTATGAAGAACGTCGGAATCGACCTTAAGTCGCCGGAATACAAAATCTGGGTTACAATGGAGAACACCAAAGCTACGAACTGCGATCTCTCTGTGGACCGATTCACCAGCCTTGATCGAACGCCAAATGATGCGGAATCCTCTTGCGACTGAAAGCCCTCAATCAATTTCTTGAACGAATCTCTCCTGGACTTCGACTGAACTTGATTTGTGTTTCTTCGCAAAGATTAAACCCTAACTGCTCAAAACACAACTTAAATACTAATCTGCCCAGATGCAATCACAGCCGTCTGTTCCATCTAATCTTGTCCGTCCATTTCGAATCAAACTCGCGCCACGGATTGGGCTGACGTGTCGCGCTTTCACTCGCTGATCGCCAACGGCTTGAAACGAACTCCAGCTCATCAACAACGGCCTTTAGATCTTTAGCAATGAACTCCAGGAGCAACAGCAACGAGAAGAAATAGCAACGAGAGCAACAGCCGCTCGGGCGCACGGATGCAGGAAACTCGGACGCACGAACGGGTGCCCGGTCGGCTATGCGACCGGCTATGCGATCGGCTGGAGGGGCGCATGCGGTCGGCCATGCGATCGGCTGGAGGGGAGCACAAACGGATGGATGCCTGGATGCCCGCTCGGAGGTCCGCTCGGGGGCTAGCTCGGAGGTCCACTCGGAGGTCCGAGGCTATTCAACTCCAAATCTCGCTGCTTTAATACCTTCAATCAACGTGAGCTACATCAAACATGAGATCAAGCTAAGTTCCCATTGAGGACATTTCACAAACACCTTATGGGCAACTATAAACATTTAGTTCAAATGAAGAAGATTCATGTGCAAACTCATTCAACATTAACATCAATGGTATTTACATCATCACAAATGTGTCTAGGGGATCCATAATCCCCAATCAAAGTCACTACTCACTCATGGTGAGATTACAAGCAAAACAAATGAAAGAGATGGAGTTTAGGAGTCTAAAACCAATATGGGATTGAAGAGTATGAGAATTTTTGTTGTTGATCTTCTTCTCCACTCAATCCACCTTGAAATCAGTGTAGGTCTCCTCAAAATTTGTGCCAAAAAAAGTTCTCTTTGAAAATCCCCAAAAGTTTCTATTTATAGCCCAAGTTAGGGTTTCCGGTACTGTAGCTCCAGTCGGTCGACTGGCGGGAGCTGGTTATCCCAGTCGGTCGACTGACACTGAAAATGTGGCTGATGAAGGAGTTTCCCAGTCGATCGACTGGCTGGTTGATGGACCACAATTATACGAATCAAAAACATAGATAAACCCCCCAAGTTAGACTGTTTGTCTGTCTAACATCCACTTGTTAGTCCCGATATATTTCCACAGGGCATTTTAGAGATTAAAGTGAAAACACGTTAAGGAGAGGTATTTAGCACAGAAAAGATATAAGGAGTCGATTCAAGGTCAAGATCATATGCCGACTGAAGAAATATCAAGGATCCTGACGATGAATCACTCATCACAAATTGTGCAGAGATGGAATCAAGTCATCCCAGTGCCAAATTACACTGATAGTTTTGTGAAAAGACAGTGCAAAACTGTACAAAACTCACATATGGGCAAGATGACTTGTTGACTTGAAGAAGAGGTGGCCAAGGAGGAGAACCACCACAAACCACCACCCACAACCGGCCACTTGCCTTGGAGGTGGCTTCCACCACCATGTGCTCCTCCATGATGACCGGTGACCGGCGGCTCTCCTCCACCAATCCGCCGCCGCCATGTGGTGGCTCCTCCACCACATGTTCCTCCTCTCTCCTCATTGGATGACTTGATGACTTGCTTGGGAGGTGGCTTCCACCACCATTTGCTCCTCCACCACCACCTCCTACCGGCGGCTGAGCTCCACCACTCCACCACCGCCAAGTGGCGGTGCCTCCTTGGCTCCTCCATGCCTCATCCTCCACCCTTGGATCAAATCAATCCTAGCCCTCCATTTCCTCCCATTTCTCCTATAAAAGGAGGCTCACCCCTCCTCATTTTATCATCCAAAAAACCATTCCATACACAATCACTTATCTCTCTACATTTTGTAATATTTTGTAAGTTGGTTTGGATCAATAAAGTTACGATATTTGGCTAGGCGCTCTCCTCCATGGACAGGCGAGGCTAAACTCCTCATTCGGCGGAAGGTATAATCTTGTTTTATTTAATGTTTAATTAGCTTAGTTTATTTTCTTAGTATTCAATACTTGTTCTATGTGCCATATAAAAGTCATAATGTCTCTAAGGTAGAGTGAACGATTTTGGGAATGTGACCATTAGGGGTCCAACTTCGTAAGCTCTTCCTTAAGATATTCGTGATCACACCCGGATAGGGGAGGTCGTAACAGACAAAGCTATCTGAAAGAGGTCGACTATATTTAAAAAACCATTATGGGAAACCGTAACAGGAGAGCAGGTGGATGCACATAGACTAGCGTACCTAACTGGTACTGGCGCTAGTCTAAATAGAACAAGTGTGATTTAGCCGATGTTGCAAGTCTTGAGCTATCGCTAGCCTCGATTCATCGTTTGAATACTTAGAAGATTTACTAAACTAATAAACATATAATAATACAAGAATACCTGAAACCGAATACGCTCTTTCAATTGCAAACACCCCCTGTATTTAATTTCCTAGTATAACTGCTCAATCAATCACAACCACCAACCACTCACATACCGGAGGAATCAACAATCACGCATCACCCACTGTAAGTCTTCTAACCCTTATCTCCTTTATTTTCTGTATTTAATTTCAGTATTTATTTTCTGTATTTACTTTCCGCACAAAAAACCCAAAAAACCCAAAAACAGTAGTTTAGTAATTAGCAGTAAGTCCACACTCGACCTAAAATCACGCACCGTGTAAGCCGTAACGAACAACCTATCCCCTAATTCCCTTGGGTTCGACCCCTACTTACCCTTACTACCCAGTAGTTAAGTCGCGAGTAGTGGACATTATAAATTTATTTGTACGAGACGCATTGCACCCTAACGACAGTGCAACTGACGCTCCCGTCAAATTGGCGCCGTTGCCGGGGAATTAGCCATCGGATAGTTGTTCTTCACCTCACATGACCTCATGACTCAACCACCCTCGTATGCATGGACAACACGGTACCTACCACTGTTCGGAGGTACGGATGGAGAAGACCCAGTACTACACTGTCGAAGCTTTCACTACGTTTGCTGCCACATAAAACCTGAGAATGAAACGTTAGAGGAATTTAAGCTTAAATGCTTTAAATTCTCTCTAACGGACTTCGCAACAATTTGGTATTACACATCACCCGCTAGTAGTGCAGCACGTTTCGTGGACATCTGCGCACCATTCCTAAGAGAATTCTCCCCACCATCCTTACGCCAAGAAACCCGCGAGAAAATCCTGAACCTTCAACAATCCCGGGATGAGACCTTGGACGAATACTACATGAACTACGATGCCATCGTCTCAAGCTGCCCGCACCATGGATTCACGAAGAAAGTTCTGCTTCAAAAATTTCTTCGTGGAATGAGGACCGATGATCTAACAAGAGTTAACGAAGCAATGAGAAGATCAGCTGAGAACTTCACCATTGCGAGCATGTGGAACCTTATAATTGGCCTGGCTGCAGTCACAGAACGAACATCCCAAACTGACGAAGAAATGCAAACAGAAGAAGCTGACCCTGAGGCTGATCACGAAGAAACTACCGAGCCGTCAGAAGTAACTCCTGAACCATCTGAAGAGTCAGACATAGAAAGTATCGGGAGTAACAATGAGGTGTCAGCAATAGAAAAAGTCCAGAATACCGCTAACATGCTGCCAGAACCATACCCAGCTAGCATCACAAACAAACACGGCGAGGCAGAATCGAGCCTTAAGATGCAAGCTTCCCGACTTTTCCCCTCGATCAATAGGCAAATCGCTGAAAACCATGTGATCAAAGAAGAGGCTGAAAAGAGGATGGGAAAAGGGCCTATGCAGAATAATTCTCCGATAGAGCATTGTTACGCCATAACCGGACAAGCCAGCCCTGAACACCAGAAAACCCGGTTCAAGAAGTTGGTAGTAAAAGGTCCCTCACCTTCCCTGAGACGTTGGAAGGAGGCACCACCAGTACAAGGGGAACGGGACCCCAACCAGTCATCTGCTCAAAAATCAGGAAGACTCACCGCAAGAATCAAGGTCGGTGGAATCAAGAAATTCGACCTAAGCCACCCATGGGATCCCAACCAATGATCCAGAACAAGGTACTGTCGAGCCAACGACGTTAAACAAGTGCACTAGTCGGGAGGTAACCCGACACTATCTTACTTTCTGTCATTTTAATTTTCAATAAGCGCTCTCACCCATCTTTTTGTCCAGAAGAAATGTCTTACATGTAGGAATTAAGTTTCGGAGCAAGGATCAGATCAGCCAAGCAGCTTCCGTGAATTTACCGGGCCTGCGCTGAGAGTTTAAGGCCCCAGCCGAACTCCCTCGATTATCCAGCCTCATGCCATGTCGTTCACTCGACACCTTAAAGGGAGTTCTGCTCTTCTTTTTTCCTAAAGTCATTTCCTTCTCCTATATATATTTGCATGACTTTTGAACTAAGGCTTGCCTTCGTTCAAAAGTGGGGGGTGAGAACCAATGCATGTTTTTCTTTTTTTTTAAAAAAAAGTATCTTTTTGAAAGTATGAACTTAAGAATGTGAAAAAGATAGATCATGATTCATGCATCAACCTTATGAAAAGGCAAACTGTTTAAAAACTTAGAATGTAACTTTTCATTTGTCCCTTTGTGTTGAGATAACCTAGGGATGTGGAGTTGATAGAAATTGCCCTAGAGAGGCTTGGCAAGCACTTAAAGGATCGAATCAAACTATATGGTTTTCGAAGTCAGTGGAGGCTGCACTTCGGATTTTCAGTGAATAATTGAGTCAAACTCCGCCAGGAAGCATCTATGCAAAGGCGAGGACGGGAATCAGACCGTCCTCTCTCTAGTCAAAATAGCCGAGAAAATAAATGATCGACCCTCATCTTGACCCGCGCGAAACGACGAAGACGAGAGGAGAGGGGAGGTATTTCCATAGGCTTGCGGGCGATGATTGGACCTCCCAAGAAGGCTGACAAAATGGACTAGCAAGTCACAAAGGAGCAAAAAACTCAAAGAAGAAAATCAAAAGAGGCCTAAGGCCCAAAAATTGTGAAGGTTTTAACCGAGCAAAAGTGAAGCACTCAAAAAGACAGATCAAAAGCCTAAGGCAGAATCACTACAAAAAAAGCTAGTCCCTCGCCAAAGTAGAAAAAAGAAAATCAAAAAGGCTCAACTCACTGAAACCCGAATCGAATCACGTGCTAGAGAAAGCTACAAGAAAACCATATAGTGCGAGACGGTCCCGGGGGTGTAGTCCAGGAGCCTAAAAAGGGCTATCTCCCGAAACATCCGGAATAATTCGCATCTCGGCACGATGGTACACGTATCAAGTTACTTCTAATTATTTTTTACAGTTTAAATTGGCTATAAGTAGTAATGCATGAATTAGGAGAAATCGAGTACCACAAACTTAATTTCATACTTCAAACCAACTTACATGGTGACGCCCATATAAAGCATTGTTCGGGACGAACAACTAAAAGTGGGGGGTGATTTGATGGACCACAATTATACGAATCAAAAACACAGATAAACCCCCCAAGTTAGACTGTTTGTCTGTCTAACATCCACTTGTTAGTCCCGATATATTTCCACAGGGCATTTTAGAGATTAAAGTGAAAACACGTTAAGGAGAGGCTTTTAGCACAGAAAAGATATAAGGAGTCGATTCAAGGTCAAGATCATATGCCGACTGAAGAAATATCAAGGATCCTGACGATGAATCACTCATCACAAATTGTGTAGAGATGGAATCAAGTCATCCCAGTGCCAAATTACACTGATAGTTTTGTGAAAAGACAGTGCAAAACTGTACAAAACTCACATATGGGCAAGATGACTTGTTGACTTGAAGAAGAGGTGGCCAAGGAGGAGAACCACCACAAACCACCACCCACAACCGGCCACTTGCCTTGGAGGTGGCTTCCACCACCATGTGCTCCTCCATGATGACCGGTGACCGGCGGCTCTCCTCCACCAATCCGCCGCCGCCATGTGGTGGCTCCTCCACCACATGTTCCTCCTCTATCCTCCTTGGATGACTTGATGACTTGCTTGGGAGGTGGCTTCCACCACCATTTGCTCCTCCACCACCACCTCCTACCGGTGGCTGAGCTCCACCACTCCACCACCGCCAAGTGGCGGCGCCTCCTTGGCTCCTCCATGCCTCATCCTCCACCCTTGGATCAAATCAATCCTAGCCCTCCATTTCCTCCCATTTCTCCTATAAAAGGAGGCTCACCCCTCCTCATTTTATCATCCAAAAAACCATTCCATACACAATCACTTATCTCTCTACATTTTGTAATATTTTGTAAGTTGGTTTGGATCAATAAAGTTACGATATTTGGCTAGGCGCTCTCCTCCATGGACAGGCGAGGCTAAACTCCTCATTCGGCGGAAGGTATAATCTTGTTTTATTTAATGTTTAATTAGCTTAGTTTATTTTCTTAGTATTCAATACTTGTTCTATGTGCCATATAAAAGTCAGAATGTCTCTAAGGTAGAGTGAACGATTTTGGGAATGTGACCATTAGGGGTCCAACTTCGTAAGCTCTTCCTTAAGATATTCGTGATCACACCCGGATAGGGGAGGTCGTAACAGACAAAGCTATCTGAAAGAGGTCGACTATATTTAAAAAACCATTATGGGAAACTGTAACAGGAGAGCAGGTGGATGCACATAGACTAGCGTACCTAACTGGTACTGGCGCTAGTCTAAATAGAACAAGTGTGATTTAGCCGATGTTGCAAGTCTTGAGCTATCGCTAGCCTCGATTCATCGTTTGAATACTTAGAAGATTTACTAAACTAATAAACATATAATAATACAAGAATACCTGAAACCGAATACGCTCTTTCAATTGCAAACACCCCCTGTATTTAATTTCCTAGTATAACTGCTCAATCAATCACAACCACCAACCACTCACATACCGGAGGAATCAACAATCACGCATCACCCACTGTAAGTCTTCTAACCCTTATCTCCTTTATTTTCTGTATTTAATTTCAGTATTTATTTTCTGTATTTACTTTCCGCACAAAAAACCCAAAAAACCCAAAAACAGTAGTTTAGTAATTAGCAGTAAGTCCACACTCGACCTAAAATCACGCACCGTGTAAGCCGTAACGAACAACCTATCCCCCTAATTCCCTTGGGTTCGACCCCTACTTACCCTTACTACCCAGTAGTTAAGTCGCTAGTAGTGGACATTATAAATTTATTTGTACGAGACGCATTGCACCCTAACGACAGTGCAACTGACGCTCCCGTCACTGGTCCAGTTGACCGACTCGATGGAGGTGCATGGAAGGCCTTCTGAGCTGCTTGCCAACTCGACCGACTGGTGCTGCGAGTCGACCGACTCGATTGGCGCACTTGAGGAAGCCATCTGAGAAGTTCCCCAACTCAACCGACTGGAGGTGGCCAGTCGACCGACTCGATGGGAGCATTTGAGGGGCATTCTGGGACCTCTTCTACTCGACCGACTGGTGCAGGGGAAGTAGCTAGTTGGTCGACTGGGGCACCTTTCAGACCAAATGTGCTCAAATCTTTTAATTTTCCTTGATTCTTCGTGTCAAGGTCCTGAGCTCAATGTATGGTTGCTCCAAGCCTGAAATGCAATGATAATGGTCAAATGGCATTGAAATAGCATCGGGAATGGACCAAAACTCTTCGTAAATGGGTATGTAAATGAGTCGAGAATTCGACTCACTGGAATCCCCTTATCAAAGCACCCAGTTTTCTTTTCAAACTCATTCTAGCCCGACTCACATTTCATCTCGCTCGACCGACTCCCATCCTTCGATCCTCCGATTCCAACCTCCACCAATCCTCGCCATCACCTTCGCCTTCTCATCACCATCATCTCGCCGTCACCCAGCCAGCCAGCCAAGCCTCTGCCGTCCGCATATCTGATTCAATCAGAAAAGGTACACACCGGCCGATCTCCTCATTCAGGCGTCCTCTGACCTCGTCTGACCGCTCATTCTACTCCTCAAAGCCTCGCCAACAAACCCCTGGCATCAATTCACACCGCCGAGCCCGATTTTGAAAAATCCAATTTGCCCTAGAAATCGCCAGCCAGTCGACCGACTGAGGAGTCTGCTTCACGCCAGTCGGTCGAGTTGATTGGATCTCAGTGGGATTTTTGCTGAGTTTTTGCTCAGTTTGATCATCAGTTCAATCATGCCTCGTGTCAGTTCTTCGTCTCAATCCACATCAAAGGGGAAAGAGGTTGCCCATAAGCCTACACGAGTGGAGCGCATCATTGAGCAAAGCAAAGATGACGAGGATGACATGCCTCTCGTCTCTCGCAAGAGGAAACAGTTTAGAGCTTCGCTAGCTGACTCCAGCTCATCCTTGGAAGGAGAATTAGATGCTACACCGGTTTCTCCCACTCCTCGTCCCAAGAACAGAAGAGCTCCTCCGAAGAAACCGGCACAGAAGAGGAGAGCTCTCATGCCACCCATTCCTAGAGCCCCTTCACCTCCGATGCCCAGAGCACCCTCTCCTCCAGCTGAAGCACCGTCTTCCAGTGCCATTGTCCCGGTGTTGCTGAACGAGGGACCTTTCGATGGACCGTTGCCCTTCCCGACTCCTTACCCTTTCTCAGTACCTCTTGAGTTCACGGATGAGACGCACCGGACCAATCTTGCCACAATCGTGAGGAAGAGGAAGACTGTCATCCCTACTCTCTTCCCCGACATGGGACTCCTTCGACGCATAGATGGTGCCGTCACAGATGAGGTACATTCACGCCTCTCTCGTTGTGGTTTGAGCTTTCTATTGAATGATGATCCTAGATGCTACGAGAGGGTAGTGAAGGAGTTTATTAGCTCGTTTGATTGGATCAGAGAGGAGGGGGAGGAAGGAAGGGAATATTATTGGAAGTTTGTGTTGGGTGGGCGGAATTTTGAGATCAAGGAGAGTGTGATCACTGAATGGTTGGGATTCCCCCCTTATGATGCCATAGCCCGGAAGTACTCCGAACATGATCAGAGCCGATTTTGGAAGCGGATTTCAGGGAGGAACGAGTGGTTCATTTATTCATATAATTCTTCGGCGATCACCGACCCGGTGTGGAAGATTATCCATCATCTAATTGCTATCGGGATAAACACCCAGATGGCGAAGGCTCGTTCATTCACTCTCCCGGACATGGATCTCATGCTTGCCATTGATCACGAGGAGGGCATTGATTGGCTCGCTACCCTTGCTACTCGTTTCAAGAACATTGTGAAGAAGGGTGCGAGGAACCGCGCCTTAGGAGGAGGCTCTTTGATTACTTTGATTGCCCTTAGGTGTAACTTCACCTTCGGCCATGAGGGAAGCCCCAAGCCTTCCAAGAGTACTCTTACTCTGAAGACCATGAAGCGTATGCACATCGTCAAGAAGGATGGGAAGACTTGGGAGGTGGACATGAAGCCTCATCAGCCAGACCTCGTGTCTAATGCCGCGTATAGGAGGCGGGTGTTCAAGAGGGCGAATCCACTGTATTGCAGCACCCATCTCACCCCTTCCCCTCTTGCCTCCCCTATCCATTCCCCTCCTCCGGCCGACGGGCCTGATTCCCCTATCCCTGAGGAGCCACTCATTCAGGAGGATTTGCCTCACGCTGATGCTGCTGTGGAGAGACCCCCCTGCCACAGATGAGCTGACCGAGTGGAGACAGAGGACCTCCTCTGGCATTGCTGACCTGAAGGGTGGAGTGGCTGATTTGAGGAGCGGTTTGGCTCGCCTTGAGGATTTTGTTCGAGAGTCTGACGCGAGAGCTCGCCAGGAGTGGGAGTGGCTCAGATCCACGGTCCTGACCTTCATCAGTGGCCCCAGCGCTCCTTTCCCCTCTTCTGCTGCTCCGCATGGCGCCTCCCTTTTGCCTACCATGCCAGCTTCTATGGTAGGGGAGGCGGGCACACCACTTCCAGGAGGGACGCTCCCTAATGCGAGTTCGGGTCGGGACTATAGCCCTTTATTCCCGGGCACCACGGCACCGCCTGATGATGAGGGTGTCGTTGATTCAGTTAGGCCCGGAGACGACGAGGCTACATCATGATTCCATGCTCCATTTAGTATTACACATGCGTATCTTTCATTTTGCTTGTTGCATTGGGATGATTGTTTTGGATGTTTAGTCGCCCTTTGGCGCAATTTTGATGATGTATGCCATTTTGATGCTTATACTCTTGACTTGCTTTTGGTCGTATGCTTCATTTCATATGATATTGAAGGTGTTTACCATTTCCGTTGTTCACTCTACAGGATATCCATTTTCATATTCTTATCATGACCAAAAATACCTACTTTATCTATAATTGCAACCAAAAGGTTATTTCTCACTCCCAAGAGTCTTATCACCGGGTCTACAAACGAGGGGAGTTCCTATGCGCCTTTGCCTTTATTTTATCATTCTTTGCGCTTAGGGACTAAGCTTGAGTTAAGTGTGGAGTGGTTTTATGCGCATAGTTCACATGTTTGCATGCCTTGCATATCATTTTTGATGGACACTTGCATCTTTTGCACCTTATCCCTACATGAGAGTGTTCTTAACCACATAGGCTTGTGACTATCGATTCCAATTCCTATAAATCACATCTAGCCTATTTATCACATTTATTGGATTTTGAACTTAGAACCGACCTAGTCCATTGAATATGTATTCTTGAAAACCAATATCATTGCTATCTCTCGTCTATCTAATTCTCTAAGTATTTTCGTTGAAATACCTTGAATCAAGCTATAGCAAGCACTTTTAAAAATCTTCATGAAAAACTTAGACCCCTTGAATATTCCTTGGTGACTTGAGTTTTCTAACACGGTGCCTCACTCATGTTTGCTCCCCGCACATTCCATACACTTTTTGAGCATATTGTCAAGTTTTAAGTGTGGAGTCAAAAGAGGGCGAAGCCCCGTGATGAACAAAAAAATGATAAAAAAATGATACAAATGCCGGGGGTTAGGGAGGTAAGTCCCCCCTCGAAAGCATTTGTAAGCCAAAGGCCATTCAAAAAAAAAGGGGGGGGGAAAGAAAATAAGAGGCACTTAAAACTTGACTCTATGTTCTTCCATCATTATTCACTTGTGCGGGATTCAACATTTGCATTGTGTGCTAGTTGGAACAACTCTTGGACGACCCATGTGCTTGCACGGGAGTATTCATTTGGTTTATGACTTGTTTGTAAAGAACTCTCGTGTTGAACTCCTCTTCCCTTATGGATTACGTCTTAAGCGCCTAAAACTTTGGAACGAGTTCCATGTCGCAAGCCCGTGGACTAGCCCTAGCTAGCATAGGCGAGCGATTGACACCTTTTGTGCAAACTAAAAGCTCTACTTCTATTGTATTACCTTGAAAATGAATAGACATTTGGACGAGACGATTGATAGCTCTAGTATTGATGACCTTGAATGCACAATCTCAAAGGTACTCAAAGTGGTTCGAAAGTCCTTTTGATGGTATTGTGATGATAGCCCTAGCGTGGGGTGAGGAATTTTCTTTGAGAAATCATAGCCTTGGTTAAACACTCTTGAATTCAATTCTCATGGGATAAGTGCACTTGGGATTTGTGAGTATTCCCTTTTCTTAAAACTCTCACGAGACTATAACTCGTCCACTAGGGTAGCCTAGGGGAAAGGCTTGGTGCATATGCTAAATGCACTCGTCACACCTACGAAAAGGAGTTAGATTGTAAATATGTGTTAGCTTAGTTAGAAATAAAGTTTACCCATTGTGTCTCCTTGGCTTGTTCTTATTGTTTGCTCGGGACGATCAAACTCTAAGTGTGCAGTGTTTTGATGAGTCGAATTCTCGACTCATTTACATACCCATTTACGAAGAGTTTTGGTCCATTCCCGATGCTATTTCAATGCCATTTGACCATTATCATTGCATTTCAGGCTTGGAGCAACCATACATTGAGCTCAGGACCTTGACACGAAGAATCAAGGAAAAATCGAAGATTTGAGCAAATTTGGACTGAAAGGTGCCCCAGTCGACCGACTGGCTACTTCCCCTGCACCAGTCGGTCGAGTAGAAGAGGTCCCAGAATGCCCCTCAAATGCTCCCATCGAGTTGGTCGACTGGCCACCTCCAGTCGGTCGAGTTGGGGAACTTCTCAGATGGCTTCCTCAAGTGCACCAATCGAGTCGGTCGTCTCGCAGCACCAGTCGGTCGAGTTGGCAAGCACCTCAGATGGCCTTCCATGCACCTCCATCGAGTCGGTCAACTGGACCAGCCAGTCGATCGACTGGGAAACTCCTTCATCAGCCACATTTTCAGCGTCAGTCGACCGACTGGGATAACCAGCTCCCGCCAGTCGACCCACTGGAGCTACAATACCGGAAACCCTAACTTGGGCTATAAATAGAAACTTTTGGGGATTTTCAAAGAGGACTTTTTGGCACAAATTTTGAGGAGACCTGCACTGATTTCAAGGTGGATTGAGTGGAGAAGAAGATCAACAACAAGGATTCTCATACTCTTCAATCCCATATTGGTTTTAGACTCCTAAACTCCATGTCTTTCATTTGTTTAGCTTGTAATCTCACCATGAGTGAGTAGTGACTTTGATTGGGGATTATGGATCCCCTAGACACATTTGTGGTGATGTAAATACCATTGATGCTAATGTTGAATGAGTTTGCACATGAATCTTCTTCATTTGAACTAAATGTTTATAGTTGCCCATAAGGTGTTTGTGAAATGTCCTCAATGGGAACTTAGCTTGATCTCATGTTTGATGTAGCTCACGTTGATCAATATGACTTCAATGAAATGAATGAAGAGGCATTAGAGTCTTTGTGTTACATGGCGACACCTAAATTCTAATGAGAATGGCTTGAACTTAACAAGAATGTGTTTATCTAGTCAATAGAGCGCGAGTGTGAGACTAGACATGCATGTTATATAGGGCCAATAGAGCGCGAGTGTGAGGTCCTATGCGAGATGTAACCCCTTCATCCTAAGTTGTAGCGCGAGTTGAACTTAGCTTGAATGTTGCATGGCTAAATTCTACTCATGTGCATGTAAATTCATCATTGGCATCCAATATCATTGTCACAATAATTGTCTAGGTGGGGAAGTAATCCCTAGTCATCTTTTAATCGATTGTTTACTTGTTTCATTGTTTAAAATCTCCTTTGGATAGTAAAAACTTGCTATCAACAACAAATTCCCCCCAAAACCACAAACGTTCTAAATTGAATCTTTAGCACCATTAGTTTAATCACCTATCTTTTGGGTACGACCTCGGTTCACCCGAGTCATTACAAATTGTTTTGATTAATCGTGACTAGCAATAGTATTTGAATTCTATTCGAATATTTACGCTAAATTACAACCGATCACTAGGTCATGTCAATCAAAACATTTATATTGACTCGGGTGAACCGAGGTCGAACCCAAAAGATAGGTGATTAAACTAATGGTGCTAACATTATGATTGGAATGTCTATTGTTTGGGGGGGTCTATTTTTCAATCCAAAGTGAGATTAAACTTGCAAAAAGGGTTAACTTCCAATTAAAAGATGACTAGGGATTACTTCACCACCAAGACAATTATTGTGACAATGGAATGATAAACCAATGATGAAATCACATGCACACGTATAGAATTTAGCTCATGCAACATTAATACTAGGTTCAACTCGCGCTACAACCTATTATCAAGAGGTTACATCTCGCATAGCACTTCACACTCGCGCTCTATTGGTACTATAGAACATGAATTTCTAGCCTCACACTTGTGCTCTATCAAGGCATCTAGTTAACCAAGCACATGTTAAGAAATCATCAAATATAGGCATTCACACGTGCATAGTTCATATCCTCAAATTCTTGCACGAAACAAATAGAAATCCAATCAAAATAGATATACTCAAAGATCGGGAGAGAAAACACTCACAAGCTGATGGACCAAAGTTATACGAGTCAGAAACACAGTAAAACCCCCTTAATTAGACTGTTTGTCTATCTAACTTCTACGTGTTAGTCCCGATATATTTCCACAGGGCATTTTAGAGACTGAAGTGAAAACACGCTAAGGAGAGGATTTTAAGCTGAAAAGATAACAAGAGTCAATCCAAGGTCAAGATCATATGCCGACTGAAGAAATATCAAGGATCCTGACGTTGAATTGACCATAATAAATTAATCAGAGGAATCAGGAGTGGAGTCAAGACAGCCCGGAGAAGAAACACATTGACAGTTTTGTGAAAAAACTGCACAAAACTATACAAATCTCACATTGGACAAGGATGACCGGCCACTTGAAGAAGTGGTGGCCAAGGGAGGAGCTCCTCCTCCTTGGCCACCGCCTACCGGCGGCTTGGGGTGGTGGTGACCGGCGGCTTTTGCCCCTCCTCCACATGTCACCACCACCTTCCTCCTCCTCCACCACTCCTCTTCCTCCATGTGTGGCCATCTCCTCCATCCATTTTCTCCTCCAATCAAAATGCAACACTTACCACCCATCTCCACCACCCATCTCCTCCCCTTTGGGCTATAAAAGGAGGAGCTCCTCCTCCTCATTTCACACACCAAAATCTCAAATTCACTTCTCTCTCTAGAAGTTGTAATACTTGTAATGTTGTAATTTTGCTTTGGAAATAAAGGATAGCTCCCTTGGCGCTTCAACGGTTGTAAGTAATTCTTAGTATTTATTCATCTGTTTTATTTCCTTAGTATAATGTTTAGCGCGATGAATAGTAGCTAAACTTGTAGTTCGGTCTAAGGGGCGCACTTGTATTATAAAATGTTTTAAGACTATTAACTTAGTGTCTAGTCTTAGTATTCAAAACTTGTTCTATGTGCCATATATAGTCAGAGTTTCCAAGGTTGAGTGGATGCTGTAACAAGCAAAGCTCTTCTGTGGGAATTCGTGATCATACTCAGGTAGTGGAAGCTGTAACAAGCAAAGCTATCTGAGGAGTTCGACTCATCCTAAACCCCATCTGGTCGAGCGTAACTGTGAGATCAGGTGGATGCACCCAGGCTAGCATACCTTAGGGTATTGGCGCTAGACTGAAATAGAACAGGAGTTGCTTTAAACCGGTGTTGCAAGTCTTGAGCTGTAACTAGCCTCGATTCACCGTTTGAATACTTAGATGATTCACTAATGGTCAATGATAAACAGGATATAATACAAGTCCCCTGAAACCGAACATTTCTCGTTAATTATAAACTGTAATTTACTTTCCAGTATTAAAATCAACCAACCAACCAATCAATCAATCAAAATAGCTGGTAGCTTTAAAACCAACCAACCGACCTTAAACACGCTCCCACGCTGCGTAATCCCCCCCGAAGAACAATTATTCCCCTAGTTCCCTTGGGTTCGACCCCTACTTACCAAGTACTACCCAGTAGTATAGTTGCGAGTAGCGGACTATTATAAATTTATTTGCACAATCGCTTTGACGACGAGCGGTTCTGTCAAATTGGCGCCGTTGCCGGGGAATTAGCAAATGGATAGTTGTTCTTTTTTCTATTATAAATAATTCGCCATGTCTTCATACTACGACATAGAACCTTGGAAAAATGGGGGTAGCAACCTTATGTTTGAAATGATTAGACGTCTCCCCCAATTCGGAGGTGCTCTTGGAGAAGATCCCGTAAGGCATACACAAACGTTCCACTCCATATGCAACCACATGAGGCCTACAAATGAATCGCTAGAGGAATTTAAACTTACATGTTTTAAATTTTCTTTAACTGACTCGGCATTAAAATGGTATTACTCATGCGCTGAGTATGAAAGTGACTATGGGGGTCTACAAGCCAAATTCCTTGAGAAGTTTTTCCCTCCATCTCTCCGACTTGAAACCCGCGAGAAGATTCTCAATCTTGAGCAATTCCGGGACGAAACATTGGACGAGTACTTGACGTACTTTGACTCCATTGTGGCGAGCTGCCCGCACCATGGATTCTCCAGAATCAATCTTATCCAAAGGTTTCTCGGTGGAATGATGCCATTTGAGCGGAAAAGACTTAACGATGCAGCGGGAGGCTCGATCATGAAGTTAACCATGTCTAAAACCTGGCGACTCATAGACAATTTGGCAGAGAACACAAAACAAGGGCCAATGCACCAAACTGAAGATAAGGCACCAACGATGGAAGTGGACTCAGTGCAAAACGAGCCCGACACCACACCCATTACGAGCTTGCCCGCAACAAAGCCGAGAGAAGACATCAGTACAAGGGCAGTAATGGACGTGGAGGCGGCTCTAAAGGAGCCAATATTGGAGCCCACAAAAACAACTGAGGATGAGGACTCGCAAATAACCGAAGAGGAACCAGCCAAATCAGACCCAGTCCTCATTACCAAACCAGCCGAGCTACTTGAACTGGTCCTTATCACCAATCCATCCGAGGAAAGCACGGCAGGCCCGGTCCTGGCGCTCGAAGCACCCGAAACATGCCCAATCCTCACTATCGAAGCACCTAAGGCAGGCTTGGTCCTCATTATCAAACTATCCAAGAAAGACCTGGCCCTTATGGTGGAAGTTCCCCAACTTTTCCCTTCGGTTTGTATGCGAATCACAGCCCCTGAAAACGAAGTAATTAACGCTGAGGTGCAAGGCGAGTTGGAGGTAAATCAAGAACAAGACACGCCATCATCGGAGCTCTCACTCACCACAACTCAACAAAGCAACCCTGAAAACTCGCTCGTTCTAGGACGACCATTCGTCGCTGCCACAAAGAAGAGGCTTAACATAGGGACATGTGTGTGGTCGCCAATGTTTGATGGCACAATGCTGAACTTCCAAACTTGCAAAGATGCCAACCGGCCATACATGAAGAAGCGGTAAAGACATGGGCCAAGAGAATGGAAACCCGGAAGGAAAAGCAAGAGAGCACGGCTCGACGGACCAGCAGCTATGGTCAAGGGAACCTCACCTTCTCGGAGTTATGAAAAGAAGAACCTACCAAAACCATGGAGCTCTTACTCCAGCAAGAAGTCAGAAAGAAGCAACACTGGAACGGTGGTAAAGTTTGACCTGAGCCACCCATGGGACCCAAACCAATGAACCACAAACGAGGTATCGTCGAGCCAACGACGTTAAACAAGTGCACTGGTCGGGAGGTAACCCGACACTATCTTACTTTTCCGCACTTTAATTTCTGTCATTTAAATTCAGTATTTAGTTTTAAGCTTGCATGACTTTTGAACTAAGGCACGCCTTCGTTCAAAAGTGGGGGGTGAAAACCACCTGTGTACATAAATAACATGCAGCTGTTTTTTCTTTTTTTAGTAATAGTATCTTTTTGAAAATATGAACTTAAGAATGTGAAAAAGATAAATCATAATTCATGCATTAACCTTGTGAAAATTCAACTGTTTAAAAACTTAGAATGTAACTTTCCATTTGTCCTTTGTGCTGAGATAACTAGGGATGTGGAGTTGACATAAACTGCCCTAGAGAGGCTTGGAAAGCAATCAAAGGATCAGATCAAACTATATGGTTTTCGAAGTCAGTGGAGGCTGCACTTCGGGTTTCAGTGAAGATTGAAGTCATCTCCGCCATGCAATGCAAAAGGCGAGGACGGGAATCAGACCGTCCTATCTCCGGTCAAAGTAGCCGAGAAAATAGATGAGCGACCCTCATCTTGACCCGCGCGAAAACGACAGTCAAAGTAGCCGAGAAAATAGCTGAGCGACCCTCACCTTGACCCGCGCGAAAACGGAAAAAAAGAGAGGAGCGGGGAGGTATTTCCATAGGCTTGCGGGCGATGATTGGACCTCCCAAAAAGGCTCGAGAAAATGGACTAGCAGTCACAAAAAGGCGAAAAGCTCAATGAAGCAAATCAAGAGGCCAAAGGCCCAAAATTGTGAAGGTTTTAACCGAACAAAAAGTGAAGAACTCAAAAAGTCAAAACAAAGGCCAAATGCCGACTCACTACAAAAGCAGTCCCTCGCCAAAAGAAAATCAAAGTACTCAAACCACTGAAACCTGAACCGAATCACGTGCTAGAGAAAGCTACCAGAAAACCATATAGTAAGAGACGATCCCGAGGTTGCAGTCCAGGAGCCTAAAAAGGGCTATCTCCCGAGACATCCAATATAATTTGCATCTCAGCACGGAGGTACAAGTATTAAGTTTCTTCTATTTATTTACGCAGTTTAATTTGGTAATAAGTAAGCAATGCATGAATTAGGATAGATCGAGTACCATAGTCTAATTTTCATATTCCAAAGCCAAACTTAGAACTTACGCCCTTTAATAGCATTGTTCGGGACGAACAACTAAAAGTGGGGGGTAATCTGATGGACCAAAGTTATACGAGTCAGAAACACAGTAAAACCCCCTTAATTAGACTGTTTGTCTATCTAACTTCTACGTGTTAGTCCCGATATATTTCCACAGGGCATTTTAGAGACTGAAGTGAAAACACACTAAGGAGAGGATTTTAAGCTGAAAAGATAACAAGAGTCAATCCAAGGTCAAGATCATATGCCGACTGAAGAAATATCAAGGATCCTGACGTTGAATTGACCATAACAAATTAATCAGAGGAATCAGGAGTGGAGTCAAGACAGCCCGGAGAAGAAACACATTGACAGTTTTGTGAAAAGACTGCACAAAACTGTACAAATCTCACATTGGACAAGGATGACGGGCCACTTGAAGAAGTGGTGGCCAAGGGAGGAGCTCCTCCTCCTTGGCCACCGCCTACCGGCGGCTTGGGGTGGTGGTGACCGGCGGCTTTTGCCCCTCCTCCACATGTCACCACCACCTTCCTCCTCCTCCACCACTCCTCTTCCTCCATGTGTGGCCATCTCCTCCATCCATTTTCTCCTCCAATCAAAATGCAACACTTACCACCCATCTCCACCACCCATCTCCTCCCATTTGGGCTATAAAAGGAGGAGCTCCTCCTCCTCATTTCACACACCAAAATCTCAAATTCACTTCTCTCTCTAGAAGTTGTAATACTTGTAATGTTGTAATTTTGCTTTGGAAATAAAGGATAGCTCCCTTGGCGCTTCAACGGTTGTAAGTAATTCTTAGTATTTATTCATCTGTTTTATTTCCTTAGTATAATGTTTAGCGCGATGAATAGTAGCTAAACTTGTAGTTCGGTCTAAGGGGCGCACTTGTATTATAAAATGTTTTAAGACTATTAACTTAGTGTCTAATCTTAGTATTCAAAACTTGTTCTATGTGCCATATATAGTCAGAGTTTCCAAGGTTGAGTGGATGCTGTAACAAGCAAAGCTCTTCTGTGGGAATTCGTGATCATACTCAGGTAGTGGAAGCTGTAACAAGCAAAGCTATCTGAGGAGTTCGACTCATCCTAAACCCCATCTGGTCGAGCGTAACTGTGAGATCAGGTGGATGCACCCAGGCTAGCATACCTTAGGGTATTGGCGCTAGACTGAAATAGAACAGGAGTTGCTTTAAACCGGTGTTGCAAGTCTTGAGCTGTAACTAGCCTCGATTCACCGTTTGAATACTTAGATGATTCACTAATGGTCAATGATAAACAGGATATAATACAAGTCCCCTGAAACCGAACATTTCTCGTTAATTATAAACTGTAATTTACTTTCCAGTATTAAAATCAACCAACCAACCAATCAATCAATCAAAATAGCTGGTAGCTTTAAAACCAACCAACCGACCTTAAACACGCTCCCACGCTGCGTAATCCCCCCCGAAGAACAATTATTCCCCTAGTTCCCTTGGGTTCGACCCCTACTTACCAAGTACTACCCAGTAGTATAGTTGCGAGTAGCGGACTATTATAAATTTATTTGCACAATCGCTTTGACGACGAGCGGTTCTGTCACAAGCCTAGTTTAACGTCTTGGCTAAGACGGAGCCGATTCTCCTCTTAGGAGATAGGAAGCACACTTGAGGAGTCTTTTGCTAAGATCCCTCCTCAAGCGGGGCCTTGCACTTGATCGTGTCAAACCACCTTCAAATCCCATTTGAATTTCCTCCCATCAAGCCTACAATGGACTTCCCTTTGGGAGCATGACCCCTTGAAGTATGAAAATCCCTTAAAAATTAAGGGGCCATGGGAGCTTTTTTCAAATAATCTTTGAAAGTATGGCAAGAAGCTCCAAAACTTGTCTCGAGACTTCATAATGAAGAAAGGGTCTTCAAAATTTGTCTTGAGAATGATGGGCATCCCTTCCTTGAGTTTATCAATGACGTTTATAGGTGCCCACTCCTCAATGTCCCTCATTGAACTTGTGTCTTTTTGCATGCGAGAATGGTCTTTAGTCTCTTCCAGGAAAACCTCAACAAAGTCTCTATACCCTTGAAGTTCTTGTGGCTCAATATCCTCTTCCTTTAATCCATCATCAACAAGAATTTGGGATTCATATTTCGGCTCTTCTATAGCGGGAGGGGTGAGTTCTTCTTCATCAATAAATGGTATTTCCTCTATGTAAGAGGCGTCATCATTGAAGAATTCCTCATCGGAGAGCGTCAAATAGACGGCGAGCTCTTGTGTGTTCTCATCTAAATGATCTTGAGATGTGCTAGTGGTGAAGGGTGCTTCACTTTTGCATTCCATCTCTTCTTCGTTACAAGATTCACAATCCCTTTGGTTGTAATGAGTTACGGTGCCGACTCTCCAAGATTCATCCTCCCTTTCTCGATCCCATTCTTCCCTTGAGGCATTAGATTCATGAACTTCTTCTTTGGATACCTCCTCTTCCTCATCCATGTTTTCGTTTTCCATTGCTTGTTGCCCCAATTCGCTTTCCAAAACTTGGTGTTGAGCATCCATCTTCCTCAATTTAGCATTTTCGCTTTTTAACTCATGGTTTTGAGCCTCCAATATTTTCAATTGAGCATCCATCTTCTCTTGGTTTTCAAGGAATGTGGCAAACATGGCTTCAAAATCGGAGGGCTCATTTGATGGTTGAGGGGGTTGAGGGTATGGAGGGTAGGAGTCTTCAACTTCAAAACATGGGCTATCATCCCAATTGGGAGTGTAGGTATGTGGTGGATGCCAAGAGTTTTCCCAATAGGCGTTTGGTTGCTCTTCTTCTTGGTCATCCCCATTCAAATTATAATTGCTATTTTGATAGCCATGCTCTTGGTAATTCCAATATGGTTGCTCCTCCTCTTGATAATATCCCTCATTAGAAGAGACTTGTCGGTTTTGGTTGTTCATCCAATAGTTTTCACAATGGGCATTTGGTTGATCCTCTTCATAATAATCTCCATTGTGCATGACTTGTTGGTTATAGTGATCCATCCTCGCAAAACAAGATTAACAAAGTTAGTAAGGGATATGAGAGAAAAAGGAAGAATATACAAGTATAGGAAAAAGAAAATATTCACAAGAATAGACAAACTAAACAATCTATTAGCACCTAGTTAATTAACCTATCCCCGGCAACGGCGCCATTTGATCGGTTGTGAGTATAGCGAAAGATATTCGAATAAGAATTCAAACACTTATGCTAGGTCACGTCAATCAAAACATTTATATTGACTCGGGTGAACCGAGGTCGAACCCAAAAGATAGGTGATTAAACTAATGGTGCTAACATTATGATTGGAATGTCTATTGTTTGGGGGGGTCTATTTTTCAATCCAAAGTGAGATTAAACTTGCAAAAAGGGTTAACTTCCAATTAAAAGATGACTAGGGATTACTTCACCACCAAGACAATTATTGTGACAATGGAATGATAAACCAATGATGAAATCACATGCACACGTATAGAATTTAGCTAATGCAACATTAATACTAGGTTCAACTCGCGCTACAACCTATTATCAAGAGGTTACATCTCGCATAGCACCTCACAGTCGCGCTCTATTGGTACTATAGAACATGAATTTCTAGCCTCACACTTGCGCTCTATTGGCTAAATAGACATGTTCTTATTAAATCCAAGGAATTCTCATTAGGTTATTGAATTATCCAACTAACTCAAAAGTCCTAATGCTTCTTCATTTAGTCCATTGAAGTCATGTTGATCAACGTGAGCTACATCAAACATGAGATCAAGCAAAGTTCCCATTGAGGACATTTCACAAACACCTTACGGGCAACTTGAAACATTAAGTTCAAATGAAGAAGATTCATGTGCAAACTCAATCATCATTAGTATCTATAGTGTTCACAATGTAACAACATGTCTAGGGGATCCATAATCCCCAATCAAAGTCACTACTCACTCATGGTGAGATTACAAGCAAAACAAATGAAAGAGATGGAGTTTAGGAGTCTAAAACCAATATGAGATTGAAGAGTATGAGAATCCTTGTTGTTGATCTTCTTCTCCACTCAATCCACCTTGAAATCAGTGCAGGTCTCCTCAAAATCCGTGCCAAAAAAGTCCTTTTGTTGAGATCTAAAAGTTTCTATTTATAGCCCAAGTTAGGGTTTCCGGTACTGTAGCTCCAGTCGGTCGACTGGCGGGAGCTGGTTTTCCCAGTCAGTCGACTGATGCTGAAAATGTGGCTGATGAAGGAGTTTCCCAGTCGATCGACTGGCTGGTCCAGTCGACCGACTCGATGGAGGCGCATGGAAGGCCATCTGAGGTGCTTGCCAACTCGACCGACTGATGCTGCGAGTCGAGCGACTGGCGCCTTGTGCTCTGTTAAGTTTCTCTTCAGTCGACCGACTGGAGGTTCCAGTCGACCGACTCGATTGGCGTGCTTGAGGAGGCCATCTGAGAAGTTCTCCAACTCGACCGACTGGAGGTGGCCAGTCGACCGACTCGATGGGAGCATTTGAGGAGCATTCTGGGACTTCTTCTACTCGACCGACTGGCGCAGGGGAAATAGCCAGTCGGTCGACTGGAGCACCTTTCAGTCCAAATTTGCTCAAATCTTTGATTTTTCCTTGATTCTTCGTGTCAAGGTCCTGAGCTCAATGTATGGTTGCTCCAAGCCTGAAATGCAATGATAATGGTCAAATGGCATCGAAATAGCATCGGGAATGGACCAAAACTCTTCGTAAATGGGTATGTAAATGAGTCGAGAATTCGACTCATCAATACCCTGTCTTACCCTACTATTTTCATACATATTATGAATATTTTCAAAATATGCTTAAATTTGCCTTACTTGACCCTACCCTAGCCGACCCAACCCTATCCTACCCGACCCTACCCTAATTACTGACGCGCGTCGTCTAACGCGTCAAATTTAATATTTATAATTCTCCTGCAATAAGCTAGTGTAGCGGCAAGCAGGGTCGAACTCAAGGGAGCTGGTGTTGTTGAAGTTGTCGCTGAAAATAATTAAAACAGGGGGTTGTGAGTGATTTTGAGTGCAAAAGAGAGAATATTAAGAATAATTCAATAAGAGAGAGCATTCAGCTTAGTTTCTATTGTGACATTTTTATCATTGACTGCTAAATATCTAATTTCATATTTCTAAGTGTGGAATTCCGACAAAGGTAATTCCTTAAGTATCCCGACAAAGGTGATACAACACATCTAACCGGACCAAGGTGTTAGATTTCTAGTTCTTTCCTAAATGTAATAATCCGACAAAGGTATTATTTTATTTAGGTGTTACGATCTACCTTTACGACAAATTTTCCAGTAGATATTAACGATAAGAATTAACTGTTTGATTAAGCTTTGCGACAAAGCTTCCACTTAACCTCACAAATTAATTCATGGAATAAGCACAAGAACTAGAAAACATTAAATAGCATAAAGAAACGAGTCTCAAAACATAGTCACAATATGCGAAACCCTAAACTGAATTAGGAGTTTAGCTACACATAATCATGGAAACACACATAATTAAAAGTAGGAAAATCTATTCTCTTTTGTCGAAAGCTTGCGTCTTCTCCTCCAGAGCCGTCTTGGAACATTGTAGAATGTAGAATGCTGGAAACCCAAACCCAAACTTGTATTTATAGCAAAACTAGGTTTCTAAATCTATTTTGGGGTCGAATTATCAAATTGGGTTTCCAAATCTATTTTTGGGCCGCAATTATCAATTTTCGGACTGCTGACATCATCAAAATGCATTGCTGACGTCATCTCTGCGCTCCGTGTAGACGTTACGACCGCTCCCTGTCTTGACATTATCGGTTTTGGCCGCGCCCTCCCTGGACGTTAGCACATTGGCTAATGTCTTCATAGGGCGCGGTCCCCACTGAGTCTGCGCGTCAGTTCCGACTTCGACTCTGGATTTGACGTTCTATATGACCTCGGCTGCTCTTGGTGTGAACTACAGAGTTGTAGGAAATTGAGTTATCTACACAACGGTATGTAGCTCGTATTTTATGATCAACGGTCCATTCCCAGCGCTCCGTCGAATGTCCAGAGGTCTGATCTGCCATTGTGGTGTTTTTGGCACAAAATGCCATCTTTTATGCGTGTTTCCTCCTAGAGCTTCCGAAACACCTGAAATACAAAACAACACTAAAAAGTAATTGTTCGCATAAAGAAGTGTCGAAATAAATGGGATTAGTTGATTCGATGAGTCGTATAAATAAGACTCATCAAACCACCCCACACTTAAACTTGTTCGTCCCGAACAAGAACTAAGTCATAGAAGGAAAACAAGTATAACACCACAATTTCTTCGACGTCCTAGATAGATGCTACATGAATATGAGTTGCTAGTCTAGACTCTCTTTTCTACGCATAACTCAATCGCTACTAAAATCATCATGCTCAACACAGAATTATCTTGATACATGTTACCTTTGAGCTGAAATTCAAACCAATTCGGATGAATGGAAGATAGTCCTCTTTAGACCCATGATCTGCATTCGCCGTTCCGAACTCTAGCTATATGGTTATACTTCATTGCTTTTTCTTGCACGTGATTCATTCGAGCTTCAAGGTATTTGAGCTTTCTTTCTTCTTCTGTTTGACAGCTTTTGATGTAGTGACTTTCTTTGGCCTTTGGCTCTTGTGTATGAATAATGTACTTCACTTTTTCTTTGTATTGAACTTCACAACTGGCTGATTTTTTTTCTTGAGCTTTGCTCCTTTATTGTGAACAGCTTGTTCTTTTTTCCTTTTCTTTTGAAGGAGGTCCAATCATCACCCGCAAGCGTATGGAAATACCTCCCCGCTCTTTCTCATCCTCGACCTTTTTTATGCAAGTCAAGATGGGGGCCCTCCACCTATTTTCCTGGTTACTTCGTCTTACATATAGGATAGTCTGTTTTCCCATCCCGCTTACTTACATAAACGCTGCAGTGGCGGAGCAAACTCTGAACCATATCGTCTCAAAGTGCTATCCTCCACGAAATCCACGAAATCCACATAACCATATAACTCGAAATTTGGTCCTTTGAATGCTTCGTCAAGTCTCTCTAGGACATTTCTATCAACTCCACATCCCTGTTTATCTCAACTCAAAAGGACACGTAGTAGGTTAAATTCACATGTAAAAGCACAATTCAAATTTCACGAGAGAAATATATCTAATCAGCATCGTCTGTTTCACATCATCAAAATTCAATACTGCATATCCAGGAAATAGAGAGAAACTTTCTACTTTTCAATTTTTTTATAAAGGAAACGTGCTGACACAGTGCAATATGTAAGAAAAATAAACGTGCTGACACAACAGACTGACTGACTCTCCCACCCCATACTTTTGAACCAAGCCGTGTCCTCACAGTACGACTTAAGTTCAAAGACACAAACAATGCAAGATACAATAAAAAAAGGGAAAGAAGAAATGAACATGTACTCCCCTATTCCTCATCAGCGGATGATGGTGGTGCAAAACTTTCAAAATATGCATATGCTTATCCATGGTCTCCATCCTGATTTCCATCCAAATGTGTCATGTCTCGGTAGCTCGAACGGAACTACGATAAAGACATGCTTGCAAGACCTATCTTATTTTTTCTCCTTATGATCCTTCCAACTCACGAGTGTGTTTTTGAATGACAGTTTGTAGTTGGTGATCCAGTTTCTAGTCTTGCGAAGTGGGACATCAATAGCAATACAACAAAGTGAACCTCACGCATTGTTTTGTGACTCTTTAAGTTCACCATCCTGCAAGTGCAATACAATAGGGATATTAGTCATATGTAACTCTATCTCAGATTCACTGCTTACCTTAGAATTTTTAGCAATCAAGTCTGTGCAAAGGTAAGGAGTGGAGTTTTTTTCGCTAGAACATATTTCCTCCTCATATGTGGCTGGCACTATTTAGCTGAACTTATCCTCATCTTCTTCTTCTGCTGCTTCTTCTTCTTCTTCTGGTCTTTATGATCATCTTGGATGATGTTATCCTGCACACGATGTGGAAGAGGTGTATCAAAACTTTGTATAATTTGAGGTGGTTCAGAGATTACCGCAAACATGATTATTTCTTCCTCCGTGTGCAACTCTCTGGTAGTGGAGGAATTATCCTCTTCATCTGAAGCTTGAGTCTCTGTTGCGGGTAAGGTTGTGATGGAGGTGTTGCATGTGATGTCGGGCACGGTCTGCACTGAATCAGCTTCCACTGTATGTGACTTATCATTTGTTTTGTGCATCTGACCCCGTCTCGATCTCTGTGCCATATCATCTATCAGGTCCCATATATCATAAATGTGTAAATTCATTCTGAACCTCCTCCTGCAGCATCAAGCATAGAACGCTCTAGTGGAATCATCCCATTAAGAAAGCTCTCAAGAAGAAATAAATCTGTTAATCCATGGTGTGGACAACTTCCCTCAAGGTCATCGAAGCGCAAATAGTGCTCATATAATGTTTCGCCCTGGAATTACTAAATGGTAGGAATTTTCTCGTGAATTTCAAATCGATAGGATGGCGGAGAAAACTTCTTTAGAAATCGGGCTCGTAGATCCGACCAAGTACTTTCACAATCTGCAGATGATGAGTAATACCAATATCTTACGGAGTAAGTTAAAGAAAATAAAAATATTTTTAACTTAAACCTCTCCAATGACTCTTCCTTAGGCTTTATGTGGCAGCAGACCTAGTGAAACGTTTTTACATGAGTCACGTGGTCTTCTCCAATGGCACCTCCAAATTTGGGGAGACGCCGAATCATCCAACACTGAACCTCACTTCCATCATCCTCCTCATCGTCTTCATCGTCCCAAGCTTCTCCACTATAATAGAAAGACATAGTGAATCACGAAAAAAAATAAAAACAAAAAAGAAACAACTTCACCGAAGCGCAACTCCCCGACAACGGCGCCAAAATTTAACGCACGTCGTCTGACGCATCAAATTTAGTAGTTATAATTCTCCTGGAATAAGCTAGTGTAGCGGCAAGCAAGGTCGAACCCAAGGGAGATGGTGTTGTGAGTGATTTTGAGTGCAAAAGAGAGAATAGTAAGGATAATTCAATAAGAGAGAGCATTTAGCTTAGGGTTTCTATTGTGATATGTTTATCATCGACTGCTAAATATCTAATTTCATATTTCTAAGTGTGGAATTCCGACAAAGGTAATTCCTTAAGTGTCCCGACAAAGGTGATACAAAACATCTAACCCGACCAAGGTGTTACATTTCTAGCTCTTTCCTAAATATAATAATCCGACAAAGGTATTATTTTATTTAGGTGTTATGATCTACCTTTACGAAAAAATTTCATGTAGATATTAACGATAATAATTAACTGTTTGATTATGCTTTGCGACAAAGCTTCCACTTAACCTCACAAATTAATTCATGGAATAAGCACACGAACTAGAGAAACATGAAATAACATTAAGAACAGAGTCTCAAAACATAGTCACAATATGCGAAACCCTAAACTGAATTAGGAGTTTATCTACACATAATCATGGAAAGACACATAATTAAAAGTAGGAAAATCTCTCCTCTCTTGTCGAAAGCTTGCGTCTTCTCCTCCACAGCCGTCTTGGAACTTTGTAGAATGTAGAATGATGGAAACCCTAACCCAAACCTTGTATTTATAGCAAAACTAGGTTTCTAAATCTATTTTTGGGTTGAATTATCAAATTGGGTTTCCAAATTTGTTTTTGGGCTTCAATTATCAATTTTCGGACTGCTGAACAGCACTGTCGCTGCCGACCTCTGCCGCAAAGCACCATGGACCTCACCATGCCTGACTTCTCAGAGTGAGTGCGCCACAACCACGATACAATCACTGCCTCGATGAACGCCAGACAACCACCAGATGCGCTAATTCGATATCTGGAACCAACGTTACTTGGCTTCGTTTGGTCCCTATGCCACTACTCTTTGGCTGAGCTTCGCCCTTGCTTGCCGGACACAAATCGCTTGCGCTATTGAAGTCGAGTCCAAATCCGCTGCATCTTTGCTCGATCTCTGTGATTTCCTGCCCCTTCAGTTTTCCGCCTCTACCTTGTCTTCTCGCTCGAAACTTCTAAATGACGATTTGAACAAAAGCAGACAAACTAATACGAACGGGATGTGTTTGCAATAGAATAAAAAAATAGATGAGAGAATGTTCGGAGAAGATTGAGAAGTTAAACTGTTTGGTTGCAGGAAAGGAAGATGGAAAATAAAAAAATTTGGGATGGAAAGTAAATTATCGTGTTTGGTTACAGGGAAATCAGATTAGAAAGAAAAATAATGAGAATATGAGTTGGAAAATATAGCTAATTTTCCTTCAAACGTTTCCACCCAAATATGAGAGGAAAACCAAAATCCACGATTCATTCTCGTCGATGATTTCTGTTCAATCGTCTCAGTCCAGTGCATATGATGCAGAGCTACGTCGAGCCTGCGGGCCTCCATTGAAGCCACCAACCAAAAACTGCCTCTCTCTCGCGCCAAGAGCACCGTTGACGAAGTCGAATTAGGACTCCGTTTGAGTAATCATCTCAGCACTCCCCAGATTCACAAGGTACACTTCTTTTTGAGTTTTTTTTATTTTTCCCTGTTATCGAAACTCGATCTCAATTTTGCCCTGTTTTAAACTCAAATATCGTTTTGCCCTATTTTTAAAAGAATCGGTTTGGGGGAAACAAGTTTTGGTTATTTTTGAGTGAAACCGGTTTGGTGGAACCCGGTTTGCTGACTGTGCACATATTTGGTCATACATAGACCGAAAGAAATGTAATTACACGACCACGTATAAAACTGGTTTTCGCCAAACCGATTTGACTAGTCAACAACAATAGGGTTTCTTTACCACTCAGTTCCACCCAATTCAATAAAAACAATTCAACTAATTACCACCCAATTCAAATAATTAACATCAAATTCAACATAAATATTTTAACTAATTAACACACAATTCTTTATAAAAAACACTCAATTCAGTAATTCAACACAAAATAGTGAGTGTTAATTAGTTAAAATGTTTGTGTTGAATTTGATGTTAATTATTTGAATTGGGTGGTAATTAGTTGAATTGTTTTTTTTTTTGAATTGTTGAATTGAGTGTTAATTAGTTAAAATGTTTGTGTTGAATTTGATGTTAATTATTTTAATTGGGTGTCAATTAGTTGTATTAATGAATTAGGTGGAATTGAGTGTTAGTTAGTTGAATTGTTGAATTGAGTGTTAATCGGTTAAAATGTTTGTGTTGAATTTGGTGTTAATTATTTTGAATTGGGTGATAATTAATTGAATTGTTTGTGTTGAATTGGGTGGTAATTAGTTAAATTTGTCAAACTAATTATTGTTGACTAAAGAAACCCGGTTTTATTAAAAGAAAAGAAACACTAATTGTTGTTGACCAGTCAAACCGGTTTGGCGGAAACCGGTTTTATACGTGGTCATAATTATATTTCTTTCGGTCCACGTATGACCAAATATGTACAAAAACCGTTTTTTTATCAAAAATGAGACAAACCGGATTCCCCCAAATCGGTTCTTCTAAAAACAGGGCAAAAATGATATTTGAGTTTAAAATAGGGCAAAACTGAGATCGAGTTTCGAAAACAGGGCAAAATAAAAAAACTCTTTCATCCATTCAGTTTTCGAATTTTGATTTCTTCTGCATCTGTTTGAAATTTTTTCAATCCATTGATTCTTGCCGACTATGTTTGGGTTTCTTGGCATTGATAGTTGGGAATGAAAAGTTGGGATTTTTTTTGTTCGGTTGGACTGGATTGTAATTTCTGATGTGCCCCTTTGACGGAGTATGTTGAATTTGGTGATCGTTTCCTTGATGATATAATTGATTCTGGGCTCACCAGTTTAATTTTGTTGAATCTTGAAGTTGTTATATATTGCTAATGCTGGCTATATGTTCATATCTGCTAAATGCATGTTGGATTTTGCTTGGAGTGTATTTGAGATAGAAGGTGTTGCGTTGATGTTGCAAATGGCCCGGGTTATCGCTGCGAATGTTTAAATGGATATAAAGGAAATTCTTATTTGACTAATGGGTACCAAGGTAAGCTCTACTTAGGTTTTGGTTTTATGTAGCTGTTTGAGCTCTATAAATTTTATCTAAAAGGTATGGCTTTTAGCTAATCGTTTGACTTGGCTTTGCAGATACGGATGAGTGTAGAGATATGAAACACTGAACCAGTGTTTAAATCAAAAGAGATGCGTTAACACTCGAGGAAGCTATACTTGCTCGTGTGCTTCTGGATACACAGGAGATGGCAGAAAAGGCAGGACTAGCTGTCGACCTAATAGATCACTAGTTATCAAGATTGCAATTGATGTACAAAAATCTCTTTGGAAATATCCCAACTGGTACGTGACTATTTTATTTTACGTCTCTCGTGGTATGATTGAGTCTTATATACCTAGTGAATCGGCCATATATTATCATATGTTGAGATTATGGATATGGTGTGTCTCATCTTTGCTGGCTTAGAGAAAGAAGGCAATTGATTTGGATGTCTTGGCTTGTACATGTGTGAGCTTTGGGGGAGTGGTCGTGTTCTTCCTGACCTCCTCAAAATTGACGCAGAGGAATCACGGCAATGCAGTAGGAATGGGGCTGTTGAGGATCGGTTTACTGGCTTTGTTTCATTTTCTTTATGTTATTTTCTTTCCATGTTAATTTACTTTGAACCAAACAGACTGTAATTTTTCATAAAATTTTGCATTACATTTTCTATATATAACCAAACACATAAAGAAAAGAAAATTATTTTCCATACAAAAAGTTTTCTGCTTGTTTTCTTTCATATTTTCTTTTCTTCCTGTTTTCTCGCAACCAAACAAAGCGTAAGGTGAATAGGATGAGAAATTAGGGTTAGGAGGAGGAATCGGGAGAAGGAGATAGAAAGCAGTTTAATGGGCATTGCCTGCTTTCGTTCAATCCTTAGTAAATTACCACACATTGCCATTTTAGTAAATTTAACCAAGCCCCTAAACTTCTTAGAATGATATAGTTGACTAAACAATTCAACATTTTAACCTACCTTTCTTACATAAAAAAAACCTACCTTTCTAATTTTTCTTCCATCAAAAAAACCTACCTTCCTAATTTTCACAGAGGTCACGGCATAATATTAGGGACAAAATCAACATATACATACCACATAAAGTCATATTTTACTTTTAAAAATTTTAATTTAATTTTAAAACTTATAAATATGTATTTTCCGACTGAATAGACATATAGATTATAACAAAAATATAAACTATGATAAACATTCATAAAAAAAGTTATCATAAATAAATAAAAATTAATCTTAACGGACCCCTAAACTGAGAATCGCTAGAAAAGAACAAATGAATTCGGGTGGTGCGTTCTCAAGAGGGTCAAGGAGGAAATGTGTCCGATATTCACCTGTGAAGCTATAAAGGCCAAGAGAAGTTGTAGCGTTGTGTCAAAGACCTAATTTGCTCTAACATTGATTTGGAAACTGTTGTACCTAACACGATTTTGAGTTAATTTTTTCATTAGCTTATGCGTTATACATTGGCCGTATACATCGCGTAAATTATAACGCTTAAAATTTAAAATTGAATATGGAATCGAGTAATATGTGGTTGTCAAGTGTAAAAAATACGGTGACAAACTTCGAAATGTCGCATATAGTCATGTCGCGTATATTCTTATGCGCGACGCACACAACGAGTCGCCTAAATCCTTGTCGCTTAATCACGATTACGCGACGCATTTTGGACGTCGTATAAACTTTTATAGCGTACAACTCTTTACGCGGCGCATTTTGTTCAGTTGTGTTAACATTTGTCGCTTTATCTAGTTAACGCGACATTGGTAGCTTGTCGCGTAATCATTTATCGCTTAATGTACCACTACGCGACACGACAGTCAAAGTTAATCGAGTTATACCGTTTATGCGACATGAGTTTAAGCGACAACAAGCAAATTTTGTCGCGAAATTAACAGAATGGCGTAGTGAAAGCATCTATTCCACTCGTGATGTGAGGAGCATAGTACAAAGTGTTGGAGCGGGTAGTCGAATCTTGTAGAAATTAAGCAATAAATACAATAGGGTAAAGATGACAGTTTGCTTCTTCACAGGAGAATCTTCCAAATGTTGTAAACTTCAGTAGCAGTAAAAGGCTCACTTGGATATCAAATTAGATCGCATAAATTTGCTTTCCGAAATTGATATTTCTACCCTTGTAAGATTTGCCTCGGGTTACATGAAATTCGAAGTGAGATAATCTAATTGAGAAACACTGTTATCAAGGCAGTAGAATAACATGAGGCTTAGGGTTTGAGGTGGATTAGGGAATCAAATATGAGAGTTGGTGTTACTAGCAATATTAGAGTTGTGGCATGTAGTTTGGCAAAACTTAGTATAGTTGTTCAAGCTGTTGTTCAAGACTGGAAGAGACAATTGTCATGGAACAAGTAAGAGCAGATGAAATGTTTCCTAAATTCAGATTAGGAAACACAGTCGACCGTTGGAGATCAAGGCGGTTGCATATGGAAGGACAGAAGATAGAAGTTTTCTAATTCAGATTAGGCAACTTGTTTCAACCGACGTGGAACAACTCAGACGCAACAGAGATTTCCTATGGCAGATTAGGAAAGTCGGTGTTGTGACATACTGAAGATGATGCAGATCTTGGAGTCGGTGGACTCAAATATATTCATGCATATTAAGAAGTCGGTTGAGAAGAATTAGGGAAGACTTGCGCTTAAAGTTTACTTGCCAAAGAAGATAATCAAAGAAGTTTCTTAAACGAGATTGAAGATATATTGGAGGATTATCTACAAGAGATATGCGCAAGATATTAGGAAAGATTTTCTAAAAGATATAGGCGGTTTAGTTTAGGAATCCTATTTGTTTTAGGGTTTCTAATGCACTATATAAGTAAGGCTAATGCTTAGGTATTAGTCAGCACTTACTGAGATATTGCTCACGCTCACATTCATTAAAGGGAGGTGGAGGTAATCGGCCGGTGATATAATCACTCTGATTATTCACGGTGCTCAGATTCAGCCTATTCTAGTGCTCGGTAGACTGATCGTAGAACAACGTTCAAGGTACACGCACTGGTGTTCTAAACTGCGCATTCAGGAGAAGGCGCTGATTCTCACGGAGGATCACATTGGTGGATACGGAGGAGGATCTCAGATCTAGAGGAGACCTAGTTTGCAATTGCTAGAGTGTCCGAGGCTTAGGTTGTTTAAGAGGTACTCTGTGAATATAAAACCATGTACTTGCAATACTCGTTATTAGTGAATTGCTATCCACCGGGCTAAGAGACAGCCCCCCAGACGTAGGCTCGTTAACGCCGAACTGGGTAACAATTTTGTATGTCGTTTTAATTTCCGCATTGCATTAATTATCGCATAAGTTCTAGATATTGTTCTGCACCCGACCAGAACAACATCTCATTTACCACGGGAAGATTACAATTGGTATCAGAGCAAATACTCGACACACAGAGTAAGATCCAGAGGTTGTTTGAGATGGATTTAAGAGAAGGGCAGAACATCACTCGACCATCGCTGCTGGAAGGAAACAAATATGGATATTAGAGATTGCGAATGAAGGCCTTCCTAAAATCTCAAGATGAATCAGTTTGGGAAGCTGTTGAAAATGGGTGGACACCCCTAGTGATCACCGAAGCTGGCAAAGTCAGCCTTCTAACTAAAGACAAGTGGACCGAGGCACATAAGAATGCTTAAGCTGCAAACTCCAAAGAAATGAATGCTATATTCTCAGGAGTTGATGGAAAGAATTTCAAGATGATTTCTACATGTGAGATTGCAAAGAAGGCTTGGGACATACTGCAAACCGCTCATGAAGGTACGACCAAAGTTAAAATATCTAGAATGGAGATGGTCACGTCAAAATTTGAAAGTCTAAGAATGCAGGAGGATGAGACCATATCTGACTTCAATACAAGGGTTCTTGATATCTCTAATGAATCGTTTGCTCTTGGAGAACCAATGACCGAAGAGACGCTGGTAAGAAAGGTGCTGAGGTCTCTAACAAAGCGATACGCTACGAAGGCTCTTGCTGTCAAAGAAGCACATGATGTGAAGACCATGAGGTTGGATGAACTGATGGGGTCTCTTCAGACCCATGAGATGGACATGAATGAATAAGAACAACTCATGAAAGGTAACAGCATTGGTCTGAAAGCTGAAGTCTCTGTTGTTCAAGACAAGGCAGGGGAGTTGTCAGAACAACAATATGCCATGTTTGCTAAAAACTTCGGAAAATATATGAGAAGGCAGTACAATAAAGGGGCTGATCCTGGTCAGTCATTTAGCTCAAGATTCTAGAAGGATGGTAAACTTCAAAAGGGGAATCAATCTGGAGACTCCAACTACGATAACAAAGGCAAGGGGATCCAATGCAGAGAATGTAAAGGTTATGGACACATTCGGGTAGAATGTATCAACACACAAAAGAAGAAGAAGAATCCCTATGCAATTAACTGGAGTGACAGTGAATCTAATCAAGAAGGTGAGTCAAATAACTTTGTGGCCCTTGCTAGTTGTGTCAACCAGGAAGAAGATCAAGGAAAAGGAGTGGAACTAATATCCTCTCCTGATGACCTGGCACAGACTTCCGACTGCAGTGATGATGAAGAAATCACTGAGGAAGAAATTGCTAACAATTACAAGGAGTTGTTCCAACAATGGGTGATTGAAGTTGAGCGAAACAAGAAGCATCACAACATCCTAGCGGAAATAAAGAAAGAAAAAGAAAAACTGTGGAAAGAAGCAGCCGCCCTTGCAGCTCAGAAGAAGGAACAACAAAAGACCATCACTAACCTTAAAGCCCAGCTGATTGAAATGAAAGGTGAACGAACTAAACTTATTGCTCAGAAGGTCGAATTACTAGCAGTTGTGTCAGCGCTGAAGATCCAGATTGAGACAAGCCAAGGCGAACATCCTGAAATAATTGATGATCTAAAAAGAAAGAATGCCGCTCTTCAACGAAGAGAGGTAAATCTGCTTAATATTGTGGATGCCTTGAAATGTGAAATTGAAACAGATAAACTTGTTCATAACGAGACTTCAGAAGAGCTGAACAACCTGAAGAAGTCCGTCAAGATGCTTAACTCGGGTACGAAAGATCTGAACTCCATTCTGGGAGCTCAAAGGATGAGTGGCGGTCACAAAGGGCTAGGATTCTCAGTGCATCTGGGTCCGGAAAGACAACGTTTGTTAAAGCTGACCCTCGTCCCTATAATGTACCAGCAGAACCTCCTCGAAGAAGAACAACATGGTATCCGCTAAAAAGGCAACACAGACAAAGGTGCTACTTCTACAACCGAGTTCGACACATCAAGTCAAGATGTCAGGAATTCCACAAATCTATCAGGAAGACGAGACAAGTGTTGAAACCACAGGTGCAGCAAGTCGGGAAAGTTAAACAAAGGAGTGAGGTATGCTGTGTTGCCTTCAGTTCCACTAGTCATCTAAAGAAGGAAAGATGGTATTTTGACAGTGGTTGTTTGAGACACATGACCGGCAATCCTGAGTTTCTGACCAACATAGAGGAGTGCAAAGGGAAGTCAAATGTAACTTTTGGAGATGGAGTAGAAGGCGGAGTTCTAGGAAGAGGAATTTTGAATGTTCCAGGCCTACCCAGACTAAAAGAAGTTCTTCTTGTAAAATGATTACATGCAAATCTTGAAATTATGTCCCCTGTTCAAGCTTGTGTCCAAGGTACTGTTGCGACAGACCTGGGACTCTTTGCACAACAGTTCAACACACAGAGGTTGAACTCTTATCACAACAGTTCAGCAAACAGATAAAGGTAGTAGAGACACACAGACTGATAACCCAGTTCGGCTCCGCCTACTCTGGGGGGTTTCCCACACCCGAAAAGGGACAGCAAATCTTTATTACGAGTATAGGAATTCCACAGGGACTTACACTTACACCTTGTAACAGCCTATCCTCAATACTCCGTCTCCCAGATTTGCAACCGAGGTTCACCGCAGTTCCCCTCGATCCCCTTCGTTCAGAACCTACAATCTGAACGTTCTCGACCTTCTCCAGAAGCTCGGATGCTTTCTCTCGAAAGCTTGTTTACCTTCTTTGTGTGCGGCAGTTGATACGCTTCAGGCAGTCTGTGTTGCACTTGAACAGACTGCACTTGCACTGGTGTATTCTCAATGAGGAAACACAACCGACCGTCGCTTTCTTCTTCTCCAATCAGCAGGATATGCTCGTGTATATTTGATCTTTGAAAGAGATAAGAATTAGGGTTGCCCTTGCATTGTATTTATATGCTCGAGCGAAACCCTAATTCGCACAAGATAATCCCATCAAATATTTAGGAAATATTCCTAGATATTTGATGAATATCTTTTAAATTGGTTGGAAGATAATCCGAAGTCTTCTTGCCCAAATAAGCTTGCCGCTTTGATGTAGATATTCATTCGAATATCTACTACTCGAATAAGTTGTTGGCCGTCATCATATTGACGAGATCTTCGTAGTCCAATATCTTCCGGGAATATCCTTGCGTCTTGATCATGCTGTATAGGAGTACCAGGATATTGTTCGAACTCCCCCTGAACACCTGCTCGAACTGTCTAAGCTACGTTTTGCCAAATACATGCCACTTAAGGGAACATCAATCTCCCCCTTGGCATTTTGGCAAAACCAGATCTACTAGATAACTAGGTCTATCTAACTATCTAGACAGTAGACAACTTTGAGGGAAACAAGAATTGTCTCCTTCAAAATACTCCCCCTTTTTGCCACAAACTGGCAAGGGGTGCGATCCGAGTTCGAACAGACAATCAAAATGTGCCAGAACAAGAACTAAGAACGATAGTTTTAAACAAAAAGTTCAGAGGGTTCAGTTTGTCAATGGACCTTTAATCAGAAGCTTCTTCAACGGAATCATCTTCGGAGACTGTTGCTTCTGATTCATCATCGCTGGGATAGCTAAGGGCTCGAGCGAGCTTGTTGATCCGACGGCGTTGTTCCTTGTCCGCAGCAATGATAGCCTGGAGGTCCTTCAGCAGCTTGCTCCTCTCATCCACGCCCAGTCTGGCTCCCCCTCGACTGGATTCCCTAACTTCTTTACCTCTCCTGCTCCCCCCTTTCAGATCATTCACATGACGCCCTTTGAAAAGCTTGTGGTCCACTGTGAATTTGCTTGGAGCTTTGGTAAGACGGTCCGACGAGGCTTTCAAATCAGGAGCTTGGTGGATGATCAGCTCATAGATAAGTGAAGGAAAACATATTTGGTGCAGGGATCTCGTAGAAGTAGCGTGTTCAGCAATCTGTTTGAACATCATTCTGCCCATGTTAACCTTCAGCTTGTTCCCTATCTGATACATCAGTTGGGCCGTGTCCTTGTTGACAGTAGAGCGATGAGTAGACGGCCTCCAGTTGAACACAGCAATGAAGAACAGCATTGAATAGAACGTTGACAGATCTGCTGTATGCACAACTGACTCAGGCCGCCACTGAACAGAGCATGCAGTGATAGTCCTTACTACCTTCTCAAAGCTGGGTTCCTCCTCATCAGCAGCGGGGTCATCCATGGAGAAGTAGACATTTATAAGTTCAGGATCAATGTTGATCCTTCTCCCTCTGACGTAGAATACCCCGTATTTTGCATCTCCAACGACCCCAAACTTTGGAGGCAAGTTTGCCATGGCCTCACGCACCAGCTGTTCGTTGAACGACTTGCATCTGTCTAATGTCCAGAATAGATCCGATTCTTTGAGTACCTCAACTACTTCTTTTCCTTTGTAACTCGATGCATCCAGTAGCCTCTCCGGTATGATTTTCCTTTTCAGCACACATTCCCATTTCAATGCAGCTTCTTTGTTTACGAACCATACTCCTTTCTTGACCTTACCGACTGGGACTGCCTCAGATTCAGGGGCTGGGACTTCACATCTCCCAGCATCTTCAGAGATGGGAACTGCAGCAACGTGCTTTCTTTTCTTGGAAGAGCCAGCTCCCCCTACACCACTGCTGACCTCAGCAACCTTCTGGGCTGGTTCCTTTGTAGACGTAGCAAAGGCAACCTTTTTCTTTTCCTTCCCCTTCGTTGTCCTTTTGAGGTTGACAAGGGGAACACTGTCTTGGTCATCTTCTGAAAGGGTAACACCTTCTGCTGCTGATATAGGGGCATCCTTACGAATGGATGCTTCATCCTCCTCCAAATGATTCCTACGATCATCTTGAACTGTCGTGGTTTCTTCACTCATTACTTTCTTTGGAACTGCTCCAGTCTTAACTTCAGTTTGAACACTCTGTTCTGCTGTTTGAACACTTGAGATCTTTTCAGTACCAGAGTCTTCTGCTTCAACACCTAGGTTACGCAGACCTTCCTCTGAAGCTGGTACTATTTGAGCTTTAGTCTGAACAGAGGGTTCCACAGATGAACCGCTTGCAACTTTCTCTACAGCTCCTCCAGTCTCAATGCCAGACTGAACACCTGGTTCCATAGGTGGAACACTCGTAGCTTTGTCTGCAACCATTTCTTTTGCCCCAACAGCCTGATCATACTGAGCTTCTTCTGGACTTGCCACTTCCTGATCCTTCTCCTTTTCCAGGTCTTCCATGACATCATCAATGTCTTTGTATAACATCTCTAATTCCTCATCCTTTTCTGCTGGGTCTGATTCCTTCAACACATCTGTCTTTCCTGATGGATTAATCTCCTCTGCCACAGTCTCATCATGCAAACCGAACCCTTCTTTAGTGGTTCCCCCTTGATTTTCAGATGGATCAGCATCATTAATCACCAGGTTCCTCCTCCCCGAGGACTTGATAAACTTCTCTGTTTCTTCATCTGACATTGCAATCTTCCTACCTCGAGTGGCATAGATCTGGGCTAGATATTTACTGGGAGAGTCACTGGCCCGCTTCACCTTCTTCATGCGGCCAGCTTTCGGAGGAATGTATCCGGTGGCGAAGATCTTTTCTCTCCATGTTCCTGACCCACCAGCCCCCCTGTTGGGTTCCTTTTCTTCCACGTTCTTGACATATTGCTTCTTAGAAACCACACTACCGACTTTGTCAACCGCCCTACCACTCTCATTATCACCATCAAGAACCACCCTACTGGTTTCACCACCATCAGTTGTGACACCACTAACAGACTTACCACCATTATCGTCAATTGCAGCCCTTCTGGCTTCATCACCGTCAATCGACTCAACAACCTTCTCACCCTCCATACTTGATTCTTCATTCAACACCGATTTTTCAACAACGGGGATATTCACAGAGATAGAAGGAATATTGGGATTTACCTGAACCTTTGGAGATGAATCCACTGAGCCCGGCTGAGGGATCCCAGCGGTAATTCCTTCCGCACACTGCTCTCTGGCCAAAGATTCAGTGGCTGAGTGTAAAGGCGATGCCTTTTTCATCTTCGCAGTTTTTGATTTCAGAATCTTTGATTTCGCCGCCATCGCCTTTGAGGTCTGCATGCTTTCTTTGCTTTTCTCTGCAGTTTTGACGCCGGATTTCTTCGATTTCCTCATGTTCACCATCTCCGTTGAGTGTATGAGCGGTTGAGAGAGAGAAGATGCCGTTCTAGGGTTTTGGGGACGAGAGAGAGAAGAAATTGAACACACTCAACTGTTTTGTGTTTCAAAAATATCCTCCGGCCTTTTCAACTTCCCAAATTAGCCAACCCTTGATTCAAATAACGACAGGAAAAATCTTCGAGAATATTAACAAAAATGATTTTCATGCGCTGTGCCTTCTGTTCCAGCTCTATATATTAGGTGGTTAGTCCAACTGTTTCAGCTGGAGATTCGACTATGACTGACCACCGTTGGATGCTTTTAGTGGTTGACACCACATAGACCCCCTGGGGATTTGGGTGTTTCACTCCGTGACCTGCCATATGGTTTCACACAAGTATGCTGCCTCAGAGTTACCATCTTTCGTGAGCATTCATATTTTCTTGTACGGGGCCAGGCACATTCCTGTGTGCAGTGTACGAACTACTTTTGCAACTGTACCACCGACTGATTCAACAGCTTCTTGGGACACCCGGCAACCGTGATTTGTGCGCATCGACAATCAGATCTTGTGTGCAAGGTCTTCTCCACTCCCCCTCGCAGAAAGCTAGGTTGTGCGTATGCACATGGGAGTGCAACCGGTTGCTGGCCATGGTGCGAATGCACATTGTTCATCGACTCTGTCAGACCCACCCTAATAGTATAGCAGTTGTTGGCATCCCTTTTTCCTTTCATCAGCGTATCGCCATTCTGGTCTAGAACAAGACACGAGTAGCTGGAGAATGACACATAGTGTCCATCGTCGCATAGTTGACTGATGCTGATAAGATTCCTGGTCAGTCCCTTCACAAGAAGGGTGTTCTTGAGTGCAGGGAGATCCGGAACCATCAATGTCCCACAGCCGATCACCTGACCCTTTTCACCATCCCCGAAGGTGACAAACCACATGTGCTCAACAGGTCTAATGTGGGTAAGATATTGAGAGTTACCTGTCATGTGTGCGGAGCATCCGCTGTCGAAGAGCCAATTATCATCCGATGAGTAGTTTGAGGTGTAACAGGCTACCATGCAAATGGTTCGGTCTGCCTTTTGAACCCAGACTTGTTTCTGTTGCGATGTGGTTCGTTGCTGGAAAGCACGTCGTTCGGATAAAAACAGGCGACACTTTAGTTTAATGTGTCCCATCTGATTGCAATACCAGCAGGTGTGCCATTCTCCCCTTGGCCTTACTGGTGAGAAATCTCGGCGTTGGACAGGAGTTCCACGAGTCTCTCCACCCCTGAGTGTTCTCTGCATCTCCTTGTGATCAGCTCGGCTGTTTCCTTTGGACTGATCTTGGGACAAATCCACTTTCTGTCTCGGGTGCTGTCTCACCTTCTGTTCTGGCGTCTGTTCAGACACTGGTCTTGCTTTAGTAGACATAGTGCCTTTGGAGCTGCCTTCTCCTGTGAACCCCAATCCTCTATGTCCGGACTCCATTCTCTGAGATCTAAGAATATCATTTAAGTTCTTGGTGCCAGAGTTAAGCATTCTTACCGACTGTTTGAGGTGATTGAGTTCCTCCATCGTGTCAGAGTGATCCATCTTTTCAGATTCTAGCTGAAGTTCCAGCTGTTCTACCCTCCTCAGTTGGAACACTTCTTTTCGTTTCAGGTCTGTGATGGTTTTTCTTAGACCCGTCATGCCTCCAGGATGAGTGTCATAATCCATTTCGACTTTCAGTGAGGAGACGGTCCCCAGGAGTTCTGTTCTCTGAGCAAGGAGATCCACTTTTTCCTGTTTTATCTCAGCCAGTTGAGTATTCAGAGAGTCCACCGTGCATTCGAGCTCTACCTTTTGTGTTAGTAGAATCTCAACCTCCTGCCAGACCTTTTCTTTTTCTATAGAGACGCTAGCAATTGTGTCATTCAGCTTCTTATTGATCTTGACCAGTTGCAGCCACTTCCCATACAGATCTTTGTATGTCTGAGCGAGAGACTTCTGTGTGAGTTCTTCATCATCACTGTCTGAAGGATATTCAGCTGGGAGTTCCTGCTGAGATGGAATTGTTTCACCAGTGCTGCTGCATTCACCCAGAGTTGTAGTGAAGGCCACAAAGTTGGTGGTTTCACCTTCTTCTTTCTCTTCGTCTGACTCACTGTCGCTGAAGCTAGCAACCATTGCCTTTCTCTTCATGAGAGTGTTTGCACATTGTGAAGAAATATGACCAAAACCTTTGCATTCATGACACTGAATCTCTTCTTTTCGTTTGTCAGACGAGTCTTGCCTCGAATCGCTTGACCTTGGCCTGCTAGATTTCCAGTTTCTGTAACCAGTTGATGAAGACTGACCTTGTTCTGGACCGCGTCTGTTGATTTTCCGCACCATTCTTCCAAAATTTTGTGCCATCATAGCCAGCTGCTCAGTAGTGCAGCATGCGTCCAGTTTATCTTCCGTCATGTCTACTTTAAGGGCGATTCCTTTCTGCTCACTGGTTTGGAAATCACGATTGATCTCGTAGGTTCTGAGAGAACCCATCAGTTCGTCCAGCTTCAGTTTGGTGATGTCGTGCATTTCCTCAATGGCAGTGACTTTCATGGCGAATCTTGGAGGAAGTGATCTCAAGATCTTACTGGCCAATCTCTCTTCATCAATGGGTTATCCCAGTGTAGACGCCTCGTTGGACAGTTCCATAACTCTGGTGTTGTACTCAGAGATATTCTCATCCTCCTTCATTTTCATCTCTTCGAACTTGGTTGTAATAGTCTGCATGCGAGAGTTGCGAACCTTGTCTGTACCTTCAAAGGCTGTCTGGAGAATGTCCCATGCTTCCTTGGCGACTTCACAGTTGATGATCAGTTTCATGACGTTTTCATTCACTGCTGAGAAGATTGCATTCATAGCCTTTGAGTTTCCCATGGAAGCTTTATCCTCGTCTTCTGTCCACAGAGCTTCTGGTTTTGGAACCGGCTCTCCAGTGAGGTTATTCATCGTGGGTTCAGTCCAACCTCTCAGCACTGCCTTCCAGGCCCTCTCGTCTAGTGATTTCGGAAATGATCTCATCACGGGCTTCCAGGTGGCATAGTTAGATCCCTCAAGCAAAGGAGGCCTGGTGATGCTTTGTCCTTCTTTCAGAGTCATCTTGAACAGTTCAGGATCCCACTCAGTGTGTCGAGTGTTTGCTTTGATACCAATTGAAATTATGTCCCCTGTTCAAGCTTGTGTCCAAGGTACTGTTGCGACAGACCTGGGACTCTTTGCACAACAGTTCAACACACAGAGGTTGAACTCTTATCACAACAGTTCAGCAAACAGATAAAGGTAGTAGAGACACACAGACTGATAACCCAGTTTGGCTCCACCTACTCTGGGGGGTTTCCCACACCCGAAAAGGGACAGCAAATCTTTATTACGAGTATAGGAATTCCACAGGGACTTACACTTACACCTTGTAACAGCCTATCCTCAATACTCCGTCTCTCAGATTTGCAACCGAGGTTCACCGCAGTTCCCCTCGATCCCCTTCGTTCAGAACCTACAGTCTGAACGTTCTCGACCTTCTCCAGAAGCTCGGATGCTTTCTCTCGAAAGCTTGTTTACCTTCTTTGTGTGCGGCAGTTGATACGCTTCAGGCAGTCTGTGTTGCACTTGAACAGACTGCACTTGCACCGGTGTATTCTCAATGAGGAAACACAACCGACCGTCGCTTTCTTCTTCTCCAATCAGCAGGATATGCTCGTGTATATTTGATCTTTGAAAGCGATAAGAATTAGGGTTGCCCTTGCATTGTATTTATATGCTCGAGCGAAACCCTAATTCGCACAAGATAATCCCATCAAATATTTAGGAAATATTCCTAGATATTTGATGAATATCTTTTAAATCGGTTGGAAGATAATCCGAAGTCTTCTTGCCCAAATAAGCTTGCCGCTTTGATGTAGATATTCATTCGAATATCTACTACTCGAATAAGTCGTTGGCCGTCATCATATTGACGAGATCTTCGTAGTCCAATATCTTCCGGGAATATCCTTGCGTCTTGATCACGCTGTACAGGAGTACCAGGATATTGTTCGAACTCCCCCTGAACACCTGCTCGAACTGTCTAAGCTACGTTTTGCCAAGTACATGCCACTTAAGGGAACATCAAATTTGATCAGCATAAGTCAGTTATGCGATGGAGAGCACCAAGTTCAATTCATGCAAGATGAATGTGTAGTATTGAATAAGGATGATGAACCCGTACTCACTAGAAGAAGATTGTCAAACAACTGTACCTACTGAACCTTGGTCGACCAAATGCTGAAACAACTTGCTTACTGAGCAAAACTGAAGAGATGAACTTGTGGCATCAGCGAATGGGTCATGTGAACCTAAGGACTCTACAAAAAATTGCCTCTGATGGTCTTGTACGTGGCATACCTAAAATTCAAGGCGAGCAGAGTATTGTATGCGGAGATTGCCAGATTGGAAAGCAGATCAAAGTTCCACACAAAAGCACCACTCAGATCAACACAAGGAGACCCCTGGAACTGCTTCACATCGACCTGATGGGTCCCATGCAAGTAGAAAGTTATTGAGGCAAAAGGTATGCACTTGTTTGTGTTGATGATTTTTCTCGGTTCACCTGGTCCAGTTTCTTGCGAGAAAGGTCAGAAGATGTTCAGGGTTTTGTTCATCTATGTAATTGGCTGGAGCGAGAAAGAGAAGACAAAAGTGAGCATATTGTGAAAGTTCGAAGTGATCATGGAAAGGAATTTGAGAATACCACCTTTGCTGACTTCTGCTCTCAAAAGGGGATTACTCAACAGTTCTCATCACCAATCACACCATAGCAGAATGGAGTTGTCGAAAGAAAGAATCACACCATTCAGGAGATGGCCAGAGTGATGCTTCATGCAAAGAAGGTGCCTCTAAAGTTCTGGGCAGATGCCATGAACACAGCCTGCTATGTCATCAACAGAGTAATGATACGATCAAGCACAGAAAAGACAAGTTACGAGTTGTGGAAAGGGAAAAAGCCTACAGTAAAGTACTTTCACATCTTCGGAAGCCTATGCTACATTCTCAGAGATCGAGAGTATCTACAAAAATTGGATCCTAAAAGTGATGAAGGAGTCTTTCTAGGGTACTCTACAAACAGCCGTGCTTACTGAGTCTACAATAAGCGCACCGGAGTTGTCATGGAATCCATTAATGTTGTTGTGAAAGATGTTGTTGCAGATACCCCTGTGACAACTACTATAGAGGATGATGATGTCCCAACACACCCGAAACAACCTGCTGCTCCAACTGTTCACACAGAAGTTGTCCCGGATAAGGATTCAGATCATCCTGCTAAAGACAATGTTGAGACATATGAGGAAACTGACGTGGAGACTTCTCCTGCCCTTTCTCGGGTTCTCCAACCTTAGAGAACTATTGAGAAAAATCACCCTATTACTGAAGTGATCGGTGAACCGACCAAAGGTATGAAAACTCGAGGTAAACACGTTAACTTTCAAGAACTGGCTGAGTTTACGTGCTTTTTGTCCACTATAGAGCCCAAGAACATCAAGGAGGCGATCAAGTATGAATACTGGGTGATGGCCATGCAAGAAGAACGTGGTGAATTTCACCGAAACGATGTTTGGGAACTTGTTCCACGACTTGATGATGTGAATGTTATTGGAACAAAATGGATCTTCAAGAACAAATCTGACGAATAAGGAAACATCACTAGAACAAGGCACGACTTGTTGCTCAAGGCTACACTCAGATTGAAGGAGTTGACTTCGATGAGACCTTTGCTCCAGTTGCTCGCCTAGAAGCTATACGATTACTTTTGGCCCTTGCTTGTCATATGAAATTCAAATTGTTCCAGATGGATGTCAAGAGTGCTTTTCTGAATGGGCTACTGAATGAAAAAGTCTATTTGGCACAACCGAAGGGATTTGAAGATCCTCACCATCCAGACCACGTGTATCGTCTGAAGAAAGCTCTCTATGGTCTAAAGCAGGCACTCAGAGCATGGTACGAGCGACTTACTGAATTCTTGATCAACCATGGCTATGTGCGAGGGGGAGTAGACAAGACGCTATTTGTGAAACACACAAGGTCAGACTTTATCATTGCTCAAATTTATGTGGATGACATCGTGTTCGGCTCCAGTAATCAAAAGATGGTGGACAAGTTCGTAGAACAGATGCGGAGCAAATTCAAAATGAGCATGGTGGAAGAGATGTGCTATTTCCTTAGATTGCAGGTAAAGCAGATTGCAGACGGTATTTTCATATCCCAGAGCAAATATGCTAGGAACTTGATCAAGAAGTTTGATCTGGAGAAAGCATCACATAAGAGAACCCCTGCTGCAACTCATGTGAAGATCACCAAGGATGAAGCAGGTATAAGTGTGGATCAAACCTTATACAGAAGCATGATTGGGAGCCTACTATACCTGACGGCAAGCAGACCAGACATTGCTCATGCAGTTGGAGTTTGCGCCAGATATCAAGCTAATCCCAAGGAAAGCCACCTAATGAATGTAAAGAGAATCATCAGATATGTCTGTGGGACAACTGATTATGGATTGTGGTACACCGAGGATACTAATTCCTGCTTGGTGGGCTACTGCGATGCAGATTGGGTTGGGAATGTCAAAGATCGCAAAAGCACGTCTGGAGGATGCTTCTTTCTGGGAAATAATCTGGTGTTATGGTTCAGCAAGAAGCAGAACAGTATTTCTCTATCCACGGTTGAAGCTGAATATATCGCTGCTGGAAGTTGTTGCACGCATATGTTGTGGATGAAGCAGATGTTGGAAGAATACGGAGTAAAACAAGATGTGATGACCCTCTATTGTGACAACATGAGTGCTATCAGCATCTCCAAGAATCCAGTTCAGCATTCCAGAACAAAGCATATTGACAAGCACTGCCTTGTCGCGAGGCAATGTGTACAAAATAAATTTATAAGTCCGCTACTCGCGACTTCACTATTGGGTAGCAAAGCGGTAAGTAGGGGTCGAACCCAAGGGAGTCAGTGTGGAATGGTTGTTCTTTAATGAAGCTTACACATAAATTAAAGTGCGATTGGGGTTGGGTTTGAGTGGTTTATACAGAAAGCAAATTACAGTGCGAAAAAGTAAATGACAGAAAGTAAATGTACAGAAAGTAAACAGTTGATATTTTAATGGAAGGAAAGGATTCGGTTTAGGGTCTCTTCTTGTGACACATCTATCATTGACTCCAAATGATTTCTCTTACACTTCTAAGTGTGGTTGTTCCGACAAAGGTGACAATCCAAATACCCCGACAAAGGTGGTACTCCACACCTTCAAACCCGTCAAGGTGTTATGTGGTTGTCCCGACAAAGGTGGCAACCCTAGTACCCCGACAAAGGTGGTACTCCACAACTAAGCTTGACAAGAGTTTTAGGCTTCTAGCCTTTCCTAGCTTGAATAACCCGACAAAGGTGTTACTCAAACTAGATCTCAAAGACTAAATAAGTGTAAAATAACATAAAGTGCAAAAGTCTCAAGATGTTGGCACAAGGGCAAGAACCCTCAACCGAATATAAGCTTTAGCTACTTGTATTCATGTCAAGGAATACAAGCAAACCATGGCTTTGAACAAGGATACCGAAAAGGAGAATAACTTTAAAGTAAGAACAATACATACGGAAAGTAAAGGACAAGTAAGGAAATACAGAACAATTAATGAAAGTAAAGGAAAAGTAAGGATTGTACCAACAACAAGTGAAGGAGGAGAGGAGCTCCTAAGCAAGATCAAAGCAAGGGGGAGAAGAGCTCCAAGCAAGAACAAAGCAAGAACAAATGAAGAACAAGTGTGTATTGAAAATGAAGAGAAGAGAGTTAAGCTCTCTATCTCTCTAAGGAATTCGAACCACAAGTGAAGTAATGAAGGGATGATTATTTACATGAGGCAATGCCTCTATTTATAGGTTTAGGAAACTTGGGAGCTAAGTATTGGAGAAGAAATATCCCAAAAGCTAAACCATTTTGATTGGTTCTCCCATATGCCATCCCACTTGCATTGCCACTTGCATCTTCTCCATGAGCTCGACTTGGCCACTTGCAAGGGCTTATCCAAAGCCAACTATCTTGTTGTGCATCAACCATAAGCCAACCAACTTAGGGGCAAAAGATCTTGCTTGGAAATATCCCAAAAGCCACTTGCATTTGCCACTTGCACATGTCACTTGCTTCTCAAAGGCCAACGACTTGGTTGGCTTGGGCACATGTCTTGGCTTCTCCAAAGGCCATCTAGTTGTGAAGGAACCAACCGACTTGGATAGTAAAGGTCAACTGGAATCCAAAACCAAACTGAAGTGAATAGTAGAAGTTAACCGGAATATTTGGGACTTGGTTGGATTTTGCCAGAACTTGGTTGGACTTAGTTGGTCTTGGCCGGAGCATGATTGGTCCATGGTTGCACCTCATCGGAGCCTGGCCGGAGTTTGGCCGGAGCTGGGCCGGAGTTGGCCGGAATTTGGCCGGATTTTTGGTCAGCGGTCCTTGGCTCTAGGATTGCAGATTTGGAATGCTGAGGCAATTCTAAGACTAATGGTCGAGACCGTTTTGCCGGAATCTGGTCGGAAGATGGTCGTGTCCTGGTTGGAAGTTCTGGTCGGGCGCAGGCCTCGGTCAGGGACCCTGTTTTCTCGGTCGCGGCCCTCGGGCGCGACCTGGGCGAGGCACGGGCGCTGGTCTCGGGCGCGACCTGGGCGGGGCTCGGTCGCGACCTGGGCACAAACTATTTTCTTGGCCATGGTTGAATTTACTCGGGCGTTTTGTCTGGAAATTGAGATTCACCGAGTCATTTGGCATTCCAAACATTTTGGTCGAGCCAGATTTTCCAGATTATATGGTTTGGTCGAGCAATTTGGACTTGGTACCTATGCGCGCGGGACCTTTGCTTTGGACTTGGGCCAACTGCCAATCTGCTCGGGCATTCTCCTTGGTGTCTCGACATTGTCCACCTTATTTGTCATTTTGATCACTTTGGTCAAGGTGGATTCATCAGATCAGCTGATTTGCCCGAGCAACTTGAATCTGGACCTAGATGGTATGGGCATGGCCTGGGCGCGGCTGACTTTCCTTGGGCCCTGGCTGGCCAGAATTGGCTTTGCATACTTTTGGGCATAAAACTCTCTTTTTAAGCGTGTTTCCTCTTTAGACTCCAAAATAGCCTATATACACAAAATAGCATTAACAAGCACTTGTTCGTATGACCAAATGTCTTAATTGGTGGGTTTAGTAGTACTTGATGAATCATATAAATATGCTCCATCACATATCGATATCAGGCATCACTTCATCCGAGAGCTAGTGGAAAATAAGATAATTACCTTGACTCATGTTGCCACTGAGAAGCAACTAGCACACATCCTCACCAAAACCTTGGACAACATTCAATTCGAGACACTTAGATCCTCACTGGGTCTGGGTGTCATTGACAACTAAGTTGTTCCTGTACAACTTGGTCAGCCGGAACTTAATTGAAATATGTACTAAGGGCTGACGGGGAAGGAAGGAAGAACGGCTTTGAAGTCTGCACAACGAGGTAATCAAATTCTCTACTTCTATTGGTGTGCCTTGTGATTCTATGAAGGAAGACCTTGGTGTCTTGGCTGCTGCTGAAGCAAGTGAGGAGTCCGATATTTTACTAGTTTGTGTACTCCCTTGTCAATTTGTGGCAAAAAGGGAGAGTAGTTTTGGAGTTTGAAAGCTCCTTAAAAGATTTGTTTGTGCTTTTTGTTAGATATGGTTTTAAAGTTTGAAATCTTTTTAAAAGATTCGTCGAGGGTTAATATTCTTCGGAGTTTGAAATCTCCTCAAAGATTCAGTTAGTAGCTATTAGTTAGTAGCACAGCTTGGGAGTTTGAAACCTCCTTCAAAGATTCAACTATAATAGTAGTACAGGTAAATTACAGGTAGTTAGTTTTGCCAAAAATGCCAATGGGGAGATTGTTAGAGTTATGGCACGTAGTTTGGCAAAACTTAGTCTAGTTGTTCAAGCTGTTGTTCAAGACTGGAAGAGACAACTGTCCTGGAACAAGTTAGAGCAGATGGAATGTTTCCTAAATTCAGATTAGGAAACACAGTTGACCGTTAGAGATCAAGGCGGTTGCATATGGAAGGACAGAAGATAGAAGTTTCCTAATTCAGATTAGGCAACTTGTTTCAACCGACGTGGAACAACTCAGACGCATCAGAGATTTCCTATGGCAGATTAGGAAAGTCGGTGTTGTGACATATTGAAGATGATGCAGATCTTGGAGTCGGTGGACTCAAATATATTCATGCATATCAAGAAGTCGGTTGAGAAGAATTAAGGAAGACTTACGCTTAAAGTTTACTTGCCGAAGAAGATAATTGATGGACCATAATTGTATGAATCATAAACACAGATAAACCCACCAAATTAGATGCTTTGTCTATTTAACTTTAGCTTGTTAGTTCCGATATTTATCTGCAGGGAATCACTCAAAACAAGTCCAACCGAAGAGCAACCAGAGACAGTCCGGAGCTGAAAGGACCGACGGCTTTAGGGAAGAAGACAAGAGGACCGGTGGCTTTTGCTCTCCTCCATGGATATCTTGCCATGTGGTGGCCTCTCCTCCACACCTCTCACTCCCCCATGGCTATAAATACCAAGCCATTCCCTTTGTAATCAACATCCCATTCTCATTCCAATTCCATAAGTTAGTGAGAGAAGCTCTCACTTCTCTCTAGATTAGGGCACCACTCTTGTAAACACTTGTTTCAATCTATAATACTCCTGTTGGTTCTTGAGTATTCTAGTAGTTCCTGAGTTTACTCCTGTTGGTTCTTGAGTATTCTCTTTACTTTACTGTCTTAGCTATGATATCCACCTCTATGGATATTCGTAGCTAAACCCTTCATTCGGTTGAAGGGGTGTACTTGTATCATACAATGTTTTAGACCCTGCACCTAGTGCCTCTCTGTGTTCAAAACTTGTTCTATGTGCCACATATTAGGTTAGAATTTCCAACGTTGAGTGGATGCTTTAACGGGCAAAGCTCTTCCATGGGGTTCGTGAACATACTCGGGTAAGTGGATGCTTTAACGGTCAAAGCTTATCTGAGGAGTTCGACCTCTCTTAAAAACCATTTGGTTGATCGTCACTGAAGATCAAATGGATGCACATAAGGCTAAGATACTTCGAAAGGAGGAATTAGTCTAAATAGAACAAGTGTTCTAAATGATGTGGCAAGTCTTGTGCTAGAAATAGCCTCGATTCATCTTTGAACACATAGTATGATCATTAGAGGTCAATGATAAACAGACTATGATACAAGGCCCCTGCAATTGAATACTTCCTTTTAACTGCAATATCAACTGCTGACATTCCGCAAGACTTGCCAATCACGCAACAACCGCTGTAAGTCTTTCCTTTTATTTTCAGTATTTACTTTTCTGTCATTTACTTTTCCACACTAAAAAACAAAACCAACCAAAAAGTCACGTAGTTATTCGCGCTAAAACCTCAATCAACCCTAAAATCACGTTCCCCGCTAGTACATTTCTCAAAGAACGACTTATCCCCCTAATTCCCTTGGGTTCGACCCCTACTTACCACTTGCTACCCAGTAGTGAAGTCGCGAGTAGCGGACTTATAAATTTATTCTTGACTTTCGCACATGACGACTGTGCGTCCGTCAAAATTGGCGCCGTTGCCGGGGAATTAGCCATCGGATTAGTTGTTCTTTTCCTTCTCATCTCTTCATCGCACAATGTATGCATGGACAACACGACATCTTCCTCTGTTCGGAGGTACGGATGGAGAAGACCCCGTGATGCATTGCCAAAACTTTCACCATAATTGCCGCCGCATAAAACCTGAAAATGAAATGTTACAGGAATTTAAGTTAAAATGCTTCAAATTCTCTTTAACTGACTTCGCGACAATTTGGTATTACACGTCAACCGCTATGCATGCTGAATATTATGTGGACCTTCGTGCTCAATTTCTGAAAGAATTCTCCCCCCCCCCATCCTTACGACATGACACCCGCGAGAAGATCATGTGCCTTCAACAATCCCGGGATGAGACTTTGGATGAATACTACACGTACTATGACACCATCGTCTCACGCTGCCCGCACCATGGATTCACCGAAATATTCCTTCTTCAAAAATTCCTTTATTGAATGAGGCAAGATGAGTTCTCAAGGATCAGTGACGCAGTGGGAGGATCAGCCATGCACTTATCCCTGACTCAAAGGTGGGATGTTATAGACGACTTGGCCGAAGCCACAAAACGAAGGCCAATGCCCCGACCTAATAGAGGAATACAGAGGATAGAGGCTAGTCTGGAAAAGAATGAAGAAGACATTGCAGAGGACGAAATGGACTAATCAGATGCAGAAAGATCTGAAGAAGAGCCTACATTGGACATCACACCCGAGCCATCAGAAGAAACTCCCGAGCCATCAGAAGAATTAGATACAGAAAGCACCGGAAGCAACGAGGAACCTTCATGGGAACTCAAGACCATACCGGCAGAGGAGGAAGTCCAGAACACCACTGGCGAGCTGCCCGAAACGTACACTGCCCTTACCACTGAAGCAGCCGAGGAAATCAACCAAGACCAGTTCCTCACAGATAGTCTGGCCATTATGGATCCAGCCCTTATAATGAGAGCTTCCCAACTTTTCCCCTTGATCAATATGCAAGTCGCAGAAAACTATGTGATCAATGGAGGGGCGGAGGAAGGGCCTGAGCAGAACGACTCTTTGATAGAACATTTTACAACTACAACCAGACAAGGCAGCCCAAAACACAAAAGAGCCCGACTCAAAAGACCTGTAGTGAAGGGTCCCTCGCCTTCTCAGCGACAATGGAAGGAGAAACCACCAGAACCATGGGAACTGGACCCAAGCACATCATCTCACAAGAACTCGGGAAGAGTCAAAGCTAGAATCAATGCAGGAGCTGCGGCAAAATTCGACCTGAGCCGCCCATGGGACCCAACCTTATGATCCAGGATTGAGGTACTGTCGAGCCAACGACGTTAAACAAGTGCACTGGTTGGGAGGTAACCCGACACCTATCTTACTTTCAGTAATTTTATTTTCTATCATTTAGTTTTTACCGTAAGTCGCTCTCACCCACTTTTTGTATAGAAAGAATGACCCCTTGTAGGAATCGATTTTTGGAGCAAGATCAGATCAGCCAGGCAGCTTCTGAGAATTTATCGAGCCTGCGCTGAGAGTTCAAGGCCCCAGCCGAACTCCCTCGATTATCCAGCTCCGAAGCATGTCGTTCCACGACACACAGTAAAAGGGAGTTCAGTTCTTCTCTTTTCCTTAATGTCATTTCCTTCTCTTGTATATATTTGCATGACTTTTGAACTAAGGCACGCCTTCGTTCAAAAGTGTGGGGTGAGAACCGCCTGTGTACATAAACATGTTTTCTTTTTCTTTTTCCTTTTCCCTTAATATTATCTTTTTGAAAATATGAACTTGAGAATGTGAAAAAGATAAATCTAAATTCATGCATTTACCTTGTGAAAATTCAACTGTCTAAAAACTTAGAATGTAACTTCTCATTTGTCCCTTTGTGCTGAGATAAACAGGGGATGTGGAGTTGACATAAACTGCCCTAGAGAGGCTTGGCAAGCACTCGAAGGATCGAATCAAACTATATGGTTTTCGAAGTCAGTGGAGGCTGCACTTCGGGTTTCAGTAAAGATTGAAGTCATCTCCTCCGTGCAGCGTTTATGCAAGAGGTGGGACGGGAATCAAACTGTCCTATCTCTAGTCCTAGTAGCCGGGAAAATAGATGAGCGACCCTCATCTTGACCCGCGCAAAACGGCAAGGATGAGAAAGAGCGGGGAGGTATTTCCATATGCTTGCGGGCGACGATTGGACCTCTCAAAAAGGCTGAGAAAATGGACTAGCAAGTCACAAAGAAGCAAAAGCTCAAAGAAGCTAATCAATGGCCAAAGGCCAAAATTATGAAGGTTTTAACCGAACAAAAGTGAAGAAACTCCAACTCAATATCAAAGGCCAAAGGCCGATTCACTACAAAAGTTGTCCCTCGCCAAAAAGAAATCAAAGTGCTCAACTCAGTGAAACCCGAACCGAATCACGTGCTAGAGAAAGCTACAAGGAAACCATATAGTGCGAGTTGATCCCGAGAATGCAGTCCGGGAGCCTAAAAAGGGCTATCTCCCGAAACATCCGAATTAATTTGCATCTCGGCACGAAGGTACAAGTATCAAGTTTCTTCTAAGTATTTACACGGTTTAGTTTGGTAATAAGTAAGTAATGCATGAATTAAGATAAATCAAGTCCCACAGTCTCACTTTCATATTTTACTTAGAGTGTGTGCCGCCCTTTAAAAAGCATTGTTCGGGACGAACAACTAAAAGTGTGGTGATCTGATGGACCATAATTGTATGAATCATAAACACAGATAAACCCACCAAATTAGACGCTTTGTCTATTTAACTTTTGCTTGTTAGTTCCGATATTTATCTGCAGGGTATTTTGACGTCTAGAGAGAATACATGCTAAGGAGGACGTTTAAAGCTGAATATGAATTACGAGTCATTCCAAGTCACGACCAGATGCTGACTGAAGAAATATCATGAACCTGACATGGAATCACTCAAAACAAGTCCAACCGAAGAGCAACCAGAGACAGTCCGGAGCTGAAAGGACCGATGGCTTTTGTGAAAACCTCACAAACCTCACAAACCACTCTCCTCATGCCACCTAGCCGGCGGCTCCTCCCTCACAACTCCTCTCCTCCTCTCCTTGCAAGCCACATGGCCGGCGGCTTTGGGGAAGAAGACAAGAGGACCGGCGGCTTTTGCTCTCCTCCATGGATATCTTGCCATGTGGTGGCCTCTCCTCCACACCTCTCACTCCCCCATGGCTATAAATACCAAGCCATTCCCTTTGTAATCAACATCTCATTCTCATTCCAATTCCATAAGTTAGTGAGAGAAGCTCTCACTTCTCTCTAGATTAGGGCACCACTCTTGTAAACACTTGTTTCAATCTATAATACTCCTGTTGGTTCTTGAGTATTCTAGTAGTTCCAGAGTTTACTCCTGTTGGTTCTTGAGTATTCTCTTTACTTTACTGTCTTAGCTATGATATCCACCTCTATGGATATTCGTAGCTAAACCCTTCATTCGGTTGAAGGGGTGTACTTATATCAGACAATGTTTTAGACCCTGCACCTAGTGCCTCTCTGTGTTCAAAACTTGTTCTATGTGCCACATATTAGGTTAGAATTTCCAAGGTTGAGTGGATGCTTTAACGGGCAAAGCTCTTCCGTGGGGTTCGTGAACATACTCGGGTAAGTGGATGCTTTAACGGGCAAAGCTTATCTGAGGAGTTCGACCTCTCTTAAAAACCATTTGGTTGATCGTCACTGAAGATCAAATGGATGCACATAAGGCTAAGATACTTCGAAAGGAGGAATTAGTCTAAATAGAACAAGTGTTCTAAATGATGTGGCAAGTCTTGTGCTAGAAATAGCCTCGATTCATCTTTGAACACATAGTATGATCATTAGAGGTCAATGATAAACAGACTATGATACAAGGCCCCTGCAATTGAATACTTCCTTTTAACTGCAATATCAACTGCTGACGTTCCGCAAGACTTGCCAATCACGCAACAACCGCTGTAAGTCTTTCCTTTTATTTTCAGTATTTACTTTTCTGTCATTAACTTTTCCACACTAAAAACCAAAACCAACCAAAAAGTCACGTAGTTATTCGCGCTAAAACCTCAATCAACCCTAAAATCACGTTCCCCGCCAGTACATTTCTCAAAGAACGACTTATCCCCCTAATTCCCTTGGGTTCGACCCCTACTTACCACTTGCTACCCAGTAGTGAAGTCGCGAGTAGCGGACTTATAAATTTATTCTTGACTTTCGCACACGACGACTGTGCGTCCGTCAATAATCAAAGAAGTTTCTTAAACGAGATTGAAGATATATTGGAGGATTATCTACAAGAGATATGCGCAAGATATTAGGAAAGATTTCCTAAAAGATATAGGCGGTTTAGTTTAGGAATCCTATTTGTTTTAGGGTTTCTACCGCACTATATAAGTAAGGCTAATGCTTAGGTATTAGTTAGCACTTACGGAGATATTACTCACGCTCACATTCATTGAAGGGATGTGGAGGTAATCGGCCGGCGATTTAATCACTCTGATTATTCACGGCGCTCGGATTCAGTCTGTTCTAGTGCTCGACAGACTGATCGTAGAACAACGTTCAAGGTACACGCACTGGTGTTCTAAACTGCGCATTCGGGAGAAGGCGCTGATTCTCACGGAGGATCACATTGGTGGATACGGAGGAGGAGCTCAGATCTAGGGGAGACCTAGTTTGCAATTGCTAGAGTGTCTGAGGCTCAGGTTGTTTAAGAGATACTCTGTAAACATAAAACCCTATACTCGCAATACTCGTTATTAGTGAATTGCTATCCATCGGGCTAAGAGACAGTCCCCATACGTAGGCTCGTTACCGCCGAACTGGGTAACAATTTTGCATATCGTTTTAATTTCCGCATTGCATTAATTATCGCATAAGTTGTTCTAGATATTGTTCTGCACCCGACCAGAACAACATCTCATCTACCACGGGAAGATTACAGAACAGTATATCTCGAAGTAATTAGCACGAGGAAAATATCTCGTATTTATAATGGAGTCATCAGAAATGAAGATTGGGTGCGTCTCCTGGCTGAACAGCAACTGCAGTCTGATAAATGGTATATATGTTATATGAGGGTCTGGGGGGATTCTACCAGATGAAAAAAGGGGCGAGGGAAGTGTACTGTGATGGATCCTATGAGGGTAGAAATAATGTCGTAGGAAAATGTCCGACATTGTGATAGATAGATCAGTGTTCCAATTTGCTGGAGGTTAATAAAGGATGGAATGTGGAGCACATTATAAGAGAGGAAAACACTGTTGCGGATTGGATGGCGAACTGGGCCAGGAGGAGCTGGTCAAGGCGGGACGCAATTCCTATAGTATGCTCAGATGCTGTTGCTGGGTATTCTTAATGTTCAAGACCAAGAGCAGAGGAATCACAACTCACGCTGAGCCTTTTTTATTTTTGGCGTGCTTTGGTTTGAAGGCGACTGCGGCAGGAGGCTTATTCGGAGAGTGTTGAACTGTATTTCTTGTGTTTATTATCAGTTTCTTTTGTTGGATGTTCTCGTTTCACAGGACTGTCATTCTATTAGTTGTGTGGGACTTACAGTGTCTGTCTGGTTTCCATGTGGTCGCAGTTTTAATCTTAGGTCAGATCTTTATACACGTTTATGTCAACAATGTATGTTTCTCAACAAATGCAGACCGTTGTCTTTTTAACCGAAGATGTCCAAGAAACTACCATTACTTACTTTTGGGTTCTACTCAATGTGTTCGAGAACACAGCACATGAAAGAACACGAAGCAAAAATCCATTATGCACACATGAGTGGCTATTAAACTCGTTACAAATTTGGTGCATTCATTCAGATAGCCAAACTGCCTTTAGCAAAGTTTAAAGATCAGGCACCACTCTGTGCAGCGAATATAGGTGTTCGGCCAAGTGGTATAATGTGATCTTTCATCACTTCATACTCATCAATGCCTATCTGGGCACTTTCAAAAACCTACAAGCAGTAGAAAACACCAATGACATGTCAATACTAGTTCGCTTCTACAGGAATACATCAGATGCAGATGTGTCAGTGTTGTTATTTATTTACCTTGTGCAGCAACATTCTTTGACTTGTCATGATTGGTTGAAGCGCAGGTAATCTACATACAGAGAGGGCATCGAGGAACAACAGTGTAATTAGTTGCCACTGTCTCATTCGAAGTGATGGCAGTGGGTCAATGAATGTCATGGTGTCCAATAAACCATCCTGTTTTCGAGAAAGGGAACAATATATTTTTTTAAGAAAAAAAAAACATATATGAACCACGAATGCAATCCATGAGCACAAAATCATGAGGGGGCACATCTGGATTTCATCAAAGGCAGATTTCGATCTGTACTTGTCAAACTGAAAATTTAGGGGCATGGAAACTTCAATGGGAGTCCTAGACCTTTAAAACTGGAGTCAACTGGCATTTCTATTTCTACAGAAGCAAAGGCAAAGCATGTACTAGTCTTTAATATAATTTTGTATTGCACTTTTAATGCAGCGAACTAAATCACCATACAACCATACACGTCGACTTATCAAAATGCACATTAGACACTCCCTAGCTAAAAGACTTTTACTCAACACAGTAAAATTTCAAACACAGGATCCATTCCTCATATTTAAACCTAATTTGTTCACGAATCAACGAAATCAACGATTTAGAAAATTGAGGACCCAGCAACATAAAAAGAACAAGACAATATTGTGTGATACATACGGTTCCCACTTCCTAGGTATAATATATATAAGGAAGCATCAACTGCGAGGCGGATTTCTATAATAAGAGCCATATTTAATCAGAAATTGTCAATCAAAAGAAAAGAGAATGCTTAGAATATCAGGTTTGTACCAGTGCTCTTTCCATATTAGAAACAGGAACAGGCAACCTCAATTCAGCAACAAGTCCAGGCAATGCCCGTGAAAGATAACCAGCAAGCACTAGCTTTATTTCAGAAGAGCCACCGCCGGACAAAATTATCTTCTGTGGATACTCTTTACCATTAATGGACAAGTACTCTTCATGTGAGCTTTCATCTTGTCCGTATATATAAGCCACTGAAGATGAAGTTATCCAAGCAAAGATTGACATAAACATAGTTGCAAATGGAGACAGCTGAAAGATAAAAATAAATGGATTAATTAGAACACACTCATGTATGGTACCAAGCAGCAATAACACAAAATAAACAATTATGCTGAGTAAACAAAAGACGTACAGCTAAACTAAATCCATCTGGTGGGGGCTCCAACCAAGAGTCTGTAGAATCCAATATATCAGACTCTGACATCTCACGTTTCTTGGGCCATTTGATTGCAGTCGTGTCTAAATCAACCATGCCATTATTATCAACTGTTGCTTCCCCTTTACCGTCATCATGATGAGGTGGTAAAATGATGATTCCAGCTTCAGACACTGAAACAGAAGTGATGGCACTCAACAAATAAAGTGTAATAACAGTAACTATAAGAATCAATACTTGTGATTATGGCCTCATTCAAAGATAAGTGAGTTTGAAGACCAGATTATTTATGTCCAGTAAATTACTGAGAAACAATTCAATGCCATTCATGTTAGAAATCCATAATAGTAAAGAATAGCAAGTTAAGGGCATACCTGCATCGTTAACATCAGCTTCTCCGGACGCAACAGCTTCGGCAGCCTGGTTCAATGCAGTTGCACACGCTTCAGCAGAAGCAAAGCGGATCACATTACTGTCATCATTGTTTTCTTCCGCCTTAGCTTCAGCTTTTATACAGATTTTGCCACTATCTACATTCTCCAGTTCCTCAATTTCACAAAGGTTTTTCTTTCCGTGATCACCAACTTGCTCATCAGCCCAGGAAACGGAGTGAGTTTGCTTTCTTGAGCCTGAAGATTTTAATGAGGATTTGCGCATGCTTTCACACAGCTTTGAAACACCATCAACACACACATTCTCTGTTGCTCCTGTAGGGCCAGCAATGAGGCTAGCACCAATTTCTGTCGCAACATGTTTGTCTTTTGTGAGAGTTCGGTTCTTTCGAAATTCTGAAACTCTTGTATTTGTTTCAATGCTATCTTTGGAAGGCTGATGAGATGCTTCGAGTATGGTAAACTGGTGATCTGCATTATTTGAGCTCGGAGTTCCCATTGGTATTCTTGGCGTACTGGAAGTGGCATCCATTCTGGACGAAGGCATCTTTGAAACACTATACTCATCCCCAGTAATTATACAACTAGTGAAGTCCATATCATTAAAAAATGAAGCCTGTTTCGCAGTTTGTTTGGCTTTGGACACTGCAGCATCAAAATTTCAGTAGCAGCAAAGACAACAAAAATGTCACAAGAAAATATGTGGCATTAGAGTGCAACTATCAAGCAACCCAACTTTAAAATTTACCTTTCTTCTGCTTTATGGAATGAGAAGGTTGACAACTACGATCTTTGCGAGGAACATAACCCTCAATAGCATTTGACGGGCCAACCCAGTTCACCAAGTGCATATTTTCACCATTAAGAGCATTCTTTTCTTGAATCATCAACTTGGAGACACCCAAGTTATCATTCTTACCGAAACCCTCACTTTTAGCCTCTAGACTCAGACAGGCAAACTTTCTCATAACATTTTCTATCTTTGTTGGGTTCAAGTCCGAGGACCTCTCCTCCTGTAGACTAACAGCAAATGCTCGACTATTAACAACACAACTGGATGAGCAATACGCATCCGTTTCCTGCAGGTCAAAAACCTTATGCTCCTTTAGAGACACACGGTACCGACCCTTCCTTTGACGCTCAGTCGGCAATTGGTTTCTGCAAAGAGGATAACCACAGAGATTTACAATAGTTCTTTCTGTGACAACATCCTCATAGTCGCCCCTAGACATTAAGGAACCCGCCAGAATCAGCATATGTTCCTCCTGAATGCCATCCAAGAGAGCTAACTGTATCTTATGCACTGCATCCTTTACAGCTGCAATTTGAGTCTCCGCCATTGAAAATATTTCTTCAATTTCTGATAAGCAACCAAAACAATGCACAATAATCTTGCCTGATACACAACACAATCAACAAATAAATGAAATTGGAATTGGATCACAGCCACTAAGAAGTTTCTAATAATCCACCATCAAACATGTACACCGCAAAATAAATAAAATGGGAAACTAAATGAGGCCTCTTTGGCAGTCAACTCCGAAGCTCAAAGGAGCACACAATTGACAATGACCTTACAAATAACTAACTACCTTAAAAAATTACCAATTTAACTAGCATTTAGTATATATATAAAAATGGATTACAACAAAGTTATAACAACTGCAACAGAGTACATATAAGAACTCAGCGTTTTCCAATGCTAGTGGACACATGCTAAGGCTGTATAAATTAAGTGATAGAAACCAATGATCGACTTTCTTCTGAATAGAGCATGCTATTGCTTAGGAAGTCGTGAAACTGAGTAAAAGTTTCATCTCCTTGGTGGAGAATTTTGAGCATTTAAACTAACAGCACATGAAACAAAACCAATTATTAATAGGAATTGATTGATAACTCATAACTTCAACCAACGGCCAATAATGAAACCTGACAGGAGAAGAAAAGGTGAAAAACCACAAAACTAAACCTTGGACACTAACAATAGAGCGCCATTCAACGGAATGGAAAGAAGAAGGATCAAATCAAATGATTTGAAGCTAGCATGCACCCAACTGGATATAACCTCAGAATTATATCAGTGTTTTTGTGAGTAGCATATGACACTAGATAAATAGACGCTGACAAACCTGGTTAAGGTCTTCACATGAATGCTGAGGAGTGTGATGTTGATACCTTGTTATTATAACTTCAGTTCCAGAGGGTGCGATTCTGAAAACAAAACGAAAATATTAAAAGGAGAGTATAACTAATGTATAGTTATATACAGAAACAGATTCCAGACTTGTGGAGGATCCTGAATTTAATTTTCAAACGAACATAGAACCTTGTTACAGCTACCTGTGTTTGCGGTGTTTGGTTCTGACAAAACAGTGATTAGTGAACAAAACAAACTGAAACAATAAGCCGACATCAAACCCTAACTCCCCCAATTCTCTGACCAAACTTCATTAATTCCCAGAAAGAAAAACCTTCCGCTAATAAGTACTCACAGCTTAGTTGACGGAATCGTATAAGCAGACGAATCGAAGGGCGTTGCCCGTCTTCTCCCAGTTCATGGCCTGCCCAATTTTGCTTTTACGCATTTTACAAACTATATAAAAAAAGTAAAAATAAAAAGGGGCCAAACTCTACATACAGCCCTGCCCACCCCACTTTATACGTCTACGTGACTATCGGTACACAATAAACAATTATTGGGAATCAAATAAACATTATGGAGCCAGTATATAAATGTCATTTCAGTTTCCAGTTTAAATAAACATGTGTTTTCAATATAAAACTAGAGGAAAGATAAAGTGCAAAATATATTTATGGTGTAAAATGTAAAGTTGTTAAAACTGAGTTATAATTGGTCGTTGATAAATCAAAAGTACGACATAGTTTGTTAAGTGTATTTTATAATTTGTCACCGAGAAATTAACCATAAACGAGATTTAATCTCATACGTCCAAATGACTAGATCAAGGGTTGTCATTGGTTTGTATTTTTTACAAAAATATGTCATTTACACCGAATCCTTTTTCTATAAGACTATATAATTAAACTGTAAAAGATGTTTATCTCCGGTTAGATCAATCTCAACTTGGGGGTATGATGGACCATAATTATACGAATCAAAAACACAGTAAAACCCACCAAATTAGACTGTTGGTCTATTTAACTTCTGCTTGTTAGTCCCGATTTATTTCTACAGGGGATTTTAGAGACTAAAGAGAAAACACGGTAAGGAGAGGATTTTACGCTGAAAAGATATTAAGAGTCAATCCAAGGTCAAGATCAGACGCCGAACGAAGAAATCTCAAGATCCTGACGTTTAATTACTCAAATCAAATCCATCCGAGGAACAATCAAAGTCAGACCGGAGCAAAATTGGACTGATAGTTTTATGAAAAGACTGCACAAAACTGTCAAAACTCATCCATGGACCAAGTGACCGGCGGCTTTGGGAGGATTGGATGACTCATGGGTGGCAAACTCCTCCTCCTCCTCCTTGTGACCAGTGGCTTATGGCAAGGGGTGGCCAAGGGAGGAAAACCTCCCCATTTTTAGACTTGCAACCGGCGGCTCTTTGAGCCACCATGGGAAGATGACAAGTGGTGGCTCCTCCTCCACATCTTCAAAGCCTCCTCCTCCACCCTTGGATGCAACACCACTTGCCACCATCTTGGCCCTCCATCCTCCTCCCCTTGTGGCTATAAAAGGAGGCTTCTCCTCCTCATTTCAATCATCCACAAATCCAAAAAAATCCAAAATTTGTAAATCACTTCTCTCTCTAAGTTTGGCAAGTTGTAAGTTTGGTTTTGGAAATAATACTCCTGTTTGTTCTTGAGTATTATACTGATTGGAAATAATACTCCTGTTTGTTCTTGAGTATTATACTTTAGAGAATACTCCTGTTGGTTCTTGAGTATTCAGTAGGAAATTGGGAATACTCATGTTGGTTCTTGAGTATTCCACCCCTTTCCCTCTTACTGTTTTCAAAAACCCCCGAGTATTTAGTTATGATGTCCTTTTCCATGGATATTCGTACTAAACTCCTCATTCGGTCGAAGGTATTTTCTTGTATTATATAATGTTTTAATTTCTTTTAGTTTCATTTCTTTGTATTCAAAACTTGTTCTATGTGCCATATATAGTCAAAATTTCCAAGGTTGAGTGGAAGCTGTAACAAGCAAAGCTCTTCCGTGGGAATTCGTGATCATAGTCGGTAAGTGGAAGCTGTAACAAGCAAAACTTATCGAGGAGTTCGACTTATCTAAAACACCACTTGGTCGATCGTAACTGAGAGATCAGGTGGATGCACAAAAGGCTAAGATACTTCGAAAGGAGGAATTAGTCTGAAGTAGAATAAGTGTTGCTTTAAACGATGTTGCAAGTCTTGCGCTGCGAAAGGGCCTCGATTCATCTTTGAATACTTAGAAAGGTTACTAACGGTTATTAATAAACATGTTATAATACAAGGTACCTGAAACCGAATACTTTTCCTTGAATTACAAAAAAAACCCCTGTATTTACTTTTATAAACTGCTCGATCAACTACAACCATCAACCGCTCATCTACCGGAGGAATCGCAATCACGCATCACCCACTGTAAGTCTTCTTCCCTTAACTCTTTTACTTTTAGTATTTTAATTTCTGTATTTATTTTCTATATTTACTTTTCCGCATAAAAAACCAAAAAAACCAAAAACAGTATCTTAGTAATTAGCAGTAAGTCCGCAATCGACCTAAAATCACTCACCATACGATCCCTTAAAGAACAGTTATCCCTCTAATTCCCTTGGGTTCGACCCCTACTTACCACTTACTACCCAGTAGTGTAGTCGCGAGTAGCGGAAAATATAAATTTATTTGTACAGAGAACATTGCACCTTAACGACAGTGCAGTGCGCTCTGTCAAATTGGCGCCGTTGCCGGGGAATTAGCCATCGGATTAGTTGTTCTTTCCCTCCTATGTCCTCATGACGCAACCCCCTTCATATGCATGGACAACAAGACATCTCCCTCTGTTCGGAGGTACGGATGGAGAAGACCAATTACTACACTGCCGAAACTTTCACCACGTTTGTTGCCACATAAAACCTGAAAATGAAATGTTAGAGGAGTTTAAACTTAAATGCTTTAAATTTTCTTTAACTGATTTTGCAACGATCTGGTATTATACGTCAACCGCTAGTAGTGCAGTACAGTTTGTGAACCTCTGCGTTCCATTCCTACGAGAATTCTCCCCCCATCCTTACGACAACAAACCCGAGAAAAAATCATGAGCCTTAAACAATCCCGGGATGAGACTTTGGACGAATACTACACGAGCTATGACACCATCGTCTCAAACTGCCCGCACCATGGATTCACGAAGAAAGTTCTGCTTCAAAAATTTCTTCGTGGGATGAAGGCTGATGATCTAACAAGGATTAACGAAGCAATGAGGAGATCAGCCAGGAACTTCTCCCTGGCGGACATGTGGAACCTCATAGATAACCTGGCCGCAGCCACAAAACGAATACCCCAAGCTGACGGAGAAATGCAGACAGAAAGAGAAGAAACTCCCGAGCCATCAGAAGACTGGGATATAGAAAGTGTCGGGAGCAACGAGGAAGTGTCAGCAATGGAAGAAGTCCAGAATACCACCGACATGCTGCCAAAGCCATACCCAGCTATCATCACCCAAGCAGCCAAAACCATCTATGACCAGTTTCTCACAAACGGACACGACGAGGCAGAACCGAGCCTTAAGATGCAAGCTTCCCGACTTTTCCCCTCGATCAATAGGCAAATCGCTGAAAACTATGTGATCCATGAAGAGGCTGAAAAGAGGATGGGAAAAGAGCCTGAGCAGAACGACTCCTCAATGGAGCATGTTTTCGCCAAGACTGGAAAAGGCCGCCCTGAACACCAGAAAACCCAGTTCAAGAGGCTAGTGGTCAAAGATCCCTCACCTTCTCAAAGATGTTGGAAGGAGACATCACCAGAACAACGGGAACGGGGTCCAAGCACTTCTGCTCACAAGAAATCGGGTAAAGGCAAGGCAAAAAGCAACACAGGAACGGTGGCAAAATTCGACCTGAGCCACCCATGGGATCCCAACCAGTGATCCAGGAATAAGGTACTGTCGAGCCAACGATGTTAAACAAGTGCACTGGTCGGGAGGTAACCCGACACTATCTTACTTTTCGCACTTTAATTTTCTGTCTTTTATTTTTTGTATTTTACTTTTTCAATAAGTCGCTCTCACCCACTTGGTGCATAGAAGATTTGACTATTCAGGAATCGGACTTGGGTGCAATATTAAGCCAGTCAGGGCTACGCTAAGAGTTCAAGGCCCCAGCCGAACTCCCTCGATTATCCAGCCTCGTGCCATGTCGTTCACTCGACACCTTAAAGGGAGTTCTGTTCTTCCCTTTTCCTTAATATCATTTCTTTCTCGTAATTGTCTGCTTGCATGGCTTTTGAACTAAGTAGTGCTGAAAGGCACGACTTCGTTCAAAAGTGTGGGGTGAGATCCGCATGTGTACATAAATAAATAACATGTTTTTTCTTTTTTAATGTATCTTTTTGAAAATATGAACTTAAGAATGTGAAAAAGATAGATCTAAAATTCGTGCATTTACCTTGTGAAAATTCAACTGTCTAAAAACTTAGAACGTAACTTCTCATTTGTCCCTTTGTGCTGAGATAAACTAGGGATGTGTAGTTGATAGAAATGCCCTAGAGAGGCTTGGCAAGCAATCGAAGGATCGAATCAAACTATATGGTTTTCGAAGTCAGTGGAGGCTGCACTTCGGGTTTCAGTGAAGATTGAAGGCATCTCCGCCATGCAGTGTTTATGCAAAAAGAAAAAAAGGCGAGGACGGGAATCAGACCGTCCTCTCTCTAGTCAAAGTAGCCGAGAAAATAGATGAGCGACCCTCATCTTGACCCGCGCAAAACGACAAGGATGAGAGGAGCGGGGAAGTATTTCCATAGGCTTGCGGGCGATGATTGGACCTCCCAAAAAGGCTTGAGAAAATGGGCTAGCAAGTCACAAAGACGCAAAAAGCTCAAAGAAGCAAATCAAGAGGCCAAAGGCCCAAAATTGTGAAGGTTTTAACCGAACAAAAAGTGAAGTACTCAAAGAGTCAAATCAAAGGCCAAAGGCCGATTCACTACAAAAAGCTGTCCCTCGCCAAAAGAAAATCAAAGTACTCAAACCATTGAAACCCAAACCGAATCACGTTCTAGAGAAAGCTACAAGGAAACCATATAGTGAGAGATGATCCCGAGGTTGCAGTCCAGGAGCCTAAAAAGGGCTATCTCCCGAAACATCCAGAATAATTTGCATCTCAGCACGGAGGTACAAGTATCAAGTTTCTTCTATTTATTTACACAGTTCAATTTGGTAATAAGTAAGTAATGCATGAATTAGGATAAATCGAGTCCCACGGTTTAATTTTCATATTTAAAGCCAAACTTAGAGTGCCGCCCTTTAATAGCATTGTTCGGGACGAACAACTAAAAGTGTGGGGTGATCTGATGGACCATAATTATACGAATCAAAAACACAGTAAAACCCACCAAATTAGACTGTTGGTCTATTTAACTTCTGCTTGTTAGTCCCGATTTATTTCTACAGGGCATTTTAGAGACTAAAGAGAAAACACGGTAAGGAGAGGATTTTACGCTGAAAAGATATTAAGAGTCAATCCAAGGTCAAGATCAGACGCCGAACGAAGAAATCTCAAGATCCTGACGTTTAATTAGTCAAATCAAATCCATCCGAGGAACAATCAAAGTCAGACCGGAGCGAAATTGGACTGATAGTTTTATGAAAAGACTGCACAAAACTGTCAAAACTCATCCATGGACCAAGTGACCGACGGCTTTGGGAGGATTGGATGACTCATGGGTGGCAAACTCCTCCTCCTCCTCCTTGTGACCGGTGGCTTATGGCAAGGGGTGGCCAAGGGAGGAAAACCTCCCCATTTTTAGACTTGCAACCGGCGGCTCTTTGAGCCACCATGGGAAGATGACAAGTGGTGGCTCCTCCTCCACATCTTCAAAGCCTCCTCCTCCACCCTTGGATGCAACACCACTTGCCACCATCTTGGCCACCATCCTCCTCCCCTTGTGGCTATAAAAGGAGGCTTCTCCTCCTCATTTCAATCATCCACAAATCCAAAAAAATCCAAAATTTGTAAATCACTTCTCTCTCTAAGTTTGGCAAGTTGTAAGTTTGGTTTTGGAAATAATACTCCTGTTTGTTCTTGAGTATTATACTGATTGGAAATAATACTCCTGTTTGTTCTTGAGTATTATACTTTAGAGAATACTCCTGTTGGTTCTTGAGTATTCAGTAGGAAATTGGGAATACTCCTGTTGGTTCTTGAGTATTCCACCCCTTTCCCTCTTACTGTTTTCAAAAACCCCCGAGTATTTAGTTATGATGTCCTTTTCCATGGATATTCGTAGCTAAACTCCTCATTCGGTCGAAGGTATTTTCTTGTATTATATAATGTTTTAATTTCTTTTAGTTTCATTTCTTTGTATTCAAAACTTGTTCTATGTGCCATATATAGTCAGAATTTCCAAGGTTGAGTGGAAGCTGTAACAAGGAAAGCTCTTCCGTGGGAATTCGTGATCATACTCGGTAAGTGGAAGCTGTAACAAGCAAAACTTATCGAGGAGTTCGACTTATCTAAAACACCACTTGGTCGATCGTAACTGAGAGATCAGGTGGATGCACAAAAGGCTAAGATACTTCGAAAGGAGGAATTAGTCTGAAGTAGAATAAGTGTTGCTTTAAACGATGTTGCAAGTCTTGCGCTGCGAAAGGGCCTCGATTCATCTTTGAATACTTAGAAAGGTTACTAACGGTTATTAATAAACATGTTATAATACAAGGTACCTGAAACCGAATACTTTTCCTTGAATTACAAAAAACCCCCTTGTATTTACTTTTATAAACTGCTCGATCAACTACAACCATCAACCGCTCATCTACCGGAGGAATCGCAATCACGCATCACCCACTGTAAGTCTTCTTCCCTTAACTCTTTTACTTTTAGTATTTTAATTTCTGTATTTACTTTTCCGCATAAAAAACCAAAAAACCCAAAAACAGTAGCTTAGTAATTAGCAGTAAGTCCGCAATCGACCTAAAATCACTCACCATACGATCCCCTAAAGAATAGTTATCCCTCTAATTCCCTTGGGTTCGACCCCTACTTACCACTTACTACCCAGTAGTGTAGTCGCGAGTAGCGGAAAATATAAATTTATTTGTACAGAGAACATTGCACCTTAACGACAGTGCAGTGCACTCCGTCAGGGTACAAAGCTATAAAAAAAATCTGTGTTTGTGGTTTGTACCAACTCTTTGTTATAAATATTATTAGTAATGTGTTTGTGGTTTGTACCAACTCTTTGTTATAAATATTATTAGTAATGTTGGATGATTCTTAGCCTTTTAAGGCGTCATATGAAGTGCCCCATGAAGTGTTCAAGGTGTGTCATTTATATCTCCGTATTTATTGCTTGTCTCCATGTAATCTTATAAATAGAGGTCATTTGTAGAACAACATTTGAATATCATCAATAATATTCCTCTCTACATTTGTCCCGTATATGTTCATGGTCATCTCCATTTAAGTTTCTTTCGTCCATACTTTTCACAACACGTTATCAGCACGAATTGCTCAAGATAAGTGATCCAAAATCCTCTTTCCTTTTATTATTTACATGATGCGATGATAGCAACATTGTGTTCATTCTAAATCTCGGAATCGCCTAGCATTTGAGAGAATCAGTTTCTTTATGGTTATAGCATGTATGCATACTTCAAATCTAAATCTTTTATGTTATACTATGTATATTTCATCTAATCATGTTTTTTAAAATATTGGCATCCTTACTTTTATATGTCGAAACTTGATTTTCTTTTATGTTCATAACACGTTTATTACACGTTCTATGTCATGGATAATTTGTATGTGACTTATTTCTCTTATGTTTAGATTATGTTAGATTTAGTGGCATGCATGTGTTTTGGCAAAACCCTGTGAGATTTGTCATCCGCCTCAGTCCATAGAGCTTCTGGTTTCAGAACAGCTTCTCCAGTGAGATTTTCCATCGTGGGTTCAGTCCATCCAGTCAAGACTGCCTTCCAAGCCCTTTCATCGAATATTTTAGAAAAGATTTCATCTTGGGCTTCCAGGAGGCATAGTGATGGACCAAAGTTATACGAGTCAGAAACACAGTAAAACCCCCTTAATTAGACTGTTTGTCTATCTAACTTCTGTGTTAGTCCCGATATATTTCCACAGGGCATTTTAGAGACTGAAGTGAAAACACGCTAAGGAGAGGATTTTATGCTGAAAAGATAACAAGAGTCAATCCAAGGTCAAGATCATATGCCGACTGAAGAAATATCAAGGATCCTGACGTTGAATTGACCATAACAAATTAATCAGAGGAATCAGGAGTGGAGTCAAGACAGCCCGGAGAAGAAACACATTGACAGTTTTGTGAAAAGACTGCACAAAACTGTACAAATCTCACATTGGACAAGGATGACCGGCCACTTGAAGAAGTGGTGGCCAAGGGAGGAGCTCCTCCTCCTTGGCCACCGCCTACCGGCGGCTTTGGGTGGTGGTGACCGGCGGCTTTTGCCCCTCCTCCACATGTCACCACCACCTTCCTCCTCCTCTCCTTCCTCCACATGTGGCCATCTCCTCCCTTGATTTTTTCCTCCAATCAAAATGCAACACTTGTAGCCATCTCCTCCTCCTCCCATGTCTATATAAGGAGGCCTCTTCCTCCTCATTTCACACACCAAAATCCAATTTCACTTCTCTCTCTAGAAGTTGTAATATTTGTAACGTTGTAATTTTGGCTTTGGAAATAAAGGATAGCTCCCTTGGCGCTTCAACGGTTGTAAGTAATTCTTAGTATTTATTCATCTATTTTATTTCCTTAGTATAATGTTTAGCGCGATGAATAGTAGCTAAACTTGTAGTTCGGTCTAAGGGGCGCACTTGTATTATAAAATGTTTTAAGACTATTAACTTAGTGTCTAGTCTTAGTATTCAAAACTTGTTCTATGTGCCATATATAGTCAGAGTTTCCAAGGTTGAGTGGATGCTGTAACAAGCAAAGCTCTTCTGTGGGAATTCGTGATCATACTCAGGTAGTGGAAGCTGTAACAAGCAAAGCTATCTGAGGAGTTCGACTCATCCTAAACCCCATCTGGTCGAGCGTAACTGTGAGATCAGGTGGATGCACCCAGGCTAGCATACCTTAGGGTATTGGCGCTAGACTGAAATAGAACATGAGTTGCTTTAAACCGGTGTTGCAAGTCTTGAGCTGTAACTAGCCTCGATTCACCGTTTGAATACCTAGATGATTCACTAATGGTCAATGATAAACAGGATATAATACAAGTCCCCTGAAACCGAACATTTCTCTTTAATTATAAACTGTAATTTACTTTCCAGTATTAAAATCAACCAACCAACCAATCAATCAATCAAAATAGCTGGTAGCTTTAAAACCAACCAACCGACCTTAAACACGCTCCCACGCTGCGTAATCCCCCCCGAAGAACAATTATTCCCCTAGTTCCCTTGGGTTCGACCCCTACTTACCAAGTACTACCCAGTAGTATAGTTGCGAGTAGCGGACTATTATAAATTTATTTGCACAATCGCTTTGACGACGAGCGGTTCTGTCAAATTGGCGCCGTTGCCGGGGAACTAGTCATCGGATAACTGTTCTTTGAATCGTTACGCGCTTCAAAACAACCATGTCTCGCAAAGAAAGTCACCATGACTACCAGGATGACGAAGAAATAAACCTGTACGATCAGAATGATGAGGTACCGTTTCCATTCGTCGACGATCCGGAACAACTCATCAGAAACAGAAGAGCTCGTGATAGGGAAGCAATCAGAAGAAACCAAGAATTACCCGAGGACCGAAATGCAGCTGGTCCAGTACAACCTCCTATCCATCCCCCACGACCACAACCTCAACCTCGATACATGCCAAGAAGAGAACCCGCTTTCGACGACTACTATGGGGATAACTACTACCGTGAACCAACTATGGGCGAGTTAAATGCCCCTAATTTCGAGACACAGCCGTGGTGCATCTATGAGAGCCCTGAATTAGAAAATATAACCATCAACGCATCAGTGGCACACAGCCTGCCAAAATTCTCAGGATCTCAAGGAGAATCTGCCGCAACTCACCTCCAACGCCTACATGGCATTTGCCAGAATCTAAAGCCCAATCGAGTGAATATGGACGACTTCAAGTTAAAAGCGTTCTATTTTTCCCTCATAGACTCGGCAAGCGACTGGTTCCTTTCATTGCCTTCCGGAAGCATCAGAACATGGGCTCAGATGCAGAAGAAGTTCTTAGACAAATACTATCCGGCTGGAAGAGCAATGCAAGTAAGGAAGCAACTACAGGAAATCAAACAAGGTCCCAATGAAACCATGTACGATTACCTGGAAAAGTTCAATCACCTAGAAAGGAGCTGCTGTACCCTTGGACTGCCCGAGAAACTCGTCATCGAGTACCTTATTGATGGATTAAGACCATTAGACAAAATGCTCTTGGATGCCTCAGCGGGAGGGTCCATGATGAATCTATCATTAAGTGGCATCAGAAATCTCATCGCCAACATTGCTGAAAATGCTCGATTTAGAGAAGAGACCACTCGCCAAGATGAATTCTCTCGATCAAAAAGGGTAGCACAAACTGAGGCATCAGTAAACTCCATAACTGAAGAGATGAAACAGTTAAAGGAGATGATGATTGAGATCATACGTAGACAGCCAGTTACGGTAAAACCTTGCGAGTTCTGTGGTTCTACGGACCACAAAACGGATGCATGCCCAACATTGATAGAAGAAGAACCGGCTGATGTGAATGCAGTGGGAGGATATCAAGGATACAACAACGTCAGAGCTGGACAAAATAGACAGTACGGTCAAACATCCAACCCAGGCTGGCGTAACAACAACAGCTATCTTCAGACGGAGACACAACCAGCTGTCCCTCAACTAGCGCAGTCATTCTACCAACCACCCCACCGACAATATCACCAGAACACTCCATCAGCAGGCCAATATCACCAAAAAGGGCCAAATCAGTACCAAGCCAGACCGAGCAATCAGCAGGAGCCAAGCAAGTCGCTCAACGACACGATGAAGGAGCTCACGGGAAACATTAATCAATTGGGTGCTTCACTACACCAGTACCAGGCAAAAACTGACGGTGCAATTTCAGAATTGACCAAACAAATGTCCCAGCTCGCCACCGCAATGTCAATACTCACTACTGAACCTGGCAGACTTCCTTCACAGACCATCCAAAATCCTAAGGCGAACATAAGCATGATAAGGAGGTCAAACATGAAGGTTACTCTAGGAGAAGTAGCACGGTCCCCAACCTACAGACTTACAAACAATCATTTCGACCGTAGGAGTCGACATGATTGGAATCAAGAAGAAGACCGACCCAATGATGGCAAAACATGGGTTACACATGCCGACAATGGACGATATGCATTCACCGTCTGCATAACACCACCGCCTATTATACACACCGACGTACCAGCATCAGGATGGGACGACGACAACAACTTAAGGCCAAGAAATAGGCAGACTGGTCAAAGAATAGAAAGAGCCCTCGTTTCAGACCATGAGTCACAACCGGAAAGAGATAAAGACCCAGGAGCCTTTACAATCACTTGCGGTATTGGTGAAACCCAGATCCACAAATGCTTAGTCGATCTTGGGGCTGCTGTCAACACCATGCCTTCCTCCTTGTATTACTTACTAGGACTAGGTCCGTTGAAACCTCCCCGGTCAAATATCGAGCTAGGAGATAAGTCATGCATCCGTCCGGTTGGAGAACTGGAAGATGTAATACTCCATGTGGGAGAGCTCGTCGTTGCTGCAGACTTCTATGTAATACCAACAGAAGAAACCATCGAAGACGATCCTCCGACAATAATATTGGGACGACCATTCCTCTACGCCACTAAAGCAAGAATCGATGTGGGCAAAGGGTCATTATCACTTAAGTTCGGCGGCAAAATTGCACACTTCTACATTAATAAGAGCCGCCCGGACACGAAGAAACCGCCAGACATAACACCTATCTCAGATCACAGTGCACAGTTTTCTGACCTGTCATTAGGGACCAAAAAAGTATCAAGACCAGCAGCTATGGTCAAAGGTCTCCCGCCTTCTCAGAAACAATGGAAAGAGAAAACACCAAAACAATGGAGCTCTTACTCCAGCAAGAAGTCAGGAAGAAGCAACACTGGAACGGTGGCAAAGTTTGACCTTTGCCACCCATGGGACCCAAACCAGTAATCCACAACGAGGTATAGTCGAGCCAACGACGTTAAACAAGTGCACTGGTCGGGAGGTAACCCGACACTATCTTACTTTTCCGCACTTTAATTTCTGTCATTTAAATTCAGTATTTAGTTTTAAGCTTGCATGACTTTTGAACTAAGGCACGCCTTCGTTCAAAAGTGGGGGGTGAAAACCACCTGTGTACATAAATAACATGCAGCTGTTTTTTCTTTTTTTTAGTAATAGTATCTTTTTGAAAATATGAACTTAAGAATGTGAAAAAGATAAATCATAATTCATGCATTAACCTTGTGAAAATTCAACTGTTTAAAAACTTAGAATGTAACTTTCCATTTGTCCTTTGTGCTGAGATAACTAGGGATGTGGAGTTGATGTAAACTGCCCTAGAGAGGCTTGGCATGCAATCGAAGGATCGAATCAAACTATATGGTTTTCGAAGTCAGTGGAGGCTGCACTTCGGGTTTCAGTGAAGATTGAAGTCATCTCCGCCATGCAATGCAAAAGGCGAGGACGGGAATCAGACCGTCCTATCTCCGGTCAAAGTAGCCGAGAAAATAGATGAGCGACCCTCATCTTGACCCACGCGAAAACGACAGTCAAAGTAGCCGAGAAAATAGCTGAGCGACCCTCACCTTGACCCGCGCGAAAACGGCAAAAAAGTGAGGAGCGGGGAGGTATTTCCATAGGCTTACGGGCGATGATTGGACCTCCCAAAAATGCTCGAGAAAATGGACTAGCAGTCACAAAAAGGCGAAAAGCTCAATGAAGCAAATCAAGAGGCCAAAGGCCCAAAATTGTGAAGGTTTTAACCGAACAAAAAGTGAAGAACTCAAAAAGTCAAAACAAAGGCCAAATGCCGACTCACTACAAAAGCAGTCCCTCGCCAAAAGAAAATCAAATTACTCAAACCACTGAAACCTGAACCGAATCACGTGCTAGAGAAAGCTACCAGAAAACCATATAGTAAGAGACGATCCCGAGGTTGCAGTCCAGGAGCCTAAAAAGGGCTATCTCCTCAGACATCCAATATAATTTGCATCTCAGCACGGAGGTACAAGTATTAAGTTTCTTCTATTTATTTACGCAGTTTAATTTGGTAATAAGTAAGCAATGCATGAATTAGGATAAATCAAGTACCACCGTCTAATTTTCATATTCCAAAGCCAAACTTAGAACTTACGCCCTGTAATAGCATTGTTCGGGACGAACAACTAAAAGTGGGGGGTAATCTGATGGACCAAAGTTATACGAGTCAGAAACACAGTAAAACCCCCTTAATTAGACTGTTTGTCTATCTAACTTCGGTGTGTTAGTCCCGATATATTTCCACAGGGCATTTTAGAGACTGAAGTGAAAACACGCTAAGGAGAGGATTTTATGCTGAAAAGATAACAAGAGTCAATCCAAGGTCAAGATCATATGCCGACTGAAGAAATATCAAGGATCCTGACGTTGAATTGACCATAACAAATTAATCAGAGGAATCAGGAGTGGAGTCAAGACAGCCCGGAGAAGAAACACATTGACAGTTTTGTGAAAAGACTGCACAAAACTGTACAAATCTCACATTGGACAAGGATGACCGGCCACTTGAAGAAGTGGTGGCCAAGGGAGGAGCTCCTCCTCCTTGGCCACCGCCTACCGGCGGCTTTGGGTGGTGGTGACCGGCGGCTTTTGCCCCTCCTCCACATGTCACCACCACCTTCCTCCTCCTCTCCTTCCTCCACATGTGGCCATCTCCTCCCTTGATTTTTTCCTCCAATCAAAATGCAACACTTGTAGCCATCTCCTCCTCCTCCCATGGCTATATAAGGAGGCCTCTTCCTCCTCATTTCACACACCAAAATCCAATTTCACTTCTCTCTCTAGAAGTTGTAATATTTGTAACGTTGTAATTTTGGCTTTGGAAATAAAGGATAGCTCCCTTGGCGCTTCAACGGTTGTAAGTAATTCTTAGTATTTATTCATCTGTTTTATTTCCTTAGTATAATGTTTAGCGCGATGAATAGTAGCTAAACTTGTAGTTCGGTCTAAGGGGCGCACTTGTATTATAAAATGTTTTAAGACTATTAACTTAGTGTCTAGTCTTAGTATTCAAAACTTGTTCTATGTGCCATATATAGTCAGAGTTTCCAAGGTTGAGTGGATGCTGTAACAAGCAAAGCTCTTCTGTGGGAATTCGTGATCATACTCAGGTAGTGGAAGCTGTAACAAGCAAAGCTATCTGAGGAGTTCGACTCATCCTAAACCCCATCTGGTCGAGCGTAACTGTGAGATCAGGTGGATGCACCCAGGCTAGCATACCTTAGGGTATTGGCGCTAGACTGAAATAGAACAGGAGTTGCTTTAAACCGGTGTTGCAAGTCTTAAGCTGTAACTAGCCTCGATTCACCGTTTGAATACCTAGATGATTCACTAATGGTCAATGATAAACAGGATATAATACAAGTCCCCTGAAACCGAACATTTCTCTTTAATTATAAACTGTAATTTACTTTCCAGTATTAAAATCAACCAACCAACCAATCAATCAATCAAAATAGCTGGTAGCTTTAAAACCAACCAACCGACCTTAAACACGCTCCCACGCTGCGTAATCCCCCCCGAAGAACAATTATTCCCCTAGTTCCCTTGGGTTCGACCCCTACTTACCAAGTACTACCCAGTAGTATAGTTGCGAGCAGCGGACTATTATAAATTTATTTGCACAATCGCTTTGACGACGAGCGGTTCTGTCACATAGTTTGATCCTTCAAGCAATGGCGGTCTGGTGGTGCTTTGTCCTTCCTTCAGAGTCATCTTGAATAGTTCAGGATCCCACTCAGTGTGTCGAGTGTCTGCTCTGATACCAATTGAAATTCTGTAGCCTGTTCAAGCTTCTGTTCAAGGTGTAGATGAGACAGACCTTGAACACCTTTTCAAATAGTTCAGCACACAAATTAAAATAGCGGCACACACAGAATGATACCCAGTTCGGCTTCGCCTACTCTGGGGGGTTTCTAACACCCTAAAGGGACACAAACCTTTATTATGAGTTTAGAGCTTACACGGAGACTTACGCTTACACTTCGTAATTGCCTAGCCTCTAATACTCTGTCTCTCAGATTTGCAATCTAGGTTCACCGCAGCTCACCTCAATCCCCTTCGTCCGAACCTTCTTTCCGAATGTGCTCGACCTTCTCTTGAAGCTCGGTTGCTTTCTCTCGAAAGCCGGTTGGTCTTTGTTGTGTGCCGCGGTAGGATCAATTCCAGGCAGTCTGAACAGCACACTTATTAGACTGTACCTGCGCCGATGAATTTCCAGTGGGGAAAAACAAACGGTCGTCGCTTTCTTCTTTTCTGATCGGTAGTATGCACTCGTGTGTATTTTGATTCTGAAAGCGATACAGATTTGGATGCCCTAGCATTCTATTTATATGCATGGGCGGGATCCAAATCTGTTTCAGATATTCTCATCAAATATTTAGGAAATATTCCTAAATATTCGATGTATATCTTAATCCAATCTTTGGGAAGATCTTGATATTTCTTCCACGCCAAGTCAGCCCTTCTTCTTTAAATGGATGCGAGGATATTGTTTGAATATCTGAAGCTCGAAATCTTCGCTGGCCGACTTCAGTTCAAAAAGATCTTCGATCTTTAGAACCTTCCAGAAAACATCCTTGCGTCTGCTCCACGCTGTTCATGAGCGCCAGGATGTGTTCAAACTCCCCCTAAACTCCTGCTCGAACTATCTAAAGATGTTTTGCCAATTACATGCCACTCAAGGGAACATCACATTGGGTAATTATGCAGATCTGAACCTACAGATGAAAAAACCTAGAGATGAGAAAGCTGAGATGGTTGAACAAAAGGCGGAACTCTTGGCAGTTATCTCGGCATTAAAGATCCAGATAGATAAAGACAAGGATGAACATGCTAAAGCTATGGAGGAACTGAAGAAAGCCAATACCATTCTGACCAGAAAAGAGGTACATCTACTTGAAGTTATCGATGCATTACAAGTAAAATATGGCATGGATACTTGTGGTTATGGTGAAACTGTGGGATAGCTGAATAATCTCAAGAAGTATGTTAAGATGCACAACTCTGGTTCAAAAAATCTTGATGATATTCTCTGAAGTCCTAGAAAGTCGGTGAAGGTTAGAAAGGTCTTGGGTTTCCTGGAGGAAGCTGTTCAAGGAAAACAAAGTTTGTCAAGGCTAAACTTCCTACTCATAAGCAGACCGTCACCCAAAGTCAGAAAGGTCTTCAAGTCACTGGAGGAAGCTGTTCAGGGAAAATGACGTTTGACAAGGCTAAACATCCTACTCATATGGAGATAATCTCTCGTTCCCCACAAAGAAGACCAAGACAGAATGTAGGATGGAGAGGAGATAGGAGAACCTGTTACTTCTGTAATGCAGTAGGACACATCAAGCCAAGGTGTCAGGAGTTTATGAACTATCTCAGGAAGCAGAAGTAGACTTGCACAATGGACGAAACAAGAGAGTCAAGCATAAGGAATACATATATTTTGTCGCATTCAGCTCTACTAGTCATCTAAAAAAAGGAACGCTAGTACTTTGACAGTGGCTGCTCAAGGCACATGACAGGTGATTTGGACTTCCTAACTGATATGGAGGAATTCAATGAAAATTATGTGACTTTTAGAGATGGAGTGAAAGGGAAAGTGCTAGGTAAAGGAACACTGAATGTTCAAGGCCTGTCTCGACTAAAGGGAGTTTTGCTTGTCAAGGGACTACAAGCAAATCTGATTGGCATAAGCCAGCTGTGCGATGGTGAGCATCACGCCAGGATGCATGTCTGGTGCTGAAAAAGGATGATGCGTGTGTTGACTTGAAGAAGATCATCAAATAATTGCTATTTACAGGACCTCGGTCGATTAACTGCTGAGACAACCTGTCTACTGAGCAAAACAGAAGGGATGAACCTTTGGCACAAGAGGATGAGACACTTGAATCTGAGAACACTGAAGAAGGTTGTTACTGATGGGTTGGTACGTGGCATACCTAAAGTACAAGGCGATCTGAACATAGTGTGCGAAGAATGTCAAATTGGGAAGCAAACCAAAGTCACACACAAAGGAACCACTCAGATCAACACGAAGAGGCCTCTGGAGTTACTACACATGGACGTGATGGGACCAATGCAAGTGGAGAGTTACTCAGGAAAGACGTATGTCCTAGTGTGTGTTGATGACTACTCTCGATTTACCTGGACAAATTTTTTGAGAGAGAAGTCGAATGTTGTTCAAGCCTTTGTTCAACTATGTACACGTCTGGAGAGGAAAAGAGGAGACAGAGGCAAACACCTAGTGACTATACGAAGTGATCACGGAAGAGAGTTTGAGAACAATGACCTTAGAGAGTTCTATGCTCAACGAGGAATTTCCAAACAGTTCTCGTCCCTCGTCACTCCACAGTAGAACAATGTTTTTGAACGAAAGAATCGATCCATATAGGATGGCCCAGGTAATGCTACATGCGAAGAAAGTTTGTTTGAATATCTGACTTAGATGAGGATTGCGCTGCAACTCTCCCTAATCAACATTCCTCACCAGATCCAGCAGTGGAAGAAGTTGTCTTGGACAAACAGTCTGAACAACTCGATGGAGAAGACAACCCAACTGAAGATGAACCTGAATACGAATCATATGTTGCTGGAGCCCTATATCCATCAAGAACAGTTGAGAAGAATCATCCTAATACGAAGGTTTCTGGCGAACCAATTGAAGGCATAAAGACTCGAGGTAAACAGGTAAATTTTTTAGAATTGGCTGGTGAAGTGTAGTATTTTGAGCGTCAAAAATAATTTATAAAATTGGTAAGTACCGAGTGGTCCAAGGGAGCAATTGTAAACTTGCGCACTATGTAAGGTTATGCTTCTATTTATCCTAGTCGAAAACGATTGTTTGTTTGGTTTAAGAATCTAATCAATCTAACTATGCAAGAAAGAAAGAAAATGTTTTAACGATTTTCGAGAAGTATTTCGGGGAACTACTTCACTTACCCAATATTAGAATCGAGTTTATTAAATAGCATGCAAGGATTTGCGTATATTGATTGGAAAATAGCCGCACAATCCAAGTAAGAACCTCACCCTTTCAGCGCTATTGGTTCAAATCAAGTAACTCGCTGATGTTTACCAACTCTCATTGCGTAAACATGGGGAGTACTTATCATAATCCTAGCCTTTCTCGTCACAATCTCAGGCCACTCTCGTAGTCACTGATTTCGTAACATGCATTTTACTTAATAGTCGGACATTTAGCTTCACCCTTTCGGCGCTATTGGCTTAACGTCTCAAAGCAATACACTTAGGCATTTTCTCAAACACCTAGTATGCATCGCTGGGTTTTAAGCGCTAAGTAAAATACAAATCATGTAAACAATCCAAATCATGCAATAGTTAATATATTAAACAACTCATAGTCCAGTAAGATTCGTAGGACCCCAAAATATGGGTCACTACTCACTATCCATCGTCATGGAAATACAAATCGTGTTTTGTTCGAAACAAAAACTATAAAGAGAAAAAGGAATGACTAGACCCTTCGAGTTGATGTCAATAACCCCTTTTAGCTCAATCTTTGATTCGGTCAAATCCTTGCGTTTTCTTGCCCCTTCTCCCTTATTCGTCTCCAAGTATGTGGAATGTATGTGCGTGAGTGTTCAAAGGTGAGAGTTGCGGCTGCTCCTCTATTTTTTTTTTAATTTTTTCCAAAAACCTAGCCTAAATTGCATTTTTGGGCCATTTCGCCCCGTAAGGCATGTGTCGCTTGTGTCACCTAATAAGTGACACGGGTGAATCCAGAGAGATTGCAGTGTCACCTATTATTGACAGATCATGACACGGGTGACACAGGTGTGTTTTGTACAGGATTCGGCTCAAGGTTTGACCTCTTTAACAACTGAATCCGCTCTTGTTACAAACTACAAAGTTGTAGCCCTTCATCTAAGCTTTCCAACAAGCCAAAAATCAATGTATTTGAACACCCTATGAGCTCTGGGCGTGTGCGTCAAGTAGGGATGTCAATTTGCCTATTTTTGCATTGTTTTTGCCCAAATTCCCACAAAATACTTTATTTCGCCCTAGATTCGTTTTTCACCTGAAAAGAATTAAAACATAAAGTAAGAGCTCATATATATATAAGGAAGTTGATCGAAAATCGACTAAATGTGGAGCATAAATATAGTACTAATTTATGCTCATCAAAACACTCTAAACTTAAAGTTTGTTCGTCCCGAACAAACATGAACTAAATCCTAACCACTGTCGTAGGGAACACGTGCATTTAGCATATGCACTAAGCCTTTAAACCTATAGGCTACCCTACAGGACGAGTTGTAGTCTCGTGAGAGTTTTCAGAAAAGGGAATACTCACAAATCCCAAATGCAACTAGCTATATGCATGAAGAAAATAGTTCCTCATTTATCTAACAATACGCAACGAATACCCCATGCACAACAACTAAACTAGTAATCAAAGACTAACTCCTTTTCAAAAGAATTTCAAACCATCAATGACTCAAAGATGCACATTCAACGACAATCAATATTAGAGTTATCAAATGACTAACCTAACAATTCATTCAACCTTTTTGCAAGATTCTCAAAACATGATCCTTATAAACACAAAATGCGTGTCAATTGCACGCATATGCTATCAAGAAGGACAGTCCATGGGCTGACGATACAAAACTCATTTCCAAGTCTTAGGAGTCAAGTCCATAATCCGTACGGAAAGTGGAGCTTGGCACTTTATTTTCAAAACTATCTCAAACAAAGTCATGCTCACGTACTAGTACAAGGGTTGTCCCTCTACTCAAGTCACAATGCATAAATACTAAAAGAAATGATACATTGACAAACTTAAGTGTGTGCCTCATCTTTTTCTTTCTTTTTCTTGGCTTTTTGCCCATGATATGCTTCACGAAATGTTTTCTTTTGATAGCTTGCCTTATTTTTGGCTCGTGCTTGCAAAAACTTTTTGCTTTTCTCTTTTTGTAGCTTGCCTTATTTTGGCTTGTGCGTGCATATACAAATATTTTCAATTTTTCACCCATATTGACTCCACACTTAAAATTTGGCAATGTACAAAGGATATAAATGGTGTGTGCATACAATATGAAAGAATAGAAATCACCTAAGAGCAATGACTAAGTATTCGAAGAGAAGAAAAGTATTTTCATGCTTGCTAATTCTATGTTCAAGTGATGCAAAAAGGTTGTCTAAATCATTAGACAGACAGAAGATAACAACAACATTGATGACTAGGAATTATGCACTCATAAAAGTTATGGTGATCCTAGATTCAAAATCAAGTCGAGAGTAGTTAAAACTAGATTGTCGAGTAATGGGGTAGTACGGAGGCCTTCAAAATTCGAGTACTCAAATGTAAGCTAGCGCATAATATGTGCAAGTGCCTAGACATGGATAATTTCAATAAAATGCAATGAAGCTTAGTCCCTAAGCGACAAATATATGAAAACAAAAGTGTAGTGCAAAGGGCTTCCCTGAAAGTGTAGCTCATAGTGCGTGATACATATATTGCTCATTCCTTTCCCATGTATGACATTCAAATCTGTAAAACAAACAAGCGACCACTACATAGAAATTATTAGTACATGTCACAAGTATAATGTGTAATCATAGTAGGGACTCCACACTTAATTCAAAAGCATCTTGCGAGTGATGATGTGAGTGCAAAATAAGTTCGATAAGGCATCTTACAAATGGTTTGAATTCCCTCGAATACCTAGTTTAACGTCTTGGCGAGACTAGCAAAGCACGTCATGGATTCACTTGGGAGATGTCCTTTGCTCGAATAACTTCTCATGGGGTCGTCAGTGCGTAAGGCGTCAATCCACCTTCAAATCCCATTTGAAATTCCATTCATCAAGTCTACGGTGGACTTTTAAATGTGAACTCAACCCCTTTGAAAATGTTATGCCCTTTAGGATGGAGGGATCGTGAGAGCTCCTTTCGGATAATGTGGAAAAATAAGGTAAGAAGCTCTAGAATTCATCTCAAGACGTCGTGATGAATAAAGGATCTTCATAACTTGTCCCGAGCTTGATGGGCACAACTTCCTTGAGTTTCTCAACAACGTCCTTGGGTGCCCAAACCTCAAACTCTCTGTTCAAACTTTAATTCCCTTGTGTGCGAGGTTGCTCTCTAGTCAATTCCATATGTACCTCAATAAAGTCTTCATACTCAGGAAATCCTCGTGGCTCCATATGCTCTTGTTCTATTTCCTCTTCAACAACAGATTCAAGTTCACTTGTAGCAGGAAGGGGGAGGTCTTCTTCATGCGAAAAGCTTATTTCTTCTATGCATGAGTCATTATCGTTGAAGAATTCCTCGTTGGAGATCCAAGGCGTTGATGGAATGGTGAATTCTTGTGTGTCCTCATCCGGATGATCTTGAAACGTGCAAGTAGTCAAGGGTGGTGCACTTTCGTGTTCCAACTCATCATCGGTGAATGATTCACCATCCCACGCCTCCTTGTAAGCTTGGGTAGCAACTCTCAAGAACTCATCCTCCATTGCTTGATCCCATTTTTGCTTCAAGATATTAGGTTCAGGGACTTCTTCTCCGGAGACCTGTTCTTCTTCGTCCAAGTTACCGTTTTCAATTTCTCGTTGCGCCAATTGGGTCTCCAATATCTTGTTTTGAGTGGCCAATTGGTCCAATATTTAAAAGATCTTTTCTTGATTAGCCGCAATAATGGCTATCATTTCCATGTTGGAGAATCCACCGTTAGGTTGAGGAATTTGAAGATATTTGTGGTAGGAGCCTTCTTCGAATGAGCATTGTTGGCCATCATCCCAATATGGAGAGTATGAATGTGTTGAATTATTGTTATCTCCCCAATAAGAATTTGATTGCTCCTCCACTTGGTCATATTCTTCATTGTACAAGACTTGTTGGTTGTATGAATACATCCTCGCAAAGCAAAAAGAACAAAAGTTAGTAAATGATATAAGTAGAGAATATACAAAAGAAAGAAGAAAATATTTACAAGACTAGTCTAGATATTCACACAACCTAGGCTAATGACAAGTTAATGCGTTGCTTCCCGGCAACGGCGCCATTTTGACATGTAGTATTTTGAGCGTCAAAAATAATTTATAAAATCGGTAAGTACCGAGTCGTCCAAGGAAGCAATTATAAACTTGCGCACTATGTAAGGTTATTCTTCTATTTATCCTAGTCGGAAACGATTGTTTGTTTGGTTTAAGAATCTAATCAATCTAACTATGCAAGAAAGAAAGAAAATGTTTAACAATTTTCGAGAAGTATTTCGGGGAACTATTTCACTTACCCAACATTAGAATCGAGTTTATTAACTACCATGCAAGGATTTGCATATATTGATTGGAAAATAGCCGCACAATCCAAGTAAGAACCTCACCCTTTCGGCGCTATTGGTTCAAATTGGAATTGTACCTTACACTACGAACCTTCGTAGCACCCCACTACTCACTATCCATCGTCATGGAAATATAAATCATGTTTTGTTCGAAACGAAAACTATAAAGAGAAAAAAAAATGACTACACCCTTCGAGTTGATGTCGATAACCCCTTTTAGCTCAATCTTCAATCCGGTCAAGTCCTTGCATTTTTGTGCCCCCTTCTCTCTTATTCGTCTCCAAGTATGTGGAATGTATGTGCGTGAGTGTTCAGAGGTGAGAGTTATGGCTGCTCCTCCTCTATTTGTTTAATTTTACTTTTTTTCATTTTTTCTAAAAACCTAGCCCAAATTACGTTTTGGCCCATTTCACCCCATACGGCATGTGTCGCTTGTGTCACCTAATAAGTGACACGGGTGAATCCAGAGAGGTTGCAGTGTCACCTATTATTGACAGATCATGACACGGGTGACACAAGTGTGTTTTGTACCGCAGACTTTGGCTCAAGGTTTGACCTCTTTAACAATTGAATCCGCTCTTATTCTAAACTACAAAGTTGTAGCCCTTCATCTAAGCTTTCTAACAAGCCAAAAATCAATGTATTTGAACACCGTATGAGCTCTAGGCGCGTGCGACAAGTAGGGATGTCAATTTGCCTATTTTTGCATTGTTTTCGCCCAAATTCCCACAAAACACTTTATTTCGCCCTGGATTCATTTTTCACCTGAAAAGAATTAAAACATAAAGTGAGAGCTCATATATATAAGTAAGATGATCGAAAATTGACTAAATGTGGAGCATAAATATAATACTAATTTATGCTCATCAGTTGGTCATTCATGCTTCTTATCAACTAAGGAGCCAACGAATATTAAAGAAGCAATTGGTGACGAATACTGGGTGATGGCCATGCAAGATGAACTTGGTGAATTCAAGCGAAACGATATTTGGGATCTTGTTCCACGACTTGATGGTGTGAATGTTATTGGAACCAAGTGGATCTTCAAGAATAAGTCCAACGAACAAGGCAGCATCACTAGGAACAATACGAGGCTTATTGCTCAAGGTTATATGCAGATTGAAGGAGTAGATTTTATGAGACCTTTGCATCAGTTGCTCGATTGGAGGCTATAAGATTGCTACTGGCCCTTGCCTATCATCTAAAGTTCAAGTTTTTCCAGATGGACGTCAAGAGTGCTTTCTTAAACGGTTGCTGAATGAAGAAGTATATGTGGCTCAACCGAAGGGATTCGAAGATCCCCCACCATCCGGACCTTGTGTACCGGCTGAAGGAAGCTGTATATGGACTCAAACAGGCACCCAGAGCTTGGTATGAGAGGCTCACGGATCTCCTAATTAACCATGGCTATGTGCAAGGGGGAGTAGATAAGACACTTTTCGTCAAACACACAACGTCAGATTTCATTATTGCTCAAAATTATGTGGATGACATTGTGTTCGGTTCGAGTAATCAGAATATGGTGGACAAGTTTGTGAAACAAATGAAGAGCGAATTCAAGATGAGCATGGTAGGTGTGATGACATACCTTCTCGGACTTCAAGTAAAGCAAAAGTCGGATGAGATCTTTATCTCACAATGCAAGTATGCCAGGAACTTGATCAAGATTTTTTTTTGGAGAATAACTTGATCAAGAAATTTGATCTGGAGAAAGCTACTCATAAAAGAACCCCTGCTGCTACTCACGTGAAGATTACCAAGGATGAAGTTGGCACAAGTGTGGACCAGACCTTATACAGGAGTATGATTAAAAACTTGTTATGCATGATGGCTAGTAGACCTGATATTTCTCATGCTGTAAGAGTCTGTGTGGACTTAAATAGTGGTATTTTTCAAAAAAAAAATTGCCGATTACATCAAGTTTTCATTATTACATGCCCTCACTTAATTTTCATTAATAATCGCTGGGTAGAGCGGCGATTTCGCAAAAATCACTGTTGGCATCAATGGTTTTTGGCCACATCAGTAGCTGTTCTTTCACGTCAGTGATAACTGAATCGAATAAATTTGGTTTCGAGTGAAAACCAATGTTGGCATCATCGATTTAAAAAAAATGTGGCGTAACCAATTAAAACTTGAGTCGTGGTATGAAAAAGGATCTGGTGCACATTGCATATTTTTGTAAAAAATACAAAATAATTAGAGTCATTGATTTGGTCATTTGGACGAATGAGATAAAATCTCTTTATGGTTAATTTCTCGGTGACGAATTATAGATTATTCGTAACGAACTATGTCGTACTTTTAGTTTCTTGGCGACGAATTATAAATAATTTTGATAAACTTTAAATTTTATACCTAAAATATGATTTGTACCTGATCTTTACTCGTCGTGGTATATCCCAAATTGAAAAGTTTTTTTTTATGGAGGGGTACAACGATTCAAGGGAGAAACAATATCCGTGCGCGAGGTGGGAAGGAGGAAAAAAATCTCATAAATTATGAAAAAATTACTAACCCCATGACTCGAATTCAGAATATAAAGATCTAACTATTTAGAATGTACTCCTTAACCAACAGGGCACCGACCTGTTAGCTATCCCAAACTGAAAAGTTTTTTTTTTTTGAAAATAAACATCAGAGTACAAACAAGACAACACAAGACAAAGAAAAACACTAAAGAAGCAAACTAGGAATCCATGGAACAGCATCAGATCTTTCCCAGGACCATGAATTCGACCTAGCCTTAAAAGCTAGCCAGTCCGCAACCATGTTAGCTTCTCTACTGATAGCTCTTAATCTCCATCCAGGCCTCTGATGAAACAAGTCAATAGCTGCTTCTAACCAGGACTCACACCAATCAGCAACACCTGAACTCAAAGAAACAGCTCGATACACTTCAAGAGAATCAGTCTCAAAGGATGCTACCTTGACTCCTAATGAGAACGCCAGCTTCAAACCGAGTAGCAGTGCCTGACCTTCAACTTCGCTAGAACACGTCCCTTTCTTCCAATGCACCGCCCAAGTCCATAGCACCACCCCACGATGATCTCTAGCAACAATACCCACTCCTGCTTCTCTAGAATTCATTTCCCACGCCCCATCTATGTTTATCTTGATCTCGCCAAGAGAAGGAGGGGACCAGTTATCGGAGAAGAAACCATTCATTGCTGAGAAAACTGAATGGTGCCACTGCATCAGACTCAAAGTGTTTTTTCCAATAATCGCTGCCTGATTAATGTTCCAGCCTTCTTTGTCATGCCGAATGTTGTTTCTATTCCGCCAACAAAGCCACATCACAATCAACAGTCTCCTCCGATCTTCGTTTGACATGTTCATTACGCACCACCATAACCAATCAGCCGGACTCCCTGTCTCCTCCGGAAAGGAGGGAATGGAAAGATCGAATTTAGAGAACAGAGCTTTGGCCCACCAGCACTCAGTAATCACATGTAAAGCCGTCTCTTCCGGGAAACCACAAATCCTGCAGACTCTGTCTATTTCTACCCCTCTTCTCCATAGATTAACTGCATCTGGAAGGCCATCGTGGAAAAATCTCCAACAGAAGATTTTAATTTTATTCGGAACATTTGTAGACCATAATCTCCTCCAAAATTTCCATATACCACTCTTATCAGACTGTTCCCCTTGCTCCTCTGAACAGCACGAACCACGATATTTTAACACTTCATAAGCTGATCTTACCGTAAAGTTACCAGTACTTGAAAATTTCCATTTGAAAGTTCTTCTCCCCTCATCCCACCATAAGCCTTCCAAGAGAAGATTCATAGATTTCATTACACCTCGCCAGATATGTGAGGGGTTGCTCCCTAACCTGGCCTCAAAGATGCTTCTACCACTGCAGTATTTCGCCAGTAAGGTACGTGATAGCAGGAGTCCAGGTTGCTTTACGATCCTCCAGCCAATCTTCATCAACATAGCTTCATTGAACACTGCCAAGTCCTTAAGCCCCAATCCTCCTTCACACTTCTTATTTTGCAAAGTATTCTGGCTAACCCAGTTAATCCCTTTTCCACCCTCCTTCTTATCCCACCAGAACTGGATCATCAGTTTGTTAATCTCTGCAATGATTTTCCGAGGGAAATAGTATACCGACATCATATAGGACGGGATGGCGTGAAGAACCGCTTTTATCAACACCTCCCTTCCTCCAGCCGATAAAAGCCTGCATTTCCAATCCCTCACCTTCCTCCACACTTTGTCCACAATGCATCTAAACATTTCTGACTTTTTCTGTCCCACCAGAAGAGGGAGACCAAGGTATTTCGAGTGGCATCTGACCTGCGGAACCCTTAGGATATCACAAATACTGAACCTCACATCAGCTGGAGTTTTCTTACTGAAGCATATCTCAGATTTTTCATAGTTTATCATCTGACCTGAAACGGTCTCATACATCCGAAGAATATTTTGAATATTTTCAGCCTCTCTTCTCTCTGCTTTCAGGTAGAAAATAGAATCGTCGGCGAAAAATAAATGTGATATGATTGGAGCTTTTCTGCATATGGAAATACCCCAAACTGAAAAGTTAGATAATGGTATTTTTCAAAAAAAAATTCAACAAAACGACAGTGTTGAATTTTCAACGTTATGGGCGGGAGAAGTTGCCTCCACAAACCGAAGTTTACAGTATAAAAAAATTAATTACAAAATAAATAAAAAGGGAAATAAGAAAATCAGAGCCAAACGCTGCCTTTCCAGATTTCAATTTCAAAATCTCTCTCCCACCACTCACCATCTCAAATCAAAGCCCTAGCAATCCCTCCTGCTCCGCTCACGTTGTCGTCGCCGCGGTGAAGGAGAATTGTGATGGCGAGGACTGCTGAAACTGACCGTCTTCGGGCGGTGAAAAGGGAGAAGACAAGCGACGCGGAAACGGCGAGGTTGAAGACGGTGAAGAGAGAGCGGCTGAGTAAGAACAACAGCGGTACTGGAAGAGGTGTCCGAGGTGAGGAAGAGAGGGAGGAGGAGAGGCTGAGGTCGGTGGCGAGAGAACGGCTGCGTACAAACAGCGGTGGTAATGGTGAGGAAGGGGAGGTGGAAAGGTTGAGGACGGTGAAAAGGCAGCGATTGAGTAGGAACGGTGGTGATGGTGAGGAGCAGAATGGAGATAACGATGATGGTGAAGATGAGCAGGTGGGGACGACTAGGGATAGAGTTGTTGATAGGAGAGAGCTTAGGTCGCGGTATTCGGCTGTCAAGAACCTCATCAATGGTAAATAACCTGCATCAGCTAGGTTTTGTTGTTTAATTGCTGACCAGTGTTTTGTTTGTTCCCATTTTTGCAGATGAGAAAGATGATTTGAACAATGTGGACTCTGACAAGTTCCGCACCATCATTAGGGAGGTTGATAACCTGCATCAGCTAGGTACTCTATCATCCAACATGCCTTCAATTTGGGAAATCATGTATTTGGCTGGCCAGTGTTTAACTATTTAACTGTTTTTAAAATGTAGTTCAAAAACCAAGAGAACAAGTAGCAGATGCAGAGGCATTGTTGGGGATTTCTAGCACACTGGTGACCTCTGTAAAATCACATTCTAATGGAGGACTTACTCCAAAGGATTTCATCTCAGGTATAATTGAGAAGTTCAGCAACCACAATGGGCGCCAAGAAGAGGATGCTCAAGTGTCAATTGATTGGAAAGTTATTGGTTCAGCTGTTTCAAAAGTATTCAGAACAAGTAATGGCTGCTGCACTATGTTAGTACTCTCTGGCCTCTGCTTTTTGCTTGTTTCTATGAGTTGAAAGTTCATTGATTAGATTTTACTTCTCTAACACTTTTCTTTTCTTTGGGGTACTGTTTAAGGCTTGGGCCGATGTATACTGAACTGAAGCAAAGGAAGTATGTGACTCGTACAAAACGTGTCCAATCAACTCAAAGTGTTCGACCTGAAGAGGTAACCTTGGTCACTGCAGTTGGTTGCAGCTTAATAATAAGACACAGCTATCAGTTTATAAATACTTTTCTATAATGTGGATATGATCCTTAATTTGTCTTTTCGGTTGAGTTTGTCTTCCTTAAAAACTTAGATGATATCAGTACATTTGGTTAATGTTTGATGTGCTTGATATTACATGTATACCAGATGCAATCAAATGGAGATGAAGAGAGAACCGATACTGATAAGAATATGTTGACCATGTTTAACATTCTGCGGAAGAACAAGTCTGTGAGATTTGAAAAACTGATACTGAACAGAAAATCTTTTGCACAAACGGTTGAAAATATGTTTGCTCTTTCCTTTCTGGTGAAAGATGGCCGTGCTCAGATAACTGTGGATGAAAATAAATCTCACTTCATATGTAAGTCCCTTTGGGTTTTTATATGAACTGTGTCAAACTTAGTATTACTATTTTTCTGACCCAAATTTCTGAAATTTTCAGCTCCAAAGAATGCTCCTGCTGCTAATTTGGTATCGTCAAAAGAAGTCAGCTACTGCCATTTCATTTTGAGATTGGATTTCAATGATTGGAAGGTATGCATTTTCATGCGCTCTTACTGTTTGAATTTTATATAAATACAAATAATTTTTTTTGGATAAGATATGAATACAAGTAATTGGTTTTACTACAATTTTGATGCTAATTATTATTTGCAAATACTCGTAACTCGTTATGAAATAAATATGTTACAGAAAGCATTGTATGCTGTTATTTGTTTAGGCTGGCTGAGATTATAAGGCAGTTTCTTCTGTTTCTCGACCAGAGTAGAAATTTCTTATCCTGGAATGACATATTTCATTTGTCATACCCTTTTGTCATGTTCATTACAGTTAATGATGGACATGGTGTCGGATGGAGAGGAATTGATGCCTCACAGGGATCCTTCAGATTATATCCCCAGTTCTCAAGAACAACCTCCAGTACAACTGGCTGACACTCAAGGGGCATACCCCACCACGCCAATCAGGAAGCATTCAAGGAACCGGGGAATCTTGATACAAGAAAACACAGTTGTGGAAGAATCCCCTCCTGCTGATGTTTCTGGGGCTGCCACGACCATCATTCGTAAGGGCAAAGGCAAGTTAATATAGTCTCTAGGCTCATAGAAGCATAATACATTTGCTAAACATTAGAGCATGTTCAATTTAGAACCCTTTTTGGTTCAGCTGCAGATCCGATAGTTTATGTACATATGTTTTTCTTTACAAGCTTTTGGTTTCCCTCGTGACATTAGCCCTGCTAAATATGTTCAGCTCATTATATTCTTCTGTACTGCACTGGCTTGTACTCCATTTCCACCTTACGATTTCCTATCAAAATGTCATTTTTTTGCTAACGTAAAATTATTATTTTCAGTTCAACATCAAACTCATTATATTAATTTTGCCTCAGGCCACAACTTTGTGGTTGCTTTATTATCGTGTTGACAATTGACATGTCCATTTAGTACGAACTGCCCTTCTAGGACACAAATGTATCATTTACCAAAATAAGCGGTTTCTGTTCCCATGTCAATTTTCTTGAACTTTTTTTGTATTTGATAAAATGTGTGTGTTCATTTGTACCTGAATTATTGCTAGGTGGTATTAAGTAGGGTTTAATGTGTTCACAAGTGAACTCTAGATCATATTTATGTCGGTTGTTTTTTTTTTGAATGAATGATGATATCATTAATCAAAAAATATAACAACCAAAGCCTGTTCTATCAACAAATTGAAGACAGTCTCAAAGACCTACAGAACGAGCCTAACAAGAGAGGCTCTTACACCCTACCAAGTACCACCAATGTTCAACCAATTCATATCACTTCACTTAGTCTAATGTTTTTACCTTCCAAACCAGCAAGCTTCACTTTCTATCTCCAAATTATGCTTTTAGCTATATTTTTTTGCTCAACTCCTTCCTGTCAGAATATAATTGAGTTCCTAGCTCTCCAAATCTCATAAGCACCTTCGGAAATCCATGTTGCTATCATTCTTGTCCGGAGTCGAGTCTGCTCAACGTCCTTAGCCCATAACCTCTCCACAAATCTCTCGGGAAACTCTGCAGCAGAAGAATAGATGGTCTCTAGTCTCCTCCTCCACATTGCAAAGAGCGCAGATCATAGGGACAACAATTCCCATGCTTCGAAGCCTAGATTTGGTAAGCAGCCTATCATGGCCAACCAACACCAAATTGAAGGACGCACGGGGAGTGTTGAATCTATTCCAAGCCAGAGAAAACCACTCAACATCTTCACTACGGTCCCTAAGAGTATTATAGGTATCACTCACCGTAAAACCTGCCCCTTCACCAATCCACCTTAACCTACCCTCCACCATAGCAACACAATTTCTGCTCAGCTGTTTACACACAGCCAGCCGGAAGCACCCAAGAGCTGTTGGTGAGGTGCTCATTTTCCCACCAATGAATCCCTTTAGTCCAGTACGCAAGGATCCACTTGTTCCATAAGTTTTGACCTTCTGCATCTAAACCCCACAATTGGTTCAGAACCATAGCATCATTCATCAACTCTAGTCTTTTAAGACCCAACCCCCCTTCTCTTTTATCTCGACAGCTTTGTCCCAACTGATAAGATGACACCCTCTCCCTACAGCGCTACCATTCCACATGAATCTCGCACAAATAGAATTAATGGCCCTAATCACCTTCCTCGGCAAGAAACAAATCTGGGCCCAATAGAAAATAATAGACTGGAGAATTGATTGAATAAGGGCTCTTCTACCAGCTCTAGAAAAAAAATGATTATTCCAACTATCCAACTTTGCTGTCAGCCGTTGAATAATGGCACAACAGTCTTGAGAGCGAATGTTCATAGAAGTGAGCGAGAACCCCAAATATCTAACTGGCTTGAGTTAGGAAAGTCATTATTTTACCCTATTAAATATCAACCGAGGGGAGCGTTCATTTGAGAACCTTTTAAAATTTGAGAATCTAAGAACTCAATCTCACCTTTTGATTATGATGCATTTGAATCTGCATCTGACGCATGTAATACTACCAAAGTCAAACTCTATGGCTTTGATTTTGCATTAAATATAACTTTGAATGCACATGGGATTGGTGTCAATACCACAATGACTTGACACTGCACTTTTAAAGGTAAAGATTAAGTTCTGAAGTTCTGAAAATTTGAGGAATTTTTATTTTAGCTACCCTCTATCGACTAATTTTTCTTATATTAACTTTTCCGATTTCTACTGCCACAGCGGAGTGCATTTTCATTGATTAAGATCATCAAAAACTAGTTTAGGAACAAGCTGAATGTTGAATTTCTTGATGATCTTATGGTCCTCTATGTTGAAAGGATTTTTATTGATTGTACTAGTAATGATGATGTAATTGCTGAGTTTAAAATGAGTGTACCTCCAAGAGTCAAATTTAGCTAGTTATATATTATGTGTACTTAATTAAATTGGTTTAAAATCCTTTGTAAATGTGTTTTGATTGAAGCAATAAAGAATGCGTGAGGATGAGCCTCCCAATCAGTTCTGAACCTCAAAAAATAGTAATTCAACCTTGCCTATTCTTAAATCATGGCTCCGGGGTGTAAACGAGCGATACACTCGCGAGCTGTTCGTGAACATGCTTGGTCCAAGCTCTTTCAAAGCTCGGCTCCGAACAAGAGCATAATAAATGAGCCGAGTATGAGCCAACTGGCACTCGGTTCATTTATGTTCGTGAACAACTCGTTTATATGCTCGATAATTACTCAGTTAAAACTCGATTATTACTCGATTAAAGTTATAAGTCGAAACACCAGCGTAGTTGACCTTGGTGAATCTCACCACAACTGGATATCTGCTCTTTGCGTCCGACCATTTATATTTATCACAAGTTTAATATATTCGTATGTCCAAATAAAGATTTGCTACTGCCCTGTGTCGTAGATGCTTTAATGAAGTTCAAAAAAAAGCTTTAAAAGCAGTGTTATTAAAACCGACCCGTGAATCGACCCGGTCAAGTTTTGTCCAAGTCAAAATTAAATAAATAATTTTTCAGACCAAATTGAACCGATCAAAACACCGTTTTAATGAAAAACTGGGTCAATCAGCCGGTTCAACCGATCGGGTCAACTACTTACCGATCTGATAACAAAACTGTACCGGTCCGGTGCCCGGTCCAACCGGCCGGTTCAATCCGGGTTTAATAACTATGTTTAAAAGAGTTGCGGTGACTTTAGTCCCACATCGCTCACTGAATGGTGAAAACAGTTGATTGTTTCAAATAAAAGAACAACATGTTTACCAGTTAAATCACAAGTTGGGCCTCATTCGACGGCCTTGCAATGACTTTTTATATTGAGTGCGAGCTCCTTAGATTCTCGTCATGTTCGAGCTAAGTTTGAATTCACTAAAAAATTTAATTCGAGCATTTTATTGTTCGTTTATACCTCGAATAAGGCCTTAGTTTGATTTGCTAGCGAGCCGAGCTTGAGCAACTAAAAAAATAACGAGTCGAGCTCGAATGCAATTTTTTAAAGCTTGTCGAGCTCGATTCAAACTCAAGCTAAGTAGGTATTTTATCGAGTTGAGCTCAAACAATTTGATACGCGGCTCAGCTCGGCTTGTTTACACTCCTACTCCACCCTGCTTCTGGCCCAAGAAAAAGATTGAGTCTAGTGAAGTATCTTTTCTTGATCCTATTTGATGTCAGTTTTTACAGCAAATGCTCGGCAAGATTTAGATGAAATTACTGATGTCGGGTATTACTGATGGACCATAATTGTATGAATCATAAACACAGTTAAACCCACCAAATTAGACGCTTTGTCTATTTAACTTTTGCTTGTTAGTTCCGATATTTATCTACAGGGTATTTTGAAGTCTAGAGAGAATACAGGCTAAGGAGGAGTTTTAAAGCTGAAAATGAATTACGAGTCATTCCAGGTCACGACCAATTTCTGACTTTCAAGAACCTGACGTGGAATCACTCAAAACAAGTCCAACCGAAGAGCAACCAGAGTCAGTCCGGAGCTGAAAGGACCGATGGCTTTTTGGGATGAGACTCACAAAACTCAAACTCACTCTCCTTCCTCCATGTAGCCGGCGGCTAAAGCCACAAGCCACTCCTTCTCCTCCATGTGACCGGCGGCTAAGGGAGAGGTGACATCACCCGATGGCTTTGAGCTCCTCCTCCCATCTTGTGACATGTGGTGGCTTCTCCTCCACATCCATCTCCTCTTCATGGCCTATAAATAGAGCCCTTCATTGCCTTTGTAAATCATCCCATCTCATTCCAACATCACAAGTCCTCAAGTGACTTATCTCTCTAGCTTTTGTGAGCACAATCATGTAAACACTTTCCTTTGGAATCGAAGTTGGATCTTGAGCACTCTTATCAGTTTTTGTAAGTACTCTTTTCTTTACTTTACTGTCTTTCAAAGTACTTTACTTTCCTGTCTTTACTTTCGAAAACTTTACTTTCTGTCTTTCAAAACCTTTACTTTTCCAAGTACTTAGCTATGGTATCCACCTTTATGGATATTCGTAGCTAAACCCTTCATTCGGTTGAAGGGGTGTACTTGTACCATACAATGTTTTAGACCCTACTCTTAGTGCCTCTATGTGTTCAAAACTTGTTCTATGTGCCACATATTAGGTTAGAACTTCCAAGGTTGAGTGGATGCTTGAAATGGCAAAACTCTTCCGTGGGGTTCCTGAACATACTCGGGTAAGTGGATGCTTGAAATGGCAAAGCTTATCTGAGGAGTTCGACCTCTTTAAAACACCATTTGGATTCATCGGAAATGATTGATCAAATGGATGCACATAGGCTAGTATACCTTGAAATGGGGTGCTAGTCTAAATAGAACAAAGTGCTCTATGACCTTGAAATGGGGTGCTAGTCTAAATAGAACAAAGTGCTCTATGACCTTGAAATGGGCTAGACAGTGTGGCAAGTCGAGTGCTTGAAATGGCCTTGATACACTTTTGAACACATAGTATGATCATTAGAGGTCAATGATAAACAGACTATGATACAAGGCCCCTAAAACCGAATACTTTCCTTTAATTGTAATATCAACTGTTACTTTACTTTCAGTACCATATCAACTGTTTATTTTCTGTCAAGACTCGCACTTTACTTTTCAGTACTAAAACCAAAACCAACCCCCCCAACTGCTTAATTTAATTCCCCCCTTTTCGAAAGAACAACTATTCACCTGACTCCCTTGGGTTCGACCCGCCCAACTGCTTAATTTAATTCCCCCCTTTTCGAAAGAACAACTATTCACCTGACTCCCTTGGGTTCGACCCGTACTTACCACTGACTACCCAAAATTAGTTAAGTCGCGAGTATCGGTATTATAAATTTGTTTTTGCACAGAGAACATCGCACCTTAACGACAGTGCGGTGGGCTCCGTCAAAACTGGCGCCGTTGCCGGGGAGTTAGCCTTTGATTAGCTGTTCTTCTCTTTTTCTTTTCTCTTTCGAACTTGCTTCTGCACAACCATGTCTCGTGAAGGAAGCCACCATGACTATCAGGATGACGACGAGGTTAATCTATTCGATCGAAATAATGAGGCACCGCCTCAATTTCCAATTCTCGACGATCCAGAGCAACTCTTCCGAAACCAAAGAGCTCGTGATAGGAATGCCATCCTAAGGAACCAAGGACCACTCGAAGGCTGAAATGAAGCTGGCCCAGCGCAACAACCTCCTAGAAATCCACCACCCCCGCAATATCGACGAGAACCAAGACGAGAACCCGTCTTTGATGACTACTACGGGGATAACAACAACTTCCGCGAACCTACTATGGGAGAACTGTCGGCACCAGATTTCAGAAATCAGCCGTGGTACATTTACGAAGGCCCTGAGCTAGAAAACATCGCCATCAACACTTCAGTGGCCCACAACTTGCCAAAGTTCTCAGGAACTCGTGGAGAATCAGCAACGACTCATCTCCAACGCTTACATGGCACTTGCCAAAACCTAAAACCCAATGGCGTGAACGTAGACGACTTTAAGCTAAAAGCGTTCTACTTTTCCCTCACTGACTCAGCGAACGACTGGTTTCTTTCATTGCCTTCCGGTAGCATCAGAACATGGGTTCAGATGCAGAAGAAGTTCTTAGACAAATACTACCCAACAGGAAGAGCAATACAAGTAAGGAGGCAACTGCAGGACATCAAGCAAGGGCCCAATGAAACCATGTACGACTACCTGGAAAAGTTCAATCGCCTGGAGAGAAGCTGATGTACCCTTGGACTGCCCGAAAAACTTATAATCGAGTACCTCATTGATGGATTAAGGCCCTTAGACAAAATGCTTCTGGATGCCTCAGCTGGAGGATCCATGATGAATCTATCACTGAGTGGCATAAGGAATCTCATCACCGACGTTGCTGAAAATGCCCGATTCAGAGAAGAGACAACTCGGCAGGAAGAATTTTCCCGAATGAAGAATGTGGCAAAGGCTGAAACACTGATGAACTCCATGCTAGAGGAGATGAAACAAATAAAGGAAATGATGATTCAAATCCTACGAAGGCAGCCAGTTCAGATAAAGCCTTGCGAGTTTTGTAGTTCTACGGACCACAAGACAGACGCATGCCCGACACTGATAGTAGAGGAACCGGAAGAAGTGAATGCAGTGGTAGGACACCAAGGATACAACAACCACAACAGCAACGATAGAGCAGGACCAAACCGACAGTATAATCAAGCGACCAATTCAAGCTGGCGGAATGACAACCATCCTCCGAGGGAGACACAACAAGCCGCACCACAATTAGCTCAGTCATTCTACCAACCTCCCCACCGGCAGTACAACCAGAACGCTCCATCAGCAGGCCAATATCAGCAGAGAGGATCAAATTAATACCCGACGAGCCAATATCAGCAGAAGGGAACGAATCAATACCAATCCAGCTCAAATAATCAGCAAGGACCAAGCAAGTCGCTTGAAGACAGAAATGAAGGAGCTCGCAGGAAGCGTAAATCAATTAGGGACTTCGCTAAACCAATATCAAGCTAAAAGTGACGGGGCAATTTCAGACTTGACTAAACAAATGTCCCAGCTCGCCACTTCAATGACCACACTCATTAATGAACCAGGCAGACTACCTTCACAAACCGTCCAAAACCCGAAGGGAAATGTTAATGTTGTGGCCCTAAGGAGTGGGAAAAAACTTGTCAGCAAACCTACAGAGCAAGATGAGGACAAAAGTCCGAGGTTGCCCGGAGAAGAACAAGTGAGGCCCGAGGCTCTCGAAACTCTTGAGAAAGACAAAGAGGAGGACGTGACCAAAGAAGAAGTGAACACATCCAAGGATCACAGGTCTGGCCCTGTACCAACAGCCAGCCCGGTTCCAGTGTCTGAAGAGCACAATGAGCGCCCGGTGCCCAGAACCGAGACCCCCAAAATCAGCGCCGCACTTCCATTTCCAGTACCTACTCGTGTGCAAAAACAACATGTCATGGATGAGGACGTGTTTGAATTGTTCAGCAAAGTCGAAATCAACATCCCCCTCTTGGAAGCCATCAAGCAAATTCCTCGATATGCTAAGTTTTTAAAAGAGCTTTGCACCAACCGGAGGAGGAGTACTAGATATGATCAAGAGCTAATGAGTAGGAACGTGTCGGCCGTCATACAATAAAAAGTGCCCCCAAAATGTGGTGATCCGGGAACTTACACCATTCCATGCACAATTGGCAACATCCGGATCGAGAACTGCATGCTAGACCTTGGAGCATCAATCAACGTTCTTCCCTTCTCTATCTACTCATGCCTCAGAATTGGACCGCTCGAACCCACCGGCCTCACTATTCAACTGGCAGATCGGTCGTGCAAACAGCCCGAAGGGAAAATAGAAGACGTCCTGGTTCATGTAGGTGAATTGGTGTTTCCAGCAGACTTCTACGTCTTAAAGATGGAGAATGGCGGACCTACAGATCATGCACCCATCCTTCTCGGCCGTCCATTTCTCAAAACATCAAAAATGAAGATAGACTGTGGAAGTGGAATGCTCTCAATGGAAGTAGAAGGAGAGGTCTTCAGCTTTGACATATTCCGAGCAATGAAGCACCCTATGGAATTCGAGGAAGTACACGCTCTCGATGCTTTGGACGACCTGGTCCAAGAAGTTCAACCAGAACCAAGAGCGGACCTCTTAGAAGCCATACTCAATGGAGCTGAAGGCTCATACGAATTGACCAAAGACTTGCATGAAACGGTGGCCCACTTAACAATCTCGGAGCCTCTCACACCAGAATATGAAGTCAACGAAGTAAAATTATTCAAATCAAATACTTTTCTGCCCTCGGTGATGCAAGCTACCAAAATAGAATTGAAGCCCCTGCCCGGACATCTGAAGTACACTTTCCTAGGAGATAATAACACACTTCCAGTGATCATCAAGAGTGGCTTGGAAGCAGGTCAGGAGAGAAGTCTGATAAAAGTGCTGAGACAACACAAGTTGGCTATTGGATGGACTCTAGCCGACTTAAGAGGAGTCAACCCGGCTGTATGCATGCACCATATTCTACTTGAAAATGGAGCAAAGCCATCAAGAGAGCCTCAACGACGACTCAACCCTATTATGATGGAAATCGTCCAAAAAGAAATACAGAAGCTACTAGATGCGGACGTTATCTATCCCATATCAGATAGCCAATGGGTAAGTCATGTCCACGTGGTCCCGAAGAAAAGTGGGATCACGGTCGAGGAAGATGCCGAAGGAAAAATAGTAACAACAAGAGTCAAGAACGGCTGGAGAATGTGCATCGACTACAGAAAATTGAACGCCGTCACAAGGAAAGACCATTTCCCTCTACCATTCATCGATCAAATGTTAGACCGACTGGCGGGCAAACCATATTTTTGCTTCCTGGATGGGTTCTCAGGCTACAACCAGATCCCCATAGCACCTGAGGACCAAGAGAAGACTACATTCACCTGCCCATTCGGCACATTCGCCTTCAGAAAGATGTCGTTCGGCCTATGCAATGCCCCTGGGACTTTTCAAAGGGTAGTAACCAGCATCTTTTCGGACATGATCGGAGAATTCACTGAAGTCTTCATGGACGACTTCACCATCTATGGAGACACATTCGACGCTTGCTTAAGTAATTTGAGCACGGTTTTGGCACGATGTGTGTCCATGAACTTAGTGCTCAATTATGAGAAGTGCCACTTCATGGTAACACACGGAATAGTCTTGGGACATATCATCTCACAATAAGGCATGGAAGTGGACAAAGCAAAGATCGACCTGATCATGACTCTACCATACCCATCCACGGTCTGAGACATCCAATCATTCCTTGGCCATGCAGGATTCTATCGACGATTCATCAAAGACTTCTCCAAAACGGCGTTGCCTCTAACCACTCTTCTCCAGAAAGAAGTCCCTTTTGAATTCACTAATGCATGCAAGGAGGCCTTTGATAAACTGAAAAAAGCCCTCACCAGCACACCTATCATCCAAACGCCAAATTGGGAACTACCATTCAAAATCATGTGCGACGCGAGCGATTATGCTGTGGGGGCAGTCCTAGGCCAAAAAGTTGATAATAAGGCGGTTGTGATCTACTACGCCTCAAGAACCCTAGATTCTGCCCAACGAAACTACTCCACCACCGAAAAGGAACTCCTGGCAGTGGTTTTTGCTCTGGAAAAATTCAGATCCTATCTACTTGGAGCAAAAGTGATAGTTTATTCTGACCATGCGGCCATCCGTTACCTGATGAAGAAGAAGGAGGCCAAGCCAAGACTCATTCGGTGGATATTACTACTGCAAGAATTCGATGTGGAAATAAGGGACAAAAAGGGGATCGAGAATACTGTGGCCGACCACCTAAGCAGGATTGTCCGAAAGGAAGAAGAGGGGCACATAACCGAGTCATTTCCAGACGAGCACCTGTATGCAGTCTCAACCAAGGTGCCGTGGTATGCCTCAATCGTCAACTACCTTGTAGGAGGTAAATTTCCCCCTTCTTTTACTAAAGCACAATGCATGAAACTTAGGCATGATGCTAGGCATTACTTGTGGGATGATCCTTATTTATGGAAAATAGGAGCAGATCAAATACTTAGGAGATGCATCCCAGATAATGAAATAGCTTCTATTATTAGCTTCTGCCATGAGTTTGCATGTGGAGGACACTTCAGGCCTAGGAGAACCGCTAGAAAAATCCTAGATAGCGGCTTCTTTTGGCCAAGTATGTTTAGGGATGCCTATGAGAAGTGTAAAAAATGCGATAAGTGCCAAAAAGTAGGAAATGTGTCAGCTAGAAATGAGATGCCTCAAGTACCCATATTAGTCAACAATGTTTTCGACATTTGGGGTATTGATTTTATGGGACCATTCCATGTATCATGCGGTTATACTTATATTTTAGTCGCTGTAGATTATGTGTCAAAATGGGTAGAGGCTAAGGCCACAAGGTGCGACCATGCAAAAACTATCATAGATTTTTTGCGCACTAACCTGTTTTGTAGGTACGGGGTACCCAAGGCCATAATAAGCGACCAAGGAACTCATTTCTGCAACCGCATGATGGCTGCCACCTTAAAACGCTACCATGTCCACCACCGAACGTCCACGGCATATCATCCCCGGACCAATGGTCAAGCGGAGATCTCCAACCGCGAAATCAAGGGCATTCTAGAAAAGATGGTGAAACCAAGTAGGAAAGATTGGAGTCAGAGGCTAGATGAAGCTCTTTGGGCTTATCGGACAGCATACAAGACGCCAATTGGAACCTCCCCCTTTCGACTTGTTTATGGGAAGGCATGCCACCTTCCGGTGGAATTAGAACATAAGGCCTATTGGGCGCTCAAGCATTGCAATCCTGATTTGAAGGCTGCAGGACTGGATAGGAAGCTTAATCTATGCGAGCTTGAGGAATTACGGCTTGAAGCCTATGAAGGGCAAACGGACTACAAAGCGCGGACCAAATTGTATCATGACAAATTCATCCTCCGACGCTCATTTGAGGAAGGACAACAAGTGCTGGTCTTCTCCTCGCGACTGAAATTGATGCCCGGGAAACTCAAATCTAGATGGACCGGCCCGTTCACAATAACTAAGGTATTCAACCATGGGGCAGTTGAGGTGGAAAGCCCGGATAATGGAAGTAGATTCACGATAAATGGGCAACGAGTCAAACATTACCACGGGAGGGTGACTAAACCAGCAGCTACGATCGAAAGAACCTTACCTTCTCGGAAGAAACAAAAGAATCGAAAGAGTTGGAAAGAAAAATCACCGAAACAAGGAAGTCCTGACCCATCATCCCACAAGAAATCAGGAAAAGGCAAGGCTAGAATCAACGCAGGAGCTGCGGCAAAATTCAACCTGAGCCGCCCATGGGATCCAAACCTGTGATCCCCATGCGTCGAGCCAACGACGTTAAGCAAAGGCACTGGTCGGGAGGTAACCCGACACCTATCTTACTTTCAGTAATTTTATTTTCTGTCATTTAGTTTTTACCGCAAGTCACTCTCACCCATTTTTTGTATAGAAGCAATGTCTAACATGTAGGAATCGATTTTTGGAGCAAGATCAGATCAGCCAGGCAGCTTCCGAGAATTACCGGGCCTGCGCTGAAAGTTCAAGGCCCCAGCCGAACTCCCTCGATTATCCAGCTCCGAGGCATGTCGTTCCACGACACGACACAGTAAAAGGGAGTTCAGTTCTTCTCTTTTCCTTAATGTCATTTCCTTCTCTTGTATATATTTGCATGACTTTTGAACTAAGTCTTGCTGAAAGGCACGCCTTCGTTCAAAAGTGTGGGGTGAGAACCGCCTGTGTACATAATATGTTTTTCTTTTCCTTTTCCCTTAATATTATCTTTTTGAAAAAAATGACTTGAGAATGTGAAAAAGATAGATCTAAATTCATGCATTTACCTTGTGAAAATTCAACTGTTTAAAAACTTAAGATGTAACTTCTCAATTGTCCCTTTGTGCTGAGATATACAGGGGATGTGGAGTTGATAGAAAATGCCCTAGAGAGGCTTGGCAAGCACTCGAAGGATCGAATCTAACTATATGGTTTTCGAAGTCAGTGGAGGCTGCACTTTGGGTTTCAGTGAAGATTGAAGTCATCTCCGCCGTGCAGCGTTTATGCAAGAGGCGGGACGGGAATCAAACCGTCCTATCTCTAGTCCTAGTAGCCGGGAAAATAGATGAGCGACCCTCATCTTGACCCGCACCATATCAACTGTTTATTTTCTGTCAAGACTCGCACTTTACTTTTCAGTACTAAAACCAAAACCAACCCCCCAACTGCTTAATTTAATTCCCCCCTTTTCGAAAGAATAACTATTCAACTGACTCCCTTGGGTTCAACCCGTACTTACCACGGACTACCCAAAAATAGTTAAGTCGCGAGTATCGGTATTATAAATTTGTTTTTGCACAGAGAACATTGCACCTTAATGACAGTGCGGTGGGCTCCGTCAATTACTCTGATCCATTTTTATTAAGCAAATAAGGTAATGTGAGCCAGTAAGGCTCTGTTCTTTTGCACTTCAATACAGTTTTATTAAGTTCAGTAAAGTTAAATTAAGTTCAATACAGTATAATAAAGTTCAGTACAGTTAAATTAAGTTCAATACAGTTTAATAAAGTTCAGTACATTTAAATTAGGTTCAATACAGTTTAATAAAGTTTGGTACAGTTAAATATACATAAATTAATTTAAGTTAAAAAATGTAATATAATTTTTTTCAAGTCAATGATGTTTTTTTATAGTTTCCAATCCTATTATTCAAAATCTTAATTTATTTTTAATTTTTTCAATAATTTTTAGAAAAGCATAAGACATATATGATCTAACGGTTTTTTAAGTTTGTGTCCACACCTCTTCGGAAACTATTGCATCCATCTTTATCCATGTTCATTTCCACTACATCATCTGGACAATCCTCAATAATTTGAAACGCTATCATGTCGCGTACTTGATTCATCTGCTCTTTTCGCTGTTGATCAAATAAATTTGAATCTGCTCTTCCCAGCACGGTCTCATTAGCTAAAATGAGTATTGAAAAATTATGCATGCGAATGAAGTTGTGCATAGTTAAATGTAGCTGTAATTATATCACTTTGGCGCTCATCAGATACTTGAGGCATGACTTTGATTATCTTCCACGATTTCTTTAAGATGCCAAATGCTCTTTCAATGGTGGTTCGCAAAGATGAGTGTCGATAGTTGAATTTTTCATATACTCTGGTAGGTTGATCACCGTTAAGAAACGTTGGCATATGATATCGAACTCTTTTATCTTTATAAGGTGCCAGATAACCAATTGATGAAACTTTTTTGAGCAAGTTAATTAATGAATTATATAATTTTATCTTTTTGAAAAAATGATGACAAATACACATATATAAATATACTATACATATATATATATATAATTTTTCACTTTCAGCAAATTAAGTTCAGTAAAGTTAAATTAAATTAAATTCTCGATACAGTAAATTAAGTTCAGTACAGTTCAGTAAAGTTAAATAAAATTCGATACAGTTAAATTAAGTTCAGTACAGTTTAATAAAGTTCAATACAGTTTAATTAAGTTCAGTACAGTTTAGTTAAGTTCAGTACAGTTTAATTAAGTTCAGTACAATAAAATTCCAGTTAAATTAAGTTCAAAAGAACAGCACCCGACCATCCATTTGAGGTCTTTGCCAACGTATTTCTAGAAATTATCCTTAACATATATTACTATCTATACCTTAAATTTGCTTGCCATGATTTTTGGACATTCCCGTCAACGTTTTCTCCAGTCTGGAGAGAATCAAAAGAACGTAGATGCTAAGCAGAAGAAAAGAACTTCAATTTACAGAAAAACAGGGAAAAAGGAAGAGGGAAGGCCGAGAGGGAAAGCAATTAGTAGTAGGGTTACATAAACTAAACCTACGGAACTGTTTTTCCAACTGCATTTGGTGGCGAAATCTGTAGAGCAAAGGAAAATCAATGCTGGCAGCTTAGGGTCGTGCACTGATGGCATATGCAGTGATATGGTTATGGAGGACGTTTGAGGCTTCGAATTAGTACACCCGTTTCCAGAGAACATACGAGGCGCAAGACGCTCGAGGCGCAAGACGCTCGAGGCGCACAACGTTTTCTCCTTCGAGAGCACGTCTGAGCGAACGCTCGCGATGTGATATAGGCCAAAGGGAGCTTTTGGACTTGGGCCGAGCAGCAGGCCAGCCCAGCAACGAGGTTGCAGGTCCACCCAGAAGAAAAAGGCAGAGGATTCCCACCAAGCAATGACCTGCTGACATGTATGAGCTGTGACTGCACATAACGGGTTCGTTAGAGAATCTCAGCAAGGAAATGCGCATTAATGAGCCATTAGAAGTGAGTGAGTAATGGACAGCAGTCATGCGTAGAGTTGTATAAAGGCAAAATCCTTTCACTGAAACCAATAAGAAAAATAATTAACCAACTTCCTTCTCCTCAATTCTCTCTCGCCCTCATATTCTCCTTCTCAGTCCCACCTGTCAAGAATTCAGCCACATCATTGGTGCTTTTTCATCAAGAGTTAAAAGTAGTGACGATGGCGCCACCGAAAACCCGAGCTAGTACGGCTGATGTCGCCGCCATAGCTGCCATCAACCACAGCTTGTCCGAACTCAATGCGCGAACTCAAATGGTGGAAGGGCTCGTTCAGAACGAGACCCTAGTGAATGAACGAATGGCTTGTAGCCTGGAACGCATATTCGACATGTTGGACAAGCTGCAAGAGGTTAGAACGCTAGATAGTTGCCTCAATCGATGCAGCTGTTGGAATATGTGTATATAATATGTGAATAAAATCAAGTCAAAGGTTGACTGAGTCTTGCACGTAGTGGGAAGGTGGACGTCATGGTGAGTCTTCCACTTAATGGGAAGTGGAAAGTCATGGCATCATGGGGAGTTATGTAGTATTTCTCCTATAAATTGGAAATGTACATTCCATTGAGAAAACACATAAATATACACAGTAAGAAGACAATCCTCCTCTCTCGGGTTTTCACTTTCGTTTTCCAATCGGTCATAGCAGAAGACCATAATACGTTCGATCAGCAAGGCATTGGTGCAAACAGCGCTTGCTGAGATTCTTTTATCCTGGGAGGCATATTGTCGGTAAAACCCAGCACCTATGAGCGACAAATCTGCTTTAAGGACAGCGTCTGCGACGTGACCGAATCACATGGGTTTGCTGTCCTTTCAATTGTGTTCATATTTAATTTCAGTAGCTTCAAATCGCCTGTATATTCAGACTATATACTAACAATCTTAAAGCAGATTTTGTTCTGATTATATTGCTGAAGTTACTGATTAAAGCAATTACATGAATGTTCAAAGACATGAACGAGAAAGGATTGGGAAGTGCTAGGAATGATGAAATCGGCAGACTCCTGAATCTAATTCTACGATGGCTTTAAAACATCCTCATCTCCTTCAAAATCCATGCATTTCAAATAATCCTTTATGGATTAATTTTATTGAGAAGGTGCTTAATAACACTGTTTACGTTGTAGATAACAACATGTTGGAGATGGAGAATGCGTTGCCGCAAAATGAATTATCGGCAGCAAGCCTGCAGTTTTGATTTACAACTTCAGGAACACGCCACATCAAACGTTCATCGGCCTCTACTTAATAGATGAAGCTTGACTATGTCTATGCGTTTGGCGGCGGTGATCGATTTGGATTTAAGATAATCGAGCTGATGTTGATGTTGATTGTGACTGGAGTGATTGTGCTTTGCTCCAGTTTCAGCATGGCTGAATCGGAAAGGAGGAGGTCGGAAATCGGACGGTTCTCCGAGCACCACGTTGTTCACTGAACATGACTACGTGATGGAGAAACCGAAGCGAGTCGTGGAGAGAGTAGTGTTCAATGTTCGGTTGGGAAGAAAGACGTGACGAGGTTGTGGAGATTGAAGCAACCGTCATCAAAGTCGCAAAACCCTAATTGGGTTCATCAGTGTTGGGATTGGAGTTGGACCAACAAGAATTGGGCTTCTTTAATTTCTGCCCATCATAATTATTATGTGTTCTGTTCATAGAATTTTGAGTGACTGAATTCATGTTTATTTGGACAGCTACAATGGGCCGTTCGAGGATAATTGGGCCGAGAAGACCATTTCATACTAGCAGCGAGTGTGTTGCGCTAAGATGGGGTTTGATGTTCAAGACTGCGAGAGGCATAGCGTATATCGTCATGGCCGCAATTGGTGCTTCGTGGATGCTCTCTTATTGTTATTTGTGGTGATGGGCTTGAGTGCCAACTCAATTTAACCTACGATCATCACCATTGCAATCAGGGACGGAGCCAGGATCAAAATCCATGTAGGGCTAAAAAATGAGGTATTTTTTCATTTGTTGACAATAAGAACTAACATGTGATGTCCATGGAATCCGGCCAATGCTTGCAGCACCGCTGCAGTCGCTTAGCGCAAAACAACTTCTCCAGCGGCGTCATCATCCGAATCGTATTTCACCCAGCTGCCAGTCGCCACAGCTCCGATCCTCTGTCTTTTACGCCAACTACGGGCTCGGCAATTTGCATCATCATCCTCAGCCTGAACCGAAGCAGGATAACCAATCTGGCTCACCACCGTTTCTAACATTGGGGATCCAATCGCGTCTGACCACGTCCTCGACGCTCCGGCAGCCGCTGAGGAGGAAGACGGTGGAACTCATTTTTCGATTTTAGAGGAATCGCCCATAACTCTTGCTGCCCAAAACCAAATCTTAGTTTCTTTTGGTGCCACCAGATTCAAATCTAGTCAAAAGATCTGAGCCAAAGCATAAGTCAGAAACCATGGATTGAAAGCAAAGGACAGACAAAGTTGCTTTCGGTCCGTGATACAGAGCTACTCCAAACGGGAACTCAGATCTGCCATCTGTGTGGCCAGATCTTCAAGTTGTCTTCAGATAATTTCAACATCAAGCCGGTAAGAGAATCAACACATCTGAGACTTTACATATAAAAAAAATAAAAAAGATTTTGGCCCAAAGTTACTAGGGCTTGAGCCCAGGCTACGTCAGCCTGGCTCCGTCCCTGATTGCAATTGGAAATTTGATGAAAACTGGAGATGGCACTGGACAATATCATTTTGTTGATTTTTGTCTCTGCATCAACAGCAGCAATGATCCTTCGATTGTGATTGAAATGAAATCACAGTGAGTGAAGCCTGGAGATGTGGCGCAGACTCTCGGCAAGAGATGCAATTGGCGCGTTGAAGCTGAATTGCCCGGCTCTGCAAATGTCTGTGCGGTGTTGGCAGGAAACCCTAAGTTGGGTTTATTAGGCTTAATGCCTCAGTCGGCCACTCGGGATGGGCTCACTCCTTTTGGCGAAATGATAGTGCTCTGTAAAGATGTTGTCAAACTCATGCCCGAGTCCATGGCTAGTCTCAGTTGTTCAGAATTGAGAGCAGCGGGTCATGGTATTGAAGATCAATTCCAATGTCCGGTTTCAGTGGATGACTTTATGCAGAGAATGCATACCACTGATCAGCCACTGATAGCTTGTGCTATTTATTAGGAAAAATCACCAGTTTGCCCCAATTGGAAATTCAAATAACTAAAATACACCAAACCAAACTCAAATTACCAATCTACCCCACTTTTTAATAATTCCGGCTCGACACAAACCGGAACCAAGGATTCCAGTTTTTCTTCAACCGGAATTGTTAAAAAGTGATGATGTGGAACGATAGTGGGACGTAGTGGACCAAGTGGCGCTGAGTTGTCATACACGTGGGTTCCGGTTCACGAAAAAACGGAATTATAATAATACCGGTGTAGGAGGAACCAGAATTCTGTGAATACAAAAAACGAGGGTTTCCTTCTCTTCTCCATTCCGCCGACGAAGCTCTCCCTCCTCCCTCTAACCGCCGCTCCTCCCTGCCACACCTCCGAACGCTGCTGCTCCATTCTCCATTCTCCATTCCGGCGACGCCAATTACATTGGTCTCCATTCCGCCGAACCCCTTCCGGTAATGAGATTACAGAATTTGTTGATTTTGATAGGGTTTTGATTTTGGTGAATAGGGTGTTGATTTGGGAATTGGCGAATTGGGTATTAATGTTGTTGATTTTGTTAGTCAATTGTTGATATAATGTGGGTTAATTGTTGATTTGAATTGAAGAATTTGAGTGAATTGTTGGTTGGTAATTGTTGATTTTTTGGTGAATTATGTTAATGTTGAATGTTAATTATTGATTGTTATTTGATTGTGAATTTTGAATTTGGTTTATGATGAAATTGGTGAATTACGTTATTGTTAAGTGTTATACGTTAATTGTTTATTGATATTCGATTGTTAATTTTGAATATGGTTTCTGATGAAATTCGTGATGCATATATTGTTGACTGTTAATTGTTGAATTGTTGGTGAATTTTGTTATCGTGATGCAGATATGGACTCATATAGACCGTCCTCGTCACAGAGATTTTCGCAAGCTATTTTGCATCCGAATATGGATGCGGATGACATAGTTCATCCTGGTCCGATTGACAACTCAGTCCTACGTCAGCAGACTGCTCATCGTTCAGAGGCAATTTGGAAACCTAAGGTTAGTTTGTTAATTTATGTTAATTATCATTCATAATTTAACATGTTACTAATATTGATCATCATTTTTTGGTTGACAGTTGGATATAAAAGGGAATGCAAACGAACCCCTTAAGATTCACAAAGAGGGTGCACTGCCCCTTGATCATCGAATATGCCATTATGTGGTTGCTGCTGGATTTTATCCATGGATTCAGACCTGCGATGTGAAGACTGATCCATCATTATTGACAGCCGTGATAGAGAGGTGGAGGCCAGAGACTCATACCTTTCATTTCAATGAGGGGAGGCCACAATCACGTTGCAGGACGTGTCATTACTTACCAGGCTCCCTGTAGAAGGGGAGCCTGTGACGGGACTGACGAGGATGAATTTCGAAGAGGTTTGTGTTAGATTGCTGGGAGCATACCCCGAGTGTTACGACAGAGCACCTGGTATGGCAAAGAGGAGTTGGTTTACGAACCATTTGGCGCAGATCCCCGTGGACGCAGATGACGAGACACTGAAGAAATACGCGAGGGGGTATTTACTCAACCTTATAGGTTCGACATTATTTGGTGATAAGAGCGGTAAGGCGATTTTGCTTCACTTTCTACCATTGTTAGAGGACCTTGATAGGGTTGTGAACTATAACTGGGGAAGTGCGGTGCTGGCATGTCTGTATAGTAACATGTGTACAGCATGTATGATCGGACACAGTCAGCTTGCCGGTGCGCCATTAATTGTCCAGTTTTGGTGCTGGGATAGACTATCCCGCATCGGTGTGCCGAAGGTACCAGTTCCTATCGTGTTACCTTCGGCAGATGCAGAGTTCGACCCAGCGTTGTGCGGATCGTGGTCGTACATGTAAGTATTTATGTTTAGAAATTTTTTATTTACAGTATTTTACCTTTCATTATATTTAACGGATAATTAACTTTTATGTACAGGGAATGGATTGGGCCTAAGCGGTGGGTAGGAATGCCGAAAGGTAGTTTGTTGCAATACCGCGATGCTATACAGAAGATGGTACCGGGTGATTTCATTTGGAGACCATACGACTATACCATGTTGGAGTTGTTGAACCCGTTGTGTGCACAGGGTCAACAAACCACGTGGAGGGCTGATGTGCCATTGATCTGTTACAACATCATTGAGTGGCACCATCCAGCGCGTGTCATGAGACAGTATGGGTTTACACAAGGCGTTTCGCCAAACCCAATTGGAAGTTCAGACCCTTGCCATGGGATGGATAGAAAAAAGAATAGGGACTGGGCTGTCTACCATGCTAGTTACATTGCACTGTGGAATAGTCGTCACGAGAGATTGATTGACGGAGATATAGCGGGCCCTTATGCGAACACTGACGAACCCACAACAGATTATTTTACTTGGTATTCGCGACACACTCGTCGTTTATACCAACCGAGGATGGACGAGGATGTGGAGGTGGAGGATGTGGACGTGCAGGAAACTCGGCATACTTATCGCCTAGATGCATACATGATACCCGAGCATGTATGTTCAACTGAAATTTTAATTATTATTTACCTATTTAGTCAGTAATTGCTTCACATACTTATAAGTGTTTTGCATTTTACAGCTACGTGGTTACGTCATTGGTGCACGTGATGCCGGTAATTACTTCCTTAACAGCACAGATGAGTATTCCCGTATGGGGTTTCATAATCTGTTCCACCATTTGTACGGGGAAGTGAAGAAGCTTACAGATCCTGCTATTGTGGGTGTCGATCCACAGACTATTACGTTAGATATGGGTATGGATACTTTATATATAAACTTCAATTATATATGGATCCACCATTTAATATATCATTGCTTACTGATTTGTATTGTTGTTATGATAGTAGTTGCATAAGCACTTAAAATGATCACATAACATGATTACACAGAAGAAGTGGGTTCAATTCTGGTTGCGGATCGGACAAGCACGCTTGTTGAGACCTACTAAGTGGCAGTGGGTGCATCTTTGGATTCGCGGTGTCGGATTTGATGAAGACGCTGCCTGGCTACTGGATTCGCCTAAATGTCGGTGGCGCTGGTCCATCTCATTACGCCTTCATCTGTTTGGGGGTCTGCCACCTTTGGTACGCTTGAATCGAGGATTCGAAACATGAACAAGGCCATCATAATCACGCCAAAAACTCTCATGGGGCAAGGGGTTGAAAAAATATCCCCAAGTCCGGTAATACGCATCGAGCGTGTATTCTGCGGGGACATAATCCGAGTATTCAACCCGTGCGTTTCTGCAAGCTGCCATGGCGTGAAAACAAGGGTACTTGAACAATGTCCACTTCCCACACGAACATGTTCGTGTGTCCAGGTTTACACTGTACGTGATATGGTTCTTTCTGGTCAGGACATCAAAGACACGGTCGACTGGATTGTAGAGCGTCACGATGTGGAACTCAGCCCTAGCCCGTAGTTCTGCCAACCTTTCACGAATTTTGGGAGGAAACAGTTCTCCATCGTTGTAGTACGGTCTCTGTGATCGCTTGACGAAATAAGCAGCTATCTGCTTATACGTGTACATAACCAGTGAAGAAACTGGCAAATCACGACCATTCTTCAAAATTTTGTTCAAACACTCTGAAGCATTCGTAGTCATATTGCCCCATCAAAGTCCACCGTGGTCGTACGCCTGTGTCTAGGTTTCCTTATCCATATCTACCAACCATTTTCGAGCAAGTGGCTTATCATTCAAGAGTTCTAGGAGCTCTCCAAACTTCTTCATGAACTTCAACTCTTTCTTCGCAAACGCCACCTCGCCAAGTTTTGCTTTCAGAACCTCATCTTTCACCTTCGTCATGAAGTTCCTCTGCACGTGTCGTACGCACACACGATGGTAAGCCATAGGCTCCTGCCATTCAGGTTCCCGCATGGCAGCTAATATTCCAGCGTGCCTGTCAGATACAACGCACAGCCCCACCCGCTGGGTCACTCCTTCCCGGATACAAGACATGAACCACTTCCAGCTTGAAGTGTTCTCGCTCTCCACAAGCGCAAAGCCTAATGGCAGTATGCCGTTGTTCGCGTCTAACCCAATTGCAATCAACAATTTCGCATTGTACTTCCCGTACATGTGCGCCGTCTATAGATAATATGGGTCGACAGTGCTCAAATGCTTTGATGCATTCAGAAAAAGCCCAAAATATCCGATTCACCTGCATAGTCCCATCATCCAGTGGTGTGACGTCCCACTTGATAAAATGGCTGTTGTTGCTGGAATCCTGTAAAGCCTGTATCAGATGTGGCAGTTTGTTGAATGATTCGTCCCATTTACCGAACAAGTAGACCAACGCTTTCTGTTGCGCTTTCCATGCCTTCCAGTAGCTTATTTCATACCCGTAATCCTGCTGAATTATATTCTGTATCTATCCGGCGGAGAACTTTGTGTTTGCATCCATCACATTCCGCATCTCCCTCGCTATGAACTGCGCGTTCAAGTGGATGTTACTTTGCAAGATGCTATTGTTATGGCACACGTGGTCCCCTCCGTACTTGCGGACCGTCCAGTAAGTTGTTCGTGCCAACACCACCACTCGAAGGCGCCACAGACATATTTCTTCACCCTTACGACATTCTAGTACCAGTTTGCGAGTGTCAGACTTTCTTACCCTAAACTCCACCCGATTGGAATTGAGTATCTCTGCACAGCAAGCATGACATTCTCTTTACTCGCAAAAAGAGAGTCCTCTCCAAGATCCGGGGAGTTAGGATGGTGAACCCTCACATTTTCATCTGTTGGTTGATATATTTCCCATGCCGAGATATCAGTGAAACTCGGATGGTCCCGGACGATACGATCTTGAACTTCCTCCGCATCGGGATATTCATCGGCAACATTATCCAAATTCTCCATCGCATAACGATCGTACTCGTCTCTTATTGGATTATCTAATGTTGCCAATGTGGCCTTTTACTCCCCAGAATCATCGCTCATGTCAGACATGGTAAGAATAGAATAAGAGATAGATGATTGAATTGAAGAGAGATGATTGAATTCTGTGTTGAAAATGAACAAACCGAGCTTCAATTTATAGGTATCTAGTTCCGGTTATACAGGAACAGAAATTATTATTGTTCCGGTTCCACGACAACCAGGATTATTTTAATATCGGTTTCTGTCCAATCGGAATTAGCTCATTTAGTCACTTCCCAACTGGGACCTTTGGAATCTTTTTGTGTACAGAGTGTTCCGGTTTCTACTAAACCGGAATTCTTCTCGTCTGGTCACATCCAGACTAAGCCCGTGATACCCCGACCAGGTCTGAAAAGCCTGTTGGCTTAATACCGGTGTATCCCAAACCGGAACTGCATTAATTCCGGCACGTCCTGCACCGGGACTCTACCTGGCTTGCCACCTCAGACTATCTGGTCCACGTAGGCCCCGATCCAAGCCACGTCTGCACTTTTCGAATAATTCCGGTCGGGGAAAAGCCAGAATTATTAGATCCGATTTGTGGCATACCGGAATTATTAAAAAGTGGGGTAGATTGGTGATTTGAATTTGGTTTGGTGTATATGGGTGATTTGAGTTTGTATTTGGGTTAGATTGGTAAATTTTCCTATTTATTATGAGGATGAAACTGAAATCTCAACTTTGGCTGCCAATATACGGCTAGGCTGCTGAGCTTTGTCCAACAAAGACCTAGAGGCGTATATAATGCTCAGATATATATGAGATTGAGCCTGAAAGCTCCAACAAAGATCCAAACTTATGGAAAAGTGTCAACTTGCATGAATAATGCTAGGCACTGGAATTGGAGGTTGAAATCTAATCTGCATAGCAGCTGGCTGGAGCACTGCAGAAGTCAGAATGATGGTGATGGCATTCAGGCTGCACTATAGGAGACATGAAAAAGGATGAGAAATCTTTTTGGATCAGTGTTGAAGTTTCCGAAGGTGAAACTTGGGCTGCACTGTGAGGCTGAGATATCCATGACCTTTCAAAAGAAGGTTTTGAAGAGATCTGGTAGACCTCATGGTGTTTAAGAATTGAGATTGGAAAGGAGCTCGCTGGTGATTTGGGCTCATATCTCACCCAGCTTTCATCGGAAAATTTTGAGCCAAATAATATGATTTCGGCTATTAGTTTGGAGAGTGTAGTGGACAATGAAGCTGTCAAGGAAATGCATCTCCTATGGTTGGTGGCCATCAGACGTGTTGGTTGATGCCATCATATGTGTGGTGTTCAAAACCCTAAGGTGGGTTTTGAAGTATTAAATTGATTCAGTTTTGAGCTAAACCGATTCAATCAGTTTAGTCTGATGAGAGCAACTGATCTCATAATCATTGAGAAAATGATCTACTATTCTGAGATTTGGTTGAATGAAGTGAATGAGTTTGGTCTCATTCTAATTGAATCCATCAGATTGATGCGAAGCATGAATGATCAATTTTGGAGTTGGTTTAGTTAGAGAACCTGAACAGTGGTTTGATGTTAATTCTTTTAGTAGCCCTCATTGTGGGGGCACCCCGTGATGACTGAGATGTTTATCTCTTAAGGTTGCCTACGTCGAGGAATAGATTTGTGAGTCTAGTTCCAGAAATATACTTGCGAGTATAGTTCTAGAAATATACTTGCGAGTATAGTTCCAGAAATATACTTACGAGTATAGTTCCATACGGTTGAGTGACATTACTGTCCGCCGTAGTGCTTGACAAAGTTGGATTGTGTATCCAAATGTCAACTTAAAAGCACACATGTAAATTTGCGGTGGAGCAAATATAATAGTAAATCCTTTCATAGTATTGAAAGCGATATGAATTCCCTCGAGTCAATCCATAGGGAGTTATGTGATTTGAAATATGGGGTGTAACACGTATTTTGTGACTTTCGTTAATAATAGTACAAAATATTGTTATGCATATTAGCTTAATAGCAAAGCAGTGACAGTTGAGTAAAAACATGTCATGTGAAGTTGAATATCAACTACAGAGGTTGAGTAGCAACTTGATAAGTTGAGAAAATTGATATTGGAAGTGAACATAATCACTCCATCATACTCTCCTTAGTCGAACAGTGTTTCGAAATGGAAAAGTTGCATTCGATAGAGATGATGAATGTGATGTTGGTAAGCTCCGGGTTAACCAAACGAATGCGGGGGGCTATCAACAAAGTATCTTTTGAGTAAGATACCTCGAAAGGAGTATAAGTCTCTTTATATGTCATTTAAGGGAACGACGACTTCCTATAAATACTTGCAAGTGTGGGGGTGCCTAGCCATGGTAATGATCCATGATCCTAGAAAAAGTAGGATATGACCAAAAATCATTGACTATGATTTCATTGGTTCCTCACAAAAGAGTAAAGCGTATAGATTCCTTGTGTATGAATTGGAAAAATTCAATTATACACAAGAATACTATAATGGAATCAACGAACGTATCGTTCTTCAAGAATGTATTTCTTTATAAGAATAAGGAAGGCATGTAAGGTTCTTCTCATCAAGAACAAGAGAATGAGGAAGAATCTGAACATGAGATCGATTCGGAGAAATTGAGACAAAATAAGCGAGGAAGGCTAGATAAATCATATGGACTTGATTTTCTAACCTACAAGCTTGAGACTGAACCTCAAATGTAGAAAGAGATTGTCAATCAGTTAAGGGTCTCTTATGAAAGTAGCCATAAGATGTGACTGAGACTCAATCCATGAGAGCCATACTTGAAATTTGGTTAACCTCTCTCTTGGATGTAAACCACTTGGTTTAAAGTGGATCTTCAGGAGGAAGATGAATGGAGATGCATCTGCATCGATATACAAGACAAGCCTTGTACTAATAGAGTATTGATAAAAGAAAGGTCTATACTACTTTAACATCAAGGACGGAAGAGGTCATTGCTACTTTGCGCAATCTAAAAATTCACCAGATGGATGTAAAGACAGACTTCCTCAATGGAAACTTGAAGAGATTTACATTGAACAACTTGAGGGTTAAGTTGTTGTTGCTGGGCAAGAGAACAAAGTTTGTGAATCTCTCTATAGCCTGAAGCAAGCGCCAAAGCAGTGACATGAAATTTGTTGACACTGTAATGATGTCAAATGGCTTAAAGATCAACAAGTGTGACAAATGTGTATGCATTAAGAACATTGAACACGGATACGTGACTTTATGTCTTAATTTTGATGACATGTCCATTGTGGGAAGCAATGAGAAAATAATAAAGTCTGCCAAGTCTTATTAAACTGGAAGTTTGATAAGAAGGTTTGAGACTGACCGATGTAATTTTAGGAGATAAAATTACACAAAGGTTATGTGGACTTGTCTTAAGTTAGTCACACTACGTTGACAAACTTTTAGACAAAATTGGAGAAGACAGTCCATGACTGTCTAGAATCCATGTTGACGTGAATCAACACATGTCTAAGAATAAAAGTGAATGAATCTCTCAAATGGAATATGTAGAGTGATAAGCAATCTAATGTACTTGATGAATTGTACTAGAGTAGACAGTGCTTACACTGTGAGTAGATTGGCGAGATACTCGAGTAATCCAAGAAGTGCACACTTATAGGATGTCGTGAGAGTACTGAAGTACGTACAATTTACTCGTAATAATGGTCTACACTGTACCAGATGTCCGGAAGTCATTGAAAGTTTCATTGACATGAGTTGGATATATGATATACAAGATTCCAAGGCCATGAGTGGCTATTTTTCAACACTGGAAGGTGCTGATGTGTCCTGGAAATCCTCAAACAAGTTGTGAAAACCAAATCCATTTTAGAGGCTGAGTTTGTCGCACTAGATAAATGTGGCAAAGAAGTTGAGTGGTTAAGGTATAGAGGAGGATATTCCTTAATGGACAAAACCCGTGCCAGCAATGTGTTTACATTGTGATAATCAATCATTGATTTGTAGGGCACATAGTGTTATGTATAATGGTTTGTCTCGACAAATACGTTGAAGACATAATACCATTAGATAACTTCTCTCATCCGGAGTCATAAGCATTGACTACGTGAGGTCCAAAGAAATTATAACGGATCCGTTAACCAAAGGGTTAAATAGGGACCAAGTAGAGAAGACAACAAAGGGAATGGGACTGAAGCCTTTAGATCGCTAACATCAAAACACAGGCTTAAGCCCTTTTGGATATAAAGTCAGGCAACGGAAAACCCTACCATGATGACTGGAGATCCCAAGAACTTGGTTCAAAGGGACCACCTAACTACTAAGACTATGAGGTCACTGTGGGGGTAACACCCCAGTCATATTCCCAGATAAAACAGTGACTCCCGCACGAGGCTAAGCTCGAAGCTTTTAATGATTCTAGGAATTTGAATAGTGAGATTCGAATGGGTAACACAGGATTACTTTAAGAAAGAATCACCTATGTGAGAGAGAAGTGGGGTCGCTTCAAAGGAGAATTCAAAGGGCTTAATTCTTTAGAAACTCTTGCAGAACCAGGAAAGGGGTGTCATGACCAAATGAGCCCACCCGTAAGAACCGAATAATGGTCAGGAAAATATCTGTGGGGAACATGATTTTGTTTACAATATAAGATGAACAGTTCAAAGACATCACGTCTAATGAATAGTCAGTAAAGAGAACATGTTTTCTTAAGGGAAGATTCAAGGGCGTTGCCTACCTATCCTATGCAGATATTATTCGTAGAAGCTATCACCATGTTGAGTTAAGTTTTGCTTGTTTATCGTTTTCACTACTCGATTTTCTTCATGTGGGGGATTGTTGGAATATGTGTATATAATATGTGAATAAAATCAAGTCAAAGGTTGACTGAGTCTTCCACGTAGTGGGAAGGTGGACGTCACGGTGAGTCTTCCACTTAATGGTAAGTTGGAAGTCATGGCATCATGGGGAGTTATGTAGTATTTCTCCTATAAATTGGAAATGTACATTCCATTGAGAAAACACAGAAATATACACAGTAAGAAGACAATCCTCCTCTCTCGGGTTTTCACTTTCGTTTTCCAGTCGGTGATAGCAGAAGACCACAATACGTTCGATCAGCAAGGCATTGGTGCAAACAGCGCTTGCTGAGATTCTTTTTATCCTGGGAGGTATATTATCGGTAAAACCCAGCACCTATGGGCGGCAAATCTATTTTAAGGACAGCGTCTGCGACGTGACTGAATCACATGGGTTTGCTGTCCTTTCAATTGTGTTCATATTTAATTTTAGTAGCTTTAAATCGCCTGTATATTCAGATTATATACTAACAACAGTCGTCATCACCAAGTGACTCACCCATTCTTCCAACACCTCTGACTCCTCCGACACAGCAATTGCTCTTGAACCATCCACTCTCATCCCATATTTCGAACAGCAACGTGCAAGTCTCCACCATGCCCAAGCTGCCAAGGATTGATGTACTTATCTTCAATGGAGAGGCGGGGACTGGCTGGACATTTTAAATGGAGCGCTACTTCAAGCATCAAGGGGTACTGGTGGAGCAGAAACTGATCGTAGTGTCGTTCTACCTCTTTGGTGAAGCTCTGGAGTGGTATCAATGGATGCATACAACCCACCAACTGTCAAATTGGGAGGCTTTTAGGCATGACCTCACTAAGCGATTTGGGCCATCACCTTACTCTAACTCTGAGGTGAGGTTGAGTATGCTTCGGCAGACAAGCTCAGTGGGAATGTATGTCACTGAATTCGAGTCCTTATCAAGATGGTGGTAGTGGTGATGATTGCTCAGTCGAGGCCTTAAATGATGGGTTAGTAACATTGGATGAGCAACTCGAAGCACATAAGGGCGAGGAGATGGCCGACAGCAACCCCATTCCGACCATTTCTTATCATGCATTGCAAGGGCAGTTCGTACCTAGCACACTACGCATTACCGGGTATATTAAGAGGAAGGTAGTGGTGGTCCTCATCGATAGTGGGTCTACTCACAACTTCTTGCAGACGAGAGTGGCCAGGCACCTTGGCATGGAGGTCGTGCTGTCGCGGTACATGAGTGCGACAGTACTCAAAGGCAAGAGCATACAGTGTGAAGGTTAGTGTCCCGCAACTCTGCTATCACTGGGAGGCGGGGAGTACCACATCGACCTGCACATCTGATGGACCATAATTATACGAATCAAATACACAGTAAAACCCACCAAATTAGACTGTTTGTCTATCTAACTTCTGCTTGTTAGTCCCGATATATTTCTACAGGGTATTTTGGCGCTTAGAGAGAAAACACGCTAAGGAGAGGATTTTACACTGAAAAGATGTTACGAGTGATTCCAAGGTCAAGATCAGACGCCGAATGAAGAAATCTCAAGATCCTGACATTGAATTACTCAAATCAAATCCAACCGAAGAGCAACCAAAGTCAGACCGGAGCAAAATTGGACTGATAGTTTTGTGAAAAGACTGCACAAAACTGTCAAAACTCATCCATGGACCAAGGTGACCGGCGGCTTGGCTTGGAGGTGGCCAAGGGAGGAAGCCTCCCCTCCATGGTGACCGGCCACCGGTGGCTTTTCCTCCCCCCAACCGGCGGCTTTCTTCACCCCCATGTGGCGCCTCCTCCTTGCACCTCCTCCTCCTCCCTTGGATCAAAACCACATGCCACTCATCTCCACCCTCCATTCCTCCTTCCTTTGGCTATAAAAGGAGCTCATCCCCTCCTCATTTGTATAATCCAACAATTCAAAATCAATAAACACTTATCTCTCTACATTTTGTTACTTTGCAAGTTTGGTTTGAAATTATAATACTCCTGTTGGTTCTTGAGTATTATAATACTGTAGAGAATACTCCTGTTGGTTCTTGAGTATTCAGTAGGATTGGGAATACTCCTGTTGGTTCTTGAGTATTCCACCCCCTCTCCTCTTACTGTTTTCAAAACCCCCCGAGTATTTAGCTATGGTATCCACCTCTATGGATATTCGTAGCTAAACTCTTTATTCGGTTAAAGGGGTGTACTTGTATTGTAAAATGTTTTAGACCCTGCACCTAGTGCATCTCTGTGTTCAAAACTTGTTCTATGTGCCATATATAGTCAGAATTTCCAAGGTTGAGTGGAAGCTGTAACAAGCAAAGCTTTTCCGTGGGAATTCGTGAACATACTCGGTAAGTGGAAGCTGTAACAAGCAAAACTTATCTGAGGAGTTCGACTTATCTAAAAAACCATTTTGGGAAATCGTAACAGAAGATCAAATGGATGCACATAAGGCTAAGATACTTCGAAAGGAGGAATTAGTCTAAAGTAGAACAAGTGTTTTAAACGATGTTGCAAGTCTTGCGCTTAGAAATGGCCTCGATTCATCTTTGAACACTTAGTATGATCATTAGCGGTCAATGATAAACAACTATGATACAAGGCCCTTGAAACCGCTCTGATAAGTCTTTTAATATTACAAAACCCCCCTGTATTTACTTTTAATATTAGTATAACTACAATCATCAACCGCTCATCTTCCGGAGGACTCGCAAATCACGCATCACCCACTGTAAGTCTTTCTTTTTACTTTTCAGTATTTATTTTCTGTAATTTACTTTTCCGCACTCAAAACCAAAAACAACCAAAAAAGTCACTTAGTCATAACCGCTAAAACTCAATCAACCTTAAAACACGCTCCCTCGCTGTACAAATCCCTTAAAGAACAACGTATCCCCCTAATTCCCTTGGGTTCGACCCCTACTTACCACTTACTACCCAGTAGTGAAGTCGCGAGTAGCGGAAAATATAAATTTATTTGTACAGAGAACATTGCACCTTAACGACAGTGCAGTGGGCTCCGTCAACATCATACCTATATATGGAGCTGATGTCGTCTTGGGCGCCCATTGGCTCGCGGACGTAGGACCGACTATGTTTGACTATAAACAGATGTGGATGAGCTTCGAGTACCAAAGAGAAAAGGTGGTGTTGCGAGGAATGAGACAACATGAAGAGCTGGTGCAAATCACCATGGGCCAAGTGCGCAGGTGCTCTCAAGTCAATGGAGTGGCATTGATGTACCAACTCACGGTGGCAGAAGAAGCAAACAATGAGCCCCCAGCCAAGCCGAGCATTCCCATGGGACTTGACCCTGCTTTTGAAGCTGCCTTGCAGGGTGCCCTGCAACAACATGCAAAGGTGTTTGATACACCAATTGGGTTACCACCTCCACGACAATTTGATCACCACATTTTGCTGCTACCAGGAGCTGGGCCAGTCAATGTAAGGCTGTATTGGTACCCCCACTTCTAGAAGGGGGAGATTGAAAAGCTCATCCAGCAGTTGCTCCATAAGGGCGTGATAAGAGACAACGCTAGCCCATTTCCAAGTCCATGTTGCTCGTAAAGAAAAAGGATGGATCGTGGAGGTTTTGCGGACTATAAGGCCTTGAATGCTATCACCGTACGCGACTGTTTACCTATTCCCATCATGGATGAGCTTAGAGGCGCCAATGTATTCTCCAAGCTAGACTTGCGCTCTGGCTATCGCCAACTAAGAATGGCCGAGATTAAAATTCACAAGATGGCATTTCGGACTCATGATGGCTACTATGAGTTCTTAATCATGTCGTTCTTCCTCATCAACGCGTCGGCAAGTTTCCAAGCGGAAATGAACGATCTATTTCGATCCCTGTTATGGAAGAGTGTGCTAGTCTTCTTTCACGATATATTGATCTATAGGGGAACATTGGGAGGACCACATTAAGCATCTAGGGGGGGTACTCTACACCTTGTCTATCCATACATTTTATGCTAAGGCTTCTATTTGTGCTCTTGCTAGGTCTTCTATCGAATACTTGGGACATGTCATTACTAGCAATGACGTACAAGTGGATCCCGGGAAGGTAGAAGCCATTCGATCATGGCTCTTACCAACAAACCCGAAACAGCTGCGCGACTTCCTTGGACTCATCGGTTATTACAGGAGGTTCGTAGCACATTATGACATTATAGCTGCACCCTTGACACACCTCCTCTGCAAGGAGTCATTTGCATGGACTAGTGATGCAACCAAGGGTTTCAAAGACCTTCGAGCGGCTTTAATGTCTACACTGACCTTGGCACTTTTGGACTTTTCCAAGCAATTTCTGGTCCAAACCGACGCATCAACGGTGGGAGTTGGAGCCGAGCTGTCCCAAGATGAGCATCCCATAACTTTCTTCAGCAAGCAATTGCCTCAGAATACTAGAGCTACTTCGACCTACAACCGGGAGTTATGTGCCTTAGTCCTTGCAATCAGTGTTGTGAAAACCGGACCGGACCGGTCGGTTCGACCGGGAACCGGTCACCAGACTGGTCCGATTCTCTAATCGGATCGGAAATGCTATTGACCCGGTCAATTACTGGTTGAACCGCCGGTTTCCGGTTGAACCGTGACCCAGCCGGGTGGACCGGGTGGACTGGGTTGATGCTTATTTCTCAAAACACAGCCGTTTGAATTTTGATGTAAAAAAATTAAATTGAAAAAAGACAAACAGATCGACATTGATCGACATCGACTTGCCTCTGCGGTCGGTGACAGGCGTCGTTGTACCTGTGCAAAAATAATATTTCTTTTTCCGACTAGCAAGTGGTAAGTCGGGTCGTATCCACAGAGATCGGTTGAGAATCTGTTTCACTAAGTAAAAACGTAACAATGGGGGGGGGGTTTGAATGCAAACAATCAAATAACGCAAGTAAGCAACTCTGATTAAAAGAGCAATCGTCACACAAATTCGAGTATCAAATATTAAAGAACAGTGTAGGCTAGAACTCTCGACTATGATGCAAGACTAAATCATTAACCCAACCGTTATGATTTCTAATGTTTTACAACTTATAGCTCCCTGCTAGGTTGCACTACAAGTTGTCATAGGGTGTCAATCCTAGTGGTATATTACTCGTATCCTAGTTTGCTATCCCCGCTAGGTTGCTAGTAAACTGTGATAATTGGAATCAACAAACTAACAGAAGCTCCCCCGCTAGGGTTCTACTTATGCTAGCATATCAAAGCCATAAACAATGCATAGTAATATAACGCAAAACATAAAGATAAATATAGGTCTCAAGTCAAAACATCACAATGTCGAGTTCTAGCCTACACGTATGAGTTTAGCTACTCATCGCAATGGAATACATCATGAAGTTGTTTGAATGTAATGAAACGAAAATACTTATGATGAATTCTCCACAAAGCTGCAGCTCAACTCTAACACTTGAATTCGTGTCTCTTTTTCTCTTCTGAAATTCGATCTGGTCGCCTAGGGTTTCGTGCTTATTTATTCTCTCTTTTGGGCTTTCCAATAATGCAATTCGAAATTAGGAAATTTCGACTGCCAGCTGGCGGGCGCGGACGTCTCCTGTTTACGACCAGTGGACGTCTCAGCAATTATGGAAATTCATAAGACGTCCGCGCCTCTAATTCTTCAGCCCTCCGCGGTTTGCACTGACGAAAACTCCAAAGTGCTTCGGACTTCATTCCTTTCCGCGCCAAACATCTTCAAATAGGCTCCTTTTAGCCGGTATTCCTTCCATGGTCTCCGAGTGTACCTGAGAACGAAAACTACACACAGGTAGTGAAATAATATACAGGTAACACTATGAAACGGGGTTTTAACATATAAAATAGTCGTACAACTACGACTCATCAAACTACCCCACACTTGAACTTGTTCGTTCTGAACAAGAACAAAGCCATAGAACGAATTATAATGTACTAGTCATGCTAATCCTTACATCTCAATCTCAAACACATCAATTAATCTTATCATGCTTAAGATTCTAACAATGCGAGTATAGATAGATTTTTCGATACTTGTTACCTCGCGAGTTGCAATTCAAACGACCTTGGATGTTTGGGAGATAGTCCCCTATAGGTACCACGGACATTGCATTCTTTTCTGAGTTCTGGTCTTTAGATTGAGTCAGCGGCTTTCTCTGACACATGATTTATTCACTGCTTTCATACCGTTGAGTCTTGAATTCTTTAACTTGTATGGACTTTGATAAACGACACATCTTTGCTTGAATCAATTAGATTTCTGATTTTTCTCTCTCTTTTTTTTCTACTTGATGGTTTTGCCTTCGGCTTTTGAATTTGTTTCTTGTCCACATAGTCATTTGTGCCCTTGAACCACTCCAATCATAGCCTTCGGATAACAGCATAGGAGTGCGTCCCGCTCTTTTCTCATCTACGTCTTTTCTACATGAGGCAAGGTAGGGGTTACCCACCCATACCCAGCTACTTGATGGACCATAATTGTATGAATCATAAACACAGTTAAACCCACCAAATTAGACGCTTTGTCTATTTAACTTTTGCTTGTTAGTTCCGATATTAATCTACAGGGTATTTTGAAGTCTAGAGAGAATACAGGCTAAGGAGGAGTTTTAAAGCTGAAAATGAATTACGAGTCATTCCAGGTCACGACCAAATTCTGACTTTCAAGAACCGGACGTGGAATCACTCAAAACAAGTCCAACCGAAGAGAAACCAGAGTCAGTCCGGAGCTGAAAGGACCGATGGCTTTTTGGGATGAGACTCACAAAACTCAAACTCACTCTCCTTCCTCCATGTGGCCGGCGGCTAAAGGCTTCTCCTCTCCTCCATGGACATGTGGCCTGCGGCTTTGGGAGATGATGAGATCACCCGATGGCTTTGAGCTCCTCCTCCCATCTCTTGCCAAGTGGATGCTCCTCCTCCACATCTTCTCCTCTTCATGGCCTATAAATAGAGCTCTCCTCCTCCTTGTATCATCATCCCACAATCCCATCTCATTCCAACATCCAAAAACCACAAGTTAGTGAGAGAAGCTCTCACTTCTCTCTAGAGTTTGGGCACTAATCATGTAATCACTTTACTTCGGAATCGAAGCTTTAGCACTTTCAACAGTTTTTGTAAGCACTCTCGTCTTTACTTTACTGTCTTTTCAATTCAGTACTTTACTTTCCTGTCTTTACTTTCGAAAACTTTACTTTCTGTCTTTCAAAACCTTTACTTTTCAAGCACTTAGTTATCATGTCCTGTTCCATGAGTATTCGTAGCTAAACCCTTCATTCGGTTGAAGGGGTGTACTTGTACCATACAATGTTTTAGACCCTACTCTTAGTGCCTCTATGTGTTCAAAACTTGTTCTATGTGCCACATATTAGGTTAGAACTTCCAAGGTTGAGTGGATGCTTTAACGGGCAAAGCTTTTCCGTGGGGTTCGTGAACATACTCGGATAAGTGGATGCTTTAACGGGCAAAGCTTATCTAAGGAGTTCGACCTCCTTTAAAAAACCATTTGGTTGATCGTAACTGAAGATCAAATGGATGCACATAAGGCTAAGATACTTCGAAAGGAGGAATTAGTCTAAATGGAACAAGTGTTCTAAACGATGTTGCAAGTCTTGTGCTAGAAATAGCCTTGATTCATCTTTGAACACTTAGTATGATCATTAGAGGTCAATGATAAACAGACTATGATACAAGGCCCCTAAAACCGAATGCTTTCCTTTAATTGTAATATCAACTGTTACTTTACCTTTCAGTACTAAAATCACAACCAACCCATGCTACTCTCAGTACTAAAATCACAACCAACCCCCAACTGTCCTACTTAAAGAACAGCTATTCACCTGACTCCCTTGGGTTCGACCCCTACTTACCCTTTACTACCCACTAGTAGAGTACGAGTAGCGGAGATATAAATTTGTTTTTGCACAGAGAACATCGCACCTTAACGACAGTGCGGTGGGCTCCGTCAAAACTGGCGCCGTTGCCGGGGAGTTAGCTTTCGATTAGCTGTTCTTTTCTTTTTCTTTTCTCTTTCAAACTCGCTTCTGCGCAACCATGTCTCACGAAGGAAGCCACCATGACTACCAAGAGGACGATGAGATAAACTTATACGATCGAACTAATGAAGCGCCGCCACAATTTGTCGATGATCCGGAACGAATCATCCGAAACCGAAGAGCTCGTGATAGGGAGGCCATCCGAAGAAACCAAGGACCACCTGAGGACCGAAATGAAGCTGGTCCGGTGCAACCCCCTTTACGTCCCCCACGCCCTCAACCTCGACATGTGCCAAGGCAAGAACCCGCCTTCGATGATTACTATGGGGATAACAACTTCCGTGAACCTACTATGGGAGAACTCAATGCCCCAGATTTCGAAACACAGCCATGGTGCATTTACGAGGGGCCTGAACTAGAATACATTACCATCAACGCGTCAGTGGCCCATGGCTTGCCCAAGTTCTCAGGAGGTCATGAAGAATCTGCCACAACTCATCTCCAACGCTTACATGACATTTGCCAAAATCTAAAGCCCAATCGAGTGAATATAGACAACTTCAAGTTGAAAGCGTTCTATTTTTCCCTCATTGACTCGGCAAACGACTGGTTCCTTTCATTGCCTTCGGGAAGCATCAGAACATGGGTTCAGATGCAAAGGAAATTCCTGGACAAATACTACCCAGCAGGAAGAGCAATGCAAGTAAGAAGACAACTGCAGGACATAAGGCAAGGACCTAATGAGACCATGTACGACTACCTGGAGAAATTCAACCACCTGGAGCGAAGCTGCTGCACTCTTGGACTACCCGAGAAGCTCATCATCGAATACCTGATTAATGGATTGACTCAGTTAGACAAAAAGCTCCTTAATGCTTCAGCTGGAGGATCCGTGATGAGACTATCATTAAGCGGCATAAGGCGACTCATCTCTGACGTTGCTGAAAATGCTCGGTTTACAGAGGAGACCACTCGGCAAGATGAGTTCTCCAGAACAAAAAACGTAGCACGAGCCGAGACGTCAGTTAACTCTATGATAGAAGAGATGAAACAAATGAAAGAAATGATGATGCAAATCCTGCGAAGGCAGCCAGTTCAAGTAAAGCCTTGCGAGTTCTGTAGTTCTACGGACCACAAAACCGACGCATGCCCGACATTAATAGTAGAGGAACTGGAAGAAGTAAATGCATAAGTAGGATACCAAGGATACAACAACAACAGCAACGACAGAGCTGGACCAAACCGACAGTATAATCAAGCGACCAATTCAAGCTGGCGGAATGACAACCATCCTCCAAGGGAGACACAACGAGCCGCACCACAATTAGCTCAGTCATTCTATCAACCTCCCCACCGGCAGTATAACCAGAACGCCCCATCAGTAGGACAGTATCAGCAAAGAGGACCAAATCAGTATCCAATGAGTCAATATCAACAGAAAGGACCGAACAAGTCGCTTGAAGACACAATGAAGGAACTCGCAGGAAGCGTGAATCAATTGGGAACATCGCTAAACCAATTCTAGGCGAAAACTGACGGGGCAATTTCAGATCTAACCAAACAAATATCCCAGCTCGCTACCTCAATGTCCGCACTCATTAATGAACCTGGCAGACTTCCCTCACAGGCCATCCCAAACCCAAAGGCAAATATAAGCATGGTAACAATGTCAGATATGAAGGAGACACTAGAAGAAGCGGCACGACCCTCATTAACAACTACAGAAGCAAAGAAAGAAGAGTTCCTTGGTATGCTATGGGAAGATGAATCACATGCCCAGTCACTCGGAGAACTAATAGCCATGGAAGAACTCAAAAAAGCACAAACTGCAGCCCTACTGGCAAAACAACAACGAGGACCCGCAGCTTACAAACCTACAGCCAAACACTTCAATCGTAGGTGCCGTCCTGGTTGGAATCAAGAAGAAGACCGACCCATCGATGGCAGAAAGTGGGTCACGCATAATGATAATGGACGCTATGCATTTACCGTTTGCATGACACCACCGCCAGTCACACGCTTTAACGTACCAGCATCTGGGTGGGATGACAATAAAGACTTAGACTCAGACGATCCTAGATCGGGCCTCGGAATCGAAAAAATCGGGGTTCGAGACTCATCCTACTCCATGAAAATCATTGCCTCCAAAGATCCTGCGGCTCAAAAGAACAAAAAAGAAAAAAGATTAGAGCCAATGAAGGAACAAAATGACCTGATAGCGAAAAAGAACGTCACTTGGAGTCATGAGGTACAACTGGAAATGAATAAGGACCTAGGAGCCTTTACAGTCACCTGTGGTATCGGCAAAGCCCAAATTCACCATTGCCTTATTGACCTTGGAGCCGCTGTCAACGTCCTACCTTATCCTCTATACTGCTCATTGGGGCTTGGTCCATTGAAGCCACCAAGGATATCTATCGAGTTGAGGGACAAGTCGTGTATCCAACCGGTTGGAGTGCTAGAAAGCTTAATGCTCCGTGTGGGAAAAATCGTCGTTCCTACGGACTTTTATGTGATACCAATCAGAGAATTCAGCAAGGACGACCCTCCAACAATCATATTGGGACGACCATTCCTTTACACCACAGGGGCTAAGATCAACATGGGCAAGGGCTCATTGTCGCTTACATTCAGTGGCAGAATTTCATATTATAACATCTATGGTGATAGCCGCACGAGTACAAAGAAACCACCGGAACAATGGAGTCCTGACCCAAGCACATCATCCAGCAAAAAATCAGGAAGGGTAAAGGCTAGAATCAATGCAGGAGCCGCGGCAAAATTTGACTTAAGCCGCCCATGGGATCCCAACTGGTGATCCCAACTATCGAGCCAACGACGTTAAACAAAGGCATTGGTCGGGAGGTAACCCGACACCTATCTTACTTTCTGTAATTTTCTTTTCTGTCATTTAGTTTTTACCGTAAGTTGCTCTCACCCACTTTTTGTATAGAAGGAATGTCTAACATGTAGGAATCGGTTTTTGGAGCAAGATCACATCAGCCAGGCAGCTTCCGAGAATTGCCGGGCCTGCGCTGAGAGTTCAAGGCCCCAGCCGAACTCCCTCGATTATCCAGCTCCGAGGCATGTCGTTCCACGACACGACACAGTAAAAGGGAGTTCAGTTCTTCTCTTTTCCTTAATGTCATTTCCTTCTCTTGTATTTATTTGCATGACTTTTGAACTAAGTCCTGCTGAAAGGCACGCCTTCGTTCAAAAGTGTGGGGTGAGAACTGCCTGTGTACATAACATGTTTTTCTTTTTCCTTTTCCCTTCATATTATCTTTTTGAAAATATGAACTTGAGAATGTGAAAATAATAGATCTAAATTCATGCATTTACCTTGTGAAAATTCAACTGTTTAAAAACTTAGAATGTAACTTCTCATTTGTCCCTTTGTGCTGAGATATACAGGGGATGTGGAGTTGATATAAACTGCCCTAGAGAGGCTTGGCAAGCACTCGAAGGATCGAATCTAACTATATGGTTTTCGAAGTCAGTGGAGGCTGCACTTCGGGTTTCAGTGAAGATTGAAGTCATCTCCGCCATGAAGTGTTTATGCAAGAGGCGGGACGGGAATCAAACCGTCTTATCTCTAGTCCTAGTAGCTGGGAAAATAGATGAGCGACCCTCATCTTGACCCGCGCGAAACGGAGAGGATGAGAAAGAGCGGGGAGGTATTTCCATATGCTTGCGGGCGACGATTGGACCTCCCAAAAAGGCTGAGAAAATGGACTAGCAAGTCTGATGGACCATAATTATACGAATCAAAAACACAGTAAAACCCACCAAATTAGACTGTTGGTCTATTTAACTTCTGCTTGTTAGTCCCGATTTATTTCTACAGGGTATTTTGGTGCTTAGAGAGAAAACACGCTAAGGAGAGGATTTTACGCTGAAAAGATATTACAAGCCAGTCCAACGTCACGATCAGACGCTGAATGAAGAATCTCAAGATCCTGATGTAGGAATTACTCAAATCAAATCCAACCGAGGAACAATCAAAGTCAGACGGAGCGAAATTGGACTGATAGTTTTGTGAAAAGACTGCACAAAACTGTCAAAACACACCCATGGACCAAGGTGACCGGCCACCTTGCTTGGAGGTGGCCAAAGCCACCCTTCTCCTCCCCTTGCAACCGGCTACTGGCGGCTCCTCCACCCAAGGCAACCGGTGGCTTTTCTCCTCCCCCATGTGTCACCTCCTCCTTCCTCCTCCCTTCTCCTCCCTTGGATCAAAAACACATGCCACCCATCTCCACCACCCATCTCCTCCCCTTGTGGCTATAAAAGGAGGCTCACCCCTCCTCATTTGTATCATCCAAAAAATCCACAAATCCACAAATCCACAAATCCAAAATTTGTAAATCACTTCTCTCTCTAAGTTTGGCAAGTTGTAAGTTTGGTTTTGGAAATAATACTCCTGTTTGTTCTTGAGTATTATACTGATTGGAAATAATACTCTTGTTTGTTCTCGAGTATTATACTTTAGAGAATACTCCTGTTGGTTCTTGAGTATTCAGTAGGAAATTGGGAATACTCCTGTTGGTTCTTGAGTATTCCACCCCTTTCCCTCTTACTGTTTTCAAAAACCCCCGAGTATTTAGTTATGATGTCCTTTTCCATGGATATTCGTAGCTAAACTCCTCATTCGGTCGAAGGTATTTTCTTGTATTATATAATGTTTTAATTTCTTTTAGTTTCTTTTCTCTGTATTCAAAACTTGTTCTATGTGCCATATATAGTCAGAGTTTCCAAGGTTGAGTGGAAGCTGTAACAATCAAAGCTCTTCCGTGGGAATTCGTGATCATACTCGGTAAGTGGAAGCTGTAACAAGCAAAACTTATCGAGGAGTTCGACTTATCTAAAACACCACTTGGTCGATCGTAACTGAGAGATCAGGTGGATGCACAAAAGGCTAAGATACTTCGAAAGGAGGAATTAGTCTGAAGTAGAATACGTGTTGCTTTAAACTATGTTGCAAGTCTTGCGCTGCGAAAGGGCCTCGATTCATCTTTGAATACTTAGAAAGGTTACTAACGGTTATTAATAAACATGTTATAATACAAGGTACCTGAAATCGAATACTTTTCCTTGAATTACAAAAAACCCCCCTGTATTTACTTTTATAAACTGCTCGATCAACTAAAACCATCAACCGTCATCTACCGGAGGAATCGCAATCACGCATCACCCACTGTAAGTCTTCTTCCCTTAACTCTTTTACTTTTAGTATTTTAATTTTTGTATTTATTTTCTGTATTTACTTTTCCGCATAAAAAACCAAAAAAACCAAAAACAGTAGCTTAGTAATTAGCAGTAAGTCCGCAATCGACCTAAAATCACTCACCATACGATCCCCTAAAGAACAACGTATCCCTCTAATTCCCTTGGGTTCGACCCCTACTTACCACTTACTACCCAGTAGTGTAGTCACGAGTAGCGGAAAATATAAATTTATACAGAGAACATTGCACCTTAACGACAGTGCAATGGGCTCCGTCAAATTGGCGCCGTTGCCGGGGAATTAGCCATCGGATAAGTTCTTTAAATCAATACGCGCTCGAAACAACCATGTCTCGCGAAGGAAGCCACCATGACTACCAAGATGACGACGAGATGAACCTGTACGATCGAAACAATGAGGTGCCACTTCCATTTATGGATGATCCGGAGCAACTCATCCAAAGCAGACGAGCTCGTGATAGGGAAGCCATCAGAAGAAACCAAGAACCACCCGAGGACCGGAATGCAGCTGGTCCAGTACGACAACCCCCTAGATATCCACCACCCCCGCAACCTAGACAAGTGCCGAGACGAGAACCTGCTTTCGATGACTACTACGGAGATAACAACAACTACCGTACACCTACTATGGGAGAACTAAATGCCCCAGAATTCGAAACGCAGCCATGGTGCATTTGCCAGAGCCCTGAGCTAGAAAACATTGTCATCGACATCAACAATTTGCCAAGGTTATCAGGAACTAATGAAGAATCTGCAACAACTCATCAACAACGCCTACATGGCATTTGCCAAAATCTAAAACCCAATCGAGTGAATATAAACGACTTCAAGTTAAAGGCGTTCTATTTTTCCCTCGTTGACTCGGCAAGCGACTGGTTCCTTTCATTACCTTCAGGAAGCATCAGAACATAGGTTCAGATGCAAAGGAAATTCCTGGACAAATACTGCCCAGCAACAAAAACAATGCAAGTAAGAAGGCAATTACAGGACATATGGCAGGAACCTAATGAAACCATGTACGATTACCTAGAAAAATTCAACCGCCTGGAGAGAAGCTGCTGTACTCTAGGATTACCTGAGAAGCTCAGCATCGAGTACCTAATTAATGGACTAAATAAGATAGACAAAATATTCCTGGATGCCTCAGCTGGAGGATCCATGATGAATCTATCATTAAATGGCATAAGGAATCTCATCACTAACGTTGCTGAAAATGCTCGGTTTAGAGAGGAAACTACTCGTCAAGATGAATTCTTCCAAACAAAAAACGTCTCACTAGCTGATGCATCAGTAAACTCCATGCCTGAAGAGATGAAGCAGCTAAAGTAGATGATGATTCAAATCCTACGAAGGCAACCAGTTCCGGTAAAACCTTGCGAGTTCTGTGGTTCTACACAAAACTGACGCATGCCCGACATTAATAGAAGAGGAACCGGTAGAAGTGAATGCAGTAGGAGGATATCAAGGATACAACAACAACAGTAATGACAGAGCCGGACAAAACAGACAGTATGGTCAAGCAACCAACCCGAGCTGGCGTAACAATAACTATTCTCAGAAGGACGCACAACCAGCTGTCCCTCAACTAGCTCAGTCATTCTACCAACCCCCCACCGGCAGTATAACCAGAACGCTCCATCAGCAGGCCAATATCAGCAAAGAGGACCAAATCAGTACCAAACCGGCCCGCGTAATCACCAAGAACCAACCAAGTCGCTTGATGACATGATGAAGGAGCTCGTAGGAAGCATAAGTCAATTGGGTACTTTGCTACACCAATACCAAGCGAAAACTGACGGGGCAATTTCAGAATTAACCAAACAAATGTCCCATCTCGCCACAGCAATGTCAACACTCACTAATGAGCCTGGCAGACTTTCTTCACAAACCATCCAAAACCCAAAGGCGAATCTTAGCATGATAAAGAGGTCAAACGAAAAGGCGACACTGGGAGAAGTAGCACGATCCCCAACGTACAAACTTACCAATAAGCACTTCACCCGTAGGCGTCATCCTGACTGGAATCAAGAGGAAGACCGACCCAATGATGACAAAACATGGGTCACGCATGCTGACAATGGACGATATGCATTTACCGTTTGCATAACACCACCACCAGTCATACACTCTGACATACCAGCATCTGGATGGGATGACACTGACAATTTAAGGTGGAACTCTCCAACTAATATTTATGCTTCTGAGCAAAATATTAAGGGATCCAGTTATACTAATCCTAAGTCAAGGAGTGGGCAGAGTGACCCGACAATTAAAAAAGCCCTCACTTCAGATCATGAGTCACAACCGGAAAGAGATAAAGACCCAGGGGCCTTCACAGTCACCTGCGGTATTGGTGAAACTCAGATTCATAAGTGCCTGGTCGATCTTGGAGCTGCTGTCAACGCCATGCCCTCCTCCTTATATTACTTGTTAGGACTTGGTCCATTAAAACCACCCAGGTCAAATATCGAGCTAGGAGATAAATCGTGCATCCGTCCGATTGGAGTGCTGGAAGACGTAATACTCCATGTGGGAGAGCTCGTCATTGCTGCAGACTTCTATGTGATACAAACGGGAGAGACCAGCGAAGACGACCCTCCAACAATAATCTTGGGACGACCATTCCTCTACGCTACTAAGGCAAGGATCGATGTGGGCAAGGGCTCATTATCGCTTAAGTTTGGCGGCAAAATTGCATATTTCTACATTGACAATAGCCGCACGGATGCGAAGAAACCGCCAGATATAATACCTATCTCAGATCGCGGTACGCAGATTTCCGACCTGCCAAAAGAGACCGAAAAAGTAACAAGACCAGCAGCTATGGTCAAAGTTCCCTCACCTTCTCAGAAGCAATGGAGAGAAAAAATACCAAAACCATGGGGTTCTAACACACACAAGAAATCGGGTAAAGGCAAGTCAAAAAGCAACACAGGAACGGTGGCAAAATTCGACTTAAGCCACCCATGGGACCCCAACCAGTGATCCAGGAATAAGGTACTGTCGAGCCAACGACGTTAAACAAGTGCACTGGTCGGGAGGTAACCCGACACTATCTTACTTTGCGCACTTTAATTTTCTGTCTTTTATTTTCTGTATTTTACTTTTTCAATAAGTCGCTCTCACCCACTTGGTGCATAGAAGATTTGACTATTCAGGAATCGGACTTGGGTGCAACATTAAGCCAGTCAGGGCTACGCTAAGAATTCAAGGCCCCAGCCAAACTCCCTCGATTATCCAGCCTCGAGCCATGTCGTTTACTCGAAACCTTAAAGGGAGTTCTGTTCTTCCCTTTTCCTTAATATCATTTCTTTCTCGTAACTGTCTGCGTGCATGGCTTTTGAACTAAGTAGTGTTGAAAGGCACGACTTCGTTCAAAAGTGTTGGGTGAGATCCGCATGTGTACATAAATAAATAACATGTTTTTTCTTTTTTAATGTATCTTTTTGAAAATATGAACTTAAGAATGTGAAAAAGATAGATCTAAAATTCGTGCATTTACCTTGTGAAAATTCAACTGTCTAAAAACTTAGAACGTAACTTCTCATTTGTCCCTTTGTGCTGAGATAAACTAGGGATGTGGAGTTGATAGAAATGCCCTAGAGAGGCATGGCAAGAAATCGAAGGATCGAATCAAACTATATGGTTTTCGAAGTCAGTGGAGGCTGCACTTCGGGTTTCAGTGAAGATTGAAGTCATCTCCGCCATGCAGTTTTATGCAAAAAGAAAAAAAGGCGAGGACGGGAATCAGACCGTCCTCTCTCTAGTCAAAGTAGCCGAGAAAATAGATGAGCAACCCTCATCTTGACCCGCGCGAAACGACAAGGATGAGAGGAGCGGGGAGGTATTTCCATAGGCTTGCGGGCGATGATTGGACCTCCCAAAAAGGCTTGAGAAAATGGACTAGCAAGTCACAAAGACGCAAAAAGCTCAAAGAAGCAAATCAAGAGGCCAAAGGCCCAAAATTGTGAAGGTTTTAACCGAACAAAAAGTGAAGTACTCAAAGAGTCAAATCAAAGGCCAAAGGCCGATTCACTACAAAAAGCAGTCCCTCGCCAAAAGAAAATCAAAGTACTCAAACCATTAAAACCTGAACCGAATCACGTACTAGAGAAAGCTACAAGGAAACCATATAGTGAGAGACGATCCCGAGGTTGCAGTCCAGGAGCCTAAAAAGGGCTATCTCCCGAAACATCCAGAATAATTTGCATCTCAGCACGGAGGTACAAGTATCAAGTTACTTCTATTTATTTACACAGTTCAATTTGGTAATAAGTAAGTAATGCATGAATTAGGATAAATCGAGTCCCACAGTCTAATTTTCTTATTTTAAAACCAAACTTAGAGTACCGCCCTTTAATAGCATTGTTCGGGACGAACAACTAAAAGTGTGGGGTGATCTGATGGACCATAATTATACGAATCAAAAACACAGTAAAACCCACCAAATTAGACTGTTGGTCTATTTAACTTCTGCTTGTTAGTCCCGATTTATTTCTACAGGGTATTTTGGCGCTTAGAGAGAAAACACGCTAAGGAGAGGATTTTACGCTGAAAAGATATTACGAGCTAGTCCAAGGTCACGATCAGAAGCTGAATGAAGAATCTCAAGATCCTGACGTAGGAATTACTCAAATCAAATCCAACCGAGGAACAATCAAAGTCAGACGGAGCGAAATTGGACTGATAGTTTTGTGAAAAGACTGCACAAAACTGTCAAAACACACCCATGGACCAAGGTGACCGGCCACCTTGCTTGGAGGTGGCCAAAGCCACCCTTCTCCTCCCCTTGCAACCGGCTACCGGCGGCTCCTCCACCCAAGGCAACCGGCGGCTTTTCTCCTCCCCCATGTGTCACCTCCTCCTTCCTCCTCCCTTCTCCTCCCTTGGATCAAAAACACATGCCACCCATCTCCACCACCCATCTCCTCCCCTTGTGGCTATAAAAGGAGGCTCACCCCTCCTCAATTGTATCATCCAAAAAATCCACAAATCCACAAACCCAAAATTTGTAAATCACTTCTCTCTCTAAGTTTGGCAAGTTGTAAGTTTGGTTTTGGAAATAATACTCCTGTTTGTTCTTGAGTATTATACTGATTGGAAATAATACTCTTGTTTGTTCTCGAGTATTATACTTTAGAGAATACTCCTGTTGGTTCTTGAGTATTCAGTAGTAAATTGGGAATACTCCTGTTGGTTCTTGAGTATTCCACCCCTTTCCCTCTTACTGTTTTCAAAAACCCCCGAGTATTTAGTTATGATGTCCTTTTCCATGGATATTCGTAGCTAAACTCCTCATTCGGTCGAAGGTATTTTCTTGTATTATATAATGTTTTAATTTCTTTTAGTTTCTTTTCTCTGTATTCAAAACTTGTTCTATGTGCCATATATAGTCAGAGTTTCCAAGGTTGAGTGGAAGCTGTAACAATCAAAGCTCTTCCGTGGGAATTCATGATCATACTCGGTAAGTGGAAGCTGTAACAAGCAAAACTTATCGAGGAGTTCGACTTATCTAAAACACCACTTGGTCGATCGTAACTGAGAGATCAGGTGGATGCACAAAAGGCTAAGATACTTCGAAAGGAGGAATTAGTCTGAAGTAGAATAAGTGTTGCTTTAAACGATGTTGCAAGTCTTGCGCTGCGAAAGGGCCTCGATTCATCTTTGAATACTTAGAAAGGTTACTAACAATTATTAATAAACATGTTATAATACAAGGTACCTGAAACCGAATACTTTTCCTTGAATTACAAAAAACCCCCCTGTATTTACTTTTATAAACTGCTCGATCAACTACAACCATCAACCGCTCATCTACCGGAGGAATCGCAATCACGCATCACCCACTGTAAGTCTTCTTCCCTTAACTCTTTTACTTTTAGTATTTTAATTTCTGTATTTATTTGTTGTATTTACTTTTCCGCATAAAAAACCAAAAAAACCAAAAACAGTAGCTTAGTAATTAGCAGTAAGTCCGCAATCGACCTAAAATCACTCACCATACAATCCCCTAAAGAACAACGTATCCCTCTAATTCCCTTGGGTTCGACCCCTACTTACCACTTACTACCCAGTAGTGTAGTCGCGAGTAGCGAAAAATATAAATTTATTTGTACAGAGAACATTGCACCTTAACGATAGTGCAATGGGCTCCGTCAAAGTCACAAATAAGCAAAAGCTCAAAGAAGCTAATCAAAGGCCAAAGGCCAAAATTGTGAAGGTTTTAACCGAACAAAAGTGAAGAAACTCCAACTCAATATCAAAGGCCAAAGGCCAAAGGCCGATTCACTACAAAAGCTGTCCCTCGCCAAAAAGAAATCAAAGTGCTCAACTCAGTGAAATCCGAAGCGAATCACGTGCTAGAGAAAGCTACAAGGAAACCATATAGTACGAGTCGATCCCGAGAATGCAGTCCAGGAGCCTGAAAAGGGCTATCTCCCGAAACATCCGAATTAATTTGCATCTCGACGCGAAGGTACAAGTATCAAGTTTCTTCTAAGTATTTACACGGTTTAATTTAGTAATAAGTAAGTAATGCATGAATTAGGATAAATCTAGTCCCACAATCTCACTTTCATATTTGAAGTTTTTACTTGGATTGTGTTCCGCCCTTAAAAAGCATTGTTCGGGACGAACAACTAAAAGTGTGGGGTAATCTGATGGACCATAATTGTATGAATCATAAACACACTTAAACCCACCAAATTAGACGCTTTGTCTATTTAACTTTTGCTTGTTAGTTTCGATATTTATCTATAGGGTATTTTGAAGTCTAGAGAGAATACAGGCTAAGGAGGAGTTTTAAAGCTGAAAATGAATTACGAGTCATTCCAGGTCACGACCAAATTCTGACTTTCAAGAACCGGACGTGGAATCACTCAAAACAAGTCCAACCGAAGAGCAACCAGAGTCAGTCCGGAGCTGAAAGGACCGATGGCTTTTTAAGATGAGACTCACAAAACTCAAACTCACTCTCCTTCCTCCATGTGGCCGGCGGCTAAAGGCTTCTCCTCTCCTCCATGGACATGTGGCTGGCGGCTTTGGGAGATGATGACATCACCCGATGGCTTTGAGCTCCTCCTCCCATCTCTTGCCAAGTGGATGCTCCTCCTCCACATCTTCTCCTCTTCATGGCCTATAAATAGAGCTCTCCTCCTCCTTGTATCATCATCCCACAATCCCATCTCATTCCAACATCCAAAAACCACAAGTTAGTGAGAGAAGCTCTCACTTCTCTCTAGAGTTTGGGCACTAATCATGTAATCACTTTACTTCGGAATCGAAGCTTTAGCACTTTCAACAGTTTTTGTAAGCACTCTCGTCTTTACTTTACTGTCTTTTCAATTCAGTACTTTACTTTCCTGTCTTTACTTTCGAAAACTTTACTTTCTGTCTTTCAAAACCTTTACTTTTCAAGCACTTAGTTATGATGTCCTGTTCCATGAGTATTCGTAGCTAAACCCTTCATTCGGTTGAAGGGGTGTACTTGTACCATACAATGTTTTAGACCCTACTCTTAGTGCCTCTATGTGTTCAAAACTTGTTCTATGTGCCACATATTAGGTTAGAACTTCCAAGGTTGAGTGGATGCTTTAACGGGCAAAGCTTTTCCGTGGGGTTCGTGAACATACTCGGATAAGTGGATGCTTTAATGGGCAAAGCTTATCTAAGGAGTTCGACCTCCTTTAAAAAACCATTTGGTTGATCGTAACTGAAGATCAAATGGATGCACATAAGGCTAAGATACTTCGAAAGGAGGAATTAGTCTAAATGGAACAAGTGTTCTAAACGATGTTGCAAGTCTTGTGCTAGAAATAGCCTTGATTCATCTTTGAACACTTAGTATGATCATTAGAGGTCAATGATAAACAGACTATGATACAAGGCCCCTAAAACCGAATGCTTTCCTTTAATTGTAATATCAACTGTTACTTTACCTTTCAGTACTAAAATCACAACCAACCCACGCTACTCTCAGTACTAAAATCACAACCAACCCCCAACTGTCCTACTTAAAGAACAGCTATTCACCTGACTCCCTTGGGTTCGACCCCTACTTACCCTTTACTACCCACTAGTAGAGTACGAGTAGCGGAGATATAAATTTGTTTTTGCACAGAGAACATCGCACCTTAACGACAGTGCGGTGGGCTCCGTCACTACTTCGACTAGAGATGGACAGTTCGTTTTCTATCTCGCCACCACTTCGAACGCATGAATAAACTTGTATACTTGGTGACGGAGCTACTCTCAGGACTAGGCTAGTGAAGCGTCAACCTCCACCGCTTTTCTCAATCATCAGAACCAAAAACTCAGAACTTCTTTCAATTTGCCGTACCTTTCTTGGACATTTCTGTCAACTCCACATCCCTGCATATCACAACTCGAAAGAACAAAGCATCGAATTTTTTTTTAATTTCGCATTTTTAGTCAAATGAGCACAATAGTCATAAAAACTGGAAATGAGATTTTGACATATCAGAAAAGCATAGCAGTGCATCATCAGTTCATTACGAGTTCATCAAGACACAGAACATGCGACATAAAAATTTAAAAACTGACACGACGCACAACTGACTCAACAACATCCCACCCCACACTTAGATGGATCCGTGTCGTCACGGTACAATGCAAGAGATGAAATGTATAACAAAACAGACTCACACAAAATAGACTCAACAGACTCAAATAAAAATAAAAAGAAATAAATAAAAAGCGAAAGGAACTGGTACTCCCCTAATAGTCCGGTGGTGGAGGTGGCTGCATGTATTCGGGCGGAATGGCATGACCTGGACGCCATCATGGGGGAGCGGAGACTGGGTGGAAGCCGCCACCCATTGCCATCATCATAGCCCTGTTCACATTAAATAAATGGTCAATCTGCGCCTGTGAGTACTCTCCGGGCTGTCTCGGTACCTGCTCCTCTGGTGGTACCACATTCAGTGGGACTTCTACCTCTTCTCTCCGACGTCTCCTGCCCCCTGCAGCTCTTCCACGCCCCGGCGGTCTCCCTCTCTGTCACGGTGGGCTAGGCGGTGGCCTAAGAGCTGGATCTGCAAAATAAGTCCAACGCACTTCACCCTCACTGCTGACTCTATATGTCCTCCCAGAACCAAGTCTGTCACCGTCAGCTAATCCATAAGCAAGAATCATGTAGCCTGGTAGTGCATCCATGTCCGGGTGAAGATTGCGCAGCATATAAGTTACCATGCCACCCACACTAACTGGCCCTCGAGGCTTAATGTTCTTCAAGTGATCACATAAAAAATATCCCCAGTGTGGGACTACCCCTCTCACCAAAGAGCCTAGAAGCGTCAGATCTCGTATCGACGGCTTATCATTGCCGTTCGCCCTCGCAGTCAAGGTCCTCGTCAAAATGAAATGTACTAAATACCAGAAAGGATCTGTGAATGTTGTGACTGAAGCGTCGCTCGGTCTGTAGCGACCCATCCCCGTAAGGATAAGGTAAGTGTCGCTGATTTCCATCCCAAGACTGAAATTGGCGAAAGTCCCATCTCTCACTTCTGGCCACCCAAAGATTTGACGCATCCGCATCATCGTGCAATGGTGCTCCACACCTCTGAAAGTGTACCTGAATCCTTCATGCTCCCTAGGCCCAATGTAGTCGTAACCGGTTAGGAACTCACAAGTGTCTTCAATATCAGCATCACTACGGAGCGTGAGCAATCCAGGCCAACCACATCTGTCCAACAGCGCCCTGAACCTCTCTAAGAATCCGCAACGCTCCAGAAAGTACCGCTCAACCCACATGGGCGCCTTATGTGTACGCGCCATGAATGCCTCAAATCTCTACTGCCTTTCATCAACGACAGCCGGAACTAGTGCCTCGGCATCAACAGGCGGTGGCTGAGCTCTGTGATCACGGGATGAACTAGCACGAGCCGATGTACGAGTCATCTTGAGTTGAACTAAAAAAAATCTGAAATTTCAGAAATTCCGCGCACCCCTTGTGAAATTATGGCCCGCGGAGGTCACTTGATTTTGTGATAATGCCTTAGACGTCCGCGCCTGAATATTATTCAGACGTCCGCGCGATGTTATGATTTCCAATCTGAGCTACGATCGAATTCCGTTCGCTAATCCGACCAATTCCAAGTTCAATTCAAAATTCCAAACTCAAACAACCCAAATCCAACGATCTTTGAGAACTCCCTTCCACCGATTCAACCCAAAACCCACTTCAATACAAACCAAATCCGAATCCAACTTCCTAACCAATCGGTGAGTCTTTACCTCGATTCAGCTGACCTCTGATTTAGCTTCAATCCAACTTCAATTTCAGCTTCAATCCACACCACACCACCAGCGGAGTTCTGATTCAGCTGAGAATCGCGGACGGGAAAATCGCGGACGTATCTTTTTTTTCTTCTTTTGTTCCGAAAACCCAGAGTTGGAAAACAACCCAATTTTAACTTTTTGATGTCCCGCGGACGCCTTTGCAATTACCACCCGCGGACGTATCTTGATTTTGCAATAATTCTTTAGACGTCCGGGCAACTAAATGTTGAGACGTGCGCGAAATGCACTGATGTAGGATTCCTTTCTTCGTTCACTCACCTGAAACCACCAGAAATAAAACATGCACTCGGGGCGCATTATCAGCGTACCAATTCCACTAATTAATCTACTACTAACATGTGTAAAGTAAAAAACACACCGGGTTGCCTCCCGGTAAGCGCCTTTGTTTTACGTCCTTGGCTGGACATTACCTCTTTAGCTAGGTAGAATATACTGGCTCCGCCAGTTCAACGTCCTCCGTGGTTGCCTCAAATCCATCGTAGTATGGCTTGACTCTTTGCCCATTCACCTTGAAACTCTCTCCTCCTCCGGGTCCTCGCAATTCCAACGCCCCATGATTGTACACCTTTACAACGACGTATGGACCTGTCCAACGAGAACGCAATTTCCCAGGCATAAGTCTTAATCTTGAGGAAAATAAAAGTACCTTTTGCCCCACTTCATAGCTACGCCTCAATATGTACTTGTCATGGTACATTTTCGCTCTCGCTTTGTAGTCTGACTGGCTCTCATAAGCCTCTAAGCGGAGCTCCTCCAACTCATTCAACTGTAGCTTTCTTTCGATCCCTGCATTGGTTAGATCAAAGTTGCATGTTTTAATTGCCCAATAAGCCTTATGTTGTACCTCAACCGGGAGATGACAAGCCTTCCCATAAACCAGTCTAAAAGGGGACATTCCAATTGGCGTCTTGTAGGCGGTCCTGTAAGCCCACAATGCCTCTTCAAGTCTTATTGGCCAATCCTTTCTCGACGGCTTCACCATCTTCTCAAGTATAGACTTGATCTCCCGGTTCGACACCTCAGCTTGTCCATTAGTTTGAGGGTGGTAGGCGGTGGATACTCGATGATAAACACCAAAGTGTTTGAACACCGACGCGACGGAACGATTGCAAAAGTGTGACCCTTGGTCACTGATCATCGCCTTTGGTACTCCATACCTACAAAAGATATTAGTACGCAAGAAATCTACCACCGTCTTACCATCATCATGTTTGGTGGCCTTAGCTTCGACCCACTTAGATACATAATCAACAGCAACCAATATATATTGTAAGCCATACGCAGAGGGAAACGGTCCCATGAAATCAATACCCCATATATCAAATATCTCATCAACAACAATGGGCATTTGAGGCATTTCATTTCTAGCAGAAATATTCCCTACGCGTTGACATCTATCACATGCTTTACAATGGTTATATGCATCTCTAAACAAATGTGGCCAATAGAAACCACTATCAAGAATTTTCCTAGATGTCCTCTTCGGTCCAAAATGACCACCACACGCATGTTCATGACAAAAAGCAAGCACAGAAGAAATTTCAGAATCAGGCACACACTTTCTAACAACATGATCCGAGCCAATTTTCCACAAGTAAGGGTCATCCCAAATATAATATCTCGAATCATGTTTGAGCCTCAGACGTTGAGCAGTAGTAAATGACAAAGGAAACTTACCCCCCACCAGGTAATTAACTATGTTAGCATACCATGGTGCTTTTTCTTGGACAGCAAATAAATACTCGTCCGGGAATGTTTCGATTATTGCTCTGGTTTCCTCCTCTCTCACTATTCTGCTCAAGTGATCGCCACTGTATTCTCAATGCCCTTCTTGTCCTTTATTTCCACATCGAACTCTTGTAGCAAGAGGATCCATCTAATTAGTCGCGGCTTTGACTCCTTCTTCGTCATCAAATAGCGAATAGCTGCATGATCAGAAAAGACAACAATTTTAGAACCAAGCAAATAAGGGCGAAATTTTTCCAAAGCAAAGATAACAGCTAAAAGCTCTTTTTCGGTCGTGGAATAATTTCGCTGAGCCGCGTCAAGCGTCCTAGACGCATAATGGATCACCACAGGCTTCTTTTCCTTCCTTTGCCCTAGCACCGCTCCAACTGCGTAGTCGCTCGCATCACACATTATCTCGAAGGGCTGAGTCCAGTCCGGTGCTTGAATGATTGGTGCACTGGTCAGTGCCGCTTTAAGATCATCGAATGCTGCCTGGCATTCTGCTGTAAACTCAAATGATACGTCCTTCTGCAGCAATCTGGAGAGAGGTAGCGCTCTTTTTGAGAAATCCTGTAAAAACTTGCGATAAAATCCTGCATGTCCCAAAAAAGACTTCACCCCACGCTGATCAGAAGGGTAGGGTAAGCTCATAATTAAGTCAATTTTAGCCTTGTCTACCTGTAGTCCTTCCCTAGACACAACATGTCCCAATACTATGCCGTGAGTGACCATAAAATGACATTTTTCATAATTCAAAACCAAGTTAGTCTCCTCACAACGTGCAAGCACTCTATCGACATTAAGAAAGCATTCATCAAAAGTATTGCCATACACAGTGAAATCATCCATGAACACTTCAACACATTCACTAATCAATTCCGAAAATATACTCATTACTACACGCTGGAAGGTGCCAGGTGCGTTGCATAAACCAAAAGACATGCATCAAAACGCGAATGTACCGAATGGGCACGTGAAAGTAGTCTTCTCGTGGTCTTCGGTTGCAATCGGAATTTGATTATACCCAGAAAATCCATCTAAAAGCAAAAATAAGGCTTACCTGCGAGCCTATCCAACATTTGGTCAATGAACGACAAAGGAAAGTGATCCTTGCGTGTCACGGCATTTAGCTTTCTGTAGTCGATGCACACGCGCCATCCGTTCTGGATTCTCTTTGTCACCAACTCACCTTGAGCGTTAAGCTCTACTGTAATTCCTGTCTTCTTTGGTACTACATGTACGGGGCTTACCCATTGACTATCTGAAATAGGATAAATCACGTCAGCATCTAAAAGTTTTTGTACCTCTTTTTGAACCACATCCATCATCAGTGGGTTCAATCTACGCTGTGGCTGTCTCACAGGTTTGGCTCCATCCTCGAGTAAAATCTGGTGCATGCACACGGTAGGGCTCACTCCCTTGATGTCCGCAAGTGTCCATCCAATCGCGGTCTTATGTTTCCTCAGTACCGCTGCCAATCTCTCCTCCTGATTAGGCTCCAAGCATTTCTTGATTATGACCGGCAACATCTCACCCTCTCCCAAATAGATATACTTTAAATGCTCAGGTAAGAGCTTAAGCTGCAACTCAGGTGCCTGTACAACAGATGGTACAGGTGTAGATTTATTAGTTAAAGCAACTTGATTAGCCTCATACCTTGGGGTTAATGGTGGCGAAACTCTAAGCTCCTGTAGCATGTCACTACTGTCACGAAGCATCCCTATTGATGCGCCACGTGACTCAATAGCATCCCTCAAAATTACTTCAAGCACATCATCCCCATAGGGAATATCTGAAGACTCCACTAGCTCATCGATCGCATCCAAAGCGTGTACTCCTACATCATCAGGTGGATATTGCATAGCTTGATATATGTTAAAGTTTATTACCTCATCTTCCACCTCCATGGAAAGCGTGCCACTATCCACATCGATCTTAGTTCTAGCTGTCTTCAAGAATGGCCTACCAAATAGAATTGGTGGTTGATCTTGTGCTCCCTCATCATCCATTTTCAGCACATAGAAATCTGCAGGAAAAATAAGATTTTCTACCTGCACCAAAACATCTTCGATCACACCCAAAGGTTGGGTGCATGATCGGTCAGCCAATTGAATGGTCAAACCCGCTGGTTTAAGTGGACCAATACGCAAAGATAAGTACAAATAGTAAGGAAGAACATTTATGGAAGCACCAAGATCTAGCATGCAATTTTTGATCCTCACGTTACCAATAACACATGGAATAGTAAAAGTTCCTGGATCCTTACACTTTTTGGGTACCTTCCTTTGGATTGCTGCCGATACACTTTCTCCAAGCATTACCTGCTCATTCTGAATTGTACGCCTACGGTTAGTACATAATTCCTTGAGAAATTTTGCGTACCTTGGAATTTGCCGAATAGCCTCAATGAGTGGAATGTTAATTTCCACTTTGCTGAACAACTCCCAAACCTCCTTGTCTGTGATAGACTTCTTTTTGGTCTTAGAAACCTGCATTGGGAATGGTAGAGGAGTGTTTGAAATAGGAATTACCTTACCTGAATCAGTGCTAACCGTGGACGTCTTGTGTTCATTGTCCGCGGACGTCTCTTGGTTTGTTTGTAATTCTTCAGGCGTCCGCGCATTAATTGGTGAGGCGTCCGCGTGCTGCACTGAGGTAGAATCCTCATTCAGCTCTTCTGTTCCATTCTTCAATTGTTTTCCATTTCTAAGCATTACAGCACTGATATTGGACTTTGGATTGGGAATCGTTTGCGATGGCAGCTTCCCTTTGTCTTCACGTCTTTCGTATACATCTTTGGCAATTTGAGACACTTGTTTCTTCTGCTCATTAACGTCTCCAGCTTGTTGCACCATCTTTTCAGTGAGTTCTTTGAACATGCCTCTCACTTCATCCCTAAAGTCCTTGATCGGGCTGTCTTCTCCTTGTTTGATGTGCGGTGGTTTGTATGGCTGCTTTTGTGGGTACAAAGATTGCCCCACATTGTAGTTGTTGTTCGTTTGCCAACCACCCTCATTTTGCCTTGGCTGCCATTTGTTATTGCCTTGATATCCCTCATACTTCCTGGGTGGCAAATCTCCCTTGTTCATGTGTCGTTGTACCTGGGTGGCAAATCTCCCTGTCAAAATGGCTCATTTCCATAATTGTTGAGACGTCCGCGGGTCGTAAATCAGGAGACGTCCGCGCCCGCCAGCTGGCAGTCGAAATTTCCTAATTTCAAATTGCATTATTGGAAAGCCCAAAAGAGAGAATAAATAAGCACAAAACCCTAGGCGACCACATCGAATTTCAGAAGAGAAAAAGAGACACGAATTCAAGTGTTAGAGTTGAGCTGCAGCTTGGTGGAGAATTCATCATAAGTATTTTTGTTTCATTACATTCAAACAACTTCATGATGTATTCCATTGCGATGAGTAGCTAAACTCATACGTGTAGGCTAGAACTCGACATTGTGATGTTTTGACTTGAGACCTATATTTATCTTTATGTTTTGCGTTATATTACTATGCATTGTTTATGGATTTGATATGCTAGCATAAGTGGAACCCTAGCGGGGGAGCTTCTGTTAGTTTGTTGATTCCGATTATCACAGTTTACTAGCAACCTAGCGGGGATAGCAAACTAAGATACGAGTAATATACCACTAGGATTGACACCCTAGGACAACTTGTAGTGCAACCTAGCGGGGAGCTATAAGTTGTAAAACATTAAAAATCAAAACGGTTAGGTCAATGATTTAGTCTTGCATCATAGTCGAGAGTTCTAGCCTGCACTGTTCTTTAATATTTGATACTCGAATTTGTGTGACGATTGCTCTTTTAATCAGAGTTGCTTACTTCCGTTAGTTGATTGTTTGTATTCAAAACCCCCCCATTGTTACGTTTTTACTTAGTGAAACAGATTCTCAACCGATCTCTGTGGATACGACCCGACTTACCACTTGCTAGTCGGAAAAAGAAATATTATTTTTGCACAGGTACAACGATGCCCCGGCAACGGCGCCATTTTGACAGGCGTCGTTGTACCTGTGCAAAACTAATATTTCTTTTTCCGACTAGCAAGTGGTAAGTCGGGTCGTATCCACAGAGATCGGTTGAGAATCTGTTTCACTAAGTAAAAACGTAACAATGGGGGGGGGTTAAATGCAAACAATCAAATAACGCAAGTAAGCAACTCTGATTAAAAGAGCAATCGTCACACAAATTCGAGTATCAAATATTAGAGAACAGTGCAGGCTAGAACTCTCGACTTTGATGCAAGACTAAATCATTAACCCAACCGTTATGATTTCTAATGTTTTACAACTTATAGCTCCCCGCTAGGTTGCACTACAAGTTGTCCTAGGGTGTCAATCCTAGTGGTATATTACTCGTATCCTACTTTGCTATCCCCGCTAGGTTGCTAGTAAACTGTGATAATTGGAATCAACAAACTAACAGAAGCTCCTCCGCTAGGGTTCCACTTATGCTAGCATATCAAAGCCATAAACAATGCATAGTAATATAACGCAAAACATAAAGTTAAATATAGGTCTCAAGTCAAAACATCACAATGTCGAGTTCTAGCCTACACGTATGAGTTTAGCTACTCATCGCAATGGAATACATCATGAAGTTGTTTGAATGTAATGAAACGAAAATACTTATGATGAATTCTCCACCAAGCTGCAACTCAACTCTAACACTTGAATTCGTGTCTCTTTTTCTCTTCTGAAATTCGATCTGGTCGCCTAGGGTTTCGTGCTTATTTATTCTCTCTTTTGGGCTTTCCAATAATGCAATTCGAAATTAGGAAATTTCGACTGCCAGCTGGCAGGCGCGGACGTCTCCTGATTTACGACCAGCGGACGTCTCAGCAATTATGGAAATTCATAAGACGTCCGCGCCTCTAATTCTTCAGCCCTTCGCGGTTTGCACTGACGAAAACTCCAAAGTGCTTCGGACTTCATTTTTTTCCGCGCCAAACATCTTCAAATAGGCTCCTTTTAGCCGGTATTCCTTCCATGGTCTCCGAGTGTACCTGAGAACGAAAACTACACACAGGTAGTGAAATAATATACAGGTAACACTAAGAAACGGGGTTTTAACATATAAAATAGTCGTACAACTACGACTCATCAGTCGGCGAGCCCTAATTTTCAACACGCATCGGCGATGGAGCGCTTATGAATACGATGAGATTAGATTAGATTAATTTCCCCCCAAATTTGCATTCCAATTTCACGACCTCTTGCCTCTGCGGTCTGGCGCACGATTTGATTCTCCAAGTTCTAGCATCTTACTATCAAGCCTGAGTCGATGAAATTAGCGAGGCTGGTTTTAAAGAAGAGTGTGAAGTGATGTTCGCTTGGTGCTTGGTCTCCTGTTGGAGCCCTAATTTTGCTGATATGTGAGTAATTTGCTAGAAATTGAAAGTACGGATTTTTATCTTAGGTTGTGGATTCATTTTAAGGATTCTGCTATTTTTTTTTTGGATAAAGGATTCTGCTATTGATTGATGGATTAAAGCATAAAACCAGTGCTTGCTGTGGGTGCAAATTCCTGTCAATTATCTCGGCAAAGCAGACTGTTTTTTTTATCTGGACAATGAAGAAAGCTTGATTGGCACTATCCAGCTATGGCACTTCTTTCTCCATTAACATCCTCGGCGCCATGTTGGTCCAGGTTTGTCCCCAAATGTACACACATGGCCGCACTTCTCTCCCATTGTGGGACGAACGGTTTCCTCCATCTGGGCTCCTCAGTTCACGCTTCCATTGTCAAGAAAGCATACTTTTTTTTACCTGGACAATGAAGAAAACTTGAACAATGTGGTGGTTGTTTGGAATTCCCTGCTCAACATGTATGTTAAATGTGGTGTGCTTAAGGATGCGGCTAGATTGTTTGATGAAATGCCTGTGAGAGATACTATATCGTGGAATACAATGATTTCTGGGCAATTGAGTTTAGGATTGGAGTTCGGGTTTCAGCTTTTTAAAGAGAGGCAGGATGTGGGTATGCATAGGTTTGATCAGGCAACTCTTACTACAGTTTTGTCAGTTTGTGATGCGCAAGATCATCATCGTGTTACTGAGATGGTTCATTGCTTAGTTGTTTCACATGGGTATGGTCAGGTAACTTCTGTTGGAAATGCCTTGATAACATCTTACTTCAAATGTCAGTAGTCTTGTTCAGGAAGTAAAGTATTTGAAGAGATGTTTTATAGAAATGTTGTTACTTGGACTGCAATTGTATCTGGTCTTGCTCAAAACATGTTATACAAGGATAGTCTAAACATGTTTGTGAGTATGACAAGGGGATTGGTACGCCCCAACAGTTTGACATATTTGGGTGTGTTGTCAGCATGTTCTGGTCTAAATGCCTTACGAGAAGGGTGCCAGGTTCACGGGCTTGTCATGAAACTGGGACTTCATTCAGATGTTTGCCTCGAGAGTTCCCTCATGGATATGTAATGTAAATGTGGAAATGTGGAAGATTCTTTGAGAATATTCGAATCTGGCGACAAGATTGATGATGTTTCTTTGAGAATATTCAATGTTATTGCGATTTGTGACTTAAGACTAAAATTGCAATTGTTGTTTTGTTAGTTTCTTATTAATGTGTGATATTCGAATTCTAAATTTGTTATGGTTATGGTATTGTATACAGGTTAAATTTTATTAGGTTACAAAACAGGTAAATAAATATGCATATATATATATATATATTATTTTATTATTTTTAATTCGTGCGGGTCAAACCGGTTCGACCCGGTTGAACCACTGACCCATCGACCCAGTGACTTGACCGGTTCGATGACCGGTTCGGTTTTAATAACACTGCTTGCAATTCAAGAGTGGCAGCAATACTTATTGGGCAACCACTTTATAGTCATTACCGATCACCAGCCCCTGAGGACCTTATTGACCCAAGTCGTCCACACTTCTGAACAACATAAGTGGATTATCAAACTCTAGGGGTTTGATTTTGAAGTGAAGTATAGGCCAGGCGTAAAAAATGGCCTTGCGAATGCCCTTTCGCGACACGCGACACCTGTGTGCATGTGTCTTAATGGGGTGTCGAGGCCGGTCATGGGTATACTGCGGGCTCTTCGAATTCTGGTAGTAAATCAACCCTAAGTACAACAGTTGTACCAAGCCATCACCAACGAGCCTGGCAAGCATATTGACTACAAGGTGAAGGATGGCATTATACTGCACCGCGACCAAATTTATTTGCCAAAAGACGCTGCATTAAAGGAACTCATTCTGCTTGAGTTTCACAACACATTGAGGATGGCCATGTAGGAGCGCAGCGAACACTAGATCGTCTATCAACAACATTCTACAGGCCAGGCATCCGCAACAATGTGAGGGCGTATGTGCAAAAATGTGAAGTGTGCCAGCAGGTCAAGTCTCGCGACACGGTTTATTCGAGACTCATAAAACCACTTGTTATTCTGGAGCTTATTTGGAGTGACATTGCAATGGACTTCATCACTCATCTACCTGCATCGAAAGGTAAAACGGTGATGTATGTTGTGGTAGATCGCCTCACCAAATATGCACATTTCATAGCCTTGCCGAGTGGGTTCACTGCGGAGATGGTAGCTCAGATGTTTGCCAAGGAGGTTTATCGGTTGCATGGGATGCCTAGCAGCATTGTTTCGGACAGGGATCCCATATTCCTTAGTCGATTTTAGAAGGAGATGTTTCGCGTCTGAAATCTTCCCCTGGTAGATGAGATGTTGTTCTGGTCGAGATCCAGAGCAAATCCTAACACAACTTATGCGCTAAAACAAGTAATGCGGAAATAAAACGACACGCAAAGTTGTTACCCAGTTCGGCGTTAACGAGCCTACGTCTGGGGGGCGTTCTCTAGCCCGGTGGATATCAATTCACTATTATTGAATATTGCGAGTACAGGGTTTACCGTTTACAGAATCCCTCTTAAACAACCTGAGCCTCGGACACTCTAGTAATTACAATCTAGGTCTCCCCCTAGATCTTTGCTCCCGCTCCGTATCCACCAGAATGATTCTCCGTGAGAATCAGTGCCTTCTCCCGAATGCGCAGTAACGGAACTTCAGTGCGAGCCTTCAGCTTCGTCCTTCGATCAATTTGTTGAGCACCAATGCAGATTGATCCGAGCGCCTTCGAGTAACCAGTGACGGTTAGTTCTCCAGCCGTATACGTGTGTCGTGAATAACCAGTTACGATTGATTCACCGCCGTTTGCCTCCTCCTCCCTTCAATGAGTATGAGCGTGTATTGTATCTCCGTGAGTGCTGCTAATAACCGAGTATTAGCACTCCTTATATAGAGCGGTCAAAACCCTAAAACAATAAGGATTCCTAAACTAAACCGCCTCTATATTTTAGGAAATCTTTCCTAATCTCTTGCGCATATCTCTTGTAGATAATCCTCCGTTCGAATCTTCAAACTAGATTAAGCAACCTTCGATTATCTTCTCGACTAAGATAGCTTCAAGCGCAAGCAACCGACACCAAGGATATTTCAATAATCCATAAGCACCTGACTCGACAAATATGATTTAGGAAATTCACTGCCGCGTCAGAGTTGTGCTAAGTCGGCTTAGACAAGTTTCCAAATCTGAATATGGAAACTTCCAACTTCTGTCCACTGATGTGCAACCGCCTTGATCTTCCAACGGTCGACTAGGTTTCCTAATCTGATTTAGGAAACACATCGTCTGCTTCAACTTGTTCTAGGACAGTTGTCTCTTCCAGTCTTGAACAACAGCTAGAACAACTATACTAAGTTTTGCCAAACTACATGCCATATAAACTAACAATCTCCCCCTTGGCATTTTTGGCAAAACTACCTATTTGAAGCTACCTGTACTACTAATACAGTTGAATCTTTGAGAAGATTTCAAACTTCCTAGTTGTGCTACTAACAAGGCTGCCAACTGAATCTTTGAGGAGATTTCAAACTCCAAACACAATAAAAGCACAACGAATCTTTTAAGGAGATTTCAAACTCCAAATTTACTCCCCCTTTTTGCCATAAAGTGACAAGGGAGTACCACGAAAACCTTGAAAATTCTTTGAAACTCATTCTATCCATACTGCCTCCAAGTCAACCTATCACGTATAGAAGAGAGAGAGCCGGTTGACCACCCTGATCCGAAACCACTTAGTTGTCAATGACACACAGACCCAGAGAGGATCTAAGAGTCTCAAACTGAAGATTGTCCAAAGCTTTTGTGAATATGTCTGCAAGCTGTTTCTCCGTTGATACGTGGGTCAGGGTGAGAATCTTCTTTTCTACAAGTTCCCGAATGAAATGATGCCTGATATCGATATGCTTTGTTCTAGAATGTTGTACCGGATTCTTAGATATGTAGATGGCACTCATGTTGTCACAGTAGAGAGTCATCATACCTTGTTTTACCCCGTATTCCTCTAGCATCTGTTTCATCCATACCATCTGGGTACAACAACTTCCAGCTGCAATATATTCTGCTTCAGCGGTAGATAAGGATATACTATTCTGCTTCTTACTGAACCAAGAGACCAGATTGTTTCCTAGAAAGAAACATCCTCCAGAGGTACTTTTGCGATCCTCTGCATTCTGACAATTCGCTTGTCGTCAGAGCAAATTGTACAAATAAATTTATAAAGTCCGCTACTCGCGACTACTGGGTAGAAGTGGTAAGTAGGGGTCGAACCCAAGGGAATTAGGGGGATACGTTGTTCTTTTACTAACAGGGACGTGTTTCAGGATGATTGAGATTTTAGCGCGAGTAATTAAACTACTGTTTTTGGTTTTTTGGGTTTTTTGTGCGGAAAAGTAAATACAGAAATTAAATACTGAAAGTAAAGAGATAAGGGTTAGAAGACTTACAGTGGGTGATGCGTGATTGCGATTCCTCCGGTTGTTGAGCGGTTGATGGTTGTGGTTGATCGGGACAGTTATACTAGGAAAGTAAATACAGGGGGTTTTTGTGATTGAAAGAAAGTATACGGTTTCAGGTACTCTTGTATTATAACATGTATATAATAAACCGTTAGTAACTTTTCTAAGTATTCAAAGATGAATCGAGGCCCTTTCGTAGCGCAAGACTTGCAACATCGTTTAAAGCAACCCTTGTTCTACTTCAGACTAATTCCTCCTTTCGAAGTATCTTAGCCTTCTGTGCATCCACCTGATCTCACAGTTACGATTGACCAAGTGGTGTTTTAGATAAGTCGAACTCCTTAGATAAGCTTTGCCCTTTCGTAGCATCCACTTACCCGAGTATGCTCACGAACCCCACGGAAGAGTTTTGCCCTTTCGTAGCATCCACTCAACCTTGGAAATTCTGACTATAAATGGCACATAGAACAAGTTTTGAATACAAAGAAATGAAACTAAAAGATATTACAACATTATATAATACAAGAAAATACCTTCCACCGAATGAAGAGTTTAGCTACGAATATCCATAGAGGTGGATACCATAGCTAAATACTCGGGGGTTTTTGAAAACAGTAAGAGGGAAAGGGGTGGAATACTCAAGAACCAACAGGAGTATTCCCAATTTCCTACTGAATACTCAAGAACCAACAGAAGTATTCTCTATAGTATAATACTCAAGAACAAACAGGAGTATTATTTCATAAACCGAACAAACTTACAAAGTAACCAAACTTAGAGAGATAAGTGTTTTGTGTATGGATTGATGATACAAATGAGGAGGAGGGCTCTCATATTTATAGGCTAGGAGGAGGAGGATGAAGGGTGGAGATGGAGCCATGTGCATTTGCATCCAAGGGTGGAGGAGGAGGGGAGGAGCATGTGGAGGAGAGGCCACTACTTGTCATCTTCTTGTGGTGGAGCTCAAAGCCACCGGTGGCTTTTGGAGAGGAGGAAGGAGGAGCCGCCACTTGGAGGGAGGAGAGTGGAGGAGGGTGGTTGTGAGGGGGAAGCCGCCGGTCACCATGGAGGAGGAAAGGGAGGAGCAACCCATGAGTCATCCTTTTCACCTAGTGACTCATCCTTCTTCCTAAAGCCACCGGTCATCCTTGCATATGGATGAATCTTGACGGTTTTGTACTGTCTTTACAAAACTATCAGTCCAATTTCACTCCAGGCTGTCTTTGATAATTCCTCATTTGGATTTAATTTGAGTAATTCATCGTCAGGATCTTGAGATTTCTTCGTTCAGTGCTTGATCTTGACCTTCAATTGACTCTTGATATCTTTTCAGCATAAAATCCTCTCCTTAGCGTGTTTTCACTTTTATCTCTCAATTGCCCTGTGGAAATATTTTGGGACTAACACGTAGAAGTTAGATAGACAAACAGTCTAATTTGGTGGGTTTAACTGTATTTATGATGCATACAATTATGGTCCATCAGATCACCCCACACTTTTAGTTGTTCGTCCCGAACAATGCTATTAAAGGGCGGCACTAAGTAAGCTTGTTGAAATATGAAAATTAGACTGTGGTACTTGATTTCTCCTAATTCATGCATTACTACTTATTGCCAAATTAAACTGCGTAAATAAATAGAAGAAACTTGATACTTGTACCTTCGTGCCGAGATGCAAATTATTTTGGATGTTTCGGGAGATAGCCCTTTTCAGGCTCCTGGACTACACCTTCGGGACCGTCTCGTACTATATGGTTTTCTTGTAGCTTTCTCTAGCACGTGATTCGATTCGGGTTTCAGTGAGTTGAGCCTTTTTTTGATTTTCTTTTTTCTTCTTTGGCGAGGGACTAGCTTTTTGTAGTGATTCTGCCTTTGGCTTTATGATCTGTCTTTTTTGAGTGCTTCACTTTTGCTCGGTTAAAACCTTCACAATTTTGGGCCTTAGGCCTCTTTTGATTTTCTTCTTTGAGTTTTTTGCTTCTTTGTGACTTGCTAGTCCATTTTCTCAGCCTTTTTGGGAGGTCCAATCATCGCCCGCAAGCCTATGGAAATACCCCCCCGCTCCTCTCATCTTCGTCGTTTCGCGCGGGTCAAGATGAGGGTCGCTCATTTATTTTCTCGGCTATTTTGACTAGAGAGAGGACGGTCTGATTCCCGTCCTCGCCTTTGCATAGATGCTTCTTGGCGGAGTTGACTTCAATTATTCACTGAACCCCGAAGTGCAGCCTCCACTGACTTCGAAAACCATATAGTTTGATCTGATCCTTCAAGTGCTTGCCAAGCCCCTCTAGGGCAATTTCTATCAACTCCACATCCCTAGGTTATCTCAGCACAAAGGGACAAATGAGAAGTTACATTCTAAGTTTTTAAACAGTTTGCATTTTCATAAGGTTGATGCATGAATTATGATCTATCTTTTTCACATTCTAAAGTTCATAATTCCAAAAAGATACTACTAAAAAAGAAAAAACATGCAGTTGGTTCTCACCCCACACTTTTGAACGAAGGCAAGCCTTAGTTCAAAAGTCATGCAATATATACAGGAGAAGGAAATGACATTAATGAAAAAGAAGAACAGAACTCCCTTTAAGGTGTCGAGTGAACGACATGGCATGAGGCTGGATAATCGAGGGAGTTCAGCTGGGGCCTCGAACTCTCAGCGCAGGCCCGGTAAATTCACGGAAGCTGCCTGGCTGATCCGATCTTGCTCCAAAAACTTAATTCCTACATGAAAGACATTCCTTCTAGACAAAAAGTGGGTGAGAGCGCTTATTGGAAATTTAAATAACAGAAAGTAAGATAGTGTCGGGTTACCTCCCGACCAGTGCACTTGTTTAACGTCGTTGGCTCGACAGTACCTTGTTCTGGATCATTGGTTGGGATCCCATGGGTGGCTCAGGTCAAACTTCGCCACCATTCTTGTGTTGCTTCCGGTACTCTCCATGTCTGATTCTTCTGATGGTTCAGGAGTCTCTTCTGATGGCTCGGATGTGACTTCCAATGTGGGCTCTTTCTCGGAGCCTTCTGTATCTGTTTCGTTCATCACAACCTCTGCAATGTCCCTCTCTGGACTGGCCTCATCCCTTCGTATCCCTTCATTAGGTCGAGACCTTGGCCTTCGTATTGCGGTTCCGGCCAAGCTGTCTATCACATCCCATATTTGAAGTAGGGATAAGTGCGTGGTCGTTCCTCCCACTGCGTTACTGATCCTTGAGAACTCATCAACCCTCATCCCATAAAGGAATTTTTGAAGAAGAAAAACCTCCGTGAATCCATGGTGCGGGCAGCGTGAGACGATGGTGTTATAATTCGTGTAGTATTCGCCCAATGTCTCATCCCAGGATTGTTGAAGGTTCGTGATCTTTTCTCGGGTTTGTTGTCGTAAGGATGGGGGAGAGAATTCTTTCAGGAATGGAATGCTAATGTCCATGAAATATCTAGCATTCATAGCAGTTGATGTGTAATACCAGATTGTCGCAAAGTCAGTTAGAGAGAATTTGAAGCAGTTAAGCTTAAATTCCTCTAACGTTTCATTATTAGGTTTTATGTGTTGACAAACATGGTGAAAGTTTCGGCAGTGCTGAACTGGATCTTCTCCATCCGTACCTCCGAACAGTGGAAGGTGTCGTGTCGTCCATGCATACGAAGGTGGTTGCGTCATGGGGTCATGTGAGGTGAAGAACAACTTCTCCGATTAATTAACTAACTCCCCGGCAACGGCGCCAATTTGACAATTCGCTTGTCGTCAGAGCAAATTGTACAAATAAATTTATAAAGTCCGCTACTCGCGACTACTGGGTAGAAGTGGTAAGTAGGGGTCGAACCCAAGGGAATTAGGGGGATACGTTGTTCTTTTACTAACAGGGACGTGTTTTAGGATGATTGAGATTTTAGCGCGAGTAATTAAACTACTGTTTTTGGTTTTTTGGGTTTTTTGTGCGGAAAAGTAAATACAGAAATTAAATACTGAAAGTAAATACTGAAAGTAAAGAGATAAGGGTTAGAAGACTTACAGTGGGTGATGCGTGATTGCGATTCCTCCGGTTGTTGAGCGGTTGATGGTTGTGGTTGATCGGGACAGTTATACTAGGAAAGTAAATACAGGGGGTTTTTGTGATTGAAAGAAAGTATACGGTTTCAGGTACTCTTGTATTATAACATGTATATAATAAACCGTTAGTAACTTTTCAAAGTATTCAAAGATGAATCGAGGCCCTTTCGTAGCGCAAGACTTGCAACATCGTTTAAAGCAACCCTTGTTCTACTTCAGACTAATTCCTCCTTTCGAAGTATCTTAGCCTTCTGTGCATCCATCTGATCTCACAGTTACGATTGACCAAGTGGTGTTTTAGATAAGTCGAACTCCTCAGATAAGCTTTGCCCTTTCGTAGCATCCACTTACCCGAGTATGTTCACGAACCCCACGGAAGTGTTTTGCCCTTTCGTAGCATCCACTCAACCTTGGAAATTCTGACTATAAATGGCACATAGAACAAGTTTTGAATACAAAGAAATGAAACTAAAAGATATTACAACATTATATAATACAAGAAAATACCTTCCACCGAATGAAGAGTTTAGCTACGAATATCCATAGAGGTGGATACCATAGCTAAATACTCGGGGGTTTTTGAAAACAGTAAGAGGGAAAGGGGTGGAATACTCAAGAACCAACAGGAGTATTCCCAATTTCCTACTGAATACTCAAGAACCAACAGTAGTATTCTCTATAGTATAATACTCAAGAACAAACAGGAGTATTATTTCATAAACCGAACAAACTTACAAAGTAACCACACTTAGAGAGATAAGTGTTTTGTGTATGGATTGATGATACAAATGAGGAGGAGGGCTCTCATATTTATAGGCTAGGAGGAGGAGGATGAAGGGTGGAGATGGAGCCATGTGCATTTGCATCCAAGGGTGGAGGAGGAGGGGAGGAGCATGTGGAGGAGAGGCCACCACTTGTCATCTTCTTGTGGTGGAGCTCAAAGCCACCGGTGGCTTTTGGAGAGGAGGAAGGAGGAGCCGCCACTTGGAGGGAGGAGAGTGGAGGAGGGTGGTTGTGAGGGGGAAGCCGCCGGTCACCATGGAGGAGGAAAGGGAGGAGCAACCCATGAGTCATCCTTTTCACCTAGTGACTCATCCTTCTTCCTAAAGCCACCGGTCATCCTTGCATATGGATGAATCTTGACGGTTTTGTACTGTCTTTACAAAACTATCAGTCCAATTTCACTCCAGGCTGTCTTTGATAATTCCTCATTTGGATTTAATTTGAGTAATTCATCGTCAGGATCTTGAGATTTCTTCGTTCAGTGCTTGATCTTGACCTTCAATTGACTCTTGATATCTTTTCAGCATAAAATCCTCTCCTTAGCGTGTTTTCACTTTTATCTCTCAATTGCCCTGTGGAAATATTTCGGGACTTACACGTAGAAGTTAGATAGACAAACAGTCTAATTTGGTGGGTTTAACTGTATTTATGATGCATACAATTATGGTCCATCACATTCCCAGCCCAATCTGCATCACAATAGCCTACCAGACATGCGTTAGTATCCTTGGTATACCATAGACCATAGTCAGCTGTTCCACAAACATATCTGATAATTCTCTTCACATTCATCAGGTGACTCTCCTTGGGATTAGCTTGATATCTGGCACAGACACCAACTGCATGAGCAATGTCCGGTCTACTGGCTGTTAGGTATAGAAGACTGCCAATCATGCTTCTGTACAAGGTTTGATCCACCTTAGTACCAGCATCATCCTTTGTGACCTTCACATGAGTTGCAGCAGGGGTTCTCTTATGAGTTGCTTTCTCCAGATTAAACTTCTTGATAAGATTCCTTGCATACTTGCTTTGGGAGATAAAGATTCCATCTGCCTTTTGTTTAACTTGTAATCCTAGGAAATAACTCATCTCTCCTACCATGCTCATCTGGAATTCGCTTTTCATTTGTTCAACAAATTTGTCCACCAGCGTCTGTCTGCTAGAGCCGAACACAATATCATCCACGTAAATCTGAGCAATGATGAAGTCTGACCCTGTGTGCCTCACAAACAGCGTCTTATCTACTCCCCCTCGTACATATCCATGAGAGACAAGGAACTCTGTAAGCCGCTCATACCAGGCCCTGGGCGCCTGTTTAAGACCATATAGAGCCTTCTTCAGGTGATACACATATTCCGGGTGCTGAGGATCTTCTAAACCCTTTGGTTGAGCTACATAAACTTCTTCATTTAGAACCCCGTTGAGAAAAGCACTCTTTACGTCCATCTGAAACAACTTGAACTTCAGGCGGCATGCAAGAGCTAAGAGAAGTCGAATGGCTTCCAAACGAGCAATAAGGGCAAATGTCTCATCAAAGTCTATTCCTTCAATCTGAGTATAGCCTTGAGCCACAAGTCTTGCCTTGTTTCTAGTGATGTTTCCTTGCTCATCAGACTTGTTCTTGAAAATCCACTTCGTGCCAATAACATTCACATTATCAGGACGTGGAACAAGGTCCCAAACATCATTGCGCTGAAATTCACCAAGTTCTTCTTGCATGGCAATAACCCAGTATTCATCATTGATGGCTTCCTTGACGTTCTTGGGTTCGATAGAAGATATGAAGCATGCAAAGCCAGCCAGATCTCGAAAGTTTACTTGTTTGCCTCTGGTAATGATGCCTTCATTTAGATCACCAATCACCTCGCTGATGGGATGATTCTTCTTGATGGCCCTTGAGGGATGAAGGACACGTGGGGAATCAGGAGACGTTGTATCCGGATTATTATCTTCTTCTGGCTGATTGTCATTCAAGGTCAGAAGTTTGGGATCTGTGTTAGAAATGACAATTGTGTTGGGACAATTGATTCCCAATTGGTCTGGAAGGGACGGAGTATCATCATCATCTGCAGCATGTGTCTCAGGAGCTTCTGGCACAACATCTTGAACAACCACATTAATGGATTCCATGACGACTCCAGTGCGCTTGTTGTAGACACGATATGCCCTGCTGTTAGTAGAATAACCCAGAAAGATCCCTTCATCACTTTTAGGATCCAGCTTCTGCAGATACTCTCGATCTCTGAGAATATAGCAATGGCTTCCGAAGACATGAAAGTACTTTACTGTAGGTCGTTTACCCTTCCATAACTCGTAGCAAGTCTTCTCTGTTCCGGATCGAAGCGTCACTCTGTTAATGACATAGCAGGCTGTATTCATTGCTTCCGCCCAAAATTTTAAAGGCACCTTCTTTGCGTGAAGCTTAACTCGAGTCATCTCCTGAATAGTTCGATTTTTTCTCTCCACAACTCCATTCTGTTGAGGAGTGATAGGAGAAGAGAATTGTTGTATAATTCCTCTTTTTGAACAGAAATCAGCAAGAGCAGCATTCTCAAACTCTTTCCCATGATCACTTCGAATTTTTACTATATGCTCGTCTTTATCCTCTCTTTCGCATTCCAGTTGAGTGCACAGCTGAACAAACGCCTGAACTGCATCTGACTTTTCTCTCAAAAAACAAGGCCAGGTGAACCTTGTGAAATCGTCAACACAAACAAGAACATACCTTTTGCCAGAATAACTTTCCACTTGCATAGGCCCCATTAGGTCAATATGAAGCAGTTCCAGGGGTCTGCTTGTATTAATCTGAGTGGTGCTCTTGTGAGGGACTTTGATTTGTTTTCCAATCTGACAGTCTCCGCAAACAAGGCTAAGTTCTCCTCGAACTCTGGGAATGCCTCGAACAAGCCCCTCTGAAGTAATCTTCTGTAACGTTCTAAGGTTCACATGTCCCATTCGCTGATGCCATAAGTTCATCTCTTCAGTACGGCTCAGTAAGCATGTTGTTTCAGCATTGGGTTTACCTAGGTTGAGAAGGTAGCAGTTATTTGACGACCTTCTTCCTGTGAGGACTGGTTCATTCTTCTGGTTTAACACCACGCATTCATCCTGGGAGAATTGGACATGATGCTCTCCATCGCACAACTGACTTATGTCGATAAGATTGGCCTGTAAACCTTTGACTAGAAGAACTTCTTTCAATCTGGGCAGACCTTGAACATTTAGGATTCCCTTCCCAATGACTTTGCTCTCTACACCATCACCAAAAGTCACATTAGAACTTCCTTTGCATTCTTCTATACTAGTTAGAAACTCGGGATTGCCAGTCATATGTCTCGAACATCCACTGTCGAAGTACAACTTTTCTTTATTCAGATGACTGGATGAACTAAAGGCAACATAGCATACTTCACCTTTTTGCTTAACTCTCCAGACTTGCTTCATTCGTGATTTCTGGACTTGTTTCTCTTTTCTGAAGGTCATATGAAACTCATGACATCTTGCCTTAATGTGTCCCATTTGATTACAGAAGAAACATCTTCATCTGTCTCGCTGTCTTGTGTGATGTCGTGTGGCAAGCCAAGATAATTTTCTTTGTGGGAAATGATTGGCTGGAACAGTTTCCGGTTCTGGCTTAGCACAAGATTTTCTTTGAGTACGATGTTCAGCTGGAACAAGTTGTGGTAGTAGTTGTTGCACAGCCTTAACAATAGCCGTCTTTCCGGAGCTTGATCCTCGAGTAAATCCAAGCCCTTTATGACCACCCCCTATCCTTTGTGCTCCCAGAATAGAGTCTAGATCTTTTGTTCCAGAGTTCAGCATTTTGACTATCTTTCTCAAGTGATTCAGCTCTTCTATTGTCGCCTCATGAGCAAGTTTGCCTGTTTCGATTTCACATTTGAGGGAATCAATAATATCAGTAAGATTTACCACTCTTCTTTTCAGAGTATCATGTTCTTGCTTTAGGTCATCTGTATCTCCTGAATGATCTCCTTGGTAGACGTTACTTTGAAGTTTCAGGGAGGATATAACTGCCAGTAACTCCATTTTTTGAGAGCTTAGCTCAGCTCTTTCGTTTGTCGCTGCCATCAACTGGGCTTTGAGATCAGTAATAGTCTGCTGATAATTTAGTTTTAATATGCTAACCTCTTTCTTGAGCTTCTCCTTTTCTGCAGTTAGATCTTCTAGAGAGTTCTGTAGATCTGTTTTTTGCTTGATATCAACCAGCCATTGTTGATATAGATCTTTGTAGTTGTTAGCAATTTCCTCGTCAGTAATTTCATCATGGTCACTGTAGCTAGAATATGGAGTGTGATCTTCAGGTGATTTCATGGTCTCTTCTTCTATGCTTTGGTCCTTTTTGTGTTTGACACATCCGGTAAGAGCAACAAAGTTGTTGGTTTCCCCCTCAGAGTCACTATCACTCCAATTCACAGCATATGCATTCTTTTTCTTCTGTGTGTTAATACATTCTGCCCGGATATGACCAAAGCCTTCACATTCTCTGCATTGGATCCCTTTGCCCTTGTTCTCGGATAAGAAGTCTTCAGCACTATTTTTCTTGTAATCTTTTTCTTCTTTCTGAAACTTGGTTCTGTTATTCTTCTGGAATCTTGAGTCAGACGACTGGCTGGACTCAGTCCCTTTACCGTACTGCCTTCTTATAAATTTCCCAAAGTTTTTGGCAAATGACATACTGTTGTTCTGATGCATCGTTTGTCTTGTCTTTAACAACTTCAGCCTTTAGACCAACGCTGGAGACTTTTGTGAGACGGTCTTCTTCATTCATGTCCATCTCATGGGTCTGCAGGGAGCCCATCAGTTCATTCAGTCTCATGTTTTTCACATCGTTTGCTTCCTTGACAACAAGAGCCTTCATAGCGTACCGCTTGGTTAGCGACCTCAACACTTTCCTTACCAGTGTTTCTTCAGACATTGGTTCTCCAAGCGCGAATGCTTCATTAGAGATGTCGAGAACCCGAGTATTGAAGTCAGCTATTGTCTCGTCCTCCTGCATTCTTAGGTTTTCGAACTTTGATGTGACCGTCTCCATTCTAGAAATTTTTACTTTGGATGTACCTTCATGAGCAGTTTGAAGAATGTCCCAAGCCTTCTTCGCAATTTCACAGGTGGAGATCATCTTGAAATTCTTTCCATCAACTCCAGAGAATATGGCATTCATTGCTTTAGAGTTCGCCGCTTCAGCTTTCTTTTGAACCTCAGTCCACTTGTCTTTAGCAAGAAGGCTAAGCTTACCTTCTTCGTTGGTAGCCACTGGGTGAGTCCATCCTTGTTCAACGGCTTCCCAGACTGATTCATCTTGAGACTTTAGAAACGCCTTCATTCGTACCCTCCAGTAGCCATATTTGTTTCCTTCGAGCAGAGGAGGTCTCGTGATGTTCTGCCCTTCTCTTAAATCCATCTCACCAGCCTTTGGATCTTACTCTGTGTGTCGAGTATTTGCTTTGATACCAATTGAAATCTTCCCCTGGTAGATGAGATGTTGTTCTGGTCGAGATCCAGAGCAAATCCTAACACAACTTATGCGCTAAAACAAGTAATGCGGAAATAAAACGACACGCAAAGTTGTTACCCAGTTCGGCGTTAATGAGCCTACGTCTGGGGGGCGTTCTCTAGCCCGGTGGATAGCAATTCACTATTATTGAATATTGCGAGTACAGGGTTTACCGTTTATAGAATCCCTCTTAAACAACCTGAGCCTCGGAAACTCTAGTAATTGCAATCTAGGTCTCCCCCTAGATCTTTGCTCCCGCTCCGTATCCACCAGAATGATTCTCCGTGAGAATCTGTGCCTTCTCTCGAATGCGCAGTAACGGAACTTCAGTGCGAGCCTTTAGCTTCGTCCTTCGATCAATCTGTTGAGCACCAATGCAGATTGATCCGAGCGCCTTCGAGTAACCAGTGACGGTTAGTTCTCCAGCCGTATACGTGCGTCGTGAATAACCAGTTACGATTGATTCACCGCCGTTTGCCTCCTCCTCCCTTCAATGAGTATGAGCGTGTATTGTATCTCCGTGAGTGCTGCTAATAACCGAGTATTAGCACTCCTTATATAGAGCGGTCGAAACCCTAAAACAATAAGGATTCCTAAACTAAATCGCCTCTATATTTTAGGAAATCTTTCCTAATCTCTTGCGCATATCTCTTGTAGATAATCCTCCGTTCGAATCTTCAAACTAGATTAAGCAACCTTTTATTATCTTCTCGACTAAGATAGCTTCAAGCGCAAGCAACCGACACCAAGGATATTTCAATAATCCATAAGCACCTGACTCGACAAATATGATTTAGGAAATTCACTGCCGCGTCAGAGTTGTGCTAAGTCGGCTTAGACAAGTTTCCAAATCCGAATATGGAAACTTCCAACTTCTGTCCACTGATGTGCAACCGCCTTGATCTTCCAACGGTCGACTAGGTTTCCTAATCTGATTTAGGAAACACATCTTCTGCTTCAACTTGTTCTAGGACAGTTGTCTCTTCCAGTCTTGAACAACAGCTAGAACAACTATACTAAGTTTTGCCAAACTACATGCCATATAAACTAACAGCGTCGAAGGCACCGTCTTGTCCCACAGTAGTGCCTACCATCCATAGACTGACGGTCAATCCAAAGTGGTGATTCGTGGACTCGAGGATTACCTAAGGTATTTCCTTAACAACCAACAATCTAACTAGGTTGAGTTTATTGCATTGGGTGTAATACAACCACAACACCGCGTGGTACTCATCCATCGGCATGATGCCATTTGAGGCTGTGTATGGGCATAAGGCAGCAGGGGTTATTCCATACCGTCCGGGTGATTCCAAGGTCGTTCTTCGCCATCGAGATAACTTAATGGCGCAACTTGAGGGCAACCTCAAGAAGGCCCAGCATCGTATGTGTAACGCCCCAGAAACTGTAAACTCCAAACGCGGTCACACCGGCCGCACGTCACATACTCTTGTAAGATGACGTACGCAGGCTCTAATCTCAAGCATAAATAATCTAACATTTTTTCTAAAATAAAGACTTAAATTGAATTTCATAAATTCAATATTCCAAACATAGCATGTAATATGTCTACTTGTGAAATTTAATAAAACGTCATATTTTTAAAAAAAATACGTTTATTAATATTTCTTGCTAGCGTGCCTCTCGCTCACTTCCCCAATTCAGTCGACAATATCTGGAAAAATAGAACATGGAGAACGTGAGTCCAAGGCTCGTGTAAGTGACATAGACCAATCTGGCCGAATCATGAGTGACAGAACTATTTTTAAATAGAACAAAATTAATATCAGTAAGTAGCGAGGACATGAAAAACTTTAACAATAGTGAGTAATTCAGAAAATCTTTTCGGAAAATATAACGTCAGAAGTAAAACGAAACAATATGCTTTCCTTAAATATAACAGATAAAATGGCTACACAATCAAACCATAACGATAGTGGTCCCGAGACAGTATCGCCATATTTGGCCCTACGACTAGCCAACAAAAGCCATACTTTGCCTTATGGCCGGGCAACAGAACATCATACTTTGTCCTATGGTCGGGCATTAGAAATCATGATTAGACTGTGAGCCTTCAACAGAAACGGTGAGGACAAGGTACAATGAGTTCAAAAATGACATGACAACAGGAATTTTCTTACCGAGATAGTAATAAAAAGGTTTCATAAAAAGTTATACTCGTGTTCGGAGTTTATTAGAGAAAACACGTTTTTCAGGAGAAACATGCATGCCACGACATTTTAGAAATAGCATTTGAAAAATAACTAGAAATGTCCATATCACTTACTGATGGACCAAAGTTATACGAGTCAGAAACACAGTAAAACCCCCTTAATTAGACTGTTTGTCTATCTAACTTCTACGTGTTAGTCCCGATATATTTCCACAGGGCATTTTAGAGACTGAAGTGAAAACACGCTAAGGAGAGGATTTTAAGCTGAAAAGATAACAAGAGTCAATCCAAGGTCAAGATCATATGCCAACTGAAGAAATATCAAGGATCCTGACGTTGAATTGACCATAACAAATTAATCAGAGGAATCAGGAGTGGAGTCAAGACAGCCCGGGGAAGAAACACATTGACAGTTTTGTGAAAAGACTGCACAAAACTGTACAAACTCACACATTTGGGCAAGATGACCGACCACTTGAAGAAGTGGTGGCCAAAGGAGGAGCTCCTCCCCTTCCACCACCGCCTACCGGCGGCTTTGGGTGGTGGTGACCGGCGGCTTCACTATTCCACCACATGTCACCTCCTCCTCCTCCTCCCTTCTCCTCCCTTGGATCAAATGCACATGTCCACCATCTCCACCACCCATCTCCTCCCCGTTTGGCTATAAAAGGAGGCCTCCTCCTCCTCATTTCACACACCAAAATCTCAAATTCACTTCTCTCTCTAGAAGTTGCAATATTTATAATGTTGTAATTTTGGCTTTGGAAATAAAGGATAGCTCCCTTGGCGCTTCAACGGTTGTAAGTAATTCTTAGTATTTATTCATCTGTTTTATTTCCTTAGTATAATGTTTAGCGCGATGAATAGTAGCTAAACTTGTAGTTCGGTCTAAGGGGCGCACTTGTATTATAAAATGTTTTAAGACTATTAACTTAACGTCTAGTCTTAGTATTCAAAACTTGTTCTATGTGCCATATATAGTCAGAGTTTCCAAGGTTGAGTGGATGCTGTAACAAGCAAAGCTCTTCTGTGGGAATTCGTGATCATACTCAGGTAGTGGAAGCTGTAACAAGCAAAGCTATCTGAGGAGTTCGACTTATCCTAAACCCCATCTGGTCGAGCGTAACTGTGAGATCAGGTGGATGCACCCAGGCTAGCATACCTTAGGGTATTGGCGCTAGACTGAAATAGAACAGGAGTTGCTTTAAACCGGTGTTGCAAGTCTTGAGCTGTAACTAGCCTCGATTCACCGTTTGAATACTTAGATGATTCACTAATGGTCAATGATAAACAGGATATAATACAAGTCCCCTGAAACCGAACATTTCTCGTTAATTATAAACTGTAATTTACTTTCCAGTATTAAAATCAACCAACCAACCAATCAATCAATCAAAATAGCTGGTAGCTTTAAAACCAACCAACCGACCTTAAACACGCTCCCACACTGCGTAATCCCCCCGAAGAACAATTATTCCCCTAGTTCCCTTGGGTTCGACCCCTACTTACCAAGTACTACCCAGTAGTATAGTTGCGAGTAGCGGACTATTATAAATTTATTTGCACAATCGCTTTGACGACGAGCGGTTCTGTCAAATTGGCGCCGTTGCCGGGGAACTAGTCATCGAATAACTGTTCTTCCCTCCCCTTTTTCTTTTCTGTTCATCTCTCTATGTCATTACCCGTTACGCATGCATGGACAACGCGATTTCTGCCCCTGTTCGGAGGAACGGAGGGAGAAGACCCTGTACAGCACTGCCGAAACTTCCACCAAGTCTGCCACAACATCAAACCTGAAAATGAAGTGTTAGAAGAATTTAAGCTAAAATGCTTTAAATTCTCTCTAACCGACTTCGCCACGATATGGTACTACACATCCACCGCTTGCAGTGCAGAACGTTTCGTAGACCTCTGCGTTCCGTTCCTGAAAGAATTCTCCCCACCATCTTTACGCCAAGAAACCCACGAAAAGATCCTGAACCTTCAACAATCCCCGGATGAGACTTTGGACGAATACTACATGAACTACGATGCCATCGTCTCAAGCTGCCCGCACCATGGATTTACGAAGAAAATTCTTCTCCAAAAATTTCTTCGTGGGATGAGGTCCGAAGAGCTGGGAAGAATCAACGAAGCTATGAGAAGGTCTGCCGCAAACCTCACCATTGCAGACATGTGGTACCTGATAACTGGCCTAGCCGCTGCCACAAGACGAGTTCCTCACACTGACGAGGAAATGCAGACAGAAGAAGCTGACCCTGAGGCTGACAAAGAAGAAACCACCGAGCCGTCAGAAGAGACTCCCGAACCATCCGAGGAATCAGACATGGAAAGCACCGGAAGCAACGAAGTAGAAGTCCAGAACACCACTGACGAACTGCCCAAGCGATACCTGACTATCATTACCCAGGTAGCTGAAACTATCTACGACCAGTTCTTCACGAACCAACATTACGAGGCAGAACCAAGCCTCATGAGGCCTTCCCGACTTTTCCCCTTAATTAATGAGCAAGTCGCCGCGAACTATGCAATCCAAGAAGAAGCTCAAAGGAGAATGGGAAAAGGGCCTGAGCAGAATGACTCCTACATGGAGCACGCTTTCGCCATGACTGGACAAGGCAGCCCTAAACAGGAGAACACCCAGTTCAAAAAGCTGATAGTGAAAGGTCCCTCGCCTTCTCAGAGACGTTGGAAGGAGATACCATCAGAACCGGACCCAAACCCGTCATCTGCTAAAAAGTCAGGAAGACTCACCGCAAGAATCAAAGTCGGTGGAATCAAGAAGTTTGACCTCAGCCACCCATGGGACCCAAACCAGTAATCCACAACGAGGTATCGTCGAGCCAACGACGTTAAACAAGTGCACTGGTCGGGAGGTAACCCAACACTATCTTACTTTTCCGCACTTTAATTTCTGTCTTTTAAATTCAGTATTTAGTTTTAAGCTTGCATGACTTTTGAACTAAGGCACGCCTTCGTTCAAAAGTGGGGGGGTGAGAACCACCTATGTACATAAATAACATGCAGCTGTTTTTCTTTTTTAATAAGTACCTTTTTGAAAATATGAACTTAAGAATGTGAAAAAGATAAATCATAATTCATGCATTAACCTTGTGAAAATTCAACTGTTTAAAAACTTAGAATGTAACTTTCCATTTGTCCTTTGTGCTGAGATAACTAGGGATGTGGAGTTGATATAAACTGCCCTAGAGAGGCTTGGAAAGCAATCAAAGGATCAGATCAAACTATATGGTTTTCGAAGTCAGTGGAGGCTGCACTTCGGGTTTCAGTGAAGATTGAAGTCATCTCCGCCATGCAATGCAAAAGGCGAGGACGGGAATCAGACCGTCCTATCTCCGGTCAAAGTAGCCGAGAAAATAGATGAGCGACCCTCATCTTGACCCGTGCGAAAACGACAGTCAAAGTAGCCGAGAAAATAGCTGAGCGACCCTCACCTTGACCCGCGCGAAAACGGAAAAAAAGAGAGGAGCGGGGAGGTATTTCCATAGGCTTGCGGGCGATGATTGGACCTCCCAAAAAGGCTCGAGAAAATGGACTAGCAGTCACAAAAAGGCGAAAAGCTCAATGAAGCAAATCAAGAGGCCAAAGGCCCAAAATTGTGAAGGTTTTAACCGAACAAAAAGTGAAGAACTCAAAAAGTCAAAACAAAGGCCAAATGCCGACTCACTACAAAAGCAGTCCCTCGCCAAAAGAAAATCAAAGTACTCAAACCACTGAAACCTGAACCGAATCACGTGCTAGAGAAAGCTACCAGAAAACCATATAGTAAGAGACGACCCCGAGGTTGCAGTCCAGGAGCCTAAAAAGGGCTATCTCCCGAGACATCCAATATAATTTGCATCTCAGCACGGAGGTACAAGTATTAAGTTTCTTCTATTTATTTACGCAGTTTAATTTGGTAATAAGTAAGCAATGCATGAATTAGGATAGATCGAGTACCACAGTCTAATTTTCATATTCCAAAGCCAAACTTAGAACTTACGCCCTTTAATAGCATTGTTCGGGACGAACAACTAAAAGTGGGGGGTAATCTGATGGACCAAAGTTATACGAGTCAGAAACAAAGTAAAACCCCCTTAATTAGACTGTTTGTCTATCTAACTTCTACGTGTTAGTCCCGATATATTTCCACAGGGCATTTTAGAGACTGAAGTGAAAACACGCTAAGGAGAGGATTTTAAGCTGAAAAGATAACAAGAGTCAATCCAAGGTCAAGATCATATGCCGACTGAAGAAATATCAAGGATCCTGACGTTGAATTGACCATAACAAATTAATCAGAGGAATCAGGAGTGGAGTCAAGACAGCCCGGGGAAGAAACACATTGACAGTTTTGTGAAAAGACTGCACAAAACTGTACAAACTCACACATTTGGGCAAGATGACCGACCACTTGAAGAAGTGGTGGCCAAAGGAGGAGCTCCTCCCCTTCCACCACCGCCTACCGGCGGCTTCACTATTCCGCCACATGTCACCTCCTCCTCCTCCTCCCTTCTCCTCCCTTGGATCAAATGCACATGTCCACCATCTCCACCACCCATCTCCTCCCCTTTTGGCTATAAAAGGAGGCCTCCTCCTCCTCATTTCACACACCAAAATCTCAAATTCACTTCTCTCTCTAGAAGTTGTAATATTTGTAATGTTGTAATTTTGGCTTTGGAAATAAAGGATAGCTCCCTTGGCGCTTCAACGGTTGTAAGTAATTCTTAGTATTTATTCATCTGTTTTATTTCCTTAGTATAATGTTTAGCGCGATGAATAGTAGCTAAACTTGTAGTTCGGTCTAAGGGGCGCACTTGTATTATAAAATGTTTTAAGACTATTAACTTAGTGTCTAGTCTTAGTATTCAAAACTTGTTCTATGTGCCATATATAGTCAGAGTTTCCAAGGTTGAGTGGATGCTGTAACAAGCAAAGCTCTTCTGTGGGAATTCGTGATCATACTCAGGTAGTGGAAGCTGTAACAAGCAAAGCTATCTGAGGAGTTCGACTCATCCTAAACCCCATCTGGTCGAGCGTAACTGTGAGATCAGGTGGATGCACCCAGGCTAGCATACCTTAGGGTATTGGCGCTAGACTGAAATAGAACAGGAGTTGCTTTAAACCGGTGTTGCAAGTCTTGAGCTGTAACTAGCCTCGATTCACCGTTTGAATACTTAGATGATTCACTAATGGTCAATGATAAACAGGATATAATACAAGTCCCCTGAAACCGAACATTTCTCGTTAATTATAAACTGTAATTTACTTTCCAGTATTAAAATCAACCAACCAACCAATCAATCAATCAAAATAACTGGTAGCTTTAAAACCAACCAACCGACCTTAAACACGCTCCCACACTGCGTAATCCCCCCGAAGAACAATTATTCCCCTAGTTCCCTTGGGTTCGACCCCTACTTACCAAGTACTACCCAGTAGTATAGTTGCGAGTAGCGGACTATTATAAATTTATTTGCACAATCTCTTTGACGACGAGCGGTTCTGTCACTTACCTTGAAGCACACCCAAAGACTCAATAAGCAGTAACCAAACACAGATCAAGCCAGAAAGTGGGTCAAATAGAACCTACAGTCAATTCAACAATATACTACAACTCTTAAGCACCAACATTCGATAAGTACATAGGAACTCGTTGACGACTCATCGAATCCATTATTCCCATCTATTTCGACACTTTTACATGTGTGACGTTGTAGCTTTTTACACCTTTTTTTAGTCAAACGAATTTATAGATTAACCGGTAAGACCGGTGTCGAACCCAAAGGAGCAAACACGATTATGCGCTAGGACAAAGTTTCACATATAACTTGGCTACTTCTACAAATCAATTAAGGGTGATTTTCAATTAAACACTAGAAATGAAATGGTTCCAAGGGTTTAAATTCCAATTAAAAGAAAGTTTCGAGGGGTTACTCCCTTCCCTGACATTTCACATTGATCACGTATACAAGAATTATGCACGTTAAGGTGTCAAATAGTTTGGAACCTAGCTTAGACTAAGGTAGACCAATTTTCATGTCGATCTATTCTTAGTCAAGCTTTCTTAACTAGAACCTCACTCTATCGAGAATGTTGGTTCACTCTATACTATTTATTAGCCTTGGAACATCTACCAAGGCAATAAATACCATAGGCTTAAGGGAATAGTTCACTTATTACCCATGCATTTACCATCGTAAACACTAGATAAGATCATATTTACTACATCCAACCCTTTCCTAAGGTCTATCGATACTCCGGTCAAGTTTTAGGATCAACATGTCACTTAGGCATTTCATCAAACACTTAGGCCCTGTCCACTTTGACTTGTTTTTTTGACTTGTAAGTTAAGATAAGTTAATATCAGTTAAGATAAGTTAAGATCAGTTAAGATAAGTTAATATCAGTTAAGATAAGTTAAGATCAGTTAAGATAAGTTAAGTTACTTTTAACATACCACCATACTATTTATCATACCATCATACTATTCACCATCATCATACCATCATCATCATACTATTCATCATACCCATCATACCATCATCATCATCATACCATCATCATCATCACACTATTCACAATCATCATACCATCATAGTATTCATCATACCATCATCATCATCATACCATCACACTATTCATCATCATACCATCATCATCATCATACTATTCATCATACCATCATCATCATACTATTCATCATACCATCATCATCATACTATTCATCATACCATCATCATCATCATACTATTCACCATCATCACACCATCATCATCATACCATCACACTATTCATCATCATACCATCATCATCATCATACTATCATCAACATACCATCCTCATACTATTCATCATCATACCATCATCATCATCACCATCACCATCATACTATTCATCATACCATCATCACCATACCATCATACTATTCATCATCATCATAAAATTACTATTCATCATCATAAAATTACTATTCATCACCATCATCACCCCCATTATCATCATCAGTATATTACTATTCATCATCATAAAATTACTATTCACCATCATAAATTACTATTCATCATCATCACCATCATCATAATAATATTACTATTCATCATCATAAAATTACTATCATCATCATCATAATATTACTATTCATCATACCATCATCATAATATTACTATTCACCATCATCATAAAATTACTATTCATCATCATCATAATATTACTATTCATCATACCATCGTCATCATACTATTCACCATCATCATAATATTACTATTCACCATCATCATAATATTACTATTCATTAGTCAATATAAGTTTCAGTTAAGTTAAGATAAGTTAATATCAGTTAAGATAAGTTAATATCAGTTAAGATAAGTTAATATCAGTTAAGATAAGTTAAGATCAGTTAAGATCATTTAAGATCAGTTAAGTTTCAGTCAAAGTGGACAGGTCCTAGTTGCATGTCATATACAAGTCATATATGAAGAGCATAATAAACATGAATTTGACATCATAGATTATGAATTCAATATGTGTATACATGATCAAGAGTACCAAGGAGGGTCATAAGACCCTCAAAACACAAGGTGGCTACTCACACATCATGTAATACAACATGGTGTGAGTAGTGTTGAGAGAAAACAACAAAGGGAATGGAAAAGGTGTAGAGGAAGGAGGATTGTTAATCCTTGAACTCCCTTTTGATATTTCTTCTTCTCCTTTGGTTGGATCCTCCTTGATAGCCTTGATTTAATCTCTTTTTTTGACAATTTTTCCCCAAGAAGCCAGTCCCCTAGGTCAAACATCCAGCCGGTCAGCTGGCCTGATGCCCGAATTCTAGTCGGTCGGCTGGTGGCTAGAAATCCAGACTAATTCTGTTGGGAATGTCCAGCCGACCGGTTGGCCTGGTGAGCCACTCGGTTGAATATGTTCTTGGGCAAGCATTTTGATGACTCTTCTCCAGCCGACCGGTTAAACTCTCAGTCGACCGACTCAATTTGGGTAATTGCTGAGCATCTTGAAGTCTTTTACCAGCCGGTCGGCTAGCGAGTCCAATCGACCAACTCGATGTGGGCGGTTGCTCTCAAGTTTGCCTTTTCATTTAGTCGATCGGCTGGTTCAGGGAAATTTCCGAACCGGTCGGCTAGGAGTCCTCTTTGCCCACATTTTGCTCCAATCTTCAGTTTTCCCCGAGTTTTCGTATGTAGGCTTTGACATTGAGGAGGGCTTGTTTTCTACCTGAAATGTCGGGTAAGAGGTCAAATGACATCAAAATATCATCGGAAATGAACCAAAGTTATAGTGAAATATGGTCATTAATGAGTCGAAAACTCAACTCATCAACACTGCACACTTCAGCTTTGTTCGTCCCCAAAAAAGTATGCAAAATGTCAAGGTCATGCAAATGGCGAAATGCTAGTGGTGCTTTGTTTTTCGTCTATTTGCCTCACTAGCTTTCACAAGGTCTCGATCATTATTTCTAAACATGTTATTGAAAGGTAAATGAAAGTATGTACATCCTAATTAGCTCCTTTTCGTAGGCGTTATGAATGCATTTAACTTATGCTTTAAGCCTTTAAACCCCTAGACTACCCTAGTCGACGAGTTATAGTCTCGTGAGAGTTTTTAGAAAAGGGAATACTCACAAATCCCAAATGCACATATCCCATGAGAATGAATTCAAGAGTGCTCAACCAAGGCGAGGATTTCTCAAAGCAAATCCATTCTCAAGTTTTAATTTGGCCTTTGGCCCACAAATGCTTTCGAGGGGGAATTTTTCTTCCTAACCTCCGAGATTTGTATCATTTTCGAAGCAAACCTTCTCTTGGCCTTCGAGAAAGTTTTTAGTCAGGGCTTTATCCTCTTTTGACCATGAAAGTGAAGCATTTTTTTGTTGGGGCCTATTTTTCGCCCTTTTTTGACTCCACGCTTAAAACTTGACAATATGTTCAAGGAATGTATGGAATGTGCGGGAAACAATCACAAGCAAGGCACTAAATTAGAGAAACTCTAGTCACCAAGGAGCATATAAAAGGTCTAAGTTTTTCGTGAAAATTTTAAAAGTGCTTGCTAAAATTTAATCCAAAGTACTTCAATGAAAATACTTAGAAGATTATATAGACAAGAGATATCAATGATATTTATTATCAAGAATACACATTCAAGGGACTAGGTCGGTCCTAATTTCAAGATCCAATAAATGTGACAAGTAGACTAGATGTGATTTATAGGGCTTTAGAGTTGATAATCACAAGCCTATGTGGTTAAAAACACTCTCATGTTAGGGATAAGGTGCACAAGATGAGAGTGTCCATCTAAGAATGATATGCATGGCATGAAAGCATGTGAACTATGCACATTAACACACTCCACACTTAATTCAAGCTTAGTCCCTAAGCGCAAAGAAGGATAAAATAAAGACAAAGGTGCATAGGAACTCCCCTCGTTTGTAGAATGCGTTGAAGATCCGATGATAGAACTCTTGGGAATGAGAAATAGTCTTTTGGTTGCATATGTAGATAAAGGAGGTGAATTTTGCATGAAAAGAGCATATGTATATATATCCTGTAGGGTTCACAAGCAATAATGGTAAAACACCTTCAATATCATGAGAATGTAGCATACAACCAAAGATAAATCAAGAGTACATCATCAAAATAACATACATCATCCAAAATTGCGCCAAAAGGTGACTTAACATCCAAATACATAGTCCAATGCAACAAGGCACATAAGAGCAATACATGTGTAATCAAGATGAAGCAAGGACTCATGATGTAGCATCATCGCCTCTCAAAGTGGCCTCTCTAGTGGTATCTCCATCAACCTCCTCCATGGCATCAGTGAAAGGCGTGCCCTCCTCCTCTGGTCTAGTAGATGGCGTTGAAGGCAAGGGAGAGGCGGCACGAGGGACAAAAGGCCCTGGATCAATTGGAGGAGAACCAATGGGAGCACTCGAGCCTCCAATCATAGATAATAGTGTAGTACAGAGCCACTCCGACTCCTGGTGAGCTCTCAATGCCTCCTCTCTAGCAAACTCCTCGAGTCTAGACAAGCCGCTCCTCAAGTCAGTAATGTCCGAGGACACCCTCTCTCGCCACTCGGCCTAATCCACTCTAGCATGGGGCACTCTCAACAACAGGCTCCTTGGTGGGTAACTCCTCAGCAATGGGAGCCTCAAGCTCAGAACCCGTGGAAGGTGAAGGAATAGGAGAGGAAGGAGGAGAAGATGTGAGGTTGGCTAGGCAATATAGATTGTTCTTTGCCTTGTAAGCCTCCCTTTTACTCTTTGCCAAATCCCGAAGCTCCTTCTTGTGAGGCTTTTTTATCCTCCTCCCAAGTAACTCCATCCGTCTTGAGAAGGTGCATATGTTTCATGGTGGGCACATCAAGGGCTTTCTTGGACGGCTTGGGGCATCCCTCATGCCTAAAGGTGAAGTTACACCTTATGACAATCAATGTGATCAAGGAACCTCCTCCCAAAGCGGAATTCTGTGAGGTCTTCTTGACATAGCTCTCAAATCAGAAGGTAAGGATGGCATGCAAATTGAGGACTTCTCCCTGATTAATAGCCATCATCAACTCAATGTTGGGAATCATTACCGCTCTAGCCTTTTCCTTCCGAGTATTGACCCCGATGGCTATGATATGGTGGATAACCTTCAAAACCGGGGTGGTGATGGCGGAAGAGTTATAAGAGGAAACAAACCACTTTTGCCTCCCCGAGATCCTCTTCCAAAATCTATTCCGTTCATGCTCGGTAAAGCGACGTACCTCTACACCATGGAGAGGGAGACTTAACCACTCTAGAATTGGACTTTCTCTTATTTTGAATTCCCTTCCCCCAGTACAAATTTCCAAAAGTACTCCTTATCATCATTCACCATCCACTCAAACGAGCATATTGATGGACCATATTTATATGATTCATCAAGACAGTTAAACCCACCAAATTAGCCGCTTTGTCTTAACAACTTTTACTTGTTAGTTTCACTTTTGTTCTACAGGCTATTTCGAGGATTAGAGATGAAACGAGCTAAAAAGGAGTTCTTAAAGCTAAAAATGGATTACAAGTCATTCCAGGCCACGACCAGATTCCGGCTTTACAACCTTCATGAACCCAACGTGGAATCACTCAAACATGTCCCAATGACTTGTTCCAAACCTCAACAAAGATCAAGAACTCAAGTGAATGCCAAGTCTAGCCACCCATGTGCAAGGCTTGTGCCTTGTCTTTTGATTGCAACCAAGAAGCAACCATGATGCAACCAAGGTCTAACCGGAGATTGTGGGGGAACCGATGGCTCTTGAGAAACAAATATCACAACCCACTCACTTCCTCCTCCACCTCATGGCCGGTGGCTTTGCTTGGGATGATGCCACATGGCCGGCGACTTTGGGAGGAGCTCCTCTCCCTTTGCCATGTGGTTGGACCTCCTCCTCCCCCTTGCCTATAAATACAACATCCCCTCTCCTTTGTTCAATGTCCCATAGCCCTTTGTTTGAAATCCCATGTTACCTTAGAGAGAAGAGAGCTTAACTCTCTTTCTCTTCACTTTCAATGCAAACACATTTTGTTCTTGATTTCCAAGCTTTGTTCACTTGTTCTTGAGCTCCAAGCTCTTATTTTCCTGCAGCCCCTCTTTACTTTCTTTGTTTTGATTTACTTTGTTCTTGAGTACTCTTGTTGTTCTTGAGTTTACTCCTGTTGGTTCTTGAGTATTCTCCTCTTTACTTTCTTGTCTTTCAAAACCAAAACCCTCTTTGTTATTTTCCTTGTCTTTGATTTCAAAACCATTTACTTTTAAGCACTTAGCTATGATATCCTCTTCCATGGATAATCGTAGCTAAACCCTTCATTCGGTTGAAGGGGTGTGCTTGTATCATAAAACGTTTTAGACCCTTTTCTTAGTGCTTCTATTGTGTTCAAAACTTGTTCTATGTGCCATAAAATAGGTTAGAACACTATTGGTTGAGTGGAGGCTCGAAAGAGCAAAGCTCTTCCATGGGGTTCGTGAACATACGTGGTTAAGTGGAGGCTCGAAAGAGCACAGCTTTTCTGTGGAGTTCAACTTCTTTTAAACACCATTTGGTTGATCGGAAATGATTGATCAAATGGATGCACATAAGCTAAGATACTTCGAAAGGAGGAATTAGCCCAAATAGAACAAGTGTTCTATGTCTTGAAATGGACTAGACGATGTGGCAAGTCGAGTGCTAGAAATGGCCTTGATACATCTTTGAACACTTAGAACGATCATTAGAGGTCGATGATGAACGGACTATGATACAAGGCCCCTAAAACTGAATCCTTCCATTAATCAATTCACAACCTGTCACCTTACTTTCAGTCCTATCATCAACTGTTTACTTTCAGTACATTTACTTTCAGTAATTTACTTTTCGCACATTTACTTTTCAGTCATTTACTTTTCAGTCATTTATTTTTCAGTCATTTACTTTCAGTACGCTTACTACAGACGCTTTCAATATTAACCCAATATATCTTTGGTACGCATTACGCTTATAGCGTGCGGCAAGTACCAAAAGTATATTGATCAGTTGATATTGAATTCGACTGTTCCAGCAATTTACTTTACGCACTTTACTTTTACGCCCTTATTTTCAGCACTTACTTTTCAGTATTTACTTTACGCACTTTATTTCCAGTCATTTACCTTTCAGTAATTTACTTTTCAGTACTAAAACCACAATCAACCCCAATCGCACTTACATTTCTGTACAAATTCCTCAAAGAACAACTATCCACTAATTCCCTTGGGTTCGACCCCTACTTACCACTTTACTACCCAATAGTGAAGTCTCAAGTAGTGGACTTATAAATTAACTTTTGCACATTTGCTCTAACGACGAGCATCTGTCACATATAAACTCCTCTAATACCCTTTGGTAGGACCCCGGTTCATCCAAAAATAAGAAATCAAGTCCACTACAATGGAGTTTTGCATGTACCTCATCGACAACTCCAAGGTCTCTAAGGAGTCCTACATCGGGGTAGAGATTTGGCACCACTTCCTTTCTCTTCCGAGTGATGTACTCATGGTGCTCTCGGTGCTTTGCATCTCTAAATGTGAGAGGCTCAGAAAAAGGGAAAGGAGTAGGAAGTGGCAACGGGCCTTCCAATGGGCCATCACTCGCCACAATAGGCACTAGTGCTCTAAAAGGAGTAGAATTAGACAAAGGTGGTTGTGAAGGCGCTCTAGTGGTGGTGGGTGCCGGAGTGTTCTTCTTCTTTGGTTTCTTTGGCGTGGAGGATGCGCCTTTTGAAGGCTTGCTTTTATTCTTGGGAGGAGGGATGGGAGAAGGTGGTGGTGACTCAAATTCCTCACTCGAGGATGAGCTAAGCTCTCTTAATGTAGCTCTCATTGGCTTCCTTTTGCGAGTGACAAGGGGCCTATCATCCTCATCGCTTTTGTACCTTTCCTCAACGGAGATGTCTTGAGGGGGTTCCTGGGTGATTTCCTTGCCTTTTGATTTGGATTTAGAGGAGGAATCACCCATAGGCATGTGACGGATGCACAGTCGTCGTGTGCAACACAAAAGATAAATTTATAAGTCCGCTACTCGTGACTTACTATTGGATTAGCAAGCGGTAAGTAGGGGTCGAACCCAAGGGAATTAGTGGATAGTTGTTCTTTAAGGGATTTGTACAGAAATGTAAGTGCAATTGGGGTTGGTTGTGGTTTTAGTACTGAAAAGTAGATGACTAAAAAGTAAAGTGCTGGACATTAAAGTGCTGAAAGTAAAGACTGAAAGTAAATACTGAAAAGTAAAGTGCTGGAACAGTCGAGTTCAATATCAACCAAGCAACATATTTTTGGCACTGGCCGCACGCTATATTTCAAGCGCAATGCGTGCCAAAGTTATGTTGGATCGATGTTGAACAAGTCTGTAGTAAGCGTACGGAAATGTAAAGACTGAAAATAAAGTGCGTAAAGTAAAGTGCATAAAAGTAAAGACTGAAAGTAAATTGCGTAAAGTAAAGTGCTGAAATGTAAAGTGCTGAAAATAAAGTGCGTAAAAGTAAAGTGCGTAAATGTAAAGACTGAAAGTAAATTGCGTAAAGTAAAGTGCTGAAAGTAAATGTTAGGTACTGAAATTAAAGTTAGTTGCGGAATGTAAAAGTTAGTTGCAGAATGTAAAGTACTGAAAGTAAATGGTACTAAAAGTAAACAGTTGATATTAGGACTGAAAGTAAAGTGACAAGTGGTGCTTTGATTTTGGGAAGGATTCGATTTTAAGGGCCTTGTATCATAGTTCCGTTCATCATCGACCTCTAATGATCGTTCTAAGTGTTTAAAGATGTATCAAGGCCATTTCTAGCACTCGACTTGCCACACCGTCTAGTCCTTTTCAAGACATAGAACACTTGTTCTAGTTAGGCTAATCCCTCCTTTCGAAGTATCTTAGCTTATGTGCATCCACTTGATCAATCATTTCCGATCAACCAAGTGGTGTTTTAAAGAGGTTGAACTCCATGGAAAAGCTTTGCTCTTTCGAGCCTCCACTTAACCATGTATGCTCACGAACCCCATGGAAGAGCTTTGCTCTTTCGAGCCTCTGAACAGGCTGTCGTCGTACCTGTGCAAAAACAATTTATATTTTCCTCACTTCGAACTGTGGATTAGAACAGCGGTAAGCAAGGGTCGAACCCAAGGGAGCTAGATAGCTACTACTTTGTTCTGTAATGGATAAAAACAAGAAACTGGAATGAGAGTAAAGGTTAGTAAACCAAAAGTAAAGCACGAAAATTGCTAGGGTTTTAACAATCAGGGAAGATATTCAGGTTAGGGTTTTATTCAATTGTGACTTTGTTTATCCTTGATTTCTAAAGATTTATTCTTGTTTCTTAGGGTTACTCCTGGTCTGGTTATAACCGTTTAATTCTAGCAAACCTAATACTCCTGGTCTGGTTATATTAGGTTTCGTGCAACTACTTATTCTAACTGGGTCGGTATCAAATAAGCAGTGAAAAGATAGTAAGGATTACTAGGTTAAGTTGTACCCTTTCGGATCTCCCCTTAACCTAACAATTCAAACTGATAATGTGCACAAGAACTAAATAGAATGCATGAATAATATTGAAGAACAGAATCTCAAAACGATCGTCACAATTATTTAACCCTAACCCGAATAAACGGATTAGTTACACATACTCATGAAGGCGATGTAAATAAAAGAAAGGAATAACAATACTTCACTAATTGACCGAGATGAAGAACAAGAGGGCACGGCTGAGCAAGGGGCGGATCAAGGCGGAGCAGCGGTGGAGGAGAATGTGAGGAATTTCTCTGTGATTTTCGGATGATCTTTGGTCTTGCGTTGCTGCTCTATATATATAGGGTTTTTTGAGAAACCCTAACTTGATGATAAAGCTACTTGATCTTCCGAAACCCTAGCATCGCATGTAGGTTGGGCCGGCTGCTGGACTTTGGACGTGCGATTGGATGAGATGAGGCTCGGCTGGCCGGACGGATGGAGCTCGGATGGAGTGCGCCAAAGGCTCGGATGCTCGCCTGGATGGAATGCGCCAAGAGCTCGCATGCCCGCTCGGATGGCCGGTCGGAGGTGCGATCGCATGGCCGGGCTGTAAGGTTGGATGGCCACTCGCATGGCCTAGCTTGAATTTCCGCACGGACGCCTTGTGTATTTCCCTTCCGCGGACGTGGCCTGGGCGCATGGGACGCGGCCTGATTTTCTTCGGCCATCTTTTGATTCCCTCGGGCCATTCTTCATTTTTCTCGGCCATTCTTCATTTTAAGTGCATATAAACCGGCCATAAACTCCTTGTGATGTTTTTGGCTCCAAAAGCCGTCTTTTGAATGCGATCCCTCTTAGAGCGTCCAAATTACCTGAAATGCGAAACAATACTAAGAAGTAACTGTTTGCATATAAAAGTACTGGAATTGGTGGGATTTGATGACTCGATGAGTCGTATAAATACGGCTCATCAAACCTCCCCACACTTAAACTTGTTCGTCCCGAACAAGGACTAGGTCATAAGAGGAAATAAATGAAGTACGAACATCACAAAGCTTCGGTCATCCTAGACATGCTACATGGATATGAATCGGTTATTCTAGATCTCGCCTGTTATGCATGCTTGCTACTAATATCTTTGTGCGAAAACATGGGTTAAAGATACGTGTTACCTTTGGGTCGAGATGCAAATCAATTCGGATGTATCTGGAGATAGCCCTGTTTAGACCCATGAACCCTCATTCTCGGACTCGAACTCGCTGCTATATGGTTATGCTTTGCCGCTTTTTCTTGCACGTGATTCATTCGAGCTTCAAAGTGCTGAGTGTTTTTCGCCAGCTATAGTGTCATCTGATTTGGAATTGCAATGATGCTGTCATATGAGACGTGTGGACCATCACGATGGTAGTGGATTTGTTGCTTTGTAGTGCGGATTGTGATTTGCTCGAACCGTGGTTCCTTCTCCTTTTGACGCGAGTCAAGCCGAGGGTCGCTCGTCTATTTTCCCGGTTACTCGGATTAGAAACCTTCCTGCTCTTACTCATCCTCGTCCTTTCGACACGGGTCAAGTCAAGGGTCGCTTGCCTATTTTCTCGGCTACTTGGACTAGAGCTTGGACGGTGTGAAGTATTCCCGTCCCGACCAACCGCAAAGGGACCGCAGTGGCGGAGCAGACTCGTACTATGTTGCCTCGAAGTGCTAGCCTCCACGAACTCCACATAACCATATATCCTGAGTTCGGCCTTTGAATGATCTGTCAAGTCTCTCTAGGGCATTTCTATCAACTCCACATCCCTGTTTATCTCAACTAACAAAGGCACGCAATAATTTTAAAATCACATGTTAGTCGCACAAATCAATTTTCACCAAAGACATGCATGTAATCGGCTCTATCTATTTCACCTAATCATTATCCAATACTGCAAGTCTAGGAAATAGTGAAGTATCATGTACAAAAATTTTAAAATTGACCCGAAACGTGCTGACTCTGTGTAGTGGGCATGCTGACTCGATAACTGGCTCTCCCACCCCACACTTTTGAAATGAGCCGTGTCCTCACGGCACGACTCAAGTCAAGACACACAATGCATGCAATAAATAGATAAGGAAAGGAAAGGGTAGAGTGAAACTCCCCTGGGGTCTAGACGTGGTCGGCTGAACTCGGGCCAAGTGCTAAAATGCGTAGCTTCGTCGTGAAATTTCCGGCCGACTAAGTCCAATCCCTACAAAATGAAACCAAATCCTTTCCAAGGTACAATGTGACAAATAAGACTCATAAATAAATGCAGTAAGTAAATGAAATGCAGTGTAAACCGTGCAGGGCTGCCTCCCTGCGAGCGCCTTTGTTTAACGTCGTTGGCTCGACAGTACCTCCTCTAAGTGTCAGGAGGTTCGGCAAGGGCTGTCTCATCAGTGGTGGTGTCAAGGGGCTCGGCTAGGTCAAACTGGTGAACGGTTAGGTCAGTCTCTCCATGATAGTGCTTCACCCGCTGCCCATTGACCCTGAATCGGTCTCCTCCTGTCGTGCTCTCAAGTTCGACTGCTCCATGATTAAAGACCCGTGTGATGGTGTAAGGGCCGGTCCATCTGGACCTCAACTTCCCGGGCATGAGTCGTAACCGAGATGAGAACAAGAGCACCCGCTGTCCGACTTCAAACGTGCGTCTGAGTATGAATTTGTCGTGGTAGATCTTGGTCCGCGCCTTGTAGTCTGTTTGGCTCTCATAAGCCTCGAGGCGCAGCTCCTCAAGCTCGCACAACTGTAATTTCCTGTTTAGCTCGGCTGCCTGTAAGTCTGGATTGCACCTCTTGAGTGCCCAATACGCCTTGTGTTCTAGCTCCACTGGCAAGTGGCACGCCTTCCCATAGACCAACCGAAAAGGCGAGGTGCCTATCGGGGTCTTGTAAGCTGTCCTGTACGCCCACAATGCCTCATCTAACCGCTGGCTCCAATCCTTCCTAGTCGGTCCTACCATCTTCTCCAGAATTCCCTTAATTTCGCGGTTGGAGATCTCTGCTTCCCCATTCGTCTGGGGGTGATATGCTGTGGAAGTCCGGTGATGAACATGGTAGCGCTTCAGTGTGGATGCCATGATGCGGTTGCAGAAGTGTGTCCCCTGATCACTGATAATAGCCTTAGGTACTCCGTACCTGCAAAAGATGTTAGTGCGCAAAAAGTCTACGACAGTTTTAGCATCAGCACATCTAGTGGCCTTGGCCTCTACCCATTTGGACACATAATCAACTGCAACTAAGATAAACTCAAGACCACATGAAGCAGGAAAAGGACCCATGAAATCTATCCCCCAAATGTCAAACACATCATTCACTAATATGGGGACCTGTGGCATCTCCTGTCTGGCCGAAATGTTACCTACTCTCTGGCATCTATCACATCGCTTACAATGATCGTAGGCATCTCTAAAAACATGTGGCCAAAAGAATCCACTATCTAATATCTTCCTAGCAGTCCTCCTAGGGCCGAAATGACCTCCACACTCTAACTCATGGCAAAAACTAATAACTGAAGCAATCTCGTCATCAGGGATACACCGTCTAAGAATCTGATCTACGCCTATTTTCCATAAGTACGGATCATCCCACACATAGTATTTAGCATCATGCTTCAGTTTCAAACACTGTGCCCTAGAATATGAGGGCGGGAACTTACCTCCTACCAGGTAGTTCACTAGAGAAGCGAACCATGGCATCTTACCCGAAATAGCATATAAGTGCTCATCTGGGAACATCTCGGTAATCTGCCCGGCATCCTCCTCTCTGACAAGACGGCTCAAGTGATCTGCAACTGTGTTCTCTATGCCCTTCTTGTCCCTGATCTCCACGTCAAACTCCTGTAGGAGCAGGATCCACCTAATGAGCCTCGGTTTCGCCTCCTTCTTCGTCATCAAGTACCTAATAGCTGCATGGTCAGAATAGACAACAACTTTAGTACATAACAGATATGATCTAAATTTCTCCAAGGCGAAAACCACGGCTAGCAGCTCCTTCTCTGTGGTCGAATAGTTCTTCTGGGCCACGTCCAGTGTCCTCGAAGCGTAGTAGATGACCACGGGCTTCTTGTCCACCTTCTGACCAAGAACTGCTCCTACAGCATAATCACTCGCGTCACACATAATCTCAAATGGCTGAGTCCAGTCCGGAGCTCTAATGATGGGCGTGCTGGTGAGGGCCTCCTTCAGCTCGTCAAATGCTGCCCTGCACTGATCTGTAAACTCAAAAGGAACATCTTTCTGTAAGAGGTTAGATAAAGGCAGTGCCTTTTTCGAGAAATCCTTAATGAATCTACGATAGAAACCAGCATGCCCTAGAAACGACTTAATATCACGGACTGTAGAGGGATATGGCAGAGTAACAATCAAATCTATCTTAGCCTTGTCTACCTCTATCCCCTCATGTGAGACTATATGACCGAGTACAACTCCATGAGTAACCATAAAATGACACTTTTCATAATTGAGCACCAAATTCATAGAAACACAACGTGCAAGTACCATGCTCAAATTATCTAGACATGCATCAAAGGTGTCACCATGCACAGTGAAGTCATCCATAAACACCTCAATAAACGAACCTATCATGTCAGAGAATATGCTAGTAACGACTCGCTGAAAAGTACCAGGTGCGTTACACAAGCCAAAGGACATCCGGCGAAAAGCAAACGTACCGAATGGACATGTAAAGGTTGTCTTCTCCTGATCCTCGGGTGCTATGGGGATCTGGTTATAGCCTAAAAACCATCTAGAAAACAAAAATAAGGCTTACCTGCCAAGCGGTCGAGCATCTGGTCAATAAATGGAAGAGGAAAGTGATCCTTGCGCGTAACTGCATTCAGCTTCCTGTAGTCTATGCACATGCGCCATCCATTCTTGACTCGTGTAGTCACCATCTCGCCCTCGGCATTCTTCTCCACTGTGATTCCTGTCTTCTTTGGTACAACATGTACCGGACTTACCCACTGACTGTCTGAGATCGGGTAAATCACATCAGCATCCAGAAGCTTCTGAATCTCCTTCTGGACCACCTCCATCATGATAGGATTCAATCTGCGCTGAGGCTCCCTCGAAGGCTTAGCTCCATCATCCAGCAAAATCCGATGCATACAGACAGTAGGGCTGATTCCCTTGATGTCGGCTAGTGTCCATCCAATGGCCTGTCTGTGCTCGGTCAGTACCCCCATCAACCTACGCTCCTGATCTGGCTCGAGCCCACTCTTAATGATGACTGGCAGCGTGCTATCCTCCCCTAAGAATACATACTTCAAGTTACTAGGTAGAGGTTTTAGTTCCACTGTAGGTGCCTGCACAACAGAAGGCAAACACACTTGTGATTGGAATAAACGAACTGTGTTAACCTCATACCTTGGGGTGAGTGGCTGAGCAATCTCAAGCTGGTCCAGCACGTCCAAGATGGTCTCTGTGTGCTCGTATGAGTCCTCTGGTGAATATACAGCCTCCTCGAGTACCTGCTCTAGTGGGTCGGTCCCTCTCTCCGGATGTACTTCCTGGACAAGGTCGTCCAAAGTGTCTAAGGCATGGACCGCCTCGTACTCTGTAGGATGTTTCATGGCCCTGAAGATGTCAAAGCTGATCCTCTCGTCCTCAACCTCCATGGTCAGCGTCCCAGTGTCACAGTCTATCTTCATCTTTGACGTCTTTAGGAACGGTCGACCGAGTAGAATCGGTGCATGGTCTGTCGGGCTAGAATGCTCCATCTTGAGCACATAGAAGTCTGCTGGGAATACTAGCTCGCCCACCTGTACTAGCACGTCCTCAATCTTGCCCTCGGGCTGCTTGCATGACCTATCCGCCAGTTGTATGGTAAGACCTGCAGGTTCTAGAGGACCGATGCGCAAAGAGGAGTATATAGAGTACGGTAAAACATTAATAGAGGCTCCAAGATCAAGCATGCAATTCTCTAGCCGAATGTTACCGATCATGCAGGGAATGGTATATGTGCCTGGATCACCGCATTTTGGTGGCACCTTGCGCTGAATTACCACTGAAACATTCCTGCTCATAAGCTCCTCGTCTGGCTGGGTTCCCTTTCGTCTGTTTGTGCACAACTCCTTCAGAAACTTGGAGTACCTCGGGATTTGCTTGATGGCCTCAAGGAGTGGGATTTTGATTTCCACTTTGCTGAATAACTCCCACACTTCCTTGTCCATCACATATTTCTTCGGAGCTCGAACCTGCACAGGAAAAGGTAAGGGAACCTGATCTGGCCGTGAGACCTCAACTGATGGGACTAGGTCGGGTCTGGGCTCATCCTGGATGGGGGCACTAGGTTCGGTTGTCTCATCCTCGGTCTCCGCTGGCCCTGTTGCTCTTCCACTCCTCAATGTCACCGCATTGACGTTCCCCTTTGGATTCTGAACTGTCTGCGAGGGGAGTCGTCCAGCGTTGTCATCGAGCCTGGAGATTGCCGCGGTCACGTGGGACATCTGCTTCTGAAGGTCGGTTATTGCCCCATCGGTCTTGGCCATGTACTGGGTCATGGTCATACTCAGCTCCTTCATCATTTCTTCCATGGACTTGTTAGAACCGTGATTGCTTGGACCAGCCTGATTATTGTTTGGCCCCTTCTGCTGATACTGTCCTGGTGCATTCTGCTGATATTGACTGTTAGGATGTCTGTAGGGCTGCTGAGTCTGGTAATTCTGCTGCGGCACATTCGGACGTGCTGGCTGAGTCTGGTTCTGCTGATAGTTGTTCTTCCAGGTTCCTTGATTTGGTGCTGCTGCGCCATACTGCTTGACTGGGCCTGCCTGGTTGCCATAATTCTGATAATTGCCCACTGCATTCACATCGCCCTGGATGTCTGTCTGTAAGGTAGGGCACTCGTCTGTCTTGTGATCTGTAGACGTACAGAACTCACATGGGTTGACCTGGACTGGCTGCCTTCGGACTACATGCTTCATCAGTTCCCTCATTTCTTTCATTTCTGTGGCCATAGCACTGATCGAGGGCTCAACTGTTGACACGTTCTTTGCTCGGGTATACTCGTCTTCTTTTGTTGACTCATCCTGGAACCGCTCACTTTCTGCCACTGATATGATTTTCTGCTTTACTCTGGCTGGCGTCAGGTTCATGAGATTACCTCCAGCTGAGGCTTCCAATAGCTTCCTTTCTAGCCTGCGTAGTCCATCTAGCATATACTCGACGATGACTTTCTCTGGGAGCTCTAGGTTGCAGCAACTTTTTTCCAAGACTAGGAACTTCTCCACATACTCGTACATAGTCTCATTCGGGCCTTGCTTGAGCTCTTGCAACTGCTTCCGGACTTGCGCTGCGCGCCCAGCTGGATAATATTTGCCGACGAATTGCTTCTGCATCTGGTCCCATGTGTAGATACTATCGGGGGGCAAGCATAGAAACCAATCTGCGACAGTGTCTGTGAGTGAGAAGTAGAACGCCTTCAGCTTGAAAATTTCGACGTCGGCTCCGTGTGGTTTCAGGTTTAAGCATAACCCGTGATAGCGTGTCAGGTGAGATGTAGCCGATTCTCCCTTGGTTCCAGAGAACTTGGGTAGATGATGGACGACTGAGGTGCTGACTGTTATGGCGGCGAGGTCTGGTCCTTCATAGATAGGCCATGTCTGGTCTCTGAAATTGGGAACCGAGAGCTCGCCCATGGTGGGTCCTTCATCTTCGTCCTCCTCATCGTCTCTGACTACTGGCTGGCGTGGGGCTTGTGGTGGTGGTGGATGTTGTAATGGTGGTTGTGGAAGATATTGTAGTGGCGGATATGGTTGTGGATATTGAGGGTATGGCGGTTGTGGGTACTGTGGATATGGTGGTGGTGGATATTGCTGATATGGTGGGTACTGAGGGTACTGTGGGTACTGTGGTTGGGGTTGGTTCTGTTGTCGGTTCTGAGGTTGTTGTTGTTGGAACTGTTGAAACGGTTGAAACTGTTCAGGGATAGCCCCCTGATTTCGCCATTCTGTACTCCTTGTACATTCTGGTTGACTTCTTCGTTAATGTGACTGTTGTGACTGTTGCCACCAACGCTGCTTCCTGCATGAGACATGTTACAAGAAATAGCAAGCACCGGTCTAGCAAACACCGTAATAGCAAAGACAGACTAGCAACAAAGGGGGGTTCCCAGGAGATTGGAGGGGTCACAGCGGTCCCACTTAAAACCCAAAATCCTTAGACTCGTAAGTCTTGGTGACAGAACCCTCTGAGAGCTAGAAATTGGAAATCGAAAAGAATGAAAATCGAAAATCGAACAGTTGAAATTGAAATATCACCGAGATAAGCAAATTTCGAAATAATGCAAAGAGAAAAATAAACGAAAAAGTAAAGAAGAACAAATTTCACCGTGCTTAGCTCCCCGGCAACGGTGCCATTTTTGAACAGGCTGTCGTCGTACCTGTGCAAAAACAATTTATATTTTCCTCACTTCGAACTGTGGATTAGAACAGCGGTAAGCAAGGGTCGAACCCAAGGGAGCTAGATAGCTACTACTTTGTTCTGTAATGGAGAAAAACAAGAAACTGGAATGAGAGTAAAGGTTAGTAAACCAAAAGTAAAGCACGAAAATTGCTAGGGTTTTAACAATCAGGGAAGATATTCAGGTTAGGGTTTTATTCAATTGTGACTTTGTTTATCCTTGATTTCTAAAGATTTATTCTTGTTTCTTAGGGTTACTCCTGGTCTGGTTATAACCGTTTAATTCTAGCAAACCTAATACTTCTGGTCTGGTTATATTAGGTTTCGTGCAACTACTTATTCTAACTGGGTCGGTATCAAATAAGCAGTGAAAAGATAGTAAGGATTACTAGGTTAAGTTGTACCCTTTCGGATCTCCCCTTAACCTAACAATTCAAACTGATAATGTGCACAAGAACTAAATAGAATGCATGAATAATATTGAAGAACAGAATCTCAAAACGATCGTCACAATTATTTAACCCTAACCCAAATAAACGGATTAGTTACACATACTCATGAAGGCGATGTAAATAAAAGAAAGGAATAACAATACTTCACTAATTGACCGAGATGATGAACAAGAGGGCACGGCTGAGCAAGGGGCGGATCAAGGCGGAGCAGCGGTGGAGGAGAATGTGAGGAATTTCTCTGTGATTTTCGGATGATCTTTGGTCTTGCGTTGCTGCTCTATATATATAGGGTTTTTTGAGAAACCCTAACTTGATGATAAAGCTACTTGATCTTCCGAAACCCTAGCATCGCATGTAGGTTGGGCCGGCTGCTGGACTTTGGACGTGCGATTGGATGAGATGAGGCTCGGCTGGCCGGACGGATGGAGCTCGGATGGAGTGCGCCAAAGGCTCGGATGCTCGCCCGGATGGAATGCGCCAAGAGCTCGCATGCCCGCTCGGATGGCCGGTCGGAGGTGCGATCGCATGGCCGGGCTGTAAGGTCGGATGGCCACTCGCATGGCCTAGCTTGAATTTCCGCACGGACGCCTTGTGTATTTCCCTTCCGCGGACGTGGCCTGGGCGCATGGGACGCGGCCTGATTTTCTTCGGCCATCTTTTGATTCCCTCGGGCCATTCTTCATTTTTCTCGGCCATTCTTCATTTTAAGTGCATATAAACCGGCCATAAACTCCTTGTGATGTTTTTGGCTCCAAAAGCCGTCTTTTGAATGCGATCCCTCTTAGAGCGTCCAAATTACCTGAAATGCGAAACAATACTAAGAAGTAACTGTTTGCATATAAAAGTACTGGAATTGGTGGGATTTGATGACTCGATGAGTCGTATAAATACGGCTCATCAGCCTCCACTCAACCATGAATGTCCTAACCTAATATATGGCACATAGAACAAGTTTGAACATAATAGAAGCGTTAAGAAAAGGGTCTAAAACGTTTGCATGATACAAGCACACCCCTTCAACCGAATGAAGGGTTTAGCTACGAATATCCATGGAAGTGGATACCATAGCTAGGTGCTTAGAAAAGTAAAGGTTTTGGTTTTGAAAGCAAAGACAAGAAAAGTAAATGGTTTTGAAAACAAAGACAAGAAAAGTAAAGGTTTTGGAAAGTAAAATTCAAGAAAAACAAGAATACTTAAGAACAAACAAGAGTAAACTCAAGAACACTCAAGAATACTCAAGAACCAACAAGAGTATTCAAGATCAAGAGAGAAGGTAGAGCTTTTGATATCAAAACACAAGTGTTTACAAGGATTTGTGAGATGGATTCTAGAGAGATTCTCTACCTAAGTTACAAGTGATATGATTCAAGGAGGGGAAGCCCTCCTTTTATAGCCAAATGTGGCAGTGGAGGAGTGAGTGGAGTGAGATATTTCCTCCTCCAACCGCCTCTAGTCCTCCTATAAGTCCGGTTGAGCTTGGTTGGCCTTCGGTTGGAGTTTGGATGAGCCAAAGGGTGCACTTGCCTTGCACATGGGCGGCTAGAGCATGGGATGTGCCAAAGGGGAACCATATGAGCTTGGTTGAGCCTTGGGCAAGTCCCTTGAACTTGGTTGAAGTTTGGTTTCAAACCAAAAGATCAACCGATGTGAATAGTATGCCCTAACCGGGAAATAAGTAGTTTGGTTGAACTTCGCCGGATTTTTGACCGGAGTTGGGCTAAAATGACCGGAGCAAGGTGGTGGTTGGATTTGGCTTGATCGAAGCATCACCGGAAGTTGATTGAACCATGGCCGGAGCTTGGCCGGAATTTTGGCCGGAGCTGCCGGAATTTTTGCCGGAGGTGATTGGGTGTTGAACCATGGATTTGGAATGTTGAGACGATTCTAAGACCGATCCATGAAGGATTTTTGGCCAAATTCTGCCCAGAGCATGGTCATGGCCCGGGGTTGAAGTTTTTCTCGGGCCCTTGGTCGGCCGGGCCCGGGCGCTGCTCTCGGCGCGGTCCTGGTTCTCTCGGACGTGGGTCTCGGCGCTCTCGGATGTGGGTCTCGGCGCTCTTGGATGTGGGTCTCGGTGCTCTCGGACGTGGGTCTCGGCGCTCTCGGACGTGGGTCTCGGCGCTCTCGGATGTGGGTCTCGGCACGGGCGCTCGGCTCTCTCGGCACGGGTGCTCGGCGGGGACCTGGTCTTCTCGGCACTCGGGACTTGGTTCCCGGCACTCCCGGCACTTGGGTCCGGCACCTCTTGGTAGGGACCTGAGGTTCTCGGTACTGGGCCTGGGTACCCGGCTGGGGTCCTCGGTCCTCGACTGGGATCCTCGGTCCTCGACTGGGGTCCTCGGTCCCTGGTTGATTTTTCTCGGTCCCCGACTGGCCCGACTTGACTTGTAATCCATTTTTGGTTTAAGAACCCCCTTTTTAGCTCGTTTCTTCTCTAAACCTCAAAATAGCCTGTACAACAAAAATGGAACTAACAAGTAAACGTTGTTAAGACAAAGTGTCTAATTTGTGGGTTTAACTATCTTAATGAATCATATAAATATGGTCCATCAGCATGGCTGGAATGGGATGGGAAAACTGAGATTTTGAGGAGCACATGGCTCAGTCGGTTGACTGGCTGAGGGGAAATAGTTCAGCCGGTCGACTAAGCTGGCAATTTGGGCGAAGATCGGGTTTGGAAGATTCGGACTTGGCGAGCGAAATTGATGCTTGGGTTTGTAATAGGGTTGATATGGAGTGGTTTGGGCAGTGGAAGGGTGGTGTTTGGTGGAGGACGAAGGAGAAGGGGTGGTCCGTCGACTTTGGGGTGTTAGATGGCGGAGGTTCGGCTGGTGCGACAAGGCTGCGGTGAGGCTATGACGAGGTGATGGAACAGCTGGGAGTGGTGGTCGGATGGCTGAAGGTCGAAGTCAGTGGGGTTGGGATTGGGAGCAGTTGGTCGGGTGGAGCGTCGGGGTCGGTTGAAATGAGTTTGATGAGCAAATGAGTATTTTGGATAATTAAATCTCAGCTGGTCGGTTGGACTCGCCAGCCGACCAACTGACACTGAGCGGTTGGAGGACAATCTGAGTGATGGTGCGAGCCGGTCAGCTGAAAATAGGCGAATCGCCAACCGACCGGCTGGGAGCAGGGTTTCAGCAAAATTTCCAAGTTTTTATTTCGAAGATCTTTTGATTCTATCAAGAACCCAACTCCACACTTAAGAGTTTTCACTCCTCAAAATGAACGAGCACCACTCAAGATTCACAACGAAAACTCAACTCACACACAAAGCATGCTGCACTACTAAGAAATCACTAGCATACACATGATGTTCAACAAAAAGCAAGCTAGGATCATACACTCCACACTTGAGACATCACACACCATCTATAAATTACATACAAGCATCATTCCTCACCAAGCACATCTAATCATGGATTTCCATCATCCTAGCACCAAGTCCACACCAAGGTTCAAAACATGCATGCCAAACATACCTCCCGTGAAACTACTTGTGCATAGATGGACAACTTACAAACCGGGTTACCTCCCATGAAGGCCTAGTTTAACGTCTTGGCAAAGACCGAGCCGAATCTGTTGTTAAGAAAACACACTTGAGGAGTCCTTTGCTAGGATCCCTCCTAAAGCGGATTTGTAGTCTTTTCATGGGTCGGTCAAAGAATACTTCGCACCACGCTCATCTCGAGTTTGTCCAAAATAGTGCTTGAGCCTTTGTCCATTTGCCTTAAAGATATCTCCTTCATCATTGATCAACTCTACATGGCCATCTTCATAAGGTTTGTGGACAATGAAAGGACAACTCCATCGGCTCCTTAATTTTCCCGGGAAGAGCTTGAGCCTAGAATTGAAGAGTAAGACCTTATCTCCCTTCTTGAATTCACGACGAATGATTCTTTGGTCATGCCATTCTTTTGTTTTTTCCTTGTAAATTCTAGCGCTCTCATATGCCTCATTTCTTATCTCTTTCAACTCTTGAAGTTGAAGGACCCTATTTTCTCCCACCGTTTGCAAGTCCATATTCAAAAAATTAATTGCCCACATTGCCTTGTATTCCAATTCAACCGGCAAACGGCATGGTTTTCCATATATAAGGCGATATGGAGACATCCTAATGGGAGTTTTGTATGTGGTTCGATAGGCCCACAATGCATCATCTAACTTAGATGACCAATCTTTCCTTGAGCTACCCACCGTCTTCTCCAAAATGGCCTTAATTTCTCGATTTGAGATCTCGACTTGCCCACTTGTTTGTGGGTAATATGGCATTGCCACCTTGTGACTTACTCCATACTTACAAAGCAAGGCTTCAAAGTGTTTTTCCTTAAAGTGTGAACCACCATCACTAATGACGGTTCTTGGAACTCCAAACCTTGTAAAAATTAACCTCTTGAAAAGCTTTGTGACGACCTTGGCATCACAAGTAGGGGAGGCGATGGCTTCTACCCACTTAGAGACATAATCGACCGCAACCAATATATATTGATTTCCATCTGAAGACGGGAAAGGACCCATGTAGTCTATGCCCCAAACATAGAATATTTGGACCGGTAGGATACTTTGTTGGGGCATTTCGTGCCTCATAGAAGTATTCCCCGATCTTTGGCATTGGTCACAAGCCTTGACAAACTCATATGCATCACTAAAGAGGGTAGGCCAATAAAATCTACTTTGTAGGACCTTCGACGTCGTCTTTGCTCCACTACCATGTCCTCCATATTGCGACAAATGACAATGGTATAGGATATTCCTCATTTCGTCTTCGGCGACACAAGTCCTATATATTCCATCCTCGCAAAGCCTATACAAGAATGGCTCATCCCAATAATATCTCTTTGTCTCGGATAAAAATTTCCTTCTTTGATGAGGGTTCAAGTCTTGAGGGATAATTCCACACACAACATAATTCACCATGTCCGCGTACCATGGAAGAGACTCCGCTTCTACACTCATGAGTTGTTCCCCAATAAAGGAATCATCAACCAGGGTTGTGTCCTTATAAAGTTCTTCATTCTCTTCAAGTCTTGATAGATGGTCGGCCACAAGGTGTTCTACCCCTTTTTGTCCTTGATCTCGATGTCGAATTCTTGGAGTAGGAGAATCCACCTTATGAGTCTCGGTTTGGAATCCTTTTTAGATAGAAGATACTTAATAGTTGCATGGTCTATGAAAACCGTGGGTTTGAGCACACTAGGTATTGGCGAAACTTGTCAAAGGCATACACTATAGCTAGAAGCTCCTTCTCGGTTGTGGTGTAATTGGCTTGAGCCCGATTTAGGACCTTGCTAGCATAATATATTGCATGAAGTTTCTTGTCAATTCTTTGCTCTAGAACCGCCCCAAATGGCATGGTCACTAGCATCGCACATGAGCTCAAATGGCAAGTCCCAGTTAGGAGGTTGAATGATGGGAGCCGAGACCAATGCTTTCTTTAGTGTTTCAAAGGCTATCAAGCATTCTCCATTGAAGTGGAACTTGGTGTCATTGCATAATAAGTTTGTCAAAGGCCTCACAATCTTTGAGAAATCCTTAATGAATCTTCTATATAAACCGGCATGGCCTAAGAAACTTCTTATTCCTTTGACATCTCTCGGGGGAGGCAATTTTTCAATAACTTCCACTTTAGCCTTGTCCACCTCGATTCCTCTTTTGGAGACCAAATGCCCAAGAACAATGCCTCCATAAAATGACATTTTTCCCAATTTAGTACAAGGTTTGTCTCAATACATCTATTCAAGACTTTGGCCAAATTGGCCAAGCAATCATCAAATGAAGAACCATAGACAGAAAAATCATCCATAAACACTTCCATTATGTCCTCAATAAATTTCGAGAACATAGCCATCATGCACATTTGAAATGTACCCGGTGCATTACATAGCGCAAAGGGCATTCGCCGGTAGGCAAATGTTCCATAAGGGCATGTAAATGTGGTCTTTTCTTGATCTTGAGGGTGTATAGGGATTTGGAAAAATCCACTATACCCATCAAGATAGCAAAAATACTCATGATTAGCCAACCTTTCTAGCATTTGATCACTGAATGGAAGTTGGAAATGGTCATTTTTAGTGGCCTTGTTGAGTTTCCTAAAATCAATGCACATACGCCAACCGGTGACGGTTTTAGTTGGGATCAACTCATTTTTCACAACCTTCATACCACCCTTTTTAGGCACCACGTGAATGGGACTCACCATTTTGAGTCCGCTATAGGAAAAATGATTCCCGCATCTAACATCTTTAAATCTCCTTTTTAACCACATCACCAACAATGGGATTAAGTCTCCTAGCATGCTCCCTGGAAGGTACACTATCATTTTCCAAATTAATTCTATGCATGCACAAATTAGGACTTATCCCTTTCAAGTCATCAATGGAATAACCAATGTCACCTTTATGCTCTCTAATCGCATAAAGCAATCTCGAAGTTTCAATTTCATTCAATGAAGCATTCACAATAACGGGCAAAGTTGAATTGGGGCCTAAGAACTCATATCTTTGGCCTCCTTACCTTTATCGCTTTGAGGTTCCCCTTTTCCTTTGTCATCTGAGATAGCCCAAAAATCATCACACTTAGGGAGCTGATTATCAAGATCAATTTCATATATAGGCAAGTTAGGCACATCATGTAATTCAAAGGCTTTAATAAAGTCAAGATAATTGCAACTCTTCGTAGAATTAGGACCTTTTTGTGCCTTTTCTAAATTAAACTCAACCTCTTCATCACCTACTCTCATGGTAATTGACCCTTTAGTTGTGTCAAATATAGCTCCCGTGGGGTGTAAAGGAAAGGTCTTCCCAAAAGGATGGGAATTTCACTATCCGCTTCCATTTCCAACACAACAAAATCACCCGGAATGTAGAAATTCCCTACTCTAACCGGGACATCCTTAAGAACTCCCTTGGGAAATCTTGAGGAGCGGTCCGCGAGTCTCGAAGTAATTTGTGTTGGCTTAGGCTCACCCATATTTAATTTCTTGCACAAGGAATAAGGCATCAAAGATATACAAGCACCCAAATCACACATAGCACGTTCAATTTTGTTAGTTTTATGGCATGTAGTTTGGCAAAACTTAGAATAGTTGTTCTAGCTGATGTTCTAGACTAGGTGAGACAACTGTACCTGGAACAAGTTGAAGCAGAAGAAGTGTTTCCTAATTCAGTTTAGGAAACCTAGTCGACCGTTTGAAGATCAAGGCGGTTGCACATCAGTGGACAGAAGATGGAAGTTTCCAAAATTTAGATTTAGAAACTTGTCTCAGCCCACATAGCACAACTTCGCCTGAGGATATTTTCGAGACCAAATTTGGCAAGTCGGTGCATATGCATATCAAAGATATCACAAAGTCGGTTATGAGTTGCTTGCGCATAAAGCTATCTTAGCAATGAAGATAATCAAAGATTGCCTATTCAAGAGTGAAGATATATTTTGGAAGATTATCTACAAAGATATGCGCAAAAGATTAGGAAAGATTTCCTAATAGATATAGGCGGTTTAATCTCGGAAACCCTAATCATTCTAGGGTTTCGACCGCTCTATATAAGGAGTGCTAATACTCGGTTATTAGTAGCACTTACGGAGATAAACAATCACGCTCATACTCATTGAAGGGAGGAGAAGGCTTACGGCGGTGAACTAATCGTAACTGGTTATTCACGACGCTCGGCTGGAGAGTTAACCATCACTGGTTACTCAAAGGCGCTCGGATTCAATCTGCACTGGTGCTCAGCAGATTGATCGTGGAACAAGCTGAAGGCTCAAGCACAATTGTTCAACCTGCGCATTCGGGAGAAGGCGCTGATTCTCACGGAGAATCTCACTGGTGGATACGGAGCGGGAGCAAAGATCTAGGGGGAGACCTAGAGTGCAATTGCTAGAGTGTCCGAGGCTCAGGTAGTTTAAGAGGGATTCTGTAAATGTAAGATCCTGTACTCAAACTCATCAATAGTGAATCGCTATCCACCGGGCAAGGGACTGCCCCCCAGACGTAAGTTCGTTAACGCCGAACTGGGTAACAACTTTGCGTGTCCTTTATTTTCCCCACTACAATTATATTTCGCATAAGTTGTTCTAGATATTGTTCTGCACCCGACCAGAACAACATCTCATCTACCACGGGAAGATTTCAAATTTTCACATCAATAATATAGCATGAAATGGAAAAACTACTGGGATCCTCAAGTTTAGGTGGCATTCTTGGTTGGAATATAACACTACATTCTCCATTGAGGGACACCGTGTCAACATCTTCAATTGTCCTCCTACAAGTAATAATATCTTTTAGAAACCTTGAATAAGATGGGGCTTGAGTAATTACCTCGGTGAAAGGCATTGTAACATAAGCTTCCTCATCATCTCGGCAAACTTGGAGAATTGCTTGTCATTGTTCTTCTTCTTTAATCTTTGTTGGAAGGGGATAGGAGGTATATATGGTTTCAATTCATCTTTTCCCTTCTCCACTTCTTTTCCCTTTTTAGTTGGAGGGTTAGTCACCTTTTCATCCAATTCTTCAAATTTGGCACTAGCCTGGCCTTCAAGATCAAAAGAGACGTGCTTCTTCTTCGGTTGGTCATTCTCCAACTCCTTACCACTCCTTAATGTCACCGCATTAGAATACTCTTTTTGGCTTTGCTCGGGTCGAGCCGGTAACTTCCCTTATGCTCTTGTAGATGACTCGGCTTGTTGGGCTATTTGGTTCTCAAGCATCTTGACATGAGTTTGCAAGCCTTGGTTCGATTGTTCCATATTCATCAATTGAGCTTCTATCTTATCTTGCTTCGAAAGGAGTTTAGCAAGCATTATTTTAACATCGAAAGGTTCATTAGAAGGTTAAGGAGGATGATCAACCTATTGGTAAGATTTTTGGGCTTGAGCTTGGTATTGTTGCCCTTGGGGTTGGTTCCTTTGGAGAAAAGTTGTCCCTTGGCCTTGGTATTGGTTCCTTTGTTGGAATTGATTCTTCGGTTGGAAAGCTTGATTGTTTGGAGATGGTCTAGGACCAAAGCCGGGAGTTGTAGGGTTTGTGGTCTTATATGAGAAGTTGGGATTCTTCTAAGCCGATGAAAACCTTGGTGTGGTGTAGTTGGATTGGGAACTTTGGCCTTCAAGGGCACTAGCATCGTACTCCCTCCCTTGGTTTCCACCAACATAATTCACTTATTCGTACCCATTTCCATTCTCATCCCTTTAAACCAAAGGGCAAGAGTTTGTATCATGCTCATAAACTTCACAAATGTCGCAACCTTGGCTCATTGAGTGGTCCTTCACCGGAAGTTGTAACTTTTGCACTTTCTCCGATAATTTTCCCAATACCTTAATCAAAGAATCATATTCACTTGTACTTATGGCTTTTACCTCATAGCCTCCTCCTTGCCTCCTTGGGTTTCCTCTTTCACTTGCCCACATGAAGTAGTTCTTCGTGATTTTCTCAATTACTTCATACCCCTCCATTGGTTCAAGGTCCATAATGGCTCCTCCTGTGGTGGTGTCAAGGGCAAGCCGCGAGGGAGATCAACTCCATTGTAGAAGGTATGGAATAAGAGGTAGGCATCTAGGTTGTTATGTGGGAAAAGTCTTTGATATTCTTTAAATCTCTCCCAAGCTTCATAGAGCGTCTCTCCATCCATTTGCCTGAAATTCATAATTTGACTCCTGATGTGAGCCGTCTTGGATAGAGGGAAATACTTGTTGAGAAATGTCGTTGCAAGTTCCTCCCAAGTGGTGAAACTTGATGGTGTTTGGCTCATAAACAAATCTTTAGCTCTCCCCGTGAGTGAGAAGGGGAACAACCTCAAGTGTATAGCGTCTCTTGAAGCTCTATTGATCTTAAAAGTATCACAAATCTCAAGAAAAGTCAAATGAGAGTTTGGATCCTCATGGTCTCTGACAGGTCGTCGTTAGTACCTGCAAATTTGAATTTATAGTTCCTTACTCTAGACTGTGGGTTAGTACAGTGGCAAGCAAGGGTCGAACCCTAGAGAGCTAGATGGCTACTTATTGTTCTGTAAGAAAGAAGACAATTGGTTGTAACTGATTAGGAAACAGTGCAAAAAGGAAATAAGACGAGTGTGAATCAATGAGAGAGAATATTCAGACTAGGGTTTCTAATCGTGACTTGGTTTATCCTTGATTTTTAAGTGTTTAATTCTGCGTTTCTTAAGTGTGGTTACTCCGGGTCAGGTTATAACCTAAGGTAGGACCATTAGATCAATACGCTACAATCTACTCCTGGTCGGGTTATAGAATTCTAGTTCTAGCAAACCTAATACTCCTGGTCAGGTTATATTTGGTTTAGTGCGTCTACTTATTCTAACGGGTCAGTATCAAATAAGTAGAAAATAGAGGGTGAGGATTGCTCGGTTAAGCTTTACCGTTTCGGGTCTCCACTTAACCTTGCAATTCAAACCGAATTAATGTGCACAAGAACTAGTAGAATGCAAGAATAATATTAAGCATGAAATCTCAAAACGTTTGTCACAACAATTGAAACCCTAGCCCGAATAACGGGTTTAGTTACACATAGCCATTAAAGCAAAACAATAAAAAAGGGAACAAGGTGACTTCTCTATGCCGAGTGGGACTAAGGACCGGGCCGTGAGGGCTGAGTGCCGAGGGTGCTAGGAACGCCGGACGGTTTCAGCCGAGAGGAGGAGAGGTGAGCTCGCTTGTGAGAAGGAATGCTTGATTGTGGAATTGTTAAGAGCTTGAATTTTTGGGATGCCTTCAAGGGTTGAGGAGATGCTGTATTTATAGAATAGAATGAGGCCTCGAATCCCCCTAAAGTTGGTCAAGCCCAAAACTAGATTAGGAAAGGTTTCCAAATCGTGTTCTTTGCTTAATCCTTAAGCAAACTTCTTGTGCAAGTTTACTTCGAGATCACGCCACCTAGAAGGTTCCAGAATGTTCCACAGCCAACTAAACCCCCACGGAGGGAATTTGGATTTTTTCCGAAGTTACTGTTCATGGCCCGAAATTACTGTTCACGGCCCGAAGTACTGTTCACGCCGGAAATTACTATTCACGGCCCAAAAACACTGTTCACACCGAAAATTGTGGATTCGGACCCGGCTTGGGTCGGCCTTGCTTTCTTCGGGCGTTCCTCATATTTCCTCGGGCATTCTTCATCTCCAATGTATATAAGCCAGTCAAGAACTCCTTGTGATGTTTTTGGCTCCAAAAGCCACCTTTTGAGTGTGATTCCTCTTAGAGCTTCCAAATCACCTGAAATGCAAAACAACGCTAAGAAGTAACTGTTCGCATAGTAAAGTGCTGGAATTGATGGGATTTGTTGACTCGATGAGTCGTATAAATACGGCTCATCAAACCACCGCACACTTAAACTTGTTCGTCCCGAACAAGGACTTGGTCATAAGAGGAAAAATAAAGTGCAAACATCACAAAGCTTCGGCATCCTAGAAATTGCTACATGAACGTGACTCGGCTAATCTAGATTTCACTTTTCCATGCATACTCGTTACTAAGAGCCTTGTGCGAAAACATGGAGTAATGATACGTGTTACCTTTGGGCCAAGATGCAAATCAATTCGGATGTCTCGGGAGATAGTCCTTTTTAGACCCATGAAGCGCATTCTTGGTTCCGAACTCTTGCTATATGGTCACGCTTCATTGCTTCTCCTTACACGTGATTGATTCGAGCTTCAAGGTGCTTGAGTGCTTTTTGGACAGCTTGTAGTGACTCGGTTTGATGTATCAATGGGGCATTTCACTTTGTTTCGGTGTAAAACTTCACAGTGGAATGAATTTGTTTCTTTGTGCTGCGGATTGTGACTGCTCGTACCTACTTGCTCTCACTCATCCTCGTCCTTTTGACGCGAGTCAAGCCGAGGGTCGCTCGTCTATTTTCCCGGCTACTTGGACTAGAGTTTGGACGGTGTGATGTATTCCCGTCCCAACCAACCGCAAAAGTACCGCAGTGGCGGAGCAGACTCGTAACCATGTTGCCTCGAAGTGCTAGCCTCCACGAAATCCACATAACCATATAACTCGAATTCAGTCCTTTGAATGCTCTGTCAAGTCTCTCTAGGACGTTTCTATCAACTCCACATCCCTGCTTATCTCAACTAACAGAGGCACGCAATGGGTTAAGATCACATGTAATCGCACCAGTCAAATTTCACTAAAGACATGCATGTAATCGGTTCTATCTATTTCACCTTATCAACATTCAATACCGCAAATCTAGCAAATAGAGAAGAAACGTGTACAAAAAAATTTTTAAAAATTTTGGGAATCAGGAAACGTGCTGACTCTATGCAGGTGTAGGAAAGTAAACGTGCTGACTCGATGACTGACTCTCCCACCCCACACTTTTGAACTAACGTGTTCTCATGGCTCATCTTAAGTTCAAAGACACGACTATGCATGCAAACAAACAAAAGGGAAATAAGAAGAGAGTAAGGCTGGACAGGCACTTCCCTCGTGCGATGCGTGATGTTCAGAAACAGCTGACCATTCTCCTTGGAGTCCTCGAAGAGGACAATTACGCTTGCCTTCTTTTGGTAGAGACTTGTATCGCAACGTGAGTTCGTCACAAAATGAAAGGACTATGTCAAAGAGTTTAAGACAAATAAAGGATTCCCAGGAAATTGGTGGAGTCACAAACGGTCTCACTTAAAAACCAATCTCCTTAGACTCGTAAGTCTTGGTGACAGAATCCTCAAAAGCTTATGTTTCTCGACACAATTTATTCAAGGTGTGAAACTACCCCCAATGGATAGCAGTCGCTCGCATATATCTCGGATGGCCTTGCGTGCTCGCATGCGGTTGAATTCCCAGCCGTGTGCGCTCGTCCAGTTGCCTCCTGCGTTCGCATCTGTCCCCTGCATGAAAATTATCTGCTTTCCCAAGTACAATGTGACATAATGACTCAAAACATAGTAACTATAAATGACATAAGATAAGAACTAAAAAGGAAAAGTGCCGGGCTGCCTCCCTGCGAGCACCTTTGTTTGACGTCGTTGGCTCGACGGTACCTTGCTCATGTGTCGTTGGGAGGCTCATGTAGGTCAAATTACTGAACGGTCAGATCGACCTCCCCGTGATAGTGCTTGACCCGTTGACCTTGAACCGGTCTCCTCCCGTCGGGTTCTCTAGCTCGTGCGCACCGTGGTTGAAAACATGTGTGATTGTGTATGGCCCTGTCCATCTGGATCTCAACTTCCCGGGCATGAGTCGTAGCCGTGATGAGAATAGGAGCACCTGTTGCCCAACTTCAAACGTGCGCCAAAGAATGAAATTGTCGTGGTGGAGCTTGGTCCGCGCCTTGTAGTCTGTTTGGCTCTCGTAAGCCTCGAGGCGCGACTCCTCAAGCTCGCACAACTGTAATTTCCTGTGTAACCTGGCTGCCTGTAAGTCTGGGTTGCACTTCTTTAGTGCCCAATACGCCTTGTGCTCAAGCTCAACCGGCAAGTGGCATGCTTTCCATAGACCAACCGAAAAGGTGAGGTGCCTATCAGTGTCTTGTAGGCTGTCCTGTATGCCCATAGTGCCTCATCTAGCCGCTGGCTCCAATCCTTCCGGGCCGGGCTCACCATCTTTTCCAGAATTCCTTTGATTTCGCGGTTGGAGATCTCTGCTTGCCCATTCGTCTGGGGGTGATATGTTGTGGAAGTCCGGTGGTGAACGTGGTAGTGTTTCAGAGTTGATGCCATCATTCCGTTGCAAAAGTGTGTCCCCTGATCGCTGATAATGGCCTTAGGTACTCCGTACCTTCAAAAGATGTTAGTGCGCAAAAAGTCTATGACAGTTTTAGCATCATCACACCTAGTGGCCTTGGCCTCTACCCACTTAGACACATAGTCAACCGCAACTAAAATATAGGCATAACCACACGACACTGGAAAAGGACCCATGAAATCGGCCCCATGTGTCAAAAACATCGTTCACAAGTATGGGTACTTGGGGCATCTCATTCCTAGTCGAAATATTGCCTACACGCTGACATTTATCACATCTTTTACAAAGATTGTAGGCATCTCTAAAAACATGCGGCCAAAAGAATCCACTATCAAGTATTTTCCTAGCCGTTCTCCTAGGGCCAAAGTGGCCACCACATGCATGTTCATGGCAAAAGCTAATCACTGAAGCAATCTCATTATCAGGAATGCACCGTCTAAGAATCTGATCTACACCAATTTTCCACAAGTACGGATCATCCCACACATAGTATTTCGACTCATGCTTCAGTTTCAAACATTGGGCCCTAGAATAGGAGGGCGAGAACTTACCTCCGACCAGGTAGTTCACTAGGGAAGCATACCATGGCGTCTTACCTGTAAGAGCATACAAGTGCTCGTCTGGGAATGTCTCGGTAATCTGCCCGGCGTCTTCTTCTCGGACAAGTCTGCTCAAGTGGTCGGCCACCGTGTTCTCTATGCCCTTCTTGTCCTTGATCTTCAAGTCAAATTCTTGTAGGAGCAGAATCCATCTAATGAGCCTCGGCTTCGCCTCCTTCTTCGTCATCAAGTACCTTATAGCTGCATGGTCAGAAAAGACAACAACTTTAGTACCAAGCAAATAAGATCTAAATTTCTCTAAGGCAAAGACGACAGCTAGCAGCTCTTTCTCTGTGGTCGAGTAGTTCCGTTGGGCCACGTCCAGAGTCCTTGAAGCGTAGTAAATCACTACGGGCTTTTTGTCCACTCTCAGGCCGAGGACTGCTCCTACTGCATAGTCGCTCGCATCACACATGATTTCAAATGGTTGGCCCCAGTCCGGTGCTCGGATAATGGGCGTGCTGGTGAGGGCCTGTTTTAGCTCATCGAAGGCTGCCCTACACTGATCTGTAAACTCAAAAGGAACATCTTTTTTGCAAAAGATTAGATAAAGGCAGCGTCTTTTTAGAGAAATCCTTTATAAATCTACGATAGAAACCAGCATGCCCTAAAAACGACTTAATATCACGCACCGTGGATGGGTAGGGCAGAGTAACAATCAAATCTATCTTAGCCTTATCTACCTCTATGCCCTCATGTGAGACAATGTGACCGAGAACTATTCCATGGGTAACCATAAAGTGACACTTTTCATAATTGAGCACCAAATTCATAGAAACACATCGTGCTAAAACTGTACTCAAATTATCTAAGCATGCATCAAAAGTGTCATCATGCACAGTAAAATCATCCATGAACACCTCTATGAACGAACCTATCATGTCAGAGAATATACTAGTAACGACCCGCTGAAAAGTGTCGGGTGCGTTACACAAACCAAAAGACATCCGGCGAAAAGCAAACGTACCGAATGGACATGTGAAGGTCGTTTTCTCCTGATCCTCGGGTGCTATGGGAATCTGGTTATAACCCGAGAATCCATCTAGAAAGCAGAAATAGGGCTTACCTGCCAACCGGTCGAGCATCTGATCAATGAATGGAAGAGGAAAGTGATCCTTGCGTGTGACGGCGTTCAGCTTCCTGTAGTCTATGCACATGCGCCATCCATTCTTGACTCTAGTCGTAACCATCTCACCGTTTGCATTCTGTTCCACTGTGATCCCGGTCTTTTTCGGCACAACATGTACCAGGCTCACCCACTGACTGTCTGAGATCTTTTAGATCACGTCCGCATCCAGCAACTTCTATATCTCCTTCTGGACCACCTCCATCATAATCGGATTCAATCTGCGTTAAGGTTCCCTTGAAGGTTTCGCTCCATCCTCCACCAAGATCCGATGCATACAAACTGTCGGGCTGATTCCCTTGATGTCGGCTAGTGACCATCCAATGGCTAGTTTGTGCTCGGCCAGCACCCTAATCAACCATCGCTCCTGTTCTACCTCGAGCCCACTCTTTATGATAACTGGCAATGTGTCGTTCTCCCCTAAGAATGCATACTTCAAGTGTCCGGGTAGGGGCTTCAATTCCACTGTAGGTGCCTGCACAACAGAAGGCAAACACACATTAGATTTAAATAAGCGAACTTCATTAACCTCATACCTCGGTGTGAGTGGTCGTGCAATCTCTAACTGGGCTAGTGCATCCATGATGGCCTCGGTGAGCTCGTAGGAATCCTCGTGTGAGTACACGGCCTGTTCGAGTGCCTGCTCAAGTGGGTCGGTCCCTCTCTCTGGATGCACCTCCTGGACAAGGTCGTCCAGGGTGTCTAAGGCATGGACCGCCTCGTACTCCATCGGATGCTTCATAGCTCGGAAGATATCAAAGCTAAACACCTCTCCTTCGACTTCCATGGAGAGAGTCCCACTGTCGCAATCTATCTTCATCTTCGACGTCTTAAGGAACGGTCGGCCGAGTAGGATGGGTGCATGATCGGTCGGGCCGCAGTTCTCCATCTTGAGCACATAAAAATTGGCTGGGAATACCAGCTCCCCCACTTGCACGAGCACGTCTTTGATCTTTCCCTCGGGCTGTTTGCATGACCGGTCCGCCAGCTGTATGGTGAGACCTGCAGGTTCTAGAGGACCAATGCGTAGACAGGAGTATATAGAGTAAGGTAGAACATTAATAGATGCACCAAGATCAAGCATGCAATTCTATATTCTAATGTTACCGATCGTGCAAGGAATGGTGTAGGTGCCTGGATCACCGCATTTTGGAGGCACCTTGCGCTGAATAACCGCTGAGACGTTCCTGCTTATGAGCTCCTGGTTGGGCTGGGTACCTCGCCTCCGGTTCGTGCAAAGCTCCTTCAAGAATTTCGAGTACCCCGGAATCTGCTTAATGGCCTCGAGGAGTGGAATGTTAATTTCCACCTTGCTGAACAGCTCCCACACTTCTTTGTCCATCACGTACTGCTTGGGAGCTCGGGCCTGCACAGGAAAAGGTAGAGGAACAGTCACATTAGAGTTACCGGGCACTGGGCTCGGGTCTGGCTGAGAGGTCTCGGCTGCTGAAGCTGGGCTGGCCCGAGGAGTGCTGGCCGCTGGAACCGGGCTCGGCTGTGAGTCCTCGGCCGCTAGTATCGTGCCCTGTCCAAGAGTGCCTGGCCCGACTGTGTTATCTTCGGCTGGTGGCGGGCTGTCGTCTTCGGATGACCCCGATACTGGTGGTAGTCCTCTTCTACTCCTAAGTGTCACTGCATTGACGTTCCCCCTTGGGTTCTGGATGGTCTGAGAGGGGAGTCGTCCTGGGTTGTTCTTGAGCTCGGAGACTGTCGTAGCTATCTGGGACATCTGTTTTGACAGGTCAGCAATGGCCCCGTTGGTTTTGGCCTGGAACTGGTGAACTGACGTGGCCAAAACCTTCACAACATCTTCTAAGGACTTGCTCGAGCTGTGCTTGTGCGGGCCTAGCTGATTGCGGTTCTGTTGATACTGATTCGGCCCATTCTGTCCCTGCTGCTGGTGAAACGGAGGCTTGTAGTACGGTTGGGCCTGGTGAGGTACGGGCTGCTGTGCTGGCTCCCTCTGGAAGTGGTTATTCTGAGTGTTGTTCCTCCAGTGCAGCCCGTTCACTCCTTGCCCATTCGCGGTCGGTTCGTATTGTCGGACTGGCCCGATCTGGTTGATATGGCCCTGGTAGTCGCCTACTGCGTTGACTTCGGCCTGGTCATCCTCCACTATGGTCGGGCACTCGTCCGTTTTGTGGTCCGTGGCGGCACAGAAACCGCACGGCTTGACCTAGACTGGTTGCCTTCTGATCACTTGCTGCATCATCTCCTTGAGCTGCCTGATCTCTTCGGCCATTGCATTGGATGGGGGCTCAACCTTCGACACGTTCCTGGTTCGACTGAACTCTTCTTCTTTGTTGGACTCGTCCTGGAACCGTTCACTTTCGGCCACTGCCATGATCTTGCGTCGTACTCCGGCTGGGGACAAGTTCATTAGGTTTCCTCCAGCCGAGGCATCTAGTAGCTTTCGGTCCAGTCGCCTTAGGCCGTCTAGCATATACTCCACGAGTAGTTTCTTTGGGAGCTCAAGGTTACAGCAGCTCTTCTCTAGGGCGTTGAACTTCTCCACATATTCGTACATGGTCTCGTTGGGTCCTTGCCTGAGCTCTTGTAACTGCCTTCGGACCTGCATTGCTCTGCCTGCTGGGTAGTACTTGTTGAGGAAGTTTCTCTGCATCTGGTCCCATGTGTAAATATTACCTGAAGGTAAGGACAGGAACCAATCGTTAGCCGAGTCTACAAGTGAGAAATAGAAAGCTTTTAACTTGAAGTCCTCGACTTCGACTCCGTATGGCTTGAGGTTCTGGCATATCCCGTGATAGCGCTGCAGATGAGTTGTGGCTGATTCTCCCTTGGCTCCTGAGAACTTGGGCAGATGATGGACGACTGAAGTGTTGATGGTTATGGCTGCGAGGTCTGGCCCTTCGTAGATGCACCAAGATTGGTCCCTGAAGTTGGGGGCCGAGAGCTCTCCCATGGTTGGCTCTGAATTGTCGTCCTCCTCGTGATCATCCTCTCTGACGGCCGGCTGTTGTAGTGGCCGGGGTGGTGGGCACTGCTGGTGTGGGAGGTATTGAAGTGGTGGATATTGTTGATATGGTGGTTGCGGATATGGCCGATATGGAGGTGGTGGGTACTGCTGATATGGTTGCGATTGATATTGTGGATTGGGCTGGTACGGTTGAGGTTGGAATGGTGGTTGGAGCGGTTGGTGTTGCAGTTGTCCCGGGGCAGCCCCTCTGATCTCTCCATTCTGTCTTATCGGGCCCTGCTCGTCGTGTTGTGGGAGCGCCCCTTCCCTGTCGCGGATGTCCTGCTCGACTTCTTCGTTGTGGATATTGTCGCCAACCCGGCTACCTGCATGAGACATGATGAAAGAACAGAAAATTTCCAAAAACAGAAAATTTCTAAAAACACTAAAAATTCGAAATAAAATAGTAAACGATCTCGGATGCCCGAAAAACACCGTATGACACAGCATAGCAGTGATTACGACTCCGCTCATCGTTCTGCTCAGAACAGGGTATTATGGGCTGAAATCGGACACCTGGAACTCGAATCCTACTATTTCACTGCAAAACCGGAAAAACTGGAAAAAAACACAAAAACAGAAAACAGAAAAGAACAATTTCACCGTGCGTAGACTCCCCGACAACGGCGCCAAAATTTGACAGGTCGTCGTTGGTACTTGCAAATTTGAATTTATAGTTCCTTACTCTAGACTGTGGGTTAGTACAGTGGCAAGCAAGGGTCGAACCCTAGAGAGCTAGATGGCTACTTATTGTTCTGTAAGAAAGAAGACAATTGGTTGTAACTGATTAGGAAACAGTGCAAAAAGGAAATAAGACGAGTGTGAATCAATGAGAGAGAATATTCAGACTAGGGTTTCTAATCGTGACTTGGTTTATCCTTGATTTTTAAGTGTTTAATTCTGCGTTTCTTAAGTGTGGTTACTCCGGGTCAGGTTATAACCTAAGGTAGGACCGTTAGATCACTACGCCACAATCTACTCCTGGTCAGGTTATAGAATTCTAATTCTAGCAAACCTAATACTCCTGGTCAGGTTATATTTGGTTTAGTGCGTCTACTTATTCTAATGGGTCAATATCAAATAAGTAGAAAATAGAGGGTGAGGATTGCTCGGTTAAGCTTTACCGTTTCGGGTCTCCACTTAACCTTGTAATTCAAACAGAATTAATGTGCACAAGAACTAGTAGAATGCAAGAATAATATTAAGCATGAAATTTCAAAACGTTTGTCACAACAATTGAAACCCTAGCCCGAATAACGGGTTTAGTTACACATAGCCATTAAAGCAAAACAATAAAAAAGGGAACAAGGTGACTTCTCTATGCCGAGTGGGACTAAGGACCGGGCCGTGAGGGCTGAGTGCCGAGGGTGCTAGGAACGCCAGACGGTTTCAGCCGAGAGGAGGAGAGGTGAGCTCGCTTGTGAGAAGGAATGCTCGATTGTGGGATTGTTGAGAGCTTGAATTTTTGGGATGCCTTCAAGGGTTGAGGAGAGGCTGTATTTATAGAATGGAATGAGGCCTCGAATCCCCCTAAAGTCGGTCAAGCCCAAAACTAGATTAGGAAAGGTTTCCAAATCTTGTTCTTTGCTTAATCCTTAAGCAAACTTCTTGTGCAAGTTTACTTCGAGATCACGCCACCTAGAAGGTTCCAGAATGTTCCACAGCCTTCTAAACCGCCACGGAGGGAATTTGGATTTTTTCTGAAGTTACTTTTCACGGCCCGAAGTACTGTTCACGCCGGAAATTACAGTTCACGGCCCAAAAACACTGTTCACACCGGAAATTGTGGATTCAGACCCGGCTTGGGCCGGCCTTGCTTTCTTCGGGCGTTCCTCATATTTCCTCAGGCATTCTTCATCTCAAATGTGTATAAGCCGGTCAAGAACTCCTTGTGATGTTTTTGGCTCCAAAAGCCGTCTTTTGAGTGTGATTCCTCTTAGAGCTTCCAAATCACCTGAAATGCAAAACAACACTAAGAAGTAACTGTTCGCATAGTAAAGTGCTGGAATTGATGGGATTTGTTGACTCGATGAGTCGTATAAATACGGCTCATCAGTCTCTCCTCGAGAATTAGTTGGATTGAACCATTTGTATTATGGAGGTCTTCAAGTCAAAGTCACGATTGTCCACCGCGGGAACTAACATAGGAGATCGGCAACCATAAGCATTGGGGGCTACTTAGTCCTTAAGAGCCCTTCAATCATGAGGGAGAGGGACTTCATGATTGAGTTGAGGAATTATGGGGTGAGGAGGTAGGATAGGAGAATTTGGATTGGGAGGTCTTGGTGGTCTTTCGGCCATATTCAAGTTTGGTGTTTCTTGAGAGGTTGAAGATGATCCTTTTGCCTTAGATGCCTTGCTCCTTGTGAAGTTGGGATTCGAGTCTTTGTCCAGAATCTCTATGGATTTCTTAGCCTTAGGGGGCATAAAAGAGATGCACCTACAAGGAGAGAAGCAAAGAAGACAAGTGAGGATAAAATGATAGGCTCAAGAAACACAAGCAATAAGAAAATTAAAAGTAAAAATGAAGTAGTCGAAGTGTCATGCAATTTATCCTAAGGATAATCAAACCATTGCTCCCCGGCAACGGCGCCATTTCGAAGTTGTAGGTTTTACACCCTTTTTTAGTCAAAAGAATTTATAGATTAAGCGGTAAGACCAGTGTCAAACCCAAATGAGCAAATGCGATTATGCGCTATGAAAAAGTTGCATATATAACTTGGCTACTTCTACAAATCAATTATGGGTGATTGCTAATTAAACACTAGCAATAAAATGGCTTCAAGGGTTAAAATTCCAATTAAAAGAGAGTTTCGAGGGGTTACTCTGCTCCTTGGCATTCCTCATTGATCACGTATACAAGAATGATGCATGTCAAGGTGTAGTTTGGAACCTAGCTTAGACTAAGGTAGACCAATTTTCATGTGGATCTATTCTTAGTCAAGCTTTCTTAACTAGAACCTTTTACTATCGATAATGTTGGTTCACTCTATAGCATTTACTAGCCTTGGAACATCTCCTAAGGCAATAAATACCATAGGCTTAGGGGACTAGTTCACTTCGTACCCATGCATTTACCATTGTAACCACTAGATAAGATCATATTTACTACATCCAAACCTTTCCTAAGGTCTATCGATACTTGGGTCAAGTTTTATGATCAACATGTCACTTAGGCATTTCATCAAACACTTAGTTGCATGTCATATATGAAGAGCATAGTAAACATGAATTTAACACCATGGATTATGAATTCAATGTGTATACATGATCAAGAGTACCAAGGAGGGTCATAAGACCCTCAAAACACAAGGTGACTACTCACACATCATGTCAGACAACATGGTGTGAGTAGGGTTTAGAGAAAATGGCAAGGGGAATGGAAAAAGTGTAGAGGAACGAGATTGTTAATCCTTGAACTCCCTTTTGATCTTTCTTCTTCTCCTTTGGTTAAATCTTCCTTGATAACCTTGATTTGATCTCTTTTTTTTGACAATGTTTCCCCAAGAAGCCAGCCCTTAGGTCAAACATCCCTCTTTCTATTTATAGTCTCGGGTAAAAAACTAATGTAGCAAGTCTAGTCTGTCAGCTGGCCTGACGCCCGAATTCCAGCCGGTCGGCTGATGGCTAGAAATCAAGTCTAATTCTGTTGCAAACGTCCAGCCAACCGGTTGGCCTGGTGAGCCACCCGGTTGAATATGTGCTTTGGGCAAGCATTCTGATGATTCTTCTACAGCCGACCAGTTGAACTCTCAACCGACCGACTCAATGTGGGCGATTGTTGAGCATCCTGAAGTCTTTTACTAGCCGATCGGCTAGTGAGTCCAATCGACCACCTCGATGTGGGCGATTTCTCAGCACTCTGAAGCTTCTTACCAGCCGGTCGGCTGGTGAGTCCAACCGACCGACTCGATGTGGGTGGTTGCTCTCAAGTCTGCCTTTTCATCATACCGACCGGCTGGTTCAGGGTAATTTTTGAGCTGGTTGGCTGGGAGTCCTCTTTGCCCACATTTTGCTCCAATCTTTGGTTTTTCCCTGAGTTTTCGTATGTAGGCTTTGACATTGAGGAGAGCTTGTTTTCTACCTGAAACGTAGGGTAAAAGGTCAAATGGCATAAAAATATCGTTGAAAACAAACCAAAGCTATAGCAAAAAATGACCATTAATGAGTCGAAAACTCGACTCATCAATGTGAACATTTACTTTTTAGTATGCTTTTGCATTTTAGGTCTTTCGGAAGCTCTAGGAGAAAACGCACAAAAAACACGGCGTTTTGTGCCAAAAACACCACAGTGGCAGATCAGATCTTTGGAGGTTCGATGGAGTACTAGGATCAAACATAAATTCCGATGGAGATGAGCCACACATTGCTACGTAGCTACTTCAATTTATTATAACTCTCTAGTTCACACCGAGAGCATCCGAGAATATTAAGAAAATCAAATTGAGAGTCGAAGTCAGAACTACTACGCAAAAGAGCAAAATGTTGTCCGAGAGTATCTCGCCTGAAGGCCATGTTATCGTCACGCCCAAAGGCCATTTCAATAACGATAACCTCATCCTTTGGCGTGACGATAATCTGTTCCTTGGGCGCGGGATACTTAGGGTTGTTACCTTTGTCCGAACAACCACACTTAGAAACTTGGAATTGGATTATTAGTTCTCTATGATAAACGCGTCATAATAGAAACCCTAAGCTGAATATTCTCTCTATTTGAAACTTTCTTCGCTATTTGCCTCTTTTGCACTCACATTGCTAAAAATCCCCTTTTCCTTAATTATTTACAGATACAACTTCACAAACCAGCTCTCTTAGGTTCGACCGTGCTTACCGCTAGCTAGTAGTTAGTGGAGATTACAAATTTAAGTTTGACGCGTCAGACGACGCACGTCAAATTTTGGCACCATTGTCGGGGAGCTGCGTTTCGGTGAAGTTGTTTCTTTTTTTAGTTAGTTTTTGTGCTTTGCTGCTTGCTTCGCTATGTCTCGCGCAAGTAGTGAGACCGGCGAAGGTGATGATGTTCAGATGGAGCCGTATCAACCTACAATGAAGGAGTTGTCTGCCTCTGGTTTTCATAATATATACCCTAGTGTATCGATGAGGGGGCAGTCGCGCAAGATATCGAGATCAAAACTATGGTAGTGCACCATCTACCAAAGTTTTTGGGTCGGCAAGAAGAATCAGCCACCAGGCATCTGCAGAATTTTCATGGCATCTACCAGACTCTCCAACTTTATGGAGTGACAGTGGAGAATTTCAAACTCAAAGCTTTCCACTTTTTTTGACAAACATGGCTAGATCTTGCTTTCTATCTCTTCCTTCAGGTAGCATTAGGACATGAGACCGGATGCAGAAGAAGTTTCTCGACAAATACTACCAGGCAGCTAAGGCCGGACAGGTTTATAGATAGGTGCAGGATATCAGACAGGGGCCTAACGAGTCTATGTATGATTGAAACGAAGATAAGGGAAGAAGGAAGATAGAGAGTCAGAGACGTCGAAAGAACTCCCGTTAGTGTGGGCACGTGACTAAAAGCTAGGAGTGGGCAAGAACTGCTCAGGATTTAAAAACCGCCCGCACCACACTGTAAAAGTGTGTTTGATGAACCGCACTACTTATGACCAAACCTAAATAGTTAAAAATCGCACATATAGCGGTGCAGCAGCGATTCCATATCTCAAATCACCCGCTTTAAACCGGACCGCAGCACATATATAAATAAATAATTAGATATTTAAAGTTATTACCAAAAAATACTTCAAGCCCAATTTAAAACTAAGTCGTAATAAAATGACACAAGTACAAATTTGATTTCGATGGTTGCTCGTTCCGTTGTTCGTTCTTCGGTACAACATATCTTTGTCTTCCCCAAGCGGTCAAGCCACGAGAGTCTCGATCTTTATCAGTTTGGTCTGATCTTTGTTCTTGAATTATGTGATCCCTAAAGAGGTAACGTCGAGCCAACGACGTAAAACAAAGGCGCTCGCAGGGAGGCAGCCCGGCATTTCTTTTCATTTTTACAGTTTTATTTATTTAGTTTTCTGTTTATTTGAGTCTTGAGTCATACTCATCACATTGTACTTGGGAAAGAAGATGATTTTCATGCAGGGGACAGATGCGAGCGCATGAGGAGACTGTGCGAGCGCACGCGGCTGGGAATTCAACCGCAAGCGAGCACGCACGCAAGGCCATCCGAGATGTTTGCGTAAGACTGCTATCCATCGGGGGTAGTTTCACATCTTGAATATATTGTGTCGAGAAAAATAAGCTTTTGAGGATTCTGTCACCAAGACTTACGAGTCTAAGGAGATTGGTTTTTAAGTGAGACCGTTTGTGACTCCACCAATTTCCCGGGAATCCTTTATTTGTCTTAATTTCTTTGACATAGTCCTTTCATTTTGTGACGAACTCACGTTGCGATACAAGTTTCTACCAAAAGAAGGCAGGCGCAATGGTGCTCTTCGAGCACTCAAAGGAGAATGGTCAGCTGTTTCCGAACATCACGCATCGCACGAGGGAAGTGCATGTCCAACCTTACTCTCTTCTTATTTCCCTATTGTTTGTTTGCATGCATAGTCGTGTCTTTGAACTTAAGATGTGCCGTGAGGACACGTCAGTTCAAAAGTGTGGGGTGGGAGAGTCAGTGGTTGTGTCAGCACGTTTATTTTCTTGCACCTGCATAGAGTCAGCATGTTTCTCTCAAAAATTTTAAATTTTTTGTACCCATTCTTCTCTATTTCCTAGAATTGCGGTATTGAATTTTGATGATGTGAAATAGATAGAACCGATTACATGCATGTCTCTAGTGAAATTTGAATTGTGCAATGACATGTGAACTTAACCCTCTACGTGCCTTTGCAAGTTGAGATAAACAGGGATGTGGAGTTGATAGAAACGTCCTAGAGAGACTTGACAGAACATTCAAAGGACCGGATTTTGAGTTATATGGTTATGTGGATTTCGTGGAGGCTAGCACTTCGAGGCAACATGGTTAAGAGTCTGCTCTGCCACTGCGGTATTTATGCAGTTCGGTGGGACGGGAATACATCACACCGTCCAAACTCTAGTCCAAGTAGCCGGGAAAATAGACGAGCGACCCTCGGCTTGACTCGCGTCAAAAGAACGAGGATGAGTGACAGCAAGTAGGTACGATCAGTTCACAATCTATAGCAAAAAAAAGAGACAAAATCATTCCATTGTGAAGTTTTACACCGCAACAAAAGTGAAGTACTCCAATGATACATCAAAAGCCAAGTCACTACTAAGCTGTCCGAAAAAAACTCAAGCACCTTGAAGCTCGAATCAATCACGTGCAAGAAAAAGCAATGAAGCGTAACCATATAGCAAGGGTTCGGAACCGAGAGTGCAGTTCATGGGTCTAAAAAGGACTATCTCCCAGACATCCGAATTGATTTGCATCTCGGCCCAAAGATAACACGTATCAATTACTTCCATATTTGAGCATAAGACTTTTAGTAACGAGATATGCATGGAAAGGTGAAATCTAGATTAACAAATCATGTTCATGTAGCAATATCTAGGATGCCGAAGGAATTGTGATGTTTCAATTTATTTTCCTCTTATGACCTAGTCCTTGTTCAGGATGAACAAGTTTAAGTGTGGGGTGGTTTGATGAGCCGTATTTATACGACTCATCGAGTCATCAAATCCCACCAAATTCGGCACTTTATCATGCAAACAGTTACTTCTTAGTGTTGTTTTGCATTTCAGGTATTTCGAAAGCTCTAGGAGGAAACGCGCTTAAAAGATGGCATTTCGTGTCAGAAACATCGCAGTTGAAGATCAAAGCCAGAGGAGCATTTGACCACCTGAACCGACCGGCTCGTCGTGAACAGTAACTTCGGCTCGTGAACAGTATTTTCGGGTCGTGAATAGTAACTTTGGGTCATGAACAGTAATTCCTGGATGAACAGTAACTTCGGGTCATGAATAGTGTATTCGGGAAAATTCCTAATTTCAGGCGTGGCGGTTTAGGAAGTTCCTAGAAGGTTCTGGAAGGCTCTACAAGGTTCAGGAAGACTTGCACAAGAAGTAAACTTACAAGCCAAGCAAAATCGGTTTTAGGACATGTTTCCTAAAACCGTGTTTGGGCCAACCTCAATTTGGAAACTTCAAGGTCCTCATTCAACTCTATAAATAAGACCTCTCCTCAAGCCTTTCAAATCGTCCCATCAGCTCTCTCTCACTCGAAGACCAGAGCTTCTCTCTCTAGGCTTCGTCCTCCTCCTCTCGGCAATAGAGAAGAAATCCCTTCCTTTTTATTATTGTCTTGTTTCAATGGCCATGTGTAGCTAAACTTATTATTCGGTTTAGGGTTTAATACATTGTGATGTTGCTTTTTGAGACTTGTTGCTTAATGCTATTTTCATTGTTCTACTAGTCCTTGTGATTATTTATCTTGGTTTGAATTGCAAAGCTAAGTTGATACTTGGAATGGTTAGACTTAGCCGAGCAATTCAAGTCCCTTATTTAGTGTTTGTTTGATACTAGACCGTTGAGAACAAATAGAGCACTAATCTAATATGTCTTGGAATGGAGTATTAGATTGCTAGGACTAGAATTCTATAATCCGGAAAGGAAGTAGATTGTGGTGTAGGCGCTCGGGAAGGCCCTACTTTAGGTTATAACTTGGAATGGAAGTAACCACACTTAGGAACTAGAAAATAGATATTTAGAAATCGATGATAAAACAAGTCACAATTGAAAACCCTAGACCGAATATTCTCTCTTATTGATATCAACTCGTCTGTTTCCTATTTTTTGCACTGTTTCCTAATTACTCACAACCCAATTGTCTTTCCTTTTTCAGAACAACAACTAACCAGCTAGCTCCCTAGGGTTCGACCCTTGCTTGCCGCTGTACTAACCCATAGCCAAGATTAAGAAATTTATAAATTTAAATTTGCAGGTACCAACGACGACCTGTCACAAGCCTTCACATAATTAAACACGAGTGACAAGACGATACATGAATTATGACAAAGAGACATAAAGCATGAGGTATAACACGGCAAATGAGTATAGACAGAAGACATGTGTTATGATACACGAGTACTAAGCACTTTTAAATATTTAACGAGAGTCCCGAGAATTTCTTTATCGTGAATGAAATAGTTGCGAAGGCACTTCCACCCATGATCCGAGTTATGAGAAAATAATTTTTGAAGTATATAGGCATGTCATAGAACTTTGCAAAATAATTTTAAAATAAGTAGAAGGGTCCAAATTACTTACTTCGAGCACACCACAATGACTCAATAAGGAATAAGCCAAAAGACCAATCGAAAAGGGAATCAAATAGCACCTACAGTCAATTCAAAAATATTCGAGAACTCTAAGCACCAAATATTCTATAATTACATCACAAACCAGTCAGCTATGAAAATCAATGATTAGGCCCTATCAATCCAATAAGAAAATAACAACTTGAAATTTCAGATTATGTATCTTAACTTCAAATAAGATTTCTCGACAATTGACAACAAATTAAAGTACGTTCTTTATGTAGTTAGAAACCTCTTTTCTGGTAGAACATCATACTATTTTGAATTATGTAATTCAGACACCAGAAACATAATAAAAGACCGTTTGAAAAATACGTTGTCAGATCTGTCCGCACTGCAGGCAGATTCTGACTGTGAACCTCAAAAATACTTTTAAAATAGCACAGAATAAATCAAAATGAGTGTCATTGATGGACCAAAATTATACGAATCAAAAACACAGTAAAACCCACCAAATTAGACTGTTGGTCTATTTAACTTCTGCTTGTTAGTCCCGATTTATTTCTACAGGATATTTTGGCACTTAGAGAGAAAACACGCTAAGGAGAGGATTTTACGCTGAAAAGATGATAAGAGTCAATCCAAGGTCAAGATCAGACACCGAACGAAGAAATATCAAGATCCTGACCAAGAATTACTCAAATTAAATTCAACCGATGAACAATCAAAGCCAGACGGAGCGAAATTGGATTGATAGTTTTGTGAAAAGACTGCACAAAACTGTCAAAATGCACCCATGGACCAAGGTGACCGGCCACCTTGCTTGGAGGTGGCCAAAGCCACCCTTCTCCTCCTTGGACAACCGGCAACCGGCGGCTCAACCCTCCCCCAACCGGTGGCTTTCCTTCCCCCCATGTGTCACCTCCTCCTTCCTCCTCCCTTCTCCTCCCTTGGATGAAAAACACTTTCCCCCCATCTCCACCCTCCATTTCTCTCAAGTTTGGCTATAAATACCAAGCCAAACCTCATTTGTAAATCATCCACAAAATTGTAAATCACTTCTCTCTCTAAGATACTTTGTAAGTTTGGTTTGGTTTTGGAAATAATACTCCTGTTTGTTCTTGAGTATTATACTGATTGGAAATAATACTCATGTTTGTTCTTGAGTATTATACTTTAGAGAATACTCCTGTTGGTTCTTGAGTATTCAGTAGGAAATTGGGAATACTCCTGTTGGTTCTTGAGTATTCCACCCCTTTCCCTCTTACTGTTTTCAAAAACCCCCGAGTATTTAGTTACGATGTCCTTTTCCATGGATATTCGTAGCTAAACTCCTCATTCGGTCGAAGGTATTTTCTTGTATTATATAATGTTTTAATTTCTTTTAGTTTCATTTCTCTGTATTCAAAACTTGTTCTATGTGCCATTTATAGTCAGAGTTTCCAAGGTTGAGTGGAAGCTGTAACAAGCAAAGCTCTTCCGCGGGAATTCGTGATCATACTCGGTAAGTGGAAGCTGTAACAAGCAAAACTTATCGAGGAGTTCGGCTTATCTTAAAAAGCCATTTGGAAACTGGACCAAAGAATTCAAATGGATGCACAAAAGGCTAAGATACTTCGAAAGGAGGAATTAGTCTAAAGTAGAACAAGTGTTGCTTTAAACGATGTTGAAAGTCTTGGGCTACGAAGGGGCCTCGATTCGTCTTTGAATACTTAGAAAGGTTACTAACAGTTATTAATAAACATGTTATAATACAAGGTACCTGAAACCGAATACTTTCCCTTGAATTACAAAAACCCCCCCTGTACTTACTTTTATAAACTGCTCGATCAACTACAACCATCAACCACTCATCTACCGGAGGAATCGCAATCACGCATCACCCACTGTAAGTCTTCTTCCCTTAACTCCTTTAATTTCTGTATTTATTTTATGTATTTACTTTTCCGCACAAAAAACCAAAAAAACCAAAAACAGTAGCTTAGTAATTAGCAGTAAGTCCGCAATCGACCTAAAATCACTCACCATACGATCCCCTAAAGAACAGTTATCCCTCTAATTCCCTTGGGTTCGACCCCTACTTACCACTTACTACCCAGTAGTGTAGTCGCGAGTAGCGGAAAAATATAAATTTATTTGTACAGAGAACGTTGCACCTTAACGACAGTGCAGTGGGCTCCGTCAAATTGGCGCCGTTGCCGGGGAATTAGCCATCGGATTAGTTGTTCTTTCCCTCCCATGTCCTCATGACGCAACCCCCTTCATATGCATGGACAACACGACATCTGCCACTGTTCGGAGGTACGGATGGAGAAGACCCAGTACAACACTGCCGAAACTTTCACCACGTCTGCCACCTCATTAAACATGCGAATGAAATGTTAGAGGAATTTAAGCTTAAATGCTTCAAATTCTCTCTAACGGATTTCGCGACGATCTGGTATTACACGTCAACCGCTAGCAGTGCAGTACATTTCGTGGACCTCTGCGTTCCATTCCTAAAAGAATTCTCCCCTCCATCCTTACAACAACAAACCCGTGCGAAGATCATGTGCCTGCAACAATCCCGGGATGAGACTTTGGACGAATACTACACGAGCTTTGATACCATCGTCTCAAACTGCCCGCACCATGGATTCACGAAGAAAATTCTGCTTCAAAAATTTCTTCGTGGGATGAAGGCCGATGATCTAGCAAGGATTAACGAAGCAATGAGGAGATCAGCCAGGAACTTAACCATTGCAGACATGTGGTACCTCATAAATGACATGGCCGCAGCCACAAAACGAATACCCGAGGCTGACGGAGAAATGCAGACAGAAAGAGAAGAAACTCCCGAGCCATCAGAAGAAACTCCTGAGCCATCAGAAGACTGGGATATAGAAAGTGTCGGGAGCAATGAGGAAGTGTCAGCAATGGAAGAAGTCCAGAATACCACCGACATGCTGCCAAAGCCATACCCAGCTATCATCACCCAGGCAGCCGAAACCATCTATGACCAGTTCCTCACAAACAGACACGACGAGGCAGAACCGAGCCTTAAGATGCAAGCTTCCTGACTTTTCCCCTCGATCAATAGACAAATCGCTGAAAACTATGTGATCAATGAAGAGGCTAAAAGGAGGATGGGAAAAGGGCCTAAGCAAAACAACTCCTCGATGGAGCATGCTTTCGCCATGACTGGACAGGGCAGCCCTGAACACCAGAAAACCCAGTTCAAGAAGCTAGTGGTCAAAGAAACCTCACCCTCTTGGAGCAAAAGGGCAGCCGAGAAGAAGTTTGACCTCACTCACCCTTGGGATCCGACCTTATGATCCATGATTGAGGTACTGTCGAGCCAACGACGTTAAACAAGTGCACTAGTCGGAGGTAACCCGACACTATCTTACTTTCTATTTATTATTTTCTGTCTTTTAGTTTTTATCAATAAGTCACTCTCACCCACTTGGTGCATAGAATGATTTGACTATTTAGGAATTGGTTTTTGGAGCACGATCGGATCAGCCAGGCAGCTTCCGTGAACTACCGGGCCTGCGCTGAGAGTTCAAGGCCCCAGCCAAACTCCCTCGATTATCCAACCTCATGCCATTCGACACAATAAGGGAGTTATGATCTTACCTTTCCTTAAGTCATTTCCTTCTCATATAACATCTGCTTGCATGGCTTTTGAACTAAGTAGTGCTGAAAGGCGCGACTTCGTTCAAAAGTGTGGGGTGAGATCCGCATGTGTACATAAATAAAAAACTTTTTCTTTTTTTTAATGTATCTTTTTGAAAATATGAACTTAAGAATGTGAAAAAGATAGACCGAAATTCATGCATTTACCTTGTGAAAATTCAACTGTCTAAAAACTTAGAACGTAACTTCTCATTTGTCCTTTGTGCTGAGATAAACTAAGGATGTGGAGTTGATAGAAATGCCCTAGAGAGGCTTGGCAAGCAATCGAAGGATCGAATCAAACTATATGGTTTTCGAAGTCAGTGGAGGCTGCACTTCGGGTTTCAGTGAAGATTGAAGTCATCTCCGCCATGCAGTGTTTATGCAAAAAGAAAAAAGGCGAGGACAGGAATCAGACCATCCTCTCTCTAGTCAAAGTAGCCGAGAAAATAGATGAGCGACCCTCATCTTGACCCGCGCGAAACAACAATGATGAGAGGAGCGGGGAGGTATTTCCATAGGCTTGCGGGCGATGATTGGACCTCCCAAAAAGGCTTGAGAAAATGGACTAGCAAGCCACAAAAAGGCGAAAAGCTCGAAAAAGCAAATCAAGAGGCCAAAGGCCCAAAATTGTGAAGGTTTTAACCGAACAAAAAGTGAAGTACTCAAAGAGTCAAATCAAAGGCCAAAGACCGATTCACTACAAAAAGCAGTCCCTCACCAAAAGAAAATCAAAGTACTCAAACCAGTGAAACCCGAACCGAATCACGTGCTAGAGAAAGCTACAAGGAAACCATATAGTGCGAGACGGTCCCGAGGTTGCAGTCCAGGAGCCTAAAAAGGGCTATCTCCCGAAACATCCAGAAAAATTTGCATCTCGGCACGGAGGTACAAGTATCAAGTTACTTCTATTTATTTATACAGTTCAATTTGGTAATAAGTAAGTAATGCATGAATTAGGATAAATCGAGTCCCACAGTCTAATTTGCATATTTTAAAACCAAACTTACTGCCGCCCTTTAATAGCATTGTTCGGGACGAACAACTAAAATGTGGGGTGATCTGATGGACCAAAATTATACGAATCAAAAACACAGTAAAAACCACCAAATTAGACTGTTGGTCTATTTAACTTCTGCTTGTTAGTCCCGATTTATTTCTACAGGGTATTTTGGCACTTAGAGAGAAAACACGCTAAGGAGAGGATTTTACGCTGAAAAGATGATAAGAGTCAATCCAAGGTCAAGATCAGACGCCGAACGGAGAAATATCAAGATCCTGACCAAGAATTACTCAAATTAAATTCAGCCGAGGAACAATCAAAGTCAGACAGAGCGAAATTGGATTGATAGTTTTGTGAAAAGACTGCACAAAACTGTCAAAATGCACCCATGGACCAAGGTGACCGGCCACCTTGCTTGGAGGTGGCCAAAGCCACCCTTCTCCTCCTTGGACAACCGGCAACCGGCGGCTCAACCCTCCCCCAACCGGCGGCTTTCCTTCCCCCCATGTGTCACCTCCTCCTTCCTCCTCCCTTCTCCTCCCTTGGATGAAAAACACTTGCCCCCCATCTCCACCCTCCATTTCTCTCAAGTTTGGCTATAAATACCAAGCCAAACCTCATTTGTAAATCATCCACAAAATTGTAAATCACTTCTCTCTCTAAGATACTTTGTAAGTTTGGTTTGGTTTTGGAAATAATACTCCTGTTTGTTCTTGAGTATTATACTGATTGGAAATAATACTCCTGTTTGTTCTTGAGTATTATACTTTAGAGAATACTCCTGTTGGTTCTTGAGTATTCAGGTTCTTGAGTATTCAGTAGGAAATTGGGAATACTCTTGTTGGTTCTTGAGTATTCCACCCCTTTCCCTCTTACTGTTTTCAAAAACCCCCGAGTATTTAGTTACGATGTCCTTTTCCATGGATATTCGTAGCTAAACTCCTCATTCGGTCGAAGGTATTTTCTTGTATTATATACTGTTTTAATTTCTTTTAGTTTCATTTTTCTGTATTCCAAACTTGTTCTATGTGCCATTTATAGTCAGAGTTTCCAAGGTTGAGTGGAAGCTGTAACAAGCAAAGCTCTTCCGTGGGAATTCGTGATCATACTCGGTAAGTGGAAGCTGTAACAAGCAAAACTTATCGAGGAGTTCGGCTTATCTTAAAAAACCATTTGGAAACTGGACCAAAGAATTCAAATGGATGCACAAAAGGCTAAGATACTTCGAAAGGAGGAATTAGTCTGAAGTAGAACAAGTGTTGCTTTAAACAATGTTGTAAGTCTTGCGCTACGAAAGGGCCTCGATTCATCTTTGAATACTTAGAAAGGTTACTAACAGTTATTAATAAACATGTTATAATACAAGGTACCTGAAACCGAATACTTTCCCTTGAATTACAAAAACCCCCCCTGTACTTACTTTTATAAACTGCTCGATCAACTACAACCATCAACCACTCATCTACCGGAGGAATCGCAATCACGCATCACCCACTGTAAGTCTTCTTCCCTTAACTCCTTTAATTTCTGTATTTATTTTATGTATTTACTTTTCCGCACAAAAAACCAAAAAAACCAAAAACAGTAGCTTAGTAATTAGCAGTAAGTCCGCAATCGACCTAAAATCACTCACCATACGATCCCCTAAAGAACAGTTATCCCTCTAATTCACTTGGGTTCGACCCCTACTTACCACTTACTACCCAGTAGTGTAGTCGCGAGTAGCGGAAAAATATAAATTTATTTGTACAGAGAACATTGCACCTTAACGACAGTGCAGTGGGCTCCGTCAGTCATACATCGTTGAAAATATCGTTTTGTCTAGAATAGTATATCATTTTAAAACAGTCAATGCACATAACATAAACAAATGTTATTTGTGTTTGAAAGTCAGTCGACAGAACTGTCCACACTCAGAAACAGTTTTCAATACTCAACTTCAAAATTAATTTCAGATCAGCTCGGGTTAAATCATAATATTAATCGTATATGGTTCGAAAGCTTATTTTGAGGAGAATAACAACAAATCAAGAAACACTTCATTTGAATATCTAAAACAAAAGTTACAGCGAATTTAAAATCAGTCGTCAGATCTTTCCCAAGTCTAAATAAAGACACATAAGGCTATTACAAAACAAAAATGCCACATGCCAAAACAGGATAGTAGGCTTTTAGAAATAAAAAACAATTTTTCATCATTTGAATGGTTGCGGCTATTTGTGCATCAATTGAAGAAGGTCTGATCCCAAACTAAACTTCAAAATCTGATCCGTAAAGTTTAATCTGTACATAAACAGTAGAAGAGAATGAGAGAAGCACTATAAGAACAATTAAACACTCATACACTCTTTATTACTCGTCAATAAAGGGATAATTGGAAGTCAGTGACTCACAAAAGTTTAAACACAACAAATATACCAAAACATAGCATATACAAAGAACTAATATTATGGCAGAATTTTCGGCATAAGATTCAGACTCCATCGACGAATGACAAAACAATCCAACCACAGGCAATCAATAAACAGAACAACAATATAAAATCACAAAACAAGAATAGAGTAAGAGATGATACGCCCCTTTGAAGTCAAGTCTTCACTTTCTTTAGTTTGTTATTTTTTTGTTTTTTTGCTTCCTGAAACATATAAATGAAAAAAGCAAAAGTTAAACGTATACATCAAAATCATTAAAGCACATGTTCTATATGAGAGGGTTTTGTTCTTAAATCTCCAAATCTTTTAGCTGCTGATAATCATTGATATATGAAGTTATTGAACAAATGAACAAACAGAAAGCACTTATGTAGTCAGGTAGGCATGTTATGAAGTATTTTACCTTAGAGTAGATGTTCACCACTCTAGATAGCCGAGAATGTATTTTGGATATCGCCAAGGTGAACGCTCTGAAGGTTTTGGGCGTACTCTAGTTTTGAAACTTCGATTTCAGAGTATTGTATATTGGGGCTAGGACTGAAACTTCAAATCTGAATGAGACTTTATAAACAAATGAAACGTTGAAAGCGAGTAGAAAAAGAGTGACAAACCTGTAAGACAGTAACGGACAAATGATTCAACTCGTCTCTAATAGATAAAAGAGCTCGATTTTAATGAATGATGGTGGAATGCGGCATGCGGGTGACGTCCAATGATGACGCAATCTTCACTCTTCATGAGCGGCATCAGAAGTAGTCATGTGGAGATTGATGCGGCTTGCGACGGTTGAGTTCCTGAGGTTGAGAAAATTATAAAAATATCTATGTGAATATCTTATTAGGGTTTTTCTTTTTGTTCTACGAGTCTCTGGGCAGGGTAAATGGGTCTGGGTCGGGTAGGGTACTCACGGACTAGGTAGAAGGGTCGGGTCGGGTATAAATTAAGAGATACGTACCCCGCCCAAGGGTAAACAGGTAAGGGCAGGTCGGTTAGATTTTCGGGCAGGGTACGATTTTGGGCCGGGTCAAAAATGGGCCGCCCTTTAAGCTTTTAGACCCTTGGATCAATTGGTGACACCTACATGGAAGCTCAAGGCGTCTGGGACGCCGTAGACCCACCAACCGGTATGGTGGTGGATAACCGGAGGGATAAGATGGCATTGGCGGCCATTTATCAAGGGATTCCGGAGGATGTGCCGTTGGCAATAGTCGAGAAAGGGACATCAAAAGAGGCATGGTAAGATTTAAAAACCATACACCTTGGAGCGGATCGCGTCAAGAATGTAAAAGTGCAGACGTTGAGAAAGGAGTTTGAAATGCTTTGTATGAGGGATTCGGAATCCCTCGATGACTTTGCGATGAAGTTAACGAGCCTTGTTAACAGAATTTGAGGTCTTGGACAGCCAATAGAAGAGGTACATGTGGTAAAGTAATTTTTGCGATCTGTGAGTCAAAGATTTCTTCCTATAGTGTCAACAATCGAGCAGTTTGGCAATGTTGACACCATTCAACTTGATGAAGCAATTGGAAGGCTAAAAGCGCACAAGGAGCATGCGCGTTTTGTTGAAAAAACTGAAGAAGAGAAGCTATTGTTAACCCACTCAGAGTGGACATCTCACATGAAAAAGCATGGTGCAAGTGGGCATGGTAGAGGTCGTGGTCATGGAGATCAAAATCGGCCCAATGCGTTTTGCCGAGAAGGGGAAACTAGCCGCGGTAGCAAACGAGACAAGTCCAAAGTACGCTGTTTCAAATGTGACCTACTTGAACATTTCGCATCCGAGTGTAAGACCGCGAAGGAAGAGGATGAGGCAAATTTGATTTGTGCTCAAGATGATGAACCGACCTTGTTGATGGCAGAAACAGAGAGCTTATTGATGAAAGGTGAAGCTCAAAATGTTACTGACCTACTATGATTGGAATACATGCATTCAGTGAGTTTGGATTAGGGGGGAGTATGTTGGAATAATCCAAACATATCACAAGAGTCAAGTTTTGGCATGCATGTGCATGCGTGACTCATTTAGGGGCTGTTTGATTGAGCTTAAATTTATGTTATATTAATTTAATTTATGTTAATTTGTGGTAATTTATGTTATGTTAGTTGAATTTATGTTAATTTGTGTTAATTTATGTTGTGTTAATTTATGTTATGTTAATCATGTCATCATCATCATCATCATCATCATCATCATCATGCCATCATCATGTCATCACCATCATATTACTATTCATCATCATCATCATACCATCATCATGTCATCACCATCATTACCATCATATTGCTATTCATCATCATATTACTATTCATCATCATCATGTCACCATCATCATATTACTATTCATCATCTTCATCATATTACTATTCTTCATCATGTCACCATCATCATCATCATTACTATTTATCATCATTACTATCATCAGTACTATTCATCATCATCATATCACTATTCATCATCATCATCATTACTATTCATCATATTACTATTCATCATCATCATGTCACCATCATCATCCCCATCATATTACTATTCATCATCAGCATCATCATATTACTATTCATCACCCTGATGATGCATGATGCATGAAGATGATGGATGATGATGATGATGATGACATGATGGTGATGATGATAACATGATGATGATGATGATGATGGTGATGATGATGACATGATGGTGATGATGATGGTGGTAATATGATGATGATGATGATGATGATGATGATATGATGATGGTGGTAATTTATGTTATGTTAATTTAATTTAATTTAATTTATGTTATGTTAATTTATGTTAATTTGTGTTAATTTATGTTATGTTAGCTGAATTTATGTTAATTTGTGTTAATTTATATTGGGTGCGGTTCAGGTACAAACCTGTTTATAAATAAAAACTACAAACCGTTTATTAAGCCGACACGTGTCCCATTTTAGTCGAAATCCAGGAGAAAACACGGAGGGGTATAATAGTCATTTCACACGGATGGGTATAAAACCTAATAATGTTATTTTCAATTTAGTCCAAAAGTTGTTAATGATCAGACTTAAAAACTTAATGATCAGACTTAAAAATAGCCAATGATCAGACTAAAAATACTTAATGATCAGACTTTAAAATGGTAATGATCAGACTAAAAATACTTAATGACCAGACTTAAAATGGTAATGATCAGACTTAAAAAGAAGCAATGATCAGACTTAAAAACTTAATGATCAGACTTAAAATAGGCAATGATCAGACTAAAAATACTTAATGATCAGACTTAAAATGGTAATGATCATACTTAAAAAGAAGCAATGATCAGACTTAAAATCTTAATGATCAAACTTAAAAATAGCCAATGATCAGACTAAAAATATTTAATGATCAGACTTAAAATGGTAATGTTCAGACTTAAAAAGAAGCAATGATCAGACTTAAAAACTTAATGATCAGACTTAAAAATAGGCAATGATCAGACTAAAAATAATTAATGATCAGACTTAAAATAGTAATGATAATACTTAAAAAGAAGCAATGATCAGACTTAAAAACTTAATGATCAGACTTAAAAATAGCCAATGATCAGACTAAAAATACTTAATGATCAGACTTAAAAATGGTAATGTTCAGACTTAAAAAGAAGCAATGATTAGACTTAAAAGACTTAATGATCAGACTTAAAAATAGCCAATGATCAGACTACAAATACTCAATGATCAGACTTAAAAATGGTAATATTCAGACTTAAAAAGAAGCAATGGTCAGACTTAAAAGACTTAATGATCAGACTTAAAAATAGCCAATGATCAAACTAAAAATACTTAATGATCAGACTTAAAAAATGGTAATGATCAGACTTAAAAAGAAGCAATGATCAGACTTAAAAGACTAATGATCAGACTTAAAAATAGATAATAACAAACTTAAAAGACTTAATGATCAGACTTAAAAGACTTAATGATCAGACTTAAAAGACTAAATTATCAGCCTTAAAAAACTTAATGATCAGACTTAAAAAAAGCAGCAATGATCATTGTTTTTTTAAGTCTCATCATTAATGGTTTAAGTCTGTTCATTATTATTTTTAGTATGTTCATTATTTTTTTAAGCTGATCATTGTTTTCTTAAGTCTGGTCATTAATGGTTTAAGTCTGATCATTACTAGTTTAAGTCTCATCATTATTTTTTTAAGTCTGGTCATTGTTTTTTTAAGTCTGCTCATTGTTTTTTAAGTTTGGTCGTTAATGGTTTAAGTCTGATCATTGTTTTTAAGTCTGATCATTACTGGTTTAAGTCTCATCATTATTATTTTTATGTCTGATCATTGTTTTTTTAAGTCTGATCATTGTTTTTTTAGTCTGGTCATTACTGGTTTAAGTTTGATAATTGTTTTTTAAGTCTGATCATTACTGCAGCAACAATCAAAATTTATTCTAAATGATCAGACTTAACCATGATGATCAGACTTAAAAACGTACTGTAGCGAAATTCGAATTTTACTGTAGCAAATTTTAGGACGATTATACCCCTCCTATCTTTTATATATTTATAAATAAGTCCACGTGTGTTTTTATTATTTACAAAAAGAACCCCGACGTGAAGAAAGTTCGGCTGAATTTTGATTGGTTCATTTTGACACGTGTCAAATTTTTTGTGGGTTTGTAGTTTTTATTTATAATTATGGTTTGTATTTGATCCAAACCCATTTATGTTATGTTAGTTTATATAATACAAATTTAAAGTCCAGAAAACAGGCCCTAGTTGTCCTTATCTTTTAGTGTTGGTTTTCATAAGTTATGGGGCATCGGTTAGAGAGATAGTAGTGGTAGTTTGTGTCGGTTTCAACAAGGTATGGGCAGTTTAGTTTGTGGGGAGTAATTTATTTAGTTTAAATACGTAATCCTTTTAGTAATAAAAGGGTGAAAAACCAAGTGCTTTAAAACTCCAAATTTGTGTTGTTTTTGTCATGTCGAGAGTGCAGCTTTTCATGAATATTTTTGTGTGAAGATCCTTTGGTGAAATCCAACATAAATATATCATTCATTTCAATAACAATTCACACCAAAGTTGCTTACAACAAATTTTCTTTTTCATTCCTCTCGTAATCTTTCTCATATTTTCTATTTATTTTCAATCTCATTTATTTTGAAACATGTCAGGCAATTGGTCTATGTCCAAAGGTGTGCAATTTTGCATATCTTATTATCGTCAATCGGTTGATCCAATTTCCGGCAACAAACAAAAAGTTGATAAGTTGTGGGAAAAAGTTCACCTCGATTTTCAAGCAAATTGAGTCATGGGAGCGGATGAAATAATTACGGCCGATGCTAGGTCTCAATCTGTTCTTCAATCACGTTTTGCTAAGCTAAAGCCGAATTTGGTTATTTGGGGCTCTTGTATTTTGTATGCTAGAAAAATCCAGAATCAGGATGCAATTTGCAAGATGAGGTAAATTATTCGAACAAAATGTTAAATGCAACTTTTAAATTATAATATATTGATTATGATTTTAAGGAAAAGGATCTGGTATAAAGTTGATATTTTGGTACAAAATACAAACTAATCATAGCCCTTGATCTTGTGATTGAATAGATGAGATTAATTCTTGATTTTTGGATTTTTTTTGTGTGTGACGAACTATAAAATAAACCTGACGAATTATGTCATCTTTTTATTTTTCGGCTCGAATTTTGACGAATTATAAAATAAACTGATGAATTATAAAATAATTTTGACAAATTTTGTATTTTGTACCAAAAATTTACTTTGCACCAGATCTGGCCTCGTGATTTTAAAGTTAGAATATTTAATTGATAGATAAGGAAAGCACAAGTCTTATATGTGGCCAAAAAGAAGAAAACATTCATACATTTTGATTGATGGGAACAAGTCAAAAATCATCAAACATTTGCAATTACCGAAGAAAATACTCCCCCTTCTTGCACATATCAAGCAAGTCCGGTAGTCGAAGAAGTGCATACACATGAAGTACCTCCAAGTCCGACCTTTGAAGTTCTGGGATTTTCTACACCCGAAAGTAACCCTAGAAGTTCCTCGAGTCCGATTAGGTCGCCTGGAGTGAAGGCGGCCAAGGAAGCTAGAAGAAAATGTAAGAAAGTCGCAAATCCGTTCACCAATGAAGCTTTGTTGACCATTGCAGAAACTCAAAAGAAATTTCTGGATTTGAACCAAAAGCAAATGGATAATGACTGGAAATTGCAACAACAATCTTTTAACCTTGCAAAAAATGGAGGAAGCAACGGAGATCATGCAAATGAATAAAGACGTGATGACTCCAAAGTCCAAAATATATTTCTCGAAGAGAAAGGCTGCCATCTCGCGAGAGAATGAGGAAGAGGAAGCTAGCAATGACCAAGATGCTTTGGAGCATTATTCAGACTGTTACCGTCCGACATTTTAGTTCATGTATTTTTAATTCCTTGAATGTTATTTCCATTATGTTACTTATTTTTCATTAATGTAATTTCAATTCCTTTCAAATTTATGTAATGACAAGAACTATTAATGAAACACACTCCAATTATTCATTACCAATTCAAAATACAACACACAAATTCAAATGCAACACAACTTAAACAGATGCTTCCATGGTGGTAACATAGTTCATAATTGCTCACCGATTTCCATAACCAATTATGCTTCACCAGATCATTTTGTAACTCTGTGTGGAGATATGTAGATTGAAGAGTTGTCAAGCGATTACCAAATGCTTCTGACTATTGATCTCTTCCGACTGGATCATGAAGATATTGATTACCATGCTTATCTGCCTGACCATCATATACTGTGAAATCACTACAACGATTATGTGGATATTCCTCTTCAACTTCCATAAACTCATCGTCCATAAACTCTTCTTCAACAATTATGTTATGCATTGTGATGCAAGCCAACATAATTGTTTTCAAAACACTTTTTTCTATGACACATACCTGCATGCGGACTATCGCCCAATGGGATCGCAAGATCCCAAAGCATCTCTCGACATCTTTGCGGTACGACTCTTGTTTCATTGCAAAGAATTTCTCAGGATCACCTTGTGAATTAGGAATTATTTTTACAAAGGAGGAGTACCTTGGATAAGTCTCATCAGCTAAATAATAACCGGCGTCGTATGTGTTCCCGTTAACTTTGTATGTCACTTGAGGGCAGATTACAGCAAGGTTCGGATAAAAAATGTCTGATTGATATAAGACATTGATATCGTTTTGTGCTCTGGGTACACCAAAGAAACTATGCCATATCCATGTGACATGTGTCGTACGATGCTGAGTATGCCCCTTGCCTAGATGTTGGGCAATTCTTCCACTCCCAGTGCATACAATCGATGCTTCAAATCATACTAGTGAGTCGTCTTTGCTCTGCCCTTTTTAACAGTCGACTCGGGTCAGCTGCATTCAGGGAGTGTAGATAACGTTCTTTGTAATGTTCAACTACTTGAGCACACCACTTCTTCATGCACTCCAGGGTGGTTGATTTTCCCATCCTTGTGAGCTCGGCACACTGATCAACACATGAACTGTATGCTAACATTCGTATAGCAGCGATCCTCTTCTGCTACGGAAAGAGACCAAGTACTCCAATTGCATCACGTCGCTGATGCCAATATTCATCATGATTGTAAAGCTTGGTCTTGATACAATTAAATAGGTTGCTGCTCATTTGGTACCTTTGTTGGAAGTCGACTTTGGAGAAAATTGGATGATCAACGAAGTAGTCTTCCAATATATTCTGCCCCCTTGATCCCCTTTACCTTTGTCGGTTTGGTTGTCGACGGCGTGACACATCATCTTCATCACCCGTCGTTGCAACAACAACGACATTCATAACGAACGAGTCTCATTCATTTGTCACCTTCATTCAGTCGGTACTGCAAAAAACCTTCATTGAAAATGAAAAAAATTCATGATAGAAATGAGTGGCTAACAATAATATCGAAGAAATTGAGATGAGTGAAGGAAGTGTGTGTGTGATTCAATGAGAAGAGGAATTTTGTTTTTATAGACTTTTGGACTTTATCTTCGTGTACACGTGTCTAGTAATAATTGGACAAAAATGTTATCAAAATCTGGCTACAATATTGATCAATAATTCACATAGGAGCAAATCGGAGAGAAAAAATTTTCAAAAAAAATAAATTTTATTCATGAATAGTAATAGAAAGTTCTCCGCGGGATGATATTGCTGCATAGAACATACAAAAATACTGTTATTGTTCAATAAATAATAATAAAAATTGCTCCTTGAGAAAATTCTCGAAAAGATAAAATGCTCCAAAAATTACGGATGTCTTAAGGGAGTTGGAACCTTAACGAGCAAGTATATATGTAAGACAAGTCAACAAACTCAAAAGTTGTCAAAATGAAAAATTAAACGTTTTTATGAGTCTGTATTTCGTTTGATAATTTTAAATTAATTTTAATTAACAGTTTAACTAATCATTCGAGCTATCACATTACATTGATTTATTTTGCCTAGTAAAATCCCGCGTGGAGACTTTTCTTTTTGCTTTTTTGCTTTATTGTTTTTTTATAATGAAACACAATTTTTTTTTTTGAAAAGAAAGCGTGTTCGATGTGACCGTCAATAGCCGGTGTCCTTGATCGGAGCTCCTTTTTCTCGCAGTCCTCTCCATTTCTCTCTTCTTCTTCTATTCCTCAAATTTTCAAATTCGTCAGATCTTTGACGATTTCGCATTTTAGAGCCGATAGTTGATCGTAGAGAAATACGAGGGTTGATTCCAATCGCTTCTCGCTAGGGTTTGGCGTCCGAAACCTCGGATTATCTCTGGTGGTTAGTGATAACGAGTTTCATACTTTCATGTGTATTTGGTCGTTTTAGGGTTCACTATTGTTGACTTCGCTCGATTGGAAATGAATGATTAGTTTCTGTTGCTTTGTTGGCTTATGTTTCTTACGAATGTGCGAATTCACTGCGAGGAGGTGTGTATGTGTATGTATTAGTTTTAGCTATGGTTTATCATTTGAGGTAGAATGTATGTCTGGAAGTAAATCTGGTTTCTGTTGTTTCTTTTTTTTCTTATGCTTTTATTATTGGCACACTCATAGTGGCTAACTGATGACAATACTTCCATAGATGAGATTCTGTGTGTATGAGTTGCTAGTTATTATTTTTGAGGAGGGGAACTAGGATTTCTGATGGCATGATTTCATTCTTTGACTTGTTGGGGAAGTGTTGCTAACCATCATTTTGCAAGGCATTGTGGGACCCAAGAGGATATATCTGCGTCATATTTTGAGTTACTTAGTGCAAGTTCTTCTAAGCACATTTAAACATCAGATTAGAGTGAGATGGGTGAGTCCAAATGTCAAAGGAGATTTGTTGAAGTGGATCGGCCAAAAAAATTTGCTCTAGTTTCTCCATTTTTGATTAGATACAAGTTGCTGAGGATTATATTCATCATTATGTTGATGATGTGTTTTTATGGCCTTCACAGGAAATGTCTCGGCCTGAGGAGCTATGGGAGCGTTTAGTACGCGCAGCTCTACGTAGGGAAAGGACTGGTATTGATGCATTCGGACAGCATTCAACTGGGATTGCAGGGAATGTTCCGTCCTCACTTTCAAACAACAGGGATATAGATGAAATCCTCCGAGTTGCAGATGAAATACAAGATGAAGACCCAAATGTGTCAAGAATCTGTATGTGATTGTTCTTTTCATCAAAACAATATGTAACAATATCCATGTTAGTTTCAATACCATAGAATTAGGTTTTACCTTGGTAGTTGAAATAGAAGGATAAATTGTTAGTTATAAATAAATATCTAATTACTCTAAGAAATGTGACGTTCACAAATATCTTGAATACACCTGACTTATTATGTGTTTTGCATCTTACTTGAAAGCATTCTAGATTTTGATTTTATCCTATTATAAATTGTTTCTGTGAGTGCATGGACTTGTAGTTTTATAAGCCTTTCATGTAACTTATCGGTCATCTCATGTTCTGTTGCAGTGTGTGAACATGCTTATTCATTGGCTCAAAATTTGGATCCTAACAGCGAGGGGAGGGGTGTTTTACAGTTTAAAACCGGTTTGATGTCAGTCATCAAGGTAGAATCCAGATACACTATGGGTCTTTTTCTGAGTCCATGTAATAAGCTCGTTATATGTCAATTCTGAAAAAAGTGATGTTCTATGGAGTCTGTATTAATAATTTGAATTTGGACAATGGTATAATGCAGCAAAAGCTAGCCAAGAGGGAAGGGGGCGGGATAGATAGAAGCCAGGATATAGCCCGCTTGAGGGAGTTCTACAAATTATACAGGGAGAAGAATAATGTTGATAAATTACGAGAAGAAGAAACACAACTGCGGCAGTCTGGTTTGTTCAGTGGAAATCTTGGAGAGTAAGTCCTTGAGGAAAAATTTCATTTATTTAGTAACAAGTTGTAAGTTGTTGAGACTCACATGTCTCCGCTATAAGTTTCCTCCTTTTTTTGTGTGACTGACATGTCTTGAAGGTGGCCTGTGTATGTTAGTTCTTTGAGGATCCTAGTAGCCTATTTTGTTCCGATGAGGAATCACCTTTCGAGAGTCGATAGTTTGTTTCTCTCGTTGTGGTACTCATGCTAGTTTAGAGCGTTGATTAAACAACCAGATTCATGCGTAGACCTTTTCTTCATTTGAATTTGCAATATGTTTTTGATGCATCGTTTGAATTGTTGTTCATATCATTTGTATACCAGCTTTTTACATACAAAAAACCTAAGAAAACATTTCTCCGGGAAACAGGTTGGAGCGCAAAACAGTAAGAAGGAAAAGGGTATTTGCAGTTTTAAAAGTTTTGGGATCAGTTCTAGACCAGCTATCCAAGGACATCTCTCCAGAAGAAGCTGATCAATTAATTCCCGCAGAGGTAATGATTCTCTATTAGCTATTCCCTCCCCACCCCCTCCTCCTCCTCCTCCATATACATGGCAGTACTTGCGTCAGGCTGTGCTCAATATCCATGTTTGTGACATGTTTTTCAATAATAATTAAATTTTGGTTGTCCAGTTGGGATGAATCAGTTTTGATGTAAAGGTGTGACAATGAGTTGTATCTATTTTACCCTGCTTACATTAGAGGATATACTCTTTAAAGAAACAATATGTTTCTTATGTGTCATTGTCTTTTTCTTTTTCTTGTTCTTCTTCGTGTATCTTGACTTGCTTCATCTTCCCTCATTTCTTTTGTTTTTTTTTGGCATTTGTTCAGTATGAAAGATATAATGACACCTAGCGAAGCATCGTATAATATGTAGCAGTTGAACACACGAGTGAGGAAGTGTCTTGAACTGTCACTGAGTTTGATCCTGCTTGGATTTGATATTCCATGTTTGTTATAAATTCTGATTGCATTCATTTGTTGCGCTCTATTTGTTAATTTATATGTTAATTTATGGATTATCTGGATATTTAATCTTCTGCAGTTGAAACGTGTGATGGATTCTGATGCCGCCATGACAGATGACCTGGTAGCTTATAATATTATCCCCCTTGATGCTCCTGTCACAACGAATGCCATCGGATCCTTTCCAGAGGTTAAGTTTATTTGATGGAAAACTAGTTATTGTTTTTCAAGGCATCTCATTTACTCATTTTGCTATCTCACTGGGCGGGTATATATCAGGTGCAAGCAGCTGCATCCTCATTGAAATATTTCAGAGACCTACCGAAGTTGCCTGAGGACTTTCCTATACCTTCCACAAGGAGTGCTGACATGCTGGATTTGTTGCATTACGTTTTTGGTTTCCAGGTTCAGTCTCATGAAACTTATGATTATTTCACTGAAACTTATGTTTCTGTTTCCTACTTTGTGTATGTATGCCTTTCAGCCCAATGTAGATTGTATATTTTACTTTACTGTTGCTGGGTATTGTGTCCACCATGCACTTTATTGAAATCTTCTAAATGGCCAAATGAGTGTCATATATGCACCCATTCGTTAATTCGGCTTCAGAGCTACTTACTGCAGCGCATCATGTTTTTCCAGTGTATTACAATTGTACTGTCATGAATTCCCAAGTTCAATATTATCTCGATTGCTCCTTTCATCTGTGAAGTTGTATAATCGAGTGACATATTATTAAAATGTGTTGGATCAGCTGGATGCTCCTTTCACAGTATTTCCATCCTTGTAAAATTCCTATTTGAATCTCAGCTGGTTTACATTGTTGCAGAAAGATAATGCAGCAAATCAGCGTGAACATGTCGTTCATCTTCTAGCAAATGAGCAATCTCGACTCGGGGCTCCTGAAGCCATAGAACCTGTAAGCGAATCTTATCTCTTTTATTTTAGTGTACTTACACGAGACAAGCATGTTAACCAATCTCGTATGTGCCTGGATTCATTCCATCTTAGTGCATGAGAAGATGTGTATGATGTCTTTAAATCAGTCCCGAAACTCACTTCTTTATATCACTCCCTTTGATTTAAATGGCTACGTAAATGCTTTGTAAACTTTTGTTATATACTGCATAAACATATCCCATACAGTAAGCAATTCTCATCTCTCTTATTTTAGTATACTTCTAGACGAGACGAGCATGTTAACCCAATCTTATTATGTTCCTGGATTCCTTCCATCTTAGTTCTGTCAGAAGATATGTATGATGTCTTTATACTCACTTCCTTATATAACCCCTTCATTTTAAATGGCTTCATAAATGCTATGTGAACGTTCGTTATATAAAGCATCCCATACATACTGTTGAGAAATCTTACAAGACTCCTTTTTTGTTCAAGTAATGAAGATGTCCTTCTTAGGCTTATATTTCAAATATTCAATCATCTACAGAAACTTGACGAGGCTGCTGTGCAAAATGTCTTTTCGAAGTCCCTCGACAACTACATCAAATGGTGTGATTATCTGTGTATCCAGCCGGTGTGGAGCAAGTATGGAAATCTCATCTGACTCTACATGTATCTGGCTGGTGCTCAAATTGCATACAAACTTAATTTATGGGTTACATGCAGCTTGGAAGCTGTTAGCAAGGAAAAGAAGCTGCTCTTTGTTTCTCTCTACTTCTTGATATGGGGGGAAGCAGCCAACGTTCGATATCTTCCGGAATGCTTGTGTTATATATTTCACCATGTAAGTTTTAAATACTGAATTTCTCTTCAGAATCATGAAGCAACTATGGGAAGAAAGTCGGACAATTTGAATCTGGAGGAATAGTTGAAGGGTACTGAAGCGGGGATATTGGGGATTACGCAACACAACACACAGAAAGTCAGGGTTTGGGCTTATAAGCGAAGACATATAATTAACTATTCATCCAACATGATATAGTAAGCACTGGTGATAGTATACACTAATCTGAAATCGCTGAACAGATGTTTCCTTGGGTTGTTGTAGATACTCATGAATAAAGAGTTTGATGATTCTAGACTACACATGATTATAATTAATTAGATACTTACTCAGAAGGATCATAAACTTGCTGTAGTGAATCCTTTAATGCACACCTAAACTACTGTCCTGAATGTCCTCGCCCGAGTCATGATTCCTATGCTTCCAAATTGATTTTGCATCTTTTAAACTTGAATTCTTTTTTCTGGATGTTACTGGATTTTTCTTGCTATTTGTACTTCAATTTATCATCAACTGTTGGCTGGTAATTAGTTCTATAGATCGTTCACTGCATCTACTTGGGAGGCACTTTGAGTGCTTGTCCAAATGGTTTGCATAGGACAATGGTGATCATAATCTTGTCATGATTGGACCTGTAGTTTCCTTGGAATTAAAGTTTGTATTCCTGCTAATTTAATACGAGTTAAACTTCTCGTTTTTGTTTTGATACTTATTTCTTATCATAAGTGATTGTCAAATGATATTTGTGCAGATGGTGAGGGAACTGGAAGAGATATTACGCCAGCAGATTGCATCTCCTGCCAACAGTTGCAAGTCTGAGGATAAGGTCTCATTCCTCGATCAGGTTCTCTTACCTCTGTATGAGGTTATTGCTGCGGTATGGTGTTGATCCCATCTATTACATGTAGATGATGTTATTTTCATTTTCCTACCCCCTGCGGCCTTGGCCTAACACGAAATATAAAGAACAGCATAAAATGGAAAAAAAAGTCTTGTTAACTACTTTTGCATGGTGTAATTTTAAAATTTTTAAATAATCCGGTGTGTTGATGATAGCATACGTGAATTGACTTCTTGTGGACATTAAGATTAGGTCAACATGTGTCATTTCCTACATATGTCGTTTCAATTATGCGAAGTCTTGCAACATACTCCATCTATATTATAAGCCCGCTCAGACTTCTCATGCATATCAAGTACATTACTGTTTGTATATCTGCACCCTTACTCTCTAAATTTAGTTACCTTTCATTTAGTGCATGTAGTATAAATATTAACCTTTCAATTGTTGAAATAGTATTATAGTCAATTATATTATAATTATTTATTCAGAAAGTTGGTGGACTTAAAATTTTGAAGATCTTAAATAGGAAACATGGACCTATAGTATGGGACAGGAGTAACTAGTTCATCACAACAATTGGTTATTGTAGTATATTAATTTTTTTCTTTATATACCCTTCAACAATGTGCAGGAAGCTGGGAACAATGATAATGGACGCGCACCTCATTCTGCTTGGAGAAACTATGATGACTTCAATGAATGTTTTTGGTTAGTCATTAGCCAGCTGTAATGGTGTCAATATGTCAGATATTTCTTTTATGTACATTAAATTGTCTTTTTGTTCGATGGCAGGTCATTGCAATGCTTCAAGTTAAGTTGGCCATTGCGCAAAAGCTCTTCCTTTTTCCTGAAACCAAAACCAAAATCAAAGGTTGTCATACTTGCAGTTCAGTGATTGAAATATTGGTTTATATAAATGTCATGTTCAGCAAATGAGCTCCTATTGTTACCTTTTTTAAGTTAAGCACTCAGTTGGAGTTTGTTTGTGGTAACGTCAAATTATTTGCAGATGCTACTGAAATCAGGAGGCAGCCAACGTCGTGGGAAAACATCATTTGTGGAGCATCGGACATTCCTTCATCTGTACCATAGTTTTCATCGTCTGTGGATGTTTCTGGTTATGATGTTTCAGGTTCGACGTCCATCATGGGGATGACTCTTGTTTATCTTCTGCATCTTTTTCTTCTGATAATTAAGACATCAAAATTTTACTGGGTCACATCACCTCTTTTGTGTGATTTTTTTTCCATTTTTGTATATTATATTTCCATTCATGCATTTCATTTGAGCCAAATTTCTCTAGAATTCGAAAAATCGAAGAGTGTATTTGCTATTGCTGAACTGATTCCATTAAGTTGATTTTGTTTAATATGTACACTCACAAGTGAGTCATCTCAATAATATACAACATCCCAAATAAAATTCTTTGACTTATTTCAAATAACGCCTTGGAGGAGAAACACTGGTACTATGAACATTATATGTGTAACTTCTTCAGTTCTTGGTATACAAATATCATAAGATGCTCATTCTATGTTGAATCTAGGTGTGATCATTTATGTTGTTAATCCACTCAAAGATGCTCGGTACACCATCATTATTATTTGTTTTAGCTATGTTTATATTAGAAGATCTCTGAACTAATGTAATCCGTATTAGACAGAGGGGCAGTCATTGTCTCAGCTACCGGTTGCATATAAATATTTCATTGATGATAGCTTGACTGTTAATTATTCACTGCTAGTTAGGTGATGTTTTTTTTGTTCCTTAATCTACACGAGTTAAGCTTGTTTGAATTGATCTGCTTCAGACTTTCCTAGTTTTCAATATCAGGGGGACAATTTTGTGAAGGTTTATTGCATTGGAAGTTTGTTTTAAACCGCACACTCAGACCATCTTATATATGTCCAGGGACTAACCATCATTGCTTTCAATGGAGGCGTGCTTAACTCCAAGACAATTCATGAAGTTCTAAGCCTGGGACCGACATTTGCAGTGATGAAGCTTTTTGAAAGTAAGGTTTACTCAAGCTTTTATAACTTAATTTCATTGTCACGGGCAAATAAGTTGTCGAACAAAGTAAACAATTCCTTATATTTTGGGTGTTGTGCTTTATTTGTTAGGCATATTGGACATTGTATTGATGTATGGGGCATACGCTACATCGAGACGGTTTGCTGTGTCTCGAATATTTCTCCGTTTCGTTTGGTTCAGTATCATATCTGCTCTTATAATTCTGCTTTATGTGTAAGTTCAGTGTTCCTTCATATGGTTTGTTCAACCTCGGTTGCATTTTACTTTCATACGTGTTTCTGTATTATGTGAAGTTAATTATGATCATTAATATGATCTGATCTGCTCATCATGACTACAGGAAAGCTCTGCAAGAGCAAAGTCAAGCGACTGCAAATCCGGTGCTGTTTCGGTTTTATGTAATTGTCATTGCTATTTATGCTTGCATTCAGATTTTCATCAGCTTCTTGATGCGGATACCTGCTTGTCACCGCTTAACTAATCATTGCGACAATTGGAAGTTGATCCGCTTTGTGAAGTGGCTGCATCAGGTTTGCCCTTATTATGTTCTTTTGCTTATTACAGAAAATCCGTTATTAGTATTACTTCCAGGTATCGTAATTTCTCCTCTTTATTTGGTAATCTTCTTATAAAAGGAGCGTCACTATGTTGGGAGGGGCATGTACGAAAGGACGTCTGACTACTGCAAGTAAGCGTATAACTCATCATAGGCGAGAGTGTATGACTTTTTACGATACTGATGTTGATATCCTGTTTGAGGAAACTCTGGACACGACCTGGTACAATCAAAAGAAATTATACTGATTAGTATGCCTAACTTTTAGCTATGTTGCAGAAGCTAGATTACTTAAATTATGTTGTAACTTACAGAAGCTGGCGGGTAATATTCTTCAAAAATTTGTTAATTATAGAAGTTTGCTTTAAATTTGTTAAGAACAAAAAGTCGGCCTTCGTATCTCATGTATTTCCTATATATTTTTTACTCATATGTTGCAACATGAGCTTCTTCCTTCAAGAATAACCAGTATTTTAGTAGTATATTAGTATGGCTCGGTAAGGTCCAGTACATCAAGAATAATATTCATAAAGAGTTGACACATAATGCAAACTGCACATTTAAGTAACAACTATAGACCCTTCTGGCTCCCCAACATCAATATATTTCTTGTTAGGATGAAAACTTGAGTTGATCTTTAATTTATAAATTTGTATAACACAATGCCGTAGCTAGTGATGAGGATGATATATTGTTATATATATTCATTGGGCATCAGAATTGGATGATTTATGTTGCATGCTGTATCAATATTTTAATTCCAATTACAGGTATGTACTCTTTTGGCTGGTTGTTTTAGGGGGGAAGTTTTCATTTGCTTACTTCCTACAGGTTAGTGATGTTCAATGAATAATTTCCAATTATGAGTGCCTCTAACTTCACTGTAATTTCTTGATGGCCACTTAGTTGGCTTCTTTTAATTCATTTCATTGATTACAGATCAAGCCATTGGTATCCCCTACAAAGAAGATAGTGAACATAACTGATTTACGATATTCATGGCATGATTTTGTGTCTCGAAGTAAGTGCATTCCTTAAATAACGAATATGTTTTATTACTTAAAGCCCATGTGGGTTCTACATTGTTGAAATTAGCCCATTAGTTAGGTTTAGAGTCTTACAGAAGTGAAGCCCATTGTGGTAATGGGCAGGTACTCGGTGTATTTTTATTCTCAGGAGCTTTTATAAGCACTTTGATGATAAAATTTTACTCTATCAAGAAAAGAAATATGTAGATGATCGCTGGTACGTAGTCTCTTGTTGGAGGCTTAGTTTGGATATATTTTCTATTATGGTTTCGCTTCTGGAATAGTTCGGGGGTTTATTACCAATTCCGTTAAACTACTGATTGTATTGTAGGAGAGCTAAAATGGAAGTGATTGATCTATTCTTTCAGTTGTACAATTATGTCAGAAAATTTTAAGCGCTGCTTTGTCTTTTGATTTCAGATAATCACAATGCGCTTACTATTGCAAGCTTGTGGGCTCCTGTTGTCTGTGTAAGTGGCTATGATTGCACTCTTATTTAGTATATTTAGCAAAAGACGAGGGTGAACTGTCATGATTTCTATGTGCGCCCGCAATTAGTTATATATGTTACATCATGTCTTACTAACTGTAGCCATATACAGCTCTAATATTTAATGGGGGGAAATATTATACACAGTACTAACCAGCATCTTATTGATGCACTTTTTATAGTTGTAAAAGTAGTGGGTATAAACTATAAAGAAGTGTGAGAAAGAGAGACCATACACTACATGAGTATTATTTATAGAAATGATGGTTCCACAACAAGCAAGATCTTGAGATAGTTTCATCAAATTTGTTGGAATCAGCCAGATATATCAATATATTTCAGTATTCGGTTGAAATTTTCAACATTTATATAAAAAATATCGTGTTGAACTCTACTCGAGTGTGTTCGTATCCATATCTTGGGTTGAATGCTTAACTCGCTTTTATTTGTTGAGATTACACATATGATCTTGTATCTATGATTCATTGCTGATGACATTTATGATTTATCCATGTTCGTGTCTTATTGTTCTCATGGTGTTAATTTTGTGTTTCCTGTCTGGAACTTCAGATATATCTTTTAGACATACATGTGTTCTACACCATCATTTCTGCTGTTTGGGGTTTCTTGTTGGGGGCCAGAGATCGGCTTGGTGAGGTAAGTTATTGACATAAAACTCTGCTCGGTGTGCCACTAAACGAAATTATGTTTATGAAAACGAAAAAGGATTTTTTTGCTTCTGAATGTAACTGCATGTATATTCTTTTATATTGTTCTTGTGGGTTTGTATAGAGTGAATAAGAGTTACAGTAACATTTTTGGAAGGTTTTTGTTTAGATTCTTAGAATCTTCCCTGAAGTAATCTGACACAATGGGACATGGGCAAATAGCAAAAAAAAGTTATTATCCTACTCTTCTCTATTATCTGCCAGTGTCCTCTGGCTACCTTTCCACTCTTGTGTTGGATTTCACAAAACTACAGAAGCCTCGTGCTGTGACTGAGCTGCTGCACTTCTTGTTACTCCTCATAGTTCTTCTCCTTGTTATAAATGCTGTGACTGAGATGCTGCAATTTTTGTAGCTCCTCATAGTTACCCCTGGCTCTCTGTATTATTCCCTATTGTTTTCGTGTTTAAGCTTCGATACTTATGAGCAGTAATTTGGGTTGACTATTGATACTGTTAGACTGCACTGGATGTCTATGTATACAGATCAACACATTGGATGACGTTCACAAGTTTTTTAAGATGTTTCCTGGAGCATTTATGGGAAAACTGCATGTTCCAGTTTCCAATAGGCATGTTATTCTATCTTAGCTGTTGATGACAACAATATTTCTGATTTCTCATCAGGCATATTTACTTATGCCATGTTTTATTTATAACTTTGCAGGCACCCTGAGCAATCTCCCATTCAGGTTAGTTGAGCAGACCAACACTTGTGTTGGCAATTCTCGTCAACTTACACTGTCACAGCCACACTTACACATAAATAAGGGGTGGTTCTGGTTAAAACCATTATGTCATAGTTTTTGTTTTGGATCCTTTTTCTTAAGCACAGAGATAAATCAGATGAAACCCAGAGTCTCTCAGTGAAGACTGATATATCTTGAGTTTTTATTTGATCCAAACTAAATATATAAGTGGATGTGGTGAACACTAGAAAATTACATCAATTCGACGTCCATCTTTGTCCTATTACAGTCTATTGCTTTCGTTTCGAGTTTTAAGTAGCTTTACCAATACCCAAAAATTCAAAACAGGCTATATCTGATGCTTGTTATAAAAGTTTTGTGCTGTATTGAAAATTATCAATAGTGCACAAAAGATTGTAAGCCTTGCCATCTTTCATCAGTGGCGGGTTTAGATGTACAAAATTATAGACCCCATCATTCTTTTGGTTTCATCTGACAAGAATCTTTTGAAGGCTGAATCATCCTTGAAAGCTGTGGCTAGCCAAAAAGTAGACGCTGCTCAATTTTCCCCATACTGGAATGAGATTGTCAAAAGCCTGAGGGAGGAAGATTATATTACCAACCTGTGAGTGCATCGCTGTCTTGAAACCCCAGGATCCCATTAATACATGTTCCTTCAAGGTCATCTGGATAATAACAATTAGGGCTTTTGTGTTGTTGTATTGCTTACAAATATTAGAGAGATGGAACTACTTTTCATGCCAAAGAATTGTGGAGATCTTCCATTGATTCAGTGGCCTCTTTTCCTTCTTGCAAGCAAGGTGATCAAATGCGTCGTGCTGTTCTGTTTCCTTCTATGGCTTAGCCTTTCACCTTTTTACTTGTGCACACATGACACAATGTGTACTTCACACTTGTTATAGGTTTTTATGGCTAAAGACATTGCATCGGAATCTAAAGACTCACAATATGATCTCTGGGAAAGGATTTGTAGAGACGATTATATGCGCTATGCGGTTGAGGAGTGCTACCACCTCATCAGAATTATCTTGACATCGATTTTGGATGCTGAAGGAAGGATGTGGTACGTCTATGCATTATTTGAATAGGCAAACGCTTTTTGCTTCACTTACAGCCATTTATAATTTGATTGACTGTGCACATGCCTGTTGAATTTAGGGTAGAGAGGATATATGAAGACATCCAAGGAAGTCTATCTAGAAAGACTATTCATGATGACTTGCAATTGAATAAATTGTCGCTTGTCATAACAAGAGTAACTGCACTTATGGGTATCCTGGTGAGTTTATACTGTTTACATCGGCATAAGTTATGATCACCAAGGTTCCTTAAATCATGCTAACTTCATGTTCACTTCTTAACTGTGTAATTTTTTTTTGGCTCTACTTGCATTTCTTGGTTGGATTCCATGAAATTGATTGTGTTCTCAACAATTCATGATGCTTGATGTTATAACTATTTTGGTCAAGGTTATTAAAATTGTCGGGCACCAGTTGTGCGGAAAGAATACTCGAGGACTATTCGAGGATTTATCGGTTTTGAATGTTTATATGCATTAATGAGAAATAGATGTAAATATACAATTAAAATATAAATTATATTATTATACTACCAAAAAAGAAGATAATAAACATCTCCTTAAAGTTATCAAACATCAATATTTTCTAACGACATGGAAACAATTTAAACAGATTCGTAATTCTCTTTACCAAGTCTTGCAATTAAACAAACTAAATTAAAAAATTTAAAAAAAAATTCCATCTGTTCAAGAAATTGGCTGCCTAGGGAGGCTCGGGCTTCGCCCAGGTCGTATAGAGAAGTCGGATCAGATACAAGAAATAGGGCGCATAGGCTTCCGATTTCTTAAACAGTGATTATGAATTGTTGGTGAAAGTTGTTTATAACATATAAATCAAGTGCAGATATTACTGATGTCAAAACCGTTGTGATTTACACACCCTCTCCATTATGGAGTGTGCATAATATAGGAATTGCAGAGTCATCAACTATTCTGCATGCACAAATGTTAATAAAGAATATGCCAGTTGCTCACATTGTGCCTTATTTCTATTACTTTCAGCAGTTACTATTAGTTCTAGACTTCTAGTTCTCTAAATGTGCGCGCAGGCAAGTGTGTGTGCGGCTCTCATTTTCTTATATAAATTCAGTTCCATTCTTGGTGTTGATGACTCTATTTGCTAATTTTTAAGCTTAGCATTTAGTCTACAACAGATGCTGATCATTTTTTTTCTGCTAAAATAATAACAGAGCCTCATATATCTGTATAACCTAGGCTTGCAAGTAAGAACATCTGATCCTTACTTGAATTGTGCATGTTCCAGAAAGAGCCAGAAACACCAGAATTGGAAAGGGGTGCTGTTAAAGCTGTACGGGATCTTTATGATGTTATGCGTTATGATATAATGTCAATTAACATGAGGTATGTGAGAATGACTTGTATCATTAGGACGTAAAACAATTTATCGTTTCAATTTCAGTGTTGACTAATTGTAAAATTATTTTAGGGAGAACTACGAGACATGGAATCAGCTCTCAAAAGCAAGAAATGAAGGTCGTCTATTTTCAACGCTGAGGTGGCCGAAGGATACAGAACTGGTTTGGTTATTTTGGCTTATACAATTATATCTTAAGCTTTTATACAGTAATGTCATTAAATCTGAGCAAATAGCCATATAAAACATGTGCAGAGATCTCAAGTGAAAAGATTATATTCACTCCTGACCATTAAAGACTCGGCTGCAAATGTGCCCAGGAATCTTGAAGCTAGGCGTAGGCTTGAGTTCTTTACAAATTCACTTTTCATGAAGATACCACCTGCGAAACCTGTTCGTGAAATGTTGTCATTTAGGTAAGTCTTTGCTATCTGTCCTTTTTTTGAGTTATGATACACTGGTAATCCTGCTCCTGCTTGATGGTCGTCCATTTGGGTTCAAACTTGCGTGCAGTGTGTTCACTCCATACTATTCGGAGACTGTTTTGTATACAATGCCCGAGCTTCTGAAGAAAAATGAGGACGGAATATCAATTTTGTTTTATCTCCAGAAAATTTATCCGGGTATGTTAAACATTTTAATATTGCTGTTTTCCGTCTGCAAGCTGCAATTTGTTTGTGTTCCCTTATTTGATATTATAAGTTCGACATGAATGTGTTCATGCATCTGTTTGCGGTTGTTACTACTTTCTCTCAATCATAGAATGACAAACCTTGTAGTATGCATCTGTTTCTATATAGGGGAAAATGTGAGCATGCAAGTATGATACTTTGTGTTGTGTATGTAATATTTTAGATGAGTGGAAGAATTTTCTCTCTCGAATTGGACGCGACGAGAATGCACCTGATACCGAGCTGTTTGATAATCCATCTGACATCCTTGAACTTCGTTTTTGGGCCTCCTATCGCGGGCAGACATTGGCCAGAACTGGTAACTTTTTTTGAAGTAACAAATATTGATGTTATTATTATAGTTATTATGATTACTATAATAACTACTGTTCTTATTTTTCAGAAATGAATAATTTTTTGTTCATTACACTAACCTTGAAGCACAATCTCAGTCATCTTTTTTCCTGTTGAGCTGTGGGATATTTTGTTTAAGTAGTGAAAACTCAAATAGGGAGACCTCCTATTCTGGCATAATTACAGATGGGTAGATAAGTGGAGGGCAGTTTTCCAATGGGGTTTGTCATTTTACTATTGTTGCTTATGATGGCATTAAAGTTCACCGTGTTTCCTTTCCACATTTGTGAAATATTCATCTACTGTGTGTGTGAGCAACTGAGGAATATGAGGAGACATATGTGACTTCTAAGAGATATGGACAAAGTGGATTTGAATTTTGAACACCAATATTGGTGAATTTTACACTTGTGTACAAATAGACACGTCTCATCATAATTCTCATTTCAGGATAAATTCTTGGTTTTCTGGATCAACTCTAGAAAATATGTAGTTCACATCTTTTATTTTGAAAATATTCAACTATTCGCCTTCATTTTCTGTTGTCACACAGTTCGAGGGATGATGTATTATAGGAGAGCTCTGATGTTACAGACGTACCTGGAAAGAATTTCGAGTGGAGGTAAATTTTGCAACTTGTTTTCCGAATAGTTGCAATGTAGTATCTCTGTCTATAACTGAGTGCCTTGGATACCAGACGTGGAGGCTGCTATCTCTGCAAATGATACAGCTGATACCCAGGGGTATGAGTTTTCTCCTGAAGCCAGAGCCCAGGCAGATTTAAAATTTACGTATGTTGTGACATGTCAAATTTATGGGAAGCAAAAGGAGGAACAAAAGCCGGAAGCTTCTGATATTGCTTTACTGATGCAAAGGTGAGCCTCTCTAGTTTTCTATGATTGATATGCTACGTCCATGCCGATAGCGTATATAGCAAATGTCTTCAGCACTCATCTCCATGTAGTGTCTTCTTATTGACTATTATTTTGTAAATGTTCATTTGACTTCATGATAGAAATGAGGCTCTTCGAGTTGCTTTTATTGATGTCGTTGAGACCTTGAAGGATGGCAAAGTCCACACAGAATATTACTCAAAGCTTGTTAAGGCTGACATCAGTGGTAACGATAAGGTGTGGTCTTCACGATTTGTGCTATACAATTCACACTCCATACTTTTTTTTTTGATTCTTAGGTGGACTAAGCCACCAAAAAAGATAATACACCCGCACTCTAAAAGCAACACAACAACGACAAGAAACTCTCTGAACTGGGCTACTATTCCTCCCCACCACACTACTTGTAGATAACTGGATAACCTCCAATCCCCTAGGAGGAAACAGCCTACCAACCTTTTGCTGGTCTTCCAGGCTCTAGCTTTCGCAATAACCAGAAACCACTTTGCTAGGAGTTCTCCCTAACTTCTTTTATGCATCTTTTAATGGTTTCCACCGAATAAGGACATTTCGAGCTTTTGTATTTTGACCACCACGCTACCCTGGCCTTGACGAGCTCTCCGATCTCTTCTACCGTTCTTCTTTGTTCTTTGAAACATCTCTTGTTACGCTCGTCCCATATAGACCACAAAACTGCATAACACAATGTTTTCCATATTCTGTTGAAAGCCCTTGTTTCTCCTCCCATATGCCAGCTTTCCAATAGGCTTTTTGATGTCCCCGGAACCACCCAAACACCGCCCCACCATGTCAGACTATAGGCCCAAAGCTTCCAACTCCACTGGCAATGAATCAGCAGATGATCTGTTGTTTCTAGCTCTATTCCGCACAGGACGCACTGCAGATCATGATCCCTTCTCAGGATCTTTCTTTCATGAAGCATCATTTTTGAGGGGAGGCTATCTGAATAGACTTTCCAGATTAAGAGCTCCACTTTAGGGGGAGCCAAACCAATCCATAATTGAAAAGGGATCGGTTCCCACTGTCTTGTCTTCTCCCTGATTGTCATGGCAGCTGACATTAGTGTGTTGGTACTAAAATTGCCATCTATCGAGTGTAACCACACAACTCTGTCCCCTACATTCTCTTTAGTTGGGTCTGGGATAGCCCCTCCATCAGAATCACTCTAGACTCCTCTTCCCATTGGTACAAGGGTCTCCTGAAGATCACCCTCCACTGCCAAACACCATTAGCCTAGTGACCCATCTCCTCTACCTTCTCTTCTTTGTTCACTGCCAGCATATACAATCTCGGAAATTGATCCTTAAGTGTCTCTTCCCCTGTCCAGCAGTCATCCCAGAACCGTGTCTCATCTCCTCTTCCCAATTTCAATTTCATTCCTTCTCTAAACGCGGACGCTATTTCTGACTCACCCTGCACTGATTTGATTATATCTCTCCAAGTGCAAGATAGCTTTCTGCTTCGACATGACATAGTATCCAGGTGATGAACTCTCTTGAAATCATATTTTTCTGTTATCATTTGTCTCCACAACCCTCCATTCCCCGACGCCAACTTCCACCACCACTTCGCCAGCAGTGCCAGGTTCTTCTCGACCATTCCCTGAATGCCTAGACCACCGAATTTCTTTGGCTTCTTGATTGATTCCCAATTAACATAATGGGACTTGCGGCGAGATTCTGACCCACCCCAAAGGAAAGTCCTTTGTATCTTTTCCAATTCCTGACTAACCGAACTAGGCATCTTGTAGATGGACGCGTAGTACAATGGAAGACTGCACAAAGCCGACTTAATCAGCACCACTCTCCCCGCCATTCACACTCCATACTTAATTGTCGGTTAACTACAACAACTGATGATTTGTGGGTAATGTAGGAGATATATTCCATAAAGTTGCCTGGTAACCCTAAACTTGGTGAAGGAAAGCCAGAGAATCAAAATCATGCTATCGTCTTTACACGTGGTAATGCTGTTCAAACGATTGACATGAACCAGGTAAGCAATTTTTTAAAGACTGAAGTTATTACAGCTTTGCAAGAAGTTCGTGAAAATTGACTGAAGAGATTATCAGCATTTCCTTTTGGTTTATTTCCCATCCGTCATATGTAGGATAATTATTTTGAAGAAGCCTTGAAGATGAGAAATCTTCTTGAAGAATTCAGTCGTGATCATGGCATTCGACCTCCTACCATTCTCGGTGTCAGGGAACATGTGTTTACTGGAAGGTTTGTTTTTTTTTAATAACTGGTGACACGTATTGTTTTGGATGGTGGATGTATGATATCCTTAGTCTTAAATGCATTTTTCTGTTCACAGTGTGTCATCTCTGGCCTCATTCATGTCCAATCAAGAAACTAGCTTTGTGACACTAGGTCAGCGAGTGCTGGCAACTCCCCTGAAGTAAGTTCCACGTATAAGTCATGCTGGTTCTATTCGTGTTCTAGTAGTCTTGAAGGTGAAAATACAAAGACATTCATTATGCGTTCAGGGTTCGTATGCATTATGGGCATCCTGATGTTTTTGATCGAGTTTTTCACATAACAAGAGGTGGTATTAGCAAGGCTTCTCGTGTCATCAACATCAGTGAAGATATATATGCTGGTATGGAACTTCTATAAGAAGCTTTGTGGGCTGTACTTGCCCCTTAAAATATTCTGCCGAGAAATGTTGTAGTATACTATAAAAAACTGTAAAAGACTTCGATTACTCGTAATCAGGGCTACGAAGTTGATTTATCATTATAATGGTGCAGTCTGTACTACAGTATCAGTGGCTTTGATATTGGCTGTACACCTTCAGAACAGAACACCTAAATTATTGTTCACATACCTTGTCAAGTTATCCATTGCGCTTTGCTCTCCAATGCATTGGTACATTGTGATGACTCTCTACCGTGGTCCCTGAATGCAGGTTTTAATTCTACTTTAAGACAAGGAAATATCACTCATCATGAGTATATTCAGGTATTATGAAAGGACGACGGAATCTTTTTTTTTTCCTTACATATCTCGTGGGAGGAATTTTTCTGATATTTATTGCACAGGTTGGGAAAGGCAGAGATGTAGGACTCAATCAAATAGCCATATTTGAAGGAAAAGTAGCTGGTGGTAATGGCGAACAAGTATTGAGTCGTGATATTTATAGGCTTGGACAGCTATTTGATTTTTTTCGAATGATGTCCTTCTACTTCACCACCGTTGGGTTCTACTTCTGCACAATGGTATGCAGTTAAGCTTAGTTTTATCGTCTTTGTATACCTGAGGTATAAAACGAATGAATGGGTAGAAATATCGCTACTTTATTTTCCTCAAGACTGTTGGTGGAGGGAGTCAGGGAGATCCTGATAACAGTTTGGAATAATATCTGTGGTTGGCATTTTGCTCACAAGTTTTCTTTGCTTTTGCAGTTAACTGTGCTGACTGTGTATGCTTTTTTATATGGGAAGTTATATTTGGTAAGCTCATCTGAGTTTGCTCTTGTCAAATTCTAGTCCTCTTTATGGTTGGGAAAACGATTGCATGTTTTATCACTTCTACTAAGTTGTGGGTTTGCAATGCTCTACTTTTAACAATTTTGCCTTCTGGCACTGGAGACTAGTAGACTACTATATAGTTGTCCACTAGCCTACTGCTATTTAAAATGTAAAACGCTTAAGAGTGGAAGTTGCATGTTACGAAACAATATGAAACAATCACAGATAAGATCTACCACTGGGTATGTTTGCAAGATTATCGAACCTTTTATATTATGCAATGCAATTTGAACTTTTACAGGCTTTGTCCGGAATCGGGGAACAACTATCAGTAAGAGCTCGGATAACAGATAATACGGCACTGAGTGCTGCCTTGAATACTCAGTTTCTCCTTCAAATTGGTATCTTTACTGCTGTTCCGATGGTTTTAGGCTTCATTTTGGAGCAAGGGTTTCTGAGGGTCAGTGCTAATACAATGTTTCCAGTCCATTTAATCTGTTTCTGATCTCATGTACTGTAACTGTACATTTAATTAGTATATCATTGTGGCTACATAAAAAACATACATCATTTATCCAAGAAGATAAATATCTGTATTATGCTCATTATCAGAAAGCTGAATTCGTTGGAAACTGGCTACATAATCTGTACACAAACTTAATGGTTCAATCTCTGCAGGCTGTTGTCAGTTTTGTCACCATGCAGCTTCAGCTTTGCTCTGTATTTTTTACATTTTCGTTGGGCACAAGAACTCATTATTTTGGCCGTACTATCCTTCATGGTGGAGCTAGGGTTTGTTCTCCTGCATTCTCTTTTTGGCATTAAATCTCATTGTAGATCACTATTTGTTAACGATTAAAATTTGGGATTGTAACAGTATCAAGCTACTGGCAGAGGGTTTGTGGTTCGCCATATAAAATTTACTGAGAACTATCGCCTCTACTCCCGCAGCCATTTTGTTAAGGGGTATGTATCTTGTTATCACTCCATATACACATTATTGATATATGATTGTGTGTTAGACCGATGTGGTTGCATGTGTGTTCCCCACTGAAACAAGCTGTATCTTTGACTTTCAGACTTGAGGTTGCGGTTTTGCTGATAGTCTATCTTACTTATGGATACAACGAAGGAGGTGCCCTTTCCTACATTCTTCTTACAGTTAGTAGTTGGTTCATGGCTCTTTCCTGGCTGTACGCTCCTTATTTATTTAATCCAGCCGGTTTTGAATGGCAGAAGTAAGTGGGCTACTCTCTGCTGACAACGCCATAATTCAAATAACCCTCCAAATATATTTGTAACTCTTTAGTGTACCCTCCTTTCTAGGACTGTTGAAGATTTCAGGGACTGGACGAATTGGCTTCTGTACAGAGGTGGGATTGGAGTGAAGGGAGAGGAAAGCTGGGAAGCTTGGTGGGAAGAGGAATTGGTATTCTACAATTCAAAATACATTTTACAGTTGTTGCCTATTCTAATTAATGTTGTAGGTTTGTGATATTTACACTGCAGTGTTAATCTTTTCATTAGACTGGAGGATTCCTGTGGATATGACAGTTCGACTATTTGTTGAATGTTGCAGGCACATATAAGGACCTTTTCTGGAAGGGTAGTAGAAACTATTTTGAGTTTGAGGTTTTTCGTCTTCCAGTTTGGAATTGTCTACAAACTTGACATTCAAGGGGATAACACGTCACTCACGGTAACTCAAAGCTCTTTTTTTTTATAGATTAAAATGGATCCTTCAAGGATCAATGTGCTTTGGTAAACACAAGCAACACTACAGGCCCACTCACTACACCTCGGCCTACTCTAAAACATCTACCAATAACTCACTGACACTACTTATTTCAAAAAACAACTGAGAAAACAACTAGAAACTACCGACGATTTCCTCTTCCTTCAAAGACACTAGGCTCAGAACCACCCTGACCCTCCACTGCTCTAACTTGAAGAGTGCCCAACTTCTAACCTTTGCTTCTACTTCTTAGGATTTCAAATGAATCTACCACTTTTGGATATGCTCCTCTTACGATCCAACTGATTAAAAGCATAATGACTCTTTATGATGACTTCCTCTCATCTTCTTTCTTCTCTTAGACCAATTCCATCAATTGTTGTATCATCTCCTCGTCTGGCGCCAATCCTTCCAAACCCAGTGTGTGCATTATTTATCATTATATGCTTATTTGTATATGCTTATTTGATCAGCGTGTGTATTATTTATCATTGCTCCATTATCTCTCTCCCTCATTGGTTGACCAACCATTTCGTTTTGCTTTGCCTGATCAATTAGAATAGGTGCTCGTAAAACATTTCATTTTAAATTGAACGATTATTTTGTTTAGCTTTATCTGCACTTGAGATGATGCATCCTGCTGATGTGTTGTAGGTTTATGGCCTTTCTTGGGCTGTGTTGGCTGGGCTTATAGTTCTCTTCAAGGTTTGTTCCGATAATTCCAATGCTTTATTTTACTTTTATGTCTTATTTTATGTGGACGGTCAAATCTAAACACAACTTTGCTAATGCATTCGCAGGTTTTCACTGTTGGCCAGAAATTCACAGTAAACTTCCAACTAGCCATGCGCTTTATCCAAGGCATTTTCTTCATGGCAGCTGTTGCTGGATTAGCCCTTGCAATTGTATTCACTGGATTGAGCATCACAGATGTATTTGCTAGTGTTCTGGCCTTTGTGCCCACTGGCTGGGGAATTCTATCGGTGAGTTGATGGTTTCTTTCCTGGACACTTTATAAGACCTCTTTTGTTATTTGTCTAAGCTGTTGTTGTCAGCAGATTGCTGCAGCTTGGAAGCCTGTGGTTAAGAAACTGGGGTTGTGGAAATCAGTTCAGTCCTTGGCGCGCCTGTACGATGCTGGGATGGGAATGATTATCTTCATACCCATTGCATTTTTCTCATGGTTCCCATTTGTGTCAACCTTCCAGACAAGGCTCATGTTCAACCAAGCATTTAGTAGGGGGCTGGAAATTTCCCTTATCTTGGCAGGAAGCAACAATCAGAATGCATAGGACTAGAGAGTAGAGAATGGCGAGTTGTCGTGTATAAGCTGTAAGGTTCTTTTGACCAAGTTGTGTTCTTCATCTTCTGCTTCTCTATTGTACAACGCTTATGTGTACAGTATTAGGACAGTTGTTTAAGAATCAAATTGTAACTTAAGTAACCTAATTAATACCTTGTACTAATGTGTATCAATATGTGACACATTGTCAGAAGCTTTGCTCTTTTACTTAATGCTATAGCAACTAATTTTTACATAAGAGGCACACAAATACCTATGCAAATAGCAAATATATACAGAGTTTCAGCTTTGATTAACACAAGTGTAATGGCATACGATTTGTTACTCTTCGGAACGGTGTTATTTTGGCGTTATTAACAGATCAAATACAAATCATATTTATAAATAAAAATTACAAACTTAGTAAAATATTGTTACGTGTATATTTCGGCCAATCGGAATTCGGGGTATTTTTTGTAAATAAAAAAATTAAAACGGACGTATTTATAAATACATGATAGACGCGAGGGTATAATCTTCCTGAAATTGCTACCGTAACAGTGTTAAGTCTGATCATTTTGCTACAGTATAGCTCAAGTCTGATCATTTTGCTACAGTATAGCTCAAGTCTGATCATTTTGCTACAGTCATAGCTTAAGTCTGATCATTTTGCTACAGTAATAGCTGAAGTCTGATAATTACTGTTTTAAGTCTGATCATTGTAGTTTTAAGTCTGATCATTGTAGTTTTAAGTTTGATCATTATAGTTTTAAGTTTGATCATTGCTGTTTTAAGTCTGATCATTGTAGTTTTAATCTGATCATTACTGTTTTAAGTCTGATCATTGTAGTTTTAAGAGTGATCATTATAGTTTTAAGTCTGATCATTGCTACAATAATATTTTTAAGTCTGATCATTGTAATTTTAAGTCTGATCATTATAGTTTTAAGTTTGATCATTGAAATTTTAACTCTGATCATTATAGTTTTAAGTCTGATCATTATAATTTTAAGTCTGGTCATTATAATTTTAATTCTGATCATTATAATTTTAAGTCTGATCATTATAGTTTAAGTCTGATCATTACTGTTTTAAGTCTGCTCATTGTAATTTTAAGTTTGATCATTACTGTTTTAAGTCTGATCATTATAGTTTTAAGTCTGATCATTGTTTTTTTAAGTCTGATCATATTATTGTTTTAAATCTGATCATTGTTGTTTAAGTCTGATCATTACTGATTTAAGTCTGATCATTACTGGTTTAAGTCTGATCATTATTTTTTAAGTCTGATCATTACTGGTTTAAGTCTGATCATTGTTTTTTTAAGTCTGATCATTGTTATTTTCAGTCTGATCATTATTTCATTACTGGTTTAAGTCTGATCATTATTTCATTACTGGTTTAAATTTGATCATTGTTTTTTAAGTCTGATCGTTTGTTGTTTTAAGTCTGATCATTACTGGTTTAAGTTTGATCATTACTGGTTTAAGTCTGATCATTACTGGGTTAAGTCTAATAATTGTTTTTAAGTCTGATCATTTGTTGTTTTAAGTCTGATTATTGTTTTTTAAGTCTGATCATTGTTATTTAAGTCTGATCATTTCCAAGTTTAAGTCTGATCATTAACAACTCGAGCACTAAATTAACAATAAAATTATTAGGATATGTGGAATGACTATAATACCCCTCCGTGTGTTTGTTCGGGATTTCGACTAAATGGGACACGTGTAAGCTCGAAATGTGGTTTGTAGTTTTTATATATAAGTCGGTTTGTACCCGAACCGCAGTCTTATTTAGTCGACCAAAAATAATTAATAGTAGTTCTAGATAAGTTCAGGTTGTCCAAAAAGTTAATTAGCATGCAACACTCAGTATGTGTTAATTTCTAATGAGTATGGATCAAATAAAAACCACATTTAAATATTAAAATTATAAATCAAATAAGTCAAAACATTATGTTAAGTCTTAACTTTTTGTTAAGTCTGAATTTTTACATTTTTTTTAAGTAGGAACATTATCAAATAAGTTTGAACTTTTATATGGTTTTTATTTTGAAAAAATAAATATGATTTTTACTTGATCTCTACCCATTTCGAGTGCGGTTCAGGTAAAAACCATGATTCTATATGAAAATTAAAAATCAGATTTTAAGCTGACACATATCCAATTTTGTCAAAATCTCGGATATAACACGGAGGGGCATTATCGTCATTCCACATATCCCAGATTTCAAATCAGACTTAACTTGGAATGATCAGACTTAAATTAGTATCCAGGGTTAAATTGATAATGTCCAGACTTAAAAACAGACTCAATATTGTCCATACTTAAATAGGTAATGATCAGATTTAAATTGGTAATGTCCACACTTGAATTGTTAATGATCAGACTTAACTTGGTAATGATCAGACTTAAATTGATAATGTACAGACTTAAAAACAGACTCAAATACTATCCAAACTTAACTTGGTAATGATCATACTTAAATTAGTAATGTATAGACTTAAATTAGTAATATCCATACTTAAACACACTTAAATTGATACCCAGGCTTAAATTAGTAATTTTCAAACTTAGATTAGTAATGTCCAGACTTAAATTGATAATGTCCAGACTTAAAAACAGACTCAATACTGTCCAAACTTAAATTGGTAATGATCAGACTTAATTGGTAATGATTGGTAATGTCCAGATTCAAATTGGTAATGATCAGACTTAAATTAATAATGTCCAGACTTAAAAACAGACTAAAATATTGTCCAGACTTAACTTGGCAATAATCAGACTTAGATTAGTAATGTCCAACTTAAAAACACACTTAAATTGATATCCAGACTTAAATTGGTAATGATCATACTTAAATTGATCATGTCCAGACTTTATAACAGACTTAATACTGTCCAGACTTAAATTGGTAATGATCAGACTTAAATTGGTAATGTTCAAAATTAAATTGGTAATAATCAGACTTGACTTGGTAAATATCAGACTTGAATTGATAATGTCCAGACTTAAAAACAGAATCAATACTGTCGAGACTTAAAATTGGTAATGATCAGACTTAAGTTGGTAATGATCAAACTTAAATTGATAATGTCCAGACTTAAAAACAGACTTACACAATAATATCCAGACTTAACTTATGCATCTGTTAAGTCTGGATAATTTTTAGGACGTTTATACCCTCGCATCTGTTATGTATTTTTAAATAAGTTCGTTTTAATTTTTTTTATTTAAAAAAAGCGCCCCGAATTATAATTGGTTGAGAGTGCCACGTGTCGAATTCTTCGGTGGTTTATAATTTTTATATTTAAATGTGATTGTCTTTCCCATTTTCTAATAATTTATCCTAACCAAAGATTTGATTGGGTTTATGCTAAGCAATGTTGGAGCATGGGGACTACGACGACTATAACAGCTAAAAGTGCTCGTCTTACATGTTTAGAAGTAGCCTAAATCCTCAAGACAAATATTCTCTATGAAACTTGCATGTATTGCATATATGAAAGGAAAACACATTCAATGCGAATAATGGACAACAACGATATAAAATTGAAGGAACAAAACTAGTCCTTTCAATCTTTCATGACTAATTCTAATTGTGCCCATGTTTCTCTGTAACACTATCGTGTCGGGAATCTGCACTCCTTGCCGGGACGTTGTCACGCGCCTTCTGATTTCTTCTGCCACTTGTACCGGATCCAATCGTCAAAATTGAGATGTTAGAGCTGAATTCTAAGGTCGCCTTATATGTGTGGACAGGCTCAAGGGCCAAGGCGGCACTTTGGGATCTGTCTTGCTTTTCATATTCTCGCCTCTTCGGTTCATCATCATGTAAGGCGTCGGCTAATACGGCTCAGTTTTGTACTATTGCCCTTTGAATGACTCTTGAATGCCAAGTAAGCTGAAACACTTACAAGGTATGTTAAAGCAAATGTCGCTCGAAAATGTCTCAAAATTTTACCGGAGATAGAGGCTGAAAGACAAATATAAAATTCACCGATCACTAGAGTATCATAAAATAATAGAAACTCCCACTAAATTCAAATATCCTCAAAATCAATTACATTTGTATGAGATGTATGCTCATGAAAGACTATTGATGTCAATCCTTATGTACATGGAGTTTGTCCCAATGAGTATGTTGTCTATTCTGTATCATTTTCTTTGATAACAATGTGCTTTGATTTACAGAACATCTGTTGTTGTTGTTGTTGGATCATTGACGATTTATTTATCAATTTACTGTCGCAATACATATTCAGCGGTCTTGCAATATCACTGATACATAATTTAATATAAGGTGAATGGGAAAATTTTCTTTATAGGAACAAAAAGTGAGATTTTACCAAGGAAAATTCAAACAAAATAGTATAAAATTCCCCTTTAGAGATTTTTTTTTGATTAGAAACACAAGCCAACACGGCTACAAAGAAGACAAGTTGCCCACGAAGGGCACCCCGCCTAAAAAGGGCATGGCAAACAAACTGACCGCAGTGGTCGACACTACATAACCAATTAAAAAGCCCGGCCGTGCCCTTCGACTGAAGCAGGAGGGTAAGCTCCTGAAGCCTACAAACTAAAACTAAAACTAAGTTTACAACTTAGAGGTATAGCTCAGACCGAAAACGGCTAAGAGAACAACCCTCATAAGTCAACAACTTAGAGGGACGAAACTACACACAACTAACTAAAACTACAACTATCCACGACAAGCCGACCACCCAAACACAGCCTGCATCCGCCGACAGCCCCCAGCCTCCGCCCGAAGCCGCCACCGAATAGCACATATATACACCAAAAAATGCAGCCCGCCCGACGCCGCCGAAGATCCACCTGGCCAAGATCCCGCAAGCGACCCATCAGAAGAACCCAAAAGAACAATCCCGAGCAGCCTCCACCCTCACCACCGGCTGCCCCCGGGAAACTCCAACCACCCGGAGTCCAACGTCCTCCACCGAAGACGGACTCATGGAAGGACCATCGGACACCCCGAAGATGGAGAGAGCAGCGCCAAAGGACGAAAAGGGGAGACGGCCGACCGGAGTAGAGCTTATCGCCTGAGAAGTCACCTAATTACTATAGCAAATAGAGAGAGTTCTCTTGGCATTCTATCCCCTATAGAGAATTTGTTGAGTCTGTATTCTAGTTTAGTGCAACCCTAGTAGGTCATAGGATAGGTTAGGGTCGAGTCCTTAGGCTAGGCTTGGCGCTGGCATCCTGGAGGACCTGCTGAAGATGAAGGAATGCAGCTGTTGGAGCTGCCATTATCAAACAGATGAAAAAGGATTCAAACCAGACGAAACGGCGACGTTTTGGCGAAGGCGGGTGTTTCTAATTTGAAGATTAAATGGAACGATGGCGTTTAACACACGCGGGAAGCAGTTAAAACGGTTGGTTTAATGAAGCTGCGTCGTTTTGAGCGTGAAGAGGGAAATTCGAATTGGAGCATACTGCGTCGTTTGGAAGCAGCTCAGCTGAACTCATATATATCGAATTGGGGATTAGGGTTCTTCAGTCTGAAAAGTTCCCAAATCGAATCTTGGAGCGTTCTTGAGAGTCCGATCAATTGAGAGCTCCTGAGTGTTCCTTGTGAAGCTGATGAGTGCGGCGAGGAGTATCGCAGCACGAGAGCTGATTGTCGAGAACATTCGCTGGGTTGTCTGGACGGCTGTGGCCGTGGATGCGACTGGAAGCTGCAGCTGGGAGTTCGTCTTCTCAAATCGTCCAGGGGCTTCTGAAGGGGGCTTAATCCCTTTTTCTCAATCGTCTTCTATTTTCTGTTCGTTGGTTGCTTTTGATTTTGGGTTAAGGGTTGCAAGGGTTGTAGTTTAAAGTCTATATGCCCTAGGTTGTAATTGTGCCATAACAGTGATCAATAAAAGTGAAATCGAGGGGTTGAGCAATTCCCAGTTGAGGCTCCAAGGATTGGCAAGTACTCTAATTGGAGTGCTTGAAACCTCGTAAAAATCCTTGAGCAAATTTTCTTTATTGAACTTTAGCATTTGAGGATTTGAGTATTGACTGGAAATTGGCTAAGAACGTGATTTAGGTTCATCAAATTGGTATCTAGAGCCTTAAGTGTCCTGTCCGTTACTGCGTGATAGGTTTCTTGGTCTTTGAAGTCTACACTTGTGCTTCTTGATCTGTTGATCTGTTGGCATGTGTGATTGATCATTGCCTCTGTTTTGATCTTGTGGCCTGCTCTCTTTTCTGCTGCTTGCCTGCTTGAACTACTCTACTCCTGATTTTGCTATTGACTGTTGGCCTGCTGTTTGCATCATGGGTGATACTAGAATTAAACCTTTTGATGGCAACATGGATTTTGTAATGTGGAAAGTAAAAATGAAAGCAATCTTAGTAAAAGAAAAGTGCTATAGGGCTGTCTCTGAAGAGTGGGTAAATCCTACTTCTGACGATGCTAAACTTGAAATGAAAGAGCATGCTTTGTCTGAAATAATGATTAGACTTACTGATGATGTGATGAGACAAGTTGTTGAAATAACTGATCCTAAGAAACTGTGGGATACATTAGATGAATTGTATCTAACCAAGTCCTTGCCTAATAGAATTGCTCTACTTAGCAGATTCTTTACGTTTAAAATGGATGTGTCTCTAACCATTCATGAAAACCTTGATATATTCTTAAAGATGACTCAAGATTTATCTAGGTGTAAGGATAAAATAGAAGAAACTCATAAGGCAGTGATATTGTTGAACTCTTTACCCCCTCAGTTTGATATTGTCAAAGATGTCATTCAATATGGTGGAGATGAATTAACTATGGCTAGAATCACTGGATCTGTTATACAGAAAAATGAGTTTCTTAAGGTTTTCAAAACAAACAAAGGTTCTAAAACTGAATCAAAAGGAGAACCTAGGCAAGAGGTCATGTTATTTAAGGGTAAATCCAAACACAACTTCAAGTCTAAGAAATCAGTGAAGCCTGAATCTGATGATAGAGCTTCTGAGAAGCCTAAGTCCACTGCAAAATGCTATTATTGTAATAAACCTGGCCATTTTGCTAACAAATGCTTTAAGAAAAGGAATGATGATCAGAAAAAGGATAAAGGATCTAAAGAGAATAAAACTGGATTTTCTAACATCTGTGAGGCTAATGAGCTGCTGTGTGTAAGTGCTGATGATAAAAATGCTGATATGTCAACTTAGATTCTTGACTCTAAATGCACACTTCATGCTACCCCTTATAAATGCTTATTCTCTTCTTTTGAATACTGTGATGGTGGTGAAGTTAAAATGGGAGATCATACATCTTTAAATATTAGAGGTGTAGGATCTGTTCCTATTGTTATGTTTGATGGAGTGACTAGGATTTTGCAAAGGGTAATGTGAGTTCCAAACCTTAGAAGGAATCTCATGTCTGAATCTGCCTTTGATGATCTTGGCTGTCAAATTCACACTGAAAATGGTATAAGGGAAGTTATTAAAAATGGAAAAGTGGTAATTAGAAGCATTAAGAAAGGTGGCTTGTATCATGTGCAGTGTGCTAATGAACTGAATGTTGGTCAAGGAACTGATGCCAAACTTAATGAAACTAGGAAATGGCATGCTAGAATGAGACATATTGGACATAAAGGGATGCATCACCTGTTTGCTAATGGTTTGTTAAAAACTAAGCCTGTTGAATTACCTTTTTGTGAAGATTGTGTTCTTGGCAAGAAATCTGCTAATGCTTTCCCTACATCCTCCTTTACTCTCAATTCTGTGCTTGAGTATGTTCATAGTGACTTATGGGGCCCTGCCCAGATTTCTACTATAGATGGTAGGAAATACTTCATGTCATTAATTGATCATTACTCTAGGAGAGTGGATATATTTACTGAAATCTAAGGATAAATTATTTGATAAATTTCTTGAATGGAAAGCACTTGTTGAAGGACAATCAGGCCTTAAACTGAAATGTCTTAGAACTGATAATGGGCTTGAATTTTGCAACACAACTTTTACTGAATATTGTAAGAAACATGGCATTAAAAGGCATCTTACTGTACCTGGCACACCACATCAAAATGGGACTGCAAAAAGGATGAACCGAACACTGTTGAATAAGGCTAGATGTTTGCTAATTAATTCTGGTCTTAAGAGTTCATTGTGGGGTGAAGCTATTAACACTGCTGCATACTTAGTTAATAGGTCTCCTTGTTCTGCAATTGATTTTAAAATCCCACAAGAGGTCTGGTCTGGTAGGAAAGTATCCTTAGATCATTTGAGAATTTTTGGCTGTGCTGTTTATGCTAAAGTAAATAATGGGAAACTAAATCCCAGAGCTGTTAAGGGTGTTTTTATTGGGTATCCTGTTAGGGTTAAGGGTTATAAAATTCTTCTTGATCAACCTGGTGCATAGAAAGTAATTGTGGCCAGATCTGTCACCTTTAATGAGGAAGATTTCCCTTATAAGACTAAACTGACTAATGTGTCTAATGATGCAGGGGAACCTAGTGATTCTCCTGTAGCTTTTATCCCAAGTACCTACCAGCTAGCACCTGAGGAAAACCAAGGCCCTGATGAAACTGAACAAGCAAGTGCCCTGCCTGACTTAGGGGGGCACAGCTCTGATCAAAGTCCACCTGATCCACAAGGTGGTGAAAATGATGTTGAGGTAACCCAAGGAAATGAGAATGGAATTAGTAATACCCCTCATAACTTTGATGGGGAACAAGTAAGTAATTCGTCCATTCCTCATATAGAATTTGGATCCTTGTCTAGGAGTTTACATGCTAGAAATGATGAGAGCCTGGGTCAAGCAACAGTGGACCCAGTGCCTTTTGATAATGTTGTTGAACATGATGTTGTGCATAATGTTGTGCCTGACTTAAGTACCTATCAATTGACTAGAGATAGGGAACCTAGACTTAGGATACCAAATAGGAGATATGCTGCAAATCTGGTTGAATCTGTTACTGCTCATTCTGCTGTGACTGATACCTGCACTTATCTGGTTGAATATGCTTTGGTTGTGGCTGATGCTGTCAAATATGTAACTCCTGAATCTTATAATGAAGCTGTCAATGGTAAACAGTCAAATGAATGGAAACTAGCAATGAATGAAGAAATTCAATCTATGTATGCTAACAATACTTGGACTTTGATGCCTAAGCCTAAAGATGTAAGGATCATTGATTACAAATGAATTTTTAGAATAAAAGAAGGAAATAGTTTTAATGATCCCCTAGATTTAAGGCTAGACTTGTTGCAAAGGATTTTAGCCAAAAAGAGGGAATTGACTTTAATGAGATTTTTGCACCAGTTGTGAAATATAAAACTATGAGACTTCTTTTGGCTATGGGTACTGTTTTTGACTGGGAGTTAGAACAAATGGATGTTAAAACAGCTTTCTTACATGGTGATTTGGATGAAACCATTTATATGAGCGAACCAAAGGGTTTTGAAGATAAAAAGTGTCCTGATCATGTCTGCTTTCTAAATAAATCTATATATGGGCTGAAACAATCCCCTAGACAGTGGAACTGGAAATTTAATGAGTGCATGATGTCTTTAAAATTTACTAGAAGCAAGTATGATACCTGTTTGTACTTAAAAAGGAAAAACAAGGACTGCTTGTTTGTATTGTTGTATGTTGATGACATTTTGCTTATGAGTAACTCTAAGGCTATGATTGCTGTTATTAAGAGGGACTTGAAAACTCATTTTGACATGAAGGACCTAGGAGAAGCTAAGAAAATATTAGGAGTCACTTTAATTAGGGACAGGCCTAATAAGAAAATGTTTCTCTCACAATCAGATTATATTGTTAAAGTGCTTAAAAGATTTGCTATGCTTGAATGTAAACCTACTAAAATACTCTTGGGAGGGCACTTGGAACTCACTAAAGATTTCTGACCTAAAACTGAAACTAAAAGGAAGAAAATGGCTGCTGTGCCTTATGATGTAGCTGTTGGGTCTGTTATGTATGCCATGCTGTGTACTAGGCCTGATTTAGCTTTTGCTGTGAGTGTCCTTAGTCGATTTATGTCTTGTCCTGGTGAAAAACATTGGGAAGGAATGAAGTATCTGCTGAAATATCTTGCTGGAACTACTGATATTGGTTTGATGTTTGCTAAACATGGATCTGAACATGACTTGTATGGCTATGTTGATTCTGACTTTGCTAGTAACAAAGATAATAGGAAATCAACAACTAGTTTCTTTTATACCTGGGCTGGTAACTGTATATCCTGGAAGTCCCAGCTTCAATCTGTGATAGCTCTATCCTCAACCGAGGCTGAGTATATAGCTGCTACAGAGACAGCTAAAGAGGCCATTTGGCTTCAAGAACTTCTAGGTGAACTTGAGATTGAAACTGGTGTGCCTGTTATTTTTATGGATAGCCAGAGTGCTCTTTGTCTATGTAAGGATCCAGTATACCATGAACGTTCTAAGCATATAGATATAAGGCTTCATTTCATAAGAGATAAGGTTGCATCTAAAGTGTTTTCGGTTGAGAAGATTTTAGGTGATGTAAATCCTGCTGACTTTGGCACCAAGATAGTGCCTGTGGATAAGTTTCTGTTTTGCAGGGATGCCCTGCATATCAGTGGTGTTGGCTAACACCTCAGGTAAGCTGAGCCTATGATACTGGAAGTTGCTCACTCTCCTTGATTTCACTTAGATCACTGGCACGTACATTGGCACAAACTAGAATAGGAGGGCATTTGTTGAGTCTGTATTCTAGTTTAGTGCAACCCTAGTAGGTCATAGGATAGGTTAGGGTCGAGCCCTTAGGCTAGGCTTGGCGCTGGCATCCTGGAGGACCTGCTGAAAATGAAGGAATGCAGCTGTTGGAGCTGCCATTATCAAACAGATGAAGAAGGATTCAATCCAGACGAAACGGTGACGTTTTGGCGAAGGCGGGTGTTTCTGATTTGAAGATTAAATGGAACGATGGCGTTTAATACACGCGGGAAGCAGGGAAATTCGAATTGGAGCATACTGCGTCGTTTGGAAGCAGCTCAGCTGAACTCATATATATCGAATTGGGGATTAGGGTTCTTCAGTCTGAAAAATTCCCAAATCGAATCTTGGAGCGTTCTTGAGAGTCCGATCAATTGAGAGCTCCTGAGTGTTCCTTGTGAAGCTGACGAGTGCGGCGAGGAGTATCGCAGCACGAGAGCTGATTGTCGAGCACATTCGCTGGGTTGTCTGGACGGCTGTGGCCGTGGATGCGACTGGAAGCTGCAGTTGGGAGTTCGTCTTCTCGAATCGTCCAGGGGCTTCTGAAGGGGGCTTAATCCCTTCTTCTCAGTCGTCTTGTATTTTCTGTTCGTTGGTTGCTTTTGATTTTGGGTTAAGGGTTGCAAGGGTTGTAGTTTAAAGTCTATATGCCATAGGTTGTAATTGTGCCATAACAGTGATCAATAAAAGTGAAATCGAGGGGCTGAGCAATTCCCAGTTGAGGCTCCGAGGATTGACAAGTACTCTAATTGGAGTGCTTGAAACCTCGTAAAAATCCTTGAGCAAATTTTCTTTATTGAACTTTAGCATTTGAGGATTTGAGTATTGACTGGAAATTGGCTAAGAACGTGATTTAGGTTCATCAGAATTATTTCAACGTTCCAGTTCCCATAGATTTGTTTTTACACAATCCTGAATGCAAACTAATAGAATGGGTTCCATTTCCATCCGTTGGCTTATCTCAGCAATAATGTCATCCCTTCTCCAAAAAAGGAGTTGAAAACTCACAAGGTTACCACAGGTTGATGACTTTTTACTGCCATCTGTTCATTCTGCTTGTTATGCAGATTAAGGTAAAGCAGCATTGATGTAAGCCAATTATAGGAACATTAAGGTAAAGCAAGCAGCATTTATGTACTTGCATATAGATACGTCATATCTATTGTTTAGGTGAAATGTGTTCACCCCATCCCCCCATTCTTGTAGATCCAGAGAAATTCACAGTTAAACTGATGCAGGCAATGTGGCTATATATTGTTTCAGGTTAAAAGTACACAGCTTCTGCATCCATAATATAGTAGTACCTGGGATGATGATCATCATAAGCGTACGAGCTTATATTTTCTGCATCAGATTCAAACTTTTTCACCAGGTGGCGTAGCATAGCTGAAATCACTAGCTAAGACGATTGCTTGCCTAGGAGTTGGGCAAGAGTCGTCCATTATACATTTTGTCCAGCAGTTCTTTTGCACCAGGCCGTCTAAGTAAACCTTTGTTATTCGGCACACCAGTTCCGAGGCAAACTGGGCAGACCAACTTTCCACGCCCTGCACCGACAGTTAAGTCAAAAAAGAAAACAGACATCAATTACTAAGTTGAATAGTCGACTTAAGAGTAACTACAACGATTTTTTAGATGCCAAGTAGTTTCATTAAATCATTATATCCGTCGTTTCCGTTGTCGAGGAATTTGTAATCTATAAAAGGCATAAAATTGGGGAGGCACACAGGTAGGTCCCTTACCGTAACAATTTGGACATTCGGTAAATACATAGACATCTTTGGCTCGTTTTCTGTTGAGAGCTTTCCACTTTCCTGTACCACCACACATATCACCTAAACCGGAAAAAAAAAATCATATGTACAAATGTTGTCAATATTGAAAGTAATGGGAAAAAAATATTTCAAATAGAGAGATTCGTGACGCCTTAAAAACTAACTATGAACAATTTCAAATAGTCACTTAATGTCGTGCATTTTGAAAAATATTCAACGAGGTACTCATCACCATACGGCTCCTTCTCTGGTTAAGTTTTAGAAGAACAATAGCTAGGTATTGGAAGTACACAATGCAGATGTAAGAGCTCTGAGCTTTCCTTGTGCCATAAAGAAGGTTGTACTTACAAATTATAGCACCGCTGCCCTGACAATTACGGCAGACGGACCATTCCTTTCCTTGAAGACCTGCCGCACTTGCCACTATAGATGAACTCCCGACTTTGCTAATCAGACTTACGGTTGAGCATAGACATGCCAGACAGAGTCGACGTGATGTTGTTTGGTCGTTTTCCTAAGGAATCAGATACTCTAGTAAAGTATTAGGAAAAAAAAATAAAGTCAAACTCGTAGATGAGTATGAAGGTTCATATCGAGATAAAAGCCAAAAGTTGCTCAACACAGTCAGCCATTTCCAATCACATAACTAGATAGAAAGCTTAAACTTCTCCCTTGACATGCTATGAAAAAATACCCACAATCATACAGCCTCTTCAAGAAACAGCTAGTGCTTGGCGATAAACAAAAACTACAGAAACCGGGAATGTGGTCTTAAGTGGACAACTAAGAGGCAAAAAGAAACAACAACAAATATTTAGTTTAGACAAGTATCCTGTACAAGTTCAATTATTTAAACCCATCGCACCTTCTCTGAACTTGAAGACGGGTGGTCTGAGGCGTCAAGAGGGGAGCTCTGATTTCCCAAAGTGGATCGGACATGAAGGCTAGTAGACTTCAAGTTGACTGTCATACAAAGTGAAAGAAAAGTTACAACGGAAAACAGAATGTAGCGTATCTGGATAAGAAACGCCATAGCCAGTAAAACTAAGAACATTTCAGTGAAATTATAGTTTTGATTGAAATGGCAAGAAACCCTAAAGACAAAGTAGTATTGAAAGTGGAAACGAGGGGGAGCTTACAGTGAGTTGGAGTTGCTGAGGTTGATAGGGAGGAGAGACGTGGAGCGGCGGAGGATGGGAAGTGGAGAAGAAGCAGATGATGATGAGATGTCATTATTTCCTACCTCTGGTTTGAGTTTTCTGGTAGCCAGCCAACGGCCAATGCCATATGGATAGATATCGTATATGCGGGTCAACACTTTACTTACCCACGGAACCCCCCAAAAACCCATGTATTAAACTTACAAATTTCAATTTCACAAAAATATTTAGGGAAAAGTACAAAAGGTGGTATGAACTACCACTCTTTTGCAAAATCTTGTCCGAACTATACACATTTTCAAAATCTTGTCTAATTTTAATTAATGGACCAAATTGCAATTCTGAATAATACAATGAGCACCCAAACCTTTCAAAAATTATGTAATTGAAATATTTTTTTTGTTGGATCAAATAAATCAAATATGATTTTGAAATGTATTTGGTTTATCCAAAAAAAAATTGGTTGTACTCTTCCCTAATTTAAAATTTATGTATTTGATTTGATTAAATGCATTTGGTTCGATCTAATAAAATAATTATAAATCAAGGGTTTGGATCAAATACAAACCAATATTATAAATAAAAACTACAAACCCATAAAAAATTTGACACGTGTCAAAATGAACCAATCAAAATTCAGCCGAGAATTCTCCCGTCGGGGTTCTTTTTATAAATAAAAAAACACATGTGGACTTATTTAAAAATATATAAAAGATAATAGGGGTACAATCGTCCTAAAATTCGCTACAGTAAAATTCGAATTTCGCTACAGTACGTTTTTAAGTCTGAACAATAAGAATAAATTTTGACTTTGCTACAGTAAAATTGACTTTTACTGTAGCAATTTTGATTGTTGCTACAGTAATGTTCAGACTTAAAAAAACATTGTTCAGACTTAAACCAGTAATGATAATACTTGAAAAAACAATGTTCGTTCAGACTTAAAAAAACATTGTTCAAACTTAAACCAGTAATGACAATACTTGAAAAAATAATGTTCGTTCAGACTTAAAAAACATTGTTCAGACTTAAACCAGTAATGACAATACTTGAAAAAATAATGTTCGTTCAGACTTAAAAAAACATTGTTTAGACTTAAACCAGTAATGACAAATACCTGAAAAAATAATGTTCGTTCAGACTTAAAAAAACATTGTTCAGACTTAAACCAGTAATGACAATACTTGAAATAACATTGTTCAGACTTAAAAAACATTGTTCATACTTAAACCAGTAATGACAATACTTGAAATAACATTGTTCAGACTTAAAAAACATTGTTCATACTTAAAAAAATAATAATGAGACTTAAACCATTAACGATCAGACTTAAATAACATTGTTCATACTTAAACCAGAATGACAATACTTGAAATAACATTGTTCAGACTTAAAAACATTGTTCATACTTAAACCAGTAATGACAATACTTGAAATAACATTGTTCAGACTTAAAAAATCATTGTTCATACTTAAACCAGTAATGACAATACTTGAAATAACATTGTTCAGACTTAAAAAACATTGTTCATACTTAAACCAGTAATGACAATACTTGAAATAACATTGTTCAGACTTAAAAAAACATTGTTCATACTTAAAAAATAATAATGAGACTTAAACCATTAACGATCAGACTTAAAAAACATTGTTCGTACTTTTGATGAAATAATAATGCGCCTGTGTCAGAATTTGATGAAAGCCTAGTATTTTTTGGGTGGAAACGGCATTCTGAGCAAGACTCACAACCTCGTGGTGAGGTCGGTGTTTTTAGGGCAAATTCGATCATCTGAAGGGTCAAATTCATGTTTTAATCAAAAATAATAATATAAAAAAATTCGTGTTTTAATCATCTTTAATTTTAAGTCTGATCATAGAATTCTTTTTAAGTATGATCATTACCATTTTAAGTCTGATCATTAAGAATTTTTAGTCTGATCATTGCTTTTTTTTAAGTCTGATCATTAAGTCTTTTAAGTCTGAACACTACCATTTAAGTCTGAACACTACCTTTTTAAGTCTGAACACTACCATTTAAGTCTGAACACTACCATTTAAGTCTGATTATTAAGTATTTTTAAGTGTGAACATTAAGTATTTTAAGTCTGAACATTACCATTTAAGTCTGAACACTACCTTTTTAAGTCTGAACACTACCATTTAAGTCTGAACACTACCATTTAAGTCTGATTATTAAGTATTTTTAAGTCTGAACATTAGTATTTTAAGTCTGAACAATAGTATTTTAAGTCTGAACAATAGTATTTTATGTCTGATTATTAAGTATTTTAAAGTCTGAAAATTAGTATTTTAAGTCTGAACAATAGTATTTTAAGTCTGAACAATAGTATTTTATGTCTGATTATTAAGTATTTTAAAGTCTGAACATTAGTATTTTAAGTCTGAACAATAGTATTTTAAGTCTGAACAATAGTATTTTATGTCTGATTATTAAGTATTTTAAAGAAGTCTGAACAATAGTATTTTAAGTCTGAACAATAGTATTTTATGTCTGATTATTAAGTATTTTGAAGTCTGAACATTAGTATTTTAAGTCTGAACAATAGTATTTTAAGTCTGAACAATAGTATTTTATGTCTGATTATTAAGTATTTTAAAGAAGTCTGAACAATAGTATTTTAAGTCTGAACAATAGTATTTTATGTCTGATTATTAAGTATTTTAAAGTCTGAACATTAGTATTTTAAGTCTGAACAATAGTATTTTAAGTCTGAACAATACCAACTTTTGGACTAAATTGAAAATAAAATTATTATGTTTTATACCCATTCGTGTGAAATGACTATTATACCCCTCCGTGTTTTCTCCGGGATTTCGACTAAACTGGGACACGTGTCGGCTTTATAATCGGTTTGTAGTTTTTATTTATAAACAGGTTTGTACCTGAACCGCACCCATAAATCAATATATATTTTAAATTTTTTAAGATTTACAATAATTGTTTTTTTAGAATTACAATAAATTGTTAACCGCACCATGATTTATAGCCTAAATTTTTAAATATTCAAATTTCGTTCTTAACTAATTTATATATATTATATATGCAAATTTCGTTTTTAGTTTGGTTTCGTTAAACGACTTTAGTTTGGTTTCTGAACTGGTGAATGCAATTTGTATATTTAAAAATGAAATTTGCATATATAATATATATAAATTAATTAAGAACGAAATTTGACCACTTTTCACCTCTCTGAAAAATCGTTAAACGATTTTAGTTTGGTTTCTGAACCGGTGAATGCATATATTCTGATGAATTGGTTCTCCTTTTTCTTTTAGTTGTGATTTTACTACTATTAAGATGCGTATGTTTCTGCCAATTTGTATATTTAAAAACAAAATTTGCATATATAATATATATAAATTAGTTAAGAACGAAATTTGTATATTTAAAAATTTAGGGTATAAATTATGGTGCAGTTAACAATTTATTGTAATTATAAAAAACAATTATCGTAAATATTTAGACAATTTAAAATATATATTGGTTTATAATTATATTATTAGATCGAACCAAATGCATTTAATCAAATCAAATACATGAATTTTAAATTAGGGAAGAGTACAACCAATTTTTTTTGGATAAACCAAATACATTTCAAAATCATATTTGGTTTATTTGGTCCAACCAAAAAAATATTCTAATTACATAATTTTTGAAAGGTTTGGGTGCTCATTGTATTATTCAGAATTGCAATTTGGTCAATTAATTAGAATTGGACAAGATTTTGAAAATGTGTATAGTTCTGACAAGATTTTGCAAAAGGGTGGTAGTTCATACCACCCTTTTGTTCTTTTCCCAAATATTTATGTTAATCCTCAAGACATGAATTATCATTAAAACATAAGAGCAAACCGACTTTATTTATATAACCTGTAAATCGTCTAAGAAGTTAGATCAGTCGAAATTTTGAAATTTTGTAATCGAACAAGGAAGGTCAGTGTAATCTTTTTGTCTTAACGCCAAAATATTCCGACTTAAGGTCAAAGTGTTCGGATTTACGGTCAAAATATTTGTACTTTAAGACTAAATGCTCAACCATAAAAAAGTATTGTTCAGCAATCATAAAGCTTATACAGTGTGTTGTGTAAAGATATTAAAGCAAAATATAGAGTGTTTAGCTCATATTAATCGTGAATGGAATAAATTTGTTCAAGTAAATAACTATGTGCTAAAAAAAATAACGCAAAATGATCATCATTATACCAAATGAACTAATGATCAGTATTAAGATTAAATATTCATACTTAAGACTAAATATTCAGACTTAATGCTAAATGTTCAGAGTCAAGGTCAAAATGTTTCAGACTTGAGGATAAATGTTCAGTGATTGGGGCGCGGTAATCACAAATTTCTACAACTCCTCTGACTTCGACTCGTGTTTCGACCTTCAAAACGACCTCGTCTGCTCTCAGTGAACTAGAGAGTTGTAGAGCTTTGAGTTAGCTACGCAACGTCGTATAGCTCGCCTCCATTGAATCTTTCGTATGTTCTTAGCACTCCTTCAAAGCATCAAAGGTCTACCCTGCCATTGTGGTGAATTAAACTTTAGAATGCGCATTTAGGCACATAATCTTTCCAATGATCAATGATTTAGCTAAATGTTCAGTGATAAAGCTAAATGTTCAAACTTAAGTCAAAATATTCAGACTTAAAATTAAATGTTCAATTAAATCATAATTTTATACAGTGTGTTGTGTAATGATATTGAAGCAAAATAAAGAGTTTGTAGCTTACATTGACCGTCAATGAAATAAATTTGTTCAAGTAAATAACTACGTTCTAAAAAAAATAACGCTACATCAGCAAGACATCAAATGAACTAATGGTCAGTATTAAGACTAAATGTTCACAATTAAAGACTACATGTTCGCACTAAAAGCTAAATGTTCAGACTTAAGGTCAAAAAGTTAAGACTGGCTGGGACATTGCTAAACAGCTTTAACGATGCCTTATCTGCCCCCCGTTCGTCGGAAAATCCCCTATTTTTGGTTCATTCTGATGCCTTATCTGCCCCCCGCCCCTTGGTTCGCCCTCACGTTCGTTCGCTCGCCCCCACGTTCGCTCGCTCGCCCCCACGTTCGCTCGCTTTTGAACAAATTTTTTTTTGAAATTTTTGATTAAACACCTATCTTCGGTTGCTATTTTTCTAAGATTAACCTTCTAATTTCATCTCGGATTAAACATGAAAGTTATAGAACATTCAATTAGCTTTCTATCCATATATAGATCATCTTCAACGGACAATGCATGACGCCTCTATGAGCTTCCGAAAGTTGGTTCGGACCCCCTTGATTTCGGCAAACTTCAATCAAACATCTAGTTTTGGTCACTGTTTTTAATAGCTTAACCTCAAATTTCATCTTTAAGTAAACATGAAAGTTATAGAACATTCTGTTAGCTTTCTATACATATATAGATCATGTTCAACGGACACCAGATGATGCCTTTATGAGCTTCAGAAGATTGGCTCGAATCCCCCCAATTTCGGCAAATTTCAACTAATTGTCTATCTTTGATCGTTGTTTTTATCAGCTTAACCTCCGAAATTCATCTTGCATTAAACATGAAAGTTATAGAAAATTCAATTAGCTTTCTATCAATACATAGATCATCTTCAACGGACACCGGATGATGTCTTTATGAGCTTCAAAAAGTTGGCTAATCATTAGCGGACTTCAAACATATGTCATGTTTCGACTTAGTTTTCAGTCACCTTAACATTAGACTTGTGCCTAGATGTAAGTATAGAAGTTGTAGCCCTTATGGTCAGCTTCATGCGCAAGGTGATTGATTTCTCAAGTGGTGCTCAGTCTACCTGTTATATGTTAAAGTTGTTAAGGTTGCATGTGATTGACTATGTACACTTGTTATGCGTTCTTACTTTACTTATATTTTTGGTTGCTTAAACGTCTGATTGATATCTTGATATCAATTGAAGAGTTGTAGGCCGTCAAATTATCTCTCCAATGATATATATCTCGATCTTATAGGGTAATCGACGTGTCTTCTATGACCTCTCAAAGTTAGATCGGTAATGAACTTTATATGAATTCAAACTTTGATATTTTACTAGAAAATAACTTATATCATCAAATATGAGGAATATATATATAGGAAAAAAAATTCCGAATACAACCTATAGCCTTATTCATCAAAAAAAAAATTTTGGGACCCCATCACAAAGTTCGCCCCCCATCGGTCGAGTCCTGGATCCGCCACTGACCTCAAGGATCTCATTCATGGTGAGGATCATAGTGGATTGGTGCTATTTCACCCTACTGGCATTCGGAAACCGCTTAATAGGGACAGAAATTTTTTAGGTGAAAGGGTAGAAGTTTGAGAAGAGTAAACTGCCAAGGAATATGTATCCAGCAGAATAAGTCCATATCAGGGAAGCCCATCTCTTGCTACCAGTGTCCGTGGAAGTCATTATGTGTGAAGCAAACCAATATAAGGGAGGGCATGCTGACAAGAAGCGAGTAGAAACCTGCCCAACATCAATAGCATATCAATGTTCCGAAATAAGCATGTTCGTATACTGTCAATAGAACGTGAAAACTGGGTTGTTATATCTCAGCTATGTATGCATGCAGTACGCAAACTACAAATCACAGCAACATGTGCTTATTTTTTTTTGATTCATAGTGGTCCTAAGAACCATCAAAAAACTTGGCTCACTATAATGTGAGACCAAACTACAGCTTGAAGTATTACACGACTCTTCTCACTACTTAGAGACCACTTACTCTAAAAGAGTTTACAAGTTACTATTAAAATGATCCTGGATACTGACCAAGTCTACATGATGGAGCATCATTGCTGTCTTCCCTCTTCTTACACTTGGCTTGTATCCTGGTGTGGGAGCCTCTTGCATATACATCTTCTCCCACCTTCTATAGCCATACTCCTGGGGTGAGTTGCTTAGTAATTGTCTCGAACCTCTTGTATACACCTGCTGATTGTTGATATTGTGTACGGACATTTTGAGCTTCGGTATTTAGCCCACCATGCTAAACGAGCCTTCACTAACTCGCAAATCTCAGCTGCTGATCTCTTCTTTTTTTGGAAGCATCTTAGGTTTCTTTCTTCCCAAATAGACCATATAATCGCATAGCACAAAATTTTCCAAAGCCTCTTGTACGTTTTAGAGGTGCCTTCGATCTTCCCACTCTCAAGAAGCCCTCTTGCTGATTGCGGGAATACCCAGCATGTTCCCCACCAACCAAGGCTTCTACTCCATAAATCCCGACTCCATGTACAATGAATTAATATATGATCTGTTGTTTCAATGTCATTGCCACATAGATCACAGGATAGGTCCTGGCTGTTTCGAAGGATTCTTCTTCTTTGGAGGAACTCTTTGGATGGTAGACTGTCTAGAAAAATCCGCCATATCAACATTTCAACTTTTGGGGGTGCCAGTCCTGACCAAAGCTGAAAGGGAATTTCCTCCCAATTTTTCTTTTGTACTTTGATTTCCATGGCAGCTTTCAACAGAGAATTTGTACTGAAGATACCATCTGCTGAAAACGACCAAATTATTTTATCATCTTCCCGGGCTTTCAGCTGGAAATGCTTTAAGCCTTCCTCCAACTCCTTCCTTTTCGACTCTTCCCATTGGTAAAGATTTCTTCTGAACCTCAACTGCCACTGCCATATTCCTTCATTCCAACTACCCATTTCTTGCACCGAAGCTTGATTATTTTCTGCCAGTAGAAACAGTTTCGGGTATTGCTCTTTTAAAGACCTATTCCCCATCCACTCATCTTGCCAGAATTTTATCTCACTGCCATTACCGAGCTTCAACTTCAAACCTTCTCTAAAAGCCTGAGCCACCTCCGTATTTCCTTGAACTATGTTAAGGATATCTTTCCAGCACTTTGAAAGCTTACTTGATTGAATTAATATCTCCTTGGGATCATGGGCATTCTTTATTGCGTACTTATCTAGGACCATTCTTCTCCAAAGACCCCCTTTGCCGGAGATCAACTTCCACCACCATTTGGTTAAGAGGACCATGTTCTTTTCCACCAAGCCCTGGATGCCCAACCCCCCATACTTCTTCGGTCTTGTGACTGTTTAGGTAAATGAGCTCAAAATGTTGTACAAACTGTTTAGGTAACATGTTTTCAAAAAAAAAAAATCTGTTTAAGTAACATTAATTTTCCAGTTACATTTACATTTACAACATTGTCTGATATGCTATTTTTCTTGCAGTGGTTTTCGTATAGAAAGCAACTGTATGATGCTCATTACCTGTATGTGCATTACAAAAAATGCTGTTGCTACCATAAATGCCAAATGAAGCACGAAAGGGATTAAAAAGACAGGATAGTATCTTGACGACATTGATACTTCATAATCAACTGGAGTTGCTTTTGTCCCTGATCCTTGGACTATTTTCCTTTTCCTGAAATGTTGATTATCTGCAGAACAAGAACAATCATTGGAATATTTTTCTCAAAGAAAAAACCATTGTCACTAAAAAAGAATTTCAGTTTAATCAGCAGTCCAAATAAAAAAAAATTACAATCATGGTTATCATGTTTTTTGTGGCTGAAGAAAAACCTTACTAAATACCCTATTTCTTAATGAAGGCCTTTCGATTAATGGTACCCACCTCGCTGTGTAGTGGGGACTTTGAAGGACTGTCGACGTTTAGTCTCTGACCTGCTGATGAGAAGAGTTCATTCTTTTCTTCATTAGAAGCTTTAAAACCCAGTGAGATGAAAAGACTGGGCCGTAACCGCATGAAATGAACAACTGAGCAAATAGCCAAAAACAATATCGGGGATGCAAGGAGAAGGTTTGGCAACTGTTTAAGCTGAAAGTATCTCAAGAAACCAACTCCCCTGTGATGGAAATAAGATTTAACAAATGATATAGAAACAGTTCAACTGATATACAAATGATGAACGTTAGTCTAGAAGTGCTGTTTTCCGTATAATGTAAACTAAAATTAAGACAGGAAATTAGAAGATATTCAGGTTAATACCAGTAACAACTCTGGATATAATTGTACAGCAATGGTACTCTAGCTGAGCACCATGGGCTGATTTCATCTGGTTTCCTTCCAAGGCAGATGTTGTAGTATCCATAAGCTTGGAATGCAACTAATGGTACAAAAATACAAACTGACCGTAAAACTCCGAGAATAAGAAACTTAATAGCTGCCTGAAACAAGAGAAGTGGACTTAGTATTCAAAACTAATAATCTTACTGGGAGGTAGAGGTACTATGACATATTGTTTCCAGACCACTTTATAATTTTCTTCTGTTGCATCCCAATAGCTAACGTAAAATTTGATTACCAATATCCATGTTTCCAAAGAAATCAAAAGTTGTCTTTTGATGAAAGTCGAAGAAAGAAAAGAGATAATAGCAACTTACAAAAGCAGACTTTCTATGGAGGGTGGCATCATATGTTTGTAGGATTAATAACTAATCCTCCCAGGATCACAATATAGTGGCACACAATTCTCACTAATTTTGGTGGACTGTAAAAGAAGATAACAACTGATTTATTGTACTCAACGGAAATACACTCGTACAATTAAGCTAGGGAAAAACAACTTAGCCAGTACTGTTTCCTGACTAAATGTGAATTTAATCACACAAAGATCAGGCTAGCAGTATAGACTAAATAGGCAAAGCTTTGTAGAGAGAAGATGGAGGATTGTGAGATGATAATTACATGAGGCCATGACCTCTATTTATAGGGAAATGAATACTTGGAGGCTAAGTATTGGAGAGAAATATCCTTTGGCTTGGAGGCTAAGTTTGCTTGACTTGGAGGCTAAGTTTGCATGGATTACAAATTCAACACTCCTCCTTAATCCATGATCTTGCAACTCCAAGCATATATCGAAATAACTCAAACTTATCACTTGAGAGACCTTTGGTAAAGATGTCTGCAACTTGTTCATCAGTCTTGCAGAACTCTAACTCAATCTCACCATCTTTGACCAACTCTCGAATATAGTGATATCTGATCCCAATATGCTTGCTCCTGCCATGAAATACTGGGTTCTTGGCTAATGCTATAGCCGACTTGTTGTCACACATTATCTTCGTGGGGCCCTCTTGCTTATGTTTCAGGTCTTCCAATATTCGTCGAAGCCAGACTGCTTGACAAGCTGCGGTAGTTACTGCGATGTACTCCGCTTCAGCTGTAGAAAGAGCAACAACCTGTTGCTTCTTTGACGACCATGAAACCACTCCATCTCCTAGATAGAAAGTATAACCTGATGTACTCTTCCGAGTTTCCACATCACCGGCCCAATCACTGTCTGTATATCCTGTCAGACAAAATTCTTCTGTGTGAGAATACATAATCCCATAATCACTAGTACCACTGATATATCGAAGTATACGCTTCGCTACTAGCAAGTGCGACTGCTGCGGTTTCTCCATGAAGCGACTGATAAGTCCAACTCCGTACACTATATCTGGCCTAGTCGAAGTCAAGTATCGTAGACTTCCAACTATACTCTTGAAGTATGTGGGATTCACAAGCTCTCCAGTACCTTCTTTCATCATCTCCATCCTCTCTGCAACTGATGTTCTGACCGCCTTCATTCCCTCGAACTTAAACCTCTTCAAAATATCCTTGGCGTACTTCTTCTGTGAAATAAAGATTCCACTATCCGCCTGCTCAACCTCGATGCCTAAAAAATAAGACATCAGTCCCATGTCAGTCATCTCAAACTGACGAGTCATCGCTTCTTTGAACTCGATGAACATCTCCTCCGAACTTCCTGTGAATATCAAGTCATCCACATACAAGCATACTATCAGCATCTGTCCTTCAACACTCATCTTAATGTAGAGTGTGTGCTCGTAAGGACACTTCTGAAATTCGTTCTCTAGCATATACGTATCAATCCTCGCGTACCATGCTCGCGGGGCCTACTTCAGTCCGTATAGTGCTTTCTTCAGCTTGTAGACATTGTTATCTTTCCCTCTCTGCACATAGCCTGGTGGCTGATCAACATACACCTCCTCTTCTAGAACTCCGTTCAAGAATGCTGACTTCACGTCCATCTGGTGTATCTTCCACCTGTTTTGTGCTGCAAGTGCTATAATCATTCGAATGGTATCCATTCTAGCAACTGGTGCAAATACCTCGAAGTAATCGATACCAGGCTTCTGCCTGTATCCTTTTACCACTAGCCTTGCCTTCAACCGGTCCACCTGACCGTCGGGTCTGCACTTCGTCTTGTACACCCATTTCACTCCAATCGACTTCTTACCAACTGGTAAAGTCGTCAGCTCCCAAGTATCATTCATCTCAATGGAAGCTATCTCCGCATCCATAGCTTGTATCCACCCTTTGTCTTTTGCTGCTTCCTCGAACGTTACAGGATCACAATCTGCAAATAGACAAAAGTTCATCATGGTTTCATCTGGTGTGTCTGGCTCATCATCTCGGTAGACCACATAGTCATGATATCGAGCCGGTGGTCTTCTCTGTCGTGGTGGTAAACTGCTAGATTTTGACTCAGTTGTTTTCTCAGGTGAATCAACAACTGGTGCACGCCTATCTTCTGTAGGCTCCTCCTCAATATCGGCACGAGGTTCTCTAGCATCCGTTTGAGACCAATCCCAGGCCTCATCTTCGGCAAACTGTACATCTCGGCTGACAATCAACTCTCCCGTGTCAGGATCATAACACTTATAACCCTTTGTATCAGCACTGTACCCGATGAAGATGCATCGCCTACTCTTATCGTCCAGCTTCCTCCGTCGCTGATCTGGTATTTGGGGATATGCTATACACCCAAATACTCGTAGACAAGATACATCCGGCTTCACACCACTCCATGCTTCATCTGGAGTCTTTCCTTGAACTGCCTTCGTAGGACATCGGTTCAGTAAGAATACTGCACAAGATACCGCTTCTGCCCAATAAGGCTTCGGTAGCTCCTTGGCCTTTAACATGCTTCTGGCCATCTCAAAGATTGTGCGATTCTTCCTCTCAGCAATGCCGTTCTGCTGAGGTGTGTAGCTTGCAGTCAACTGCCGTCTGATTCCTTCGGCTCTGCAATAGCTTGAGAACTCCTTTGAAGTGAATTCTCCTCCTCTATCTGATCTCAGCGTCTTCAAGGTGTAACCACTTTGTTTTTCAACAAAGGTCTTGAATTCCTTGAACGTCCGGAAAGCCTCCGACTTTTCTCTCAAGAAATAGACCCAAGTCTTTCTTGAAAAATCATCAACAAGTGCCATTATGTATCGCTTTCCGCCAAGAGATTCTACCTCCACTGGACCACATAGATCCGTGTGAACCAGCTCCAATGGTTGGTTCGCTCATCTCGCCTTTCCTACTGGAAATGGCTCTCTGTGCTGCTTCCCTCGCAAGCACGCCTCACATGGTTGACTAGGAATTTGAATCGCCGGTAGTCCTGTCACCATTTTCTTTGTCGCCAATAATTTCAGTCCGTTGAAATTTAAATGGCCAAATCTGAGATGCCACAGCCAACTGCTGTCTCTCACCATCGTCTGGAAGTTCACTTCAACTCCCTTCTTAAGAATCCACGGGAACATTCGATTCTTTGTCATTGGGACCTTTGCAACGATCCTCCGGTCTTTACCTTCAACTGTGCAAACACCATCTCGAATAGAGATGGAATGACCTCTCTCCGATAGTTGCCCCAAGCTAAGTAGATTCCAACATAACCCGGGTACATAAAACACATTAGTAATAGTTACGTATGTACCGTCATTTGTCTTAATTTGGATGTCGCCTTTGCCCATGACTTGGATTTGCGACTTGTTTCCAAAACTGACTTCAGCACGAGCGGATTCGTCTAAGCGAGAGAATAACTCCTTTCTCCCGCTCATATGGTTGCTGCATCCGGAGTCAAGGTACCACACGTCTGTGTAGCCTCCACAAGTCTCCTTCGTCTTGCATGCTAGAACCATATTTCCATGCGCTTCGGAAGCATAAGCTTGCTCCACTCGCTCATTAGCTCGGCATTCAGACTTGTAGTGTCCGAACTTCTGACACTTGTAACACTGGACTCTGGACTTGTCACGCCCTCCAGTATGATCGCCTCGAGCTTGCTGAATATTGCTGCTACTGGCTTGGTCTCGTCCACCGTTATAATTTCAGCCTCCTCCTCGGCCTTGTCCACGTCCTTGACCTCCACGGCAACTTCCGCGAGTTCGTACTTCGACTCGACTTTGCAAAGCCTGCTCCTGGCTAGAGCCGTTCGCCTTCTGGTTTATCCGTTGCTCGTATGAACCCAGCGAACTCATGAGTCGATCAATCGACATCTTTGATGTGTCGTTTCCTTCTTCAATAGCTGCTACGACATATTCAAATTTAACGGGTAACGAGCGTAATACCTTTTCGACGACTCGTTGTTCTTCCAGCGCTTCTCCGTTAACTTTTAAATTGTTAACAACCGCTTGAACCCGTTCACAGTATGCCGACACGCTTTCCGAGTCAGTCATTCGTAGTGACTCGAAATCTCCTCGCAGTGTCTGTAGACACATCTGCATGACTCTTTCATCGCCTTTGTAAGCGTTTTCTAGAATGGTCCATGCCTTGTGGGATGTCTCCGCTTCTGATATTTTTTCAAATATCGGTTCCTCCATAGCTTGAAAGATCGCAAATAATGCTTTCTGATCTTTCTTACGAGTGTCCGCCAATAAATCTCTATCTTCCTTTTCAAGCTTGTCAAAAGCCTCTCCGACTACTTCGGTGTAGCCCGTCTCGACCAAACTCCATAAATCTTGGGACCGGAAAAATGCCTTCAATTGGATAGACCAATTTTTGAAATTCCGCCCATTGAATTTCGGTATCTGAAGTGGAATTGTGTTCGACATAATTGAACCACAATACTAAAATATCGCTCCTGATATTTTGTACGCAACACTCGCTTTGAGGCCAAATGTAGGATTAATAACTAATCCTCCCAGGATCACAATATAGTGGCACACAATTCTCACTAATTTTGGTGGACTGTAAAGGAAGATAACAACTGATTTATTGTACTCAACGGAAATACACTCGTACAATTAAGCTAGGGAAAAAACAACTTAGCCAGTACTGGTTTCCTGACTAAATGTGAATTTAATCACACAAAGATCAGGCTAGCAGTATAGACTAAATAGGCAAAGCTTTGTAGAGAGAAGATGGAGGATTGTGAGATGATAATTACATGAGGCCATGGCCTCTATTTATAGGGAAATGAATACTTGGAGGCTAAGTATTGGAGAGAAATATCCTTTGGCTTGGAGGCTAAGTTTGCTTGACTTGGAGGCTAAGTTTGCTTGACTTGGAGGCTAAGTTTGCATGGATTACAAATTCAACAATGTTCGGTGCAAAGTCTGAAAACAGACATAACCAGCATTAAGTATCCCATTTGACCGAACAGAACCAGATAGAGCAAGTAATATGATAGCAACACTCTTTTCACCGGAAAGTAAATGATAGACCCCTCCAACTGAAAGAAGAGAGTACAAACTTTCTGAGTATCTGGATAACAAAAGGATAAACAATTTAGAAACAAATATAACCAAAATTATTATACAATGGCTTCAGGCAAAAATGGTGAGAACATTACACTGAAGAATAAAAACTTGAAGCTGGATTAAAGCAGAAAAGAATGGCTGCCTGTAATGATGCTTTAGAGTCTTTTAATATGAGCAGTGAAAGTCTGTTGGGAATACAAAACGGAAAATCCTCGAAACGGTTAAATATCTGAAGTCTTAACAAAGAACAAAACTGTCATCAGTAACTAATGATAACACACTAAATATCAAAATCGAGCACCTCGTGTTACCGCGTTAACTTAAAATTTTGTTTCAAAAGGCACCTGGTTCTTTCTAAGAGTGAAAAGCTTGAGTCATGCAAGTTCATATGTTTAAGCCGCACTTGCAGGCCTCAATCTATGAGATCAAATTTAAGGTTAAAATTATCTTTCCTACTCATCAAATCTACTGTACTGAAGCCATGGGACACATAATCAAGACTAGCTCAAAACATACAAGTACATGTTGAGGCAAACACTCATCTGTACATATACACAGCTGCAAAAGAAAATGCAACAATGTTAAGCAGATAGCCTGAGACTCCCAACACAGCTCTCAGGCTGATCAGCGGAACAAGCGGCCTAAACACTGAAACATCGGAGTCAAGAAACCCAATCACAGACCACGGAAACAAAATGCAAGCATGGAAAGAGCTCAAAATGTAGTAAATGAGTACATAAAGATACTAAGGACTTACCACACCAGTGTATGACAAAACACGCATACATATTGGAAACAGCAGCAGGAAAGCATATGTATGTTCGTACTCATACCCACACTGCGCAATCCTGGCGAAGTACACGCGGTCCCACACAATGCTACCTTCGATTTTCGATCCAATCCACGGCCAGAGAACTGCATCATTTCCCAATTGATCGGAATCGGGTCCATTCGAAGATGATATGCAATTAGGGTTTAGTAACGCGGAGGTGTCGTAGGGGTCCACGATCGACCGCCAGAGAACAATTAGGGTTAAGAGTAGAATCCTCGATGCGACGGCGTATCTCAGAACGAGACGCGTTAGGTCCGATCGATGTGGTTCCGGTGATTCGACGATCGCCATTGTTGAAGAAAGAAGCCGAACGCAAACAGCTCAGAAGTACTACATCAAAGTAGTAACAGCGTCTTTAAACCCAAATCTGTCCTGCCCTGCTGCCAGTGAAACATTTGTCATTTTTGTTGTAAAAATGGTAATTAAATCGGATGATTGCAAAAGGCTAAAGAAGAAAACTGGAAATGGAGTAATCGGGCAGCAATTCCCTTTTGTTTGTCATCAGCTTTGAATTGCTGTTCTCGCTAGTCGGTTTTCTTTGCTCGGAGTTTCCTGGGTTCTCCCAGTGTTTGTGTCTGTTAGATGTGTACCATAAAAAAAAAAAATTCGGATGATTGCTAGACTTTGGTGTGTTCAGTGTTGCGTCTAATGGACATTTGGAAAAATAATGTTGTGTCGAATGATGTTTTCAATGGTGTGCTTAATTATGTGTTTTATTGAAATCCTATTACTTTGCTTAAATCTCTTTTCCTCTTCCTAGATGATTCCTAACCAAGAAGACTTTCCTAAAATCTTTCCTGGATATCAAATTAGTATCCCCTAGAGTCCAATTGTGTTCGATTTGATTTGCCATCTAGAGGTTGTTCCACTGCGCTGATAGAGTGGCGTGAAAGGTTTTAAAATTCCAATATGTCAATGGAGGCGCAATGCCTGGAGAAAAGATGAATAAAAGGTAAGGGTGCCCTAGAAGAGTCGTGTGATGGAGTGATGGGTGGTTCAGGATGTGGGCTTGTGGGCTCAGTTGGACCGCCAAGGCACTTTGGGCTTGGCCAACAAGAATGCATGGGGCTATTTTTGCAAGGTAATAGGTCAGAGGAGTTTGGAAGAGGGAATCTCAAAATATGGAATATTGAATCCGCGAAACAAAGAAATAAAATTGGGGTGAGAAAAATGGATCTCAAGGTTAGGTCACAGTCGGTGGGGATGAAGAGGATGAGGAGAATCCAAGCTAGTTAACTGGCGGAACTGAGCAACACATGACTTGTTGAGGTATTTGTGGATCAGGCTACTGGTTTAAGGTTAGGTAGTTCTAAAACTGAAGAGCTATCGGCAGGCGTCGCCAAGTGGGCCGCCGGAGCCATGAACCTCATTGTTTGGAATTGCAGGGGACTTAGGAGTGCCTATGCAGTTCTTGCACTACGGGATGTGATCCGTTCACTTTCCCTGTTTGTGGTAGGGTTGATTGAGACGAAGCGTAGAAAGAAAGACTGGGACGAGTTGATATATCAAGTTGGGTTTTTTTTAATTGTCTCGGGCGTGCTCGGGCGTTGTGTCGGGCGGGGACCTGATTTCTCCGTCGTGGGCCTCGGTCAGGGACCTGTCTTTCTCGGCCGCGTGCCCCGGGCGCGCTCCTCATTCTTCGGTACTGGCTCTCGGGCGCGCCCCAGGGCGATGCCCGGGCGCGACCTGGTTTTCTCGGCCCCCGACTGGGTCTTCTCGGGCCTTGGCTGGCTTTTTGGCACAATTCTCCCTTTTAAGCGTGTTTCCTCTTTAGACTCCAAAATAGCCTGTATACACAAAATGGCATTAACAAGCACTTGTTCGTATCATCAAATGTCTAATTTGTGGGTTTAGTAGTACTTAATGAATCATATAAATATGCTCCATCAAACACCCCCACACTTAATCTTGTTCGTCCCGAACAAGTGTAGTCAAAAAGAGGAACAAAAATACCCCAAGTCCTAGATATGGATGTTAGATGTGAATCTAGACTTCACCTTAGCATGCATAACTTACTTGTTTCCAAACGAAATCATGTTCATATATGAAAGTAACTAGATACTTGTTACCTTTGAGCCGAGATGCAAATCAATTTGGATGATTGGGAGATAGCCACTTTTTAGGCCCTTGAACTGCACTCTCGGATCCGATCTTACTATATGGTTATGTTACTTGCTTCTTCCAGCACGTGATTGATTCGGGCCATTTGGTTGAGCTCTTTTGATTTTCTTTGTGTGGTTGGACAGCTTTTGTAGTGACCTTGGCCTTTGGCCTTTGATTTGACTCTTTGAGTACTTCACTTTTTCTTTGGTTTGGTTTCACCATTTTGGCTGATTTTTTTCTTTTCTTCTTTGAGCTTTGCTCCTTTGATGAGATTTTGCATGTCCATTTCTTCACTTTTGGGAGGTCCAATCATCGCCCGAGAGCATATGGAAATACCTCCCCGCTCTTTCTCATCGTAGTCGTTTCGGCGCGGGTCAAGTTGAGGGTCGCTCACCTCTTTTCCCGGCTACTCGGACTAGAGATAGGACGGTTTGATTCCCGTCCCACCTTTTGCATAGACGCTGCATGGCGGAGTCCACTCTTTACCAATAAGCCCGAAGCGCAGCCTCCACAATCTTCACATAACCGTATAGTAAGGATCCGGTCCCTTGAGTGCTTGTCAAGCCTCTCTAGGGCATTTCTTTCAACTCCACATCCTACGTTTATCTCAGCACACAAAGACAAGTAGGAAGTTAAATTCGCATGTTCTTACACAATTTAGATTTCACAAGGAAATGCATGAATCGGGTCTATCTATTTTCACATCATGGAAGTGTATATTTTCAAAACATGCTGTCTACTATGTACAACTATTACTTAATTACCCCCACACTTTTGAACGAAGCCGTTCCTCACGGAACAACTTAGGTTCAAAAGCTCAAAAAACTAGTTAACTAAGGAAAGGAAATAACATAAAAAACTGAAAAAACTAGATATGCCGGGTTACCTCCCGGCAAGTGCCTTTGTTTAACGTCGTTGGCTCGACGGTACCTCATTTAGGGATCATAAGGTGGGATCCCATGTGCGTGTGAGGTCGAACTTCTTCTCGGCTGCCCTTTTGCTCCGCGAAGATGAGGGCTCCTTGACCATAGCTGCTGGTCCAACGAGCCGTGCTCGTTTGTTCCTCCTTCCGGGTTTCCATTCTTTTGGCCCATGTCTTGGCCGCTTCTTCATGTTTGAGTGGGTGGCACCATTGTAATTCTGGAAGTTTAGTATTGTGCCATTGAACACGAGCGACCTTGAGCTTGTTCCCATGTGAAGCCTCTTCTTAGTGGCAGAGATGATTGGCCATCCTAGAACGAGTGAGTTTTCAGCCGGCTTTTCTGGCTCTTGATTTGCCTCTAACTCCCCTTGCACCTCATCATTATTGAATAAATGATCTTCGGTGGCTATGATCTGCATAAAACATGAAGGGTTAGGCAGGGGCTTCTCGGCCATAAGGACCGGGTCTTTCTCGAGCAGCTCTTTGGTGAGGATCGGGCCTGCCGTGATTTTCTCGGTTAGTTCGGCAGTGATGTCCGGGTATGTCTCGGGTGGTTTGGCAATGAGGTGCTGGACTGGTGTGATTTCCTCGGGCAGATTGGTGATGAGGACCGAGCCTGAATTGGGCAGTTTTTCTTCTAACTCCCAGGGGTAATCTGAGTGGAGTTCTTCTTCAGGCAACCATGGGTCCTTATCCTCGTCATTTATATGGTCTCCGAGGGCAATCACACTGAGGTTCGGGTCTGAATTAGGCAGCTCGGCAGTGAGGTTCGGGTATGTCTCAGGTAACTCATCAGTTAGGACCGGGACTTCCGTTGGCTCGGCAGTGAGGACTGTGTTAGACTTGGCTGGTTCGGCAATGAACTCCGCTTTCACCGTCGGTGCCTTATCTTCAGTTTGGTGCATTGGCCCTCGTTTTGAGCTCTCGGCCAAATCATCAATGAGGTCCCAGACTTGAGACATGGTGAGATTAATCACCGAACCTCCCGCTGCATCATTAAGCATAGACCGCTCAAGTGGCTTCATTCCATGAAGAAACCTTTGGAGAAGAACAAAGTCCGTGAATCCATGGTGCGGGCAGCTCGAAACAATGATATCGAAGTACGTATAGTACTCGTCCAAAGTTTCGTCCCGGGATTGCTCAAGGTTGATAATCTTCTCGCGGGTTTCAAGTCGGAGAGATGGCAGGGAAAACTCTTCTAGAATTTGGCTCGTAGATCCCCATATTCGCCTTCATAAGCTGCACATGAGTAATACCATTCTATTGCGGAGTTAGTTAAAGAAAATTTAAAGCATTTAAGTTTAAACCCCTCTAGCGATTCATTTTTAGGCCTCATGTGGCTGCATATGGAGTGGAATGTATGTGTATGCTTCACTGGATCTTCTCCAATGGCACCTCCGAATTTGGGGAGACAGTTAAGCATCTCAAACATAAGGGTGCTGCCCTCATAATTCCAAGGTTCTCTGACGTAGTATGAGGACATGGTGATCTGTAAAACAAAACCAAAAACAAACAAAAACAAAAAGAACAACTATTCCGATACACAACTCCCCGGCAACGGCGCCAATTTGACAGCACTGCCTTGTCGCGAGGCAATGTTGTGCAAAGTTAATTTATAAGTCCACTACTTGTGACTTCACTATTGGGTAGTAAAGCGGTAAGTAGGGGTCGAACCCAAGGGAGTCAGTGTGGAATGGTTGTTCTTTAATGAAGCTTACACATAAATTAAAGTGCGATTGGGGTTGGGTTTGAGTGTGCTTTGAGAACTGAAAGTAAATTACAACAGTTGATAATGGACTGAAAGTAAGCAGTTGATATTTTAATCAAAGGAAGATTCGGTTTAGGGTCTCTTCTCGTGACACATCCATCATTGACTCCAAATGATTTCTCTTACACTTCTAAGTGTGGTTGTCCCGACAAAGGTGACAATCCAAATACCCCGACAAAGGTGGTACTCCACACCTTCAAACCCGTCAAGGTGTTATGTGGTTGTCCCGACAAAGGTGACAACCCTAGTACCCCGACAAAGGTGGTACTCCACAACTAAGCTTGACAAGAGTTTTAGGCTTCTAGCCTTTCCTAGCTTGAATAACCCGACAAAGGTGTTACTCAAACTAGATCTCAAAGACTAGAGAAGTGTAAAATAACATAAAGTGCAAAAGTCTCAAGATGTTGGCACAAGGGCGAGAACCCTCAACCGAATACAAGCTTTAGCTACTTGTATTCATGTCAAGGAATACAAGCAAACCATGGCTTTGAACAAGGATACCGAAAAGGAGAATAACTTTAAAGTAAGAAAAATATATACGGAAAGTAAAGGACAAGTAAGGAAATAAAGAACAATTAATTAAAGTAAAGGAAAAGTAAGGATTGTACCAACAACAAGTGAAGGAGGAGAGGAGCTCCTAAGCAAGATCAAAGCAAGGGGGAGAAGAGTTCCAAGCAAGAACAAAGCAAGAACAAATGAAGAACAAGTGTGTATTGAAAATGAAGAGAAGAGAGTTAAGCTCTCTATCTCTCTAAGGAATTCGAACCACAAGTGAAGTAATGAAGGGATCAAGGGATGATTATTTACATGAGGCAATGCCTCTATTTATAGGTTTAGGAAACTTGGGAGCTAAGTATTGGAGAAGAAATATCCCAAAGCGACCATTGGATTGGAACACACTTGCATTCATCCAAGCCATCCATTTTCTCCTCCAACCACAAGCCACCGCACAAGCCAACCCACATGCACTCCACCCCCTTACACATGGCTTTGCTTCCAAGAGCCAATCACTTGGCAACTTGCACATGGGTGTGGGAGAGGATAAGAGCCACCACTTGGGATATTTTGAGCTCAATCCACCTCTTCTTCTTATCTCTTCCATGAGCCACAAATTTGGCACATGGGTTGGCTTATCCAAAGCCAACTAACTTGTAACCAAAGCCAACCGACTTGCTTCTTGGTTTGAGGCTTGGTTTGTTCCCAAAGGGCAACCGAAGTGAATAGTATGGCCAACCGGACAAGAAGTAGTTTGGAATTGGTTGGACTTCACCGGAGTGTGGCCGGAGCAAGAAACGACCGGAGCATGGTGGTGAGGATATGAGCTTGATCGGAGCATCGCCGGAGGTTCACCGGAATATGGCCGGAATCTGACCGGAGCTTTGGCCGGAGCTTCTTGAATTTTGGAGAGTGTATTCTGAATGAAAAAGTCATTCTAAGATAATCTCAAGAAGGATGCTAAGCCAAATTTTGCCCGGAACATGGTCGAAATCCCAAAACGGTCGATATTGCCCTATTTTGGCCTTGATCGGGCTTGAGTCCTCGGCATTGCGTTCTCAGCTTTTTGGCGATGGTTCTAGCATTTTGAAGTGATTTTAAGATGAATGCTCGAGCTAGATTTGCCGGAACGCATTCGGAGAGTGGTCGTGGCCAGATTTGAAGTTTTGCTCGGGCGCAGGCCTTGGTCGGGACCGGGTGCTTGTCTCGGGCGTGCTCGGGCGTTGTGTCGGGCGGGGACCTGATTTCTTGGTCGCGGGCCTCGGTCAGGGACCTATCTTTCTCGGTCGCGTGCCCCGGGCGCGCTCCTCATTCTTCGGTACTGGCTCTCGGGCGCGCCCCAAGGCGATGCCCGGGCGCGACCTGGTTTTCTTGGCCCCCGACTGGGTCTTCTTGGGCCTTGGCTGGCTTTTTGGCACAATTCTCCCTTTTTAAGCGTGTTTCCTCTTTAGACCCCAATAGCCTGTATACACAAAATGGCATTAACAAGCACTTGTTCGTATCATCAAATGTCTAATTTGTGGGTTTAGTAGTACTTAATGAATCATATAAATATGCTCCATCAGTCATCATACAAGAACTCATTAGGTCACGTCTCCTAAAGAAAGATCTTGTCCTCAAGGTCGTCAGTCGCCTCCTCTTCCTCGACATGTCTGATAAACTTGATAATTTTGCCCTGTCTTCAAACTCCATATTGAGTATCTCAAAGTTGAACACAATATTACCGAGTGTTCGTAGCCACTTTATCCCCAGAATTGCATCGGTGTTTCTTAAGGCGAGTGGCTTAAAATTTGCCTTGATTCTATAGCCGGTTGACCTCATGTCATCTACCTTGAACCTTTGGCTGGGTAACTCCATCTCTAGGCCTTGGCAGATCCCAGTGCTTTCTTCGATGACCCCATTTACTCAATATCACTTGGGATGCTCTATTCTTAGTGACATTGAGTCCTTCCACCTAGACTGTGTTGCGTGAAATAAAATTATGTGTTGCACCACAATCGATTAAAATAGATACCTCACGGTTACCGATATTGCCCATGAGTCTCATGCATCAGTTTGACGTATTCTCCATCAAAGTGTTGAGTGACACTTCTGCCTCCTTGGCTTTGTCGTGCACCTCTTCGAATACTTCAATGTTTCTCAAAGACTTCTCAGTGCATCGATGCCCATGACCCCATAAATCCCCGCATTTGTAGCACTTTCCGCTTGGTCACCTGTCCCTTTGCTCGGGTTCTGGTGCGCGCCTTTGTTGTTCTGGTTGCCTTGCTAGTGAATCTTGATTGTCCCTTTGGAATGGTTGCCTCGCAGGTCCTCCATTCATTTGGTTGAAATTGGTGATTTGGTTGGCTGGCTTCAAATGAACGATGTCCCTCGGTTATACTTGCTGCCTTCCTTCTCCTCAACCAGTTGTGCCAAGATCATTGCTTGGTACAAATCTGTCGGTTGTTAGATTTTGACCGCTGCTCAAATATCCAGCTTAAGACCCTTCATATAGTTGGCCATCATCCCCTTCTCGGTGATGCCTTCTATCGCACCAGCGAGTTCCTCGAACTGCTCTTGATACTCCATCATAGACTTGGTTTGCACAAGTGAGAAAAATCTCTTGTGGACGTCTTGGCTGTCCGACCCACGGTATCTCTAATCATTGCTGCCTTAAGTTGCGCCTAAGTATGGACCGGTTGCATTTTGTGAAACCAGCAATACTATTTGAACGCCTTCCCTTCAAGGCACATAGTCGCTGATATAAGTTTATCTTGGCCAATTAGAACATTAACATAAAAGTACCTTTCGTCTTTAAAAAGCCATTCCTCGACGTCGCTGTGATTGAATATTGGCATCTCGAGTCATCTCATCCTTGGGTCACCTCGCATTGGGTAAACTAATCCAAATGGGTCCCCGAAATCGTCCTCATCTTCCTCGGCATGATGGTTAGTCCCCCAAGTTGCTTGCGGACGGAGGGATCGTTCACCACGCTCCTCTCGCTCCACTCTTTCGATTGGGTCTTCGACAGGTAGAGGCCTTGCATACCCAGTCATGCGTACCTGATTTTCCTGGTGTGCATTCTTCGCAACATTTAGCACAGGTGCTCTCCTTCGAATGTCCCCTTCATCGTCACTACCTCGACCTCGTATACGCAGTGTCGGGTCCCAAACTCCTTAGGTGGCTGGCTTGGCTCACCTATCTTCCCCTTCCCTCAAGCATTAGCGCGCGAAAGGTTGCCTTGCGAAACCTCTTCGCCAAGGACTTTCTGAACGTTACCTTATGAATTATCACCAAGGTTTCCATTGCCCTCTTCTTGGGCAGAATTAACAGGTTGTATTGGTGTTACTGTAGGCACTAAAATTTAAGGACCAAATCAAGATTATTAAAGTATAAATGGGCTGGCCCACATGGGATATTTGGATCAAAGCTACAAGCCCGGTCCATGATTTAGACTCAACCCAAAGCACGGGCCCAATCTCAAGCCTACTAGTGAACTCTATAAATAGAGCACTTCACTTCACAAAGAAGGACATTTCTGAAATTTGAGAAGAAAACAGAGAGAAGAGTGCTCTCAAAGGAAGCGTCAGCCGCCAACAACCGACAAGTACGTGCTGCCTGCCCAAGCATCCCCACATCGTCGGCTAGAGCTTCCAACCGCAACGCAGGCACGTGAGACTAAGTCCCCGCGACCCTTACTTCGATGCGCACGTGAGATCAAGTCATCAAGACCCTCGCTACGCAAGATACGTTGTGCTACGCCTTCATCCGTGCACGTCAAGCTGAGTAGCTCGAAGCAAGCAATACAATAGAATCAGAGAAGCATTTGAGATTACGAACACAACTTCTGCTTCAAGCATAAATCATTTGTAAAACATTATTTTGTATTTGATACGAAATATTGTGACCTACAAATTTTGGTGAACCCGACGTGAAAATCTCTACCTCTCATCCCTACGCTAAAGCTAAGATGTCTGCTCAACCTACCAGTCCACAAACTCCCAAGAAGAATTACGCCGCAACTGGGGCTCAACCAACTGGCATCTGCACAAGAGGGATGGCTCAGAGGATGGCTGTCAATGCCGCTGCTGCAAGCTTATGAGCTTCTCAAGTGCCAAGGAGGGAACACACATATACCGTTGCTTCCATCATGGCTGAAGCTACGGCAGTGATTGCCTCCAACTCCCCACGACACAAGGGAAGTGTGAAAGCTGACGGAACACCCTCACCAAAAGCGAAGGTGGCTCTGCCAAAACAAGCCGAGACACCCAAACCCTGTGTAGCTTCTGTCATGACCATAGGCACCAAGACCATGGAGGAGCAGATGCAAGAACTAAGAGAGATGCTTGAGCTAGTCCTGAAAGACAACCAGGAGAAGAACACGAATCTTGAAGAGCTCCAGAGAGAGGTGGTTGGGCTCGGGAAACGAAAGGTCAAAGAAGTCAATCTGACGGTAGAAGATGATGATGCTAATAAGATGATCCCTATAGAAACCAACAGGAACGGAGGTGTTGCGTGCAACGAAGACCAACTTCAAGTGCTGATAGCCAACGCGGTCACGAGCCAGCTAGGTGGAGATTCTTCTGGTGGTGCACGCTGTGCCAAACCCTACAGCAAGAGGATAGACGGTCTGCGCATACCACAGGGATATCGGGCCCCCCAAACTCCAATAGTTTGACGGAAAAGGAAGTCCAAAGCAACATGTTACCCACTTCGTAGAAACGTGTAACAACGCAGGAACGGAAGGCGATCTGCTGGTCAAACAATTTGTGCGGTCTCTAAAGGGTATTGCTTTCGATTGGTACACTGACTTGGAGGCAGAGTCTATTGAGAGCTGGAGTCAGATGGAGGACGAGTTCTTCAATCGATTCTATAGCACCAGAAGGGTTGTCAGTATGAGTGAACTGACGAATACGAAACAATGGGAAGAAGAACTTGTGGTTGACTATATCAACCGCTGGCGTTCATTGTGCCTTGAATGTAAAGATCGCATCAGCGAGACGTCAGCTGTAGAGATGTGCATCGATGGAATGAACTGGGATTTGCTATACATCCTTAAAGGTATCAAACCTAGGAATTTTCAAGAGTTAGCCACACGCGCACACGACATGGAAATCACCGTGAAAGGACATGGAAGGAATCACATATCCTCGTCAAAGGCAATCATCGATAAGAAGGAATAGAAGAAGTCCGAGAGGGTCAATAAAAATGCTCCAAAAGAGGCCATGGCCATCAGCACCAACGACGCTCCTGTGAAGATATCATCAAAACCAAAGCAGGAGAAGAGGAAAGAAGTCACCTCAAAAGACTTCAAGCGCACGAAGCCTACACCGAAAGAATTACAAGCCAAGAAGTATCCATTCCCTGACTCTGATGTATCATGCATGCTCGATGACCTGTTGGAAAAAGGCATCATCAACTTACCAGAAGCAAAATGCCCAGATGAAGTCAACAGGCCGAATGATCCCAAATACTGTCGCTACCATAGATTGGTTAGTCACAGTATCGAAAACTGTGTCACTCTCAAGGAGCTTATAATGAGATTAGTCAAAGAAGGACGCATCGAGCTCGACACAGATGAAACAATAGAAGCAAACCACGCCTCCGTGACGACTAGTTGCGACTCACTTTGCAAGCCACAAGAATGGTACATGCAACAAATCCAATTTGGCACCCTTGAGCCAACAAAAGTGTGGATATCAAAGCCATCTATTGAAGCTGAATCAAAGAAGTTGAGATGCGATTATAACCCAAAAAGAATCGAAACTTATAGGATCATGAAAGAGGTTGAATGCATGGAGGATGATGAAGGATGGACTCTTGTAACTCGAAGAAGGTCAAAGAAGCAAGTCAGTCCACAACCAGAACCTGTCCGCCGAAAGAAGAAGCAGGTGACCAAGAAGAGACTACGTCAGGCGAAAGGGAAGAAAAGATTCAAGAGGAGTCTGAGGTCACATATATTGCCTATTGATCCTTTGAAGCAGATTCCACCAAGTCCCATTACCTTAGAAGACTTCTTTCCGGAGGATTACTTCGATAAAGTTGGTGTCAACGCAACCTCAGGGGCAATAAGCGAAGGAAGTGAAGAAGAACAAAAAGTTGAGCGAAGGAATGAAGCTCCAACCACAAAGACACAACCACCTTCGGATCCTCAAGATGACGCTGATGTGCTTGATATCCTGGAAGCCCTCCCTAAACACGAGTAGTGGGAGCAGATTTTCCACTTGCCAGAGGAATCACGACAACAAATAGCGCAAGCACTCTGATGGATGCACAGTCGTTATGTGCAAACGTCAAGAATAAATTTATAGTCCGCTACTCGCGACTTAACTACTGGGTAGCAAGTGGTAAGTAGGGGTCGAACCCAAGGGAATCAGGGGAATAGATGTTCTTTGAGGGGGTTGTCCAGCGAGAGAGCGTGTTTTAGGTCGGTTGGTTGGTTTTAAAGCTACCAGCTAAGTGATTGATTGATTGATTGGTTGGTTGGTTGGTTTTAGTACTGGAAAGTAAATTACAATTTATAATTAAAGGAAAGCGTTCGGTTTCAAGAGCCTTGTATTATATCCTGTTTATCATTGACCTTTAGTGACTCTACTAAGTATTCAAACGGTGTATCAAGGCCATTCCAAGCACTCGATTTGCGTACACTGTCTAGCCTATTCCAAGGACGTAGAGCACTTATTCTATTTAGACTAATACTCCATTCCCGGTTATATTAGCCTATGTGCATCCATTTGATCAATCATTCCCGATTAACCAAATGGTGTTTAAGATAAGTCAAACTTCTCAGATAAGCTTTGCCATTCCAAGCATCCACTTATCCGTACAAGTTTACGAACCCCGCTGTAGAGTTTTGCCATTCCAAGCATCCACTCTACCTTGGACGTTCTAACCGAATGTATGGCACCTAGAATAAGTTTTGAATACTAAGGAGAGACGCTAAGTTAATAGTCTAAAACATTTTATAATACAAGTGCGCCCCTTAGACCGAACTACTAGTTTAGCTACTATTCATCACGCTAAACATTATAACTAAGGAAATAAAAACAGTTGAATAAATACTAGAAATAATACTTACAACCGTTGAAGCGCCAAGGGAGCTATCCTTTATTTCCAAAGCCAAACTTACAATTACAAAACTTAGAGAGAGAAGTGAATATTGATTTTGAGGTGATGAAAATGAGGGGAGGAGCTCCTCCTTATATAGCCATGGAAGGAGGAGGAGATGAGGACACTTGTTGCATGGAGATTGGATGAGCAAACCAAGGGAGGAGAAGCCACCACATGGAGGAGGAGGAAAGCCGCCGGTCACCATGTGTGGAGGAGCCACCGGTTGCTGGTGGTGGAGGGAGGAGGAGGGGTGGCTTTGGCCACCTCTTGCCCAAGTGGCCGGTCACTTTGCCCATGTGTGAGTTTTGTACAGTTTTGTGCAGTCTTTTCACAAAACTGTCAATGTGTTTCTTCCCCGGACTGTCTTGATTCCTCTCCTGATTCTTCTGATTAATTTGTTATGAGTGATTCAACGTCAGGATCCTTAATATTTCTTCAGTCGGCATATGATCTTGACCTTGGATTGACTCGTAACATCTTTTCTGCTCTAAAAGCTCCTCTTTAATGTGTATTCTCTCTAAGCTCTGAATTACCCTGCAAAAATATATCTGAACTAACAAGCAAAAGTTAAATAGACAAAATGTCTAAATAAGGGGGTTATACTGTGTTTATGATTCGTATAATTTTGGTCCATCAGATCACCCCACACTTTTAGTTGTTCGTCCCGAACAATGCTATTAAAGGGCTGTACTATAAGTTGGCTTTGAAATATGAAAATTAGACTGTGTTACTCGTTATATCCTAATTCATGCATTGCTTACTTATTACCAAATTAAACTGCGTAAATAAATAGAAGAAACTTAATACTTGTACCTCCGTGCTGAGATGCAAATTATATTGGATGTCTCGGGAGATAGCCCTTTTTAGGCTCCTGTACTGCAATCTTGGGATCGTCTCGCACTATATGGTTTTCTGGTAGCTTTCTCTAGCACGTGATTCGGTTCGGGTTTTAATGGTTTGAGTACTTTGATTTTCTTTTGGCGAGGGACTGCTTTTGTAGTGAATCGGCATTTGGCCTTTGATTTGACTTTTTGAGTTCTTTACTTTTTATTCGGTTAAAACCTTCACAATTTTGGGCCTTTGGCCTCTTGATTTGCTTCATTGAGCTTTTCGCCTTTTTGTGACTGCTAGTCCATTTTCTCAAGCCTTTTTGGGAGGTCCAATCATCGCCCGCAAGCCTATGGAAATACCTCCCCGCTCCTCTCGTTTTTGCCGTTTTCGCGCGGGTCAAGGTGAGGGTCGCTCATCTATTTTCTCGGCTACTTTGACTGTCGTTTCGCGCGGGTCAAGATGAGGGTCGCTCATCTATTTTTTCGGCTACTTTGACCGGAGATAGGATGGTCTGATTCCCGTCCTCGCCTTTTGCATAAACACTGCGTGGCGGAGATGACTTCAATCTTCACTGAAACCCGAAGTGCAGCCTCCACTGACTTCGAAAACCATATAGTTTGATCTGATCCTTTGATTGCTTGCCAAGCCTCTCTAGGGCAGTTTATGTCAACTCCACATCCCTAGTTATCTCAACACAAAGGACAAATGGAAAGTTACATTCTAAGTTTTTAAACAGTTGAATTTTCACAAGGTTAGTGCATGAATTATGATTTATCTTTTTCACATTCTTAAGTTCATATTTTCAAAAAGATACTGTTACTAAAAAAAGAAAAAACAGCAAGCATGTTATTTATGTACACAGGTGGTTCTCACCCCCCCACTTTTGAACGAAGGCGTGCCTTAGTTCAAAAGTCATGCAAGCTTAAAACTAAATGACAGAAATTAAAGTGCGGAAAAGTAAGATAGTGTCGGGTTACCTCCCGACCAGTGCACTTGTTTAACGTCGTTGGCTCGATAGTACCTCGTTGTGGATTACTGGTTTGAGTCCCATGGGTGGCTCAAGTCAAACTTCGCCACCGTTCCAGTGTTGCTTCTTCCTGACTTCTTGCTGGAGTAAGAGCTCCATGGATTTGGTGTTTTCTCTTTCCATTGTTTCTGAGAAGGCGGGAGACCTTTGACCATAGCTGCTGGTCTTGTTACTTTTTTGGTCTCTAATGACAGGTCAGAAAACTGTGCACCGTGATCTGAGATAGGTGTTATGTCTGGCGGTTTCTTTGTGTCCGGGTGGCTCTTATTAATGTAGAAGTGTGCAATTTTGCCGCCGAACTTAAGTGATAATGAGCCCTTGCCCACATCGATTCTTGCTTTAGTGGCGTAGAGGAATGGTCGTCCCAATATTATTGTTGGTGGGTCGTCTTCGCAGGTTTCTTCTGTTGGTATTACATAGAAGTCTGCAGCAACGACAAGTTCTCCCACATGGAGTATTACATCTTCCAGTTCTCCAACCGGGCGGATGCATGATTTATCTCCTAGCTCGATATTTGATCGAGGTGGTTTCAACGGACCAAGTCCTAGTAGGTAATACAAGGAGGAAGGCATGGCGTTGACAGCAGCCCCAAGATCGACTAAGCATTTATGGATCTGGGTTTCACCAATACCACAGGTGATTGTAAAGGCCCCAGGGTCTTTATCTCTTTCCGGTTGTGGCTCATGATCTGAAGTGAGGGCTCTTTCTATTGTCGGGCTATTCTGCCCATTCCCTGGCTTAGGATTTGCATACTCGGACCCTTTAATATTTTGCTTCGAAGCATAAATATTAGTTGGGGATTCCCAACCAGATGCTGGTATGTCAAAGTGTGTGATCGGCGGCGGTGTTATGCAAACAGTAAACGCGTACCGTCCATTGTCAGCGTGCATAACCCATGTTTTGCCATCATTGGGTCGGTCTTCTTCTTGATTCCAATCAGGTCGACTCCTACGGTTGAAGTGATTGTTCGTAAGTCTGTAGGTTGGGGACCGTGCTACTTCTCCTAGAGTAACCTTCATGTTTGACCTCCTTATCATGCTTATATTCGCCTTAGGATTTTGGACGGTCTGTGAAGGAAGTCTGCCAGGTTCAGTAGTGAGTGTTGACATTGCGGTGGCGAGCTGGGACATTTGTTTGGTCAATTCTGAAATTGCCCCGTCAGTTTTTGCCTGGTACTGGTGTAGCGAAGTACCCAATTGATTAATGTTTCCCACGAGCTCCTTCATCGTGTCATTGAGCGACTTGCTGGGTTCCTGCTGATTGCTCAGGCTGGCTTGGTACTGATTTGGCCCTTTTTGGTGATATTGGCCTGCCGATGGAGCGTTCTGGTTATATTATCGGTGGGGTGGTTGGTAGAATGACTGCGCTAGTTGAGGGACAGCTGGTTGTGTCTCCGTCTGAGGATAGCTGTTGTTGTTACGCCAGCCTGGGTTGGATGTTTGACCGTACTGTCTGTTTTGTCCAGCTCTGTCGTTGTTGTTGTTGTGTCCTTGATATCCTCCCACTATATTCACTTCTACCGGGTCTTCTTCTATCAATGTTGGGCATGCGTCAGTTTTGTGATCTGTAGAACCACAGAACTCGCAGGGTTTTACCGGAACTGGCTGTCTACGTATGATCTCGATCATCATCTCCTTTAACTGTTTCATCTCTTCAGTTATGGAGTTTACTGATGTCTCGGCTTGTGCTACCTTTTTTGATCGAGAGAATTCATCTTGACGAGTAGTCTCTTCTCTAAATCGGGCATTTTCAGCAACGTTGGCGATGAGATTCCTTATGCCACTTAATGATAGATTCATCATGGATCCTCCCGCTGAGGCATCCAAGAGCATTTTGTCTAAGGGTCTTAATCCATCAATGAGGTACTCGATGACGAGTTTCTCGGGCAATCCAAGGGTACAGCAGCTCCTTTCTAGGTGATTGAACTTTTCCAGGTAATCGTACATGGTTTCATTGGGACCTTGTTTGATTTCCTGTAGTTGCCTCCTTACTTGCATTGCTCTTCCTGCCGGATAGTATTTGTCTAAGAATTTCTTCTGCATCTGAGCCCATGTTCTGATGCTTCCGGAAGGCAATGAAAGGAACCAGTCGCTTGCCGAGTCTATGAGGGAAAAATAGAACGCCTTTAACTTGAAGTCGTCCATATTCACTCGATTGGGCTTTAGATTCTGGCAAATGCCATGTAGGCGTTGGAGGTGAGTTGTGGCAGATTCTCATTGAGCTCCTGAGAATTTTGGCAGGCTGTGCGCCACTGATGCGTTGATGGTTATGTTTTCTAATTCAGGGCTCTCATAGATGCACCACGGCTGTGTCTCGAAATTAGGGGCATTTAACTCGCCCATAGTTGGTTCACGGTAGTAGTTATCCCTGTAGTAGTCGTCGAAAGCGGGTTCTCTTCTTGGCATGTATCGAGGTTGAGGTTGTGGTCGTGGGGGATGGATAGGAGGTTGTACTGGACCAGCTGCATTTCGGTCCTCGGGTAATTCTTGGTTTCTTCTGACTGCTTCCCTATCACGAGCTCTTCTGTTTCTGATGAGTTGTTCCGGATCGTCGACGAATGGAAACGGTACCTCATCATTGTGATCGTACAGGTTTATTTCTTCATCATCCTGGTAGTCATGGTGACTTTCTTCGCGAGACATGGTTGTTTTGAAGCGCGTAACGATTCAAAGAACTTTATCCGATGGCTGATTCCCCGGCAACGGCGCCAATTTTGATGGATGCACAGTCGTTATGTGCAAACGTCAAGAATAAATTTATAGTCCGCTACTCGCGACTTAACTACTGGGTAGCAAGTGGTAAGTAGGGGTCGAACCCAAGGGAATCAGGGGAATAGATGTTCTTTGAGGGGGTTGTCCAGCGAGAGAGCGTGTTTTAGGTCGGTTGGTTGGTTTTAAAGCTACCAGCTAAGTGATTGATTGATTGATTGGTTGGTTGGTTGGTTTTAGTACTGGAAAGTAAATTACAATTTATAATTAAAGGAAACCATTCGGTTTCAGGGGCCTTGTATTATATCCTGTTTATCATTGACCTTTAGTGACTCTACTAAGTATTCAAACGGTGTATCAAGGCCATTCCAAGCACTCGATTTGCGTACACTGTCTAGCCTATTCCAAGGACGTAGAGCACTTATTCTATTTAGACTAATACTCCATTCCCGGTTATATTAGCCTATGTGCATCCATTTGATCAATCATTCCCGATCAACCAAATGGTGTTTAAGATAAGTCAAACTTCTCAGATAAGCTTTGCCATTCCAAGCATCCACTTATCCGTACAAGTTTACGAACCCCGCTGTAGAGTTTTTCCATTCCAATCATCCACTCTACCTTGGACGTTCTAACCGAATATATGGCACATAGAATAAGTTTTGAATACCAAGGAGAGACGCTAAGTTAATAGTCTAAAACATTTTATAATACAAGTGCGCCCCTTAGACCGAACTACTAGTTTAGCTACTATTCATCGCGCTAAACATTATAACTAAGGAAATAAAAACAGTTGAATAAATACTAGAAATAATACTTACAACCATTGAAGCGCCAAGGGAGCTATCCTTTATTTCCAAAGCCAAACTTACAATTACAAAACTTAGAGAGAGAAGTGAATATTGATTTTGAGGTGATGAAAATGAGGGGAGGAGCTCCTCCTTATATAGCCATGGAAGGAGGAGGAGATGAGGACACTTGTTGCATGGAGATTGGATGAGCAAATCAAGGGAGGAGAAGCCACCACATGGAGGAGGAGGAAAGCCGCCGGTCACCATGTGTGGAGGAGCCGCCAGTTGCCGGTGGTGGAGGGAGGAGGAGGGGTGGCTTTGGCCACCTCTTGCCCAAGTGGCCGGTCACTTTGCCCATGTGTGAGTTTTGTACAGTTTTGTGCAGTCTTTTCACAAAACTGTCAATGTGTTTCTTCCCCGGACTGTCTTGATTCCTCTCCTGATTCTTCTGATTAATTTGTTATGAGTGATTCAACGTCAGGATCCTTAATATTTCTTCAGTCGGCATATGATCTTGACCTTGGATTGACTCGTAACATCTTTTCTGCTCTAAAAGCTCCTCTTTAATGTGTATTCTCTCTAAGCTCTGAATTACCCTGCAAAAATATATCCGAACTAACAAGCAAAAGTTAAATAGACAAAATGTCTAAATAAGGGGGTTATACTGTGTTTATGATTCGTATAATTTTGGTCCATCACACTCCTACATCCAAAGCTGAAGATGGACATCATCAAAAATCCAGAAAAGCTAAGGAAAAGTCAAGTCAAATGCACCTCCTGCAACACGACCTTGACATTTTCTGACGAAGATCTTCTCCTTGGATCCAAACCTCACAACAGACCTATGTATGTCACGGGCTACATTTGAGGACAAAAGGAGGGAAGAATTTTGGTGGACGAAGGCTCTGGAGTATACCTCATGCCAAAAGAAACCATGGACTTATTGGGAATCACTATGGACGAACTCTCCAATAGCCAGCTTTTAATTCATGGATTCAACCTAAAAACTGAACGTGCGATTGGCATGATCCGTGTCAATCTAGCAATTGGAGAGTTATCTACTGATACCTTGTTTCATGTCATTAACGTTAGAACTTCATTCAAGTTGTTACTCGGTCGACCATGGAAGCATGAGAACGGAGTTATTGCATCAACTCTTCACCAATCACTACTACAGAACAGGCATTATGCATCGGTTCAAAAATTACAATAGGCATCGGTTTAAAATTATGCATCGGTTTTTAATAAAACCGTTGCATATAGTTAACATTATGCAACGGTTTTATGTAAACCGATGCATAATGTTATTTTATGCATCGGTTTTCAAGAACCGTTGCATAATGTTAACTATATGTCTCTTTAGGTGATTTTTGATGGATGCCAGCCGCATAAAAAGCATGAGATGAAGGTTGCTGGTAGCATATAGAAGAATTTCAAGTCAAGACTGGCAAAAGATTACATCCACGGTGCCAAGGCAAATGAAGATCCTTTGGGTGAGTATAAGTATCTTGACAAAGATACTTGGAGGATATTTAAGGAGCAGCGGCTCTCTGAAAATGCTATGAAGTTAAGAGAGACTAACAAAGAGCTTGTGAAGAAGAATGTGTATGCACACATACTTGGTCGAGGAGGCTACATAAAACTTGAAGAAAAATTGACAACTGAGAAGATTGCCGAGTTATTTGCGCAGGGCGCAATTGAAGAGGTGCAATCTTCTGTCACTATAGAGAGACATGAGCTGTGGAAGAGGGGACAGATGAAGAAAAATGACGAGTACGTCACCGAGGCATCCCAGCGAGTGGCAACAAAGATCGTAAGTTATTTTTATGTCAATTTCAATAGTTAATATAATACACTAAATTTTGGTTTGCAATGATTGTTTTATATAGGATGAGTTAGTGGAGAGCTCCTCTCAAGGACAGTTCTTGTCTCGTAGTCGATGACATGACATACTGACTGAGGCGATTGGGACGCCGGAGCCCAAAGGACGCACCCGAGGAGTCGGGTCACACATTCCGTGGAGGGTTGGGTTACCAATCTCCACCTCCTCGGGTGGCACGCCCAGTTCAAGTAATATTATTCGAAGAGATGCGTCCGACCACTGCAGCCATCATTGTCCCATTGATTCAGACCCGTGGAAGAACATACCAGAGGTTCAAGTTACAATTATGAAATTTATTATTTATATAGGTTAAATATATGTAATACTTTTTGTGTATGTTTACAAATTTTTTACAAATTATTACTGCTACTAACAGGGTGGCCTGAAGAGCCTATTGTACATTGAGGGGCAACTTGAAGGTGACAAACAGCTTGTGGCTATCGGTTGATGCATAAATGGCTGGTTTGTTAGCTTTCGAGTAATACCCGAAGATAACGTGAAGGTGAAGGTCGATAAAGCACTTTTACGAGGTCGAGGTGCAGCCTTGCCAACAGCCCATCCAAAGCTCTCGAATGTTCAGCAAGCACTTAACCATCACGTGGCTTGGCCGAAAGACTTAGTCGTTGTCGATAAAAGGGTGAGATCATCGAAGATTATAACTTCATTTGCTTCATTGTGTTATATTACAAATAAAAAAATATATTTAAGCTTCACGGAAATATAACATGCAGGCATATGACATACACTTATACGAGTCTATGCCACTTACTGGCGATGATTTCGTAGATGAGATGTCCGTGGACTGTAGACTTCTACATGAGGTGTGGAAGGCTTTGGGTAGAGGCACGATTGAAGTACATGCCAAAGCTGAGGTCTTCGGTGACGACTATGATATCTACGTCTGTGACGAGGAAGTTCAGGACCTATTAAAGTTTAAAGCGTTGGGGAACGCAGCATCTGAGTTGTATATATGATAATATTTATATGTTTAATCATTTTTTTGCAATTAGTCTAACTAACACAAGTTTTTACTTTGTAGTCATTTACACGATCAGATGGTTCGTTCGGAGATCAAGTTTGGTTTTCTTATTCCGTCATTGATGACCCCAACCATAGAGAAAAACGAGAGATTGGCGACGTTCGTAGGAAGATTGAGTATGCCAGATAAAGACCAACTTTTTTGCTACTTTCTCCCTTATGTTGATCACATTGAGTGAGTTCATAACTTACTTTATAAGTTGTTAACTTTTTTCTGAACATATTTGTTTTTAAGTTAGTGTGTTTTTTAGGTGGCATTGGATGTTATGCGTCATTTTTTCGAGACAACATAAGGTTCTTTGGCTTGATTCATCTACAGAAGAGAAGGATATACGCGCTGATGCAAAAGAGTTGGTGGACATGTAAGTTTGGAAATTACTTTTATCTTATAACTTGTATTGAAAGTCACTAATAATTACCTTATTGTGTATGTTTCAGGGGCTTAGATCGATACTACCAAGGATGTGTACCGAGGAGTACACGTAAAGTAGAGTGGACGAAAGTTTTGGTATTCACAAGTTACACATCTTTATTAAATATTTCATACATTTATTAAGTATATATGTTAACTGCTATTCTTGATATTGTGTAGTGTCCAAGACAACCACCTAGCTATTTTTGTGGTTATTATGTCCTTCACTTTATTCGGGACATTATAGCATATGTACGGGCTAATAATGGTGCGGAGGTTGAAGACATTAGCCAAGTGAGCTTTTTATATATAACCGATGCATATGTTATTCGTTTAACTATTTAATTGTTGAGTGTTGATTTACTTCTCTTGTTTTAACTCTTTAAGTGTTGAGTTAGCTTTTTACACGTTAATCGTTGATTAGACGTAACTCTTTAATTATTAACTTAGTTCTCTTGTTTTTTTGTAGTACTGTTTCCCTAATGGAGTGGAGTCATACGAAGTCGACAAGATTCTTGAAGTTCGGGATGAAATCGCCGGCTACCTACGTGACTACATGACCACTCATTTCGCGGTATAGGACATTAACTTGGACAACATTTGTTATGTATGATTTGAATGCAATATTTGTACCAAAGAGACAAAAATATGTGTATGAATGATATTGTATTGAAATTCAGTGAAATGATGTTTAGTATGTAAGCTGTATTGTATTTGAAAGTTGGAACAGCAGGGTTTATTGTTGATAATGTGTTTCAGGTGGATTTGAGCTTTTTGTAAAGCCAAATCTGCCATTTTTTTAACATTATGCATCGGTTTCCAAAGAAACCGTTGCATAATGTCTAGACGCGTTTGACCATTATGCATCGGTTTTTACTTAAACCGTTGCATAATGTCCAGACATTATGCATCGGTTTAAGTAAAAACCGATGCATAATGGTCTTGACATTATGCAACGGTTTTTTATGAACCGATGCATAATGTCTGGACATTATGCATACGCTTCATTATGCATCGGATCAAAAACCGATGCATAATGTAAAAAAACTGATGCATAATAGTACTTCTGTAGTAGTGAATGCTTGAAATATTATCGTGACGATGAAAGAAAGATAAATGGGGACGTCAAACCATTTACCAAGGCAGATTCATTTTTTGCAGATTCATTTTTTGCAGATGCTAAGTTCTTTGAAGAAGACGGTGTGTCAAGTGAACTACTGCCATCAATCATCCCTTCCACTAGAGGAAACGATAAGGAAAGACCGAAAGCAAACCAAAACCAGCCAAAAATAAAATCAGAAATTGAATCAAAGGCTAGGAACAGGGCATGTGTCATGACACCTGTACAAACGCAAAGGCCGACTCCTGAAAGCACGCTCCCTATCTTGCGATATATACCTAAATCTCGACGTAAAGCAGGACAAAGACCCTTGGAAGACTGTCAAAAATCAGAGACAAGTTTCGCAGATCAAAAGAAGGTCAAAAGGATGGTCAAACAAGAATGGGTGGTGAAAGTAGTTATTTCCTTACCCAGCGCAAATACGACACAGGTTCTGAGGCCTCCACCAGAAGAATTCATTTCGGAGCCAATCGAACCACATGAAGGGAATGTGAGTTTGGAGGGAAAATTCGGTCCAAACGCCTATAAGTTGATGGAGAAGTCAGGATACGATTTCAAAAGACCAGCTATGCTCGGAGAAGTGATCGAACCTCATCCTTACAGTCTCGCCCAGATTCACGGAACGGCTCACAAACATGCTGGTCTGGGTTACAAGCCTCCACCACCTGTGAAAATTTCCATCCATCGTCAAAAAGATGCTATATCAGCTCACCAAATCACTGCAGATGAAATCGAAAACAATAAAGAGGAAGACATAACGGAGTATGATGTAGCGACATCCTACCACGTAATAGCCGAAGAAGTTCCAAATGAAGTCGAAGACGGGGGGCAATCAACTGTTGACAACTTGAAAGAGGTGAATCTCGGAACCACTGAAAATCCACGTCCAATATATGTTAGCACCCTACTAACCAAAGAAGAAGAGGAGCAGTACCTCAAATTATTGGGAGTACAAAGACATTTTCGCTTGGAACTACACAGAGATGCCGGGGCTTAATCCAAAGATAGCTTTGCACCGTCTAGCGATCAAGAGAGGAGTCGGACCAAAGAAGCAGTCCCAACGGCGATTTAGGCCAGAGCTGGTTCCTGAAATTGAGAAAGAAGTTAATAAACTCATCGACGCAGATTTCATTCGTAAAGTTAAATATCCAACGTGGATAGCTGATGGACCATAATTATACGAATCAAAAACACAGTTAAACCCACTAAATTAGACTGTTTGTCTATTTAACTTTTGCTTGTTAGTTCCGATATTTATCTACAGGGCATTTTAGAGACTAGAGAGAATACACGCTAAGGAGGAGTTCTTACGCAGAAAAGATGTTACGAGTCATTCTGAGGTCAAGATCAGACGCCGACTGAAGAAATCTCAAGATCCTGACATGGAATCACTCAAAACAAATCAAACCGAAGAGCAACCAAAGTCAGTCCGGAGCTGAAATACACCGATAGTTTTGTGAAAACGTCACAAAACCTCACAAAACTCATCCTTTTACCCCATGTGACCGGTGGCTTTTGGAGGAGGTGACCAAAGGAGGAAGCTCCCCTCCTCCCATGACCTCCAACCGGCGGCTTCTACCTCCATGGAGCTCACCCTTGGATGAAACCATGTGGTTTCATCCTCACCACCCATCTCCTCCCCTTTTGGCTATAAATACAAGCCATTCTCCTCTCATTTGTATCATCCACAATCACAAACACTTATCTCTCTAAAGGTTTTGGTACTTTGTAAGCTTGGTTTGAAATCTATAATATTCTTGTTGGTTCTTGAATATTGTAGATCGTTCTTGAGTACTCTTGTCGGTTCTTGAGTACTCAAGCTTTACTTTATTATTCTTGAGTACTCTTGTCGGTTCTTGAAGTACTCACCCCTTTCCCTTACTGTCTTTACTTTCGAAAACTTTACTTTACTGTCTTTCAAAAACCTTTTCAAATACTTAGTTATGATGTCCTCTTCCATGGATATTCGTAGCTAAACTCTTTATTTGGTTAAAGGAATGTACTTGTGTCACAAAATGTTTTAGACCCTGCACTTAGTGCCTCTATGTGTTCAAAACTTGTTCTATGTGCCATATAACAGGTTAGAACTTCCAAGGTTGAGTGGAAGCTTTAACGGGCAAAGCTCTTCCGTGGGGTTCGTGAACATACTCGGGTAAGTGGATGCTTTAACGGGCAAAGCTTATCTGAGGAGTTCGACCTATTTCAAAAACCATTTGGTTGATCGTAACTGAAGATGGAATGGATGCACATAAGGCTAAGATACTTCGAAAGGAGGAATTAGTCTAAAATAGAATAAGTGTTTTAAACGATGTTGCAAGTCTTGTGCTAGAAATAGCCTCGATTCATCTTTGAACACGTAGTATGATCATTAGCGGTCAATGATAAACAACTATGATACAAGGCCCCTGAAACCGAATCTTTTCTTGACTTAAAAGACCACCTGCACTTTACTTTCTTAGTATAAACTGCACTATCAATTGCTGACGTTCCGCAAGACTTTCCGATCACGCAACAACCGCTGTAAGTCTTCCTGTTTATTTTCAGTATTTACTTTTCTGTCATTTACTTTTCCACACCAAAAACCAAAACCAACCAACCGATCACTTAGTTGTTAGCATTAAAACCTCAATCAACCTAAAAACACGCTCCCTCGCTGTACAATCCCCTCAAAGAACAACTTATCCCCCTAATTCCCTTGGGTTCGACCCCTACTTACCACTTGCTACCCAGTAGTTAAGTCGCGAGTAGCGGACTTATAAATTTATTTGCACATTTTGCTCCGACGACAAGCAATCTGTCAATAGCCAACATTGTTCCAGTATGGAAGAAGAATGGGCAGCTGCGAGTGTGCGTGGACTTTCGAGATCTCAACGAAGCATGTCCAAAGGATGACTTTCCCCTACCAGTTACGGAGCTCATGATAGATGCAACAACTGGGCATGAAGCTCTCTCCTTCATGGACTGCACGGCTGGATACAACCAGATACACATGGCGCCTGAAGACCAAGATGCTACATCATTCCGAACTCCGAAAGGGATCTTCTACTACAAAGTCATGCCTTTTGGCCTAAAAAATGTGGGAGCCACATATCAGCGTGCGATGCAAAAGATTTTCGAGGACATGATGCATAAAACGATAGAATGTTACGTCGATGATGTGGTGGTCAAGTCAAAAGCCAGGAGTGACCACGTCCAAGATCTTCGTACGGTCTTCGAAAGACTCCAAAAGTGCCAGCTCAAAATGAATCCACTCAAATGTGCGTTTGGCGTCACATCGGGAAAATTCCTTGGCTTCGTAGTCACACACGGGGGCATCGAAATAGACCGGACCAAAATCAAAGCTATTCAAGAAATGCCCGAACAAAAAAGCTTAACAGAACTGCGCGGATTGCAAGGACGACTGGCTTACATACGAAGATTCATCTCCAACCTCGCAGGGCGTTGTCAACCATTCAGTCATCTCATGAAAAAGGATGCTCCATTCGTTTGGGATGACAAATGTCGCAAAGCTTTTGATAACATAAAGAAGTACTTGTCTACTGCACCAGTGCTTGGAGCACCGACTCCAGGAAAGCCACTGATACTTTACGTTGCCGCTCAAGAAAAGTCGCTTGGGGCAATGTGTGCACAAGAAACCGACGAACGAAAAGAAAGACCCCTCTATTACTTGAGCCGAACTTTGGTGGGAGCTGAACTCAATTAATCTCCAATCGAGAAGATATGTCTTGCATTGGTGTTCGCAGTACAGAAGTTGAGGCACTATATGCAAGCACATACAGTACACGTAGTTTCCAAAGCTGATCCCATCAAATACATACTTTCAAGACCAGTCTTGTCAGGTCGACTAGCAAAGTGGGTTGTGCTTCTCAAGCAATATGATCTAGTGTTCGTACCTCAGAAGGCAACAAAAGGGCAAGCCATAGCAGACTTCTTCGCTGACCACCCAGTTCCTGCCGAATGGGAGCTTTCCATCGACCTTCCAAGCGAAGACATATTCTACATCGATGTGCTACCTCCATGGCAGATGTTCTTCGACGGAGCCGCAAGACGCGATGGAGCTGGAGCTGGAGTTGTGTTTGTATCACCAGAGAATCATCTTCTCCCCTTTTCGTTCACACTCACTCAACTATGTTCAAACAACATGGCTGAATATCAAGCACTTCTCTTGGGACTTCAAATGGCCAGACAAATAAGTATCGACAAAATGGATATCTATGGAGACTCACAGCTAGTAATCAATCAAGTGCTTGGCGATTACGAAGTTAGGAAGGGCGACTTGATCCCTTATCATAGACATGCGACACAATTGCTTAACGAGTTTGACTCCATCAGTATAGGACATGTTCCGAGAAGTGCCAACAAGTTGGCTGACGCGCTTGCTAACCTCGCAGCCAATTTGGCACTGGGGGCAGAGGAGACCATGTCCATTCCAGTTTGCAATCGTTGGGTAGTCCCGCCGTTGGAGGAAAACGAAAAAAACATGGAGTCGTCAAACGTGGTATATGCCTATGAAATCGAAAGAAAAGATTGGCGTCAACCTATCATCGACTTCTTAGATCATCAAAAGTTACCAGCCGATCCAAGACACAAGATAGAAATCCGTCGACGTGCCCCAAGGTTTATCCACTACAAAGGGACATTATACAGACGCTCGTTTCTGGGGCAATGGTTAAGGTGCTTGAGCGAAGAAGAAGCAGTGGAAGTTATGCAAGAAGCTCATGCCGGCATTTGTGGTGCTCACCAGTCTGGTCCGAAACATTATGATCACGTCAAGAGGATGGGGTATTATTGGCCAACCGTTGTGCAAGACTGCATAGATTTTGCAAAGAAATGCAATGCATGCCAGTTCAACGCAAATTTCATACATCAACCTCCAGAACCTCTACATCCGACAGTTGCATCATGGCCTTTCGAAGCATGGGGACTCGACGTAGTAGGACCAATTAATCCTAAGGCATCCAACGGGCACACGTATATTCTTGCTGCAACCGACTACTTCTCCAAGTGGGCAGAGGTAGTGACGCTACGTGAGGTAAAGAAAGAAAACGTGGTCGACTTCATAAAAAAGCATATCATCTACCGGCATGGCGTTCCCCAAATAATTGTAACCGATAATGGAAAGCCGTTCTCCAACAAACTCATGACAAGCCTCTGCGAAAAGTTCAAATTCAAGCAGTACAAGTCGTCAATGTACAACGCTCCTGCAAATGGACTGGCCGAAGCATTTAACAAGACTTTGTGTAATTTGCTAAAAAAGGTGGTTGGAAAGTCAAAACGTGATTGGCACGAAAAGATCGGTGAAGCATTGTGGGCGTATCGAACAACATACAAGACACCGACCCAAGCAACCCCGTATGCTCTAGTATATGGAGTGGAAGCAGTATTACCACTTGAACTTCAAATTCCATCCATGCGCATAGCCATCCAAGAAGGACTTAGCAGTGATGAAAACGCCCTGCTATGCTTAGCGGAGTTGGAAGCCCTCGATGAGAAGAGATTGCAAGCACAACAGAGCTTACAATGCTACCAGGCAAGACTTTCACGTGCATTCAATAAGAAGGTGTGTCCTCGCTCCTTTCAAAAAGGAGACTTGGTTCTAGCAATAAGAAGTCCAATCATCACCTCGCACAAGACGGGAAGCAAGTTTAAAGAGAAGTGGGACGGTCCCTACGTGGTGCAAGAAGCTTACACGAATGGGGCATACAAGATCGTGGATCAAGAAGGATTACACGTCGGACCAATCAACGGAAAGTTCTTAAAACGCTACTACTCCTAAAGCTACAGATCGACACTCCTGGCCTGCAAGAGTATAAACTGTGAACGGCTAAAAAAAGAACTACGTTGACTTGATCTTGTGAAGTGTCACGCACGTGACTTTGCAAGTACGTAGGTAGCTTGATTAAAAAAAATTCAAGTGCAGTCTCAAAAATTAAAAAAATAACAAAGTAGTCTGACGGTTCTAATGCATAGCTGCCTGGATGGCTTTCGTTCATTGATCTAACTCACGCTTCACCTGCACCAAGTCATCAGAGCTTGCTCGAAAAGTTCTCAAGTCATCTAACTTCTGTGGAAGTGCACCAACGTTCGACTCGGCCGCAGCAATTACTTCCACTTGTCGGCTTTGCTGGTGTCTTATGCTCTTTGCCTCATCATGCAAAGCTCGTAATTTGGCTTCAGCTCCCTCTATTGCCTGCGCCACTACTTCTCCAATAATCTTCAAACAATTGGGACCCCACCGCACAATGCCCTTGGCGATCCTTTGACCGAGCAAAGGGAGTCGAGTATCTTCCGACTCCTTTTCCTTCAAAAGACTCTTCAGGAGGTAAGCAGGCCCACCATGCACTACATCACGAAGGGGCGATGTTAGCTCGAGCGGAAACATCTCCTTCATGGCACCTGGATTCGAGTCCGTATTCGGGCGCAACATCGACGGGTACACGCAAAATTTTTGCTTTACGTTGTCTTCCACAGCCTTTGAGTCAGGCACGATGTTCAGAAACAGCTGACCATTCTCCTCTGAGTCCAAGAAGAGCACCATTGCGCCTGCCTTCTTTTGGTAGAGACTTGTATCGCAACGTGAGTTCGTCACAGAATCAAAGGACTGTGTCAAAAGAAAATTAAGACAAATAAAGGATTCCGAGGAAATTGGTGGAGTCACAAACGGTCTCACTTAAAAACCAATCTCCTTAGACTCGTAAGTCTTGGTGACAGAATCCTCAAAAGCTTATTTTTCTTGACACAATGTATTCAAAGTGTGAAACTACCCCCGATGGATAGCAGTCTTACGCAAAGAAGGATAGCGGGTTGGTCTCTCAACAACAAGCCAAAGTACCGTCAACAACAGCGCATCAACGTCAGAGCAGTAAGATCGGCAACTGTGGATAGAAGGGGGCCTAGTCATGAACAAGGAAAAGAAAATCAGTGAGACAAGATGTAGTCACGTTGCTCAATACAGTCGTGCAAAAAAAAATCACCTACGATAATGAGGGTGTAGAAAAGCTTGCTCTAGACAAAGAACGATGAGAATTGGTCGTTAGAATTCAAAGCCTACAAAAAAAGTGAGTATGTAAAAAAACGAAGTTGTCGAAGGATGACTACATCGCCAAAGGCGAGAAAACATGGATACGAGGAATGTAGGGAGGTCTTTGTACCGGTTGTGGTCGCAAGCTTTCAGCTTTCAAAGAGGACAACAGAAGGCTAGGGCTTTTAGAGGTAATCAGAGGAGTGAGGCTCTCGGTTTCGGGATGCCTTGAACTCTTGCCTTGAGGCTCTATTTATAGAGGGGATTAGGGCTGGCCGATTCCTAAGGATTCTGCCCAAAAGTCGGTCAAACCAAGTAGATTTAAGAAAGGTTTCTTAATCTCATCTAACCGACTCTGCTTTATCTTCAAGCTAACTTAGTTGGCAAGTCATTCTAGAAGATTCCAGAACTGCCACACATGGAATTAGGAATTTTCTCGAAAACACTGTTCATGACCAGGAATTACTGTTCACAGCCCGAAGTTACTGTTTACGACCTGAAAATACTGTTCACGGCTCTGACATGTTTTTGGCAGCAACAGCCACCAATGCTTAGGATTCTTCCAGATGGATCACCCACACTAGTAATTTCCAAACGCTCAGTATTATCTTTATCCTTGTTATGCAACGTTGGAAAGGATCAAATATGGCAAGCCGCTTCATTTAGAAAGAGAAAGCTGAAGAAGATTTGAAATTATCTCTTTTCAGTTTCAACTCGTAAAAAAGAAGGGATCAATGGAAGATAAAAATTTTCTCATTTGAAGTTCGAAAAGATGTCATTCCCCAAGTTGGAAAACAACAGATGACAAACACGAAGAAACAGTGAAGCCCTAACGATAAGTTGGATATTCACATAATCTCAAGTCGACTGTCAAGTTGGAGAACGACATGGTGACTCAAAAAAAAATCATTATGTGGAAGCTCTTACGACAAGTTCGACATTCACAAAACTCTCAAGTCAATCACTCACGATCACGTCGCGCTGAGACACTCAAATGGTGTCGCACAACATGATCACGAGGGGGCAATTTGTAGGCACTAAAAGTTTAAGGACCAAATCAAGATTATTAAAGTATAAATGGGCTGACCCACAAGGAATATTTGGATCAAAGCTACAAGCCCGGTCCATGATTTAGACTCAACCCAAAGCACGGGCCCAATCTCAAGCCCACTAGTGAACTCTATAAATAGAGCACTTCACTTCACAAAGAAGGACATTTCTGAAATTTGAGAAGAAAACAGAGAGAAGAGTGCTCTCAAATAAAGCGTCAGCCGCCAACAACCGACAAGTACGTGCTGCTGACAGGTGTCGTTGTACCTGTGCAAAAACATTTATAATTCCGACTAGCAAGTGGTAAGTCGGGTCGAATCCACAGAGATCGGTTGAGAATCTGTTCACTAAGTATTAGAGTAACAATTGGGGGGGGGGGTCGAACAAGTAAAAATAAACACAATTAAGCAACAATGATAACTTGTCAAGATGAGCAATTGTCACACTAATTCGAGTATCAAATATTAAAGAACAGTGCAAGCTAATCATGGTAATAGAATACATAATCAAGTTTTGAATGTAATGAAATGATGTTACTGATGGTGAACTCTTCACCAAGCTTTCTTCAATTCTTCTCCAAATTGTGTATTGCGAATCTCCTCCAAAAATCCACACCTTTGTTTCTTTTCTTTTACTGCCAAAGTTGACTCTGCCAACACTATCTCTTCTCTCTGCCGTGTGCCTTCAAACCTCAGACCCAATTCCACCCAAATTTCACACGGCCAAAAAGACCAATTTCTCTCCCAATTCTACACGGACCAAAGCCAATTTGATTTTCCCTTTCTTCTTTCTTTTATCTTCTCCAAAAGTGGCTCCTCAAATTCTGATGTCATTCTTTCGAGATTGGCTCTTCGATTCCAGTGTGTTTCATTTCGAGAATATGCAATTTCGATTTCAGGAAAATTGACAGCTGGAAATTCCGCACGGACGCCTCTTGAATTTGTGATCCGCGGAGGTCTCTTGCATTACGATAAATCTTCAGACGTCCGCACCGTAACTCCTTAAGGCCTCCGCGTACTGCACTGATGAAAACTCCAAAGTGCTTCGGCCTTTATTTCTTTCCGCGCCAAACATCTTCTAATAGGCTCTCTTTAGCCGGTATTCCTTCTATGGTCTCCGAATGTACCTGAGAATGAAAACTACACACAGGTAGTGAAATAATATACAGATAACACTAAGAGACGGGGTTTAAACATATAAAATAGTCGTACAACTACGACTTATCAAACTACCCCACACTTGAACTTGTTCGTCCCGAACAAGAACAAAGCCACAGAACGAATTACAATGCACTATCATGCTAATCCTTACATCTCAATCCCAAATCCAGCCACTAATCTTATCATGCTTAAGATTCTAACAATGCGAGTAAAGATAGATTTTTCGATACTTGTCACCTCGCGAGTTGCAATCCAAACGACCTTGGATGTTTGGGAGATAGTCCCCTATAGGTACCACGGACATTGCATTCTTTTCTGAGTTTTGGTCTTTAGATTGAGTCGGCGGCTTTCTCTGACACGTGATTAATTCACTGCTTTCGTTCCGTTGAGTCTTGAATTCCTTAACTTGTATGGACTTTGATAAACGACACATATTTGCTTGAATCAATCAAATTTTGATTTTCTTCTTACTTGATGGTTTGCCTTCGGCTTTTGAATTTGTTTCTTGTCCACATAATCATTTGCGCCCTTGAACCACTCCAATCATAGCCTCCAAATAACAGCATAGGAGTGCGTCCCGCTCTTTTCTCATCCTCGTCATTTCTGCATGAGGCAAGGTAGGGGTTACCCACCCATTCCCAGCTACTCCGACTAGAGATGGACAGATCGTTTTCTCTGTCCCGCCACCATTGCGAACGCATGAATATACTTGAATTACTTGGTGACGGAGCTACTCTCAGGACTAGGCTAGTGAAGCGTCAACCTCCACCGCTTTTCTCAATCATCAGAACCAAAAAACTCAGAACTTCTTGCAATTTGCCGTACCTTTCTAGGACATTTCTGTCAACTCCACATCCCTGCATATCACAACTCGAAAGAACAAAGCATTGAAATTTTTTGAAATTTCGCATTTTTAGTCAAATGAGCACAATAGTCGTAAAAAGCTGGAAATGAGATTTTTGACATATGAGAAAAGCATAGCAGTGCATCATCAGTTCATTATGACACATAACATGAAAACATAAACAAAATTAAAAATAGACACGACACACAACTGACTCTATAACACCCCACCCCACACTTAAATTCATCCGTGTCCTCACGGTACAACTCAAGAGATAAGACGGACAACAAAACAGACTCAAATAAAAATAAATAAAAAGAAGTGAACTGGCACTCCCCTAATAATCTGGTGGTGGTGCTGGGCTCTGCGATTTTTCCCTTTTGAAATGCACCGCAGACGTCTCTTTCTTTTCCTCCCGCGGACGTCTGAATAATATGCAATAATTGCTGAGGCGTCCGCGCATGTAATTGTCAAGACGTGCGCGATCTGCACTGATGTAGAATTTTTTTCCTTCGTTTAATCACCTGAAAACACCAGAAATAAAAAGAAATGCACTCGAGGCGCATTATCAGCTTCCCAATTCCACTATAACATGTGTAAAATAGAAATAAAACACACCGGGTTGCCTCCCGGTAAGCGCCTTTGTTTTACGTCCTTGGCTGTACATTACCTCTACGGGATCACAAGTTAGGATCCCATAGGCGTCTGAGGTCAAATTTCCTTACTCCTCTATGATACTCATAGCCCTCATCGAATGGTGCTCTCGTGTCTCTCCATACTGGTTTCCATCCAATCGTGCTATGTCTCGGTCGCTTCCTCGTGTATGGACGGTCGAGATCATCGTGAACATGGAAGTTTGATGTCTTGCTAGCAAACGCAAGTGACAATAAGCGTGTTCCCATGTCATTCTTGGTGCTTGTGGCAAAATAGAGTGATTGTCCCAAATTTAGTGCAAGAGGATCGTTATCGCTGGCATCTCCCATCTGCAAAATGTAAGAGTCAATATCACGAGTGATTGTGAGAGTTCCTGGGTCCTTACACTTTTTGGGTGGTGCTTCATGATGCATAGTGAACGGGCTCTCCATCGTTGGATCGTTTTGCTCATTCCTCGCCTCCAATCTGCCTTCTAGCTCATCTTTGCCAATCATGTGGTCCTCAGGAGCTCTTACCTGCATTGGGAAGGGTAGAGGAGTGTTAGAAAGAAGAATTTCCCTACCTGAATTATTGGAGCTCGCGGACGTCTCCTGTTTATCCTCCGCGGACGTCTCTTGATTTATCGGAAATTCTTCAGCCGTCCGCACATCAATTGTAGAGCCGTCCGCGTCCTGCACTGAGGTAGAATCTTCGTTCAGCTCTTCTTCCTGCATGATGCTCACGGCCTGTGACTTATTTTCTTCGTTCTCTGCCCCTGGTTTGTCTATCATGGCTAATGCGGTGTCGTGCACAATCCGCACTGAATCAGCTTCCACTGTCTGTGACTCATCCTCCGTTTTGTGCAGCTGACCTTGTCTTGATTTATGTGCCATATCATCTATCAGGTCCCATGCCTCATAGATGTCTAAATTCATTAGTGACCCTCCTGCTGCGGCATCAAGCATAGAACACTCTAGTGGCATCATCCCATCAAGAAATTTCTTAAGAATAAATGAACCTGTGAATCCATGGTGTGGACAGCTTCCCGCAATCCCTTCGAGGCGCACAACGTACTCATATAATGTTTCGCCCCGGAATTGCTCAATGGTATAAATTTTCTCACGAATTTCTGCTCGAAAGGATGGCAGAGAAAACTTCTTTAAAAAACGGGCTCGTAGATCCACATAATGACTTTCACTATTTGCATCTGATGAGTAAAACCAAGATTTTGCAGAGTCAGTTAGAGAAAAATAAAAATATTTTAGTTTAAACCTTTCTAATGACTCTTCTTCAGGCCTTAAGCGGCAGCAGACTGAATGGAACGTTTTCACATGTGCCACGGGGTCTTCTCCGGTAAAACCTCCAAATTTAGGGAGTCGCCGAATCACCCAAAACTTAACCTCGCTGCCCTCGTATTTCTTTTCCTCAGCGTCGTCATAATATGGTTCACTATAATAGGAATACATAGCGAACGTAAAACCAAACAAAACAAAAAAACAGTAAAATAAAACTTAAAAGAAATAAATACTTAGTGAGATTCTTCGTTACCGATCCCCGGCAACGGCGCCATTTTAACAAGTGTCGTTGTACCTGTGCAAAAACATTTATAATTCCGACTAGCAAGTGGTAAGTCGGGTCGAATCCACAGAGATCGGTTGAGAATCTGTTCACTAAGTATTAGAGTAACAATTGGGGGGGGGGGGTTCGAACAAGTAAAAATAAACACAATTAAGCAACAATGATAACTTGTCAAGATGAGCAATTGTCACACTAATTCGAGTATCAAATATTAAAGAACAGTGCAAGCTAATCACGGTAATAGAATACATAATCAAGTTTTGAATGGAATGAAATGATGTTACTGATGGTGAACTCTTCACCAAGCTTTCTTCAATTCTTCTCCAAATTGTGTATTGCGAATCTCCTCCAAAAATCCACACCTTTGTTTCTTTTCTTTTACTGCCAAAGTTGGCTCTGCCAACACTATCTCTTCTCTCTGCCGTGTGCCTTCAAACCTCAGACCCAATTCCACCCAAATTTCACACGGCCAAAAAGACCAATTTCTCTCCCAATTCTACATGGACCAAAGCCAATTTGATTTTCCCTTTCTCCTTTCTTTTATCTTCTCCAAAAGTGGCTCCTCATTCTGATGTCATTCTTTCGAGATTGGCTCTTCGATTCCTGTGTGTTTCATCCCGAGAATATGCAATTTCGATTTCAGGAAAATTGACAGCTAGAAATTCCGCACGGACGCCTCTTGAATTTGTGATCCGCGGAGGTCTCTTGCATTACGATAAATCTTCAGACGTCCGCGCCGTAACTCCTTAAGGCCTCCGCGTACTGCACTGATGAAAACTCCAAAGTGCTTCGGTCTTTATTTCTTTCCGCGCCAAACATCTTCTAATAGGCTCTCTTTAGCCGGTATTCCTTCTATGGTCTCCGAATGTACCTGAGAATGAAAACTACACACAGGTAGTGAAATAATATACAGATAACACTAAGAGACGGGGGTTAAACATATAAAATAGTCGTACAACTACGACTTATCAGCTGCCTGCCCAAGCATCCCCACGTCGTCGGCTAGAGCACCCAACCGCAACGCAGGCACGTGAGACTAAGTCCCCGCGACCCTTACTTCGCTGCGCACCTGAGATCAAGTCATCAAGACCCTCGCTACGCAAGATACATTGTGCTACGCCTTCATCCGTGCACGTCAAGCTGAGTAGACCGAAGCAAGCAATACAGTAGAATCAGAGGAGCATTTGAGATTACAAACACAACTTTTGCTTCAAGCATAAATCATTTGTAAAACATTATTTTGTATTTGATACGAAATATTGTGACCTACAGTTACCTTCTGCAGTAGCACTTGCAACGCTGCTTCGATGCCGCTGAACTTCGCGTCACTCTTCGACCCCAATGCGGTCTGACGCTTTTCGTTCTCGGCTTGAAAGATTCTAATCAGTCTTTTGGATGCTACTTTCTTCTTCACTTAAGAGCAAGTTTTCTACATTTTTGGACGATTCGTCCGATAAAGACCTGCTCCACATTTGCATTTTTCCTAGATCGTGTGAGCTGCCAAGTTGTTAGAAACCCGAAAAACCAAAATTTACCCTGACTCCTACCCAACAATTTGGATATATCAACTGTCAGAATAGATTAATACAATACTCAAAAATGACACTCGAACGTAAGGAAATCAGCGAATGCTTATAAGGCCCTTTGGCTAGTCTCGTTACAATGACTTACAATCGTGTCCCTAGTCTAGATTGTTGCGGAAGCGTAAAAGAAAGGAAATTATGCCAAAAGATATGAAAGAGAATACTTGCATGCATGAGAAATGAGGCATGCCCTCGTATTTATAGTGCCTTGGCCAAATGGGTGCCTTCCTTAAGTTGTGCATGATCGGCCTTGGTGTCCTTTGGCTAGTTCATGCTCCAGTCTAGGTCCATCTTTTGTATTAAATGTGGCTGGCCAGGTCCATTGCCTTCATATAGATGTATGGCCTCCAATAAATGCTCTTCCCCAGATTTATGGACCTTATAAATGTCGGATCCTTCATTAATGGCCGCATTGCATATGCCCTTGAGACGCACCTATTCAGTCGGGTCTAACGCGTCTTCATCATGTCCTTGGTCTTGGGCTTGCTGGGACTTGGTCGAATAGCCGAGGCCCTTCATGGCACCTCTTGGGCTGACTCGCACCTCTTCGATAGGTCCTTTGGTCTCAACCTGCGGGGTTGCTTCGTCTGAGTTACCGAGGATCTTGAGGGTGACTAGTCGCATCTCTCCGAGCTTTATGGGTGACTCCCTCGAACCGTCGTGTCCCTGCCCTGGTGCTTGTGCGGACTCTTGCCCAGATCCTTCGTCGTGGCCCTGCCTGGTCTGCTTGGGTGCTGGTGCTTGGTCTCTGCCTAGGTCCTTGCCCAAGTCCCTTTGTCGCCTCGAATAGACCCCCTTCTGGGCGGTTCCTTGCTCAATGAGTGGCTCCGTCAACACTCTTTCGAAATAATCTTCGGTAATACTAAGGTCATCATACGGGAACTCATCGAGGGCATGCAAGTTACAGTTAGGAGTTTTTTTTAAATTTCACATAGACGTTATGATAGAAGTAGAAATCACCTTTAAATGGACACTATTTTATGAGAACCCGATCAGGAGCAGACGAAAGGAAAGATGAAAATTGTTGGAGTTGCTGAGCAAAGGTTGAAAGGGTATTTGGTTGGTGGCAGGCGACTTCAATGAAACTAGATTTGATTGGGAGATGTATGGGAGAAGGTTAAAGGTGAGAAGTGGGATGATCCTGTTTAATGAGGTGATTGGGAGATGCGGACTCCTTGACCCTTGTTTCAATGGTTAGATTTTCACTTATTCCACTAGAAGACTGGGTATGTATGAAGTGAAGTCTAGGCTAGATAGGGCGCTGAGAAATTCTGAGATGAAGGGATTGGTGTCCATCACACTTTTAGTATGGGTTCGGATCATTGTCCTATATTAATTAAACTACAGGGTGATAAAGGGAGAAATTAGGAAGAGACTTTTGCCTATGAGAGCATGTGGCATAGGCACCCTGACTTCACAAGTACTGTTAGAAGGGTATGGGCAGATACAGAGAAAGGGGGAGCCAGACTGACTGATGCTCTAGATGCCTGTGCAGAATCCCTTAGAATAAGAGTATCTTTGGCAATGTGCAGAGGAATATTAAAGTCATCAAGGGCGGACTGAACAAGATAAAGGGGAAGGTTAGGACAGAGGAAGTGGTGGAGCAGGAAAATAAACTCATGGGGGAATTAGATGAATGGCTATGCAGGGAGGAATACTTATGGAGGCAGAGATCAAGAGTAGATTGGTTAAAAGAATGTGATCAGAACATGAAGTATTTTCATGCTAGAGTAACGCATATCAGGAGTCACAATAAAATAGAAAAACTGATTCAAGGGGTTACTGCAATAACAGATAATGAGGGGATGTTAAAGGTAGTTGAAGATCACTTTATGGGGATATTTCAACATCTGGAAGATGAGGAATTGACATAGACACAAGAATGAATATTATACCAAAGGTGATAAACGAGGAGATGAAAGAAAGGTTGCTGCTTCCCTACACAAGAGAAGAAGTAAAAAGTGCTCTTTTCCAATTAGCTCCTACGAAGGCTTCTAGCATTGACGGTTTCCCTGCTTTGTTCTACCAGAGAAAATGGGACATAGTAGGGGAGTCAGTATGCAAGGAAGTGCTGAACTATCTGAATGGGGGAGAATTGGAAAGAAGATGGAACATAACAAGGTGGCCCTAATTCCTAAATGTAAGGATGCTTCGAGGATATCAGACTACAGGCATATTAGCGTATGTAATACCCCAATCATGCATTATTTGTGTAAAAAAATTATTATTATTTTGGGAAAAGTACAAAAAGGGGCCCCGAACTATCATTCATTCCAATATGAGGTTCGAACTACCACATTATCCAATCTGGGGCAAAATCAAAATATCCATTAAAGTTAACGGATAGAGCTAACTCCTTTAGTCAAATTCATCAATCAAAGTATAATTAAATATTTTTTTAATTTAATCTATATATTTCTCATTGTAGGTATTTAATTATAATATTTTTAATTTTCTTTAAATTTCGTACTACAAATGTGTATTATTTTTAAATCAATAATTCACGGTTTCGTAATTTATTATATAACATGTCTGAATAAAAATAAAACAATTATTTTCTTGATTCATATTGTAAAATTTCATTATCTTTCCCTTATATACATGATGGGTGAGTATAATATTTTAAATTTATATAGTGTGACAATTCACCATATAACACGTATGGCTAAAAACTAAATTATTGTTTCTTAATTTGTGTTCATAAGATAATGAATATAAAAAAGAAGAGTTTTTTTAGAAATGAGCCAATTGAGTTTGGGGATATCCCAAATGACCCAAGTGAGTTTGGGATATCACAAATGACCTTTTTTTTTATAAAATCGGATCCCAAGATCCGGTTATTTTTATTAAAAAATGATAGGTGGACGATACGTGGACTTTAAGCGTACGTGAAAGTCGGGTAGAAACAAAATATTTTTTTTTTGGAAAACCAGATCCCTAGGAACCGGTTATGTTTAAAAAAAATTTTCCAAATACTTGATTCTCAGGATCTGGTTATCTTAAAATTATATATTTTTTCAATGATATACCGTATACTCGGGATCGGATTATTTTTTAAAAACATTTTTGTTCAAAAATCGGATCCTGAGGATCCGATTATCTTTAAAAAAAATTATATTTTTCCAAATATCGAATATGTAGATTTAGATTTGTTTGTGTGCTTCTTAAAAAAATATTTTTTTAAGAAAACCGGATCCTCAAGATCTGGTTTTCAAAAAAAGATTAATTTTCCACTCGACATCCACGTACCCTTAAAAGTTCACGTATCGTCCACCAGTCAATTTTTTTTCCAGATAACCGGATCTCGGGGATCTGGTTTTATAAAAAAGGAAACAGATCAAATAAAAACTAAAAACCCAATAAAATATTGCCACGTGTATATTTCGACTAATCGTAATTCGGGGCACTTTTTGTAAATAAAAAAATTAAAACGGACTTATTTAAAATTACATAATAGATGCGAGGGTATAATCGTCCAAAAAATTTACATTGTAATATCCAGACATAACTTAAGTCTGTACATTTTGTTGTATAAAGCTGTTTTTAAGTCTGTACATTACCATTTTAAGTCAGGACATTATCAATAATATCCAGACTTAACTTAAGTTTGGATATTGCTGTCTAAGGCTGTTTTTAAGTCTGTACATTACCATTTAAGGCTAGACATCACCAATTTAAGTCTGTACATTACTTATTTAAGTCTGGATATTACTGTTTAAGTCTGGATATTGCTGTTTAAGTCTGGATATTACTATTTAAGTCTGATATTGCTATTTTAAGTCTGGATATTGATGTTTTAAGTATGGATATTGCTGTTTAAGTCTAGATATTGATGTTTAAGTCTGGATATTGCCGTTTAAGTCTATTTTTAAGTATGTACATTACCAATTTAAGTCTGTACATTACCAATTTAAGTCTGTACATTACTAATTTAAGTCATGATGTCAATTTAAGTGTTTAAACATCAATATCCAGACTTATTAAGTCTGGATATTGCTGTTTTAATTATGGATATTGCTGATTTAAGTATGAATATTATTATTTAAGTCCGGATATTGCTGTTTAAGTTTGAATATTGCTAATTTAAGTCTGGATATTGCTAATTTAAGTCTGGATATCAATTTTAGTGTGTTTTAAGTTTGAACATTACTAATGTAAGTCTGGATATTGATGTGTAAGTCTGGATATTGCTAATTTAAGTCTGGATATTGCTAATTTAAGTCTGGATATTCTCATTTAAGTATGTATATCAATTTTAGTGTATTTTAAGTATGGACATTACTAATTTAAGTCTGGATATTGTTGTGTAAGTCTGGATATTAATGTTTAAGTCTGGATATTGTTAATTTATAAGTCCGAATATTGCTAATTTAAGTCTGGATATTGTTGTGGAAGTCTGGATATTGCTAATTTAAGTCTGGATATTGGTAATTGAAGTATGGATATTACTAATTTAAGTCTGGATATTGCTAATTTAAGTATGGATATTGCTAATTTAACTATGGACATTGCTAAAATATTACTATGTAGGAATCAGTATTAGGGTTTGGCTGGAGAATATGATATAATGATTGAAATCTGCAAAGAAGGTGTAGGGTGTGTAGGGTGTGTGGGTTCATCATGACTTTAGGGTGTGTGGTGGTGAAGCAAAAGGAAAACAACAAATTAGGCCAGGTTAGCAACATCTGTAGGGACCAGAAAGAAAGAAGAAAAAAAGATGAAAACGATGGTACTTGTATTAGAAGACCAGGAAATCTCTCATCATCATGATCATGCAAACTCCAGTAGATAGATGAAAGCAACTGGAAGCAACAATGAGACATGAAGAAGAAAGGGAAGCTGTAATATTGTAGAAACAGATAATAACACAACAATATCCAGACTTAAGTTAAGTCTGGATATTGCTGTGTAAGTCTGATCATTATGTCCAATGAGTATAATATCCCTCAGTGTTATATCCGAGATTTCGACGAAATTGAACATGTGTCAGCTTGAAATTAGGTTTTTAGTCTTTATATATAAAGCGGGTTTTTACCTGATCTCCGCCATATAAAAAAGGTCATTTTGGATATCACAAATTAACTCACTTGGGTCATTTGGGATATCCCCAAACTCATTTGGGTCATTTCTAAAAAAAACTGCAAAAAGTACAATGAGAGATATATCGATAAAATTTATGAGAAAAAATATTTAATTATAATAGAACAAGAGTGCGGTTCATGTACAAAACCGATTTATATATATAAACTACAAATCGATTTTTAAGCTGACACGTGTCCCATTCAGACGAAATCCCAAACAAACACACGGAGGGGTATTATAGTCATTCCACACGGAGGGGTATAAACCTAATAATGTTATTTTCAATTTAGTCCACGAGTTCTTAATGATCAGACTTAAACTTGGAAATGATCATACTTAAAAAACAGCAATGATCTGACTTAAAAGACTTAATGATCAGACTTAAAATAGATAAAAGACTTTATGATCAGAATTAAAAGAGATAACGATCAGACTTAAAAGACATAATGATCAGACTTAAAAGACTTAATGATCAGACTTAAAATAGATAATGATCAGACTTAAAAGACTTAATGATCAGACTTAAAATACTTAATGATCAGACTTAAAATAGATAATGATCAGACTTAAAAGACTTAATGATCAGACTTAAAAGACTTAATGATCAGACTTAAAAGACTTAATGATCAAACTTAAAATAGATAATGATCAGACTTAAAAGACTTAATGATCAGACTTAAAAGACTTAATGATCAGATTTAAAATAGATAATGATCAGACTTAATGATCAGACTTAAAATAGATAATGATCAGACTTAAGAGACTTAATGATCAGACTTAAAAGACTTAATGATCAGACTTAAAATAGATAATGATCAGACTTAAAATACTTAATGATCAGACTTAAAAGACTTAATGATCAGACTTAAAATAGATAATGATCAAACTTAAAAGGCTTAATGATCAGACTTAAAAGACTTAATGATCAGACTTAAAAGACTTAATGATCAGACTTAAAAGACTTAATGACCAGACTTAAAATAGATAATGATCAGACTTAAAAGACTTTATGATCAAACTTAAAATAGATAATGATCAGACTTAAAAGACTTAATGATCAGACTTAAAAGACTTAATGATCAGACTTAAAAGACTTAATGATCAGACTTAAAATAGATAATGATCAGACTTAAAAGACTTAATGATCAGACTTAAAAGACTTAATGATCAGACTTAAAATAGATAATGATCAGACTTAAAAGACTTAATGATCAGACATAATGATCAGACTTAAAAGACTTAATGATCAGACTTAAAACAGATAATGATCAGATTTAAAAGACTTAATGATCAGACTTAAAATAGATAATGATCAGACTTAAAAGACTTAATTATCAGACATAAAAGACTTAATGATCAGACTTAAAAGACTTAATGATCAGACTTAAAATAGACAATGATCAGACTTGATATTGACAATGATCAGACTTAAAATTGACAATGATCAGACTTAAAATTGACAATGATCAGACTTAAAAGACTTAAAATACTTAATGATCAGACTTAAAATAGATAATGATCAGACTTAAAAGACTTAATGATCAGACTTAAAAGACTTAATGATCAAAGTTAAAAGTCTTAATGATCAGACTTAAAAGACTTAATGATCATACTTAAAATAGATTATGATAAGACTTAAAAGACTTAATGATCAGACTTAAAAGACTTAATGATCAGACTTAAAGACATAATGATCAGACTTAAAAGACTTAATGATCAGACTTAAAATAGATAATGACCAGATTTAAAGATTTAATGATCAGACTTAAAGTAGATAATGATCAGACTTAAAATAGATAATGATCGGACTTAAAAGACTTAATGATCAGACTTAAAATAGATAATGATCAGACTTAAAAGACTTAATGATCAGACTTAAAAGACTTAATGATCAGACTTAAAATAGACAATGATCTGACCTAAAATTGTCAATGATCAGACTTAAAATAGACAATGATCTGACTTAAAATAGACAATGATCAGACTTAAAAATAGACAATGATCAGACTTAAAATTGACAATGATGAGACTTAAAATTGATTATAATCAGATCTAGAATTGATGATGATCTGACTTAAAATTGATAATGATCATACTTAAAATTGATAATGATCAGACTAAAAATTGATAAGGATCATACTTACAATTGATAATGATCATACTTAAAATAGATAATGATCACACTTAAATAGACAATGATCATACTTAAAAATAGACAATGATCTGACTTAAAATTGATAATGATGAGACTTAAAGATGGTAATGATCAGACTTAAAATTGGTAATGATCAGACTAAAAATTGATAATGCTCAGACTTAAAATGGTAATGATCCAACTTAGAAAAATTCGAATTTTACTGTAGCAAAAGTCAAATTTTTTCAAAATGATCAGCTTAACGCATGTTGATCAGACTTAAAAACGTACTGTAGCGAAAGTTGAATTTTACTGTAGCAATTTTTAGGACGATTATACCCCTTCTATCTTTTATGTATTTTTAAATAAGTTCGCGTGTGTTTTTTATTTATAAAAAGAACCCCGAACGGGATGAATTTTGATTGGTCGATTTTAACACGTGTCAATTTTTTTTGGGTTTGTAGTTTTTATTTGTAATTTTAGATTGTATTTGATCCAAAACCATAGAACAAAAATTTAGAAAGTTTCGGAAAATAAAAATATTATAATTAAACTAAAATTTTTTTTGATGAATAATAAAACTAAAAGTTAAAAATATACAATGAGAAATATAAAGATTAAATTAAAGAAAAAACAATTAATTGTACTTTGATTAACGGAGTTGCATAACGGAGTTAACTCCATCCGTTAACTTTAATGGACTTTTTGATTTTGCCCCCTAATTGGAAAATATGGTAGTTCGGACCTTAGATTGGAATCGGGTGGCGGTTCGGAGCCCCTTTTTGTACTTTTCCCTTCTTCTTTTTTGATAATGGGTTTTTACATCTCATTCATATCAATCACTATACGAATACATCTATCTTATACATCTTGTATATGAATTCTTTATCGGGTACATAAGAATATTAGACAATTGGAGCACAGGCCATACACGACACCACCTGAATTTGATGCTTGTGTTCATTGAACCACGGACCATAAGGCACCTCCAAATTATGTGTTTTATTGGTGTGCCTAATTATGTAATTAATTGTGTATTATTTTTGTCCCCATTTAAACATATCAATAGAGGTCATTCGTGAAGGTAACAACAAGTGTACAAACAATATAATTCTCTACGATTCTCTATTGTCCTATACTCTCTCCAATTGAGTTGTGTCGTCGCTTCACATTTTCCAAATACGTTATCGGTTATTAACAAGATTTCTTTATTAAAAAAATTAACATTAAAGGTAGTATAATCACTACACCATTTTACACCTTATACGTTTGTCATTGCGTTTGTCATATATGCACTAGTCGCATAAGCCCACCTAAGCGACAGTGCTTTTGCGTGTTGTCGTGTAAGAAAATCCTACGCGACACCCGTAAAACGATATAGCAACGCATGTCACATATGAATGCTTACCCGACACCATCTAAAATGACACATCAAACACTGTCATGTAGGTGTACACACGAGACATATGCTAAAGCGGCACATCGAATGATGTCCCTTAAGAAGACATGTTTGAAATTTCTGGCACCGTACTTTTTGAATAATAAAGCCAACGAGGGACATTTACAGTGTCGTACATTTGTTCGGTTTCTCATCCATCCACCTAACCTATCAGGTGGGTTTAGTTCGATCTAGCCAAGAGAGAAGGCGCATCCGCTTTTGCAAGGGCAATCGCTACCTATAGGTCCTCGCACCCAGTCACCATGGCTACCCTTACTTCCTTGATTTCGGAAAGCGAGCGTAGTGAGGCGAATGTGTGTGAGCTACTCGATCGATTGTGAAACCACCTTTTCTTCCTAAGACCTGATTCTTCCACCTTTCCTGCCCAGCTGCTCTTCACTTTACACTTATATGACTGTATGAGACAATAACTGTCGTGTAAGAGAATCACATTTAATGAACAAATCAGATCTCCTCTTCATCTCTTCCCAGTAGCTGCTGAACAATATTCTCTACACATCTCAGCACATTCTCATCTTGGAATAGTAAAGTTTTGAGTTCCCACTTTGTTTTTAATCTTCCAATTTGTTGTAGTTTATATGTATATGTTGTTTATACCCATATAAACATGAACTCATGAAGTTTGTTATGCTTGTAATAGATTTGCTAATGGAGCTTGATACTTCATAGTTTTGTTGTGTGAGAGTACACAACATTGAGGATTCCATTTTCGATCTATAAGGTTCCTTAGAGCTTTTGACAATAATGGTGAGAAATTATTGAATTTCCAAAACAATTTGCAAGCTTTAGTATGGACTATTTCCTACATATGATCTTTTGTGAAATATTTGCTCATAAATAATGGATTAACTTTATGTGTGTGCTTCTCCTTGTATCTTCAGGCACATATGGATAAAAGTTGGATGGAAATAGATAGAAGTTCTAAACATTACTACGAAGGGATTAAAATTTTTATTGGCTTTGTGAACGACAATAGGGTTGACCACCCTACGCATATATGCCCGTGTAGACGTTGTAAGTTGCGTAAACCAAAGATTACATTGGGTGAAATAAAAGCACACTTGATACGACATGGGATGAAGCAAGACTACATCATATGGACATTACACGGGGAAGTTGATGATAGACCTCCACTGCCATCATTATATACAAAAAAGGCGTCAATACCTTATGCAAATGAATGAAGAATCAAGCTCCCAATACTCTAGTGGCATCCATTATGAAAATCCAACCATGGAAATGTTGGATGATTCTTTTCCTTTTCGAGTCGACTATGAGACGGGTGTAGATGATGATATGTTGAATGAGGACAATACTGATCCTTTTGGGAAGGAGGCTTATGATAAGTATCATACACTTGTAGCCGAAGCCCAGACTCCTATATACAGTGGTAGTGACATAACAGTATTAGAGGCCATTTTAAAAGCAATGCAAGTGAAGGTTGCCAATCGATGGTCGGATATCATCTACGACTGTTAAAAGAAATACTTCCCAGGGAAAACAACTTCCCTAGTTGTTATCGAGATGTAAAAAACTTTTGAAGAACCTGGGTTTGGGTTACGAGACTATACATGCATGCGAGCATGGTTGTATGTTGTTCTACAAAGAAAATAAAGACCTTCAGAACTGCCTCGTGAGTAATGAAGCGAGATATGATGATACACGTTCCAAAGCTCCAAAGAAGGTGGTTAAGTACTTTCCTTTGACTCCAAGGTTACATCGTCTATACATGTCACCACACATTGCAAAAGAAATGCGATGGCATGAGGAAAGAGATGTTGGTGAAGGTGATTATCTTAGGCACCCTGCAGATGGAGATACATGGCAAACTTATAATAGGGAATTCCCAGATTTTGCAAATGAGAGGCGAAATGTGCGGCTCGATTTATCAACTGATGGGTTTAACCCTTTTGGAGCATCGGGACTATCTCACAGTACTTGGCCTGTTGTGGTCATTCCTTATAATTTGCCACCTTTGATGTGTATGAAAAAAGAGTTCAACATTCTCACTTCGTTGATATCTGGTCCTAAATCTCCTAAAAAGTGTTTAAACGTATTCATGAGACCATTAATCGATGAGTTGAAGATGTTATGGGATGTTGGGGTTCTCACTTATGATCGTCACGATGGATCTTCATTTATGATGAAAGCAGCAGTAATGTGGACCATAAGTGACTTTTCGGGTTTGGGTATGCTCGGTGGCCTGAAGAGTAAAGGCTACAAAGCTTGTCCATTATGTGTAGATGAAATTGATGCTAACCATTTATGTGGTAGAATGGCGTATCAAGGACACCGTAGGTGGCTTCCAAGTACTCACCCTTGGAGAAATGCAGCTCAAAAATTTAATGGTGCAGTTGAGCATAGGGATGCCCCTTCATCCCTTTCTGGTTCACAAATTCTATATGAGATACTTCGTCATGAATTCCCGACACTTAGCTTGCATCCAAAGTTTAAGGCTAGAGGCACTTCAGAGAGGCTTTGTTGGACACACAAAACTATTTTTTATGAGTTGCCTTATTGGGAAACTTTCAGTCAGCCATATTCACTCGATGTCATGCACATTGAAAAAAAAATGTATTTGATAACATAATTGGCACAGTACTTGGACTTGAAGGAAAAACCAAGGATGGTCCAAAAGCACGGGCAGGTTTGCAGAAACAAGGGGTACGTAAGCACTTATGGAAGAAGCTCACCGGATCATCTTCTAGGAAAGAGAGAGTGTCCCAAGCAACTTACACTGTGTTGCCGAATGAAAAGGTTGAGATACTAGAGATGATGAAAGATGCAAAATATCCACATGGTTATGCCGGATCTTTGAAAAATAAGATTAATGTGGCTAACAAAAATTTATCGGGCTAAAGACCCACGATTGCCATGTCATGCTACAACGCCTACTGCCTGTTGTTATTCGACCCTATTTGCCTAAGACTGTACTGGACCCGCTGATCTCGTTATCCATATGGTTCCAAAAGTGATGTTGTAGAGAGTTGGAGAAGGAGGATGTTATACAGACGAAGACAGATATAGTGATAATCATTTGTAAGTTGGAGTAGATTTTTCCTCCAGCTTTCTTCACCATAATGGTACATCTCTTGATTCATCTTCCAGATCAAGTGTTACTCAAAGGTCCTGTACATTATAATTGGATGTATCCTATGGAAAGGTATGCATATTATTTAAATAAGTTATATTTTTTAAATTACAAGCTTTCTTCACCATAATAGTACGAGCTAATATTTATTTTTACAGGCAATTAGGTGAGTATAAGAAATATGTTAGAAACACACGTTATCCCGAGGGATGCATCGCTGAGCAGTACATTGCACACGAGTGTGTGACATATTGTAAGTTATACATGGATGATACTAATGCAGCAACAACAAATGTCGATCCTGGGGGTCAAGCTAGCTATAAATTGTCAACTGCTTCTGAGCTCATCAAGCGACTTGGACATCTCCCTAGAGTGAAACTCAGGAAGTCAGAATTGGGTACTACTCACTGGTGTGTGGTGGAAAATTGTTTTGAAGTGAGCCATTACTATAATTCACACAAGATTCAATTCTGGGACAAATTCCCAGACAGTAGCCATGACGCATACGTTAAAGATTTTCATGGACACTTTCTTGATTGGGTGTGCATAAATACTTCATTTGTTGATTAATATGTTCCTTTTTTTCTAATTACACTAACTGTGATTTTTTTAATCACAGATGAATGAGCTACAACAAGATGGACATGAATATTATAACCAGGAAGTCCATAACTTAGCGTATCGACCGCAAACGTATGCTTGTTACTCGCAATGTCACGTGAACGGCGTAAAATTTGTCATTTATGATCGAGATTGCCATTTAAAAACACAGAATAGTGGATTGATGGTTGAGACTGGTGAGTATTAATATTATTTTAACAAGTTTAAAATTTAGTGAGGCATTACAATTACATTTTTATTTTTTTATTGATGTGCAGATGACGACAAAATATACTATGGTATTCTTGAGAATATAATCCAGTTGAAGTATGCACAAGGAATGTCGGGAGTTGTTTTTAAATGCAAGTGGTTTAATACCAGTCCATACCACGGTGGAGGGATAAAGTACGATCACGGATTAATCTCTATGGATACGTCGAGTATTTGGTATGAGCATTCTCCATATTGTCTTGCAATCCATGCAATTCAAGTTTTCTATTTAGATGATCCAAAGGCCGGAGAAAATTGGAAAATGGTTAATATAGTGGCACATACAGGTATTTATAGTGATGCTTCACTTGCGCGCGATGAAAATGCTAACAAAGCGTATCAAGAAGACACGTTCGTGAACATACCTAACTACATACCTCTTGATGATCTATATGTTGATTTGGGAAGCCTTCCACGATCACCACCTCAATTTTATATGGATGATGACGATTTCGAGGACGAGAATGAATTTGAGGATGAAGAAGACGAATCAGATGGGGAGGATGAAGATGTGGAGGATGAAGATGAAGAGGATGGTGAAAATGAAGAGGATGCTATGGATGATGAACCTTGAATCTAATGATGATGAACCATAATTGATAACTGTTTACAAGTTTGTACTTGTTGTTTATGTTGATGATGTATCTATTAATTCATGTTTTGATGTGTACAAGTAAGTTAATGGAGGAGGCAAGCATATCTTCCATTAACTTAAACCTCAATCTGTCTTTGCTTATGACACATTAATTGTCTATGTTTGTCTTATAAGTATTTCCCCCCAGAGTTTTCAGATTCCCTCCCACAAGCCAAAACACACAAGTACTAAAACAAAGCACATGCATTGTATCAAAAACGCCGTCATTTCTTGACCGGTAGTCATGAAACTTGTCGTTTCCTAAATCAACCTCACTTAGGGTTTCACTTCTCGCCTCATTTCGCTCGGCCTCACTTCTCGCCTCGCAGCTCGTCCTCACTTCTCGCCTCACTTCGCAAAATCATCCACGCGTGTTCTTCGCAAAATCAACCACGCGTTCTCTTCCACACAGTCGCCTCACAGTCGCAAAATCAACCTCGCAGCTCGTCCTCACAGTCGCCTCACTTAGGGTTTCAGTCGAGTTCTTCGCAAAATCAACCTCGCAGCTCGTCCTCTTCGCAAAATCAGCTCGTTCCTTTGAATTCATGGCTCCTCCGAAGAAGAGAACGATGAAAGAAATCAGTTAGGCATGTTTGGCGGAGTATATGAAGTTGCGACCGCAGTCCGTACGCCAGCCACCGTCGAAGCTGGACAGTCCAGTGGGGAAGATGAAGGCTTCGCCTGCAAAATGCCTGAAGCCGGTTCCACTGAAGGCACCTCGTCCAGCCATCCAGACCCCGACCTCTACCTCACCTCCACGTTCACCGATGGCCGCTGGCGCAACTCCGAACCATGGCTCACCTTCACAGCCTGTCATAGCCCCTATAGTCCCCCCCCCCACCTGCCTCGGCAACCCAAACCCTAAACCTTAGAAAAAGCCCTAGGCTAAACGCCATTGCCACTAAGAAAAGTCCTATGAAGAAGACTGGCCACGCATCAAAGACTGTGAGGCCACTGTTTCATGGCACTGTGCCACCTCCTAGTCGACCATTGTCATCAAAATCCCTATCTGCCAGTGTCTCTACCCCTACGCCACCTAATGCCGCCCTTGTGCGCAATGAAGAATCGGAGAATGTCACCAGTGATGATGAAATACCACCATCTCCGATTCATTCAGTGCGGAATAATGATTTTGAAAGCTCTGAGGAACAATCTCAGGCTGCGTCTCAGGCAGCAACTCAAAATAACATCGTTCGTCGATCAATTCGTGAGATTTTGGCAAACTTGAAAGGTATAGAAGTACACATTTATGTTCCTATTTTTTTACGTGTATAGAACATGATTTGGAAATAATTTAATTGTCTGCACATGTAGGAGATGAAGAAAAGAGAGGTAAGCATGGAGTTGTGAACGGGACAAGGGTGGCAGCGAAGGTCAATGGAAATAATAAGGAAAAAATCAAGCTGACATTTAACAAGTATGGTGATATCCCTGACAGTAAGGCTGATAATAGTTTGTGCGTCCATGAAATTGGGAGTGTTAAGTGCGCAATGAGGTGCCTATGTTGGCTGCTACTTATGGTCAATTGCCTGTAGATACCTACAAGATTGTCGTAAACTGGGTGAGCGTAAGTATACATTTTTCCATTTTGTGAATACATATTTTATATAGTTTGTTTGTTATGACTTACTGAAATTTGTTATTTTCGTAGGTCAATTTTGAAATTGATCCAAGTGACAAGAAACTGTGGAATTACATCACCACAAAATCCATTAATAGGTTCAAGGATTGGAAGTATCAGTGCAAGCTTCACTACCTTAAGTATGGGGCTGAACCGGCACCTATAGAGTTTGAGGACCGTGAGGACCAGTGGAAATGGCTTTGCAAACATTTTCAAACTTCAAACTACAAGGTATTTTGAATTTATAACATGTTTCCTTCTCGTTTATGTTGTTTGAATGTTATAAATTATTTATTTTGTATCAATGTAGAAAAAATGTGACCAAATGAAAGATACGCGCTCCAAAAAACTTGATCATCATTCTGGAAAGATGACATTAGCCCACCGATCAGAGGAACACGAGGAGAAAGGAGAAGTAGCACCTTTCATGTCAACATTTGCAGATGTTTATGGTGTCGAGCCGGCTGGTGCAGCTTTAGTGGTACTTTCTCATCCTTTGTATTTATTTTGATCAATTCGAGAAACTGTGGATATTGACTGTGATAAATTGTTTCTGATTTTCATCAATTTGATATTGAGAAACTGTGGATAGTGAGAAACTTTGGATACTGAAAAGTGGTTAACTTGCTAGTAGCCATTTACTTGAGACTGTGGTTATATTGTTAGTAGTTATTTATTTGTGAAGGCCAAGTTACTATTATTTACTTGTGATTGTGGTTAACTTGTTAGTAGTTATTTACTTATAAACGCCAAGTTACTGTTATTTACTTGTGATTGGGTTAATTTCATTTGGAGAAGTGAGAATCTATTGGTTATTTACTCTTATTTACTTGTTATTTCCATTTTGAAAAATTCTGAAGTTGTTATTAGTTATTTTTACTGTTATTTCTGAACTTGTTAACTTCTTATGTATATAGTTACTGAACTTGTTATTAGTTATTGCCATTCTGAACTTGAAAAATTCTGAACTTGTTAACTTCTTATGTATATAGTTACTGAACTTGTTATTAGTTATTGCCATTCTGAACTTGAAAAATTCTGAACTTGTTAACTTCTTATGTATATAGTTACTGTTATTTCACCATGAAAGAACTTAAGTTATTTATGTCCCGACAGGCTCAGTCGTTATTTTACCATGAAATAACTTATGTATATAGTTACTGTTCCCGACAGGTCGGTATTTCATAAGTTATTTCATACTGAGCCTGTCGTATATACCGACTGAACAGTGAAGAAAATGGGATACAGATGTTAACTTCTTATGTATATAGTTACTGAACTTGTTATTAGTTATTGCCATTTTGAACTTGAAAAATTCTGAACTTGTTAACTTCTTATGTATATAGTTACTGTTATTTCACCATGAAAGAATCGTTATTTACTTCTGATTGAGTTTATAATGTGTAGAAAAAAATGAAAGGCAAGTTGAGTGAAGTTGTTGGTGACCAGGCTTGTAGTGGGGTGGATGATCCTTTGCCCATGGATGTTCAGTTTAGTATTATCGAGGAGGCAGTGGGCCAGAAGAGAGGCCGATACATATCTGGTGTCGGCAAGTGCATGAAGAAGCTTGCTCGTCCAAAGGGGGGCTATAAACTGAGCGCTGAAGTGCAAGCTGAACTCCAAGCAAAGGCGGATGATCGCGTCAAGGTAAAAGAGCTGGAAGAGCGCGTAAAAATGTTGGAAGCCATGATGCGAGGGTCCAAAGCGGCTGGTGGAAGTAATGCATCAGATGGTGCACTAAGCTTCATGCCTTAGGAATGCGCAAGTGCTGGTGGTAACCTTTTGTGCTATTGAACTTGTTTACTTTAGCTTATTTTAGGGCTGTTGGTTGCCAAAACGATGTAAACACAGCTTGATGTGTTTTATGCTAGCGAATGTTTTTATATTTTTTGATGTAGAACAATGTAAACTGAAGGGCAGGTTTATGTATTACTTTTCTGGTTCATTAAAATTGAAATTGTCAAACAATTTCACCTGTCGCGTATTAGATCAAAGCAGGTGTACAACTTCACTTACGCGACATAACTTACGCGACAAAATCACACAACTAACACGACACGACTTACGCGACACAACTAACACGACATAACTTAAGTTATTTATGTAATTTATGTATATAGCTACAGTCAAATAAATGTCCCGTAATCAAGAATATGTAGTCACGCAAGCAACAACTTACACGACAGTCAATTGACATAAAAGACATGACGAATCGACTGTCCTTTAAGTTACCTCTTATACGACAGTGCCTCTCTGAGACTGTCCCTTAAAAGACTGACTTATGCCACATGATGTTACGCGACGCAGCATTTACGACACAATAACTGTCGTATAAGCCTTATGCGACGTATTTTGGCTCTTAAGCGACTAAAATGGGCATGTCGTATAAAGTGTAAAATGGTGTAGTGAATTCACTATCTTTATTCTTTCTATCATGCGATGATGACAACATTTACTCCAATTCACATGCTTAAGTTTATAAAATCAATTTCATTTATTCCATGTGTTTTTATCTAATCATGTTCTTTTAATCAATTCACATGCTTAAGTTTATATATATGACTATTATCTGTTTTATTTTATTATTTTGAAATTAATTCATGTTATAATGTGTTGTAGTTTCTTAGATGGGGATCATATGAGAATTTGTAAATATGATGAGAACTTAGAATTACTATCTGATATTATATCTAATGGCCCTTATTTTTGTAGTGAAGATATGATGATAACCATATTTAATGAGAATTGCGAACAAGACTAGATTGCAAAATTTGAATAGGAAAAAGAAGAAGTTATTTTCATCCAAAACTGTTCAATCGTAGGCGATCATCGTGATACTTCAGTTTCGTAATGGCATTTCTATCTTTATCTCTTCAATCAAATCCCTATAATTACGAACTGCTACGTTTACATGTTCGTTCTATTTCCAAAAACATTTATATTCGTACTCGTCCGCATAACCACGCGCATAACCTAGGCAAACTTTGATTGCATGAACATTTGAGAATTTGATTTTCTTGTGATCTTTGTAAGGTAAGCCGCGTAATCGTGCATATATCCGACGACATTGGTGTATGTGAATTTTGTTACATTGAACGTGATCGACTGAATGCGGATGATGTTCAATCGTTCACGTTCTAGCTGTTTACAATTAGATGCAGAACATTCCTAATTCGTATAATTCGTAAGTTGTTTTGTATATTTCCTTTCTTAATTCATCATCGTAGTTGTTGTAGTACTATTTCATGACATCAACTACATTCATTGCCATTGCGTACATTTCGTAGTTTACAGTATATAATTCGTAATCTATTGACTTGTTTGTAATGTATTTAATGACATTAACGTAAATGTTTAAGTAAAATTCGCGGTATATAATATATAATTTGTAACGTCGTACTTGTTAGCAATGTGTTTCAAGACTTTGTTAATAAACTTTTTTTTTGAAAATTCGTAGTAAATACTATATAATTCGTAACGTCGTAGTTGTTAGTAATGTGCTTCACGACATGCCCGACTTGCTTTGTCTGTAAAATTCGTAGTTTATAATATATAATTCATAACATAGTACTTTATTATGTTAATCAAGTAATACCAATGATGACACTATCAACCGATATGACGATACATGTTCATCTTTATCAGCATCCGGAAGAAAAATTATTTGATTCCCAAGTGTCCAGATGACACTTCACCGTATGTCGGGAAACTGAGATTTGTTTCGACGGTAATTATTTGGTTTAGTTATAATGCAGAGCAAACGCAGAGAAAGCCGGGATTAGGAAAAACCCTAATTCTGTTTTTTCATTATTCAAAAGCTGCCGAATGAAATTACATAAGTTTACTTAAATAGGAAAATAAAACGAAGCCCTAATACGAAAATTACTAAAAACCGAAAATTTCTAAAAACATTAAAAATTCGAAATAAAATACTAAACGACTCCGGAAGCACAAAAAAGGCCTTATATCACAAGCAAGCTTGTGATGTCTGATCGTCACGTCGTTCCGCTCAGAATAAGTTATTATGGGTTGAAAACGGACACCGGCAACTCCAATCCTGCTAACTTGCGCCACTTTCCTCCACAGCCTCAGTTATCAGTAATCTGTTTGCATCATCCCCTCGCGGGTAGAGAAGATTCATCCTCGAATCCAAACCCGTCTCCCCAATCTGGCGCCGCAGCTCCTCATGTAGTGCAAAGGGAGGAGGCTCAGCCGGTAAGGACTCATGAAACACCACCGCAGATTCCCGCATCGCCGCCTGAAACGGGACTCGAGATAAAAGAGTAGTCGAAGGCGAGCTGCCAATAGAGGAAGCAACCCGCGCCTTAGATGGGACTAGCACAATCTTTTTACCCCGAAAAAGAAACGAATAGGTGTTAGTTCTGCCATCATGTACCACAGAACGATCAAACTGCCAAGGACGGCCCAACAATAGATGACAGGCGTCCATGGGAACCACATCAAAATGAATCTCATCGTTGTACGTCGCGCCAATGGAAAAGGATACTAATGCATGTTTAGTAACGGTAATATCAGTACCTTTACTAAGCCAAGCTAGCTTGTATGGCTTAGGATGGGCTGCACTGGTAAGGGCAAGCTTTGATACCGCAACCTCAGAGATCACATTCTCGCAGCTACCAGCATCAATGATGAGGGTACAAACCTTCCCACCAATCGTACAAGAGGATCGGAATACATTGGTGCGCAACCATTCAGAATGGTCAGGGGCACGTGGGGTTAGGAACGTGCGCCGTAACATCAACGTTGTACCCACGTCACCGGAAACAACCTCCTCCTCAACCACGTCATCACCATACACATCAAAAACAGGATCCCCCTCCGGAACAGGTACATCCTCGGGAGCATCATGCGTAAATAGTCCACGGGAATTGGAAACTTTAGGGCACTCAGCTTGACGATGCCCCATCTCTCCGCAGCCAAAACAACGAATACCACCTCCAGACTGAGTCTGGGCAGGGTGGTCAGCAGGTCGCCCCACTGGGGTCGCAGGACCACGGGTGGCAGGAGCCGTGGGTGTGGCGCCTGGTGACTGATGAAAACCACCCGACCCTCGTCTCGCCAACTGCTTCTCAGCCTGTAATGCACGCTGGTGTGCTTCAGACACTGTGGCAGGATCAAACATGTTCAGGACATCCTGCAACTGAAGTTTTAACCCGCCAATGTAACGGGAAACCAACTGAAGCGGGGACTCATGCACATCCGTACGGGCCAGCAATTGGTAAAAATCACCAGTGTAGTCATCCACGGAACGAACACCCTGACGAAGATTCTGAAACCGTTGATATAGTTCGCGCTCAAAGTTGTAAGGTAAAAAGGCTTACCGAATATGTTTCACAAACTTTGGACAACTCGCGATCTTAGCCTTACCCTCACGAACACGACTCTTCTTCACCTGTTTCCACCGCGCCTGTGCCCTACCACGCAAGTGAAAAGTCACCAACGACACGCGGCGATCATCAGGGACCTCCTTAAAATCCAGGACCTCCTCGACCTGGGAAAGCCAATCAATAAACTCCTCGGCCTTGAGGCCTCCATCAAAGTCGGGAATATCAACCCGGAACCCAGGCTCCCACCGTCGGTCACGCTGATTGTTCGCCTCTCCCGCGAACGGATTATCCTCAGCCACGACTGCGGCATCGGCACGATGGGCCTCCAGTTCGCCCAAACGGCGAATAAGATACTCAACCTGCTGGCGCAGGTCCGCAGTCTCACGAGCTCTCCAATCCTCGATATCATGCTCCACAGCAGCAGCACCGCCTCTTGGTCTACCTCTAGCCATCGTGCAGGACCACCGTAGTCTGATACCAGATAATGCAGAGCAAACGCAGAGAAAGCCGGGATTAGGAAAAACCCTAATTCTGTTTTTTCATTATTCAAAAGCTGCCGAATGAAATTACATAAGTTTACTTAAATAGGAAAATAAAACGAAGCCCTAATACGAAAATTACTAAAAACCGAAAATTTCTAAAAACATTAAAAATTCGAAATAAAATACTAAACGACTCAAAAAAAGGCCTTATATCACAAGCAAGCTTGTGATGTCTGATCGTCACGTCGTTCCGCTCAGAATAAGTTATTATGGGTTGAAAACGGACACCGGCAACTCCAATCCTGCTAACTTGCGCCACTTTCCTCCACAGCCTCAGTTATCAGTAATCTGTTTACATCAAGTTATCAACTGAACTATGAATTATTTCGGTTTGGTTAGAATGTTACTATAAGATAACTGTACAGTGACGAGACTAACAATGTCTTAATGTCTTTTATGAAATTGTTAACGCCGTTGTATGGTGGGTGCATCTCTGTAAGTTTGTACTCAACCTCCCAAATTGTATTCCAAAATACTCACTTCCTTTGAGACGATGTTGGCAACAACGTCTCATATTTAAGCTCTTGTTAACAATGTTTTAGGCTACGTACCCTTTTGGGCCAACAATATAATTGAGTAGATTCAAATTGCCAAATAAACATAAACACTGTTCTGAAGTATATTCGTGACATTGTGGCTCATGAATGCACTGGCTGCATGGCAGGCGGCCGCGTGTGGAGGCAATGCCAAAAGATAAAGTGAGTAATTAGAAATTAATTTGGCAAATCGAGTAGAAAAGGGAAAAAAATTGCCCACTTTTAGCAATTTGGAAATTTTTTCCTTCTTTAAAATTTTTTTGTAGTTCAGCCAATAAATTAAAAACGGATGACAATTCAGATTCAACTGAAATGCTAAAAATCTTAAATTCAACACTGGCCCATGCATGGACACAAACAGCTGCTTATCTGAGCTTCAAATAGGCTCCCTGCTGAACAAATAGTAAAAATTTGGGCAATGCAGGCAATCAGCCTTCTACAAAATTTGCTTGATCAAGAGACATGGCGTCTGGAAGAGTGATTAAGTAAACTAGCAAATTAGAGAGCCTGAGGAGCAGGTTGTTTTGGGATACTTGGCTAGGTGGATCTCTATCTGACAACTAAAGTGCTGGCATTGTCCAAGAAGTTAAGTTTCCAGAAGTGTGGTAACCAGGTTCAATGTTACATAACAAAAAAAGAGCATTATGATTCAGTAAATGGAAATCAATCAGTCTTACTACATACCACCAAAGTGTCAAACTGGACATTGGGTTGATGTTATGGAATCTATAATGGAAAATAAAAATTAAAGCTTCCCTTTGCTTTTGTCCCGGCAAAAGCAGCAGTGTCTTGGTCGTTTACAGGAAGTAATCGGGCGTTCTCCTGGTCACGTCAGGCTCACCCCTCCTAGGAGCTGGCTCAAACTGTAACCATACAAATGACAGAATGTGACTCAGAAGGGGAAATCAGCACATAAAATGACATGACTTATCATAGACAATGCTAACAAATACACCGTCAGACTTATGACATTTTAACCAGTGCTAATACTGATAATCAAAAAATTCCTAATGCTACATAAGAGATGGGTAGGAATTTTTTGACCTGGATGAAGTTGTGCCCGTTGCAGTCATCGACTTCGAGAATGGATGCCATGTTGCCACAGCGGTAACAATAATTAGGTGCACTGAATATTGTAACGAATTTTTGTTCCTGTTGTAACAAATATATAATGAGAATTGAAGCAATCGAGCAAACTGTGAAACTAAAAGAGCGCCAAACGCATTACATGGCCCCAATTGTAGCCCTCCATAACAAGCTGATGAGCTCTAGCAATTAACTTCAAATTGTTGGTATGGTTGAATTGCTCCGATATGTCCTGTGAGATTCATTTAAGTTAGAAAATAGACCTGGAAAACACAAACAGAAATAAGTGCTCAAGAAAGAAGGAACTAAATACTTGGCCAAAAGTATATCCTGCTCCCCTGGGCGATATGCCCCAGCCACAGCGATCATCTGGGTCAGACCAAAGTAAGTCACACATGGGCCCTTCATGTGGTACTTCTTGGACGCGGTCGAAATTGCGGATGTTGTCCAGAGTTTCAATAGATGGCGACAGACCACCATGCAGACAGAATATTTCAGATTCAACCTTCAATATCAGAAGGGTATTTCAGGATAAGAATCATGGAAATTTTTGGTTATCAGCATACAGCCAATAGTATTAGAAACAGAGGTCATACCAATGCGGTTAATGGAAAATAATCAAACAAATCTGTGAAGATCTTCCACACACTAGCATTCCCGTATCTGCATTGTAACTACAGGTATGAATATAAAATTTACAACATACTTAACAAATAACTAAACAACAAGTCACACACACAAACACGACATTTAGGAGCCTAAAACATCCTCCGCATGCAGCAAAGATGCTGATCTCATTTTGATTGCTAAATGGCATGCAACAAGTAAGATGTTTAGTAAGTCGAAGAATTCATCAACTTGAATCACAAATAATAATGCATTTGAGAAAATGGTAACATTTAGAAGATCAACTTGTACATCTGTAGCTATACAAGCTTACAGTATCTGACAATTAAGCCTGAAAGTAAGAATAATAGATACAACTCACTTTCTGAGGCATTCATCATAGAATCCATAAACTTGAGTAATCTGTATAATGTGACAAATTTGTGTAAGATAAACAAACCAAGAAACTGAAGCCAATTTTTTTTGATACACAGAACCAGGGATGAGTGGAACAGAAAGAGAATCTTGATACCATGCTTTAAGAGATACCTGACGACTTTCATGATTCCCTCGGAGAATTGTTATTCTTTGAGTGTACCGGACTTTAAGAGCTACTAGAAGCTGCGTTTGTGAACGTGTAAGTACAATAGCAGCATAGGATCAAAAGATGAAAATAACAAGTACATATGTTTTAAGAGATAATACATTTGTCACCAAGGAGCTCTCATTTCAGATCTACTATGAAACCTACAAACACGATCCAACTAATTTTTATTTTACCAGTAAGGTCTAAACTCTGGTAATCTATTGTGCAAGATCAAAGTCCTCTGCTGAGACTTGTCTGATTCTGACTGATTGGCAAATCTAAATAATAAGTGAAAAAGCCAATACTCACCGTTACGGTCTCAACTGAGTAATAGCCACGATCAACATAGTCGCCCATAAATAGATAATTAGTATCAGGACACTGTTAATTAGAAAAGGAAGCAAAAAGACATTAATGGTATGAATAGATGGCAATGAACACACGTGTTTTCATATTAAGAAAATAACATATGCAAACTATACCACTGATGTTTCTTGAAAAATATATTTAGTGTGTGTTGTCTCTAAGAAATGAAATGATGCAAGGTCCATCCAAATAATATACCTGCCCACCGATCTTGAAAAGTTCAGCAAGGTCATGGAACTGACCGTGAATGTCACCACATATAGTTACAGGGCTTTTCACTGGCTGCAGTTTGTTAGAATATGAATATAAGTCAAATCTCAAAGAATATAGCACTCTAAAACGCACACATTAGGTTGTCATCAGCATTCTATAGTGCACGAGTACAATATATAAACCATCTACAAAGAATCCCAATGAGAAGTAGCTTTGTGGACTATCAAAGAACAGTTATAATGAATAAAAAAAGAGAGCTTTTCTACCTGAACATTGCTTTCTTCCATCAATATCTCTTTAGCCTTATCACATAACCCCCTAACCTACATTTGAGGAAAAGTAACAATTAGTACTGAAGTGGATACATTTAAACATGCAAAAAAGTGTGAAAGATTGTTTTATGTTTAGAAACATAGTGGGTAAATACACTGCGCTGAGGTTACTAGACTATGTGAATTGTATCGTAAAGGGAAAAGAAGAATGTTAGAAGATAGGATTCATCATCAGGAGCCTCCATATGTATCAGTAAATATTATCAGTTAAACAATAAGTTACACATATATAAACTACTACAAGTAACTCACTCGTGGAGTCCAGATGTTTCAAGCAGTGCACAAGACCATGGTCCTTTGTATTTAACAATTAATGATGTACACAAGACCACGATCTTATCCTATTAAAAATGTACACATGACCACAACTTCAACAATCAACAATTCGATATGAAACATGTAAGATTCCATTCACAGCCCAGACAGGACTACAAATCTTAAGCATTAGGACAGTCATTTATCACCATCAGGGGAGCAACTGACTGTCTCAATCAATATACTCATACCTACTTCAAAGAATGAAGCATCCTAAGAATGGAACATTGATCATCCACAAATTCAAAAATACCAATCGTTTATTAATTCAAAAGATAAAAAAAAGAGACCTCTTGTTCGGACAAGGGTTTGCACTGCATAAGCTGCGCAATCTGCTCGTCGAGGTTCCCATGGGAGTTGGAAGGCGCAGAACCCAAGCTCATCCTTTTTTCACCGAATCTGAGTAAACGTAGATACTAACCGGGCTAAAAGGATCCAGATCTCTTCCGAATCTTCGTCTTCGGAACCCTAACCCTAAAGGAGAAGGAAATGGATAGAACAATTGGCGATATTCAACCGTCGCCGGGCGGCGTTGGCGTCGTCTCCGACTTAGATGGGGTGGGGATGAAGGAGGAAGAGGGACGGTGTAGATGGTGAGAATTGCTTGCTTTTTAATTTTACATAATTGTTCTTCATCGTCATTACATATTTACATGAGTTGAATTTATTTAAGTTTTAATACATAGAATATGATTCAGTTAAAAATTACAATTATATATGAAAAATAAAAATCGGATTTCAAGTTGACAAGTGTCAAATTTTGTCGAAATCTCGGATATAACACGAAGATGCATTATAGTCATTCTACATGACTTAACTTGGAATGATAGGACTTGCCTTGGAATGATCACACTTAAAATGGAATGATCACACTTAAAATGGAATGATCAGACTTAACTTGGAATGATCTGACTTAATGTTCAGACTTAAATTGGTAATGATCAGACTTAAATTGGTAATGTCTAGACTTAAATTAGTAATGATCACACTTAACTTGGTAATGATCAGACTTAAATTGATAATGTCTAGACTTAAAAATAGACTCAAATATTGTCCAAACTTAAAATTGGTAATGATCCGACTTAACTTGGTAATGATCAGACTTAAATTGATAATGTTCAGACTTAATAAACGGACTCAATTTTGTTCAGACTTAAATGGGTAATGATCAGACTTAAATTGGTAATGTACAGACTTAAAAACAGACTCAATACTGTCCAGACTTAAATTGGTAATGATCAGACTATAATTGGTAATGTCCAGACTTAAATTGGTAATGATCAGACTTAAATGGTAATAATTAGACTTAAATTGATAATGTCCAGACTTAAAACAGACTCAAATACTGTCCAGACTTAACTTTGTAATGATCAACTTAAATTAGTAATGTCCAGACTTAAAAACACATTTACATTGATATCCAGACTTAAATTAGTAATTTCACTTAAATTAGTAATATCCATACTTAAAAACATACTTAAATTGATATCCTGACTTAAATAGGTATTGATCAGACTTAAATTGGTAATGATCAGACTTAAAAACGAACTTACACAATAATATCCAGATTTAACTTATGCATCTGTTAAGTCTGGATAATTTGTAGGACGTTCATATCCTCGCATCTGTTATGTTTTTTTCAAATAAGTCCGTTTTAGTTTTTTTATTTAAAAAAAGTGCCCCGAATTATGATTGGTCGAGAGTACCGTGTGTCGAATTCTTCGGTAGTTTATAGTTTTTATATTTAAATGTGGTTTTTATTTGATCCGAAGCCTTAATAAATAGTACTATTGATAGAAAATATATATTAAGTATTTTTTCATAGAAAATATATATAAAGTATTAAATTTATGAAAAGAGTGTTTCAAGTTTATGTCTCAAAATATGTCGACTGTTATAAATATCATGACTTTATGTAGTCGACTTTTACCTCTTCCTAAATGTTCAATAGTGTACCCAAGTATGATATGATGTGCCCCAAGTACTTAATGGATACCAATGTTCAAAATCCTAACGGAGGACTTTTAGTTTTATGTCTCTATAGTGTTCCCAAATGTTAAATAGTGTTCCCAAATATATACAAAGAGCGGCTTGGCTAATTGTTGAGATTAAAAATCTTATTTGTTAATTCAAAATCCTTTTCGAGCAGCGTCTTCAGCTTCTTTCATTTAACCAAGCTCCAACAAGGAAAAGGCGAGCATGCGATATATATTCAGTTCTCATCCTTGTGTACTGCTAAAACCTGTTACTCCATCAGCACATGCAATTTCAAATTAGAATATAGAAAATAAGTCAAGATCAGGTACAAAGTTAAATTTTGGTATAAAATATAAAATTCGTCAAAATCATTTTATAATTTGTCAGTTTATTTTATAGTTCGTCAAAATTATTTTATAGTTCGTCACTTTTCGAGCCGAAAAATAAAAAAGACGAGCCGAAAAATGAAAAGACGACATAGTTCGTCAGTTTCATTTTATAATTCGTCACCAAGAAAAATACCAAAAAATTAAGATTTAATCTCAGTCATTCAAATCACAAGATCAAGAACTATGATTAGTTTGTATTTTGTAACAAAAAATTAATTTTGCACCGGATCCTTACTCTATAGAAGATATTCAAATCATAGTTAAGATATGTTTGCATGAAAATCCATAACCCATAGAAAACGGAGTAAGCTTCATGATCAAATTTTAAAAAAAATGCAATATCCAAAAAGCCTACTTGATCACTAAAAGTAAAAAAGAAATGCAATATCCAAAAATGCAATGGAAATCAAACAAGACAACAGCTAAGCATCTACCTGAAATACAAAGAAATCAATGCTCCTTCAAAGATGCTTCGCCTGTTCAAATCCAGATATCAGCCAAAATGCCTCAAATACTCAAATCAATATTTCTTACCTCACTTGCTCGCCGCGAAAGCCAGATTCTTCCTGAATCCACTTGTCGATCGAGCCACTGCCTTGATGATGGTTGAAAAATTGATAACGTCGCCATCGACGGAGATATCCGCTCACCTCCAGGAGAAATCGAGCTTTCGAATGATCTGGGGAAAACGAAAGAATGGAGAAAGAGGGGAAGCGCCCCTTGCAGACTATAAGTGAATGCGAGTGAAAACCCTAAATAAAAAATTCATAAAATAAACAACGCTTTTCAAATAAACGCCATCTAAAGATGATATTACAGACAATGCTTTAAAAATAAATGCTTTCTATTCTACACAACATACATCGTTTTTGATAGAGCGCTGTCTAAAGTCCACTTTAGATAGCGTTTGGCAACAAACACTGTCTAAAGTGTGGCGCATTAGACAGTGTTTGGCAATAAGCGTTGTCTAAAGTCCACTTTAGACAACGTTTGGAAATAAGCGCTGTTTAAAGTGTGGCACATTAGACAGCGTTTGACAACAAGCGCTGTCTAAAGTCCATATTAGACATCGCTACTGTTTTAAGCGATGTCTAATGGTTTATTTTTTAAAGACATCACTTATTTGAAGCGCTGTCTATTCCATGTTCTAAACTAGTGTTATCGGCATGAATTGCTCAAGGTAGTAATCCAAAACCTTCTTCCCTCTTATTCTTTACATGATGCGATGATAGCGACATTATTGAGTCGATTCTTGGATAAATCTCAAAATCGCCAACATTTGAGAGAATCAATTCCTTTATGTTTATAGCATGTATGCATGATTCAAATCTAAATCTTTTATGTTATAGCATGCATATTTCATCTAATGATGTTTTTTTGAAAGTCATCTAATGATGTTTTTTAAAAACATTGTTATGCTTAATTTTATATGTCGGAACAGAATTTTCTTTTATATTTATAACACCTTTATTTTGATGTTCTATGTCATGGATAATATGTGACTTATTTCTTTTATGTTTGCATTATGTATACTCTCTTCCAAAAATGTCTTTAATTTAATTGTCATGCTTTATTTATTATTTCATTTTATTACTTGAATTTTATTCATGTTATGCTTATCATATCAAGTTGCAATATCAAATGCAATAAAGCTTGAGTTCTATACTCTTAACTTTTGGCAATAATTATTTGGAGTAGATTCATGAAATCTGCCTTAATACAATGTATCTTTAATATACTTTGAAAAAGAAATCAAAATAAGGCAAAAACTATGAATTCCTTTGTCATGATATCCATGAGGGATCATTCTGAATGTCTGACAATCAAAAGTCCCTAAATCCTTTGAGGGATTTAAAAGAAAAGGTATGATTACCGATGGAGAAAAAGAAGAAGGGATAATGATCTCCTTAAAACTCGCATTGATTGGATACACTTACATTTGCAAGAATATAAAAGTGTATGCGAGTAGAAATCCGCAATGTCAAGAATTACTTTTTAATGATGTTATGCGGTGAATATATCACATACAAAGGTGTATTGGAAAATATAATTGGGATCGTACTTGTCGTACTTCCAAACACATCTTGTTAATATATATCAACAAGCCTCTTTGAAGGAAAAATGTGTTAAAATAAATTTCACTGAACAAAGTGATGATCCTAAAGATATCACCCATTTGGACATATATGAATCTCACCCATTTGGATGTTAGAAATAATTTTTAAAAGGCCAATGGAGTGTTTAGTCAGTGATGAGAAGACGATATAAAAGATGATGTCTTACTTATTAAAGTTTATGCATTTATTTTTAAGTATTTTCATATTTCATGTTTTATGTTTTGTTACATTATAAGTATTCTAATTTTACTTATTATTTGTCGTTCGATGAGGCATGATATTATCATCTCAATTAAGATGAAAGATGATGGTCTATCGCTATGTTTAGCGAATAGTGCAACAACACGCACAATTATGAGAGCATACTATATATTTTGCATCTTGAATTACTAAGGGTAATATCAACACAATATCTAGTGCATCAAATAGTATTGAAGGCTATGAAAGAGCCCAAATAGTGTTACCTAGTGGTACACAATTTATCATAGATGATGCATTGTTATCAACCAGATCAAAAAGAAACCTTTTAAGTTTCAAAGATAGACGCCGAAATGGCTATCATGTTAAGATAATAAATGAAAATGACGTTGAATATTTATATATCACGTCTATGGTCTCAGGAAATGAAAAGGTGATGGAAAAACTTCCATCATACAATTCTAGATTATATTATACTTTCATAAATCCAGTTGAATCATATATGGTGATAAACCAGAATTCAATAGACCCGAATTTTTTTCTTATATGACATGATCGATTAGGCCATCCGAGTTCAATAATGATGCGAAGAATCATTGAAAATTTATATTGACATGCATTTAAAGAGTAAAAATATTCTCTTGTCCAAGGATCTCTCATGCATTTAGAGAATTTGCATCCCAGTCTTTTGATGACTATTGTATGTCAACTGAAATTACAATTGAACATCCATATCCTTTATTAAGAGGCTAAAATTAATAGCAAGACAATTACTAATGCAATAAAAATTGCCAAATTTTGCCCGGGGACATGCTATACTGCACGCTGCATCACTAATGCGTATAAGGCCAGGTGCAGATAATAAATACCTCCCTTTGAAACTTGTCAGTGGGCAAGAACAAAATATCCCTCATTTAAGAGTTTTTGGGTGTGCAGTTTATGTTCCAATATCTTCGACCAACGTACTGACAAGCGTATTTTTAACCCTTTATAGTTGTCAAGTTGCAGTAAAAACAATGTATAAACCTTGGTAAGCCAAGAGTCGATCCAAGGAACAATGTGTATGATTACTAGCTAACAAGCGACCTATTCAGCTATTCCAAAGAACGAGAGGTTTTGATGTAAAGAAAATCGTAGAAATTAAATGCGGAAAATATAAAGGGTTGACTTGATCAGAGAATGAATCCTAGGATAAGACTTCACTCGTGCCAACTCACAAATCATGCAACAATATTGCGTAAATTAATCATGCTATCGAGTATGGAAATAAACTAAAATAACATTAGATAAGCCGCCCATCCACGGATCATTGTCTAGATTAATCTCAATCGTTGAATGCCGCCCATCCACAGATTATCAACGATTGCGATTATTAAACCTAAGGGTTTTCAGACAACCAAGTCAACTTTCCTATTAATTCATGTACTACCAGCGTAGCTACCATGACCTAATATCAATTTCATGAAATCTGGTTAATACCTAGGACACATCCAGCTTTTGGCAATTAACCTTAATACGTTCTAGCATGCAAACATCCCATTCAATGTAAAACTTGCAAGAACGATAAAATTAAGCATAATGAAATTGAATACTGGAATTACATTAATGAAAAATGTTCAATTGATCACATGAAGAGTTGGGTACAAGGCACGGGATCCGTAGGATCCCAGAATAAGTAAGACTACTCACTACTCATGGTAAGTTAACCAAAAATAGTGTAGAAATAGAATTCAAGGACGAGGAAACCGTATTGATGATGTAGCTCGTTGAGTCTTTGATCACTGGTGGTGTTCTGCTCAACCTTCTTCTCCAAGTTGGGTCTTTTACTCTTCAAGATCAGGTCCCTTTAAATAACTCCCGAATTTCCTATTATTTTTTGAAATGGGTCGTGACACACGTAACATTCATATATGTCACGGTAGTCATGGCAGGTACTAGAATTGTGTTGAATCCTCTGAGTGTTTATGGTGCCATGACACCCATTTTGTTCCATGGGTGTCACGGCTGTTATGACCCCTCCTGAACTCTCTGGGATTTTAGGGGTCGTGACACCCGAAACATATCCAATATGTAACGGTAGTCACGACACTACTATTTTTCTCTACCAATTTTTGTGGTCGTGACACCCGTAACATTGACAGAATGTCAGGGTAGTCACGACACTTCAAGCATAATAATACTATCTGGTCCTTTTTCGTCTATCTTTTTTGTTCTTCTGATGTTTCGGGCTCATGGAGTAATGATTCGTCTGTTTACCTGAAACGCTCAAGAATCAAATAGTGATAATTTGCCGAGAGAACAAATATTATCATTCATTGTATAGAGCAAATAATTAGTCAAAATATTGACTGATCAAAACACTCCACATTTAGGATTTGTTCGTCCCGAACAAATGTCGAACAAATGGTAAAATAAATGTACGAGTCCATGTAAAGCTCACCAACCATTTGTTTCTAAGCAACCCACTAAAGTGTCGTGTGATCAATCCTAGCTAAAATGTAAATCCTAACTCATTGTCGTAGAGGACACGAATGCATTTAGCATATACATCAAGCCTTTAAACCTTTAGGCTGCCATAGTAGGACGAGTATAGTCTCGTGATGGTTTTCTGGAATGGGACTACCTACAAATCCCCTGTACAACTAATTAACGTGTATGCATGAAATGATGCTTAACGAGTCATAGTAAGGTCATGTCATACCTTGGATTCATCGTGTTACCTCAACTTTAAGTCAAACATCTTCATCAAAGTTGTCAGACAATCATAGTTTAAACGAGTTATGCATTCAAACGGTCGGTACACATGGCCAGTAAGCGACTAATCACATGTTCTAAATAGTTCTATAACAAAGTATTAAGAACATGAATAGTTACACAAAATATGCTTGCCATTCACCTATGCTATCTAGGGATAGTCCACGGGCTCTTGGCCCAAAGCTTATTCTCAAGTGCCAAAGATTGGGCAATGACCCAAAAGAGAAGAGGAGCTCGGCTAAGGAATTTTCTGAAAAATAGTACAAAAATCACATCAAGATTTCAGTGCAAGCACGAGGATCTCATTTCTAGGTGACCTTAGTACTGGTAAAGAGAAGCATATACCAGTACTAAGGTCACCTAGAAATGAGATGCAATTTAAGTTTGTAACATTTGGTACCGGTGCCTACTAATATTAAGTCTCAAACATGCTCCAAGAAATACATAGAACATGCGATAGGCAAAAGCTCGCAATGATACTGACACGAGAGATAACACACGAGTAAAACTATTTCAAGTCCTAGACTTCGATTCCAAAAGAATGACAATCAATCAAGGAGTATCGTAGAAAATGAGGATTTCAATTGCAATACATAGATAGTTGAGCATATGTAAGAGTGAATGTGTGACATGTGATGTTTGTGACAATGCGCTACCTACTCCACACTTAAAAAAATGATCTTAGTCCCTAAACGAAGAAATAAAAGATAGGAAAAGGCGCATAGGAACTTCCCTCGTGTGTGATAGCTCTATATCCATAGAGATGAAGCAATGCCCGGGGAGTGGAACGCGACTCATGAGCTGTTATATATAGACAAAAACATATAGCTGCACAACTTAAAGGTTAGCATCGATAATCGGGAAGAAACAAGGGATAGTGGCGCCAAGTAGAAAGTATGATAAATGATGATGCGAGCAAAAGGTAGATCATATAAAAGCATATCTCAAGCATCGAATAACATGTAGAAAGTAGAGTCATGGCAAAAGTCAGCATACATTAATATCCAACAGGAATAAAAGCAAAATAGTCGACAAAAACATCAAAAAGGCATGTGGAAAGAAAAGTAGCAGGAGCTAAACAACATCCTCATCATCATCGGCAAACACATCCACTGAGGCAGTGTCAGTACCCATAGGGACATCCCCTAAATCGTCAGGACTCAGATCGTAAGCAGCACGGGAGGGGCTAGACTCGTGATCATATCGAGGAGGGCTGAGGTCCACAGATATAGTAAAATCTGCCTCAAACGGGTCTGGCGATGTAGACATAAAAGAGGGCGGTGAAGGATAGTCGCCAAAGTCTTGATGCCGGAAGAATGATGTCCATGCATTCTATGCCCACTGTTGTGCCCTACTGGCCTGATATCAGAAGTCTGAGAAGTGGGCAGTGTGCTGGGCGTGTGCAGAGGCAATCTGACTCTGTGTGGAGATAATCAGGTCCTGGTTTGCCAAGATCTGGCTCTGGTTGGCTAGGAGCAGGCTCCGGGTAGCCTCCAAGCGAGCGATAAGCTCCTCAAGGGTCAATGGCAACTGGTCAATAGTGGGTGGCTACGGCGTAGTGGCCTATGCATTCACCGGAGGCTCCTGTGCCTCATGCGTGTCACCGACCTCAGATGTGGGCTCTCACCCCTAGCTCGATCGAGAGTCCTCTACCGACTCTCGACTCGGTGACGGTTCGCCCTGCGAGGGAGCTCATCTCTGTGCTGCCACTTCCGATCGTGGTCAATCATCTTAATATATATCATTTTACAGGTATCCAGGATCGAAGTGGCAGGCTTCAGGAGCTTATTGTGATCCCAGCCCTGTGCCTCAGCAATGATGGTGACGAATAAACCTCCACCCAAAGCAAGGTTCTTCTCTAGTGAGTTATCCCAAAATACCATATGACCGGTAAGGATCTGGAAAAAATCAACCGGAGGCGCATGTGCATCAAAATCATGACATCGAGCTCGGGGTTGCCTATAGTCGTGGCACCCTCTGCATGAGGAAATATGCTCATAGCTACCAGGCTTTGCACAATCTTCCACAACATGGCCTTAATGCACGAGGAGGGCCAACTAGAGGTGAAATAACAGTCAAAGCCAGATATGAGTTTCCAGAACTCATATCGATCCTCATGCTTATACTGACCCCAAAATCCCTCCAAAGGAAATCCCAATAATTCGCACACCTCGGCCTTAGACATAGTGTAACTCCGACCACCTAACGTGAATTTCCTGTGTAGCTCGTGTCGGATCACCCAAATATTCAAATGATGCTAGAACTTCCTTTAAAACTCGAAGGTGAGTTAGAGCTGGCTGTGCAAAGAGAACATCAAGCCCAGATGCCACAAATAACTCACGACAATCATTCAATAGCTCGAAGGAACGCAATATAGCATGATCAGGGACTAGGGTATGTTTTACCTTCTTCATTGGAATGATGTCGTCGTATCGCCTGTAATGTTCTTGTACTTCAAAGAGAGGATGATGGGTCTTTGGGAAATGCCTTTGTTGAGGGGGTGGGGCAACGGGCACAATGGCACGATCACTAGCTTGGGCCGGTGGTGGGGATTCATTGTCAACGGCTCGGGAGGAGGAGGCAGCGATGGAGCAAATGGATTTGCGAGCCATGGAGAGGGTGGATGCTGAATTTGGGGTTGAGGGGTGGTGAGGGACGAGATTGGTGATCAGTGGAGAGGGAGAGGGAGATGATGGTCGGATTGGGTGGGGTGCGCTAATGGCGGAGATGATGAAATGGTTTGGACTTGGAGATAGGAGCGGATGGCGGCCGAATCTGGAGGAGGGATGGCCGGCGATGAGACTGGTGAGGAAGATGATGGTCCGATTGGGTGGGGTGTGTTAATGGTGGAGATGATGAAATTAGGGTTTGAAGCTTGGAGATAGGAGCAGATGGCAACTGAATCTAGAGGAGGGACGGCCGACGACGGGACAGGTGAGTAACGGTGGTCGGATCTGGGCGGAGGGGTGGTAGCGATTTGTTGGTCGGGAGCTCGTTGGATCTGGTTGAGTCTCGATCTGCTTCAAGCTTATTTTTTTCTGTAAAAATGGAGGTGCCGTGACACCCGTAACATCCGAGAGTGTCATGGCAGTCACAACCCCAATAAAAAGCTCTGCCAAAAACACCTACCGTGACACCCGTAACATGTCCATTGTGCTACGACAGTCACAACCCCTATTGAAATCACTACCAGAAACACCTGTCGTGACCCGTAACATGTCCATTATCTTACGGTAGTCACGACCCAATTCAGCTCTTGCTTATTTTCGTCTGTTTGAACCGCAAATTGTTATATATGCTTGGCACACTTCACACTTAAATCCCTGCAATGTCCACACATAAAGCACACAATGCAAATGCAAAATGCAACTAACTAATACTTATAGTTCGGGATACTCCCCGAGGAGTCCTAGTTTAACGTCTTTGCGAGACATAACTAGGGATACTTACAATCCGAGATCTCTTTTTCTATTGTAGTGGAATTCGCTGCATCGTCAGCTAAAACGTTACTTGCATAGTAAATCACGTGTAGCTTCTTGTCAATGCGCTGCACTAAAACTGCGCCCACTGCAAAATTACTAGCATCACACATTAGTTCAAATGGCAGCTCCCAGTTAGGGGCTGCACTATAGGGGCAGAAGTAAGAGCAATTTTCAGTGTGTAGAAAGTATTAAAACATGATTCATCAAAGTTAAACTTAGCATCCTGGCATAGTAGATCAGTGAGTTGCTTAGCTATCTTCGATAAATTCTTGATGAAACGCCTGTAGAACCCTGCATGCCCTAGAAAGCTCCTGATTCCTTTCCCATCTTTTGGTGGGGGTAGTTTTTCGATCACCTCCACCTCTGCACGATCGACCTCGATGCCTCTGTTAGAGACTAAATATCCCAACACAATACCTTCCTGCACCATAAAGTGACATTTCTCGAAGTTAAAAACCAGGTTAGTGTCAACACAACAACAAAGAACATTAGTCAGGTTAGATAGGCATGGATCGAATGAAGAACCATACACCAAAAAATCATCCATAAATACTTCCATGGTGTTTTCTATAAAATCTGAAAATATGGCCACCATACAACGATGAAAGGTAGCAGGTGCACTGCAAAGACCAAAAGGCATGCGTCTATAAGCAAATGTGCCAAAAGGGCAAGTAAAAGTAGTCTTCTCCTGGTCCTCGGGGTGTATAGGGATCTAGAAGAACCCACTATAACCGTCGAGGTAGCAGAAAAACTTATGCTTCATAAGACGCTCTAGCATTTGATCAATAAAAGGCAAAGGAAAGTGATCCTTACGAGTATCTGACGGAGCCCACCGCACTGTCGTTAAGGTGTGGTGTTCTCTGTGCAAAAGCTAATTTATATTTCGCTACTCGTGACCTTACTACTGGGTAGCAAGTGGTAAGTAGGGGTCGAACCCAAGGGAATTAGGGGGATAAGTTGTTCTTTGTGGGATTTGTACAGGATGGGAGCGTCTTTTAGGTTGATTGAGTTTTAGTGCGGAAAAGTAAGTGCCTTTTTTTGGTTGGTTTTGGTTTTTAGTGCGGAAAAGTAAATGACAGAAAAGTAAATACTGAAAATAAAAGTAGAAGACTTACAGCGGGTGATGCGTGATTGGTAAGTCCTCCGGAAGGTGAGCGCAGTTGATATAGCAGTTTATACTAAGAAAGTAAATGCAAGAGGGTTTGAATATAAGGAAAGCATTCGGTTTCGGGGGCCTTGTATCATAGCCTGTTTATCATTGGCTCTTAGTGATCCTTCTAAGTATTCAAACGTGCATCAAGGCCATTCCAAGCACTCGATTTGCCACACTGTCTAGTCTTTTGCAAAAGTGTTCGAAAGTGAATCGAGGCCATTCCAAGCACTCAACTTGCGACACCGTCTAGTCTTTTGCAAAAAACGTAGAGCACTTGTTCTACTTAGACTAATACCCCATTCCAAGGTATATTAGCCTGTGTGCATCCATTTGGTCAGTCATTCCCGAGCAACCAAATGGTGTTTTAGAAAGGTCAAACTCCTCAGATAAGCTTTGACATTCCAAGCATCCACTTATCCGAGTATGTTTACGAACCCCACGGAAGAGCTTTGCCATTCCAAGCATCCACTCAACCTTGGAAGTTCTAACCTAATATATGGCACATAGAACAAGTTTTGAATACAGAGAAGAGGCTCTAAGAATTGCCTAAAACATTTTATGATACATGTACACCCCTTCATGGCAAACCTCGGAGGGAGTGATCTCAGGACTTTACTGGCCAATCTTTCTTCATTTATGGGTTTTCCGAGAGCAGACGCCTCGTTGGACAGTTCCAGAACTCTGGTGTTGTACTCAGTGATGGTTTCACTCTCCTTCATCTTCATTTCTTCGAACCTGGTTGTGACAGCCTGCATGCGAGAGTTGCGAACTTTATCTGTACCTTCAAAAGATGTCTGGAGAATGTCCCATGGTTCCTTGGCTACTTCACAGTTGATGATTAGCTTCATCACGTTTTCATCTACTGCCAAAAAAATTGCGTTCATAGCCTTTGAGTTTCCCATAGAAGCTTTGTCCTCCTCTTCTGTCCACAGAGCTTCTGGTTTTGCGATCGGTTCTCCAGTGAGATTGTTCATCATGGGTTCCGTCCACCCTTTCAGAACAGCCTTCCATGCTTTTTCATCTAGAGATTTCAGAAAGGACCTCATCACGGGCTTCCAGGTGGCATAGTTTGATCCTTCGAGTAGCGGGGGTCTGGTGATGCTTTGTCCTTCTTTCAGAGTCATCTTGAATAGTTCAGGATCCCACTCAGTGTGTCGAGTGTCGGCTCTGATACCAATTGAAATTATATCCCCTGTTCAAGCTTGTGTCCAGGGTACTGTTGCAACAAACCTTGAACTCTTTGCACAACAGTTCAAGGTTCAGTTGCGACAGACCTTGAACTCTAGTCACAACAGTTCAGCAAACAGACAAAAGTAGTAAAACTCACAGACTGATAACCCAGTTCGGCTCCGCCTACTCTGGGGGGTTTCCCACACCCGAAAAAGGGACAGCAAATCTTTATTACGAGTATAGGGTTTCCACAGGGACTTACACTTACACCTTGTAATAGCCTAACCTCAATACTCCGTCTCTCAGATTTGCAACCGAGGTTCACCGCAATTCCCCTCGATCCCCTTCGTTCAGAACCTGCAGTCTGAACGTTCTCGACCTTCTCCAGAAGCTTGGATGCTTTCTCTCGAAAGCTTGTTCACCTTTGTTGTGTGCGGTAGTTGATACGCTTCAGGCAGTCTGTGTTGCACTTGAACAGACTGCATTTGCACCGATGTATTTTCAATGAGAAAACACAATGGCCGTCGCTTTCCTCTTCTCCAATCAGCAAGGTATGCTCGTGTGTATTTGATCTTTGAAAGCGATAGCGAATAAGGGTGCCCTAGCATTGTATTTATATGCTTGGACGAAACCCTAATTCGCACAAGATAATCCCATCAAATATTTAGGAAATATTCCTAGATATTTGATGTATATCTTTTGAATCGGTTGGAAGATAATCCGAAGTCTTCTTGCCCAAGTAAGCTTTGCCGCCTTAATGTAAATATTCATTCGAATATCTATTGCTCGAATAAATCGATGGCCGACTTCAACTTGACGAGATCTTCGTAGTCCAATATCTTCCGGGAAATATCCTTGCGTCTTATCCACGCTGTGTATGAGTACTAGGATATGTTCGAACTCCCCCTGAACACCTGCTCGAACTGTATAAGCTACGTTTTGCCAAATACATGCCACTTAAGGGAACATCACATATATAACACTTAATTGATGGAATATCACTTCATCAATTAACAAATTTAACTAAACGAATGAATTGAAAACACTTTCTTGCCCTTAATTGTGAAATTGATGATCAAAATATTTGAAATTGCCCTTAATTGTCAATTTTCATAGTTTGGACCGTGATTTGTCAATGGGTGGTAGTTCATACCCCCTCTTTGTCATTTTCCATATTCTCTATGTAATAACCCAAATATAAAACCAGCTCAAATATAGAAACATATTTGATTGAATTTAAAAAATAAGAAATGGAAAGTTATAATGGAATTAAATTTAGAAAATAAAACAACTAGTTTAATGGGCTTTTTAAAAAAGAGGGATTTAAGGAGACGTCGAAACCCTTTTCGTAGAAGGCTTTCTTGTTTTTCTTTTCGCCTCATCTTTTCCTTAAGATGGTGATTCTCGAGTGCATTGTTCTGCAACTCTCGTCTTTCAAAAGAAAGAAAGAAATATCAAGTTCAATTTTTGAGGATGTGTATGTAATGCGAAAACGTCCATGGAATTTTCGGAAAACTTCAACCGATCTAGGTACGTACTTATTTTTATGTAAATGTCTCTTTTCTAAACTCTTTTGGTGACGATACCGTTCATATAGGGAGGAATACGACATGGTAAAAAAAGTATATTTTGGTTTACACTAAATTGTTCTCAAACCGAGTTACAAGTTGAGTTTTAGAATCTGTTTTGAAGTTGAGGACAGATCTGACGATTGATTTTAAATTTGCAGCAACTTCTGTTTTACATATTCAAATGAAGTATTTCTTGATTTGTTGTTATTCTAATCAAAATAATATTTCCGACCATATAAGATTCGTATTATGATTTAACGTGAGCTGATCTGAAAATAATTTTGAAATTGAGTAATTAAAACTATTTTCTGATTCTGGACAGTTCTGTCGACCGACTTTCTGGACAGTTCTAATTTTTGATTCTGAACGATGTATGGCACTCATTTTTATTCATTTTTTCTATTTTTAAAGTATTTTTGAAGTTCACAGTCAGAATCTTCCTACAGTGCGGACAGATCTGATAACGCAATTTCAAATGGTCTTTTGTTATGTTTCTGAATTGCATAATTCAAAATAGTATGATGTTCTACAAGAAAAAATGTTCTAACTACATAAAGAATGTATTTTAATTCGTTGTCAATTGTTGAGAAATCTTATTTGAAGTTAAGATACATAATCTTAAATTTCAGGTTGTTATGTTCGGATTGGATTGATAGGGCCTAATCATTCATTTTCATAGCTGAATGGTTTGTGATGTACTTAGAGAATATTTGGTGCTTAAGACTTCTTGAATATTTTTGAATTGGTTGTAGGTGATATTTGATTCACTTTTCGATTTGGTCTTTTGGCTTACTGCTTATTGAGTCGTTGTGGTGTGCTCGAGGTAAGTAATATGGACCCTTCTAGTTATTTTTAAAATTATTTTACAAAGTTCTATGGCATGCCTATATACTTCAAAAATTGTTTTCTCAAAACTCGAATCATGGGTGTAAGTACCTTCGCAACTATTTTATTCTCGATAAAGAAATTCTCGTGACTCTCGTTAAATATTTAAAAGTTCCGTCTTACTACTCGTGTCTCATAACTCATGTCTTCTGTCTGTACTCGTGTTTCAGGTTATACTCGTGCCTTAAGTCCCTTTTTCAAAATTCATGTATCGTCTTGTCACTCGTGTTTAATTCTATGAAGGCTTGCAATCCTACTTGATTCATGTTGCCCGCCACAGGGGGTAAATGTGGTATTCGTGTTGCCCACCACAGGAGGTAAATGTGGGATTCGTGTTGGCCGCCACAGGGGGTAAATGTGGGATTCGTGTTGCCCGTCACAAGGGGTAAATATGGGATTCGTGTTGCCCAACGCGGGGCAAATCTCAGAGTGTCCCAGGACCAACGCTTGCTAGATTGGATTGCGAAGCCATTCTGCGTGCTACGTGTTTGAAGTCATAACGTCTCGCCATTTTCGTCGTGCTACAAGCTTTGAAGCTATCATGCCTCGTTCGTTCCTCATGCTACAAGTTCTGAATCTGTTGTGGTTAATTATCTTCGTGCTGAAATGTTTTAAATTATCCTTATTTCATTACTTTTCTTTGTACAATGTTCCGTTATATTTTGGGATTTTTGATAACTTCTTTTGATTAATTATTGGGGCACTCATGATTCAACTAGGTTGGGTATGTGTTACTTACACGAGCCGTGGACTCATGTGTTCCATGTTTTATTTTTCAGATATTGCCGGATGGAATGTTGGGGAAATAAGTGAGAGTCCGCTAGTGACGAATATTAATAAGTACTTTGGGAGTTTTAAACATTTTGATTACTTGCATACTAAAATAACATGTGCATGTAATTGCTTAACGGGTTTCATTTTATTCAAGTTATATTTTCATTTGAAATTTAATTTATGCATATGTCGGGCTAGAGGCTTCGTACGTCTCATCTATGATTTAGGGGTCATGCGGCCGGTGTGACGCCGTTTTGGAGTTTAAAATTTTTGGGGCATTACACACTATTACATTATCAACAATTTGTTATATAATTTGAAATGCTCTAATAGCGTGTACTTATTCATCTGCTCCTTTTGATCTGTTTTTTGGTATCAAAAATCTATGCATGCGAATTAAGTTGTGCAGCGTAAATGTAACCACCGTTGTGTCAATTTGACGCTCATCTAACACTTAAGGCATAACTTAAAGTATCTTCCATATATTTTACACCAAATGGCCTTTCAATAATGGTTCGTAAAGCTAAATGTCAATAGTTGATTTATTTCAAGTACTCTAGTATGTTAATCACCATGGCGAAATGTTGTCATTTGAGAGTGAATTTTTTCTCTTTATATGGTGTCAAATATTCAATTGCATTTAGATATTTAAAAACAATCATATGATATTTTTTATAAAATAATGAATATGTTGTGAAAATATGTGGATGTGGAGAAGAAACTCACATGTATAAGAACATGAACATATAAGGGAGAAATGTAGAGATTGTATTACTTTATGATTGATTTCATTGATCTTCATATTGAGTACAAATGACTTTTATTTATATGGTTACATGGAGACAAGTAATAAAGATGGAGGCATAAATGGCACGCCATTGGGGACACCATTTGACACTTCATAGGGCACATCATTAGTCACATCAAAAGAGCAAAAGTCATCCAACATAAATCACAATATTTATAACAATTCATCTTGAATGACTTGTACAAATACTAGGCCTCATTAAAACCTTACTAGGAAAACCCTAGTGAAGGAAAAAGAGTGCATAGTTTGTATAGTAGCATAAATGTTACCTCATTAAAAACCTTATTTAGGAAAACACAAAGAATAAAACCTAAAGTAAGGAAAATAGTATTACGCGTATTCTCCCCCTCGATGTAGCATTCAATGTAAGTCTTTAAGCTTACACACACCGATTTTATGACCAATTTCTCAAATCTTCAATTTCAAATTCACTTTTCAAATATGCAATCATCTCGATAAGTTCATTAGGGATTGCAATGATATTTAAATCATCAACATAAACCACGATAGTAGAAAATCCGATTTTTGTCTTTTTAATGAAAACACATGGACAAATTGCATTGTTAATGTACCCCTATTTTATAAGACATTTACTTAGAAGATTGTACCACATTCGACCGGATTGCTTTGAACCTTATAAAGCTCTTTATAGTTTTATTGAGTACATTTCCCGTGGTCTTGAGCTACACGCTTCAGGTAATTTTAATCCTTCGGGAATTTTAATGTAGTATGTCATTATCAAGTGACCCATATATAAGCTATCATGACATCCATTCAATTCATTTTAAGTCCTTCTAAGATTGACAAACTCAATAAAAAATTGAATGTTATCCCCATCCATTACCGGTGAATATAACTCTTCATAATCAATGTCTGGTCTTTACGAGAAGCATTGTGCCACTAGTCGTGCTTTATATCTTACGACTTCATTTTTCTCATTTCGTTTGCGCACAAATATCCATTTATAACCAACATGTTGACATTCTCCAGTGTTAGGGAAATTTTTCCAACAAGTGAATTCAATTCTGCCTCGATGGCACTTTTCCACTCTGGCCAATCATTTCTTCTTCGACATTCATTAATCGATCTTGGCTCATGATCCTCATTTTCTTCTGTAATAGAGAGCATAGAATAGGAAAATATGTTGTAAAATATAATGATTTGTAAGAACTCAAATGAAGAACATGAATATGTGAAGAGAGGAAGAGTATTTCTTATTGATTTTGATCTTTACAAATGATCCCTTTATATAGGGGTACATGGACATATGGAGAGACTAGAAATCAATGTAAGAAATAAAATTAGGAATTTATGGGGTACATGAAAGGCTAAGGGACATGCTCATGTGAAGGGCTAAAGGTCATCCAACATAAATCACAATATTCATAACACTCCCCCTTTGGACGATTATACATATTATGCCTCATTAAAACCTTACTAGGAAATTCCTGTGGAAAAAACCTAGTGAAGGGAAAAAGAGTACATAATTGTATATTATGCATAAATGTTACCTCATTAAAAATCTTATTTCGGAAAATCCAAAGGGATAAAGCCTGAAATAAAAAAGAGTGTAACGTGTATTCTCCCCCCTCAATGTGGTCTTTAACATAAATCTCTGAGCTTTCGCATGCTGATTTTATAGATCAATTTCTCAAAGGGAGTTGTGGGAATTGCCTTTGTAAACAAATCGGCTAAGTTGTCACAAGAACGAATCTGACAAATATCAATCTCTCTATTCTTATGAAGTTCATGTGTAAAGAAGAACTTTGGAGAGATGTGTTTCATTCTATCTCCCTTTATATAACTATTTTTAATTTGAGCTATACAAGCAGCAATAACATCAAATATGACATGATCCTCTAATATGATGGATTAAAGACCTTAGCCACACACATTCACGACTTGCTTCAGGAAGTGCTAATAGTTCAGCATGATCTAGAAGAAGTGGATGGTAGGGTCTGTTTGGTAGATCGCCAAGATATAGCGGTATCATCATATGTAAACACATAACCCATTTGTGATCGCACTTTATGCGGGTCAGATAAATACCCATATGTAAACACATAACCTGTTTGTGATGGCGCTTCATGAAGTCCAATTAATTCAGATTTTGAGTCTTTTGAATAAAATAAGCCCATATCAGTTGTTCCTCGAAGATATCTTAAAATTTGCTTAATGATAGTCCAATGTCTTCGTGTTGGAGAAGAACTATATCTTTCTATTAAATTAACCAAAAATGCAATATCGGGTCGTGTATAATTAGTGCTCCAATAGCACTAAGATATGGTACTTTAGGACCAAGTAGTTCTTCATCATTTCGAGGACGAAATGGATCTTTTTCCAAATTAAGTGATCGAACAACCATAGGCAAACTCACAGGATATGATTAATCCATATTAAATCGTTTGAGGATCCTCTCAGTGTATAAGGACTGATGAACGAAAATACCCTTTGAAAATGCTCAATTTGTAGGCCAAGGTAGAAATTTGTTTTTCCCGAATCTTTCATTTCAAATTCACTTTTTAAATATACAATAATCTCAGTGAGTTCAACAGGGGTCCCAATGATATTTAAATCAATAACATAAACCGCGATAATAGAAAACTTGGTTCTTGTCCTTTTAATAAAAACACATGGGCAAATTGCATTGTTGATGTATCCCTCTTTCAAAAGATATTCATTTAGACGATTGTACCATATTCGACTAGATTGTTTTAATCCATATAAATGATCTTTGTAGTTTTATTGAGTACATTTCCCGTGGTTTTGAGCTACATGCTTCAGGTAATTTTAATCTTTCAGAAATTTTAATATAAATGTCATTATCAAGTGACCCATATAAATATGATATCACGACATCCATTAAATGCATTTGAAGTCCTTCTAAGACTGACAAACTCAATAAAAATCTCAATGTTTTTGTATCCATGACTGGTGAATATGTCTCTTCATAATCAATGCCCGGTCTTTGCGAGAAGCCTTGTGCCACAAGTCGTGCTTTATATCTTACGACTTCATTTTTCTCATTTCGTTTGCGCATAAATATCCATTTGTAACCAACATGATTGACATTCTCGGGTGTTAAGGAATTATTCCCAAAGACTTGGCATTTTTCGAGTGAATTCAATTCTGCCTCGATGACACTTTTCCATTTTGGCCAATCATTTTTTCGTCGGCATTTGTTAACCAATTTTGGCTCATGATCCTTATTTTCCTCTGTAATATCTCGAGATATAGAATAGGCAAATATATTATCCACTATGATTTCGTTTCTATTCCACATTTTTCTTGAAATGACATAGTTGATTGAAATTTCTTCATTGTTCTCATTTTAGGTATCTCATTATCTTTTGAAGATGATTCTTCATGTATCACATCTATTTCTTTTGAAGTAATGGTTGATGCATTAATACAATTATCTTGAATCTTCTTTTTCTAGGATTTTATCCTTGGGCCAAATTAGTCTACCACGCTTCTGTCGTGTTTTAGACTCAATTGCTAGTTTACTTCCAATATCTTCATCAGGAAGATTGAGTTTGCAAGGAGCATTGATAGCTAGTATATGTGACTTTGTCATTGTCTTGACATTTGTAAATGCATCAGGCAATGTGTTTGCAACCTTTTGCAAGTGGATAATCTTTTGAACTTCTAGTTCACATTGATTTGTATGAGTATCAAAATGAGACAATGACTCTGCATTTCAAGATATTTCTGTCGTTTCGTAGACTTTATTTTGTCTACCCCTAATGCAAGGAAATTTGTCTCATCAAATTGACAGTCGGCAAATCGTGCCTTAAATATGTCACATGTCATAGGTTCCAAAAATTTAATAATTGATGCAGATACAAATCCCACGTAAATCCCCAATCTTCGTTGGGGTCCCATTTTAGTACGTTGGGGCGGAGATATTTGAACTTAAACTGCACATCCAAAAACTCTTAAATGAGAGATATTTGGTTCTTGGCCACTGACAAGTTGTGAAGGGAATATTTATTATTTGCAGTTGGCCTTATACGAATTAGTGATGCAGCATGCAAAATTGCATGTCCCCAAGCAGAACTTGGCAACTTTGATCGCATAAGCAATGGTCTAGCTATCAATTTTAATCTCTTGATAAATGATTCTGCTAGACCATTTTGAGTGTGAACATGAGCAATCGGATGTTCAATTATAATGCCAGTTGACATACAATAGTCATTGAAAGATTAGGATGTAAATTCTCCCACATTATCCATATCAATTTTCTTAATTGTATGATCTGGAAATTGTGCTCGTACGAATAGTTTGAGCAGGTAGTCTTGCAAATGCTATATTACGAGTGGACAATATACAAACATGCGACCAACGAGTCGATGCATCAATAAGTACCATAAAGTACTGAAATGGTCCACTCGATGGGGAAATAGGTCCATATATATCTCCTTGAATCCGTTCTAAAAATGTTGGACATTCAGTTTCAACTTTCAGTGGAGATGGTCTTGTAATCAATTTTCCTTGAAAACAAGCAACACATGAGATATCTTTGGGCAATAGAATATTTTTACTTTTTAATAATTGTCCATGTGAATTTTTGATGATTCTTCGCATCATTATTGAACCAGGATGACCTAATCGATCATGTCATATAAGAAAGTTTTTCGGGTATATTGAATTCTGGTTTATCACCATATATGATTCAACTTGATTTATGTTTGGAAGTATGACAAGTATGATCCCAGTAATATTATCAAATATATCTTTATATGTGATATCTTTACCGCCAGTGGCGAATCTACCTTGTAGCTAACCCAACTACAGCCCGGTAATAATTTCGGGGAGCTCGGGTAGCTCCGAAGTTGCCTCGAATGTCGATTTTGGTCCAAAGATTCAAGATTCAACCTTTATCGGTCCAAAGTTTGGAGTCGTCGCCTTTGTAGTATCCGTCGCCCCAGCCGAGCGTGTCGCTAGAGAGCTGCCAGAAGATGAGGTAGGTCCATTTCTGAGTTAGGGTGGTGTCGAGGAGGGTGAGGAGGCGTTGGTGGAGGGTGAAATTATGTCCCCTGTTCAAGCTTGTGTCCAAGGTACTGTTGCGACAGACCTGGGACTCTTTGCACAACAGTTCAACACACAGAGGTTGAACTCTTATCACAACAGTTCAGCAAACAGATAAAGGTAGTAGAGACACACAGACTGATAACCCAGTTCGGCTCCGCCTACTCTGGGGGGTTTCCCACACCCGAAAAGGGACAGCAAATCTTTATTACGAGTATAGGAATTCCACATGGACTTACACTTACACCTTGTAACAGCCTATCCTCAATACTCCGTCTCTCAGATTTGCAACCGAGGTTCACCGCAGTTCTCCTCGATCCCCTTCGTTCAGAACCTACAGTCTGAACGTTCTCGACCTTCTCCAGAAGCTCGGATGCTTTCTCTCGAAAGCTTGTTTACCTTCGTTGTGTGCGGCAGTTGATACGCTTCAGGCAGTCTGTGTTGCACTTGAACAGACTGCACTTGCACCGGTGTATTCTCAATGAGAAAACACAACCGGTCGTCGCTTTCTTCTTCTCCAATCAGCAGGATATGCTCGTGTATATTTGATCTTTGAAAGCGATAAGAATTAGGGTTGCCCTTGCATTGTATTTATATGCTCGAGCGAAACCCTAATTCGCACAAGATAATCCCATCAAATATTTAGGAAATATTCCTAGATATTTTATGAATATCTTTTAAATCGGTTGGAAGATAATCCGAAGTCTTCTTGCCCAAATAAGCTTGCCGCTTTGATGTAGATATTCATTCGAATATCTACTACTCGAATAAGTCGTTGGCCGTCATCATATTGACGAGATCTTCGTAGTCCAATATCTTCCGGGAATATCCTTGCGTCTTGATCACGCTGTACATGAGTACCAGGATATTGTTCGAACTCCCCCTGAACACCTGCTCAAACTGTCTAAGCTACGTTTTGCCAAATACATGCCACTTAAGGGAACATCAATCTCCCCCTTGGCATTTTGGCAAAACCAGATCTACTAGATAACTAGGTCTATCTAACTATCTAGACAGTAGACAACTTTGAGGGAAACAAGAATTGTCTCCTCCAAAATACTCCCCCTTTTTGCCACAAACTGGCAAGGGGTGCGATCCGAGTTCGAACAGACAATCAAAATGTGCCAGAACAAGCACTAAGAACGATAGTTTTAAACAAAAAGTTCAGAGGGTTCAGTTTGTCAATGGACCTTTAATCAGAAGCTTCTTCAACGGAATCATCTTCAGAGACTGTTGCTTCTGATTCATCATCGCTGGGATAGCTAAGGGCTCGAGCGAGCCTGTTGATCCGACGGCGTTGTTCCTTGTCCGCAACAATGATAGCCTGGAGGTCCTTCAGCAGCTTGCTCCTCTCATCCACGCCCAGTCTGGCTCCCCCTCGACTGGATTCCCCAACTTCTTTACCTCTCCTGCTCCCCCCTTTCAGATCATTCACATGACGCCCTTTGAAAAGCTTGTGGTCCACTGTGAATTTGCTTGGAGCTTTGGTAAGACGGTCCGACGAGGCTTTCAAATCAGGAGCTTGGTGGATGATCAGCTCATAGATAAGTGAAGGAAAACATATCTGGTGCAGGGATCTCGTAGAAGTAGCGTGTTCAGCAATCTGTTTGAACATTACTCTACCCAGGTTGAATTTCAGCTTATTCCCTATCTGATAAATCAGTTGGGCCATGTCCTTGTTGACAGTAGAGCGATGAGTAGATGGCCTCCAGTTGAACACAGCTATGAAGAACAGCATTGAATAAAACGTAGACAAATCCGTTGTGTGCACAACTGACTCAGGCCTCCAGCGAACAGAGCCTGCAGTGATGGTGCTTACTATCTTCTCAAAGCTTGATTCCTCTTCATCAACAACTGGGTCGTCCATGGAGAAGTATACATTGATCAGCTCAGGATCAATCTTGATCCGTCTTCCTCTAACGTAGAAGACCCCATAATCTGCTTCTCCAACAACCCCAAATCCAGGAGGAAGGTTTACCATGGCTTCACGGACTAATTGCTCGTCGAAAGGCTTGCATCTGTCCAACGTCCAGAACAGATCAGACTCCTTAAGCACCTCAATCACCTCCTTTCCCTTGTACCGGGACTCCTCCAGTAACCTCTCAGGTATGATTTTTCTTTTCAGCACACAGCTCCACTTTTTGTACGCATCACGACTGACGTACCATACACCTTTCTTGACCAATCCAACTGGAACAGTATCAGCCTCAGGAGATGGGACTTCACATCTTCCAGCATCTACTGAAACAGGGACAGGAGCTATACGTTTTCTTTTCTTAGATGAATCAACTCCCCCTGCCAGGTTGCCCTCCTTCGCAATCTCTTGGACTGTTCCCTTAGCAGATCTTTCAAAGGCCACCTTCATCTTTCCCTTGTCCTTCTTTGGTTTTTTGAGAGAGATAAGTGGAGCAAGATCTTGGTCATCATCTGAAAGAGTACCCTCCTTTGAAACTAGCTTCGCTGTATTCTCATGAACTTGTGCACCATCATCCTCCATACGATTACTATGCAGAACATCTTGTCCAACAACTGGAGTAGCTACTGTAACCTTAGCAACTTCCTCTGAGACTTCAACTGTCTCACCTTCATTCTGAACACATGGTACCACAGTTGGAACATTAGTAACTTTCTCAGCGACAGACTCTTTTGCCTCACTTCCCTGAGCACAAAGAAGTTCTTCAGACTCGTCAACTTCTAGATTGTTTTCCTTTTCCAAATCTTCCATGACATTGTCAATGTCTTTGTACAGCTTCTCCAACTCTTCATCCTCTTCTGCAGGTGAAGCTCCTTTAACTGTGGCTTCCTTCAACACCTCAGGATTTTCTGGTGGATGAACCATCTCGGACACACCCTCCTCAGGCTTACTGATTGGTTCATCTTTCGAACCTCCAATGCTCTTATCCGGGCCATCATCAGACTCCTCATCCATCACAAGCTTCCTTTTCCCAGAGGCATCAAGAAGATTTTTTGTCCCCTCATCAGACATTGTTATGAGCCTCCCTCTGACAGAGCTGATCCTGGCAAGGCACTGTCTTGGAGACACAACACGGCGAGACCCCTTCTTTCTCCGTAGACCATCTGGGCGAATATACCCAGATGCATGGATCTTCTCCCTCCATGTTGCTGGCCCTCCAGCCACCTTGCTGGGCTCGCCGCTTTCCACAATCTTGACAGGAATATTTTTAGGAACGGTTTTGTCATCAACAACAGCCCTAACACCAATGACCTTCTTGCCATTATCATCACCAAACTCAACCCTACTGGCTGCAATCCCCACAGCCCTACTGGCTTCACTATCCATACTCACAACTCCGTCCACCACAATCTTTTCTACCACAGTAATATTTGCAGAAACCAAGGGAACGGACTGAGAATTCGGAGTTACCTCATATTGGGGATGAACTCGGCTTGAACCAGTGATGAAGGACGAGTCTACCGTGACTGGCTGAGGAATTATTTCTTCGGTAGAGTTCTTTGCTTGGGCCAAGGAATCGGTGTCGGAGCGTAAAGGCGATGCCTTTTGCACCTTCGAAGCTTTCGATTTCGGATTTTTGGATTTTGCCGCCAGAGCTTTTGAGGCCTGCATGCCTTCCCTCTTCTTTTCAGCAGATTTGACGCCGGACTTCGCTGATTTCCTCGTGTTTACCATCTCCGTTGAGTGTATGAGCGGTTGAGAGAGAGAAGATGTCGTTCTAGGGTTTTGGGGACGAGAGAGAGAAGAAATTGAACACACTCAACTGGTTTGTGTTTCAAAATATCCTCCGGCCTTTTCAACTTTCCAAATTAGACAACCCTTGATTCAAATAACGGCAGGAAAAATCTTCGAGAATATTCAAAAAATTGATTTTCATGCGCTGTGCCTTCTGTTCCAGCTCTATATATTAGGTGGTCAGTCCAACTGTTTCAGCTGGAGATTCGACTATGACTGACCACCGTTGGATGCTTTTAGTGGTTGACACCACATAGACCCCCTGGGGATCTGGATGTTTCACTCCGTGACCTGCCATATGGTTTCACACAAGTATGCTGCCTCAGAGTTACCATCTTTCGTGAGCATTCATATTTTCTTGTACGGGGCCAGGCACATTCCTGTGTGCAGTGTACGAACTTCTTTTGCAACTGTACCACCGACTGATTCAACAGCTTCTTGGGACACTCGACAACCTTGATTTGTGCGCATCGACAATCAGATCTTGTGTGCAAGGTCTTCTCCACTCCCCCTCGCAGAAAGCTAGGTTGTGCGTATGCACATGGGAGAGCAACCGGTTGCTGGCCATGGTGCGAATGCACATTGTTCATCGACTCTGTCAGACCCACCCTAATAGTATAGCAGTTGTTGGCATCCCTTTTTCCTTTCATCAGCGTATCGCCATTCTGGTCTAGAACAAGACACGAGTAGCTGGAGAATGACACATAGTGTCCATCGTCGCATAGTTGACTGATGCTGATAAGATTCCTGGTCAGTCCCTTCACAAGAAGGGTGTTCTTAAGTGCTGGGAGATCCGGAACCATCAATGTCCCACAGCCGATCACCTGACCCTTTTCACCATCCCCGAAGGTGACAAACCACATGTGCTCAACAGGTCTAATGTGGGTAAGATATTGAGAGTTACCTGTCATGTGTGCGGAGCATCCGCTGTCGAAGAGCCAATTATCATGCGATAAGTAGTTTGAGGTGTAAAAGGCTACCATGCAAACGGTTCGGTCTGCCTTTTGAACCCAGACTTGTTTCTGTTGCGATGTGGTTCGTTGCTGGAAAGCACGTCGTTCGGATAAAAACAGGCGACACTTTAGTTTAATGTGTCCTATCTGATTGCAATACCAGCAAGTGCGCCATTCTTTCCTTTGCGCTGAATGAGAGCCGAAGTGCATCGTACCGTCCCTTCTTCGACCACTGTTGGATTGTTCTTGTTGCAGGTCTATTTTCCGTCTGGGATGCTGTCTTACCTTCTGTTCTGTCTTCTGTTCCGACACCTGTCTGGTTTTAACAAGTGTCGTACCTTTTGAGCTGCCTTCTCCTGTGAACCCCAATCCTCTGTGTCCGAACTCCATTCTCTGGGATCTGAGAATATCATTTAAGTTTTTAGTGCCAGAGTTAAGCATTCTTACCAACTGTTTGAGGTGATCGAGTTCCTCTCTAGTGTCAGAGTGTTCCATCTTCTCGGATTCTAGCTGAAGTTCCAGCTGTTCCACCCTCCTTAGTTGGAACATTTCTTTCCGCTGTAGATCAATGATGGTGTTTCTCAGCCCCGTCATGCCTACAGGATGAGTGTCCCGATCCTTCTCTATTTCGACTTTTAGGGAGGAGACAGTACCCAGGAGTTCCGTTTTCTGAACAAGAAGATCCAGCCTTTCCTGTTTTACCTCAGCTAGTTAAGAAGTCAGTGAGTTAATTGTACCTTCCAGTTCTGCCTTCAGTGTCAGTAGAATCTCAACCTCCTGCCATACCTTGTCCTTTTCCATAGTGACGCTTGCCACTGTGTCATTTAGCTTTTTGTTCATCTTGATCAGAAGCAGCCACTTCTCATATAGATCTTTATAGGTCTGAGCCAGAGAGTCCTGTGTGAGTTCTTCATTGTCACTGTCCGAGGGGTCTTCACCTGGGAGTTCCAACTGAGGTGGAACAGTTTCACTTGTGCTGCTGCATTCATCCAGAGTTGTGACGAAGGCCACAAAGTTTGTGGTTTCACCTTTTTCTTCGTCTGACTCACTGTCGTTGAATCTCGCCACCATCGCCTTTTTCTTCATGAGAGTGTTTGCACACTGTGACGCAATGTGACCGAAACCCTTGCATTCATGACACTGAATCTCTTCTTTTCCTTTGTCAGACAAGTCTTGCCTCGAATCAGTAGACCTTGGCCTGCTGAATTTCCAGTTTCGGTAACCAGTTGATGAAGACTGACCTTGTTCTAGACCATGTCTGTTGATTTTCCGCACCATTCTTCCAAATTTTTGTGCCATCATGGCTAGTTGCTCAGTGGTGCACCCAGAATCTAGTTTGTCTTCCGTTATATCTGCTTTAAGAGCGATTCCCTTCTTTTCTCTGGTTTGGAAGTCATGATTGATCTCGTAAGTTCTGAGAGAACCCATTAGCTCGTCTAGCTTCAGTGTGGTGATATCATGCATTTCCTCAATGGCCGTGACTTTCATGGAAAATCTCGGAGGAAGAGACCTTAGGACCTTGCTGGCCAATCTTTCTTCATCGATGGGTTTCCCTAGTGCAGATGCTTCGTTGGACAGTTCCAGGACTCTGGTATTGTACTCAGTGATGGTTTCACTCTCCTTCATCTTCATCTCTTCAAACCTGGTTGTGACAGCTTGCATGCGGGAGTTGCGAACTTTGTCTGTTCCTTCAAACACTGTTTGGAGGATATCCCATGCTTCCTTGGCCACTTCACAGTTGATGATTAGCTTCATGACGTTTTCATCTACTGCCGAGAAAATTGCGTTCATTGCCTTTGAGTTGCCCATGGAAGCTTTGTCCTCCTCTTCTTTCCACAGAGCTTCTGGTTTGGCGATCGGTTCTCCAGTGAGATTGTTCATTATGGGTTCCGTCCACCCTTTCAGAACAGCCTTCCATGCCTTTTCGTCTAGTGATTTCAGAAAAGATCTCATCACAGGCTTCCATGTGGCATAGTTCAATCCTTCGAGCAGCGGGGGTCTGGTTATGCTTTGTCCTTCCTTCAGAGTCATCTTGAACAGTTCAGGATCCCACTCAGTGTGTCGAGTGATTTGCTCTGATACCAATTGAAATTATGTCCCCTGTTCAAGCTTGTGTCCAAGGTACTGTTGCGACAGACCTGGGACTCTTTGCACAACAGTTCAACACACAGAGGTTGAACTCTTATCACAACAGTTCAGCAAACAGATAAAGGTAGTAGAGACACACAGACTGATAACCCAGTTCGGCTCCACCTACTCTGGGGGGTTTCCCACACCCGAAAAGGGACATCAAATCTTTATTACGAGTATAGGAATTCCACAGGGACTTACACTTACACTTACACCTTGTAACAGCCTATCCTCAATACTCCGTCTCTCAGATTTGCAACCGAGGTTCACCGCAGTTCCCCTCGATCCCCTTCGTTCAGAACCTACAGTCTGAACGTTCTCGACCTTCTCCAGAAGCTCGGATGCTTTCTCTCGAAAGCTTGTTTACCTTCGTTGTGTGCGGCAGTTGATACGCTTCAGGCAGTCTGTGTTGCACTTGAACAGACTGCACTTTCACCGGTGTATTCTCAATGAGGAAACACAACCGGCCGTCGCTTTCTTTTTCTCCAATCAGCAGGATATGCTCGTGTATATTTGATCTTTGAAAGCGATAAGAATTAGGGTTGCCCTTGCATTGTATTTATATGCTCGAGCGAAACCCTAATTCGCACAAGATAATCCCATCAAATATTTAGGAGATATTCCTAGATATTTGATGAATATCTTTTAAATCGGTTGGAAGATAATCCGAAGTCTTCTTGCCCAAATAAGCTTGCCGCTTTGATGTAGATATTCATTCGAATATCTACTACTCGAATAAGTTGTTGGCCGTCATCATATTGACGAGATCTTCGTAGTCCAATATCTTCCGGGAATATCCTTGCGTCTTGATCACGCTGTACAGGAGTACCAGGATATTATTCGAACTCCCCCTGAACACCTGTTCGAACTGTCTAAGCTACGTTTTGCCAAATACATGCCACTTAAGGGAACATCAGAGGGTTTCTTGATTGGAGGAGGAGGGGAGGGGCCAGAGGGCGGAGATATCACATTGGAAGGCGTCGGTAGTGAAGGAGGCGTCGTCGATCCAGAGGTTCGTCATTTTTGTGGAGCTTGAAGCTCGCAGACAGGAGCAGAGTGGAGGTCAGATTGAGTGCGCCTAAGCTGTTCTGTTGTACTAACTTATTTTACTATAAATAAATTTAATTAAACATACCGTCCACTATGTTTTTGTCCATTTTTCTTTATTAGTGTCTCCTGATATTTAAATTGAATTTGATTGAAAATCCGTATACTCAAAGTTTTGAATTCCTTTATCTAAAAAAATCATGAATTTCTATTAGTTGAAATAATTTTAAGTTATAAATTTGATTGTACTCTATACTCAATAAATACACTTTGTATCTTTTCTTTTCTCCTTAATTAACGTGTCAGTTGTCTTTTTGGACAAGTAGTTTTTGATAAAGATTTTCAGAAATTGTTTCTCTTGCACAATTATGTAGACGATTAGTTGAAGCAGACTTAGCGAAGTTGTTTCCCTTGGTTGATAGATTCGTTTGGTCTTGACACTTCTTGTTTCCACTGCAACTACTGAACGTGCATTTTCAACTACTGAACGTGCATACTCAATAAATACACTTTGTATCGTTTTTTTCGCTCACCTAGTTTTTAAACCCTAGATCCGCCACTGTTTACCGCATCACATCATTAAAAAGTAATTCATGACATTGCGGATTTATACTTGCATACACTTTTATAATCTTGCAAATGCAAGTGTATAGTATACAATCAAAGTGAGTTTTAAGGAGATCACTATCCCCTTTTATTCTTGGTAAGCGTACATTTTATTTAAATCCCTCAAAGGATTTAGGGATCTTTGATTGTCAAATATTCATATTGATCCCCCATGGAAATGAGACAAAGGAATTCATGGCTTTTGCCTTATTTTGATTTCTATCTCATGGAATAATAACTTAATAAAATTAAATTAAGCATGACAATTGAATATAAGACATGATTAGGAGGAACTATACACACTCTAAACATAAGAGAAACAAGTCACATATAAATTATCCATGAGATAGAACATGAAAATAAACATGTTATAAACATATAAGAAAAACATTTTCTCGGCGCATAAGATGAAGCATGTTAATAGTTTAAAGAACATAATAATTAAATGATAATATATATGCTATAAACATAAAAGGCATAGATTTCAATTATGCATACATCCTATAAACATACAGAAACTGATTCTCTCAAATGCTAGGCGATTTTGAGATGTATCTAAGAATGGACTCAATGACCAATGTTGCCATCATCGCATCATGTAAAGAATAAGAGGGAAGAAGGTTTTGGATCACTACATTGAGCAATTCTTGCTGATAACGTGTTGTGAAAATATGTGGACGTAGAGAAGAAACTCAAATGTATAAAAACATGAACATAAAAGGAAGAAATGTAGAGATTGTATAACTTTATGATTGATTTCATTGATCTTCATATTGAGTACAAATGACCTCTATTTATATGGTTACATGGAGACAAGTAATAAAAATGGATGCATAATGACACATCATTGATTGACAATGATGAAGGGCACACCATTAGCCACATCAAAAGAGCAAAAGTTATCCAACATAAATCACAATATATTTATATAAAAAAATCACAATATTTATAACAAAATAATATTTTGTATTAATTTAAATTAGCAAAACAAAATCTTAAATTCAAATATTGACGTGGATGTGGAAACTAATATTTTGATTGAATTGTTGAGTTGACCAAATTGTTTGATCACTAATACTTCCTTTGCATTCAGCATGTACATTTGTAAATCTGTCAAACAAGCATAAACAAGAACGTTTTATGTTTTCTATACAATCTTTGTATCACTTGATCATCTTCTAAACTTTTTTTTATGGATATGAGTATGATAAGTGATAGTAAATGATTTCTAATTAGTCAATTATGGTGAATGGTGGTAGATGACTTGATAGTTCAGCCATTGAGCTTTCGATTATTTGTGTTTGATTTAATTTCAGTTTCAGTTCAATTCAATTTAGATTATCACTTCATTTTAATACGGTTCATTTTCAATTAATTTCAACTTAAAAAAAAAACATTTCACAAGAATATTGAGTCTGTTTGGTAACAAGAATAAGCCTGTAGATATACCCGGCAACGCTGCTTTAATGTGGAATAGGACCTGTAAAGTCTCTAGCCTCGAAAAACGCACCCTTCTCCAATCGCCACTGCCGTATTCCCGTCTCCATCCACAATCTTTATCATTCGCCAAGCTGAATTAAAAATTTCCCAGGAACAGCAGGTGTGCGTCAGTTCGATTTGTTCTTTATTTCCCTTCCATCTGTTCTATTTCCTTCTTGGTATCAGCATCCATAATTTTGTTGAGCCCTATTAAATGGGAAAGATTTCGATTTTGCTGGTTCCCAATTCCATCTGCACGTGGGCACGCAGATTTTATGGGTGCCTGGATTCGTGCACGATATTTTCTGGATCATTGAACATTTGCTGTGCTTAGTTTTGGTAGTGAGAATGGATAAAGATGTGTAATTTGCACAAGTTTTGGGTGGGTTTTGATGTGATTGATTTGATCTTAACGTTTTTGAAATGAGTGGTCATAGTTGATTGTGTTGTGAGAATATGAGAGGCCGATTTTCAAGCATTGATTGATGCTACTAGGACTTAATGAACTTAAGTAGATGGTATGAATGCGTGATTTAGTTTTGGTGGACATATACATGGATTTGCTAAATGTGTAGAAACTTGTTTTAGCATTGTGAAGTTGAAGTTGATAGCGTCTTTCATGCACGTGTTGCAACTGTTTAAAGAATTCAGCTTATGCCTGTGCGTTGGTTCGTAGTTGGTACTGGTCTAAAATGTTTCAAGTAGTGGAGTGGCTTCCTGTTTTTCTGATGCCGGAAGTTATAGTACCGTGATCATTTGCAGACAAGCAACAAAAAATGTTTTTTTTAATCTTCTGTTAGTTTTGTTATTCAATAAACTCTCACTGCTCCATGTCATTCAAGGAAATATTACAAGTTTTTATTTACAGGGAGAACGCCATATACTGTCTACATCCACTGATTCCACAGTATTCATGATTTATCACTTACCCAGCTCTATAAGCTGATAAAAATTGCAACAGAATCTGTTGACTTACTATTGAAGACCTTGATCTAAGACAATGATCCCACTGAGGTCAGTTCCGTTGTCTTCGTTCCCTTCTATCCATACCCCCTCCCCCTTTACACATTACTGAGGTCATGACTTGGGTCTTTTGCTGTGCAAATGCAGCTCATAAGTAGACATTTTTTCCGGACTTTTCTTTGTTCATGTAAACGATAGTCTTTTCTTTTCTCTAAATCCTCAGTTGACTAGGTGTCCTATCTTATCAGGGAGTTTTGGAAAAGGCATAGAAGAAAAGTTGCTGTCTCATTTGGAGTTGCAGGAAGTAGTTATCTTCTGTATAAACTTTATGAAGCTCATAAATGTCGACTCAAAGAATTAGAGAGGGAACTTGCTAGTGACCGTGAGAATGATGAACTCATTAAGGCACAGTAAGAACATTTTCAGTATCTTGTTGATTTAAGACTAGGTTGCATTCATCATTATTGTATGAAACCATGATTCTGATATGGCGCTCTCTTGTTTACGTGCGAAGATTGCAGGCCCATTTTGAGAACATTCAAAGAATCGCTGATACTACAACTTTACCTCATGCTGTTGGTTTGTTGCATGATCGTATAGCAGATGAGTTAGACCTTGCTCCCTTGACAGATAGGCTTGTACAAGGGAAGGGTCAGGCGAACAGTTTAATGCCTCTTGAGAAAATTGAATTATGGGATAGACTAAAAATTCTCAGTAAGCCATTTTGTAGAAGAAACACATTATCATGTATTCAAGTCACAGTTCGTAATTTAGAACTTATTGGATATATGTCCCTACGAACTTCCGTCACGGTTGATTTTTCTCTTGCAGGTTTTACAAGAACAGTAGTATCAGTATGGGCACTTACAATGACTAGCTTATACATTAGAGTCCAAGTCAACATATTAGGAAGACATTTATATATCGATATTGCACGAGGTCTTACAAACTGTCCTCCTGATAAGGTAAGAAATAACCGTCTCGATATTGTTCCCATACTCTTGTGTTGCTTTGAATATTAGGCCATTACCTAGCTATTCGTTAGATTTGTTTGTTCTTTGTTCTGATATTGCTGTCGAACAAATGACATGAAGTCATTCGTTCTATGTTGTAATTGTTGCCCTGTCTTCTATTTTATAAACAGGATGATGGCGATCCAGTTGGTAAGCAAGGCCAGCAACAGTATTTCGAAACTTCGGATTTTCTCTCAAGTTCTGGCTTGCCTGCTCTGATAAATAGTGTGCAGGCTGCTGCTTCAGAGATACTCAAGGGGTCAGTGCAACCTTATTTCATGAATACAAATATCCTTAGTGGTTAGACCACATTTCTGACTTCGCCATAATTTCTTAATAATTGCTGTTGCAGAAAGCAGTTAAGGGATTGCTTCAGCAGTTCCTTGCTCCATGAGACCATCTTGCAAATTTCGGACATGTTCATGGCTACTGGGAAACCACACCACTGGCTAAACTACTTAATGCCAGGGCTGGCTGGATCTTATGGCGCATCCTTAGGGTCCATAGAGGATCAGAATACTTGCCCTGACATAAACAAATTTGACCAGCTTATGGAAGAAACACTTGCAGTATTATCCAGGTAAGGTTGGCGTCGTCAGATGCACTATTTCATAAGACTCTATGAGTACATTACCACGTGTGATGCATCCACGATATGTGCAAGGCGCAGAACTTCTGTGCATCATTCATGCCATGATAAGTTGAGACCGAATGATAAATAATTTTTTTGAAGTGATAATGTTTTTTGCTAATAAATGTTTTAGCCTTCTTGCAGTTCTGAATTTGAAAATGTTATAGAGATCTCACTTGTAACGTTGGTCAGCACGCTGATGGAGGACATGGGTTTTCAGCCAACAGAAGGAAGTCCATCTCCAGGAATACCTCTGGCGAAGCTTTTGCCGAAAATCGTCCTCATGGGTCCGATGTTGCTCCAGGAAGGAACCAGAGACAGGTACATTAAAGTAGTCCAAAAAATACCAGAAGTCGAGCTTTTTTTCACACTCCTTTATACAAACACACCACTTGTTTGATATACCTACATATCAATTGCCAAAAAAACTGGTGCGAATGCAAGGGCTCAATACGCTATCTCTAAACAGAAAGATAGGTCCTGTGTAAAATGCTATAAGATTGAAGTCGAGCAGTGTCTCCAAATGCAATTCTGGAAGTGAAGAAGTGTGCCGCTTTCATTTCTAACCAGAACTTCATCCATGATTACTTTTGTAAAGAGCTATTATTGTATGGTATTTTAGAACTTATATTTTGTATTCCCGGGAGTTGTTCAATAATAAAAAGCTACTGAATGGTAAAATTAGATTTGCCACAACTCATAATTCCTAAGGTATAAAATACAACTTTCAGTCCCGGATTCAGCTAGTGTTGGGTATACATAGCCACAAAGAGTTACAAATATACCAATTCATTCTGTCAATGGATAGACGGCTCTGCTGAAGAATTGGTGGCACAAAATTACAAACATACCAATTCACATCGCCGCAAAGAATTACAGTACCCTGAACAACTTCTAAGATGGATTCTACTGCAGGATGATGTTAGATTGCTTCATGTGAGACTTGGGTGTGTGGATGAGAATGATCAATCAGCAAAGCTTGGGCCTGGCAGTCACCTTGATTCTTCTTGATGTTGAGGACTTCAGGTATGTGATATGTGATATGTGATATGTGATATGTGACTTGGGAGCTCAAAACTTGCTGTAAGGAGTGTCCTCTATGATCATAAATGATGAGATTTGAGTACCAGCAATGTCTATCACCTTATGATGTTAAGTGTTTGTACTTTTGGTCAGTGTTGAAGGATCTTGCGCTCTCTGCCAGGCCTTTGGAAACAAGAAGCTTCAGAGCACTCGCCCCCTCTTGTAATGCAGCGTCAATCTATGTTGTATTTAACACGAGAATGTAGAGCTTGTCGTAAGTAAAGCAGCACTCTAACTTTAATACGGATCAATCTAACAACGTAGCGAAAACAAAAAACAAAGACCAATTGATTACTGAAATTTAACAGAATAAAAAACGCAAACTCAACAGCAAAACATACCCTTTGTTGAGAAGTGGCATTGAACTGTTGGAGCAAAAATGCTTTTGGGTCCATCTGACCAGGCGGCCTTCCTATGCCTATACAGGGTGCGGAGAAGAGAGTTAAATCAGTGCTGAAGTAACTATCTTTGACTGCTTATGCTCCCATAAAGAGGACTCGAACCCAAACTGACCTATTCTCAAACGAGGAAACTCTCTGTTACCTCGAAAATGATAAATTACACTCTTCAACCTGATAAAAAGATACAAAGATGAACAGGCGGATTTCAAAGCTTAGAGAATATTAGTGAAGCGTAATTCTATAAGTTACACATATAATTATATTTTGTTTATAATGGATACAGCAATTACTTCGATTAATACAAGTACAAACACAAGAAGATATGCAAACAGCAAACCACATAAGAAACCCATCATAAACAATTGTTATGACAACATGAAACTATTTGACAGACATTTGACAACATTGTCCCGAACTAAAATACTTAATGTATCTAGCAAATGGAAGTACTATCAGAAGTAAGAAGTTTTGGAATTTGTGTCTAGTGTCGGCATGTCGGGACCTATTAGTACAATGTAAACTCTATATATAACATAAGGCGTTAATCAATAGAATTTCCTTTTTTTTTGGCCTCAATCTATTGGAAGAAAGTCAACAGGTAAGAAGGATTTGTGTGTAACTGCCAACTATATAACTTGTAATCACCCAACTACAATGCTCAGCAGTTGTGGCCAAGGGAAACAATGAAAATCCACAACAAGCTTTTCCTATTCTGATACAGATCATATATCCATACCCGCCATGACTGCCATGACCTCCTTTTGGGCTTAGGCGCAACACTCCACATGGCAAGGCCATGTCATCATGGAGCTATAAAGAGTTCCAAAAACACGATAAGTATGTGATCGCGCAGAAAATGATTTTATTGCACTTAAATTCATATACAAAACATACCACAATGACACGATTGAGAGGCAGTTTGTAGTAAGCTGCTAAAGGGCCAGCCTACAGTTAATGCAACAGAGTCTAATAGCAGATCTATGAGTACTTTACTATTAGCGAATAATTCTGTGAGTAACATAACAATGATGTGCAACGGAAATCCATGCCAAGAATAGATTTCCCTCACCAAAGAAACAACAACCTAAACTGAATCTCACACAAAACAAGCTCTTCTGAAGAGAGTTTCAGTTACTTACAGATTCGCCAATCAAGTTCATGTAAGTCTGAGGCTTTGCGAGAAAGATAGGAACATCACCAACAAACCCTGAATCAGTCATGCAGCAGTAGTCAGTTTTCATTCTGGCATTTAGTAAAAGAAAAATTGCATCCAAAACTATTCAACTCAACATCAACACCTCCAGAACCTTTTCCTAATATGGCTTTACAATGAACACTATCCATTTGTATTCCTTGAGATTCCGCGAACACGTCAATCATCTCAAATCCAACCTGCATCACAAACAGCAGCTTTTAGAATAAGAAACAAGAACATCGGCAAAGTAAACATGAAGTACGCTTACTTACACCCTTACATTATGCTTAGTCCTTTGATATTTATCACCGGGATTTCCCAATCCAATGAAGAGCCAAGGCTGCAATGAGCAGGCGGTGCTGCAGAAATAACGCCTAGAGATGATGTGTAACATTCACGCGTTTGATCTGTATAAGAATTTAAATAAACATCAGCAGCTGCAGCCCCCTAGAATTGCCTTATCAGTTGGTGGGAAGGTGTTGGCGACGATATTTAAATTTTTGGGTGAACAAATTGACCATACTACTCATTATCAACAATATCATTCATTAATGACTTAAAAACCTTCACTGCTTCATCTAAATCTTTCTCAAGAGAATTTTTTTTAATAATGCATGGGGCATATGATCAAATAAGAAAAAGGTTTTTGCCTACAGACATTTCATCAAACACTTGGCGGGGGCGGGACTCTGACTAATCTTCTTGCATCTTAACTAAGTACTGACACATGAAGTTCAAATGGGGCTTTCCCAGTGCCCCCATTATATCTAATATACGAAGTTTCTGAACTCCAAGAAAATATAATTGAGCATGAAAAAAAGAGAACTAAATTGAAGAGTTAGCTGACACCATGTAACTGACCCCAGATGATCAAACGATGACGGCGGAAGGAAAAAAAAATACTGAAATCGGGTGTAGAAGTTTGTTTTTGAACGGAGGTTGGATTTGGGAGGAGATCCGGCGAGCGGCGGCCGGTAGTGAGAGGAGAGGTGAGGCGAAGGAAGGTCTACTATTTCGATTTCGGTTCAGTGTTCGTCATTAATATACTATTTTCGGTTTTATTAGTGGTTTGATTCTATTTTATCGGTCCAATGATGAGTTGTTTGAGCTAGATACGACTTGCAACTGCCCATGGCTAGCCATTTTTATTTAATTTGAAGAAGATGGTAGTTATAAACTAAAGTGAAAACTACACTTTCATTTTTGGAATTGAAATTATTATTCAAATATGTAAGTTAAGTCGAACTATAAAAACTTTCAAAAAATACGAACTCTCAAATAATTTTCTAAGCGTTAGAAATTTTGCTAATGTCATAGGACGGCCAAAGTCTCTACAACTGAGCGGATGAAGCACATCACTTCGAGCCTCATTCACTTGAATCATTTTCAAATGTAAATTTAATAGTAAAAAGACCACATTTTAGAGCACACTAGGGCCCTTTCATGAGGAAAAGGCCCCATCTAGAAAAAACACATATTTTTTTTAAAATTAGTTTAAGAGACCCAATATGTATTTGTTTGTTTCAGGCGCCCTATGCTTTGGCCCGCTTTAATTCTTTTAATTAATAAATTAATTTGAAATTTGAAAAAATTAAACAATTATTGAAAATTTGAAAAAATGCCAACTTTTTAACAAAATGTTAAAAAATATATAAAAAGTTACAAAATATTTGTGGGTTTGAGAATCAAGTGACACCAAACTCACCCTAGCACCTAATCGTCTCTTTCTCTGCACTCTCGCTATCGCTACCACTGCCTCATTTCTCTCTCTCCATAGCCGACTCCACTCGGATCTGAAAAAACTCTAAAACTTCCTTTCAACCAAATCCTCCAACTCCATCACCATCGCCTCAACCCCCCATCTCACTCCCTTGCGACTCCATGTCTCATCTCCCAACCTTTGCTGAGGCCGTCACCGTCATGGTCGCCACTGCGGCTCTTGAGACGGTGGTTGAGGGACTCGGCACAGGGAACGGCGACGGAGACATGGGATGGAGTTTTTGGGGTGAGGATGGTGGAGTTGGGGGCGGAGGGAGTGTTTCAGCGGCGGTGACTGATGTATGAGGTGAGGATTTTTGAGAAAGATGGGGCGGCTGGTAGGGACGGATCCAGGAATTTTAATAAGGGGTGGCAGACAAATTTTTTTTTACGAAGTCTGAATACATCTTCAACGCTTTCTTTCCTTTGCCATGACTGGCGTACCCTACAATCAATGAACTCAGTGGCGGATGGAAGGGTGGGGCGGGTGGGGCGGCCGACCCCACATCAATTTTTTTTTGATACAATTGTTAGTAGTTAGAGTTAGATTAGAAACGAGACAAACGATTTCGGTTGCTATTTTGCTAAGATTAACCTTCTAGTTTCATCTCGTATTAAACATGAAAGTTATAGAACATTCAATTAGCTTTCTATCCATATATAGATCATCTTCAACGGACAATGCATGACGCCTCTATGAGCTTCCGAAAGTTGGCTCGGACCCCCTTGATTTCGGCAAACTTCAATCAAACATCTAGTTTTGGTCACTATTTTTAATAGCTTAACCTCAAATTTCATCTTTAAGTAAACATGAAAGTTATAGAATATTCTGTTAGCTTTCTATACATATATAGATCATGTTCAACGGACACCAGATGATGCCTTTATGAGCTTCAGAAGATTGGCTCGAATCCCCCCAATTTCGGCAAATTTCAACTAATTGTCTATCTTTGATCGTTGTTTTTATCAGCTTAACCTCCGAAATTCATCTTGCATTAAACATGAAAGTTATAGAAAATTCAATTAGCTTTCTATCAATACATAGATCATCTTCAACGGACACCGGATGATGTCTTTATGAGCTTCAAAAAGTTGGCTAATCATTAGCGGACTTCAAACATATGTCATGTTTCGACTTAGTTTTCAGTCACCTTAACATTAGACTTGTGCCTAGATGTAAGTATAGAAGTTGTAGCCCTTATTGTCAGCTTCATGCGCAAGGTGATTGATTTCTCAAGTGGTGCTCAGTCTACCTGTTATATGTTAAAGTTGTTAAGGTTGCATGTGATTGACTATGTACACTTGTTATGCGTTCTTACTTTACTTATATTTTTGGTTGCTTAAACGTCTGATTGATATCTTGATATCAATTGAAGAGTTGTAGGCCGTCAAATTATCTCTCCAATGATATATATCTCGATCTTATAGGGTAATCGACGTGTCTTCTATGACCTCTCAAAGTTAGATCAGTAATGAACTTTATATGAATTCAAACTTTGATATTTTACTAGAAAATAACTTATATCATCAAATATGAGGAATATATATATAGGAAAAAAATTTCCGAATACAACCTATAGCCTTATTCATCAAAAAAAAAATTTTGGGACCCCATCACAAAGTTCGCCCCCCCATCGGTCGAGTCCTGGATCCGCCACTGAATGAACTCCAGAGTATGACATCATACATCTGAACTGACTGTGCTAATTGCTATGCTTGTCTGTGCCCAAATGATAAGCCACATTGCAGGCTTGAGCTGCTGAATACACAAATCCAAGAATGCTCACACCCATACAATACATGTACCAAACTCAAACAAAAAAACAATTAACTGGATCGACAGAGAAATTTTTCGAAAAAATTTGAAAGATCTGAGTAGTGTACGTGTGTGCAATTCTGGTGTATTAAATTTTGTGTAGAGTAACAATCATATCATTGTTTAATACTAATAATTGATCACTGCTCAGAAAAATAAGCAATTCTGGTGTATTATTTTAATACTTTAAGACTAATTATTATGTTTCCAATTTGGTCCAAAATTTCAATAGATGGATTGAACTCATTAAGAGGATGAGTTTTAAAATATTATCATATTATGAGTCCAATTGTAATATTTTAAACTATAAGGGTTTAGTTAAAAAAATAAAAAAGTTATTATTTTATAACTATTCATCATCTTCTCAACTCAAACACAGGAAAACCCTAGGAAGCACGTCGACGCCGTCCGCCATTGTTGACGACGACCGAGCTTTTCCATCTTCAAATAAGTCGATTTTAGGTGATAATTTTACCCAGAAACACACTAATCGGTCAAACCGCATTAGAATCCATCAAGTCATCAAATGACCGATTAATTTTTGAAAAAATCTGGGGGTGACAGCTGCCACCCCCGGCCTTAACTGGATCTGTCCCTGGCGGCTGGGGTGTAGGCTATGGAGGCGAGGTGGGGATCTTTGGTGGTAGTGGCGCTTCACTGTGAAGTAGTAACTTTTTTGTGTGTTTATATTTGTTCTTACTTATTTCTTTACATTGTTCTTTCTCTCTAAGCGGTCCACCTGAGAGTTTTCTATTTTTTACTTACATCCTGCTTTTCGGGTATTCTTTTGGTTTGTCGTTCGTTGCTTACTACCCAAGGGGTACGCTCACTTCCATGGGCGTGAGGCGAAGTGGAGCAGCAGGATGTTCGTAATCCGGAGTATCGTCTTTGTCAGTCCTGTTCCCAGTTAGATGTGTTTCCTAGCTTTAAGCTCTCTATTATGCCTTCTCTAGAGCTGGCGTTTTTCCTTGGCAAGAAGCAGATGATGTACTGAAGACTGGAGTAGCAGGATCAATGACTGAAGGTCTGAACGTAAGTGAAGATTGCAGAAGAATCACTTTCTCTGGTGGGGCCTGGTAGACTTGGAGGCTTTTACACAGGAAGTAGCTGGGGAGTTTCGTATTGCGTATTGTGCGTCTGTTGTAGTTATTGTTGTTTGTCCCTTTCCTTACTTTGAAGAGTATGCTGTCCAGTTGTCTTGTGTTGTTTAGGTTAATTTTAGTAATCGGGAGTCGTCGACTTGTGTTCACTGGTTTGGGCTCCTGTTAGGTATTTGGCGTTTGCTTCAGTGTGTTGGTCCCTCCCCAGAGTGTCTTGTTGTTAGTCTCTTTTACCGTTTCCATCAAAAAAAAATGACACACTCACCAATATGATTTGTGTGCCCTATATTGGTGGGTTTGAGAATCAAGTAAGCCCTAAAGTAGCCTTGGAGGATGGCAATAGCAGGAGGATTGAAAGATTTTATAGTCATTTTTCTTAGCAAAATTCAGAAGTCGTCGCTAAAAGGTGTGAAAGCCGTCGCTGTAGTGACTGGAGTTGCCCCTAAAGGATCGTTTCAATCAAGCGCGTAAAGGCTTCATTGCAAAGCTAGAGAGGTGCTGACGCGTGGCAGAGGGAGACATGTTCAACATGAACGCACGAGATTATATGAATTGGACGATTCTCGTTGAATCTGGACTGATGCCCATCACTACGAAGGAGCTGAGAAAAATTAGGATTCTATAGTTCGAGTTTTATTCCTTACTTTCGAGAGCAATTTCAGTGCGATAGTAGAAATTTATAGAGGGTTTAGCTTCAGTTCATCATTCTGTATAGAGTGTGAGTGAATTATAGCTACTAGCTAGTATTAAGCAAGGGAGAGATTGGTACGTTGAAAGTGTAAAAAGCTTGTAATCGGCTATTGTACTTTTGACGGCATTTAGGTTGATTCCGACGAAGTGTATTCTCAAGTGGATGTAACCTCCCATCTTGAAGCGAACCATTATAAATCCATGACTCATTACTTTAAGTGCAGTTGACTTTTACGATTTAAGGTTCTAGAATTGAATTGAGGTCAAAACTCCACTTGAATTAGTTCATATATACTAATTACTAGCTAGTGATAGCGTATGTATTGTTGAAAGAGGGCTAATGTTACTATAAATATTATCCGTTCTCTCCAATTATTTTTTGATATTAAGTTTTCATTAATTTAGAAATAAATTTTATTTTCAAAAAAAAAGAAATAATTTTTAGTTATATTCTTACTCAAAAAAAGCCTGACCTCATTACCAATCAAAATAAATTTAACTTTAAACCAAATAAACCTTGTAACCAAACAGACAATATTTCAATTGAAAATAGAATTATGTTTCAAACTCTTAACAAACGAGACTATTTCGGTGTTAGCGAAGAGAGATAGAGAGAGGGGAAGCGGGCGGTGATCAGGCGGTTTAATAGGTGATTTTAAATTGTTATTGATTTTCTGTAGATGAGTAATTTTCATTTACATGTGCCCCAAATCAGTGTTTTAAAAATACTCAGCCTAATCCGTATAGGCTCCCGCCTAGAAGGTAAATTTCATGAATCTGTTCAGATTGTTTTGAAATGTAATTTAATACAATTTAATAATTTTGTGTATACCGTTTTTTTACAAGTTCCAGGGTCATGAATTTAAAAGATACATATAAATGGAAACGAGATATTTTTAGTAATAAGTAAAGTTGTCACGTAAGTTTTATATACAACTTTTCGGGATTGCCCCTAATTGAAAAAAAATCCTGAATCCGTTATTGCTAATTCCTACCGTAAATCACCAATCGACGAGTGATGAGTCATATTTATACGATTCATCGAGTGAACAAAACCCACCAAATACGACATTTGATCATAAGAACATATGCTTGTTAATGTCGTTTTGCATTTCAGGGCTTTTTGGAGTCTAAAGAAGAATCGGGCTTAAAAGATGGCATTTAAGGCCAAAATCACCACAAGGCATTATTGGGCCACACGTGAGCCCAAGCCAAACCTAGCCCACTTGCAAAATCTTGATGATTCTAGAAGCATCTCATTACTTGCTCATGCCAATCCATTTTGACTACTTCCAGAGCAAGAGTGCCTTGATGATTCTAGAAGCATCTCATCATTGGCTCATGCCAATCCATTTTGGCTACTTCCACTCCAAACTTGGAGTCCAAGACAAAGAGAAACCCTAGCTCACCTCTATAAATAGAACCTTATGTCTAGGAAATCAAGGGTACCATCTTAGATAGAGAAGTCCTATCGTGTGCCCCAAGGTGTGAGCCTCATTGGGGGCTTCTCTCTCTACCCCTTTCTCATTTCGGAAATACAAAGCAACTTTACTTTTCTTGTTCTTACATTCTTGTATTACTTTCTTGTATTTACTTTCCATGTATTTACTTTCCATGTATTGCTATTGTATCCTTCCCATGGATATGAGTAGCTAAATCCCTCATTCGATCTAGGGATTCATACATTGTGGGCAAGTTTTGAGACCTTTCACTTAATGCTATCTTGTGTTTCCTTGTGGTGTAAGTGCTTGAAATGGCCTTACTTGGGTTGTGACTTGAAATGGAAGCAACCACACTAATGAACACAAGGTTAGATCATTAGAGGTCAATGATGAACAAGCCACAAAAGTATTGTCAACACATTTTGAGATTCTCTACTTAATGCTACTTTGTGTTCTACTAGTTCTTGTGCCCATTAATCCGGATTATTACAACGAAGTTGAGTGGAGGCTTGAAATGGCAAAGCTCTTCTAAGTTGTTTAATCCCCCTTTTGTTGCTCGTTTGATAATAAATCATGAGAACGAGTAACCGCACTAAGTCCAATACATCTTGAAATGGAGTATTGGGCTTGCTAGAACTAGAACTCTATGATCTTGAAATGGACATAGAGGGTGGTGTAAGTGCATGAAATGACCTTACTTGGGTTGGGACTTGAAATGGAAACAACCACGCCTATGAATATAAAGTTAGATCATTGGATATCCATGATGAATGTGTGACAACAAAATCCCTAGACCGAATACTTCTCTTTGTTTACCTTTCGCTCATTTACTTTTCGCACTTACTTTTGCATTTACTTCTTGCACATACTTGCAATCCCCCCAATTGTCTTTTCTTCCTTCATTGTTTTTGCAAGAACAACAAGTAACCATTCCAACTCCCTTGGGTTCGACCCCTACTTGCCGCTTTACTAGCCAAAAGTAGTGGAGATTATAAATGTAAATTTGCGAGCACCCAACGACGTGCTTGTTAACGAGCACAAGACAAGTTATCGTTTTTTTAATCGATTTGAATGGAAGAAACCTGCAGGTCTAATTTTCTTAATAGACTATAATGGGGCTTGAGATTAAGGTTGTCAGAATTGAGTTTTTACCTGTGGAATCGGAACGTAAACTCGACTCGTAAAATCGCCGAATTTACCTTTTTATTAAAATAATATTATATATTATATATGTATACAACTAACACAAATTCAAATTTATAAATTAATCCAAATCAAACAGTTGCCATATTTTAAGATTAGTCTAAATTAAATATCATAAATTCTTTTAAATTAGATACAATTTCAGGTTGAGCTTCCTCAGCTGGTTTTTCATTGCTAATTTTGCAGTTCATAGATAAAATTAAGTTGTTTTTTTCATTGCTAATTTTGCAGGATTTAGGGATACTGTCAATGGTTACAATGGCAATAAAATCTACACAAACTCAAGAGTTCAAATAACAGACTTCACATATCCTTCCTCCACCATTTCAATCCATAAATCCAAAAACCAATACCTTCATCCACCAGCGCCTCGGGTTGTGCTGACATAAACCAAATCATTCAAATTCAAGCTGACCCTTCACTAACACTCTCATTCCCAGCCATAAATCTGTGTCAACAAGAAGAAAACTTACCGTCAAGATGCCATGCCGCTGCCGATAAGTCTCTCGGTAAATCTCTGTTTCAAAGTAAGCTCAGGTTGATTGCAGATGTTGTGCCGATAAGTCCATCGCGGACGCTGTGCTTGTCTTTTTTTTTATCGCAAATGCTGTGTGAGGTGAGAGGTGAGATTTTAGTTTAGGGTTTTGTATAATTAAAAAAATGAAATTAAGTAATGGGCCGGAACTGGCCCAAGCCCAATAATTAAGACATTTTAAGACGTTTTTACACGAGTTCAACGATTTTACACGATTTTACACCGTGTAAAATTGGTTAAAATCGTTTTAAGGTCCGATTTCAGTGAAAATGAGTTTAGCTATGAGTTAACACGAAATACACTTGTAGAAACGTAAAATCGGACAATTTTACGATTTAAAACGCGATTTTGACAACCTTGCTTGAGACACTGTGTATGAGATGGGTAAAGTTAGCAGAAAGATTGCAATTATATAATGTCATTTTGGAATTCGATTGTTCAAGAGCAATAAAAATAATAGAGCTAAAATTTGTAGAGTGTGTTGTTGCGGCGGGTTTTGATTTTTGTGGTGAGGACTTTGGAGGTCGCTGGGATAGTTGACGATGGTGGGAGGTGGATTTCTTTGGTGGTTTGGTGCTTCTTTTTTTACGGTAGGACTTCGGCGACAGTGCCTTGGGTCAGGGAGTTGACGCGTTGTCGGTGACTGTTTTGTAGTTGTGTACAGTTTTTTTGGTTTGTTCACTTTCGACTGCACTTGTTGCCGCAACATGCTTTTGTCATTGGTGGTACGCTTATTCCCCTGGGCGTGAGGCAAAGTGGAGCAGTTAATTGTTCCGGTTATATGAGTTTTCCCTAGCTTTTAAGTCCTCAGTTTTTCCTTTTATTGGTTTGGATTGGCGTGATGTCCTTGGCAGGAAGCTGATGACTGACGATTATTTGTGTAGCCTCTTCGAATCATGAAGGTCTGAGCTTAAGTGAAGAATGCAGATGAATTTATTTCTCTGTCGGGGCCTTGCTAGCGTGGAGATTTTCAGGAAGTAGTTGATGAATTTTTTATTGAGTCTTGTATGTATATATTAAGTTGCTGACCGACAGTTGGTCGTGTTGTGGGTTGTTTTAGTTTCTTACTTTGCTGAGTCTGCTTTGCTGTTTGTACTTTTTTCCTTCGGTCAGTCTATGTACATCTATGTTGTTTGATTTGGTCTGTTTTGGTGTTTGTTTAGCTTTATCTTCCCCAGATGGTTGTTGTAATCTCCTTGCATTTTATCGGAAAAAAAACTGTAGACATCATTGTTTCAAGATTCTTATAATGTACTAGCAGATCATGGAATTGAAAGATGAAACTTGTTAGGTAAGAGGTAAATGGAGCACCATATATATCTGGTTACGAAGAAATTATTTTCATCCTAGTGCTTTTAAAGTCTTGTTATGTTCTTTTGGCTTTAAATGAAGCCTTATCAAAAAAAGAGAAAACAAACCAACTTATATTCGAAATTCTTTATCCTCCTCGTCTATAATTTTTTTTAGATGAGTGAAGTTTAAATATAAACCATGTTTTTAAATAAATTTTAAACCCCTTAGAAAGCTGTCACTTGGTATTTAATAAAGTGACGTAGTTTTTGTTATAATGTAAATTTCATAAAACAAATTTAAGTAATAAACCAACCTAAATACTTAAAACGTTACTTTTCGCTTCAATTCATCGGAGTTTTTTATTAACTGAACATTTAACGTTATCACTGAACATTTAGCTTTATAACTCAAATTTAGCTAAAATCACTGAAAATTCAAAAATACGTGGACAATTTGAAATTTTTTACTAGACAATGTCTAGTAACATGGAATATTTAGCCAAAATACGTGGAAACTTGAAAAAGCTAAATGGTAAATGATAAAGCTAAATATTCAATGATACCTTAATGTTTAGTGAACATAAAATTAAATTTTGATGAACTGAAGCGAAAATTAACGATTTGGCCATATCACTGATAGTTTAGCTAAATCACTGAACAATAAATTTGAAAATTGGAAAATACTCCCATAACGACCAGCTCACAGTAATGCCGGAAGAGACTGAGATTTATTAGGCCACCTGCAAGCTCAATCCCCTTTGCGCTCCCGGGCTTGACGGATTCACTAGTACTTTTTATACACATTTTTGGAACATCATAAAGAGAGATTTATGTCCTGTCCACTTGAACTTATATTTTTGACGGTTAAGTTAAGTTAAGTTACTTTCAGTTAATGTAAGTTAATTTCAGTTAATGTAAGTTAATATAATTTCAGTTAAGTTAAGTTTTAGTTAAGTTAAGTCAAGTTCAATTTAAATCGATTTTTTCATCAATTTCATCAACATCAACATCATCAACATTATCATGATCATGATCATCCTCATCAACATCATCATCGTCATCGTCGTCGTCATCATCATCCTCATCATCATCATTATCATCACCTGAGTTCATCATCATATCATCATCATCATCATTATCATTATCATCATCATATCATCATTGTTATCATCATCATATCATCATACCATCATCATCATTGTTATCATCATCATCATCATATCATCATCAACATAATTGTTATCATCATCATCATCATCATCATCATCATCATCATCATCATCATCATCATCATCATCATCAGATCATCACCATCATTATCATCATCATATCATATCATATCATATCATATCATATCATATCATATCATATCATATCATATCATATCATATCATATCATATCATATCATATCATATCATATCATATCATATCAACATCAACATCATCATCATATCATCATTTCTTCATCATTTCATCATCATATCATCATCACCATCACCATCATTATCATCATCATATGATAACAACATCATCATATCATCATCATCATATAATATCATCATCATCATATCATCATTATCATGTCATCATCATATCATCATCATCATCATATCATCATCATCATCATCATACCATCATCATCATACCATCATCATCATCATCGTCATATCATCATCATATCATCGTCATCGTCATCATCATATCATCATCATCATATCATATCATATCATATCATATCATATCATATCATATCATATCATATCATATCATATCATATCATATCATATCATATCATATCATATCATATCATATCATATCATATCATATCATATCATATCATATCATATCATATCATATCATATCATATCATATCATATCATATCATATCATATCATATCATATCATATCATATCATATCATATCATATCATATCATATCATATCATATCATATCACATCATATCATCATCATATCATCATCATCATCGTCAATAAATAATATACTTATATATTCAACAATAAGTACATAACAAAACAAAAAAAATTTCTGGCTGATGTCAAAGTTAAGTTAAGTTACGTTTCAGTTAAGTTACGTTTTAGTTAAGTTAAGTTTCAGTTAAGTTAATTTCAGTCAAGTTCAGTTAATATAAGTTAATTTCATTTAAGTTACAGTTAAGTTAAGTTTCAGTTCAAGTGGACAGGCTCCGGGCGGTTCATGCTTTTTTGAAGGACTTCAACTGCCTAGCTCAATCACTTCGACCAATCTGATTCTCCTGCCCAAGAAAGCCAACATCTCCAGGATTGATCAGCTCCGCCCTATTAGCGTATGCAACTACATCCATGATCAGTCGAGTTTTCGACTGATTTATGACCATTCTTCACTATAGTTTTGGGTCATTTCCGACATTATTTTGATGTAATTTGACCTATATCTCTACATTTCAGGTAGAAAACAAGTTTCCCCCAAAGTCGAAGCCAAAATATAAAAACTCGGGGGAAAACTGAAGATTTAGAGCAAAACCGAGCAGATTGACCTTTGCGGCTTGTTATGAACGCCCAGGGCTCATAAGATGTCCGATTTGGCTGATCTTTACCTTGTTTGAAAGGTATTTCAAAGGGCTACAACTTTGTAGTTGATACCAAGACCAAATTCGGACAGGAAGATCACCAAAAAGGCCTGGGAAGTTCCAGCCGGTCGGCTGAAATCAGCCAGCCGACCGACTGAACTCTGCTGCTTCAAACAATGCCCACGACCATTCCCAGCCGACCGACTGAGAATCCAGCCGACCGGCTGAACTCTGCTGCTTCAAAAACCCTACCCGAGGCTATAAATAGAAAGAGGGCTTTTTGACTAAAGTGTGGAGGTTTTTGAGGAGAAGAAGATTGGAAAAGAGGCTCATCCAAGATCATCAATTAACATCCAACAAAGGAGAAGTGAAGATCAAAGGGAGACATTAGGATTAACCATCCTATTTCTATTCCTCTTCTATTCTCATTTGTTGTTGCTATAAACCCTACTCACACCATGTTGTCTTACATGATGTGTGAGTAGTGGATCTTGTGTTTTGGGGGTCTTATGACTCTCATTGGTACTCTTTGATCACATATATACATTGATATTCATATGGATGATTGTTGATTTCATTTTCTCTTGTGTTATGTTATGCACTCTAGGTGTTTGATAAAATGCCTAAGTGACAACTTGGACTAAAACTTGAACCTAAGACTTGGAAACCCTTGGGGATAGTTCTAGGATGAAGAAAATGATCTATATCTTAAATCATGTAAGTGAACCTTAGGATATGGATGCTTGACTAAGGATTGAATGTTTGATTTATTGGAGTTATTCATTGAGCGAATCATCAATTAATCCCATCTAATGGTGTCAAATTCATGTTCTTTATGCACTTCATATATGACATGCTACTAAGTGTTTTAGTAAATGCCTAAGTAACATGTTGAATCTAGTTTGGATAATAGAGAATATGATCCTATCTAATGTATGCATTTATTGTTAACTAGGACTCGAGTTCATAGTAGTTATTACCTTAGAAAGAGATTCCAAGGATAATGGTGCTATGGAATGGACCAATTATCTCGAGAGAGTGAGGTTCGAGCTATAAGAGAGCTTGGCTAAGACTAGATTAACATAAACATTGGTCTACCTTAGTCTAAGCTAGGTTTTCTACAATGCATGGGTAGGAAGTGAACTAGTCCTCGAGTTCATGGTATTTATTGCCATGGAATGAACAGAGAGGTTCAAGCTATAAGAGAGTTTGGCTAGGAATAGATTCAAGTGACAGTTGGTCTATCCTAGTCTAAACTAGGTTCAATACTATTTGACTACCATGAAATGTTTGAATATCGTGTATGTGATCATTGAGAAATTGCCAAGGAGTGGAGTAACTGACAAGCGTATTTTTAACCCTTTATAGTTGTCAAAGTATTAGTTTTAGGGTTCAAATTGCAGTCAAACAAAATTTATAATCCTTGGTAAGCCAAGGGTCGATCCTAGGAGCAATGCGTGTGAGTACTAGTTAACTAGCGACCTATTTAGCTATTCCTAATTAGCAAGTGTAAAAACACGGTTTTGTTGTCACGAAAAATAGCAGAAATTAAAGTGTTGTGTTTAATTCAGAGAGAGAATCCCAGAATCCGTACTTCACCCGTGCTAACCCCACTAATCATGCAATCATTCTACGCTAATTATTCATGCTATCGAATATGGAAAATAACCGAAATAACACTAGACAAGCCGCCCATCCACGGATCATTGTCTAGATTAATCTCCATCGTTGAACGCCGCCCATCCACGGATTATCAACGATTTCGATTTATTAAATTAAAGGTTTTCCTATTAAATCATGTAAACATGACCTAATATCAATTTCATGCGTTCCGGTTAATCCCTAGGGCCCATCCACCTTTCGGCATATAACCTAAATACGTTCTATCAATGCAAACATACCCTTTGATGTAAATACATGCATAGAACGATAAAATTAAGCACACAATGAAATTGAATATTCGAATTGCATAAATAATGAACTTTAATTGATCACATGAGAGTTAGGGTTACATAGCACGGGATCCGTAGGATCCCGGAATAGAGAAGACTACTCACTATTCATGGTGATTAAACCAAAAACAGTGTAAATTAAAGGAAGAAACGAATAAACCGTAGAGATTATCCTCGTTGATCCTCACGATTGAAAAGCTCTGTCTTCTCTCCCAAGTTAGGGGTTTTCTCCAAAGAATCAACAACCAGTCTATTCTGATAGTGTTTCCTTATATAGACCGTCTAAAAGGGCTGAAAAGCCCAAAAACCGAACTTAGAAATAATCTGTAAATCTTGCCAAATTTGCCGTCCCGTTACAGCCGTGCGTACAGTGTCTGTAACGGTTGTAACGGTTGTAGCGGGTGGAGCTAAAAAGCTCTGATGGATTTGATGCCCGTTACAGCCGTTACACCCTTGTGTGTAACGGTCTCCCTGGCTTGTAACGGGTGGTCTGAAATCTTCTGAGGAAAAACACAGCCGTTACACCCGTTACAGCCTGGTGTGTAACGGGCGGTGGACCTGTAATGGGCAGTGCTGGCTTAAATCTGGTTTTTGGTCTTTTTCGATCGATCTTTCCGTCTTTTGACATTTCGACTCCAAGGAGCAATGATATGTCGATTTTACCTGAAACACTATAGAAAGACATCAAATGTAGACAATTTGCCGGGAGAATGAGTGAAATCCCTCATCGAATGTAGCGAATGATTAGTCGAAATATCGACTGATCAAAACACTCCACACTTAGGATTTGTTCGTCCCGAACAAATGTCGAAAATATGGCAGAATAAACACATGGGAGGATGCAATGTTTCATGACCATGAACTACCTACTCATGTGACATGTGATCAATTCTAACTAGACATAAAAATGAAAGGGATAACTCACTGTCGTAGAGGACACGAATGCATTTAGCATATGCATCAAGCCTTTAAACCTATAGGCTGCCCTAGTAGGACGAGTATAGTCTCGTGAAGGTTTTCAGGAATGGGACTACCTACAAATCCCCTATACAACTAACTAACGTGAATGCATGAATGATGCTCAACGAGTCATAGTAAGGTCATGTCATACCTCGGATTCATCGTGTTACCTCAACTTCAAGTCAAACATCTTCATCAAAGTTTTCAGACAATCATAGATTAAACGAGTTATGCATTCAAATGGTCAGTACACACGACTAACAAACGCCTCATCACAAGTTCTAAATAGCTCTATAGCAACGAGATAAGAACGAGAACAGTTGCACAAAACATGCTCGCCATTCACCTATGCTATCTAGGGATAGTCCACGGGCTCTTGACGCAAAGCTCATTCTCAAGTGCCAAGGACTAGGCAATGACCCGTAAGAGAAGAGGAGCCTGGCTTAATAATTTTTCTGAAAAATAGGACGAAAAGTTGCATAGGAAATTTCAGTGCAAGCACGAGGATCGTCCCTTAGATGATAGCATATGAATTCTCAAGATAAGCTATGATTTGCACGCAATGAAAAGGTGGATTTACACTACGTCAAGTAGAAGGGAGCAGAAATTGTTTCAAGAGTGTTTTCCAGATACCAGGGGTGACTTTTCTCACCGGGTCCTCGGTATTTTCTGCTTTCGCAGAATCAACAAAAGCATTTTTTTTTTCAAACTGGTTTTCTTTCATAAACAACTATGCTCGGGGCCAATGTTGCACCCATTTTCCAGAATTTAGAACTTTGCTTTTGAGGGGAAAACTTGAAGGTCAATTGTCTAACTCCACACTTAAAACTTGACATAGTGTGTGAATAAAGGCGGGTGCATGCAAATCACGACAAGGGTAGAGAATCATATCCTAGTACTAAGGTCACCTAGAAAAAGATATGCAATTCTAAGCTTTTGAAAGTTTTGAAACGGTGCCTACTAGTATCAAGTCTTAAACATGCTTCAAGAAATACGTAGAACATGTGATAGGTGAGGGTTAGCAATGATACTGACTCAAGAGAATGCACGTACGAGTAAAACTATTTCAAGTCCTAGATTTTGAATCCAAAAGAATGTCAATCAGTCAAGGAGTATCGTAGAAAACGAGGATTTCAATCGCAATACATAGACAGTTGAGCATGTACAATTAGCGAATATGATATGCAATGCATGTGACTATGCGCTACCCACTCCACACTTAAAATCGAGCTTAGTCCCTAAGCGAAAAATATAAAATAAGAAAAAGTGCATAGGAACTTCACTCGTGCGTGGTGACGCGATGTCTATAGAGATTAAGCGATGACTGGTGAGTGAAATACGACCTGTGAGCTTGTAGAGTGAGAATAAAAATATAGAGCTGCACAAGGTATAAGTTAGCATCGATAATCGCAAGATGAATAGAAAAATGAATGATGTGAGTAAAGGTGAACAACAATAATGGAACAACTCAAACATCGAATAATAGAGAGAAACGGCGAATAGTATCCAAAAGTCAGCGTACAGTAGAAGAAATGCAGAGAAAAAAAACTGACAATATGGCAAAAAGAAACATCAGATAAAATAAAGTCTGTCGGGGGAACTAGCTGGCCCCATCATCATTGTTGTCACTGCCCAAGCCGAAAAGAGTGGCGATATCAGTCGAATCTACAGCACCGGTGTGAGGAGGGACAGAAGTAGAAGGGCCAGCCCCGGGGGTCGGTGACCAATGCTGCTCTGCCTGTATGCGGAATGCTGTGAACTCCTCCCTGAGCTGATTATGGGAGTTGTAGAGCTGGTTGGAGGTGGAAAGAAGGGGGCCCTGGTTGACCAAAATCTGGCGCTGATAGGCCATCATAGCCCGCAGCTCATCTCGAAACTCATGCTGTGCGGCGATGATCTGCTGCTGGGTGTGGATGATCTGCTGCTGGGAGGTCTCCAAGCGTGTGAAACGCTCCTCGAGTGAGAATGGTAACTGGTCGGCAGCAGGATAAGGCGGGGGAGGAATGTGGCTGGGCGCTGGAGGCGAGTGCGCCTCGTCCATATCGACGTCATTGTGCTGAGGCTGCTCCTCCTGAACTGGTGGTGCCTCGCGCGGAGGGGGGCTGCCCTGGCCTGAGCCCGATCAATACGGCGCTTCTTCGCGCCACTTGGGAGGTCTGGGTTGTGTGCCCATGTCCCGTCTGCCCTGAAGAACCTGAATAGACCCATCTGCTCCATGTTCAGAGGCAAAAGTGCACCGGACCCCTCCAGTGGGCTGAGGTCCCATCCTCGAGATTCGGCGATCGCAGAAATAAAGAGACCACCGCCCATGGCCTTGTTTGAAATCGATGTGGCCCATACCATCATTGTTCCGCTGAGGATCTGAAAGAAATCCACTGGCCGTCCTCTGCTAAGGGAGATCATGATGTCGAAATCCGTGTTATTGATCACAGTGGCGCCCTCAAAGCGAGTAGTGATACTCAAAGCCACAAGCCGATGAATAACCTTCCAGACTGGCTCCTTTATCCCAGCAGAACTCCAACCGGATCTGAAATAGTAATCAAACCCCGAAATACCCTTCCAAAATTCATATCGCTCCTCAGCAGTGTATTCCCCACAAAAGCCCTCGACGGGGAATCCCAAAATCTCACAAACCTCGGCCTTAGATATAGTATATTGCCGCCTCCCAATCTGAAATTTCCACGCCGTCACCCTCAAAGGGCTACCCTCAATATCAAATGTTGCCAAAAATTCTTCTACTAGCAATGGATATGTGGGCAACAAATGACGTGTAAATAATATATCCAACCCGGATGCAATAAACATACTACGGCATTGAGGCAGAATCCCCTGCTCTAATTTTTCCAGAGTAGTAATGCAAGGAACAAGAGTAGGCCGTACCGTTTTCAGTTTTAAGGTATTGTTGCATCGACTCCTGGCCTCGGTTGTGGCAAAGCGACCGGAAGTGTTTTCCATAGGGTAGACTAGGGTCTCCACGGGTGGTGGTACCGGGATAATAGCACGGTTGGAGGATTGTGATCGACCGTGAGCCATGGTGGGTGAACTGGGACGATGGAATTCGGGCTGGGATGCTAGGGTTCGGCCGGTGAGATTTGGTGGAGCGGTGGAGAGAGGATGCGGTTGGGCGGTGGAGAGAGGATGCGGTTCGGCCGTGAGATTTGGTGGAGCGGTGGAGAGAGGATGCGGTTGGGCGGCGGATGGATGGTGAGTGACGGACGGAGGTCGGAGGTGCGGCGGAGAGAAGAAAGAAAATTGGGAAATTTGGATTTGTGAATTTAGGGTTTCGAATTGGGGAAGAAGCCAAAAAAAAATTTGTCTGCCCGTAACAACCGACTGTAACGGGTGTAACGGGCTGGCCGAAAAAAAATCTGAGCAAATTCATGCCCGTTACAGCCGTTACAGTCCAGTGTGTAACGGGTGCAACGGGCTGGCCAATTACGTCTGAGCAAATTCATGCCCGTTACAGCCGTTACAGTCCAGTGTGTAACGGGTGTAACGGGCAGGCCAATTTCTGCCAAATTTCACTTTGTGCTCTGAATTCTGAATCCTTTTAACTCCACACTTTGAGTCCTGCATGGTCCATAGAGAAAAATGTACAATGCAAAACGCAATGAAAGAAAACTTACAGCGCGGGTTACTCCCCGGAGAGACCTAGTTTAACGTCTTGGCGAGACATAGCAAGAGTAGTGTAACTAAGAGCATTCTCGGGAAGTCCCTTGCTGAGATCCCTTCCCGAGAAGTAGGTCGTCGTCAATCCCGTCAGGAGGTGCAAGATGCTTCAGAACGTGGTAGTGCTTGAGGCGTTGCCCGTTGACTACCATTATTTTTCCTCCTTCCACACTGATTTCTACATGCCCGTCTGGATGCGCTCGTTCTACTGTATAAGGGCCACTCCATTTTGTGCGCAACTTCCCAGGAAATAATCTAAGACGGGAGTTGTAGAGAAGAACTCGCTCGCCTTCGTTGAATTCTCTGCGCACTATCCTCTTGTCGTGCCACTTCTTAGTTCTCTCCTTATAAATCCAATCATTCTCATAAGAATCTAATCTAATTTCGTCGAGCTCGTGCAGTTGTAGTATTCTCTTCTCACCGGCTGCCTTCATATCCATATTCAACTCTCTAATAGCCCATAGCGCCTTGTATTCTAATTCGACTGGCAAGTGGCAGGTCTTTCCATAGACTAGTCTGAACGGACTCATACCGATAGGAGTTTTGTATGCGGTCCTGTATGCCCACAGTGCGTCATCTAGCTTGGATGCCCAATCTTTCCTGTGGCTCGAAACTGTCTTTCCTAGAATTCTCTTGATCTCTCTGTTAGAGATCTCAACCTGTCCACTGGTCTGAGGGTGATAAGGAGTGCCTATCTTGTGGTAGACCCCATACTTCTTCAAAAGAGTCTCGAAATTCCTTTCTTTGAAGTGAGAACCACCGTCACTGATAACTGTTCTGGGCACTCCGAACCGAGGGAAGATCACCTTCTGAAACATTTTTATAACTACCTTGGCGTCGCAAGTAGGGGTAGCAACTGCTTCAACCCACTTAGAAACGTAGTCGACTGCTACCAAGATATACTGATTACCATAAGAAGATGGGAATGGTCCCATGAAATCAATTCCCCATACATCGAAGAGATCCACTGCTAGAATGCTCTGCTGGGGCATCTCCTGCTGCTTTCCAATATTACCAGTCCGCTGGCACTGATCACACGCTTTAACAAATTCATGCGCATCTTTGAATAGTGAGGGCCAGAAGAAACCGGACTGTAGAACCTTCATTGCAGTTTTCGAACCAGCCCCATGTCCACCGTACTGTGAAGAGTGACAACGCTCCAGAATATGCGGGATCTGGTCTTCGTCGACACAAGTCCTGTAGAGACCGTCAGCACATAAACGATACAAAAAAGGGTCATCCCAGAAGTACCTTTTAACGTCAGAAAGGAATTTCCTCTTCTGGTTGTGCGAGAGGTCGGGTGGAATGATTCCGCAGGCCAAGAAGTTGACGAAATCTGCGTACCATGGGAGGTTCTCCTCATCGATCAGCAATAGTTGTTCTCCTGCCAGAGAATCAGTCATCGGGAGTCGGTCCTCTTCGCGGTCAAGCTCTCTGAGCTCGAGGCATGACAGATGATCTGCAACCAGATTTTCTGCTCCCTTCTTGTCCATGATGTCAATATCGAATTCCTGGAGGAGGAGGACCCATCGAATGAGACGTGGCTTTGAATCTTTCTTCGACAACAAGTACTTGATCGCTGCATGATCGGTATAGACTATGGTCTTCGAGCAAAGTAGGTACTGCCTGAACTTTTCGAAAGCATAGACTATGTCCAGCATTTCTTTCTCGGTCATAGTGTAATTAATTGCTGCCCCGGCGAGGACCTTGCTGGCGTAGTAAACCACATGCAGCTTCTTGTCGATGCGTTGCCCCAGGACTGCTCCTACTGCAAAATCACTCGCATCACACATTAGTTCAAATGGCAGTTCCCAATTGGGAGGTTGCACTATCGGAGCGCAAGTAAGAGCAGTTTTCAGATTATTGAAAGCATTTAAACATGAATCTGAAAAATTAAATTCAGCTTCCTGGCAAAGTAGATCAGTGAGTGGCTTTGCTGTCTTCGAGAAGTCCTTGATAAAACGTCTGTAAAAGCCAGCGTGCCCGAGAAAACTCCTGATCCCTTTCACATCCTTTGGTGGGGGCAGTTTTTCTATTACCTCAATCTTTGCGCGATCGACCTCGATGCCTCTGTGGGAGACCATGTGTCTAAGTACTATACCTTCCTGCACCATAAAGTGACACTTCTCCCAGTTCAAGACTAGGTTAGTGTCAACACATCGATGAAGAATAGCAGAGAGGTTAGCAAGACACGAATCAAAAGAAGAACCATACACCGAAAAATCATCCATAAAAACTTCCATGGTGCGTTCTAGAAAATCAGAAAAAATAGCCATCATGCAACGTTGAAAGGTGGCTGGTGCATTGCAAAGGCCGAATGGCATACGTCTATAAGCAAATGTTCCAAAGGGGCAAGTGAATGTGGTTTTCTCCTGATCCTTGGGGTGTATAGGGATCTGGAAAAATCCACTATAACCGTCAAGGTAGCAGAAAAATTTATGTTTTGCTAGACGTTCTAACATTTGGTCAATAAAAGGTAAGGGGAAATGATCCTTAAGAGTAGCCTTATTCAGTTTTCTATAATCAATGCACATGCGCCAACCAGTCACAGTACGAGTAGGAATCAATTCATTATGCTCATTTCGTACAACAGTTAAACCTCCCATCTTAGGGACAACGTGCACAGGACTAACCCACTTACTATCTGCTACAGAATAAATGATGCCGGCATCTAATAATTTCAGAATTTCTGTCTTAACCACATCACTCAATTTGGGGTTCAAGCGTCTTAAAGCATCCCTACTAGGCCTAGCATCGTCCTCCAGGTTAATTCTATGCATGCACAAATCAGGGCTAATTCCCTTGAGGTCGTCTATGGAATAGCCTAGGGCTGGCCTATATTTTCGCAAAACATCGAGCAATCTCTGGGTCTCTATATCAGTCAAGGAAGCATTAACAATCACCGGATAGGTGGAGTTAGGGCCCAGAAATTCATACCTGAGACTTGCAGGTAGAGGTTTCAGCTCTAACTTGCAAGATTCCTTACCTGTGTCTCCTGCGGCATCAGTCGTGTCGGCGCCCTCTATGCTTACAGCGTAGACATCCATCGGTATAGGGCAGCCTGGAACAACCTTGTAAGACTCAATAGACGTTAGTGAAATGGGCTGATCAACATCAGCAGAATCTAAAACGTCACAATCAGCTAAAAGACTAGGAGTCCTGCACATGTCGGGCAAATAGAAAACAACACTCTCGCTGCCCACTCGCAAAGCTATAGAGCCCCTATCCATGTCAATAACTACTCTAGCAGTATATAAGAATGGTCTACCAAGTATAATTGGAATGTCAGTGTCCTCCAAAATCTCTAGCACAATAAAATCAGCAGGTATGTAAATATTCTTCACCCTGACGGGTACATCCTTCAGAATCCCCTTAGGGAGTTTGCAAGAACGGTCCCGCAAGGCGAATAGAGATATTCGTAGGATAAAGATCACCCAAATTCAGTTTAGCATATAGGGAATAAGGCATGATAGACACACTAGCACCTAAATCACATAAAGCACGACGAATAGTAATACCACCAATATCACAAGGAATAGAGAAACTTCCTGCGTCCTTAAGCTTGGGTGGCATGGGAATGTGCATGGCTGCGCTACACTCCTCACTTAGAGCTACTGTCTCGGTGCCATCTAGTTTTCGCTTCCCAGTCATGATCTCCTTCATGAATTTGGCATATGTCGGAATCTGCGTAATTGCATCTGTGAAGGGCATAGTGATGTAGAGAGTACGAATCTTGTCCACGAATTTCATGAATTCTTTGTCTCTCCTAGCACCCTTGAGACGCTGAGGGTATGGGACTGGAGGTTTGTAAGGAGCTGGCTCCACTGCCTATGTAGAATTTTCTTCTCGGTTTTCAGCTTCTTTCGATGTTTCTCCTTCATCAATTTCAGAGTTGAGTGCTGATTTCTCTGTAGAATTTCGAGTAGTTTGAGCTGGTATCATTTCGAGTTGCTTGCCACCTCGGAGTGTGATGGCATTCACTGATTCCCTAGGGTTATGCTCTGGTTTCGAAGGGAGTTTCCCATGTTCCCTTGTTGCTGAATTTGCCTGCTGAGCTACCTGAGTTTCCAGCATTCTGTTCTGAGTGACTAGCTGATCAATCGTCTTCTGGAGTTCTTACACTTTCTTGTCTTGCTCTGCCATAAAATTAGCCATCATGGCTTCCATGTTAGACGAGCTGCCAGACTCCTGCTGCTTGGGCTGTTGCGGCTGGTATGAATAATTCCCTGAGTTCTGATTTTGCTGCCCTTGTGACTGATTATTGTACTGATTAGTATACTGAGTTCTTGACTGGTAGGAGTTGTTGTTCTGTGAGTGTTGAGCCTGGTTGTTGTATTGCCCTCGTGGCTGATATGGTGCACTGCCTTGCTGCTGTTTGTATGGAGAGCCTTGAGGTGCCGGATTCTGAGGCTTGTAAGATAGGTTGGGATTGTTTCTGTTCGGATTATCCCATCTGTTTGTGGGTGGGCCATAGCCGGGACCAGCTCCTTGATTATTCTGCCCCACGTAGTTTGCATCCTCTTGGTTTCCATTACTGTCATCTGATCCGATCACTGGACAGCCATCTGCATAGTGTGAAGGGGAGCCGCAAATCTGACAGTACACGCCGATGTGAGCGACGTCTGATGACTTCATGGTGTTTGCTAGCTTCAAACTCTGAATCTCGGTGGCTAGTATTTTCATTGTATCAGCCAACCGAGCTATGTCATTAGTGCTCTCAGCTTGGCAGAGGTCCTGCACACCTTTTCTGTCCCTAGGATTGCCGCGGTCACTCGTCCAGAGATGGTAATCTTGGGCTGCCCTTTCTATAATTTCATAGGTGTCTTCTAGCGGGACTTGGTTCAGTCCCCCACCTGCTGCTTGATTGATTAAGGTACGCATCCCTTGATCGATCCCCTGATAGAAGGTGTCAATAATCTGCCACTGCTCTAGATTGTGGTGTGGGCACATTCTAGTCAGCTCTTTGTACCTTTCCCAAGCATCGTACAGAGTCTCACCATCAATAGACCGAAATGATATAATCTTATTCCTGAAATGAGCTGTCTTTGATGGTGGGAAGTATTGCTGAAGGAAAGCTTCGGCCAGCCTGTCCCATGTAGTAAAAGTGCCCTCTGCATGGCTATCTAGCCAGCGGCTGGCTTTGTTGGACAGTGAGAATGGGAATAGCCTGAGGTAGTAAGACTCTGAAGGGACCCCATTGGTCTTCACTGTGTTGCACATCTGAACGAAACGCTTGAGATGCTGGTGAGGGTCTTCATTAATCCTTCTCGAGAACTGATTATTCTGCACCATCTGAATGAGACCGGTTTTCAGCTCCCAAGTATTTGCTTCTATTCCAGGTGGTGCAATAGCGGACTGAAATCCAGTGACGCGTGCAGTAGTGTAATCCCCAAGAGTTCTGCGCACTGGTTGTTGCACTCGTGGTTGCTGGACGTTCTCGACCCTTCCATTAATCAAGTCTTGATTATTGGCCATTGCTGTGAAATTTCGGTTCAGTGTTCGTACCTGCCGAGCTTCGTTCTGGGCCTGACGATAGAATTTTCGTTGGACCGGTGTTTCGTAGTCTGAAATCTGAATCTGCTTTTTCTGTTTGAGCGCCTTCCTTGGCATGAACTAGGTAGAACCTGCAAAAGCCAAGAAAAAATGTGAGCGAAGAAACCACAACAGAAAAGACCAGAAATCAAGTGAGGTGGAATAGTCTAAACTACACGAGTTAGATCTAATATCACACTAAACGCTGTTCCCCGGCAACGGCGCCATTTCGACAAGCGTATTTTTAACCCTTTATAGTTGTCAAAGTATTAGTTTTAGGGGTCAAATTGCAGTCAAACAAAATTTATAATCCTTGGTAAGCCAAGGGTCGATCCTAGGAGCAATGCGTGTGAGTACTAGTTAACTAGCGACCTATTTAGCTATTCCTAATTAGCAAGTGTAAAAACACGGTTTTGTTGTCACGAAAAATAGCAGAAATTAAAGTGTTGTGTTTAATTCAGAGAGAGAATCCCAGAATCCGTACTTCACCCGTGCTAACCCCACTAATCATGCAATCATTCTACGCTAATTATTCATGCTATCGAATATGGAAAATAACCGAAATAACACTAGACAAGCCGCCCATCCACGGATCATTGTCTAGATTAATCTCCATCGTTGAACGCCGCCCATCCACGGATTATCAACGATTTTGATTTATTAAATTAAAGGTTTTCCTATTAAATCATGTAAACATGACCTAATATCAATTTCATGCGTTCCGGTTAATCCCTAGGGCCCATCCACCTTTCGGCATATAACCTAAATATGTTCTATCAATGCAAACATACCCTTTGATGTAAATACATGCATAGAATGATAAAATTAAGCATACAATGATATTGAATATTCGAATTGCATAAATAATGAACTTTAATTGATCACATGAGAGTTAGGGTTACATAGCACGGGATCCGTAGGATCCCGGAATAGAGAAGACTACTCACTATTCATGGTGATTAAACCAAAAATAGTGTAAATTAAAGGAAGAAACAAATAAACCGTAGAGATTATCCTCGTTGATCCTCACGATTGAAAAGCTCTGTCTTCTCTCCCAAGTTAGGGTTTTTCTCCAAAGAATCAACAACCAGTCTATTCTGATAGTGTTTCCTTATATAGACCGTCTAAAAGGGCTGAAAAGCCCAAAAACCGAACTTAGAAATAATCTGTAAATCTTGCCAAATTTGCCGTCCCGTTACAGCCGTGCGTACAGCGTCTGTAACGGTTGTAACGGGTGGAGCTAAAAAGCTCTGATGGATTTGATGCCCGTTACAGCCGTTACACCCTTGTGTGTAACGGTCTCCCTGGCTTGTAACGGGTGGTCTGAAATCTTCTGAGGAAAAACACAGCCGTAACACCCGTTACAGCCTGGTGTGTAACGGGCGGTGGACCTGTAACGGGCAGTGCTGGCTTAAATATGGTTTTTGGTCTTTTTCGATCGATCTTTCCGTCTTTTGACATTTCGACTCCAAGGAGCAATGATATGTCGATTTTACCTGAAACACTTTAGAAAGACATCAAATGTAGACAATTTGCCGGGAGAATGAGTGAAATCCCTCATCGAATGTAGCGAATGATTAGTCGAAATATCGACTGATCAGTAACCCCTCGAAACACCTCTTACTTATCTTTCATCCCTAATTACTCGCCACATAGGATTTAGATATATATACTCTGATGTTCCCTTAAGTGGCATGTGTTTGGCAAAACGTAGCTTAGACAGTTCGAGCAGGTGTTCAGGGGGAGTTTGAACATATCCTAACACTCGTACACAATGTGGATAAGACGCAAGGATAGTTCCCGGAAGATATTGGACTACGAAGATCTCGTCAAGTTGAAGACGGCCAGCAACTTATTCGAGCAATAGATATTCGAATGAATATTTACATTAAGGCGGCAAAGCTTACTTGGGCAAGAAGACTTCGGATTATCTTCCAACCGATTCAAAAAGATATTCATCAAATATCTAGGAATATTTCCTAAATATTTGATGGGATTATCTTGTGCGAATTAGGGTTTCGCTTGAGCATATAAATACAATGCAAGAGCAACCCTAATTCCTATCGCTTTCAAAGATCAGTAACACACGAGCATATCCTGTTGATTGGAGAAGAAGAAAGCGACGGCCGGCTGTGTTTTCTCATTGAGAATACATCGGTGCAAGTGCAGTCTGTTCAAGTGGAACACAGACTGTCTGAAGCGTATCAACTGCCGCACACAACAAAGGTGAACAAGCTTTCGAAAGAAAGCATCCGAGCTTCTGGAGAAGGTCGAGAACGTTCAGACTGCAGGTTCTGAACGAAGGGGATCGAGGAGAATTGCGCTGAACCTCGGTTGCAAATCTGAGAGACGGAGTATTGAGGTTAGGCTATTACAAGGTGTAAGTGTAAGTCCCTGTGGAATCCCTATACTCGTAATAAAGATTTGCTGTCCCTTTTTCAGGTGTGGGAAACCCTCCAGAGTAGGCGGAGCCAAACTGGGTTATCAGTCTGTGAGTTTCTACTGCTTTTGTCTGTTTGTTGAACTGTTGTGATAAGAGTTCAACCTCTGTGTGTTGAACTGTTGTGATAAGAGTTCAACCTCTGTGTGTTGAACTGTTGTGCAAAGAGTCACAGGTCTGTCGCAACACTACCTTGGACACAAGCTTGAACAGGGGACATAATTTCAATTGGTATCAGAGATGAACACTCGACACACTGAGTGGGATCCTAAACTGTTCAAGATGACTCTGAAGGAAGGACAAAGCATAACCAGACCCCCGCTACTCGAAGGATCGAACTATGCCACATGGAAGCCTGTGATGAGATCTTTTCTGAAATCGCTAGACGAAAAGGCATGGAAGGCTGTTCTGAAAGGGTGGACGGAACCCATGATGAACAATCTCACGGGAGAACCGATCGCCAAACCAGAAGCTCTATGGACAGAAGAGGAGGACAAAGCTTCCATGGGAAACTCAAAGGCAATGAACGCAATTTTCCCTAAACCCTAAACCCTAAACCCTAAACCCTAAACCCTAAACCCTAAACCCTAAACCCTAAACCTTGAAGCTCATTCTCTTCATCATAAATGATCCGCTTGCCCCAAAATGACCTGGCCCAATAGGGAAATCCCAATGAATTGGGCCTTTCGATACAATAAAATAGAAAGCCCCAAGGGCGCCATATTCTAGGAGCCCAAACTATGTGATTGAATAAATCCTCTTCTATCTGTTGCGGGTCGAGGATGAAAACGTCATGAAGCTAATCATCAACTGTGAAGTGGCCAAGGAAGCATGGGATATCCTCCAAACAGCTTTTGAAGGAACAGACAAAGTTCGCAACTCCCGCATGCAAGCTGTCACAACCAGGTTCGAAGAAATGAAGATGAAGGAAAGTGAAACCATCACTGAGTACAACACCAGAGTCCTGGAACTGTCCAACGAGGCGTCTGCACTAGGGAAACCCATCGATGAAGAAAGATTGGCTAGTAAGGTCCTAAGGTCTCTTCCTCCGAGATTTGCCATGAAAGTCACGGCCATTGAGGAAATGCATGATATCACCACACTGAAGCTAGACAGCTGATGGGTTCTCTCAGAACTTACGAGATCAATCATGACTTCCAAACCGGAGAAGAGAAGGGAATCGCTCTCAAAGTAGATATGACGGAAGACAAACTGGATTCTGGCTGCACCACTGAGCAACTGGCCATGATGGCATAGAACTTTGGAAGAATGGTGCGGAAAATCAACAGACGTGGTCCAGAACAAGGTCAGTCTTCATTAACTGGTTACCGAAACTGGAAATCTGGCAGAGCAAGGTCTACTGATTCGAGGCAAGACTTGTCTGACAAAGGAAAAGAAGAGATCCAGTGTCATGAATGCAAGGGTTTTGGTCACATTGCTTCACAGTGTGCAAACACTCTCATGAAGAAAAAGGCGACGGTGGCGAGCTTCAGCGACAGTGAGTCAGATGAAGAAAAAGGTGAAATCACAAACTTTGTGGCCTTCGTCACAACTCTGGATGAATGCAGCAGCACCAGTGAAACTGTTCCATCTCAGTTGGAACTCCCAGGTGAAGACCCCTCGGACAGTGACAATGAAGAACTCACGCAGGATTCTCTGGCACAGGCATATAAAGATCTATATGAGAAGTGGCTGCTTCTGATCAAGATAAACAAGAAGCTAAATGACACAGTGGCAAGCGTCACAATGGAAAAGGACAAGGTATGGCAGGAGGTCGAGATACTGCTGACACTGAAGGCAGAACTGGAAGGTACAGTTAACTCACTGACTTCTCAACTGGCTGAGATAAAACAGGAAAGGCTGGATCTTCTTGCTCAGAAAACAGAACTCCTGGGTACTGTCTCCTCACTGAAAGTCGAAATAGAGAAGGATCGGAACACTCATCCTGTAGGGACGGCGGGTCTAAGAAAGACCATCATAGATCTGCAGCGCAAAGAAGCGTTCCAACTGAGGAGGGTAGAACAGCTGGAACTTCAGCTAGAATCTGAGAAGATGGAACACTCTGACACTAGGGAGGAACTGAATCACCTCAAACAGTCGGTAAGAATGCTTAACTCTGGCACTAAAAACTTAAATGATATTCTTAGATCTCAGAGAATGGAGTCCGGACACAGAGGATTGGGGTTCACAGGAGAAGGCAGCTCAAAAGGTACGACGTTTGTTAAAATAAGACCGGTGTCAGAACAGAAGTCAGAACAGAAGGTAAGACAGCATCCCAGACGGAAAATAGACCTGCAACAAGAACAACCCAATAGTGGTCAAAGAAGGGCTGGTACGATGCACTTCGGCTCTCATTCAGCGCAAAGGAAAGAGTGGCGCACTTGCTGGTATTGCAATCAGATGGGACACATCAAACTGAAGTGTCGCCTGTTTTTAGCCAAACGACGTGCTTTCCAGCAATGAACCACATCGCAACAGAAACAAGTCTGGGTTCAAAAGGCAGACCGAACCGTTTGCATGGTGGCCTGTTACACCTCAAGCTACACATCGCATGATAGTTGGCACTTTGACAGCGGATGCTCCGCTCACATGACAGGTAACTCTCAATATCTTACCTATATTAGGCCTGTTGAGCAGATGTGGTTTGTCACTTTCGGGGATGGTGAAAAGGGTCAGGTGATCGGCTGTGGGACATTGATGGTTCTGGATCTCCCTGCACTCAAGAACACCCTCCTTGTCAAGGGACTGACCAGGAATCTTATCAGCATCAGTCAACTATACGACGATGGACACTATGTGTCATTCTCCAGCTACTCATGTCTTGTACTAGACCAGAATGGGGATACACTGATGAAAGGAAAAAGGGATGCCAACAACTGCTCTACTATTAGGATGGGTCTGACGGAGTCAATGAACAATGAGAACCATGGCTAGCAACCGGTTGCTCTTACATGTGCCAACGCTCAACATAGTTTTCTGCGAGGGGGAGTGGACAAGACCTTGCACACAAGATCTGATTGGAGATGCGCACAAATCAATGTTGCCGTGTAGAATCAGAAGGTGGTACAGTTGCGGAAGGAGTTCGTACACTACCCACAGAAATGTGCCTGGAGCCGTACAAGAACATATGAATGCTCACGGAAGATGGTAACTCTGAGGCAGCATACCTGTGTCAAACCCTATGGCAGGTCACGGAGTGGAACACCCAGATCCCCAGGGGGTCTATGTGGTGTCAACCACTGAAAGCATCCAACGGTGGTCAGCCATAATCGAATCTCCAGCTGAATAGTTGGACTGACCACCTAATAAAGAGAGCTGGAACAGGAGTCTCGACAACATGGAAAATATTTGTTAAATATCCTTAAAGATTTTATTTCGGATTATGCGTGAAGAGACTATTTTGGAAAGCTGAAGAGTCATATAGACAAATTTGATTTTTGAAAAATCAAATTCATTCCCTGAGTACCGTCTTCTCACTCTCGTCCCCAAAACCCTAGAACGGAACTCTCCCTCTCAACTGCTCTTTCCTCAACCGACAATGGTGAACACCAGGAAGTCAGCAAAATCCAGTGCTAAGTCTGCGGAGAAAAGCAAAGAAAGCATGCAGACCTCAAAGGCATTGGCGGCGAAATCAAAGATTCCGAAATCAAAAGCTGCGAAGATGAAAAAGGCATCGCCTTTACTCTCCGTCACCGAATCCTTGACCAAAGGAAAGTCTGCTGAAGGAGTTACCGCCGAAATCTCCCAGCCAACCACACTGGATTCAACTCCACAAGTTCATCCGTAATCTAAGGTAAATCCCACTATTCCTTCTGACTCTGCGAATATCTCCGTTGTTGGAAAATCGGTGTTGAATGAAGAAATAAGTGTGGAGGTTGAGAAGGTTGTTGACGGTGATGAAGCCAGAAGGGCTGTAATTGGCGATAATAGGGGTAAGGATGTTAAAACTGATGGTGTTGAAACCAGTAGGGTGATTCTTGGTGGTGATGATGAGAGTGGTAGGGCTGTGACGGTTGACAAAGTCGGTAGTGCGGTTTCTAAAAAGAAGTCTGTCAAGAGTGTGGAAGAAGAGGAACCCAGCAAGGGGGCTGGAGGCTCAGGAACGTGGAGAGAAAAGATCTTTGCCACAGGATACATTCCTCCGAAGGCTGGTCGCAGGAAGAAGGTAAAGCGGGCCAGTGACTCTCCCAGAAAATATCTAGCCCAGATCTATGCCACTAGAGGGAGGAAGATTGCAATGTTCGATGAAGAAACAGAGAAGTTCATCAAGTTCTCGGGGAACAGGAATGTGGTGATTAGTGATGCTGATCCATCTGAGAACCAAGGAATAATTACTGAAGAAGGTTCCAGTTTGGATGCTGAGGCTATGACAGAAGAAATTAATCCATCAGGGAAGACGGATGTGTTGAAATAATCAAACCCAGCAGAAAGTGATGAGGAGTTAGAGAATTTGTACAATGACATTGATGATGTCATGGAAGACCTGGAAAAGGAAAAGAGTCAGGAAGAAGCTCAGTATGATCAGGCTGTAGGGGCAAAAGAATCTGATGCAGATAAAGCTTCAAGTGTTCCACCCTTAGAACCAAGTGTTCAGGCTGGTGTTGAGACTGGAAGAGCTGCAGAGAAAGTTGTAAGCAGTTCAACAGTGGAACCCTCTGTTCAGACCACAGCTCAAACAGCACCAACTCCAGAGGAAGGTCTGCGTAGCCTGGCTGTTGAAGTAGAAGAGTCTGGTACTGGAAAGGTCTCAAGTGCTCAAACAGCGGAACAGAGTGTTCCGACTGAAGTCAAGATTGGAATAGTTCCAGAGAAAGTAATGAGTGAAGAAACAATGATAGTTCAGGATGATCGTCGTCGGGATCATTTGGAGGAGGATGAACCATCCATTCGTAAGGATGCCCCCATATCAGCAGCAGAAGGTGTTACCCTTTCAGAAGATGACCAAGACAGTGTTCTCCTTGTCAACCTCAAGAGGACAACGAAGGGGAAGGAAAAGAAAAAGGTAGCCTTTGCCTCGTCTACAAAGGAACCAGCTAAGAAGGTTGCCAAAGTCAGCATTGGGACAGGGGGAGCTGGCTCTTCCAAGAAAAGGAAGCGCGTTGCTGCAGTTCCCATCTCTGAAGATGCCGGGAGATGTGAAGTCCCAGCCCCTGAATCTGAGACTGTCCCAGTTGGTAAGGTAAAGAAAGGAGTATGGTTCGTGACTAAAGAAGCTGCGTTGAAATGGGAATGTGTGCTAAAAAGGAAAATCATACCGTAGAGGCTGCTGGATGCATCCAGTTACAAAGGGAAGGAAGTGATTAAGGTGCTTAAAGAGTCGGATCTATTCTGGACGTTGGATAGATGCAAACCGTTCAATGAACAGCTGGTGCGTGAGGCCATGGCAAACTTGCCTCCCAAGTTTGGGGTCATTGGAGAGGCTGAGTATGGGGTCTTCTATGTGAGAGGAAGAAGGATCAAGATTGATCCAGAACTGATCAATGTATATTTCTCCATGGACGACCCAACTATTGATGAAGAAGAATCCAGCTTTGAAAAGATAGTGAGCACCATCACTGTAGGCTCTGTTCAGTGGAGGCCTGAGTCAGTTGTGCATACAGCAGATCTGTCTACTTTCTATTCCATGCTGTTCTTCATAGCGGTGTTCAACTGGAGGCCATCTACTCATCGCTCTACTGTCAACAAGGACATGGCCCAGCTGATTTATCAGATAGGGAACAAGCGGAAGTTCAACCTGGGCAGAATAATGTTCAAACAGATTGCTGAACATGCCACATCGATGAGAACTCTGCACCAGATCTGCTTTCCATCCCTGATTTATGAGCTGATTATTCATCAAGCCCCTGATTTGAAAGCCATGTCTGATCTCCTTACTAAAGCTCCCAGCAAATTCACAGTGGACCACAAGTTATACAAAGGGCGGCATGTGAATGATCTGAAAGGGGGGAGCAAGCCAGGTAAAGAAATTGGGGAATCCAGTCGAGGGGGAGCTAGAAGGGGCATGGATGAAAGGAGCAAACTTTTGAAGGACCTACAGGCTATCATTTCTGCGGATAAGGAACAGCGCCGCCGGATCAACAAGCTTGCTCGAGCACTCAGCTACCCCAGTGATGATGAATCAGAAGCTACTGCCTCTGAAGAAGACTCCATTGAAGAAGCTTTCGATTAAAGTTCCATTGAAACACTAAACCCTCTGAACTTTTTCAAACATTCTGCTCATATGTGCTTGTTCTGGCACAATTTATTTTGCTTGACTGTTCGAACTAGTTGGACCCCTTGCCAGTTTATGGCAAAAAGGGGGAGTAATTTTGAGAGGACAAATTTTGTGTTCCCTCATGATGTCTAAGTCTAGATAGTTTTAGTTCTAGTAGTTTTAGTTATCTAGATGATTTGGTTTTGCCAAAATGCCAAGGGGGAGATTGATGTTCCCTTAAGTGGCATGTGTTTGGCAAAACGTAGCTTAGACAGTTCGAGCATGTGTTCAGGGGGAGTTCGAACATATCCTAACACTCGTACACAGCGTGGATAAGACGCAAGGATAGTTCCCGGAAGATATTGGACTACGAAGATCTCGTCAAGTTGAAGACGGCCAGCGACTTATTCGAGCAATAGATATTCGAATGAATATTTACATTAAGGCGGCAAAGCTTACTTGGGCAAGAAGACTTCGGATTATCTTCCAACCGATTCAAAAAGATATTCATCAAATATCTAGGAATATTTCCTAAATATTTGATGGGATTATCTTGTGCGAATTAGGGTTTCGCTTGAGCATATAAATACAATGCAAGAGCAACCCTAATTCCTATCTCTTTCAAAGATCAGTAACACACGAGCATATTGATGGACCATAATTGTATGAATCATAAACACAGTTAAACCCACCAAATTAGACTCTTTGTCTATTTAACTTTTGCTTGTTAGTTCCGATATTTATCTACAGGGTATTTTGAAATCTAGAGAGAATACAGGCTAAGGAGGAGTTTTAAAGCTGAAAATGAATTACGAGTCACTCCAGGTCGCGACCAAATTCCGACTTTCAAGAACCTGACGTGGAATCACTCAAAACAAGTCCAACCGAAGAGCAATCAGAGTCAGACCGGAGCTGAAAGGATCGATGGCTTTTGTGAAAGATCACAAACACACATCTCTCACCCACTCCCCTCCACCTAGCCGGCGGCTCCCCTCACTCACACTCCCCTCCACCTCTCCCTTCATGCCACATGGGCGGCGGCTAAGGAGGAGGACACCTTAGGGCCGGCGGCTTTGAGCTCCTCCACCCTCCTCTTGCCAAGTGTCTTCTCCTCCTCCACATCTCTTCCTCCCCTTAGCCTATAAATAGAACACTCCCTTGCCCTTGTATCATCATCCCATTTTGTGTGCAAGAAGCACAAGTTACTTATCTCTCTAGATTAAGGGCACAACTATGTAAGCACTTTACTTTGGAATCTAAGCTTGATCTTTAGCAATCTCAACGGTTTTTGTAACTACTCTCGTCTTTAATTTACTGTCTTTTCAATTCAGCAACTTTACTTTCCTGTCTTTACTTTCGAAAACTTTATTTTCTATCTTTCAAAACCTTTACTTTTCAAGCACTTAGCTATGATGTCCTGCTCCATGGATATTCGTAGCTAAACCCTTCATTCGGTTGAAGGGGTGTACTTGTATCATACAACGTTTTAGACCCTTCTCTTAGTGCCTCTTTGTGTTCAACTTGTTCTAGGTGCCATATATTAGGTCAGAATTCCATTGGTTGAGTGGATGCTCGGAAGAGCAAAGCTCTGCCATGGGTTCGTGATCTTCCGTGGATAAGTGGAGGCTCGGAAGAGCACAGCTTATCTGTGGAAGTCAACCTCTTTAAAACACCATTTGGTTTATCAGGAATGATGATCAAATGGATGCACATACTAGAACAAGAGTTCTTTGTCTTGCAAAAGACTAGACGGTGTGGCAATTCATGTGCTAGGAATAGCCTTGATTCACTTTTGAACACTTAGTATGATCATTAGAGGTCAATGATAAACAAAAATATGATACAAGGCCCCTGAAACCGAATCTTTTTTTAATTGTAGTATCAACTGTTACTTTACGTTTCAGTACTAAAAACGAAAAACAACCCCCAACTGCTTTATTTAATCCCCCCTTTTCGAAAGAACAACTATTCACCTGACTCCCTTGGGTTCGACCCGTACTTACCACTGACTACCCAAAATAGTTAAGTTGCGAGTATCGGAGATATAAATTTGTTTTTGCACAAAGAACATCGCACCTTAACGACAGTGCGGTGGGCTCCGTCAAAACTGGCGCCGTTGCCGGGGAGTTAGCTTTAGATTAGCTGTTCTTTTCTTTTTCTTTTCTCTTTCGAACTCGCTTCTGCACAACCATGTCTCGCGAAGGAAGCCACCATGACTATCAGGATGACGACGAGATGAATCTGTTCGATCGAAATAATGAAGCGCCGCCACAATTTGTCGATGATCCGGAACAAATCATCCGAAACCGAAGAGCTCGTGATAGGGAGGCCATCCGAAGAAACCAAGGACCACCTGAGGACCGAAATGGAGCTGGTCCAGTACAGCCCTTTAGATATCCCCACCCCCTCAACCTCGAAAAGTGCCAAGGCAAGAACCCGTCTTCAATGATTACTATGGGGATAACAACTTCCGTGAACCTACTATGGGAGAACTCAATGCCCCAGATTTCGAAACACAGCCATGGTGCATTCACGAGGGCCCTGAAAAAGAATACATTACCATCAACGCGTTAGTGGCCCACAGCTTGCCAAAATTCTCAGGAGCTCATGGAGAATCTGCCACAACTCACCTCCAACGCCTACATGGCATTTGCCAAAATATAAAGCCCAATCGAGTGAATATAGACAACTTCAAGTTGAAAGCGTTCTATTTTTCCCTCATTGACTCGGCAAACGACTGGTTCCTTTCATTGCCTTCGGGAAGCATCAGAACATGGGTTCAGATGCAAAAGAAGTTCCTGGATAAATACTACCCAGCAGGAATAGCAATGCAAGTAAGAAGACAACTACAGGACATAAGGCAAGGACCTAATGAGACCATGTACAACTACCTGGAGAATGTCAACCACCTGGAGCGAAGCTGCTGCACTCTTGGACTACCCGAGAAGCTCATCATCGAATACCTGATTAATGGATTGACTCCCTTAGACAAAAAGCTCCTTAATGCTTCAGCTGGAGGATCCGTGATGAAACTATCATTGAGCGGCATAAGGCGACTCATCTCTGACGTTGCTGAAAATGCTTGGTTTACAGAGGAGACCACTCGGCAAGATGAGTTCTCCAGAACAAAGAACGTAGCACGAGCCGAGACGTCAGTTAACTCTATGCCCGAGGAGATGAAACAAATGAAGGAAATGATGATGCAAATCCTACGAAGGCCGCCAGTTCAAGTGAGACCTTGCGAGTTTTGTGGTTCTACGGACCACAAGACTGACGCATGCCCGACGGTACTAGTAGAGGACCCGGCAGAAATAAATACGGCGGGAGGATACCAAGGGTACAATAACAACAGCAATGACAGAACCGGACCAAGCCGACAGTATGGCCAAGCAACCAACCCGAGCTGGCAAAACAATAGCTATCCTCAGAAGGAGACACAACAAGCCGCACCACAATTAGCTCAGTCATTCTACCAACCTCCCCACAGGCAGTACAACCAGAACGCTCCATCAGCAGGACAGTATCAGCAAAAGGGACCAAATCAATATCAGGCGGGCCCAAGTAATCAGCAAGGACCGAACAAGTGGCTTGAGGACATGATGAAGGAGCTCCAGGGCAATATTAATCAATTGTCGGGCATCGTGAATCAATTAAGTGCTACTGTCAATCAAAACCAGGCGAAAAATGATGGAGCAATAGCCGACCTGAAGAAACAAATATCCCAGCTCGCTACCTCAATGTCCGCCCTAACTACTGAACCTGGCCGACTTCCTTCACAAACCATCCAAAACCCAAAGGCAAATGTCAGCATGATAAGGAAGTCAAACATGAAGGTAACACTGGAAGAAGCAGCACTATCCACAACTTACAAACCTGCGAACAAACACTTCAACCGTAGGCACCGTCCCGATTGGAATCAAGAGGAAGACCGACCCAATGATGGCAGAACATGGGTCACGCATGCTGACAATGGACGTTATGCATTCACCGTTAGCATGACACCACCACCAATCACACCCTTTGACATACCAGCATCTGGCTGGGACGACAATGACAATTTAGACTCTGATGATCTCAGATGGGATTCCCCAACTGACATCTATGCGTCGGAGCAAAGTATTTACTTAAAGGATCAGGAGTTAAAAGGGCCCGATCATACAAATCCAGAGCCAAAGGATGGGCAGAATGGCCCGATAATGGAAAGATCACTCACTTCAGATCCTGAGTCACAACCGGAAAAGAATAAAGACCCGGGGGCCTTCACGGTCACCTGTGGTATTGGTGAAACCCAAATTCACAAGTGCTTAATCGATCTTGGGGCTGCCGTCAATGCCATGCCTTACTCCTTATATTACTTATTGGGGCTTGGTCCATTGAAACCACCAAGGTCAAATATCGAGTTGGGAGACAAGTCATGTATCCGTCCGGTTGGAGTGCTTGAAGATCTAATACTCCATGTAGGAGAGCTCGTCGTTGCTGCAGACTTTTATGTAATAGAAACGGGAGAGGCCAGCAAAGACGACCCTCCAACGCTTATATTGGGACGGCCTTTTCTCTTTGCCACCAAGGCATGGATCGACATGGGCAAGGGCTTGTTATCACTAGCATTTGGCGGCAAAATTTCAGATTTCTACATCGATGATTATGATGGCCGCCCAAGGACAAGGAAACCGCCAGACATCATGCCTATCTCGGATCTCAGTACATAGATTTCTGACCTGCCAAGAAAGACCGAGAGAGTGACAAGACCAGCTGCTATGGTCAAAGGTCCCTCGCCTTCTCAGAGACGTTGGAAGGAAAAACCACCAAAACCATGGAGTTCTAACCCAAGCACATCATCTCACAAAAAATCAGGAAAAGTCAAGGCTAGAATCAACGCAGGAGCTGCGGCAAAATTCAACCTGAGCCGCCCATGGGATCCAAACCTGTGATCCCCATGCGTCGAGCCAACGACGTTAAACAAAGGCACTAGTCGGGAGGTAACCCGACACCTATCTTACTTTCAGTAATTTTATTTTCTGTCATTTAGTTTTTATCGTAAGTCGCTCTCACCCACTTTTTGTATAGAAGGAATGTCTAACATGTAGGAATCGGTTTTTAGAGCAAGATCAGATCAGCCAGGCAGCTTCCGAGAATTACCGGGCCTGCGCTGAGAGTTCAAGGCCCCATCCGAACTCCCTCGATTATCTAGCTCCGAGCCATGTCGTCCCACGACATGTGACAACACAGTAAAAGGGAGTTCAGTTCTTCTCTTTTCCTTAATGTCATTTCCTTCTCTTGTATATATTTGCATAACTTTTGAACTAAGGCACGCCTTCGTTCAAAAGTGTGGGGTGAGAACCGCCTGTGTACATAGTTAATTAACATGTTTTTTTTCCTTTTCCCTTAATATTATCTTTTTGAAAATATGAACTTGAGAATGTGAAAAAGATAGATCTAAATTCATGCATTTACCTTGTGAAATCTCAACTGTATAAAAACTTAGAATGTAACTTCTCATTTGTCCCCTTGTGCTGAGATATACAGGGGATGTGGAGTTGATATAAACTGCCCTAGAGAGGCTTGGCAAGCAATCGAAGGATCGAATCTAACTATATGGTTTTCAAAGTCAGTGGAGGCTGCACTTTGGGTTCCAGTAAAGATTGAAGTCATCTCCGCCGTGCAGCGTTTATGCAAGAGGCGGGACGGGAATCAGACCGTCCTATCTCTAGTCCTAGTAGCCGGGAAAATAGATGAGCGACCCTCATCTTGACCCGCGCGAAACGGAGAGGATGAGAAAGAGCGGGGAGGTATTTCCATATGCTTGCGGGCAATGATTGGACCTCCCAAAAAGGCTGAGAAAATGGACTAGCAAGTCACAAAGAAGCAAAAGCTCAAAGAAGCTAATCAAAGGCCAAAGGCCAAAATTGTGAAGGTTTTAACCGAAACAAAAGTGAAGAAACTCCAATTCAACATCAAAGGCCAAAGGCCGATTCACTACAAAAGCTGTCCCTCGCCAAAAAGAAATCAAAGTACTCAACTCAGTGAAACCCGAACTGAATCACGTGCTAGAGAAAGCTACAAGGAAACCATATAGTACGAGTCGATCCCGAGAATGCAGTCTAGGAGCCTGAAAAGGGCTATCTCCCGAAACATCCGAATTAATTTGCATCTCGGCGCGAAGGTACAAGTATCAAGTTTCTTCTAAGTATTTACACGGTTTAGTTTGGTAATAAGTAAGTAATGCATGAATTAGGATAAATCTAGTCCCACAGTCTCACTTTCATATTTAAAAGTTTTTACTTAGATTGTGTTCCGCCCTTTAAAAAGTATTGTTCGGGACGAACAACTAAAAGTGTGGGGTGATCTGATGGACCATAATTGTATGAATCATAAACACAGTTAAACCCACCAAATTAGACTCTTTGTCTATTTAACTTTTGCTTGTTAGTTCCAATATTTATCTACAGGGTATTTTGAAGTCTAGAGAGAATACAGGCTAAGGAGGAGTTTTAAAGCTGAAAATGAATTACGAGTCATTCCAGGTCACGACCAAATTCCGACTTTCAAGAACCTGACGTGGAATCACTCAAAACAAGTCCAACCGAAGAGCAACCAGAGTCAGACCGGAGCTGAAAGGACCGATGGCTTTTGTGAAAGATCACAAACACACATCTCTCACCCACTCCCCTCCACCTAGCCGGCGGCTCCCCTCACTCACACTCCCCTCCACCTCTCCCTTCATGCCACATGGGCGGCGGCTAAGGAGGAGGACACCTAAGGGTTGGCGGCTTTGAGCTCCTCCACCCTCCTCTTGCCAAGTGTCTTCTCCTCCTCCACATCTCTTCCTCCCCTTAGCCTATAAATAGAACACTCCCTTGCCCTTGTATCATCATCCCATTTTGTGTGCAAGAAGCACAAGTCACTTATCTCTCTAGATTAAGGTCACAGCTATGTAAGCACTTTACTTTGGAATCGAAGCTTGATCTTTAGCAATCTCAACGGTTTTTGTAAGTACTCTCGTCTTTATTTTACTATCTTTTCAATTCAGCAACTTTACTTTCCTGTCTTTACTTTCGAAAACTTTATTTTCTGTCTTCCAAAACCTTTACTTTTCAAGCACTTAGCTATGATGTCCTGCTCCATGGATATTCGTAGCTAAACCCTTCATTCGGTTGAAGGGGTGTACTTGTATCATACAACGTTTTAGACTCTTCTCTTAGTGCCTCTTTGTGTTCAACTTGTTCTAGGTGCCATGTATTAGGTCAGAATTCCATTGGTTGAGTGGATGCTCGGAAGAGCAAAGCTCTGCCATGGGTTCGTGATCTTTCGTGGATAAGTGGAGGCTCAGAAGGGCACAGCTTATCTGTGGAAGTCAACCTCTTTAAAACACGATTTGGTTTATCAGGAATGATGATCAAATGGATGCACATACTAGAACAAGAGTTCTTTGTCTTGCAAAATACTAGACGGTGTGGCAAGTCATGTGCTAGGAATAGCCTTGATTCACTTTTGAACACTTAGTATGATCATTAGAGGTCAATGATAAACGAAAATATGATACAAGGCCCCTGAAACCGAATCTTTCCTTTAATTGTAATATCAACTGTTACTTTACCTTTCAGTACTAAAAACCAAAAACAACCCCCCAACTGCTTTATTTAATCCCCCCTTTTCGAAAGAACAACTATTCACCTAACTCCCTTGGGTTCGACCCGTACTTACCACTGACTACCCAAAATAGTTAAATCAAGAGTATCGGAGATATAAATTTGTTTTTGCACAGAGAACATCGCACCTTAACGACAGTGCGGTGGGCTCCGTCACATATCCTGCTGATTGGAGAAGAAGAAAGCGACGGCCGGCTGTGTTTTCTCATTGAGAATACATCGGTGCAAGTGCAGTCTGTTCAAGTGCAACACAGACTGTCTGAAGCGTATCAACTGCCGCACACAACAAAGGTGAACAAGCTTTCGAAAGAAAGCATCCGAGCTTCTGGAGAAGGTCGAGAACGTTCAGACTGCAGGTTCTGAACGAAGGGGATCGAGGAGAATTGCGGTGAACCTCGGTTGCAAATCTGAGAGACGGAGTATTGAGGTTAGGCTATTACAAGGTGTAAGTGTAAGTCCCTGTGGAATCCCTATACTCGTAATAAAGATTTGCTGTCCCTTTTTCGGGTGTGGGAAACCCCCAGAGTAGGCGGAGCCGAACTGGGTTATCAGTCTGTGAGTTTCTACTGCTTTTATCTGTTTGCTGAACTGTTGTGATAAGAGTTCAACCTCTGTGTGTTGAACTGTTGTGCAAAGAGTCACAGGTCTGTCGCAACACTACCCTGGACACAAGCTTGGACAGGGGACATAATTTCATACTCCCTCATACATTTTGTGTTTAGAATAGCCGAACGGAAACACAATCTTGAATAGTGCATGTGCTTGGCTTGCTCCTCTTGGTTCGACCCGGTACTTTACTGGTTAATATAAATGTTTTGACTGCATTCGATCCTCTCTTCATTGATACTATTTAGAGGTGAAAAAGAATAGTTCGTCAAATGGGGCCGTTGCCGGGGGGGGGGGGCAACTAGTTAGCACATCCCTAGATTAGATTGTGTGAAAGTTCCGTCTATTCTTGTGAATATTTTCCTTTTTCTTATACTTGTATATTCTTCTTTTTCACTCATATCACTTACTAGCTTTTGTTTACCTTGTTTTGCGAGGATGGACCCCTACCACCAACAAGTCTACTCTAATGAGGGATGCTATGAAGAGGAGGAACGTCCATATTCTTATTTTCAAGATCGAGCTTGGCTATCAAACAAATTATTCCACTCCAAATTGGAATGATGGCCAACGCTTTGAAATTGAACACTCCTACCCTCAACCTCCTCAACATTCAAGAGAGCCCTCCAATATGGAATCCATGATTGCCACATTCCTTGCAAACCACGAGAAGCGAGAGAAAGATCATTTGGAATGGAAAGCTCAAATGCAAGCCATTGAAATTGGGAACTTGGATAAGGAAGAGGAGGTTTCCGAAGAAGAAGAAGTCCTTGAATCTTATGCCTCAGGGGAAGAATGGGAACAAGAAATGTTGGATGAATTTTGGAGGACCGCCGCCACCGAAGTTTGGGTATGGAATGATGAATCTTGTCACGAGGATGAGATGCCATGCAAAAGTGAAGCACCCTTCACTACTAGCACATCTCATGATCATTTGGAGGAGAACACACAAGAGTTCACCATTCCATCAATGCCCCGGCTCTCCAATGAGGAATTCTTCAATGATGATGCTTCTTTAATAGAGGAAATACCTATTGTTGATGAAGAAGAACTCTCTCCTCCCCTTATGAGTGAACTATAATGTGAATCCCAATTCCTTGATGAGGATAAGATAGAGGAAGAGCGTATAGAGATTGAAAGTCTTCAAGGGTATAGAGACTTTGTTGAGGTTTTCAGGGAAGAAACTAAGGAACCATCCCGCACTCAAGAAGACAAGAGTTTAGAAAGGAAGATTGAGGGATGGTGATGAGCACTAGTCGTGATTGTGCAAATCAAAGATAAATTGTAGTGTCCACTAACTTGAACTCACTAGTAAACTAGTAAAGTAGCAAGTAGGGGTCGAACCCAAGGGAAGTATATCAAATACTCGTTGTTCTTTGTGCAAAATGTAAAGGAAAGTAAGTGCAAGGGAGTTTTAAAAGGGTTTTATTGAATGTAAGTACAAGTGCAAAAGTAAATGTCAAGGGTTGTGATCAATAGAATGGAATTCGGTCTAGGGGCTTTTGTTGTAGCTCAACTCATCATTGACCTCTAATGATCTATCCTTGTATCCATAAGTGTGGGTTAGTTCCTTTTCAAGACAAAAACCCCAAAGTAAGGCCCTTTCGAGTGCATACACCACAATCCATTCCTTTTCAAGACTTGGATTTCTAGTGCGAACAAGTTTAATAACCTCTTTCGAAGTGTACTAGACTAGGTGCTAAAGCTTGTTTCACTTTTCAATGACAACAAGCACAATGAAGGTAGTGAACCCATTCGGCTAAACCTTGCCCTTTCGTAGCATTAGCTTAGCCTAGGCATTCATTCCCATATCATTGGCACATGACTAGCAAATGAACACAAGGAAGCATTAAGATCAAGGTCTTAGAGCCTTGCTACAACATTAAGGGGACCCTAAACCGAATTATGGAAGTTTAGCCACTCATATTCATGAAATGAATATGAGAGCTAAGGAGCATAACCGGAATAAGAAGGCTCAAACCCAAAAATGCGTAGGACAAAGGGTAAAATGCGTAACAAGTAAGGGGAGGAGTAGAGAGATGTTGAACTTTCCAATTTCCAAGCCAAATGACAAGAGTAACAAGGATGGATTTTTGTGAGATTTTCGAATGTCATTTACAAGGGCCAAGGGGCTCTATATATAGAGAATGAGGAAGATTCTAGGCCCTTGGATGAGACTTGATCTTCAAGTTTGAGTGGCATAGGTGGTTTGGCACAAGCACAAGTCCAAACCGACTTTGCCCTTGGCCTAGGGCTCCTTGGCCAAAACAACTTCAGCTCTAGCATTGGCACACTCTTGCTGACGTCACTGCCTTGGGGGACGAGCCGAGAAAGTCAATGGAGGGTTGACCATTGACCCTTGACCTTAACCTTGTGTAATTGACCCTTCGGAAGGACCATATGTGAATTTTGCGACCTGGGTCTCGGGGCTCCGGTTCTGGATAGCTGAGATGATTCTAAGCAAGTTCCAAGAAGGAAGTTTTGCCAGAAAATGACCGGAACTAGGTCAAAAGTCGATTGCAAGTTGTAGGGCGCTGGCCGGGCGTGGCCGGGTCCTTCTAGGGCGCTGGACGGGCATGGCCTGGTCCTTCTAGGGCGCGCCCGGGTCCTCCTAGGGCACTCTCGGCCAAAACTGGGACGCCGGCATATTTCCTCGGTCCAAACTGGACTGGAAGGTTCCAAATGATGCAAAAGGTTGAAATCACTTCAAAGATTGAGAGTCGTTTGATTTTGGCCCGGCGAGGTCCTTCGATTACTTGAAACTCGGACGCAGGCCTCGGGCGCAGGCCTCGGGCACTCGGCGCAGGCCTCGGGCGTAGGCCTCGGGTACTCGGCGCAGGCCTTGGGGGCAGGCCTCGGGCGCAGGCCTCGGGCGCTCGGACGCAGGCGCATGCCCTGGTGTTCTCGGCAGGGACCCGGGCACTCGGACAGGGACCCGGGTAGGGACCCGGCTGAGGTCCTTAGGTCCCATTTTGCCTCCAAATCACCTTGTGATGCTTTTGTGGCCAAAAATGCCATTGTTAAGCTCATTTCCTTTTTAGACTCCTAAAGGCCCTGAAATCCAAAACGACATTAACAAGTAAATGTTCTCATGATCAAATGTCGTAAATGGTGGGATTTAATGACTTAATGAGTCGTATAAATACGTCTCATCAAACCACCCCACACTTGAACTTGTTCGTCCCGAACAAGGCCTTAAGTCACAAGAGGAAAACACATATGCAAACATCACAAGTCTTTCTCGGCCACTATATAAATGCTAGTCTAGACTTCCCCTTTCCATGCATTCTCGATCATTACTCAAGCATTTTGCTAAAACATGAGATTCAACTTGATACATGTACCTTTGAGTCAAGATGCAAACCAATTCGGATGAGTGGGAGGTAGTCCTTTTTAGGCCCATGATCTACACTCTTGGATTCGGATCTTGTTACATGGTTATACTTGTTGCTTCTTCTAGCACGTGATGAATTCAAGCTCAAGGGTTGAGTCCTTTTGATACTTTTCTTGGACATTCTTGTAGTGAACTTGGCCTTCGGCCCTTGTATAACTTTGATAATCCTTCACTTTTTGTTTCGGGTAGGATCTCACATGAGATGATTTTTCTTTCTTTTGAGCTTTGCTCCTTTTGTGATTTTTCTTGTCCATTCCTTATTGGGAGGTCCAATCATCGCCCTCAAGCATATGGAAATACCTCCCCGCTCTTTCTCATCCTTGTCGTTTCGTGCGAGTCAAGATGAGGGTCACTCATCTATTTTCCCGACTACTAGGACTAGAGATAGGACGGTTTGATTCCCGTCCCACCACTTGCATAAACGCTGCAATGGTGGAGTCAACTACAACCACGAGTCTTAAAGCGCAGCCTCCACAAGTCCATATAACCATGTAACTCGAATCCCCGATCCTTGAGTGCTTTGTCAAGCCTCACTAGGACATTTCTATCAACTCCACATCCCCTATTTATCCCAACTCATAAGGTCACATAAGAAGTTAGATCACATGTTAGTCGCACAATTATAATTTCATAAGAGTAATGCATGTACTAGGATCCATCTATTTCACATCATGATAGCACAACTCCCCCATTCCTACGCATCTTATTCACTAAACTACGCATTTTATTCAAAAAATTTAAAATTTTCAAAGGGAAACGTGCTGACTCATGCATGTGCAAGAAAAATAGACGTGAGACACAACAAACTACTAAACACCCCACCCCACACTTTTGAAATGAGCTGTGGCCTCACGGCACAACTCAATCAACACAATCATGCACAAAATCAATGGAAAGAAACAAGGTGCAAGGTGAAACGGAACTCCCCTCGTATGCCATGAAGTGGCATGGCGTGGACTCGGATGAAGCTCATGGGGGCTAGGTCGGGCTCGGCTGCTCCTCTCGGACACGTCCGGACGCTTGAGGTTCTACTCGGCTTTGCATAAAATGCGTAGCCGAGAAGGTAAAGTGTGTAGCAAGAGCGTCCTTCCTGGGCGAGCCTCGGCTTTGGGTGCGTCCCGGTCTAGGACCGTCGCTGGGTTCCTCGGGCCTAAGGTCTCGGTCTCCTTCGGTTGCCCGGTTCTGCTTAAAATGCGTAGCAGAACCGGCAAAATGCGTAGCACTTGGGAACCCGACCTACAAAACAAGCATGCTTTTTTCCAAACAATAATAGGGTGAGGGTTAGTACAAAATGCAAGGAAAATAAAATGCAAGAAAATACTGTAAAATGCCGGGCTGCCTCCCGGCGAGCGCCTTTGTTTAATGTCGTTGGCTCGACGAGACCTTAACCATAGGTCATTCGTTGGGGTCCCATGGATAGGCAAGATCGAACTTCTTAATGGCCAAGTCTGCATCCTCATGATAGTGCTTGACCCTTTGCCCATTGACCGTTAAACAACTTCCATTGGCCGAGCTCTCTAGCTCAAGTGCCCCATGATTGAAGACCTTAGTCACCTTGTAGGGACCGGTCCATCTAGAGCGCAACTTGCCCGGCATCAACTTTAGTCGCGAAGTGAATAATAGGACTTGTTGTCCCACTTCAAATGAGCGCCGAAGGATGAACTTATCATGATAGAGCTTGGTCCTTGCCTTGTAGTCGGTTTGGCTCTCATAGGCCTCTAGGCGCAACTCCTCAATTTCATTCAATTGCATCTTCCTATCATGCCCGGCCGCTCCTAAATCCCAATTGCATTGCTTCAAAGCCCAATATGCTCTATGTTCTAACTCCACCGGAAGGTGGCATGCCTTGCCATAGACCAACCGAAAGGGAGAGGTTCCAATCGGCGTCTTATAAGCCGTCCTATAAGCCCATAGAGCATAATCCAATCTTTGACTCCAATCTTTCCTTGTTGGTTTCACCATTTTTTCTAAGATCCCTTTGATTTCGCGGTTGGAGATCTCCGCTTGTCCATTTGTTTGAGGATGATAGGCCGTGGATGTCCTATGGTGAACATGATAGTGTCTCAAAGTGGCGGCCATCATCCTATTGCAAAAATGTGTGCCTTGGTCGCTTATGATTGCCTTAGGTACCCCATACCTACAAAAGATGTTAGCACGCAAGAAATCCACAACAGTTTTAGCATCATCACATCTAGTGGCCTTGGCCTCCACCCACTTTGAAACATAATCTACCGCAACAAGGATATAAGCAAATCCACATGAAATAGGAAAGGGCCCCATGAAATCAATGCCCCATATGTCAAAGACATCATTAACCAAGATGGGCACTTGGGGCATCTCATTTCTAGCCGAAATATTGCCAACTCTTTGGCATCTATCACATTTCCTACAATGCTCATATGAATCTCTAAAGACACTAGGCCAAAAAACCCGCTATCAAGGATTTTCCTAGCGGTCCTCCTAGGCCCAAAGTGTCCACCACAAGCATGTTCATGACAAAAGCTAATAATAGAGGCAATCTCAAAATCAGGGATGCATCTCCTAAGCAATTGATCACTTCCTATTTTCCATAAGTAGGGATCATCCCAAATGTAAAACCTAGCCTCATGTTTCAATTTCATGCATTGTGCTTTTGTATAAGAAGGGGGAAATTTACCTCCAACCAAGAAGTTCACAAGAGGAGCATACCAAGGTGCTTGGCCCGAGAGGGCATAGAGATGTTCATCCGGAAAGGTCTCGGTTATGACCCCGGGCTCCTCCTCTCTCACAATTCGACTCAAGTGGTCGGCCACGGTATTCTCTATCCCCTTCTTGTCCTTGATTTCCACATCAAATTCTTGCAACAACAAGATCCATCGAATCAATCTCGGCTTTGCCTCCATTTTAGTCATCAAGTATCGAATAGCCGCATGATCCGAGTATACTATCACCTTGGTCCCAAGCAAGTAGGACCTAAACTTCTCTAGTGCAAAGACAACGGCCAAGAGATCCTTTTCGGTTGTTGAGTAGTTTCTTTGGGCCGAGTCTAGTGTCCTTGATGCGTAATAGATTACCACCGGTTTCTTCTCATCCCTTTGCCCTAGGACTGCCCCAACGGCATAGTCACTAGCGTCACACATAATCTCAAAGCCCTTGCTCCAATCCGGAGCACGAATGATAGGTGTGCTAGTGAGGGCACTCTTCAACTCGTCAAATGCCTCCTTGCATTCCTTGCTAAACTCAAAGGGCACATCTTTTTGCAAGAGGCTAGACAAAGGCAAAGCTTTCTTGGAGAAGTCCTTGATGAACCTCCTATAGAAACCGGCGTGCCCAAGAAATGATTTGATATCTCTCACTGTGGAAGGGTAGGGAAGGGTCATAATCACATCAATCTTCGCCTTGTCCACTTCCATTCCTTCCTTAGAGATAATGTGTCCAGAGTCTACCCCATGGGTGACCATGAAATGGCACTTTTCATAGTTAAGGACTAGGTTCATTGAGACGCATCTTTCAAGCACCGCGTCCAAGTTCCTTAGGCATGCCTCAAAAGTATCACCATGAACCATGAAGTCGTCCATGAATACCTCGATAAAGCTCCCAATCATATCTGAGAAGATACTAGTCACCACTCTCTGAAATGTGCCCGGGGCGTTGCATAAACCGAAGGACATCCTCCGAAAGGCAAATGTGCCGAATGGGCATGTGAATGTAGTCTTCTCTTGGTCCTCGGGAGCTATAGGAATCTGATTGTACCCCGAGAACCCATCAAGAAAGCAGAAGAATGGCTTGCCCGCCAACCGGTCTAGCATTTGGTCGATGAATGGTAAGGGAAAGTGATCCTTCCTTTTGACAGCATTTAACTTCCGGTAGCCTATACACATCCTCCACCCATTCTTGACCCTTGTAGCCACCATTTTGCCCTCGGAATTCTCCTCAACTGTAATCCCGGTCTTCTTGGGAACAACATGAACCGGGCTCACCCATCTACTATCCGAGATAGGATAGATCACATCCGCATCTAGCAACTTTTGGATCTCCTTTTGGACCACCTCCATCATAATGGGATTGAGTCGTCTTTGAGGTTCTCTTGATGGTCTAGCCCCATCCTCCAATAGAATCCTATGCATACATACGGCCGGGCTAATACCCCTCAAATCACCCAAGGTCCAACCAATTGCCATCTTGTGCCGGGACAACACCTCTATCAATCTCCTCTCTTGGTCCATCTCAAGACCATTCTTGATGATGACCGGCAAAGTCCCATTCTCTCCCAAGTAAACATACTTCAAATGATCGGGCAATGGCTTGAGCTCTACCTCGGGTGCCTGCACAATAGAAGGTAAACATGTGTTAGTCTTGTAAAGACGGATTTCATTGACCTCATACCTCGGTGTAAGTGGCATAGAAATGCCCAAATTGGTCAAGGCGCCTTCCATTCCCTTGGCCAAGTCAAAAGAACTCTCGGCTGAGTACAATGCTCTATCAAGCACAAGCTCTAGGGGGTCCAATTCTCGCTCCGGTTGGGCCTCATGGACTAGATCATCCAAAGTATCTAAGGCATGCACGGTCTCAAATTCCAATGGGTGTTTCATGGCCCGAAAGATATCAAAGCTAAACACCTCCCCTTCGACCTCCATAGAGAGCATTCCACTTCCACAATCAATTTTCATCTTGGAGGTCTTGAGGAAGGGCCGGCCAAGCAAGATAGGCGCATGATCATTAGGGCCACAATTCTCCATTTTAAGCACATAGAAGTCCGCCGGGAAAACTAGCTCTCCAACTTGGACTAGGACGGACGTCCTCAATCTTTCCTTCGGGTTGCTTACATGACCGGTCCGCCAATTGGATGGTGAGTCTGGAGGGCTCAAGAGGTCCAATCCGAAGGCTAGAATAGATGGAATAAGGTAGGACATTGATCGAGGCTCCAAGATCCAACATGCAATTCTCAATCCGAATGTTGCCTATAGTGCAAGGAATGGTGTAGGTGCCCGGATCACCACATTTTGGGGGCACCGTCCTTTGGATTACCGTCGAAACATTTCTACTCATCAACTCTTGATCAACAAAATTCCCCCTTCTTCGGTTGGTGCATAGTTCCTTCAAGAACTTAGCATATCTCGGAATTTGCTTGATGGCCTCTAATAGGGGAATGTTGATCTCAACTTGGCTAAAGAGCTCCCAAACGTCCTTGTCCATTACATACTTCTTGGATTTCCGGGCCGGGACAGGAAATGGCAAAGGAACGCCCAACTTCGTACTTTGGTCCTCGGATCTTGGTACCGGGCTTGGTCCTATTTCCTCGGACGCATGAACCGGTCTCTGCCGCAAGCTCTCGGACGCTCGTGTCCGTCCCTGATCTGGCTCGGTATTGCCCAGAGTCCCGGATGATCCCGTCTGGCCCGGCTGTTCTGGCGCAAAGTTCTCGAACGTAGGCACTGGCCTCTGATCTGTTCCGGAAGTCTCGGACGGACGCTGAAGAACCGGGCCTGCTGCCCGAGGAGCTGATCCGGGCGTTCCAAGCGTCTGGGACGCGTCTGCTGGAGAACGGACGTTTTCGTCCGAGGCAAGCGCCTGAGGCGCGTCCGAAGATCCGGGTGTGTCCTCAAATGCCTGATCAAGTCCGGTTGGGTCCTCTTCATTTTCCTTTGGGCATTCTTCTTCCCTTGGCATTTCTAGCTCATCAACAAGTTGTTTTCCACTTCTCAACATCACGGCGCTCACATTACCTCTTGGGTTTTGCACGGTTTGGGAGGGAAGCCGGCCGGTCTCCTTCTTCATTTTGGACACGGTTGTGGTGAGTTGGGACAACAGTTTTTGGATCTCGGCTATTTGTCCCTTGGTCTCGGCATGATTTTGTTGGTTCATGGCTTGATGTCTCTCAATGGTGGCATTCATGTGCATATTACTTGCGGCCAACTCCTTCATCATTTCCTCTAAGGACCGGTTTTGCCCTCCCAAACTTGGGCCACTTTGATTCTGATTAGGGGCTGGTCGGTTTTGGGTAGGTCCTCCTTGTTGGTATTGCCTTTGGGGAGGCCTATAGACATTGTGGGTGGCTTGAGGGGCGGCTTGTTGATGGGATTGATGAGATTGGGGAGCCAAGTCTCTTGGGACGCCATGACGCCAAGTCTCACCGGCCGGCCCTTGTCCATAAGGGCGACTAGGTCCGGCCCGGTTTTGATACCCTTGATAGTCCCCCACGGCATTTACCTCTCCATGGTCCTCTTCTAGCAAAGTCGGGCAAGAGTCCGTTTTGTGGTCCATAGCCCCAAAAAACTCACAAACCTTGGCCTTAGCCGGTTCTCTTCTCATCAAATGTATCATCATTTCCTTCATTTGCTTTACATCCTCGGACAGTTGATTAGGGGTCTCGGCCTTACCCACACTTCTAGTTCGGGCGAACTCCTCTTGACGGCTATTAGCTTCCTCAAATCTAGCATTTTCGGCCACCTTCCCGATTAAGTCCCTTATTCCTCTTAGTGTAAGAGTAGACATAGATCCTCCGGCCGATGCATTCAAGAGCATTTTATCCAAAGGCTTGAACCCATCCAACAACTACTCAATTAGGAGCTTCTCGGGAAGCCCTAAATTGCAACAACTCCCCTCCAGTTGGTTGAACTTCTCAAGATAGTCGTACATCGACTCATTCGGCCCTTGTTTCAACTCTTGCAATTGCCTCCTCACTAGTGAGGCTCGGCCAATGGGGTAGTACTTGGCCAAAAATTTTGATTGCATTTGGGCCCAAGACTGAATACTACCCGAGGGCAAAGAGAGGAACCAATCAATGGCCGAATCCATTAAAGAGAAGTAGAATGCCTTCAACTTGAAGTCATCTACTTCTACTCCATGTGGCTTGAGATTTTGGCATGTGCCATGAAAACGTTTGAGATGGGAAACCGCGGACTCTCCTTGAGTACCCGAGAACTTAGGCAAATTGTGCACAACTCCGGTGCTGACCAATATATCCTCTAATTCCGGGCTCTCATAGATACACCAAGATTGGTTTCTAAAGTTAGGAGCCGAAAGTTCCCCCATGGTGGGTTCTTGATAGAACACATTCTCAAAGTTTTCATATTGCGCTCTTGGGGCGCGTTGTTGAGGTTGAGGTTGAGGTTGAGGTCTAGGCGGAGGTATAACCGGTTGCCTTGGATCCATTCGAGCTTGGTCCACGGGCACCCCTTGGTTTCTCTCGGCCGCTTGCCTTTGCCTCATCTCTCGGAACAAGTTCTCCGGGTTCTCATGGAATAGAGGAATCCCATCGTCTTGTTCCATGTCATTGTTTACCACATCTTCATCAAAATGATCACTATGATGAGACATGGTTCGCAACGTGCAACGAAAAGTAAAAACGAGAACAACTTTCAATGATTTCACTACCTCCCCGGCAACGGCGCCAAAATTTGATGAGCACTAGTCGTGATTGTGCAAATCAAAGATAAATTGTAGTGTCCACTAACTCGAACTCACTAGTAAACTAGTAAAGTAGCAAGTAGGGGTCGAACCCAAGGGAATATATCAAATACTCGTTGTTCTTTGTGCAAAATGAAAAGAAAAGTAAGTGCAAGAGAGTTTTAAAAGGGTTTTATTGAATGTAAGTACAAGTGCAAAAGTAAATGTCAAGGGTTGTGATCAATAGAATGGAATTCGGTCTAGGGGATTTTGTTGTAGCTCAACTCATCATTGACCTCTAATGATCGATCCTTGTATCCATAAGTGTGGGTTAGTTCCTTTTCAAGACAAAAACCCCAAAGTAAGGCCCTTTCGAGCGCATACACCACAATCCATTCCTTTTCAAGACTTGGATTTCTAGTGCGAACAAGTTTAATAACCTCTTTCGAAGTGTACTAGACTAGGTGCTAAAGCTTGTTTCACTTTTCAATGACAACAAGCACAATGAAGGTAGTGAACCCATTCAGCTAAACCTTGCCCTTTCGTAGCATTAGCTTAGCCTAGGCATTCATTCCCATATCATTGGCACATGACTAGCAAATGAACACAAGGAAGCACTAAGATCAAGGTCTTAGAGCCTTGCTACAACATTAAGGGGACCCCAAACCGAATTATGGAAGTTTAGCCACTCATATTCATGAAATGAATATGAGAGCTAAGGAGCATAACCGGAATAAGAAGGCTCAAACCCAAAAATGCGTAGGACAAAGGGTAAAATGCGTAACAAGTAAGGGGAGGAGTAGAGAGATGTTGAACTTTCCAATTTCCAAGCCAAATGACAAGAGTAACAAGGATGGATTTTTGTGAGATTTTCGAATGTCATTTACAAGGGCCAAGGGGCTCTATATATAGAGAATGAGGAAGATTCTAGGCCCTTGGATGAGACTTGATCTTCAAGTTTGAGTGGCATAGGTGGTTTGGCACAAGCACAAGTCCAAACCGACTTTGCCCTTGGCCTAGGGCTCCTTGGCCAAAACAACTTCAGCTCTAGCATTGGCACACTCTTGCTGACGTCACTGCCTTGGGGGACGAGCCGAGAAAGTCAATGGAGGGTTGACCATTGACCCTTGACCTTAACCTTGTGTAATTGACCCTTCGGAAGGACCATATGTGAATTTTGCGATCTGGGTCTCGGGGCTCCGGTTCCGGATAGCTGAGATGATTCTAAGCAAGTTCCAAGAAGGAAGTTTTGCCAGAAAATGCCCGGAACTAGGTCAAAAGTCGATTGCAAGTTGTAGGGCGCTGGCCGGGCGTGGCCTGGTCCTTCTAGGGCGCGCCCGGGTCCTCCTAGGGCACTCTCGGCCAAAACTGGGACGCCGGCATATTTCCTCGGGCCAAACTGGACTGGAAGGTTCCAAATGATGCAAAAGGTTGAAATCACTTCAAAGATTGAGTGTCGTTTGATTTTGGCCCGGCGAGGTCCTTGGATTACTTGAAACTCGGACGCAGGCCTCGGGCGCAGGCCTCGGGCACTCGGCGCAGGCCTCGGGCACTCGGCGCAGGCCTCGGGGGCAGGCCTCGGGCACAGGCCTCGGGCGCTCGGACGCAGGCGCATGCCCTGGTGTTCTCGGCAGGGACCCGGGCACTCGGACAGGGACCCGGGTAGGGACCCGGCTGAGGTCCTTAGGTCCCATTTTGCCTCCAAATCACCTTGTGATGCTTTTGTGGCCTAAAATGCCATTGTTAAGCTCATTTCCTCTTTAGACTCCTAAAAGCCCTGAAATCCAAAATGACATTAACAAGTAAATGTTCTCATGATCAAATGTCGTAAATGGTGGGATTTAATGACTTAATGAGTCGTATAAATACGTCTCATCAGATGGGCACCCATGGATGCAATTGAAAAACTCGAGGAGAGGATGCCCATCATTCTCGAGACTAGTTATGAAGACCCTTTCTTCACTACGACGTCTCGAGACAAGCTTTGGAGCTTCTTGCCCTACTTTCAAAGATTATTTGAAAAAAGCTCCCATGCCCCCTTAAATCTAAAGGGATCTTCATACTTGAAGGGGTCGAAATCCCAGAGGAAAGTCCATTGTAGGCTTGATGGGAGGAAATTCAAATGAGACTTGAAGGTGGATTGACACGACCAAATCCAAAGCCCCGTGAGAAGGGATCCTAGCAAAGGACTTCTCAATGAGTGATTCTATGGGGCGCTTGGCTACGTCTTTGCCAAGATGGGAAAAACTAGGCCCTCGCGGGAGGTAACCCGGTTTGTAAGTTGTTTCATTCCTCTTCTTTATGTTTAAACGTTTGGTATGATTTTGAGTGGCTTAGGCTCTAAATATGGAATGTGAAATGTATGATTAGTGGGTCAAAATTTTTAGTGTGGAGTGAGGTCTACTCACTCCAATTCCACTTCACATTGCCAAGCCCCTCCACCTCACCCTTGATCTATCTATGATAATGATGTTGCCCTTAGTGCTCATGTGCTTTATTGGAGTTTACTAGAGTGAAATTATGTTGTTATGCTATGCTATGACTCTAGTTTCACATTTGGGGCATTTAGGAACCCTTGTGCATATTTTGGAGGATGTAGATTACTTTCCTTGTTTGAATTCTATGAAATTATGGCATGATGTTATCATGTGACTTGTGATGCTCTCTTGCTCATACTTGTGTTTTGCATAACCTTGTATGTCACTTGTTGCTTTTAACCTCTCATGTGTTCTTGTCATCAAGGAAAGTTATTCGCATCATGTTCGATCACGTTTAGCACAATGGCGTCTTTTCTATTGGCGGGGCACATCTACAAACGAGAGGAGTTCCAATGCGCCTTTTTTCTCATTTACTTCATTATTTGCGCTTAGAGACTAAGTTATGCTTTAAGTGTGGAGTGGGTAGTTGCATAGTTCACTCATATTATGCCATGCTTATCATTTAAGAATGGACACTTGCATTCATGTACCTTATCCCTAACATGAGAGTGTTTTTAACCACAAAGGCTTGTGACTATCGATTCTAAATCCCTATAAATCACATCTAGCCTATATGTCACATTTATTGGATCTTGAACCTTAAACCGACCTAGTCCTATGAATGTGCATTCTTGTGAATCAATAGCATTGCTATCCCTTGTCTATCTAATTTTCTAAGTATTTTCGTTGAAATACCTTGGATTAAGTTTTAGCAAGCACTTTTAAAAAATTTCACAAAAAACTTAGACCTTTTGTTTGCTCCTTGGTGACTTGAGTTTTCTAATTTAGTGCCATGCTCATGATTGTTTCCCGCGCATTCCATACATTCCTTAAACATATTGTCAAGTTTTAAGTGTGGAGTCAAAAACAAAAGAGAGTGAAAAATAGGCCCCAACAAAAAAATGCTTCATTTTCATGGTCAAAAGAGGGCAAAGCCCCGACTAAAAACTTTCTCGAGTACTAGAGAAGTTTTGATCTTAAACATACAAATGCCGGGGGTTAGGAAGAAAAGTTCCCCCTCGAAAGCATTTGTAGGCCAAAGGCCATTTGAAAAAAAGGAAGAAAAGAAAAGAAAATAAGGAGCACTTAAAACTTGACTTTATGTTCTTCCATCATCCTACATTTGCGCGGGATTCATCATTTGCATTGTGTGCTAGTTCGAATGACTCTTGGACGATCCATGTGCTTGCACGGGAGTTCTCAATTGGTCTATGCATGTTTATTAAGAAACTCTAGTGTCAAACTCCTCTTCCCTTATGGATTACGGCTTAAGCGCCTAAAACTTGAGAATGAGTTCCTTGTCGCAAGCCCATGGACTAGACCTAGCTAGCATAGGTGAGCGGTTGACACTCTTTTGTGCAAAACTATTAACTTTGCTTCATTGTATTGCCTTGAAAATGAGTGGAACTTTGGATGAGACATTTGATAGCTCTAGTATTGATGATCTTGAATGCACAACCTCATAGGTACTTAAATGGTTCAAAAGTCTTTTGATGATATTGTGATGGTAGTCCTAGCTTGAGGTGAGGGATTTGTTTTGAGAAATCCTCGCCTTGGTTCAGCACTCTTGCATTCATTCTCATGGGATATGTGCATATGGGATTTGTGAGTATTCCCATTTCTGAAAACTCTCACGAGACTATAACTCGTCCACTAGGGTAGCCTAGGGGTTTAAAGGCTTAATTCATACGCTAAATGCATTCGTAACGCCTACGAAAAGGAGCTAGTTAGATTGTACATACTTGTCATTTACCTTTCAATAACATGTTTAGGAATAATGATCGAGACCTTGTGAAATCTAGTGAGGCAAATATACGAAAAACATAGCACCACTAGCATTTCGACATTTGCATGACCTTGACATATTTTCATACTTTGTTCGGGACGAACAAAACTTAAGTGTGGAGTGTTGATCAGTCGAGTTTTCGACTGATTTATGACCATTTTTCACTATAGTTTTGGGTCGTTTCTGATATTATTTTGATGTCATTTGACCTCTATCTCTACATTTCAGGTAGAAAACAAGTTTCCCCCAAAGTCGAAGCCAAAATATGAAAACTCGGGGGAAAACTGATGATTTAGAGCAAAACCGAGTAGATTAACCTTTGCAGCTTGTTATGGACGCCCAGGGCTCATACAATGTCCGATTTGGCTGATCTTTACCTTGTTGGAAAGGTATTGCAAAGGGCTACAACTTTGTAGTTGACAACAAGACCAAATTTGGAATGGAAGATTACCAAAAAGGCCGGGGAAGTTCCAGCCGATCGGCTGAAATCAGCCAGCCGACCGGCTGAACTCTGCTGCTTCAAACGATGCCCACGGCCATTCCCAGATGACCGACTGAGAATCCAGCCGACCGGCTGAACTCTGCTGCTTCAAAAACCCTACCCGAGGCTATAAATAGAAAGAGGGCTTTTTGACTAAAGTGTGGAGGTTTTTGGGGAGAAGAAGATTGGAAAAGAGGCTCATCCAAGATCATCAATCAACATCCAACAAAGGAGAAGTGAAGATCAAAGGGAGACATTAGGATTAACCATCCTATTTCTATTCCTCTTCTCTTCTCATTTGTTGTTGCTATAAACCCTACTCACACCATGTTGTCTTACATGATGTGTGAGTAGTGGATCTTGTGTTTTGAGGGTTTTATGACTCTCCTTGGTACTCTTTGATCACATATATACATTGATATTCATATGGATGATTGTTGATTAGATTTTCTCTTGTGTTATGAATGTTATGCACTCTAGGTGTTTGATAAAATGCCTAAGTGACAACTTGGACTAAAACTTGAACTAAAACTTGAACCTAGGACTTGGAAACCCTTGGGGATAGTTCTAGGATGGAGAAAATGATCTATATCTTAAATCATGTAAGTGAACCTTAGGATATGGATGCTTGACTTAGGATTGAATGTTTGATTTATTGGAGTTAGTCATTGAGCGAATCATCAATTAATCCCATCTAATGGTGTCGAATTCATGTTCTCTATGCACTTCATATATGACATGCTACTAAGTGTTTTAGTAAATGCCTAAGTAACATGTTGAATCTAGTTTGGATAATAGAGAATATGATCCTATCTAATGTATGCATTTGTTGTTAACTAGGACTCGAGTTCATAGTAGTTATTACCTTAGGAAGAGATTCCAAGGATAATGGTGCTATGGAATGAACCAATTATCTCGAGAGAGTGAGGTTCGAGCTATAAGAGAGCTTGGCTAAGACTAGATTAACATAAACATTGGTCTACCTTAGTCTTAGCTAGGTTTTCTACAATGCATGGGTAGGAAGTGAACTAGTCCTCGAGTTCATGGTATTTATTGCCATGGAATGAACCGAGAGGTTCGAGCTTTAAGAGAGTTTGGCTAGGAATAGATTCAAGTGACAGTTGGTCTATCCTAGTCTAAACTAGGTTTAATACTATTTGACTACCATGAAATGTTTGAATATCGTGTATGTGATCATTGAAAAATTGCCAAGGAGGGGAGTAATCCCTCGAAACACCACTTACTTATCTTTCATCCCTAATTACTCGCCACATAGGATTTAGATATGTATACTCCCTTACACATTTTGGGTTTAGAATATCCGAACGGAAACACAATCTTGAATAGTGCATGTGCCTTGCTTGCTCCTCTTGGTTCGACCCGGTACTTTACCGGTTAATATATATGTTTTGACTAAATTCGATCCTCTCTTCATTGATACTATTTAGAGGTGAAAAAGAATAGTTCGTCAATCCACAAGATTATCTCCAGTATCCTTAACTCGCAGCTGCTCTCACTGCTTCCCCTAGTGATCAACCGTGAACAATCAGGGTTCATGCCAGATAAGAGTATGGTTAAAGCCATTGCTTTGGCTCATGACTTCACTTGTCATATCAACAATGGCCGACAAGGAGGTAATATCATTTTAAAAATTGACATGTTTAAAGCCTATGACCGTGTTTCGTGGTTTTTTCTACTAAAGTCTATGCAGGCCATGTGATTTAATCAAACATGGTGCAACCTTATTTATCGGCTTATTTCAAATTGTCGGTACTCAGTCTTATGGGATGGATATGCCTATGGGCATTTCAAATCTAATCAAGGAGTCCGACAAGGTGATTGACGCGCGTCGTCTAACGCGTCAAACTTGTATTTATTATCTCCTACAAACAGCTAGTTAGTGGCAAGCAGGGTCGAGCCTAAGAGAGCTTGTTTGGAAGTTGAATCTGTAGACAATAAAAGAAAAAGGGGGGGGGGGGAGTGACAGAACCGCTCGTCGTCAAAGCGATTTGTACAAATAAATTTATAATAGTCCGCTACTCGCAACTATACTACTGGGTAGTACTTGGTAAGTAGGGGTCGAACCCAGAGGAATTAGGGGGATAGGTTATTCTTTAAGGGATTTGTTCAGCGAAGGAGCGTGTTTTAGGTTGGTTGAGGTTTTAGTGCTAACAACTACGTGACTTTTTAGTTGGTTTTGGTTTTGAGTGCTGAAAAGTAAATTACAGAAAAGTAAATACTGAAATTAAAAGCGAAGACTTACAGTGGGTGATGCGTGAATTGCAAGTCCTCCGGATTGTGAGCGGTTGATGGTTGCAGTTGATTGAACAATAAAAGTAAAGACAAAGGGGATTCTGTGATTGCAAGAGAAGTATTCGGTCTTAGGGGGCCTTGTATTATATCCTGTTCATTCTTTTAGTAACCCTTCTGAGTATTCAAACGTGTATCGAGGCCCTTTCGTAGCGCTCAATTTGCCACACTGTTTGTAAACCCTTGTTCTACTTCAGACTAATTCCTCCTTTCGAAGTATCTTAGCCTTTTGTGCATCCATTTGGTCCCTTTGGTCCAGTTTCCAAATGGTTTTAAAGATAGATCGAACTCCTCAGATGAGCTTTGCCCTTTCGTAGCATCCACTTACCCGAGTATGTTCACGACTTCCCACAGAAGAGTTTTGCCCTTTCGTAGCTTCCACTCAACCTTGGAAAGTCTGACCTTATAAATGGCACATAGAACAAGTTTTGAATACAGAGAAAAGAAACTAAACGAAGTAAAACATTTTATAAAACAAGAACTCCCCTTCAACCGAATGAAGAGTTTAGTTACGAATATCCATAGAGTTGGACATCATAACTAAATACTTGGGGATTTGGAAAAGAATACTCAAGAACCGACAAGAGTAAAGAGAGAAGAGAAAGAGATTACTCAAGAACAAACAGGAGTAACTCTTGAACTGTAACTGAAAGCTTGAGTACTCAAGAACAAACAGGAGTACTCAAGATCGAACTAAAGTATTTGAGAACAAACTGAACTTTTATTTATATCAAAACCAAACTTTACAAAGTAACAAACTTAGAGAGAGAAGTGGAGTGTGGTGTGTTGTGATTGCTTATGGCTTTTGAAATGAGGAGGGATGGCTTGGTATTTATAGCCATGGAGGAGAGGAATGGATGGCCAAGATGAGGGCATGTGGTTTAGCATCCAAGGGTGGAGAGGAGGGGAAGAGGAGAGGAAGACAAGTGTCACAAGGGGAGAGGAGAAGGCAAAGCCGCCGCCGGCTTTTGGTGTGGATGGAGAAGGATGTGACATGTGGTGGTGTGGGAGAGGAGGAGGGGTGGATGTGAGGAGAAAGCCGCCGGTCCATGTGGCATGAGGAGAGTGGTTGTGAGTTTTGTGCAGTTTGCACAAAACTATCGGTGTATTCCAGCTCCGGATTGTCTTCGGTTTCTCTTCGGTTTGATTTGTTTTGAATGATTCCATGTCAGGATCTTTAGATTTCTTCATTCAGCGTCTGATCTTGACCTTGGATTGTCTCCTGATATATTTTCTGTGCTAAAAGCTCTTCCTTAGCGTGTATTCTCTCTAAGCTCTGAAATACCCTGTAGAAATGTATCGGGACTAAAACATCGAAGTTAGATAGACAAACAGTCTAATTTGGTGGGTTTAACTGTGTTTATGATTCATACAATTGTGGTCCATCAGATAACCCCACACTTTTAGTTGTTCGTCCCGAACAATGCTTTATAAGGGCGTTACTAAGTAAGTTGGTTAAAATATGAAAATAAGATTGTGGTACTCGATTTTTCCTAATTCATGCATTACTACTTGTTACTAAATTAAACTGCGTAAATAAGTAGAAGAAACTTGATACTTGTACCTTCGTGCTGAGATGCAAATTATTTCGGATGTTTCGGGAGATAGCCCTTTTCAGGCTCCTGGACTACACCTTCGGGACCGTCTCGCACTATATGGTTTTCTTGTAGCTTTCTCTAGCACGTGATTCGATTCGGGTTTCAGTGAGTTGAGCCTTTTCTTGATTTTTTTCTTTTTTCTTTCTTCTTCTTTGGCGATGGACTGCTTTTTGTAGTGATTTGCCTTTAGCTTTTGATTTGACGTTGTTGAGTGCTTCACTTTTGCTCGGTTAAAACCTTCACATTTTTGGGCCTTAGGCCTCTTTTGATTTTCTTCTTTGAGTTTTTTGCTTCTTTGTGACTTGCTAGTCCATCTTGTTTTTTGCCTTCTTGGGAGGTCCAATCATCGCCCGCAAGCATATGGAAATACCTCCCCGCTCCTCTCATCTTTGTTGTTTCGCGCGGGTCAAGATGAGGGTCGCTCATCTATTTTCTCAGCTACTTTGACTAGAGAGAGGACGGTTTGATTCCCGTCCTTGCCTTTTACATAGATGCTTCAAGGCAGAGTTGACTTCAATTATTCACCGAAACCTGAAGTGCAGCCTCCACTGACTTCGAAAACCATATAGTTTGATCTGATCCTTCAAGTGCTTGCCAAGCCTCTCTAGGGCAATTTCTATCAACTCCACATCCCTAGGTTATCTCGGCACAAAGGACAAATGAGAAGTTACATTCTAAGTTTTTAAACAGTTGAATTTTCACAAGGTTGATGCATGAATTATGATCTATCTTTTTCACATTCTCAAGTTCATATTTTCAAAAAGATATTATTAAAAAAGAAAAGAAAAACATGCAGATGGTTCTCACCCCACACTTTTGAACGAAGGCGTGCCTTAGTTCAAAAGTCATGCAAATATATACAAGAGAAGGAAATGACATTAAGGAAAAAGAAGAACAGAACTCCCTTTTACTGTGTCGTGCAAACGACATGGCATGAGGCTGGATAATCGAGGGAGTCTGGCTGGGGCCTCGAACTCTCAGCGCAGGCCCGGTAAATTCACGGAAGCTGCCTGGCTGATCCGGTCTTGCTCCAAACTTAATTCCTACATGAAAGATATTCCTTCTATACAAAAAGTGGGTGAGAGCGCTTATTGGAAATTTAAATGACAGAAAATAAAGTGCAGAAAAGTAAGATAGTGTCGGGTTACCTCCCGACCAGTGCACTTGTTTAACGTCGTTGGCTCGACAGTACCTCGTTCTTGATCATTGGTTGGGGTCCCATGGGTGGCTTAAGTCGAATTTTGCCACTATTCCTGTGTTGATTCTAGCCTTCTCCTTTCCTGAGTTCTTGGGGAATGATGTGCTTGGGTCTCGTTCCCATTGTTTTAGTGATTTCTTTTTCCATTGTTTTTGAGAAGGCGAGGGGACTTTGACCATAACTGCTGGTCTTGTTACTTTTTTGGTCTCCTTGGGAAGGTTGGAATTCCGTGTATCCTATTCTGAGATAGGTATAATGTCTGGCGGCTTTTTTGTATCCGTGCGGCTCTTATCAATGTAGAAGTATGCAATTTTGCCGCCGAACTTAAGCGATAATGAGCCCTTGCCCACATCGATTCGTGCTTTAGTAGCGTAGAGGAATGGTCGTCCCAATATTATTGTTGGAGGGTCGTCTTCGTTGGTCTCTCCTGTTGGTATTATATAAAAGTCTGCAGCAACGGCGAGCTCTCCCACATGGAGTATTACATCCTCCAATTCTCCAATTGAACAGATGCACGACTTATCTCCTAGCTCGATATTCGACCTGGGTGGTTTCAACGGACCAAGTCCTAATAAGTAATATAAAGAAGAAGGCATGGCGTTGACAGCAGCCCCAAGATCGACTAAGCACTTATGAATCTGTGTTTCACCGATAACACAAGTGACTGTAAAGGCTCCTGGGTCTTTATTTCTTTCTGGTTGTGACCCATGATCTGATGTGAGGGCTTTTTCTATTGTCGGGCCATTCTGCCCACTCCTTGGTTTAGGGTTTGTATAATCGTTCCCCTTAATATTTTGCTTCGAAGCATAAATATTAGTTGGTGCGCCATCCCATCCAGATGCTGGTATGTCAGAGTGTGTGATTGGCGGGGGTGTTATACAGACGGTGAATGCATACCGTCCATTGTCAGCATGCGTGACCCATGTTTTGCCATTATTGGGTCGATCTTCTTCTTGATTCCAATCAGGACGATGCCTACGGGTGAAGTGTTTGTTGGTAAGTTGGTAAGTTGGGGATCGTACTACTTCTCCCAGTGTGTTTGACTTCCTTATCATGCTGATATTTGCTTTTGGATTTTGGATAGTCTGTGAAGGAAGTCTGCCAGGTTCACTAGTGAGTGTTGACATTGCTGTGGCGAGCTGGGACATTTGTTTGGTTAGTTCTGAAATTGCCCCATCAGTTTTTGCCTGGTATTGGTGTAGCGAAGTACCCAATTGATTTATGTTTCCTGCCAGCTCCTTCATTGTGTCATTGAGCGACTTGCTTGGTTCCTGCTGTTTGTTCGGGCTGACTTGGTACTGAATTGGTCCTTTTTGCTGATATTGGCCTGCTGATTGAGTGTTCTGGTTATACTGCCGGTGGGGGTGTTGGTAGAACGACTGAGCTAGTTGAGGGACAGCTGGCTGTGTCTCCTTCTGAAGATAGTTGTTGTTACGCCAGCTTGGGTTGGTTGTTTGACCGTACTGTCTGTTTTGTCCGGCTCTGTCATTGTTGTTGTTGTTGTATCCTTGGTATCCTCCCACTACATTTACTTCTGCAGGTTCCTCTTCTATTAATGTTGGGCATGTGTCAGTTTTGTGCTCCGTAGAACCACAAAATTCACAAGGTTTTACAGGAACTGGCTGTCTTCGTATGATCTGAATCATCATCTCTTTTAACTGTTTCATCTCTTCAGTTATGGAGTTTACTGATGTTTCGGCTTGTGCTACCTTTTTTGATCGAGAGAATTCATCTTGACGAGCAGTCTCTTCTCTAAATCGGGCATTTTCAGCAACGTTGGCGATGAGATTCCTTATGCCACTCAATGATAGATTCATCATGGATCCTCCCGCTGAGGCATCCAAGAGCATTTTGTCTAAGGGTCTTAATCCATCAATGAGGTATTCGATGGCGAGTTTCTCGGGCAGTCCAAGGGTACAGCAGCTCCTTTCTAGGTGATTGAATTTTTCCAGGTAATCGTACATGGTTTCATTAGGACCTTGTTTGATTTCCTGTAGTTGCCTCCTTACTTGCATTGCTCTTCCCGCCGGATAGTATTTGTCTAAGAATTTCTTCTGCATCTGAGCCCATGTTCTGATGCTTCCGGAAGGCAATGAAAGGAACCAATCGTTTGCCGAGTCTATGAGGGAAAAATAGAACGCCTTTAACTTGAAGTCGTCCATATTCACTCGATTGGGTTTTAGGTTTTGGCAAATTCCATGCAGGCGTTGGAGGTGAGTTGTAGCGGATTCTCCTTGAGCTCCTGAGAATTTTGGCAAGCTGTGGGCCACTGACGCGTTGATGGTTATGTTTTCTAGTTCAGGGCTCTCGTAAATGCACCACGGCTGTGTTTCGAAGTTAGGGGCATTTAATTCTCCCATAGTAGGTTCACGATAGTTGTTGTCCCCATAGTAGTCGTCGAAGACAGGTTCTTGCCTAGGTATTTGTCGGGGTTGGGGGTGTGGTGGATAACTAGGGGGTTGTACTGGACCAGCTGCATTTCGGTCCTCGGGTGGTTCATGGTTTCTTCGGGCGGCCTCCCTATCACGAGCTCTTCTGTTTCTGATGAGTTGTTCCGGATCATCGATGAATGGAACCTCATCATTTCGATCGTACAGGTTTATTTCTTCGTCATCCTGATAGTCATGGTGGCTTTCTTCGCGAGACATGGTTATTTTGAAGCGATTTTGATTCGAAGAACTTATCCGATGACTAATTCCCCGGCAACGGCGCCAATTTGACAGAACCGCTCGTCGTCAAAGCGATTTGTACAAATAAATTTATAATAGTCCGCTACTCGCAACTATACTACTGGGTAGTACTTGGTAAGTAGGGGTCGAACCCAGAGGAATTAGGGGGATATGTTATTCTTTAAGGGATTTGTTCAGCGAAGGAGCGTGTTTTAGGTTGGTTGAGGTTTTAGTGCTAACACTACGTGACTTTTTAGTTGGTTTTGGTTTTGAGTGCTGAAAAGTAAATTACAGAAAAGTAAATACTGAAATTAAAAGCGAAGACTTACAGTGGGTGATGCGTGAATTGCAAGTCCTCCGGATTGTGAGCGGTTGATGGTTGCAGTTGATTGAACAATAAAAGTAAAGACAAAGGGGATTCTGTGATTGCAAGAGAAGTATTCGGTCTTAGGGGGCCTTGTATTATATCCTGTTCATTCTTTTAGTAACCCTTCTGAGTATTCAAACGTGTATCGAGGCCCTTTCGTAGCGCTCAATTTGCCACACTGTTTGTAAACCCTTGTTCTACTTCAGACTAATTCCTCCTTTCGAAGTATCTTAGCCTTTTGTGCATCCATTTGGTCCCTTTGGTCCAATTTCCAAATGGTTTTAAAGATAGATCAAACTCCTCAGATAAGCTTTGCCCTTTCGTAGCATCCACTTACCCGAGTATGTTCACGACTTCCCACAGAAGAGTTTTGCCCTTTCGTAGCTTCCACTCAACCTTGGAAAGTCTGACCTTATAAATGGCACATAGAACAAGTTTTGAATACAGAGAAAAGAAACTAAACGAAGTAAAACATTTTATAAAACAAGAACTCCCCTTCAACCGAATGAAGAGTTTAGTTACGAATATCCATAGAGTTGGACATCATAACTAAATACTTGGGGATTTGGAAAAGAATACTCAAGAACCGACAAGAGTAAAGAGAGAAGAGAAAGAGATTACTCAAGAACAAACAGGAGTAACTCTTGAACTGTAACTGAAAGCTTGAGTACTCAAGAACAAACAGGAGTACTCAAGATTGAACTAAAGTATTTGAGAACAAACTGAACTTTTATTTATATCAAAACCAAACTTTACAAAGTAACAAACTTAGAGAGAGAAGTGGAGTGTGGTGTGTTGTGATTGCTTATGGCTTTTGAAATGAGGAGGGATGGCTTGGTATTTATAGCCATGGAGGAGAGGAATGGATGGCCAAGATGAGGGCATGTGGTTTAGCATCCAAGGGTGGAGAGGAGGGGAAGAGGAGAGGAAGACAAGTGTCACAAGGGGAGAGGAGAAGGCAAAGCCGCCGGCGGCTTTTGGTGTGGATGGAGGAGGATGTGACATGTGGTGGTGTGGGAGAGGAGGAGGGGTGGATGTGAGGAGAAATCCGCCGGTCCATGTGGCATGAGGAGAGTGGTTGTGAGTTTTGTGCAGTTTGCACAAAACTATCGGTGTATTCCAGCTCCAGATTGTCTTCGGTTTCTCTTCGGTTTGATTTGTTTTGAATGATTCCATGTCAGGATCTTTAGATTTCTTCATTCAGCGTCTGATCTTGACCTTGGATTGTCTCCTGATATCTTTTCTGTGCTAAAAGCTCTTCCTTAGCGTGTATTCTCTCTAAGCTCTGAAATACCCTGTAGAAATGTATCGGGACTAAAACATCGAAGTTAGATAGACAAACAGTCTAATTTGGTGGGTTTAACTGTGTTTATGATTCATACAATTGTGGTCCATCAGGGAGGTTTAGCAGTGTGAGTGCAAAAGAGAAAACACAAAGAAGGTTTCAATCAGAGAAGATATTCAGCTTAGGCTTTCTATTGTGACACGTTAATCATAGACATCTAATGATCAAATTCCAAGTTTGTGTGGTTTTTCCGACAAAGGTAACAACCCTAATGTTGAGGCATTGGCCTCACATGTTTTTAATGATTGACAAACCGGTTTAATGGTTTACTTGAGTTTCTGTTAGTCAGGAACTTACTGGAGCATTCAAGGACGTGATGCTGGACTTGAGTACCTGTGGAAGTCTCCGATCAACCAAGAACCTGAGTATAGGTCAAGTCAACGGAGCAGTTGAGCAGTTGAGGTCAACGGAGCAGTTGAGCAGTTGACAAGGGAGTCAAAGACATCATGGAGTGATGGCACGTCCCCACTACACGTCAAGGAGATCATGGGCTGGCAGTTACAAGCCATGATCTGTGGCAGTTACTGAAGAACCTATATAAGCTAGATCAAGCTCTTCAGTGACGCGCGCCTTCCACATACTTCCGAGTGAGCTTTCCAAGTGGAGTTTCCCAGAGTGAATATCGAGCGAGCTGTGCGAGTGATATTCAGTGAGATCGAGCTATTCTTGATCAGTGCCGGAAAGCGACGGAGGTGCCGGAGACTACGACGACGTCGACGAGACAATCAGGGAAGTAGTCAGATTTTGCTTGTATAAGTCTAGGTTCATTTATACAGAATAGGCAAGTTTTGTACCCACTGAGTGTATAGATTAAATAGTAATAAAAGCTATTTAAGTTTATTCTGCTGCGTATTTAGTTTGAGTAATTATCTGCATACAAAGCTAGGTTCTTTACAGTCCCGATCTTTGTCAAGTCTCTGACTTTTAATCTTAAGTCTCTGACTTACTAACCACGATCCTATCAATTGGTATCAGAGCCGCAAGGTTCTAGATTTTGGTTAGCTTTGCAGGTATGTCAGGAGATTCGTTCTCAAATCCTCCGAAGCTGAAGCCGGGTGAGTATGAGACCTGGGCACTCAGATTTGAAGTTCACGTCATGGCTTATGACGGGGAAGTTTGGCAAATCATTGAGCAAGGACAGCAGTATGTCTACATGGAGGGCAGTGAAACAGATCTCAAGCCAAGGGTCATGTACACTACGGAGGACTATAAGAAACTCGAAAAGAATGCAAGAGCATTACGAGTTCTTCACAACGCTTTGGAACCTGGAGACCTCAAGAAAGTTGTTTAGTTCAGGGACCCGAGTGATATTTGGGACTCACTCAAGAAGATATATGAAGGATCCAAGGATGTGAAGAGAAACAGAATTCTTGCTGTTCAATCCGAATTCAACTCCCTGAGACAAGTGAAGAACGAGCCCCTACACGAATATCATTCCAGATTTCAAGGATGTCTGTCTACACTCAATAATCTCGGAAAGAAATATAACAATTGGGAAATCACCCACAGATTCTTGCAAGGATTGAGTCCGGCGTGGGATGATATCTCAAGGACATTGGCTGCACTTCCGACTACAAAGGAGAACTCCCTGGAAGAACTGGTTGCTGAGTTGGATAGTAACAAGACCATTGAAGATGTCAAACTGGAAAGTCGAAAACCTCAGAAGGCTGCTCGACAAATTGCGCTGGTAGGTGAGAATTCCAGATACCAGAAGTTCAAAGGAAAGGATTACCGCAGAAACAAAGGAAAGGAATCCTTAAGGACAGAGGAACTGAACGTGATGACCAAGGCTCTCAGAGTCACAGACGACAAGGACTCAGGAAGGAAATCCAGTAACAGAAATAACCAGAAGAACGTGGAATGCTTATACTGTAAGAAGAAGGGTCATTACAGAAAAGATTGCTACAAGCTCAAAAATGATGAGGCTCGGACTGAGCGGAATCAGAAGGAGGATAACAAAGGGAAGAAAGCCATGTTTGCATGGGGAGACTCTGATGAAGACAAAAACATGGGAGACCTGAGAAGAAACGTATGTCTGATGGCAAAAGGAAGTTCATCAAATTCAGAAACCTCATCGGCAACCTCTTCGTCTAGGAAGACATCCTCCAAGGAATCACCTACAGATGTAAGTTCTAATGATTCACATTCTGGTTATTACTCAAGCTCTCAGTGCATTACAGTTATCAAGAAACTTATTCTCAAGGCTGAGGAGCTGAAGGCTATCGTGGCTGATCAAGACGAACAGATGAAATCGCTGTTCGAGGAGAATCATCAACTGTCCATAAAGATCCAGCGACTTGAGAAAGCAGCAGGAAAAAGGGCAATTGGAACAGATGATCAGTTCTATGACTCTCCAAAAGGAAAGGAGAAGCAGAAGTCAAAGACCAAGCCTAGTCTCGGCTATGGAGAAGTGTCTATTGCAAAACCTATGCAAAGACAGGTCCAACAGAGAACCACTCCCAGACTGAAGGTTGACTTAGATGAGTCAAAAACCTATGGAAAAGGTTATCATATTTGGGAGAAACTCAAGCGAAGGAACAGTCCAGTTCCTATCAACTTTGAGAAATAGAAGAAGAAGGTTTCTGAGTCAAAGGATGTAGATTTCAGAAAGCAAAAAGTCTGCTTTCACTGCGGAAAGGAAGGACACAGTCGGAGAAAATGCAAAGGACGGAAGAGCATTTCCAAGAAAGTATCAGAAGCATCAAGCTCCGAGTCTGGAACATCCTCAGGATCCAAGAGGAGTGGAAAACCTGGAACAGTGAACGACCCGTCAAGTTCAAGAGAAGTCAAGGACTTCTCTCGCTCAAAAGCTGTTCCAAAAACTCATGTTTCTAACCCTAAAAACTCATCTATCTTACCTTCTAAACCCAAAAAGGCTAAGCTTGTTTGGGTTGCTAAGAACTGATTGTTCGTGTGCAGGTCGAGAGAGGGACAGGTTCATGGCTAGTTGATAGTGCATGCTCGGGTCATATGACCGGGAAGATGGAACAGTTCTCCTCTCTACGACGTCATTCCGGTGGCTCCATTACTTTTGGAAATGAAAGTAAGTGTGAAGTCATTGGATCAGGTAAGGTACATTTATCAAGCAAGGTTAGTGTCGATAATGTGAGTTTAGTTAATGGTTTGAAGTTTAATTTGCTTAGTGTTTCTCAGTTGTGTCGTGGAGGTAAAAACAAGGTTGTTTTTACAGCTGATGGTTGTTTTGTTAAGAGTGTCTCCACAGGTCAAGTACTTCTGCGTGGGAATTGTGCTAACAGAGTATATTTTGTGGACCCATTGTTTGATCTGGAAGAGTATCTGTGTCTGTCCTCAAGAGCAGATGAATCTGAGACGTGGCATCATCGGTTGGGACATGTGAATTTCAGGTTATTGAAGAGGCTGCACAATCAGAATTTGGTAATTGGATTACTGAAGATCAGTGAAGTACCTGATCAAGTCTGCAGTGCATGCACACAAGGAAAGCAGTCTAGAGGATCTTTCCACGCAAAGAATGCAGTCTGTACAGCAAGGGTGTTTGACCTAGTACACATGGACTTGTGTGGACCGATGAGAGTACAATCTCGTCAAGGTAATCGATACGTGTATGTGTTAGTTGATGATTATTCAAGATACACGTGGGTGATTTTTATCAGGTCAAAGGATGAAGTCTTCGATTGCTTCAAGACTTGGGTGAAGCTCGCTGAAAGGAAATTCAGTCTCAAGGTGAAGAGTATCAGATCAGATCACGGTACCAAGTTCGAGAATAGACAGTTTACTGACTCATGCAGTGATTAGGTAATTGATCACAACTTCTCAGTGCCAAGGACTCCACAGCAAAATGGGGTAGTTGAGAGGAAGAATCGGACCCTGGAAGACATGACCAGAACGATGCTTATTGAAAGCAGATTGGCTAGAAGTTTCTGGGCAGAAGCGATGAATGCAGCCTGCTACGTTCTCAACCGATGTTACTTGAGACCAATCTTGAATAAGACTCCGTATGAGTTGCTGAAGGGTCGGAAACCCAACATTTCGCATCTTCGAGTATTCGGGAGTAAATGTTATGTCCACAACAACGGGAAGAATCAACTAGGGAAGTTTGATCCAAGAAGTGATGAAGGAATCTTTGTAGGATATGGTCTGCATAGTAAGGCCTACAAAGTATTCAACAAGAGGACCAAACTGTTCGAGGAAAGCGTACATGTCATCTTTGACGAAGAGTCCATGGGTAACGACTCTGGACATGTTCCTGAGGTTCATGCTGCTGAAGAAGGTGATGATTTTGAGCTGATTCGTCCGAGGCATGTTGCAGTAGTTGATGTTCCAGAGAATCTGGAAACGCCTGAACAACCCATTGCTCAAGTTCCTGAGGTTGAAGAACTCGGAGAGCAAGTTGTACTGAATGGACAAGTCCCTGAAGCTGGTGAAGTCCATGGTGAACCTGAGGGACACCAAGAGACTCAAGAGGTCACTGAGTTAAGAAGAAGTACTCGAGTTAGACAGCCGAGTAGCGCACTTCGCGATTACGTATGTTATGCTGCAGTTAAGGGGAAACAGTTATGAATGCCTTTGTGTCATTGATTGAGCCGAAGACAATTCAAGAAGGACTGAAAGACCCAGATTGGATTCAAGCGATGCAAGATGAGATGCATCAGTTCGAGAGGAACAAGGTTTGGAGACTTGTTCCAAGACATGAGAAACGAAAGGTGATTGGCACCCGCTGGATCCTGAAGAACAAGCTGAATTCCAAGGGCGAAGTAGTCAGGAACAAGGCCAGGTTGGTGGTGAAAGGATACAACCAGCAGGAAGGCATTGACTATGAAGAAACCTTCGCGCCTGTGGCAAGGTTGGAGGCTATCAGGTTGTTGATAGCGTACTCGGTGCAGTTCGGTTTTAAGCTTCATCAAATGGATGTTAAAACGGCGTTTCTGAATGGATATCTCAAGGAGGAAATCTTCGTGGAACAACCTCCGGGATTTGAGGATCCAGATCGTCAGGACTGTCTGTATGTCCTTGACAAGGCCGTCTATGGTTTAAAACAAGCACCAAGGGTGTGGTATGAGCGCCTGTCGGAATATCTGCTAGCTCACGGATATGAGCGAGGTAAGGTACATAAGACATTATTCCTGTTGAGGACTAATAAACATCTACTTATTGTGCAGATATATGTGGACGACATAGTCTTCAGATCCACGAGTGACGAGCTTGTGAAGTCCTTCACAAAATTCATGGAGAACGAGTTCGAAATGAGTATGGTCGGGGAGCTGACTTTCTTTCTTGGTATTCAAGTTAGACAACTAGAGAATGGTACTGAGATCTCACAACAGAAGTACCTGAGTGAAGTTGTGAAGAAGTACGGGTTGGGAGGTTCAAAGAATGTGAACACTCCAAGTTCTCCGAATGAGTCCCTGGTGAAGGATGATGGATCACCAAAGACAGATGCGACGATCTATCGTGGGATGATAGGTTCGTTACTCTATTTAACTGCTTCGAGACCTGACATTATGTTTAGTGTCTGTCAGTGTGCTAGATTCCAAGCTGAACCAAGATAGTCACACGTCAAAGCAGTGAAGCGAATTCTCAGATACTTGAAGGGTACTGAGAAGTTAGTCTTGTGGTATCCAAGGGTCAAGTCCCTCAGGCTAGAAGGATTCACAGACGCAGACTTCGCAGGAGATAGGACTGACCGGAAATCCACATCTGGGATGGCTCAGTTCCTCGGATCTTGCTTGGTGTCATGGGGATCGAAGAAACAGAATTCCGTGGCATTATCAACAGCCGAAGCAGAATATATTGCAGCAGCAGCGTGTTGCGCTCAGATCTTATGGCTTCGTAATCAGCTAAGTGACTTCAACTTACACTTTGATCAAGTTCCTATTTTTTGTGATAATACTAGTGCTATTAGTATTGCAAAAAATCCTGTTCAACATGGTAAATCTAAGCATATAGAAATTAAACATCATTTCCTTAGAGACTGTGTAGAAAAGGAACTAGTCACTAGTAATTTCTGCAGAAGTAAAGATCAGGTTGCTGATATTTACCAAGTCCCTACACAAGGATGCCTTTGAAAAGCTAAGGATGGAACTTGGATTAATGAGCCCACAGTGAGGTACTTCGAGCTTTCTCTCAGTGATTGACTAGATGATAGAGTTCTGAACATGCATATTAGTCATTTACATGAGTGAATTTTTGAAGTCCCTGAGTAGCTAGTAATGTACGTGATATCACTTCCTTGCTAAATCTGATATAGTACATGCATTGTTGAACACGTCTTTTCTTGATGCCCTACATTACTTCCGGATACTGTTGCCAATAGCCCCATGAAGGAAGTAAATGAGACCACCTTATCCTAGTATAAGTCATGAGTGAACATCTGCTATACACCTTCTAGACATGATTATATATATGTGTGATTGAGTGACTTGAATTGTGGTGATTTTACATTATATACCCCTATGGTAAGCCGATCCACCACAATGTCCCTTGTGAAAAATCCATAGTCAGGGAACTGGTCTTGTATTCTCTCAGTCAAGGATTGAATGTCTATGGAGACTGAAGAACTCAACGAGGTATTTGATATATGAAGGAAACAGTTCAGATGGATTTATGGTGAAAAGACAATGTAGCCGTTGTAACGTTGGAAGTCAGACGGTTTAGTGTGATACGTGCACACGAGTTAATAGGAGATAATGACAGGATTTTGAATTTAAAGAGGATTTGAAGTCATCTCTCCACATCCATCCGCTCAACAACTTTCGAAACCCTAAAGCAGAAAATCCGAAATCGTCTTCTCCAGTCGCCTCTTCTCAAGTCACAAGTAACTTTAATGGCATCCAACTCAAGCACCAGCAACATCGACATGTCTGACAGTGGAATGGAGACCTTTACCATTCTGGGAGTTCGCTATGTAGTTCCGAAAGCGGTGGCCGAACTACTTAAACCAAGTAAGTCGAACTCCATAGTTTCAATCTACAGCCCTAAATCTGCGAGATTTATTGAATATTGTGCTAAGGTTGGGGGTATTGGTGAAAGGGAACGAGTTGATGTATCTGGAATTATTAGTAGTGTAAAGGTTGTTAATGTGTTAGAAGAAGTGAAAGACGGAGGCTGTGCATGTGATAGTGGCTTTGTGGAAGGAGAGGAAGAGGAAGTATTTGTTGATGCTGTCCCTGTGAAGAACCCAGAAGGGGTCGCCGAGTCTGGTAACACTGACTACTGGTTCGGATGTTCTGAAGAGAAGGAAGAAATTCCCATGGCTGATGTGTCGTCAGTAGGAGCAGATATGACTGCTGCAAATTAGATGTTAGAAGAATTAGTAGAGATGGGCAAAATTGCTGAGTTCAACATAACTGGAGAAGCTGAGGAAGTAGATTGTGAGATAGTTCAGTCGGCTCCAAGAGTCTCCAAGAGGAAGAAGAAAGAACTACCTCTGAGAATTCAACCAACCAGGGAGACTGGTAAGAGGAAACAAGCAGTAAAGGAAGAATCTGCTCCTGCAAGACTTGTGAAAAGACAAAGGAAATCAAAGTCTGGGAAAGAGATACTGCTGGAGATGGAGTGCTCCGAGGAGTTTCTATTGGAGGAAGGACTGACAGAGGTCCTTGACCTGTTGAAAGCGCAAGGTTGGGAGAACCTATGCGAGATAAAGGACTTCGTATGTCCTGAAGCAGTTGCAGACTTTTACAAAGATCTGAAGCTGACTGATGAACCAGTGCCAAAATTGGCTGTGAATTTCAGGGGGAAGGAATTCACTCTGTCAAGTACTGAGCTGGCAGAGATGTTAGGGATAGAGCATGAGGGTTTCAGCCACTTCTGCAAAACAAGTGTCTGGCCCAAGGACGTTGCCAATAAGAAGCAACTGGTGAAGAAGATCTGTCAACTGGATTCAGTTCAGAAAGGGATGGGGATCAGCACTCAGTGCATGGAGCCTACCGTCAAGATCCTGCATAAATTGCTAGTGAGCAATTTTATGCAGAGGGGAGTGAAGCCCTCCTATGTTCAACATCAGGATCTTCTGGTCTTGGACAAGCTGCTGAGCAGGGAAAGAATCAACCTACCCAAGCTGATGATTCACCAGATGGATCACCTGAAGAACCTGACCCAGATCGGGTACTCAAGGGTAATTAAGAAGGTTCTTCAGAAACACAACCTTTATGAGGTTGTATCTGATGAGGAGCAGATGGTGAAGGACTTTGATCCTGAAATGTTCAGGAAGATGAACTTGGTTAAAGACCAAGTGGAGGGATGGATCAAAGCTCCAGTTCAGGAACCTAAGCCGAAAGCTAAACCAGTCCTGAAGGACATTGAGGAGGAAGATGAGGATGAATCTCAAGATGATGGAAATCAGAGGTGGGCACTTCTGGAGCAGGGAATCGTTGATATTCGGAGGGACCTGAGAGGTCTTAAGGCAGAGGTAAGGGCAATGAAGGAAGCGATCAGTGAAGTGCATGAGGCACTCATAACTCTGGTTGAGAAGCTGTGAAGAACTTCAGTCCCCGGGATGATCTCCTTTGCTCTGAGAATGCCGAGATCAGTTCCTATCATGAGATTTCCCAATCCTTGCTATCCCACCATGTCATTTCCTTTTGTTTCTGAGTGTGAACAAATTCTGTTCAACATGCGTGCTATGATTATCTAATTTATCTTCGAAGTTTTATGAATGCCTTACTTCGCTACTCCGAACTTCAAGATTTTACTCATGTTCTTGACTGCTGTGTATGTTGATTAACTCTTCTTTGATAATGTCAAAAGGGGGAAGGGTAGAAGTATCAACTGAGGGGGAATATACAATCTGAGGTTCCTGAGTAGAAATACCTGTGTAGGGAATCGACTTAATATGATGTTTATCAAGTTTCTGAGTGTGCAGGAACTTAGGGGGAATGTGTTCCCAAGGAGAATAGGTTCTCAATCGATGCTGTGTGCATGTTTTACATCTATTAAGTGCGGTCTTGGTATTTCTCTCTCAATGGTTTGTCATCATCAAAAAGGGGGAAATTGTTGAGGCATTGGCCTCACATGTTTTTGATGATTGACAAACCGGTTTAATGGTTTACTTGAGTTTCTGTTAGTCAGGAACTTACTGGAGCATTCAAGGACGTGATGCTGGACTTGAGTACCTGCGGAAGTCTCCGATCAACCAAGAACCTGAGTATAGGTCAAGTCAACGGAGCAGTTGAGCAGTTGAGGTCAACGGAGTAGTTGAGCAGTTGATAAGGGAGTCAAAGACATCATGGAGTGATGGCACGTCCCCACTACACGTCAAGGAGATCATGGGCTGGCAGTTACAAGCCATGATATGTGGCAGTTACTGAAGAACCTATATAAGCTAGATCAAGCTCTTCAGTGACGCGCGCCTTCCACATACTTCCGAGTGAGCTTTCCAAGTGGAGTTTCCCAGAGTGAATATCGAGCGAGCTGTGCGAGTGATATTCAGTGAGATCGAGCTATTCTTGATCAGTGCCGGAAAGCGACGGAGGTGCCGGAGACTACGACGACGTCGACGAGACAGTCGGGGAAGTAGTCAGATTTTGCTTGTATAAGTCTAGGTTGATTTATACTGAATAGGCAAGTTTTGTACCCACTGAGTGTACAGATTAAATAGTAATAAAAGCTATTTAAGTTTATTCCGCTGCGTATTTAGTTTGAGTAATTATCTGCATACAAAGCTAGGTTCGTTCTTTACAGTCCCGATCTTTGTCAAGTCTCTGACTTTTAATCTTAAGTCTCTGACTTACTAACCACGATCCTATCACCTAAGTATCCCGACAAAGGTGATACACTACAATCTAACCCAACAAAGGTGTTAGACTTATAGTTCTTTCCTAAACACAATAATCCGACAAATGTATTATCAAGCTTAGGTGTTACAATCTACCTTTACGACAAAGTTTTTAGTAGATATAAACGATAAGAATTGGTTGGCAAACTATGCTTTACGACAAAGTTTTCACTTAATCTAACAATTCAATTCATAGGATTAAGAACAAGAACTAGTAAAACATGAAATTGCATTAAGAAAAGAGTCTCAAAACGTAGTCACAATAAATGAAACCCTAAACTGAAATAAGAAAATTAGCTACTCATAGCCATAACAAAAACACAAATATTATTGAATGAAAATAGAAAATTCTCTTCTCTGGTCGAAAGCTTCGCATTCTCCTCAAGAGGTGTCTTTAAAAGTAGGAGGTGATGTAGAAAGATGGAAACCCTTCTCCAAACCCTTAATTTATAAGTTTTTGGGTTTCTAAATCTGTTTTTGAGCCCAAATTGCCAATTCTCGAAATTGCTGACATCAATAAGTATGTTGATGATGTCATCATCACGCCCAAGGAAAACGTTGCGGCCGCTCCCAGTGTTGACGTTATCGGTATTGCCGCACCCAGCGTTGACGTTAGCAATGCACTAATGTCTTCCTTGGGTGCGGTATCCACTGACTTGGTTTTCCTCTTTGTGCGCAGCAGTTATGACTTCGACTCTCGATTAGAGCTTCTAAATGACCTCAGATGCTCTTGGTGTGAACTAGAGAGTTGTAGAGAATTGAGTCAGCTACACAATGACATGTTGCTAATAATTTTCTGATCAGTGGTCGATTCCCTGTACTCCGTCAAACCTATAAAGGTCTTTTCTAATGGAGAATACTACCAAGAGGAGGTCTCCGAAGAAGAAGAAGACCTTGAATCTAATGCCTCGAGGGAAAAATGGGAACAAGAAATGGAGGATGAATTATGGAGAACCGCCGCCACCGAAACTTGGGTATGGAATGGTGAGTCTTGTCACGAATACAAGATGCCATGCAAAAGTGAAGCACCCTTCACTACTAGCACATCTCAAGATCATTCAAATGGGAATACACAAGAGTTCACCATTCCATCACTGCCCCGGTTCTCCGATGAGGAATTCTTCAATGATGATGCCTCTTACATTGAGGAAATACCTTTTGTTGATGATGAAGAATTCCTCCCTCCCGCTATAGAAGAGCCTAAATGTGAATCCCAACTTCTTGATGATGATAAGATTGAGGAAGAGGTTATGGTGCAAAAAGGACTCCAAGGGTATAAGGACTTTGTTGAGGTCTACATGGAAGAAATGAAAGAACAACCTCGCATACAAGAGAAAATAAGTTTAGAGAAGGATATTGAGGGATGGGCACCCATGGATGCAATTGAAAAACTCAAGGAGGGGATGCCCATCATTCTCGAGACAAGTTATGAAGACCCTTTCTTCACTACTTCGTCTCGAGACAAGTTTTGGAGCTTCTTGCTAAATTTTCCAAGATTATTCGGAAAAAGCTCCCATGACCCTTTATTTCTTAAGGGATCTTCATACTTGAAGGGGTCAAAATCCCAAAGGAAAGTCCATTGTAGACTTGATGGGAAGAAATTCAAATGGGATTTGAAGGTGCATTGACACGACCAAATCCAAGGCCCCGTGAGAAGGGATCCTAGCAAAGGACTTCTCAACGAGTGATTCTATGGGGCACTTTGCTACGTCTTTGCCAAGATGGGAAAAACTAGGCCCTCGCAAGAGGTAACCCGGTTTGTAAGTGTTTCATTCTTGTTCTTTTATATGTTTAAGTGTTTGGCATGATTTTGAGTATCTAAGGCTCTTAAGTGTGGAGTGTGTAATCCTAGCTTGCTCTTTTGTCAAAAATCGTATGAATGCTAATGATTTCTTGGTGAAGTGTGCGTGGATTTATATTAATTTGTGGAGTTGGGTTTGGTTTAAGTGTGGAGTTGGATTCAAGCTAGATTCGAAGGATCATTCAATTCAAAATTCAGGAAATTCTTGAAGTCCAGATTCCAACCGACCGGCTAAGAAATTTCCTCCATCCAGCCGACTGGTTGAGAGTACTCATTGAAATCCATTCCACTCGGCCATTTTCAGCCGGTCGGCTGACATTTGACCCGACCGGCAGAGTATTGCATATCCATTTCCATTTCAATCCATTCCACTCGGTCGATTTCAGCCGGTCGGCTGACATTTGACCCGACCGACTGAGATATGCTTATCCAAACCCTCATCTCTTCGCTTTTTGAAATCATTTCACACCGCCACACCCCTCCAACTTTCCCTTGATCTTTTTATGCTTAATGATGTTTCCCTTAGTGCTCATAAGCTTTATTGGTGTTTACTAGAGTAGAACTAAATTGTTATACCATGCTATGACTCTAGTTTGACGTTTTCTAGGCACTTAAGATACCTTGTGCACATTATGGAGGATGTAGATTACTTTCCTTGCTTGTATTCTATGAAACTTATGCCATGATGTTATCATGTGACTTGTGATGCTATCTTGCTCATACTTGCGTTGCATAACCTTGTATGCCACTTGTTACCTTTAACCTCTCATGTGTTCTTGTCATCAAGAAAGTTATTTGCACCATGTATGATCACGTTTAGCACAATGGCATCTTTTCTATCGGTGGGGCACATCTACAAATGAGGGGAGTTCTTATGCGCCTTTATCTTATTGTTCTTTATTATTTGCGCTTAGGGACTAAGCTATGTTTTAAGTGTGGGTGGGGTAGTCGCATAGTTCACTCATATATGACATGCTTATCATTTTAGAATGGACACTTGCATTCATGTACCTTATCCCTAACATGAGAGTGTTTTTAACCACAAAGGCTTGTGACTATCGATTCTAAATCTCTATAAATCACATCTAGCCTATATGTCACATTTATTGGATCTTGAACCTAGAACCAACCTAGTCCCTTGAATGTGCATTCTTGTGAATCAATATCATTGCTATCTCTTGTCTATCTAATTTTCTAAGTATTTTCGTTGAAATACCTTGGATTAAGTTTCAGCAAGCACTTTTAAAATTTTCACGAAAAAACTTAGACCGTTTGTTTGCTCCTTGGTGACTTGAGTTTTCTAATTTAGTATCATGCTCATGATTGTTTCCCGCGCATTCCATACACACCTTGAACATATTGTCAAGTTTTAAGTGTTGATGATCTTGAATGCACAACCTCATGGGTGCTTAAATAGTTCAAAAGTTCTTTTGATGATATTGTGATGGTAGTTCTAGTTTGAGGTGAGGGATTTGTTTTGAGAAATCATCACCGTGGTTAAGCACTATTGCATTCATTCTCATGGGATAGGTGCATTTGGGGATTTGTGAGTATTCCCTTTTCTTAAAACTCTCACGAGACTATAACTCGTCCACTAGGGTAGCCTAGGGGTTTAAACGATTAATGCATACTGATGGACCATATTTAACTTTTAGACTGTTTGTCTATTTAACTTTTGCTTGTTAGTTCCAATATTTATCTACAGGGCATTTTAGAGACTAGAGAGAATACACGCTAAGGAGGAGTTCTTACGCAGAAAAGATGTTACGAGTCATTCCGAGGTCACGATCAGACGCTGAATAAAGAAATCTCAAGATCCTAACATGGAATCACTCAAAACAAATCAAACCGAAGAGCAACCGAAGTCAGTCCGGAGCTGAAATACACCGATAGTTTTGTGAAATTGTCACAAAACCTCACAAAACTCATCCTTTAACCCCATGTGACCGGTGGCTTTTGGAGGAGGTGACCAAAGGAGGAAGCTTCCCTCCTCCCATGACCTCCAACCGGCGGCTTCTACCTCCATGGAGCTCACCATGGATGAGAGCCATGTGCTCTCATCCTCACCATCCATTTTCCTCCTCCCTTCCTATAAATACATGCCTCCCCTCTCATTTGTAATCATCCTCAAATATCAAAAACACTTATCTCTCTAGTTTTGGTACTTTATAATCTTTGGTTTGAAATCTGTAATATTCTTGTTGGTTCTTGAATATTGTAGATCATTCTTGAGTACTCTTGTCGGTTCTTGAGTACTCAAGCTTTACTTTATTATTCTTTAGTACTCTTGTCGGTTCTTGAAGTACTCACCCCCTTTCCCTTACTGTCTTTACTTTCGAAAACTTTACTCTACTGTCTTTCAAAAACCTTTTCAAGTACTTAGTTATGATGTCCTCTTCCATGGATATTCGTAGCTAAACTCTTTATTCGGTTAAAGGAGTGTACTTGTGTCATAAAATGTTTTAGACCCTGCACTTAGTGCCTCTATGTGTTCAAAACTTGTTCTATGTGCCATATAACAGGTTAGAACTTCCAAGGTTGAGTGGAAGCTATAACGGGCAAAGCTCTTCTGTGGGGTTCGTGAACATACTCGGGTAAGTGGATGCTTTAACGGGCAAAGCTTATCTGAGGAGTTCGACCTATTTCAAAAACCATTTGGTTGATTGTAACTGAAGATCAAATGGATGCACATAAGGCTAAGATACTTCGAAAGGAGGAATTAGTCTAAAATAGAACAAGTGTTTTAAACGATGTTGCAAGTCTTGTGCTAGAAATAGCCTCGATTCATCTTTGAACACGTAGTATGATCATTAGTGGTCAATGATAAACAACTATGATACAAGGCCCCTGAAACCAAATCTTTTCTTGACTGAAAACACCACCTGCACTTTACTTTCTTAGTATAAACTGCACTATCAACTGCTGACGTTCCACAAGACTTGCCGATCACGCAACAACCGCTGTAAGTCTTCCTGTTTATTTTCAGTATTTACTTTTAGGTCATTTACTTTTCCACACCAAAAACCAAAACCAACCAACCAATCACTTAGTTGTTAGCATTAAAACCTCAATCAACCTAAAAACGCGCTCCCTCGCTGTACAATCGCCTCAAAGAATAGCTTATCCCCCTAATTCCCTTGGGTTCGACCCCTACTTACCACTTGCTACCCAGTAGTTAAGTCGCGAGTAGCGGACTTATAAATTTATTTGCACATTTTGCTCTGACGACAAGCAATCTGTCAAATTGGCGTCGTTGCCGGGGAATTAGCAATCGGATAAGTTGTTCTTTCCCTCCCCTTCTCATGACGTTACCCACTACATATGCATGGACAACAAGACATCTTCCTCTGTTCGGAGGTACGCATGGAGAAGACCCAGTACTACACTGCCGAAACTTTCACCACGTTTGCTGCCACATAAAACCTGAAAATGAAATGTTAGAGGAATTTAAGCTTAAATGCTTCAAATTTTCTTTAACTGATTTTGCAACGATCTGGTATTACACATCAACCGCTAGTAGTGCAGTACATTTTGTGGACCTTTGCGTTCCATTTCTGAGGGAATTCTCCCCCCCATCCTTACGACAACAAACCCGAGAGAAGATCATGGGCCTTCAACAATCCCGGGATGAGACCTTGGACGAATACTACACGAACTATGACACCATCATCTCACGCTGCCCGCACCATGGGTTTACCGAAATATTCCTTCTTCAAAAATTCCTCTGTGGAATGAGGCAAGATGAGTTCTCAAGGATCAGTGACGCAGTGGGAGGATCAGCCATGCACTTATCCCTGACTCAAATGTGGGATGTTATAGACGACTTGGCCAAAGCCACAAAATGAAGGCCAATGCCCCGACCTAATAGAGGAATACAGAGGATAGAGGCTAGTCTGGAAAAGAATGAAGAAGACATTGTAGAGGACGAGATGGACGAATCAGATGCGGAAAGCTCTGAAGAAGAGCCTACATTGGAGATCACACCCGAGCCATCAGAAGAAACTCCCGAGCCATCAGAAGAATTAGATACAGAAAGCATCGGAAGCAACAAGGAAGAACCCTCGTGGGAACTCGAGACGGTGCCAACAAGGGAAGAAGTCCAAAACACCACTGAAAACCGTGTGAGCCATGAAGAGGCTAAAAAAAGGATGGGAAAAGGGCCTGAGCAGAACGACTCCTCGATGGAGCATGTTTTCGCCATGACTGGACAAGGCAGCCCTAAACACCAGAAAACCCAGTTCAAGAGACTAGTAGTAAAGGGTCCCTCACCTTCTCAGAGACGTTGGAAGGAGAAACCACCAGAACCATGGGAACTGGACCCAAGCACATCATCTCACAAGAAATCGGGGAAAGGCAAGGCAAAAATCAACACAGGAACAGTGGCGAAATACGACCTAAGCCACCCATGGGATCCAAACCTGTGATCCCCAACTGTCGAGCCAACGACATTAAACAAGTGCACTGGTCGGGAGGTAACCCGACACCTATCTTACTTTCTGTCTTTTATCATTTAGTTTTTACCAATAAGTCGCTCTCACCCACTTGGTGCATAGAATGAAATGACTATTTAGGAATCGGTTTTTGGAGCAAGACCGGATCAGCCAGGCAGCTTCCGTGAATTACCGGGCCTGGGCTGAGAGTTCAAGGCCCCAGCCAAACTCCCTCGATTATCTAGCCTCATGCCATGTCGTTCACTCGACACTTTAAAGGGAGTCCTGTTCTTTCCTTTTCCTTAATGTCATTTCCTTCTCATACAATATCTGCTTGCATGGCTTTTGAACTAAGTTGTGCTGAAAGGCACGCCTTCGTTCAAAAGTGTGGGGTGAGAACCACCTGTGTACATAAACATGTTTTCTTTTTTAATATTATCTTTTTGAAAATATAAACTTGAGAATGTGAAAAAGATAGATCATAATTCATGCATTAACCTTGTGAAAATTCAACTGTTTAAAAACTTAGAATGTAACTTCTCATTTGTCCCTTTGTGCTGAGATAAACTAGGGATGTGGAGTTGACATAAACTGCCCTAGAGAGGCTTGGCAAGCACTCGAAGGATCGAATCAAACTATATGGTTTTCAAAGTCAGTGGAGGCTGGACTTCGGGTTTCAGTGAAGATTGAAGTCATCTCCGCCATGCAGTGTTTATGCAAAAAGAAAAAAAAGGCGAGGACGGGAATCAGACCGTCCTATCTCTAGTCAAAGTAGCCGAGAAAATAGATGAGCGACCCTCATCTTGACCCGCGCGAAACGGAAAGGATGAGAGGAGCGGGGAGGTATTTCCATATGCTCGCGGGCGACGATTGGACCTCCCAAAAAGGCTTGAGAAAATGGACTAGCAAGTCACAAAGAAGCAAAAAGCTCAAAGAAGCAAATCAAGAGGCCAAAGGCCCAAAATTGTGAAGGTTTTAACCGAATAAAAAGTGAAGTACTCAAAGAGTCAAATCAAAGGCCAAAGGCCGATTCACTACAAAAGCTGTCCCTCGCCAAAAGAAAATCAAAGACCAAACCATTGAAACCCGAACCGAATCACGTGCTAGAGAAAGCTACAAAAAAACCATATAATGCGAGACGGTCCCGAGAATGCAGTCCAGGAGCCTAAAAAGGGCTATCTCCCGAAACATCCAAAATAATTTGCATCTCAGCACGAAGGTACAAGTATCAAGTTTCTTCTATTTATTTACACAGTTCAATTTGGTAATAAGTAAGTAATGCATGAATTAGGATTAATGCATACTGATGGACCATAATTATACGAATCAAAAACACAAATAAACCCACTAAATTAGACTGTTTGTCTATTTAACTTTTGCTTGTTAGTTCCGATATTTATCTACAGGGCATTTTAGAGACTAGAGAGAATACACGCTAAGGAGGAGTTCTTACGCAGAAAAGATGTTACGAGTCATTCCGAGGTCACGATCAGACGCTGAATAAAGAAATCTCAAGATCCTGACATGGAATCACTCAAAACAAATCAAACCGAAGAGCAACCGAAGTCAGTCCGGAGCTGAAATACACCGATAGTTTTGTGAAAACGTCACAAAACCTCACAAAACTCATCCTTTTACCCCATGTGACCGGTGGCTTTTGGAGGAGGTGACCAAAGGAGGAAGCTTCCCTCCTCCCATGACCTCCAACCGGCGGCTTCTACCTCCATGGAGCTCACCATGGATGAGAGCCATGTGCTCTCATCCTCACCATCCATTCTCCGCCTCCCTTCCTATAAATACATGCCTCCCCTCTCATTTGTAATCATCCTCAAATCTCAAAAACACTTATCTCTCTAGTTTTGGTACTTTGTAATCTTTGGTTTGAAATCTATAATATTCTTGCTGGTTCTTGAATATTGTAGATCATTCTTGAGTACTCTTGTCGGTTCTTGAGTACTCAAGCTTTACTTTATTATTCTTGAGTACTCTTGTCGGTTCTTGAAGTACTCACCCCCTTTCCCTTACTGTCTTTACTTTCAAAAACCTTACTTTACTGTCTTTCAAAAACCTTTTCAAGTACTTAGTTATGATGTCCTCTTCCATGGATATTCGTAGCTAAACTCTTTATTCGGTTAAAGGAGTGTACTTGTGTCATAAAATGTTTTAGACCCTGCACTTAGTGCCTCTATGTGTTCAAAACTTGTTCTATGTGCCATATAACAGGTTAGAACTTCCAAGGTTGAGTGGAAGCTTTAACGGGCAAAGCTCTTCTGTGTGGTTCGTGAACATACTCGGGTAAGTGGATGCTTTAACGGGCAAAGCTTATCTGAGGAGTTCGACCTATTTCAAAAACCATTTGGTTGATCGTAAATGACGATCAAATGGATGCACATAAGGCTAAGATACTTCGAAAGGAGGAATTAGTCTAAAATAGAACAAGTGTTTTAAACGATGTTGCAAGTCTTGTGCTAGAAATAGCCTCGATTCATCTTTGAACACGTAGTATGATCATTAGCGGTCAATGATAAACAACTATGATACAAGGCCCCTGAAACCGAATCTTTTCTTGACTTAAAACACCACCTGCACTTTACTTTCTTAGTATAAACTACACTATCAACTGCTGACGTTCCGCAAGACTTGCCGATCACGCAACAACCGCAGTAAGTCTTCCTGTTTATTTTCAGTATTTACTTTTATGTCATTTACTTTTCCACACCAAAAACCAAAACCAACCAACCAATCACTTAGTTGTTAGCATTAAAACCTCAATCAACCTAAAAACACACTCCCTCGCTGTACAATCGCCTCAAAGAATAGCTTATCCCCCTAATTCCCTTGGGTTCGACCCCTACTTACCACTTGCTACCCAGTAGTTAAGTCGCGAGTTGCGGACTTATAAATTTATTTGCACATTTTGCTCTGCCGACAAGTAATCTGTCACATACGCTAAATGCATTCGTAACGCCTACGAAAAGGAGCTAGTTAGATTGTACATACTTGTCATTTACCTTTCAATATCATGTTTAGGAATAATGATCGAGACCTTGTGAAATCTAGTGAGGCAAATATACGAAAAACACAGCACCACTAGCATTTTGACATTTGCATGACCTTGACATATTTTCATACTTTGTTCGGGACGAACAAAACTTAAGTGTGGAGTGTTGATCAGTCGAGTTTTTGACTGATTTATGACCATTCTTCACTATAGTTTTGGGTCATTTCCGACATTATTTTGATGTCATTTGACCTCTATCTCTACATTTCAGGTAGAAAACAAGTTTCCCCCAAAGTGGAAGCCAAAATACGAAAACTCGGGGGAAAACTGAAGATTTAGAGCAAAACTGAGCAGATTGACCTTTGCGGCTTGTTATGGACGCCTAGGGCTCATACGATGTCCGATTTGGCTGATCTTTAGCTTGTTAGAAAGGAATTTCAAAGGGCTACAACTTTGTAAGTGACGCCAAGACCAAATTCGGACGGAAGATCACCAAAAAGGCCTGGGAAGTTCCTGCCGGTCGGCTGAAATCAGCCAGCCGACCGGCTGAACTCTGCTGCTTCAAACGATGCCCACGGCCATTCCCAGCCGACCGACTGAGAATCCAGCCGACCGGCTGAACTCTGTTGCTTCAAAAACCCTACCCGAGGCTACAAATAGAAAGAGGGCTTTTTGACTAAAGTGTGGAGATTTTTGGGGAAAAGAAGATTGGAAAAGAGGCTCAACCAAGGTCATCAATCATCAAAGGATCCAATTAAGGAGATGAAGGCACAAAAGGGAGTTCAAGGATTCCAAATCCTCCTTCCTTTACTCTTTTCCTATTCTCTTTGTGTTGCCATTCAACCCTACTCACACCATGTTGTCTTACATGATGTGTGAGTAGTGGATCTTGTGGTTTGAGGGTCTTATGACTCTCCTTGGTACTCTTTGATCACATATATACATTGATATTCATATGGATAATTGTTGATTTCATTTTCTCTTGTGTTATGAATGTTATGCACTCTAGGTGTTTGATAAAATGCCCAAGTGACAACTTAGACTAAAACTTGAACCTATTTCTTGGAAAAGCTAGTGGATAGTGATGTTCCCTTGAGTGGCATGTATTTGGCAAAACGTCTTTAGATAGTTCGAGCAGGAATTCAGGGGGAGTTTGAACACATCCTGGTACTCATGTACAGCGTGGAGCAGACGCAAGGATGTCTTCTGGAAGGTTCTAAAGATCGAAGATCTTTTTGAACTGAAGTCGGCCAGCGTAGACTTCGAGCATAAAATATTTGAATGAATATCTTCACATCAGATTGAAGGCGGCGTGGCTGACTTGAGAAGTAAGTTTCGAATATTCTTCCTTTGATTTGATAAAGATACACATCGAATATTTAGGAATATGTGATGAGTTATTTGGAGGAGATTTGGAGAGCGCCCATGCATATAAATAGAATGCTAGGGCATCCACAATCTCCATCGCTTTCAGAATTATTATACACACGAGTGCACTCTACCGATTGGAGAAGAAGAAAGCGACGGCCTTTTGTTTTTCCCCACTAGAAATTCATCGGTGCAAGTTCAGTCTGATCAGAGTGCAATTCAGACTGACTGGAGTTGATCCTACTGCTGCACACAACAAAGACCAACCAGCTTTCGAGAGAAAGCAACCGAGCTTCAAGAGAAAGTCGAGCACGTTCGGACAGAAGGTTCGGACGAAGGGGATCGTGGTGAACTACGGTACACCAAGATTGCAAATCTGAGAGACGGAGGATTAGAGGCTAGGCAATTACGAAGAGTAAGCATAAGTCCACGTGTAAGCTCTAATCTCTTAATAAAGATTTGTGTCCCTTTAGGGTGTGGGAAACCCCGCAGAGTAGGCGAAGCCAAACTGGGTATCAATCTGTGTGTGCCTCTATTCTGGTCTATGTGCGGAACTGTTTCACAGTTGTTCAAGGTCTGTCTCATCTACACTTTGAACAGAAGCTTGAACATGTTACAGAATTTCAATTGGTATCAGAGCAAACACTCGACACACTGAGTGGGATCCTGAACTGTTACTCGGAAGGAAGGACAAAGCACCACCGGACCCCCACTGCTTGAAGGATCAAACTATGCCTCCTGGAAGCCCAAGATGAAATATTTTCTTAAATCTCTTGATGAAAGGGCTTGGAAGGCAGTCTTGACTGGATGGACTGAACCCACGATGGGAAATCTCACTGGAGAAGCTGTTCCAAAACCAGAAGCTCTATGGACTGAGGCGGATGACAAAGCGTCCATGGGAAACTCTAAGGCCATGAATGCAATCTTCTCTGGAGTGGATGAAAACGTGATGAAGCTGATCATCAAATGTGAAGTGGCAAAGGAGGCCTGAGATATCCTTCAAATGGCTTATGAAGGCACGGACAAAGTTCGCAACTCAAGAATGCAGATTGTGACAACTAAGTTTGAGGATATGAAGATGAAGGATAGTGAAACCATCCCTGAGTTCAACGCTAGAGTTCTGGATTTGTCAAATGAGGTTGCTGCTCTAGGGAAACCTATTGATGAAGAGAGAATGGCGAGTAAAGTCCGAAGAGCGCTCCCTCCGAAATTTGACATGAAGGTCACTGCAATTGAGGAGATGCATGACATCACCAAGCTGAAACTAGACGAGCTGATGGGGTCTCTCAGAACCTATGAGATGAATCGCGATGTCCAGCCCAAAGATGTGAAGGGAATTATCCTAAAAGCAGAGGTGTCCGAAGACATACCGGAATCTGCCTGCAGTAATGAACAACTTGCTATGATGGCCTAGAACTTCGGCAGGATGGTGCGAAAAATCAACAGACGTGGTCCTGAACAAGGTCAGTCATCCTCAAATAATTTTCAAAATTGGAAAAGCGGGAAGTCAAGGACCAGTGATACGAGGCAAGATTCTTCTGAAAAAGAGAAAGAGATCCAGTGTCATGAATCAGGGGGTTCGGTCACGTCCAAGCTCAATGCGCAAACACCCTCATGAAGAAGAAGGCAATGGTTGCCAGCTTCAGCGACAATGAGTCAGACGAAGAGAAAGAAGGGAGTGAAACCACCAACTTTGTGGCCTTCGTCACAACTCTTGAAGAATGCAGCATCACCAGTGGAAGTGTGCCACCTTAGTTGGAACACTCGACCAACGACTCCACAGACAGTGATGATGAAGAACTCACACAGGAGACTCTGGCTGAAACTTATAAAGATCTGTATGAGAAGTGGCTGCTGCTGGTCAAGGTCAACAAGAAGCTAAATGACACTATTGCAAGCGTGACTATGGAGAAGGACAAAATGTGGGAGGAGGCCGAGATTCTGGTCACACAGAAAGTAGAACTCCAATGTAAGATTGATTCGCCGGAAACTCATCTAACTGAAATGAAGCAGGAAAGAACGTGCTTGCTTGCTCAGAAAACGGAACTCTTGGGCACTGTCTCTTCTCTGAAAGTCGACATGGAGAAAGATCGTGAAACTCTCCTGTAGGCATGGCTGGTCTAAGGAAAATGATCACTGATTTGAAATGCAAGGAGGTGTTCTTGCTAAAGAAGGTGGAGTGGTTGGAGCTTCAGCTGGAATCTGAAAAGATGGACCGCTCAACAGCTGAGAAGGAGCTCACTCGGCTCAAACAGTCGGTAAGAATGTTTAACTCTGGCTCAAAAAATTTGAATGAGATTCTCAAAGCTGAGAGGATGGAGTTCGGACATAGAGGATTGGGGTTCACAAGAGAAGGCAGCTCAAAAGGTACAACGTTTGTTCAAGCAAAACCGGTGTCTAAACAGAATCCAGCACTGAAGGTGAGTGACAGGCCCTTGTCGTGAGGGACAAATCAAATTTAAATTTATAATCTCCACTACCTTAGGCTTTACTAAAAAGATAGTAAGCGGCAAGTAGGGGTCGAACCCAATGGAGTTGTAATGGCTACTTGTTGTTTTTAAACAAAACAGTAAAGAAAGTAAATGGCTCGGGGGGGGGGGGGGGGGTTTGGAACAAGTTAATACTAGTGCATAAAGTAAATGAGCGAATGTAAGCAAGTGAGTATTCGGTCTAGGGATCCATTGTCACACATTCATCATGGATATCTAATGATCTTACTTTGTGTTCATGAGTGTGGATTACTCCAGTTCAAGACATAATCCCGAAGTAAGGCCATTTCAAGCACTTACACCACAATCTATTCCATTTCAAGATATAGATTTCTAGTTCTAGCTAGACTAATACTCCATTTCAAGATGTATTAGCCTAAGTGTAGCCACCCGTTCTCATGATTCATTATCAAACGAGTAGCTAAAGAGTGATTAAACAACTCGGCCAAGCTTTGCCATTCCAAGCATCCACTTGGTTTCATTGTTTAATCTAGATTGAACTACTCGGCCAAGCTTTGCCATTCCAAGCATCCACTTAGCCTTTTGTTCAATCCGAATAATGGCATAAGAACTAGATGAACACTCAATAGCATTAAGTAAAGGATCTCAAAATGTGTTGACAATACTATTGTGGCTTGTTTATCATTGACCTCTAATGATCATACTTTGTGTCATGCGTGTGGTTCACTCCATTCCAAGAGATCACCCAAAGTAAGGCCATTCCAAGCACTTACACCACAAGAACACAAAGAAGCATTAAGAATAGGGTCTCAAAACCGTGCCTCAATGTAGAATGATCCCTAAACCGAATAGGGGATTTTAGCCACTCATATCCATGGGAAGGATATGAGAGCAATGGATGGAATGTAAGTACATGAAAGTAAGAACAGTAAAGTAAGTGCAAGAAAGTAAGACGAGAATGTAAGAACAAGAAAAGTAAAGTTGCTTTGTATTTCCGAAATGAGAAAGGGGTAGAGAGAGAAGCCCCCAATGAGGCTCACACCTTGGGGCACACGATAGGACTTCTCTATCTAAGATGGTGGTACCCTTTTCCAAGACCAAGAGGTTCTATTTATAGAAAATGAGCTAGGGTTTCTCTTGTCTTGGGCACCAAGTTTGGAGTGGAAGTAGCCAAATGGATTGGCATGAGCCAATGAGGAGATGCTTCTAGAATCATCAAGGCACTCTTGCTCTGGAAGTAGTAAAAATGGATTGACATGAGCCAAATGATGAGATGCTTCTAGAATCATCAAGATTTTGCAAGTGGGCTAGTTTTGGCTTGGAACTCAAGTGTGGCCCAATAATGCCTTGTGGTGATTTTGGCATAAAATTCCCTTTATAAGACCGATTCTTCTTTAGACTCCAAAAGGCCCTGAAACACAAAACGACATTAACAAGCAAGTGTTCTCATGATTAAGTGTCGTATTTGGTGGGTTTTGTTGACTCGATGAGTCGTATAAATATGACTCATCAGTGAGACAGCACCCTAGACAGAGAGTGGATCTATCCCATGGAAAACCTAAAGGTGGTCAAAGAAGGACTCCTGCACATCGCTTCAAATCTTCTTCAAGTCAGAGGAAAGATTCATGCACATGCTGGTACTGCTATCAGATTGGACATATCAGACCGAGGTGCAGCTTATTTCTTGCTGAACAAAAAGCCGTGGGACACAAGAATAAACCTTGACTACGACAAGTCTGGGTTCCGAAGGCAAGCAAAACAGTATGTATGGCTGCGCTCAGCGGATCACGCCACATATAGAGAGATCACTGGTATTTTGATAGTGGGTGTTCTGCTCACATGACAGGTAACCATAAACTCCTTACGTACATTCAACCTATGTCAAACAAACAGGTTGTCACGTTTGGAAGTGGAGTAAAGGGTCAGGTGATTGGCTGTGGGACATTGAAGGTTCCGGATCTCCCTGATCTCCAGGATGTCCTCATTGTTGAAGGGTTAAAAATGAATCTTATCAGCATTAGCTAGCTATGTGATGATGGACACCGTGCTAGTTTCACTCATGAGTCATGTCACGTATGGGATAAGGAAGAAGGCACCCTGATGAGAGGCTACCGGACAACCAATAATGGCTATCTCCTTGATTCTGCTGGAACTATTGCTACACCAGCCGAGCTCACATGTCAAGTGGGTGAAATGAAACTGGTGCACGGGAACCTGGGTTAACTGAATCCCAAGACCTTGATGAGACCCACTCAAGGAATGCCCCAGACGAAAGTCGTCGTTGATGTGGTATGCGAAGAATGTCGGATCGGACCCCAAACGAAGGCCTCGCACCCCATCACACTGCAGCTCAGTACTAGCAGACAGTTGGAACTGTTCCATATGTGTCCAATGTGTCCAACGCAGGTTGGAAACTACGGCCTCAAGCAGATGCTCCACACTTGGGTTAAGCGTCTCACCGGGTTTCTCTTCGACCATGGATGTGTGCGAGGGGGAGTGATGCAGTATCGCAGAACGTTTGATATTAGTATCGCACAAATCTATGCTGACGAGTTAGAGATACAGATACAGAAGGTTGAGACACTCGGACCCTCGTTGGGTCTATGTGGTGTCCATAACTAAGTGTTCCAGAAAGTGATAAGTCACAGGTGAACCTCCAGCAAAATAGTTGGACTGATCACTCTTGCAAGAGTGCTGGAACAGAAGGTTATTTTTGGATTTTGTTTTCGAGCCATTGAAAAGGATATTCTCGAGGACATTTTTGGGAAGTTAAAACGACCTTAATTTGAAAATCAAATCAGTCTGGTCTGCGTCTCTACTCTCTTCCTTCCGAAACCCTAGAACGTCTGCCGATTTCAAGCTCTTGCAATCCTTCATCTGTTCGATAGCAATGGTGAACACCAGAAAATCCTCAAAATCCGGAGTCAAGTCCGCTGAGAAGAAAAAGGAGAGCATGCAGACCTCCAAGGCACTGGCGGCAAAGCCCAAAATTCTGAAATCAAAGGCTGCAAAAAGGAAAAAGGCGTCGCCTTTACTTGCCGACTCTGCAATTTTGCCTGAAGCCAAGATCGTTGTCAAAAGAGCAGCGTCAGAAAACCCTCCTTCCGAAGCGGTGGAGAAGAATGGACCAGAACCTGCTGCAAAGCAGAAGATGGTGCCCTCGCCTCCCGCAAAGGCTTCGTCTAAACCCTCCAATGCTAGTTCGACATCACCGAGTTTAATTCCTCCACCGGCTGTTCCCCAGTCTAAGGTAAATCCTAAATTCCAGGCTGTTTCTTCTGTTTCAGCAAAAGTTTCTTCTGTTGAAAATATTGTGGTGAAAGAATTAGTGAGTATGGTGGTTGAGAAGGGTGGTGAAGCCAGTAGGGCTGTGACTGGTGAAGAAGCCGTCAATATTATGAAAGAAGGGAAACCCAGCAAGCCTGTGTCCAAGGTTGCTGGTGGTTCGAGGGCATGGAGGGAGAAGATCCATGCCACTGGTTATGTGCGTCCATCCGGTGCTCGCAGGAAGTTTGGGAGACGTGCATGTGATTCCCCAAGGAAATACGTTGCCCAAATTTGTGCTGTTAGAGGTCGTCTTCTCGCAATGTCAGATGAGGAGACAGAGAAGTTTCTTGAATCCTCGAGGAAGAGGATTTTGGTGATTAATGAAGCTTCTGATGATGGGTCTTGTGAGAAACTTGGAGGTTCAGTTGATGAGCTTCACGAGGAACGAGTTGAGACTGTGACCAAGGAGACTATTCCTTCTGAGAAGGATGTCGAGTTGAATGCTGCAATGGCAGAAGGAACTGATCGTGCTGACAAGGATGAAGATTTGGACAGTATCTACAAGGATATTGATGAAGTAGTCAAGGATTTGCAAGAGGTGATGGTTCGTATGTCTACTGTGACAAGTTCAGAACAGTCTTCTCAAGCCCAGGCTGTAGGGGTTGAAGACTCTACACCTGCCCTCAATCCCGATGCTGTGAAGGAAGCAAGTGTTCCAGCAGTTGATCCAGGTGATCAACAGAGAGTTGAGACAGTCGTTGCCTCAGAGGTAGTTGATGGACCATAATTATACGAATCAAAAACACAGTAAAACCCACCAAATTAGACTGTTTGTCTATCTAACTTCTGCTTGTTAGTCCCGATATATTTCTACAGGATATTTTGGCGCTTAGAGAGAAAACACGCTAAGGAGAGGATTTTACGCTGAAAAGATGTTACGAGTCATTCCAAGGTCAAGATCAGACGCTGAATGAAGAAATCTCAAGATCCTGACATTGAATTACTCAATACAAATCCAACCGAGGAACAACCAAAGTCAGACCGGAGCAAAATTGGATTGATAGTTTTGTGAAAAGACTGCACAAAACTATCAAAACTCATCCATGGACTAAGTGACCGGCGGCTTTGGTGAAGAAGATGACTCATGGGTGGCCTTCCTCCTCCTCCTCCTCCTTATGACCGGTGGCTTTGGCTTGGAGGTGGCCAAAGCCACAAAACTCCCCTCCATTTGGACTTGCTACCGGCGGCTATGGGGAGAAGCCACAAGAAGTTGACATGTGTGGCCTCCTCCACCACATCTTCATCTCCTCCTCCTCCTCCCTTGGATGCAACACCACTTGCCACCATCTTGGCCCTCCATCCTCCTCCCCTTGTGGCTATAAAAGGAGAGCTCCTCCTCCTCATCAAATCATCCAATCCTCAAATCAACAAATCACTTCTCTCTCTAAGTTTGTGTTACTTTGTAAGTTTGGTTTATGAAATAATACTCTTGTTGGTTCTTGAGTATTATAACGGTTTGAAATTATAATACTCCTGTTGGTTCTTGAGTATTATAATACTGTAGAGAATACTCCTGTTAGTTCTTGAGTATTCAGTAGGAATTAGGAATACTCCTGTTGGTTCTTGAGTATTCCACCCCCTCTCCTCTTAGTGTTTTCAAAAACCCCCGAGTATTTAGCTATGGTATCCACCTCTATGGATATTCGTAGCTAAACTCTTTATTCGGTTAAAGGGGTGTACTTGTATTGTAAAATGTTTTAGACCTTGCACCTAGTGCATCTTTGTGTTCAAAACTTGTTCTATGTGCCATATATAGTCAGAATTTCCAAGGTTGAGTGGAAGCTGTAACAAGCAAAGCTCTTCCGTGGGAATTCGTGAACATACTCGGGTAGTGGAAGCTGTAACAAGCAAAGCTATCTGAGGAGTTCGACTTATCTAAAACACCATTTGGGAAATCGTAACAGAAGATCAAATGGATGCACATAAGGCTAAGATACTTCGAAAGGAGGAATTAGTCTTAAGTAGAACATGTGTTTTAAACGATGTTGCAAGTCTTGCGCTTAGAAATGGCCTCGATTCATCTTTGAACACTTAGTATGATCATTAGCGGTCAATGATAAACAACTATGATACAAGGCCCCTGAAACCGAATGTTTTCCTTGAATTACAAAACCCCCTTGTATTTACTTTTATAAATTGCTCGATCATCTGCAATCACCAACCGCTCACCTTCCGGAGGACTCGCAAATCACGCATCACCCGCTCACCTTCCTTTAAATTCAGTATTTACTTTTTGTAATTTACTTTTCCGCACTCAAAACCAAAAACAACCAAAAAAGTCACTTAGTCATAACCGCTAAAATCTCAATCAAACCTAAAAAACACTCCCATCCTGTACAAATCCCACAAAGAACAACGTATCCTCCTAATTCCCTTGGGTTCGACCCCTACTTACCACTTGCTACCCAGTAGTGTAGTTGCGAGTAGCGGAAAATATAAATTTGCTTTTGTACAGAGAACACCGCACCTTAACGACAGTGCGGTGGGCTCCGTCAAATTCGCGCCGTTGCCGGGGAATTAGCGAATGGATAGTTGTTCTTTTTTACATAATTCACTATGTCTTCCTACTACGAAAGCACGCCTTGGAATGATGGACGCAGCAACCTTATGTTTGAAATGCTTAGCTGTCTCCCCAAATTCAGAGGTACCATTGAAGAGAACTCTGTGGTACATTGCCAACGGTTTCGTCACATCTGCCGCCACATGAAACCTGAGAATGAGACGTTAGAGGAGTTTAAGCTGAAATGCTTCAAACTTTCTCTAACTGACTCGGCAATAGAATGGTATTACTCATGTGCAGAGTATGAAAGCTGTTATGAAAATCTTCGAGCCAAATTTCTAAAAGAGTTTCCCTGGCCAAATTATCTCACCGCTCCCTGTCAAAGAGCCACTCCATCTTTTGAACTTGAAATCCGTAAGAAGATCAACAACCTAAAGCAATCCCGGGATGAAACTTTGGACGAGTACTTATGGTACTACGAATCCCTTATAACGAGCTGCCCGCACCATGGATTCACGAACAACGATCTTTTTCAAAGGTTTCTCGATGGAATGATGCCACTTGAGCGGAAAAGACTTAACGATGCAGCAGGAGGCTCAATCAGGAATTTAACCATAATTAAAACTTGGGACCTCATTGACGATTTGGCTGAAAGCACAAAACAAGGGCCGATGCACCAAATTGATAATGAAGCGCCGACAGAGGATGAGGACTCACAAATAACCGAAGAAGAATCGGCCAGGTCAGGCCCAGTCCTCACTGTCGAAGCACCCAACACAAGCCCGTGCATCATCACCAATCTGCCCAAGGAAGTCCCGGCCTTCACTGCCAAATCAACCGAGACATGCCCGGACCTCACTGCCGAACTAACCGAGGAAATCACGACAGGCCCGGTCCTTGCGCTCGAAGCACCTAAGGCAGGCCTGGCCCTCATTATCAAACTGTCCAAGAAAGACCTGGGCCTTATGGTGGAAGTTCCCCAACTCTTCCCCTCGGTTTGTATGCAAATCGCAGCCACCAAGGATAATGTGACCTATGCTGAGATACAAGGGGAGTTGGAGACAAATCAAGGGCAAGAAAAGCCATCAATGGAGCTCTCACTCACCACGACTCAACAAAGCAGCCCTGAAAACTCGCTCGTTCTAGGACGACTATTCGTCGCTGCCACAAAAAAGGCTTCACATGGAGACATGCCTGAGGTCACCAATGCTTGATGGCACAATACTGAATTTCCAGAATTGCAAAAGTACCACCCATTCAAACATGAAGAAACGACCAAGACATGGCTCGGTGGAATGGAGGCCCGGATGGAGAAACAAGAAAATCCGACTCAAAAGACCAGCAGCTATGGTCGAGGGATCCCCACCTTCTCGGAAGAATGTAAAGAAGAAATTATCGGTTCAATGGATATCAGACCCAAACCCGCTGCCATATGAGAACTTGGGACAGATTAAGAAAGCAGTTGGGAAGAAGTTCGACCTCAAGCACACATGGGATCCCTACTTATGATCCAAGAATGAGGTACTGTCGAGCCAACGACGTTATACAAAGGCACTGGTCGGGAGGTAACCCGACACCTATCTTACTTTCAGTAATTTTATTTTCTGTCATCAATAAGTCGCTCTCACCCACTTGGTGCATAGAATGATTTGACTATTTAGGAATTGGTTTTTGGAGCACGATCGGATCAGCCAGGCAGCTTCCGTGAACTACCGGGCTTGCGCTGAGAGTTCAAGGCCCCAGCCGAACTCCCTCGATTATCCAGCCTCATGCCATGTCATTCGACACAAAAAGGGAGTTCTGATCTTACCTTTCCTTAATATCATTTCCTTCTCGTAATTGTCTGCTTGCATGGCTTTTGAACTAAGTTGTGCTGAAAAGCACGCCTTCGTTCAAAAGTGTGGGGTGAGATCCGCATGTGTACATAAATAAATAACATGTTTTTCTTTTTTTTTAATATTATCTTTTTGAAAATATGAACTTAAGAATGTGAAAAAGATAGATCTAAAATTCATGCATTTACCTTGTGAAAATTCAACTGTCTAAAAACTTAGAACGTAACTTCTCATTTGTCCCTTTGTGCTGAGATAAACTAGGGATGTGGAGTTGATAGAAATGCCCTAGAGAGGCTTGGCAAGCAATCGAAGGATCGAATCAAACTATATGGTTTTCGAAGTCAGTGGAGGCTGCACTTTGGGTTTCAGTGAAGATTGAAGTCATCTCCGCCATGCAGTGTTTATGCAAAAAGAAAAAAAGGTGAGGACGAGAATCAGACCGTCCTCTCTCTAGTCAAAGTAGCCGAGAAAATAGATGAGTGACCCTCATCTTGACCCGCGCGAAACGACAAGGATGAGAGGAGCGGGGAGGTATTTCCATAGGCTTGCGGGCGATGATTGGACCTCCCAAAAAGGCTTGAGAAAATGGACTAGCAAGCCACAAAAAGGGCAAAAGCTCGAAGAAGCAAATCAAGAGGCCAAAGGCCCAAAGTTGTGAAGGTTTTAACCGAACAAAAAGTGAAGTACTCAAAGAGTCAAATCAAAGGCCAAAGGCCGATTCACTACAAAAGCAGTCCCTCGCCAAAAGAAAATCAAAGTACTCAAACCATTGAAACCCGAACCGAATCACGTGCTAGAGAAAGCTACAAGGAAACCATATAGTGCGAGACGGTCCCGAGGTTGCAGTCCAGGAGCCTAAAAAGGGCTATCTCTCGAAACATCCAGAATAATTTGCATCTCAGCACGGAGGTACAAGTATCAAGTTTCTTCTATTTATTTACACAGGTCAATTTGGTAATAAGTAAGTAATGCATGAATTAGGATAAATCTAGTACCACAGTCTAATTTTCATATTTCAACAAACTTACTTAGTGTGCCGCCCTTTAATAGCATTGTTCGGGACGAACAACTAAAAGTGTGGGGTAATCTGATGAACCATAATTATACGAATCAAAAACACAGTAAAACCCACCAAATTAGACTGTTTGTCTATCTAACTTCTGCTTGTTAGTCCCGATATATTTCTACAGGGTATTTTGGCGCTTAGAGAGAAAACACGCTAAGGAGAGGATTTTACGCTGAAAAGATGTTACGAGTCATTCCAAGGTCAAGATCAGACGCTGAATGAAGAAATCTCAAGATCCTGACATTGAATTACTCAATACAAATCCAACCGAGGAACAACCAAAGTCAGACCGGAGCAAAATTGGATTGATAGTTTTGTGAAAAGACTGCACAAAACTATCAAAACTCATCCATGGACCAAGTGACCGGCGGCTTTGGTGAAGAAGATGACTCATGGGTGGCCTTCCTCCTCCTCCTCCTTATGACCGGTGGCTTTGGCTTGGAGGTGGCCAAAGCCACAAAACTCCCCTCCATTTGGACTTGCTACCGGCGGCTATGGGGAGAAGCCACAAGAAGTTGACATGTGTTGCCTCCTCCACCACATCTTCATCTCCTCCTCCTCCTCCCTTGGATGCAACACCACTTGTCACCATCTTGGCCCTCCATCCTCCTCCCCTTGTGGCTATAAAAGGAGAGCTCCTCCTCCTCATCAAATCATCCAATCCTCAAATCAACAAATCACTTCTCTCTCTAAGTTTGTGTTACTTTGTAAGTTTGGTTTATGAAATAATACTCTTGTTGGTTCTTGAGTATTATAACGGTTTGAAATTATAATACTCCTGTTGGTTCTTGAGTATTATAATACTGTAGAGAATACTCCTGTTGGTTCTTGAGTATTCAGTAAGAATTAGGAATACTCCTGTTGGTTCTTGAGTATTCCACCCCCTCTCCTCTTACTACTTTACAAAACCCCCGAGTATTTAGCTATGGTATCCACCTCTATGGATATTCGTAGCTAAACTCTTTATTCGATTAAAGGGGTGTACTTGTATTGTAAAATGTTTTACCTTGCACCTAGTGCATCTTTGTGTTCAAAACTTGTTCTATGTGCCATATATAGTCAGAATTTCCAAGGTTGAGTGGAAGCTGTAACAAGCAAAGCTCTTCCGTGGGAATTCGTGAACATACTCGGGTAGTGGAAGCTGTAACAAGAAAAGCTATCTGAGGAGTTCGACTTATCTAAAACACCATTTGGGAAATCGTAACAGAAGATCAAATGGATGCACATAAGGCTAAGATACTTCGAAAGGAGGAATTAGTCTTAAGTAGAACAAGTGTTTTAAACGATGTTGCAAGTCTTGCGCTTAGAAATGGCCTCGATTCATCTTTGAACACTTAGTATGATCATTAGCGGTCAATGATAAACAACTATGATACAAGGCCCCTGAAACCGAATGTTTTCCTTGAATTACAAAACCCCCCCTGTATTTACTTTTATAAATTGCTCGATCATCTACAATCACCAACCGATCACCTTCCGGAGGACTCGCAAATCACGCATCACCCACTGTAAGTCTTTTTCCTTTAAATTCAGTATTTACTTTCTGTAATTTACTTTCCACACTCAAAACCAAAAACAACCAAAAAAGTCACTTAGTCATAACCGCTAAAATCTCAATCAAACCTAAAAAACACTCCCATCCTGTACAAATCCCACAAAGAACAACGTATCCTCCTAATTCCCTTGGGTTCGACCCCTACTTACCACTTTCTACCCAGTAGTGTAGTTGCGAGTAGCGGAAAATATAAATTTATTTGCACAGAGAACATTACACCTTAACGACAGTGCAGTGGGCTCCGTCAGCAGTCTCAATAGAGGAGACAACTGAAGCCCCAGTCACTATACAAGATGACAATGCCCCAGTCACTATACAAGACGACAATGCCCCAGTCACTATACAAGATGACAATCGTGGTGAAAAGGTGGAGGTTGATTTCTCAATAGTTCGTGATACAATGAAGGAGAATGCTGCTCAGTCGAAGGAAGGAACTCTGTCTGATGATGATCAGGACTTTGTCCCTCTTGCTGATCTCAAGAAGGCAAAGAAGGACAACGAAAAGAAGAAGGTTGTTTTTGAAAAACCTGCTAAGGGCTTAGCTCGGGAGGATGCAAAGGAGAGCATCATTGCAGGGGGAGCTGATTCTTCCAAAAAGAGGAAGTGTGACGTCCTGATTCCTGTGTCAGAAGACGCCAGAAGATGTGAAGTTCCATGTCCTGATTCCGATACTGTTCCAGTTGGCTTGGTCAAGAAAGGAATCTGGTTTATAAATCGAGATGCAGTAAGCAAAAGGGGGTGCATTCTGAAAAGGAAGATTATCCCAGAAAGGGTCCTGGACGAGTCTCGCTACAATGGGAAGGAAGTCATTGATGTGCTGAAGCAATCTGACTTACTCTGGACGTTGAACAAAAGTAAACTATTCAATGAACAACTTGGTCGAGAGGCCATTGCAAACCTTCCTCCTCAGTTTGGTGTTCTTGAAGACTCATAATGTGGTGTATTCTTCGTTCGAGGAAGGAAGATCAAAATTGACCCCGAGCTCATCATGTGTATTTCTCCATGGATGACCCGCTCGTTGATGAAGAAGAATCAGACTTTGGAAAGATTGTGGACACCATCACTACTGGTTCAGTTCGTTGGTGGCCTGACACCGTGGTGCATACAGCTGATCTCTCAACGTTCTACTCAATGTTGTACTTCATCGTTGTGTTCAACTGGAGACCCTCTACTCACCGATCCACGGTCAACCGAGATATGGCGCATTTGATATATCAGATCGGGAACAAGTTGAAGTTCAATCTGGGAAGAGTAATGTTCAAACAGATTGCTGACCATGCTACCTCAAAAAGAACTCTCCACCAGATCTGTTTCCCTTCCCTGATATATGAGCTGATCATCTATCAAGCTCCAGACTTGAAGACCTCAAGTGATCACCTCACCAAGGCTCCTCAAAAATTCTCTGTGGATCACAAACTCTTCAAAGGCCGACATGAGAATGATCTCAACAGACCAAACCAGAAAGGGAAAGATGTCACAGAGTCTTCAAAGCAAGGGGGAGCGAGGATGGGCCGTGACGAGAGGAGTAAGCTGCTCAAAGATCTGAATGCCATCATTGCCGCTGACAAGGAACAAAGCAAGCACATCAACAAGCTAGCTCGTGCCCTCAGCTATCCGAGCGAAGGTGAAACTGAGGCCACAGATTCTGATGATGACACTGATGATGAGTCGTATGCATGAAGGTCCTTGAATTCAAATTCTCTGAACTCTGTTTCAATTAAACTTGCATTTTGCGTGTGCTTGTTCTGGCACAGTTCGATTTGCTGTTCGAACTAGATTGGACCCCTTGCCAGTTTGTGGCAAAAAGGGGGAGTATTTTGAGGTGACCAATTTTTGTTCCCTCAAGTGTGTCTAAAGTCTAGATAGTTAGATAGCTCTAATCATCTAGTATAGATTTGATTTTGCCAAAATGCCAAGTGGGAGATTGATGTTCCCTTGAGTGGCATGTATTTGGCAAAACGTCTTTAGACAGTTCGAGCAGGAGTTCAGGGGGAGTTCGAACACATCCTGGTACTCATGTACAGCGTGGAGCAGATGGAAGGATGTCTTCCAGAAGGTTCTAAAGATCGAAGATCTTTTCGAACTGAAGTCGGCCAGCGAAGACTTCGAGCATAAAATATTTGAATGAATATCTTCACATCAGATTGAAGGCGGCGTGGCTGACTTGAGAAGGAAGTTTCGAATATTCTTCCTTTGATTGGATAAAGATACACATCGAATATTTAGGAATATTTCCTAAATATTTGATGAGTTATCTGGAGGAGATTTGGAGAGCGCCCATGCATATAAATAGAATGCTAGGTGATGAGTCGTATTTATACGACTCGTCGAATCAACTAATCTCATCTATTTCGACACTTTCTTATGCGCATAGTTACTTTTTAGTGTTGTTTTGCATCACAGGTGTTTCGGAAGCTCTGGAAGGAATATGCGCTTAAAGATGGCATTTCGATGCTAAAATCATCACATGGAGTTCACGGAGTCGAATCGAGTGCCAAAGTCAAGACTGACGAGCAGAAGAGGAAATGCACCTCAGACCAGGTCGCGGATGCAGGCAAGTTTAAGAAGGTCGTCCGCGGATGGTAATGAGTTCATTGTCCGCGGCGCTAAAATGTACAGCGTCCGCGGCTGACGTCAGCAAATCGAGATTTCGAAGTCTGGCCCAAAAATGAAATTAGAAACTTTTTCTTTTGAATTAGGTTTTCGACAGTAACATCCATATTCCATATTCCCAGAATCGAAGAAAAACGGCTCGAGAGGAGATCAAGCTTTCACAAGAGAAGAGAATTTCTACTGCTTTCATTCAAAAATACTTCTGATTTTTGTCATGACTATGAGTAGCTAATTTCGTTATTCGGTTTAGGGTTCAATATATTGTGACGAAGTTTTGAGATTCTTTGCTTAATGCTATTTTATGTTCCACTAGTTTTTGTGCTATTTATCTCGGTTTGAATTGCGAAGCTAAGTGGAGACTTGAAACGCTAAAACTTAGCCGAGCAATTCATCCCTTATTTTTGCTGCTTGTTTGATACTAAACCGTTAGAACAAGTAGTCGCACGTTAACCTGATATAACCTGAAACGGAGTATTAGGTTTGCTAAAACTACAAGTCTATAACCTGAAACGGAGTAGATTGTCGAGTAAGTGCTTGAAACGGCCTTACCTTAGGTTATAACCTGAAACGGAGTAACCACACTTAGGAACACAAAAATAGATTGTTAGAAGTCAATGATAAACGAGTCACAATAGAAAACCCTAGACCGAATGCTTCCTCTGATTGAATTACTCTCTCGTGCACTTTTCAAAAATTGCTTACACAAATCCCAATCAATTTTGTTTACAAAACGACTTCACCAACACCAGCTCTCTAGGGTTCGACCCTTGCTTGCCGCTTTACTAGGGTTCTCGCAATGAAATTATAAATTTAAATTTGCAGGTCAAACGACGCCTGTCAAATTTTGGCGCCGTTGCCGGGGAGCTGCGCTTCGGTGAAGCTGTTTCTTTTTTGTTTTTATTTTTTGTTTAAATATTTTTCGTGCTTGCTACTTGTTTCACCATGTCTCATGCAGGTAGCCAGGTCGGTGAAAACAACGAGGAAGTCGAGCAAGGCATGCGGGACATGGGAGGGCTACTTCCACAGCATGAAAATCAGAATCAGATGATTCAGAATGGAGAAAATAGGGGGCTGCCCCAGTAAACCAAAGACCCCCGGTCTCACCACACGGAGCTATCCCATATCAACCACAACCAAATCAACCACAACCATACCCACAATATCCACATTACACACCGCAACAATACCCACCGCAACCATACCCTCTACAGCCATATCCACAATACCCACCTTAGCCTTACCCACAATACCCACCTCAGCAGCAGTATCAACAGCCTCCACGGCCTCCACATCAGCTGGTCATCAGAGAGGAAGAGGACTACCTTCAATGGGGCCACCATGGGAGAGCAGTCTGCTCCAAACTTCCGGAATCAGCCTTGGTGCATTTATGAGGGACCAGAACTTGAGGAAATAGCCATCAATTCGGCAGTTATCCATAACCTGCCCAAGTTCTCGGGACGCCAAGGAGAGTCCGCAACTACACACCTTCAGCGCTATCATGGAATCTGCCAGAACCTCAAGCCACATGGAGTCGAAGTGGAGGACTTTAAATTAAAGGCCTTCTATTTCTCACTTGTAGATGCTGCTAACGATTGGTTTTTGTCTCTGCCTTCAGGTAGCATCCAGACATGGGAACAGATGTAGAAGAAGTTCCTGGATAAATATTACCCAGCGGGCAGAGCAATGCAGGTGCGCAAGCAATTGCAAGATCTCAGGCAAGGACCGAACGAGATGATGTATGAGTACGTGGAAAAGTTCCACGCTTTGGAGCAAAGCTGTTGCAACCTCAGACTCCCAGAAAAACTAATCGTAGAATATATGCTCAATGGACTGAGGAAGCTGGATAGGAAATTGCTGGATGCCTCGGCCGGAGGAACCCTCATGAGACTTACTCCAGCCGGTGTGCGAAGAAAGATAGTGGAAGTGGCCGAAAATGCAAGGTTCCAAGACGAGTCCGACAACGAAGAAGAGTTTAGTCGGACCAGGAACGTCTCACAAGTCGAGCCCCCATCTGGTACTATGGCCGAAGAAATTAAACAACTCAAAGAGATGGTGCAGCAGGTCATCAGGAGGCAGCCGGTTCAAGCCAAACCATGTGAGTTTTGTGGAGCATTAGACCACAAAACGGACGCGTGCCCGACTTTAGTGGAGGATGACCAGGGCGAAGTCAATGTAGTGGGCGACAGTCAGAGCTATGGCAATCGGACTGGACCGAACAGATAATACGGGCAAGGAGCCAACGGTCAAGGCTGGAGGAATGATAACCATGCGCCGAGGGAACCAGCACAGCAGACAGTCCCTCATCAAGCTCAGCAGTCCAGTTACTACCGTCCTCCGTACCGCTAGCAACAGGGAGGACACAATGGACCACCCCAGTACCACCCGCGAGCACAGTATCAGAACCAGGCAGGCCCGAGTCAGCAAAGCAAATCTCTAGAAGACGTCGTAAAGGACCTAACTGCTTCGATGCACCAATTTCAGGTCAAAACCGATGGAGCGATCTCCGATCTGTCTAAGCAGATGTCTCAAATAGCCTCTGCAGTTTTTGAACTCAAGAATGATCCGAGAAGGCTACCGTCGCAGACCATACCTAACCCAAAAGGAAACGTTAGTGCAGACACATTGAGGAACGGAAAAGATTTGAATGAAGTAATGAAGGAGCCTGCCTCATACCGGATCGCGGACGAAGAGCATTTTAATGCCATCCGTGGTCAACTAAAATGCCCCTCACCCGCGGATATAAACTTTGAAGAACCCGCGGTGGAACAATCATTTGCGGACGAAGAACAGGTTATAGGCGCGGACAATGAAGAGATTAACGGTCCGCGGATAGCACGAGTAAAGTGTGCACCGTCCGCGATCTCGTCTGTCGAAAATTCTAAATCTGATCGTTCTCTTCCGTTTCCTGTGCAGGTCAGAGCTTCAAAGAAACATATGATTGATCGAGAAGTTTGGGAACTATTTAGCAAGGTGGAAATTAACATCCCACTCCTCGAGGCGATCAAACAAATTCTGCGCTACGCGAAGTTCTTAAAGGAGCTGTGCATCAACCGGAGACATTCAACTGGCATTGACCAGGAACTACTGAGTAAGAACATCTCAGCTGTTATTCAGCGAAAGGTACCTCCTAAATGCGGTGACCCTGGTACTTACACCATCCCTTGCACAATTGGTAACATTCGCATTGAGAATTGCATGCTCGATCTTGGTGCTTCAATTAATGTATTGCCATATTCTATCTATTCCTGTCTTCGTATTGGTCCTTTAGAACCTGCAGGTCTTACCATATAGCTAGCAGACAGATCATGCAAGCAACCAGAAGGTAAAATTGAGGATGTACTAGTGCAGGTGGGGGAACTGGTGTTCCCCGCTGATTTCTACGTGCTTAAGATGGACAGCAACGACCCGACGGATCACGCTCCTATTTTATTAGGTCGCCCATTCTTAAAGACTTCAAAGATGAAGATCGACTGCGACAGTGGCACACTGTCTATGGAGGTGGAGGGTGAAGTGATTCGCTTCGACATTTTTCAAGCCATGAAGCACCCACCAGATTTTGCATCGGTACACGCTCTAGATACACTGGATGATCTAGTTCAGGAGGTGAGACCGGAAAGGGGAGCAGACCCACTCGAGCTCACGCTAGAAAATGCAGTTTACTCACATGAGGACTCCTACGAGTTCGCTGGGACATTTCTTGATGTGCTATCTCAGCTGGAGATCGCGAGACCTCTCACACCCAGGTATGAAGTTAATGAGGTTCGTGTATTTAAAACTAACGTGTTTCTGCCTTCTACTGTGCAGGCACCACAACTGGAGCTGAAACCTCTACCTTGTGCACCTGAAATATGCATTTCTGGGGAAGCACAGCACGCTGCCAGTCATAATCAAAAACGGGCTGGAGACAGAGCAGGAAAGGCGATTGATCGAGGTGCTGAGTCGCTATAAGCTGGCTATCGGATGGACACTTGCAGACATTAGAGGAATCAGCCCAGCTGTGTGCATGCACCGTATCTTGTTGGAAGATGGAGCTAAGCCTTCTAGAGAACCTCAGAGGAGATTGAACCCGATTATGATGGAGGTAGTACAGAAGGAAATTCAGAAATTGCTAAATGCTGATGTGATTTACCCGATCTCAGACAGTCAGTGGGTGAGCCCAGTTCACGTAGTCCCGAAGAAGACGAGGATTACAGGTGAGAAGAATGCTGCGGGTGAGTTGGTGACTACGAGAGTCAAGAACGGATGGCGCATGTGCATCGACTACAGGAAGCTGAATGCCGTGACGCGTAAGGATCACTTTCCTCTTCCGTTTATTGACCAAATGCTTGACAGGCTGGCAGGTAAGCCTTATTTTTGTTTTCTCGATGGATTTTCTGGTTATAATCAAATTCCCATTGCACCAGAGGACCAGGAAAAGACCACCTTCACATGTCCATTCGGTATGTTTGCTTTTCGACGTATGTCTTTTGGCTTGTGTAACGCACCCGGTACTTTTCAGTGGGTGGTTACTAGCATTTTTTCTGACATGATAGGTGTTTTTCTTGAGGTGTTGACGGAGCGCACTGCACTGTCGTTAAGGTGCAATGTTCTCTGTACAAATAAATTTATATTTTCCGCTACTCGCGACTACACTACTGGGTAGTAAGTGGTAAGTAGGGGTCGAACCCAAGGGAATTAGAGGGATAACTGTTCTTTAGGGGATCGTTTGGTGAGTGATTTTAGGTCGATTGCGGACTTACTGCTAATTACTAAGCTACTGTTTTTGGTTTTTTTGGTTTTTTATGCGGAAAAGTAAATACAGAAAATAAATACAGAAATTAAAATACTAAAAGTAAAAGAGTTAAGGGAAGAAGACTTACAGTGGGTGATGCGTGATTACGATTCCTCCGGTAGATGAGCGGTTGATGGTTGTAGTTCATCGAGCAGTTTACAAAAGTAAATACAGGGGGGGTTTTTGTAATTCAAGGAAAAGTATTCGGTTTCAGGTACCTTGTATTATAACATGTTTATTAATAACCGTTAGTAACCTTTCTAAGTATTCAAAGATGAATCGAGGCCCTTTCGCAGCGCAAGACTTGCAACATCGTTTAAAGCAACACTTATTCTACTTCTGACTAATTCCTCCTTTCGAAGTATCTTAGCCTTTTGTGCATCCACCTGATCTCTCAGTTACGATCGACCAAGTGGTGTTTTAGATAAGTCGAACTCCTCGATAAGTTTTGCTTGTTACAGCTTCCACTTACAAAGTATGATCACGAATTCCCACGGAAGAGCTTTGCTTGTTACAGCTTCCACTCAACCTTGGAAACTCTGACTATATATGGCACATAGAACAAGTTTTGAATACAGAGAAAAGAAACTAAAAGAAATTAAAACATTATATAATACAAGAAAATACCTTCGACCGAATGAGGAGTTTAGCTATGAATATCCATGGAAAAGGACATCATAACTAAATACTCGGGGGTTTTTGAAAACAGTAAGAGGGAAAGGGGTGGAATACTCAAGAACCAACAGGAGTATTCCCAATTTCCTACTGAATACTCAAGAACCAACAGGAGTATTCTCTAAAGTATAATACTCAAGAACAAACAGGAGTATTATTTCCAATCAATATAATACTCAAGAACAAACAGGAGTATTATTTCGAAACCCAAACTTACAAGTAACACAAACTTAGAGAGAGAAGTGATTTACAAATTTGTGGATTTTGTGGATTTTGTGGATGATTGAAATGAGGAGGAGAAGCCTCCTTTTATAGCCACAAGGGGAGGAGGATGGAGGGTGGAGATGGCTCCATGTGGTTTTACATCAAGGGAGGAGAAGGGAGGAGGAAGGTGTGGAGAGGAGGAGCTCCACATGTGACCACCCTATGGTGGCTCTTCTAGCCGCCGGTTGTGGGTTACCAAAGGGGAGGAGTTTGTGGCTTTGGCCACCTCCAAGCCAAAGCCACCGGTCATGGAGGAAGAAGGGGTGGTTTTGGCCACCCATGAGTCATCCTCTTCACACAAGCCGCCGGTCACTTGGTCCATGGATGAGTTTTGTGCAGTCTTTTCACAAAACTATCAGTCCAATTTCGCTCCGTCTGACTTTGATTGTTCCTCGGTTGGATTTGATTTGAGTAATTCCTACGTCAGGATCTTGAGATTCTTCATTCAGCGTCTGATCGTGACCTTGGACTGGCTCGTAATATCTTTTCAGCGTAAAATCCTCTCCTTAGCGTGTTTTCTCTCTAAGCGCCAAAATACCCTGTAGAAATAAATCGGGACTAACAAGCAAAAGTTAAATAGACCAACAGTCTAATTTGGTGGGTTTTACTGTGTTTTTGATTCGTATAATTATGGTCCATCAGGTGTTTATGGATGATTTCACTATTTATGGTGACACTTTCGATGCATGTTTGGATAACTTGAGTAGAGTACTAGAGCGTTGCGTTTCTATGAATTTGGTGCTCAATTATGAGAAGTGTCATTTTATGGGTTACTCATGGTGTGGTCCTTGGTCATATTGTTTCACACGAAGGTATTAAGGTAGACAAAGTGAAAATTGACTTAATTCTTACTCTGCCTTATCCTTCTACGGTGCGTGATATAAAATCTTTTCTTGGGCATGCTGGTTTTTACCGTCGATTTATTAAGGATTTCTCGAAGAAGGCTCTGCCTTTATCTAACCTTTTGCAGAAAGATGTTCCTTTTGAGTTCACAGATTCATGTAGGGAGGCCTTCGACGAGCTGAAACAGGCACTTACGAGCACGCCTATCATTCGAGCACCAGTCTGGGACCAGCCATTTGAGACTATGTTCGATGCCAGTGACTATGCTGTGGGAGCTGTACTAGGCCAGAGAGTGGATAAAAAGCCTGTAGTGATTTACTATGCTTCAAGAACGCTGGATGCAGCTCAGTGAAACTACTTGACCACTGAGAAAGAATTATTAGCAGTAGGTTTCGCCTTGGAGAAATTTCGGTCTTATTTGCTTGGTACTAAAGTAGTTGTTTTCTCTGACCATGCAGCTATCAGGTATCTGATGACGAAGAAGGAGGCCAAGCCGCGGCTGATTAGATGGATTTTGATGCTACAGGAATTCGACCTAGAAATCAAGGATAAGAAGGGGATAGAGAACACTGTAGCTGACCACTTGAGCCGATTAGTACGAGAAGAGGATGCGGGGCACATCACAGAGACCTTCCCAGACGAGCACTTGTATGCTCTTATAGGTAAAGTACCATGGTATGCTCCCATCGTGAACTACCTGGTCGGAGGTACACTTCCACCCTCTTACTCGAAAGCTCAATGTCTGAAACTTAAGCACGATTCTAAATACTATATGTGGGATGACCCGTATTTATGGAAAATTGGCGTAGACCATATACTTAGGCGGTGTATTCCTGATAATGAAATTGCTTCTGTGCTTAGTTTTTGTCATGAGCATGCATGTGGTGGTCATTTTGGCCCCAGGAGGACTAGCAGAAAAATTTTAGATTGTGGTTTTTTCTGGCCACATGTGTTTAGAGATGCCTACGATCATTGTAAGAAATGCGATAAATGTCAGAGGGTAGGCAATATTTCTGCTAGGAACGAGATGCCCCAAGTGCCTATTTTGGTTAATGATGTTTTTGACATATGGGGGATTGATATTATGGGTCCTTTTCCTGCATCGTTTGGCTATTTATATATTCTTGTTGCAGTAGATTATGTGTCTAAATGGGTAGAGGCTAAGGCTACTAGATGCGATGATGCTAAAACTGTTGTAGATTTTCTTCGTACTAATATATTTTGCAGATACGAAGTGCCTAAAGCCATAATAAGTGATCAGGGGACACATTTCTGCAACAGAATGATGGTAGTAACTTTGAAGCACTACCACGTTCATCACCGCACCTCTACAGCTTATCACCCCCAGACGAATGGACAAGCAGAGATCTCTAACCGAGAGATTAAGGGGATTCTCGAGAAGATGGTGAAGCCAACTAGGAAGGACTGGAGTCAGAGACTAGATGATGCACTGTGGGCATACAGGACAGCCTACAAGACACCGATAGGCACCTCGCCTTTTCGGTTGGTGTATGGAAAGGCATGCCACCTTCCAGTCGAGCTAGAGCACAAGGCCTTCTGGGTGCTTAAGACGTGCAACGTGGACTTGAAGGCTGCAGGATTGGACAGGAAATTACAGCTCAGTGAGCTTGAGGAGCTGCGCCTGGAGGCTTACGAGAGCCAATCAGACTACAAGGCGCGGACTAAGTTGTACTATGACAAGTTCATTCTACGACGCGCTTTCGAGGTCGGCCAGCAGGTACTAGTATTTTCATCACGTTTACGATTAATGCCTGGCAAATTGCGTTCTAGATGGACAGGTCCCCACATAATTACGAAGGTTTTTAACCATGGAGCACTTGAGCTGGAGAACCCGAGAAATGGCGACCGTTTTAAGGTCAATGGACAACGGGTGAAGCACTATCGCGGGGACGCCGAACTACCCACTCAGCAGTTTGACCTGGCAGAACCTCCCACTGAATCATAAGAGAGGTAACGTCGAGCCAACGACGTAAAACAAAGGCGCTCGCAGGGAGGCATCCCGGCAATTTTTTTTCGTTTTTCGTTTTTATTTCATTTTTCTATTTTATTTGAGTCTTGAGTCGCATTTTACACAGTCTTGCGAAAGAAATCTATTTTGCGCAGGAAGAGGCGTATTGCTCAGACGGGATCGCGGGTGATGAAGATATTAAAATCCGCGGACGGTGAGGAGTTTAAGTTTTGACCGTGCCAATAACATGGGCATCACCCGCGGCATAGGCATTGACCAGACAGACTGGTTTTTCTCAGAGGGGATCACGGACAAATGAGAGATTAAACCCGCGGACAACGAAGATATTAAGGGTTGACCGCGGGACATAAAATGGTCATGACCCGCGGCGTTGTTTGACTCGAACCCTAATTACCCAATCTCCAACTTCTCTCCTCCTTCCATCTCCCAATTCCAAACCGACGCAGCCCCTCCCCACACCAAACGCCGCCACCTTCAACCGCCAATCCGCTGCTGTCCACGCCACCGGAGCTTCGCCCAGCCTCATCCTTGCCCGATCCACCACCAAGCTCAGCAGGAGTGAGTGTCATGGCGCCTCTAGCACTTACATTCGAAGAACTGTACGCGGGACTGATGGCTCGCAAACATGCAGCGAGTAGGTTCGTGGATGCAGACTTTCTGCGACTTACCGGATTCGAGGATCGAGTTCGAGAGCTGCTGACGGTCAGCGATTGGCCAGGACTCCTGACCCTCCATAGTGAGACTGATGTAGAGGACACATGTGAATTTCTGGCCTCTTTTCGCTACGTCGATCACAAGGAAATCACCTACAGACACCGAGGAGAGTGGCACACCATCACTCCTCCTCAGATTCGAGAAGTGTTTGGATGGCAAGAAGAAGGAGAGTGGATTCGTGATGAGTTTGCTCTGGTAGATGCCTGGGCCAGGCTCAGAATTCCTGGTGGAGGCACATTCACACCAAGCAAGACGAGGGCGCACTTCTTTCAGAACCGAGTGATGTTCTACATTCAGAAGCTGTTGGGGAACACTATATTTACTCGGGTGAATGGGATCGACAAGTTCAACTACAGTGACATGATCTGCCTCAATGCTATGGATCAGGGGAGATGTGTCGACTACTGCCATTTGATGTGCTATTTCTGGGAGCACCGCCCGACTACCGGCTCGGTCATCTGTGGTGGTTTGATCACATATTTGCTGCGCCGTCTGCACGGGCAGCCCGCTTTGGACCACCTAATCATTCCAGCAGCATTTCTAGACATGAAGGCCTTCACTTCCATGAAGGCGATCAAGAAGAGAACCACCGTCCCGGATCAGTTTGCCTGGACATACCATGCAGTGGCTGAGTATCGTCAGCCGTTACCTGTTGAGAGGCGTCGCAGGCATGCACACGAGGCAGGTCCTTCTGCACCTCGTCGTCGCCGTACTCAAGATCATCCTCAGCCACAGCTCGCTCCCCAGGCAGCACAGCTTCCACAGGAACAGTTTGACATAGCGTTCAACACTTATAGAGTGCTGTACCACGTGATGCCGGGAGCTCAGCCAATCCCATCCCCACCAGGATGGACGCCGGATCAGCCTATTCCCCTAGCGTACTTGATTCCACCACAGTTACCATCTTCAGACGCAGACTAGGGGAGTCCTGCTGTTCTTTATTTCTATTTTCTTTCCCTTTTTTGTTGTGTCTGCATTTGTTTGTTTGTCTTTGAACTAAAGTCGTACCGTGAGGACACGGCTTGGTTCAAAAGTGTGGGGTGGGAGAGTCAGTTAGTTGTGTCAACACGTGTATTTTCCTTGCATATGCACTGTGTCAGCACGTTTCATTTAAAAAATTGAAAGCATGAAATCTCTCTTCTGTTCTTGAATATGCAGTATTGAATGTTGGTGTGAAATAGATGAGCTGATTAAATGCACTTCTCTCGTGAAATTCGAATTATGCTTTTACTTGTGAATTTAACCCATTACGTGTCTTCTGAGCTGAGATAAACAGGGATGTGGAATTGATAGAAACGTCCTAGAGAGAGACCTGACAGAACATTCAAAGGACCGAATTCGAGTTATATGGTTATGTGGATTTCGTGGAGGCTAGCACTTCGAGGTGACATGGTTACGGGTCTGCTCCGCCACTGCGGTACTTTTGCGGTTGGTTGGGATGGGAATACATCACACCGTCCAAACTCTAGTCCAAGTAGCCGGGAAAATAGACAAGCGACCCTTGGCTTGACTCGCGTCAAAAGGACGAGGATGAGTGAGAGCAAGTAGGTTCGAGCAATCACAATCCGCAGCACAAGGAAACAAATTCATTCCATTGTGAAATCTTACACCGCAACATAGTGAAGTGCCCCATTGATACATCAAACCGAGTCACTACAAGCTGTCCGAAAAGAACTCAAACACCTTGAAGCTCGAATCAATCACGTGCAAGAAGAAGCAATGAAGCGTAACCATATAGCAAGAGTTCGGAACCAAGAGTGCGGTTCATGGGTCTAAAAAGGGCTATCTCCCAGACATCCGAATTGATTTGGATTTCAGCTCTGAGGTAACATGTATCAAGTTAATTCCATGATTGAGCATGATGATTTGAGTAATGATTGAGCTATGCGTAGAAAAGCAAGTCTAGACTAGCAACTCATATTCATGTGCATTTATTCAAGACATCGAAGAACGAGTGTGATGTCTTTTTGTTCCTTCTATGACTTAGTTCTTGTTCGGGACGAACAAGTTTAAGTGTGGGGTGGTTTGATGAGTCGTATTTATACGACTCGTCGAATCAACTAATCCCATCTATTTCGACACTTTCTTATGCGAACAGTTACTTTTTAGTGTTGTTTTGCATCTCAGGTGTTTCGGAAGCTCTGGAAGGAATATGCACTTAAAGACGACATTTCGATGCTAAAATCATCACATGGATTTCACGGAGTCGAATCAAGAGCCAAAGTCAAGACTGACGAGCAGAAGAGGAAATGCACCTCAGACCAGGTCGCGGACGCAGGCAAGTTTAAGAAGGTCGTCCGTGGATGGTAATGCGTTCATTGTCCACGGCGCTAAAATGTACAGCGTCCGCGGCTGACGTCAGCAAATCGAGATTTAGAAGTCTGGCCCAAAAACAAAATTAGAAACTTTTTCTTATGAATTAGGTTTTCGACAACAACATCCATATTCCATATTCCCAGAATCGAAGAAAAACGGCTCGAGAGGAGATCAAGCTTTCACAAGAGAAGAGAATTTCTACTGCTTTCATTCAAAAATACTTCTGATTTTTGTCATGACTATGAGTAGCTAATTTCGTTATTCGGTTTAGGGTTCAATATATTGTGACGAAGTTTTGAGATTCTTTGCTTAATGCTATTTTATGTTCCACTAGTTTTTGTGCTATTTATCTCGGTTTGAATTTCGAAGCTAAGTGGAGACTTGAAATGGTAAAACTTAGCCGAGCAATTCAGCCCTTATTTTTTCTGCTTGTTTGATACTAAACCGTTAGAACAAGTAGTCGCACGTTAACCTGATATAACCTGAAACGGAGTATTTGGTTTGCTAAAACTAGAAGTCTATAACCTGAAACGGAGTAGATTGTGGAGTAAGTGCTTGAAACGACCTTACCTTATTAGGTTATAACCTGAAACGAAGTAACCACACTTAGGAACACAAAATTAGATTGTTAGAAGTCAATGATAAACGAGTCACAATAGAAAACCCTAGACCGAATGCTTCCTCTGATTGAATTACTCTCTCGTTTTATTTTCTCGTGCACTTTTCAAAAATTGCTTACACAAATCCCAATCAATTTTGTTTACAGAACGACTTCACCAACACCAGCTCTCTAGGGTTCGACCCTTGCTTGCCGCTTTACTAGGGTTCTCGCAAGGAAATTATAAATTTAAATTTGCAGGTCAAACGGCGCCTGTCACTAGGGCGTCCACAATCTCCATCGCTTTCAGAATTATTATACACACGAGTGCACTCTACCGATTGGAGAAGAAGAAAGCGACGGCCGTTTGTTTTTCCCCACTGGAAATTCATCGGTGCAAGTTCAGTCTGATCAGAGTGCAATTCAGACTGACTGGAGTTGATCCTACTGCTCCACACAACAAAGACCAACCAGCTTTCGAGAGAAAGCAACCGAGCTTCAAGAGCAGGTCAAGCACGTTCGGACAGAAGGTTCAGACGAAGGGGATCGTGGTGAACTACGGTACACCAAGATTGCAAATCTGAGAGACAGAGGATTAGAGGCTAGGCAATTACGAAGAGTAAGCATAAGTCCACGTGTAAGCTCTAATCTCATAATAAAGATTTGTGTCCCTTAAGGGTGTGGGAAACCCCCCAGAGTAGGCGAGGCCAAACTGGGTATCAATCTTTGTGTGCCTCTATTCTGGTCTGTGTGCGGAACTGTTTCACAGTTGTTCAAGGTTTGTCTCATCTACACCTTGAACAGAAGCTTGAACAGGTTACAGAATTTCAGATAGTTCTAGGATGTAGAAAATGATCATATCTTAAGCATGAAAGTGAACCTTATGATATGATGCTTGACTAAGGATTGAATATTTATATCATTGGAGTTGGTCAATTAGCAAATCATCAATTAATCCCATTAAATGGTGTCAAATTTATGTTCACTATGCTCTTTATACATCCCATGCTACTAAGTGTTTGATGAAATGCCTAAGTAACATGTTGAATCTTAAAACTAGACTTAAGAATCGAACGACCTTAGGGATAGTTTGGATGTAGTGAATATGATCATTTCTACGGGATTGAAGTAAACTAGGTTCAATGCTATTTAACTACCATAAAATGTTTGAATATCATGTATGTGATCATTGAGAAATTGCCAAGGAGGGGAGTAACCCCTCGAAACACCTCTTATCCATCTTTTATCCTCAATTACTCACCACATAGGATTTAGAATATACTCACACCTTTACACATTTTGATTTAGAATAGCCGAACGGAAACACGATCTTAAATAGTGCATGTGCTTGGCTTGCTCCTCTTGGTTCGATCCGGTACTTTACCGGTATTATAAATGTTTTGACACTACATTCGATCCTCTCTTCATTGATACTATTTAGAGGTGAAAAAGAATAGTTCGTCAACAACCTTGGGATGTAAATTTACATGTGCTTCAAATCTCTAAGTGTAAGCTTTCCACATTGAATTCAGCTCTTGGCGGCATACCAAGAAGGAATTGGGTGTCCTACCATTAGGGAATTATAGGTGCTTTAAGCTCATCCCTATATAAGACTTGTTCACCAAGTCCCTAGCTAATCTCTTTGTCAAATGATCAGCTAGATTATGCTGTGACCGAACATAGTCAATCGATATCACCCCTTGAGTGATCAGTTCACGAACCGCGCTATGTCTAACGCCTAGGTGTCTCGATTTCTTATTATACATTTGTCTACATGCCTTAACCAAAATAGCCTTACTATCACAATGGATACATATATATCGGTTTCGGCCACAAAGGAATCTCATGTATCAAATTTCTTAGCCATTCTGCCTCTTTACCGGCAACAGCTAAAGCTATGAACTCATATTCCATATTGGAGCTAATGATGCAAGTTTGTTTCTTCGAGGCCCAAGAGATGGCACCTCCCCCAAGCAAGAATACCCAACCACTTGTAGAAGAATGATCTTCTAAATTGGTAATCCAACTTGCATCGGTAAATCCCTCTAAGACCGAAGGAAAACCAGCATAAGTCAAGCCATATTTCATGGTTACCTTCAGGTATTTAAGTACCCGCCTAATAGCTTCCCAGTGATGAGTACTAGAGTTACTAGTATATCAACTCAACTTGCCCACTGCATAAGCTATGTCAGGCCTTGTACTTGTCATTGCCTACATTATACTTTGATGAATTTTTCAGTACTCACAACAGTACAACTTCATCATTTTTTATGTTCATCATATTCCTTGAGATAGTTCTTAACATTAGTCATCAACAAGCTTTACCATGTACAGGCATATTAACTTGCCTATAATCACCAAATTTGCCTTGAAGCATCATTTATGTTGAATTCTCTTCTCCGCTTAGAAGATATCAATATCCGTCTCCATTTAGGAGAACCCATTATGTAAATAAGGCATCACACAATCTTAACAAATTGCTTTGTCGATGAACTTCAATTTGGTAAGTAACCCACATTATTTATACATGCTTTACTAACAACTTTTTACAGGCTACCATCAGAACATAAGTGTTCAACATCAACATGAACACTTCAAAATTTTCAAACCAGAAATACCCGAAATAATCACATAATCCTTGATTATTTCAAAAAATAATCTCCATCAATCAAGATTTACCAACACGGTAAACTTACAAACACATTGACTGGAGTTTATACATCAGAAAATCCATCTGATTTTTTTCTAGTTGAAAACCATTGCTACACATGTTCCACAAACATTTCCATCATGGTATCCGCCTAAAGTACTCATACACTGATTTCATCAGAAGCTTACTGATTATGAATTTACTAGCAATACATGCTCCACAAATCATACATATCATCAGAAAATCTGATCGATTAATATAAGCTTGCCAATCATATTAAATCAAGCATGCTTCACAAACTCAGATTTTTCAAATAATGATTGAAACAACTAAACCTGATTTTCGTGGTGCCAAATTAGTCACTTACTCCCAATGATACTGAGAAGATTCCATGTCGAAAATTTCAACAAAACAAGTGGCAGCTTCTTCCACTCCACTTCACTACATTCCTCCCAAAAAACAGTTTTTATGATCTTTGTATCTTTCCAAGTTAGGTGCAGAGACAATTGCGAAAACCTTTCTTGCATCAATCTCAGATGCATTAGGTATCATTCCTTCGAAAATAAGCCTCTTCCTCCAGGCAACAGCAGTAGAATCCACTGTATTAGCATTGGCTCTCTGGGAGAAGGAATTCCAACATGAATGATGATTCATGGACCCGGTCATAACAAACATCAGCGGCATCAATTCGACGCATTGGCCCCAGGGGCGGATCTATAGGCAATGGAGTGGGGGCAGCTGCCCCCGGTGATTTTACCAAAATATTCTTAGTTTTAGTGTATTTTTCGAACATGCCCCCACTGATATTTTCAATTTGCCCCCACTATATTTTTAATTGCAAATATAAAGCATTTAACATTGGAATTCAATAACGACCCAAGGACCAAAGAGTCCAAGATAAGTCTAGCCCAAAGAATCCCAACTTGTGTTAAAATGGATAGGCTTACTTCCCCTTTTATAATCATTTGTGAACTAAAGACATGTATAGGAAGCAATGTGGGACAATATGACTTCACTTACTTTTTAACTTCTTTCTTCCTTCTTTGTAATATTTGCTTTTGTCCCACATTGGATGTTCATTACAAAACTAATATGATGAATGAGTATATATAGAGGAACACTCCCACTTCAAAATCCAATCCACTCAATCCAATGAATTTTTCTGGGATTATATAGGCTAAAGCCTACTATATTCTAGTAATTCATATTGAATAATTGAGTAGTATATTGAGTATTTAATCAAGTTGTTCACGAGTACATACGAGTTGAGTATTACCTTGCTCGTACTCGAGATTTGACCGAGTTTGTTCACGAGTATCTCACGAGTGTATCGTCTCGTTTGAAGCCCTATTGATTGGGTTGAATAGAGCTTCTGATTAGTCGTGAGTTTATGGATTAAAAATCTCGTGTCAATTGTTTACATTTGCGCCTGACTGAAGAACTGAAGCTTAAATTGTATTGGTTAAAATCAAAAACCAAAAGTGAACTGAGTAAAAACAAGAATCGATTAGCGTATTTAAAGATTAGCCGTTCTAAGCGTATTTAAAGATTAGCCTTTAACCAATTAACCGTTCTCTCCAGCTCACAACAGCAAAAAAAATCGCTGTACAATGTTGCCCCGGTCCCAATAAATCCTGGATCCGCCCCTGATTGGCCCTTCCAATGCTTGCGTTGAGTCACCCCATCAAAACAAACATTCAGGAACCAATTTTCACGTATCTCTAGCACACACCTCCGATGATTAAGAAAATATTGTATTTGATTCTGATTGTAAGTGTTGGGACTTCTTCAGGGCTTCAATCAATGATTGACTTGGATACTACTTGAATCACAAATCAATTTCGTTTTCCACAATATTTTTACCCTGTGTGGGTATCAAGAAATATGTACTAGATAAGACAAGCGTTATGCACTGGAATAAATGAAACTGGAAACGAGTACACAATCGATTAAAATCGATCAGATTGATGGAGCAAAATCACACCCCAACTCAGTAGCTTCCTCTCGACCTTTTAAAATGTTCATAATCAAACTCTTTTTCTGTGGTTTTCGTTCAGTTTTGATCGGATAATTATGATGTTTCTTATCAATAACCGTACTGCGGCGCGCCCAGCCTCTACGTTACAGCCGCACCCAGTGAAGACATTAAGCGTCGAACGCGACACAGCCCTAAAGTCTTCATTGGACGCGATACAGAATCGTCGCGCGCTCAGCTACAACATTATCCTCGCGTTCTACTCATACATTAATAACATAATGTCTGAACTGAGCGCAACACTTTGGAATTGCTTAATGTAAAGGTTGGGCGCGGTACACTCTGATCAAAATACCGAATGGAGCTCAAATGATTTTGGAATTGCTTAGTTTATTCACAAAACATCCTTACAGGGTATAAACATCATGAGTCTCACAAATACCCTAATATATCCAACACAAAACACAACATGATGGTCTATACTACACACAAGGTCTCCTGCAAGCTCAAATAATGAAATAAGTGTGTGCAACCTTGGAGTTGTGACAGAACATATTAGGTCACAACTCCTTTTCTACACATTAGAATTATCGCTGAAGAAAAAGGTTTGCAGAATGTGAATTGTAAAAAGATACAAGTATTTGGCCAAACAAACTAAACTTCCCATTTTCTACAGTTGAGCCTTTAGAGCTGGTACATAGTGAAGTTTTTTCGTGAACCTACAATGACAGTGGCCAAATATTTTCTAACTGTGGTAGATGAGATTTTATACAAGAACAAGAGCTGTCTGGACATTTCAAATGAGAAAAAGTTTAAAGTTCCTCGCAGTTTGATCGACTTATTTGTCATGATACATACTCAATTTAACAAGACAGTAAAAGTTCTTACAACTGATAATGGAGGAGAATAAGCCAGAAGAAAGAAACACATACGCATATTATAGCTTTGATGTTTTAGTCAGGGTTACCTCAAATATCCACCGTTGCATAATGTCATGACATTACACAACGGTTTTCCTTGAACCGTTGCGTAATGTCATGCATTATGCAACAGTTTTCTTTGAACCGTTGCGTAATATCATGACATTATGCAACGGTTTTCATTGAACCGTTGCGTAATGTCATGCATTATGCAACGATTTTCCTTGAACCGTTGTGTAATGTCATGACATTACGCAACGGTTTTCCTTGAACTGTTGCATAATGTGGCAGATTTTGGCATGTTTAAGCTGAAAATTCATAAATACACCTAATATATGTACACCTTCTCTTATTAAAATCTCAAATACTTTTTATTCAACCAAAACACAATATTTTATACACAATGTCACTGTTATTGTACAACATTAATCAATTCAACAAAAACTTCAACTTTCGTAGAACATTCCAGCAGCAGCATATAGCTGGAACAAGTGAGGTCCATGCCACCATGCGTTTCCACCATCCCCAATAAAGGACACCAGAGTCTGTGCTAATTCCAGCTTCTGTCAGCACAACATGCCTATTACTACACCATAAGTAACATCAAGAACGAAGACCAACTAACAAATACAAAATAACCAAACTAAGGCTAAAATAGATATCATAGAATGAATTCCAAGTCTAAAGTTTACTAAAGTGACAAATCAACAGCCTTCAGTATTCTAAAAAATCTGACATCCAAAAGGGTGCAAATCTAAAATCAGAAGAAAAAAATATCTCTAAATAAGCTGGCATACCGTATATCTGTTGGGATATGGACAAGTATTTCTTCTATACAGAATTCTAAGTATCCTGACGCCTTCAGCAACAAATCAACAGCCTCTGTCTGATGCCGAAATGTTGGATCATAGTTAGCGACCTGGTAAGTAACGTTCCTTGCCAGGTAAACGTGAAGTAGGTTATAGTGGAAACTCCAGCACTTAAATAAGTACTAAAGAAAAACCACTACCTTCTAGCGGAATTAGAAAGATTTCGAAATAGCTCTTGTATTTAGCGTTTTCCGGTTACACAGAGTTGATTACAACCTTACCACTGTCAAGGGTGTACAACCTCACAATCGGATGTACCTTTGTAGTAATCACCTCTGTAGATCACCGCGCAACAAGTCACTATCTCCGCCTGGCTCAGATTGTTGCGTCCGTTCCCTCTCAGGTAAGTCGTTAGCACGCCAACCTTCAACTGGCAATCTGCACTTTCGTTCGATTAGTAACTTCAGCACCAGCAGTCTCCAGAACGAACGACTTCAAAGGAGGCCATGGCATCCAGTTTATAGTTTGTTTGCTCTCTCGGGAAATCCAGAATATTTGACAAGATTATCCCATAATAATCTTGCCAAATATGGGTGTGCACTGATTTAGCTTCCTAAAGAGCGCACCAAGGATCTTCAATCAATCATCTCATTCAAGCCGTGATCTTTCCTTTATAAGTACTTTCCTAACTTGGCGATATGCTTGATTGGTTCTTTCCTTCTTCATCCACTCTCATTCCAGCCGGATCAAGATCTTAGGAAACAAACAGATCTTCCAGAATATCCTAACGGATATTCCCTCCCTGCAGTTACACGCTGAGTGAACGTTACTTCCAGAGTACCTGTATATCAACCTGCACTCTGAAGTAACACATCAGCAGGATGTTTGTCATATCAAAACAGGTGGAGTTCACAGACTCCAACAATTTCCCCTTTTTTGATGATGACAAACATCCTCTTCACGAGAGATAATAGCAGCATGGATCACATGTATATATTATCCTCTACACAGTTTTTAAGCTAATGAATCTTTGATAAGGGAGATTTCAAACTCCCAAACTAATCCAATATAGAAACACATTTTAATATTTTAAGTTAATGAATCTTTGATGAGGGAGATTTCAAACTCCCAAACAGCAACAGGGTCACAGTTCACTTTATATTACCTTTGGCATACAAAGTTCTCCCTCAGATCAGCAATGCATATTGCTAAGGTAATGTTCCCCCTCAGAGCGAGCATGTCATTGTCTTCCCCCTTTTGGCATCATCAAAAATCTCGACAAGTGTAGTCAGTGCACTAGTATGCATAGCATTGAATCGGCAAATTCATTAAACCATCAGAGCATACCGAAACAAAACATTGCATTCACTAAACGAAGAGCATGACAAACTAACACGAAACATTAGGGATGAAAAAGTGCCAAAAATAGTACCAAGAAATGGGATTTATGAGCTGGGGAGTGAAAAAGGGGCTGACCACGGAAAAGTTACTCAGTGCGTCTGCAGCAGAGGTAAGGGACTTGGGAGTGACGATGGAGGCCATAGACGTCGGTTGGAGTGGTCATCCAGAGCATGTTTATGAGTTGGATCATCTCCTTCGGAATATCAGCCAACTTATCACCCCTTTGAGGTGCACCCTTCTAGTGAGCAACATCATACACCGTGTTGAAACCCTCCTAGAGGTTCCTCCACTGAGGATCTAATTTATCCCTCCTTAATAATCTGCATACCACTACATCTTTGTTCCCTTCGAGTGTACACTTCATCCTTCTCACTGTACCTTTTTTTTGTACGGGAGAGGATACACCTAAAAAAGAGTCATCATGATCCTCATGTTGTGTTACTGTTGTGTGTTTGTTAAGCTGCTGACTTTTGTCGAGCTTGTTTAGCAAGATGCAGTGCACTTCTGTCCATCATGTAATGTTCCTTCTCAGGTAGATATAGAGCAACGAAATCTGATATTGCGATCTCTCCCATTGATTCACCGTACTAGATGGAGATCCGTAATATTAATGCTATCTTCCTCATCCTTCAAGTAATGCACATGTCTTATTACATAGTGCCAAAGTTTCATGTATTACTTCGTCAAATCATTCTATCATCAATGACCACTATGTATAGTTATCCAATCACGTAATCCCACGTCCCTTTCCCACGATGCAGATTTCCTTTGTGAATTCCCGTGGTCTTGCAAGGGGCGGTATGTTGCGGTAGGGTTACCCGAGTGGTATGAGATAATGCATCACACACAAAAGCAGATAACGGTAAAGATGACAAGAAATGTGATGGTACTTCGTGGGGGTCTCCTCCAGTATGTGGAAAATAACAAAGGGCTCGTAGGAGTGTTCCCCCACGGGTAAGCTAGGGGCGGCGGTAGATACCTTGCATCATATGGGCTAGTAATGTCGGATCAAAACATCCGGAAGGTTCTTTTGGGCAGAAAACAAAAAAAATTCATCTGTATGTTAGTGTATCATAAATCACACAATCAGTCAACTTATACAGTGTATGTTCACAAGTATATTCCTAGGAGAGACTGAATAAGACCAAGCCAACAACTTCACATAGTCATGCACTTAAACACAGGTTAAATATTTCTCACCAATCATTGGGGGTCTCGCGGGGGACACTTACTCAGTTGAGGGAAGTCACACCTAGCTCCATGCGAAGCCTCTCAAAGGGTTCCCTGTTGAGTGCCTTGGTGAATATGTCAGCAACGTTCTTCTGTTCTGCAAAACTCTACACTCACCACTCCCTTTTCCACAAAATCAGTGTCGGTGTATCCCACTAGTTGGAGGTCAGCATTTCTGGGATACCATAGGCAGAGGGTATCGGTACCCTTCTGGTAACGTAGTATCCTCTTTACTTCTTTCAGATGTGTCTCTCAGGGATCTGCCTAAAAACGTGCACATAGACAAACACTAGACATAATATCAGGTCTACTTGCAGTGAGATAAAGAAGTGAGCCTATCATCTCTCGATTAAGTGTCTGGTCTATCTGTGGGGAGCTTTCGTTCTTCCCTAGTGACTCGTTTAGTGAGATTAGAGTGGTTATAACAATCATCTCACAAAGGTACTTTTGTTGATGGATTCGGTTGTCGTCACCTTCTTGTGCCACTTGAAGTCCTAGGAAGAATTTGAGCTCTCCGACCATACTCATCTCAAACTCGCTCTCCATGAGTTTAGTAAACTTCCTGACCAAAAGATCATTAGTGAACAAAAAACGATGTCATCAACATATACCTGTACCACCAGAGTATGGTTTCCTTCCTTCAGAAGGAAAGTGTATTCTCGACCTCTCCTCTTACATATCCGTGTGCGAGGAGGAATTGAGACAGTCTTTCGTGCCAGGCACGAGGTGCATGTTTCAGTCCGTAGAGAGCTTTGTCCATGATGTACACGTGATTGGGATGCTTGCTATCCTCGAAGATAGGGGTCTGTGCGACGTACACTTCCTCCTTAAGTACCCCTTTAAGGAATGCAGTCTTTACGTCCATCTGCTGCAGTTTAAAGCCATGGTAAGCAGAATATGCAATCAATAGTCTAATGGCTTCTAACCTGGCTACCGGAGCAAATGTCTCATCGTAGTCGATTCCTTCTTGTTGATTGTATTCCTTGGCAACAAGCGTTGCCTTGTTCCGGACTACTTGCCCTTTGTCATTCAGTTTGTTTTTGAACACCCATTTTGTCCCTATGACGGTACGATCTTCTGGGCGAGGGACCAATCTACATACCTTGTTCAGGATAGGTCTCAAATTTGCCCTGTTGTGGAGTCATAGGTGTAGGGAAGTTTTATCTAATACCCCTGGTCCTGCACAGATTTAGAAATAGTGAGTTCTGAAATTCAGTTCCGTGATCAGTACGTATATCTGGCAGGGAGAGGTTCAATTGTTTTTTTAACTAGTTTCAGCCAGATTTTGAATTCTGTAAAGACCTCATCTTTAGAGCTTAGAAACACAGTCCATGTATATATTGAGTAATCATCAACAATAACAAATATGTATCTATTACCTCCACGTCTCCTTGCGCGCATGGGACCACAGAGGTCCATGTGGATAAGTTCAAGAGGGCGAGTGGTGCTTACCTCGTTCTTAGACTTGAAGGAAGACCTTACCTGTTTTCCCTTGGTGCAGGCATCACATAGATTGTTTAGGGTGTCCTCCACGTTTGGCAGTCCATTTACCAGCTCTAGTCGGTGTAGTTTGCATAGGAGTCTTAGACTTGCATGTCCAAACCTCTTATGCCATAGCTCGAACTCACTGACTTGAGATGTCAGACAGAGTTCCTAGTCAGGTATGAATGACGGATCCATCTTATATACTCTGTTCATTCCCTTTCCATTTGCTATTGTTCCCGAAGGTGACTGGCCCTCCCGAGTAGTGGCGGAGTGACTCAAACCATTCTCTATTTTCGGTCATGTGTCCTGAGCATGCACTATCTATGTACCAGGGACAGCTCTCCTCTGATTCGATAAGGCGATTAGCATCAGACTCCTCAGATTCGATAAGGTGATCGAAGGCCATGTCGAGGGAGAGTCGCGGCGTTGATGGAGATTGGAGAGTTGATTGCGTAGAGGGAGAGTCGCGATGCGAGCAATGGACTGAAGAAATTTCAACTAAAACCTAAGTGTTTTTTCACTTTATGTAACGGTTTCTTTACAACCGTTGCTTAATATTAACACATATGCATCGGTTAAATTGAACCGTTGCATAAGGTCATTATAATGCATAATGTAATTTTTGAACCGTTGCATAATGTCTTGTCTGTAGTAGTGAATGTTTTGGGGGATTGCATTTAACAGCCACTGACAGTATTAATTGTAGTTGATAGGTCGTCTTCTTTCTTGTCTTCACAGCAACACATTTAGTCAGGGTTTTCAATGGCAACTTAGATTGTCTTCTGAATGTGGCTTCACTTCAATTGTAGTAGAATGGTCGCTTGGATATCTGATAAGATCGCGTAGTTTTGCAATCTGAAATTGAAATTTCCACCCTATACGTTTTGCCTTGGGTTGCAGGACACTCGAAGTGGGATACTCCTATAGAAAACACTATATTTCTAGACAAAAGAAAATATAGCAAGCTTAGGGTTTGAGATTTGAGAATCAAAGAAGGAATTGATGTTTGTTGCAATTGCCCTGAACTTTTTCGTGTCCAGTAGGAACGAAAACAAGTTGTATTTATAATGGAGCATTCGGACACGAGCAATAGGTGCGACTTTCGATTGAGAAGCCGCATCCTGCGCGCCCAGTGCAAACTTTAGTTCACCGCACCCAGTGAAGACATTACGTTAATGTCTACACAGGACGCGCCCAAACTTAATGTCTTCACTGGGCTCAATCCTCTCGAATCCAGACTCCAAAATCGCTCGATTTCATCCCGATTTCACTCGATTCTTTTAGAACATACTGTTTTAATGGTTTAGAGCATGTTGCCAAGCTCAAAACCCCTAAAATCACCAACAATCCTCCTCCATTTTTGGGTTTTACTTTGTTCCACAAGGCACCTTTGTTTTTAAGTAAAACACGCATAAACTAAAATGTCAAAAACGATTGAATTTTCGCGTAGTGTAGTCACGCATACAATATACCCGAAAATCATTGTGCTCGTAAACGTTTGAATCAATTAATCCGTTTGGGTACTTGACGGCCACACACGCATGTGTTACTTCACAAACCGTTAAGCTAACTTGACTCTAAATGGTCCTTGAGTCCCTATCCATTCATAAACGCATTTAGATTAAACCCGATATCTCACGAAGCGACCAAAAACTTCACGTTTATATAGGTAGATTCTCTAATAGGTCACACCTCCCGATTGTGCTCCTACAATTAGCACTTTTTCAAAGAATATATTGAGAAGAGTCCCTTTTCAACCTAGTACTTGTAGGTCATGAACACACACTTGGAGAAGTTTTATTTGTGTTCATCAATTTTCTAAGAATGGGTTTCCACATTAAATTCAGCTCCAACTCTAGTTGGATGTGAATTGGGTATCCCACGACTAGAAAATTTATATGGGTTTTAGTCTCATTCCCTTCACAGATTTATAGACTAAATCTCTAGCTAATCCCCGTCGTCAAGTGATCGGCTAAATTTTGTTGTGACCTAACAAAATCCACTGATATCACTCTGTGCGTAATGAGCTCTCTTAATGCACTATGTCTAACACCTAAGTGTCTAGACTTCCCATTGTATACATGGCTATATGCTTTAGCCAATGTTCCAGCGCTGTCACAATGTATCGATATTGGTGATATCGGTCTTTCCCACAATGGAATTTCATATATCATGTTCTTTAACCATTCTGCTTCTTGAGAAGCACCGGCTAGAGCAACAAACTCAGATTCCATTGTTGAACTTGTGATGCAAGTTTGCTTCTTAGATGCCCATGAAATGACACCTCCTTCAAGTAGAATTACCCATCTACTTGTAGAAGAATGATCTTCCTCATTTGAAATTCAACTTGCATCCGAAAATCCTTCTATGACTGAAGGAAAATCTGAATATACAAGACCAAGATTTATTGTCCTCTTAAGGTACCTAAGTACCTTATGAACCGCTTGCCAATGTTGCATACTAGGGTTACTAGTATATCCGCTTTACCCACCGCAAATGCGATGTCAGGTCTTGCATATGTCACGACACACATCAACACTTTGATTAAAGTTCCACTTTGAAATTTTAATTTCACTCTTATAGATCTTAAATCTATCAAGGGTTCCTTCCTTATAAATCTTATTATACGAATTGTCAAAACCAAGATAAAAACACATATACCAAGTTCTCAACTTGAATATCGAAGTTTTCTCATTTCAAAACCTCAACCTTTGAAATTTACACCACATATTATTTACGCAATCGATAGACATAATATGCAAGCATAAATTAAGTAACATGTGAACAAGAATATTAAGCAAATAAATGTGCTGCTAAATTAATAATCATACCACACATATGAAAATTCACAATCAAATACCGAAACTTGCACAATAAGACTTGCAATTGATTTAATACACAACTATCTAATAGACTGACCAACACTTTTCTAGTATAGTATTTAACAAATACATACAACAAAGTGTCATCACTAAGATGAACCCTTAGTGAATATTTCAAATCAGAAACTGAGATAATCACTAACCCAGTGATATTTTCGACCACAAACTACACCAATCAAGTTTATCGACCCGATAAACTTACAAACATATTCACCGGAGTTACACATCAAAAAGTCCTTCTGATTAAATTCTGGTTGAAACATCAACATTAATATTTCACAAAAGCCTACACAACATGGTATCAGCCTAAGATATAAATTATCACAATCTAATTTATCATACATTCACCAATTGATTTAACATGAATCAATCTCAACAGAGATCAACTAAACAATTGAAAACACAAAACAATATAATCAAATTGAATACGATTTGATTTAATAAGTTTGAACCTGATTGAACTTGAATGCATCAGTTCAATTCACCTAAGGCTGATCCAATTCTGTTTAAAAAGATCCTAGATGCGGCCAACAACAATAATCTTGAATTCAACCAATATGGCCAAAACGCAGCATGGTCCTTGTTCTGCGTCTAATGTGACCAATTAGGATTTGGACCAGGAGGCATCATGACGTGGCTCTACAATCCCAAAGCTAATATGTCAACGTGCCCCAACTGAACTTCCTTTCCAATCCTCATCCGCAGTTGGCAACCGCTTTCCTGATATGCCGAGTCTCTTTTCTTTTTTATAAGCCGTCACACATGTACAACCAAATCCGTTGGACTGAGTAGACGAATTCATCAGACCTAGGGGTCTCCATATGGCCTTATGGGTTCGAAAGCCTAATGGGGTCTTGTGGCCCGCATGTCTTCAGCCTAGCCCAACCTATGTTTAAGTCTATTGGCAGTCTAGCTTTAAGCTTAACAGGTCGGGCTAGGGTGCAATGTTTTTGGCCTATAGGCCTGACCTATCATGACCCACTTCGGAAAGCCCAATTAAGCATATTAAAAAGCCTATCGAAAGCCTACCAAAAACAAAAGAGATGTTACATTTTGTTCTATGAACTGATTTTTCTTGATGTTTGGCTTTTTGAGAGTGATTCTAATGATATTAATATCCCAAACAAAGAAGATTTGTGGATTCCAAGGTTATTTTGAGTGCTGAGCTTTTTGATAAACTTGGTTTCTTATCAAGTTTCCTTTTGAATTTTTTGCTATAAGCCAGTGTGTAGCCGTCGTATAGGTTATTTCACAAACATAAAACATTATATTTATTATTGTCATACAAGATTGACTAGCCGGACCTAGTGCTATATAAGGCCTAGACCGGCCTAGCCCACAAGCCTACCAAAAACAAGACTCATGAGCTGCTTAAGGCTCAAAACTATGTTTGGGATTGGCCCAGCCTAGCCCACTTAAATTTGAAGTATAGGCTAAGAATTGACTAAGCCCGGCCCAAATCTATTTTTTGGGCTAGGCCAGCCCGTCCTAGCCTATTGGAGAGGCCTAATCAGACTTACCTGACACCTGCCAAGTTGACCTTAAGTTTTCTGCACTAGAAAATAAACTGAATTAATGAGTTATACAAATCAATTTTAATTGAGACAAAATCTCCAACAGAAAACTCTAGGGTTTTCTAATTTGTAGCAGGTGCCGCCTTATACGGCCTTCAAGCGCTGCCAGACCCGATCCGGCAACTCCAACAGTTGTCCTATAATTACCAAATCAGTTGATGCCTCCTCCATCATCTCATACACCGCTGAGTTGAAGTAAAACCATTTTTCAATCTTTTGCGGTGAACTGGCTCAACCTATCAATTTACCATTCTGCAACACAACTAAATAGACCAATTGAGTTATTTAAATCAAAATTAATTAAATTACAAAGCCCTTTTCCTGCTCCAGCATCATTGCTGCCTGACTAAGACTATCCACAATGGTTAAAACATTCAACACTGTACTTTTTAACTTCCCAACACTCCACATCATTTTCTCTCTCCTCCACCTAATAATTCAACAATCATTCAACTTTTACACTCTACAATGATTTTGTTTAATAAAAATTCAACACCTTTACCCTATACCCCACCACTTTTATTTCATATTCTTAATTATTTTTATATTTTTATTTTTGTGATTACATAATACTAACAATTATTGATTATAATTAAATAAAAATAATTAACACTAAATAATTTATCTTTCGATATTTATACAGAATTGAATAGAGTTAATTGTTAGGTTCCATTTCAAAAAAGTTGTTGAAAACTTGAAAATAAGAGTTTATGGAAGGATAATAGACTAATTATATGAAAAAGAAGACGTTTTTTTTTCTGTGTCCAAATCAAATGAAACAAGTCTCTATTTATAGAGTACAAAAAATGATGAATTTTGGTAAACAAAAATTTGAAAAAAAATTAATTTACTATGCAATAATTGACCCCAAATAATTAGGATGGAGATAAAAATCAAAAAATCCCACCAGCCAATCAAAACTTGCCATGTGTCAGATCTGATCCCCTTCCCTGTCAGACGCGCCTTGTCCTTTGTGTGTACCACACTCGCCTGCTCGGACCTGTAATATGTCGCCATGTGTCAAGCCTGTCCGTTATTCAACCTGTTGAATTCTTTCAACACAATTTAACCCAAGTGTATTAAACACTTGTTTTCAACACCTCATTGCAAGTAATAAGCAGTTGAATTATTTTTTCAACAGCCCCATTGTAAGTAGTCTAAGTATGCTTCATAAGATGGATAAATAAATTAGATAAACAAATAATTAAATAAATAAAACCAAACCAACAGCCGCCTGTTCGTGATGCATCTCCAACTCATTCTTCAAGAATGTGTGCATTCGGATGTTCCAACAACAACTATTTCTCTCAGACATTTCAGCGAACGACTGGTGGGTCAGAGTTAATTGTTGTTCATCGGCTGTCAATCCTTCAACTCCACCTCCCCTGATTTTTGCAATACTTTTGTGTTTCTGCAGTAGAAAAATAGAACTAAACAGAAAAATTATTCAAATAAAATATAATTGAATTAAAACCCTTTAGCACTTTCGACAGTCGTTTCTCTAGGAGCTTAGCAACATCGACCTTCAATTTTTCTCGGCTGTTGGAAGTACTGTTGAGTCATCTCACGTATGGTCGTCATCGATTAGTATAATATCGATTTCGTTTATAGTTGTTGGGTCGTCTTCTTTCTTGTCGTCACAACAATAAATTTAGTCAGGGTCTTCAATGGCAGCTTATAATGTCTTCTGAATGTGGCTTCACTTTAATTGTAGTAGAATGGTCACTTGGATATCTGATAGGATCGCGTAGTTTCGCTTTCCGAAATCGATATTTCCACCCTATACGTTTTGCCTTGGGTTGCAGGAAACTCGAAGTGGGATAATCCTATAGAAAACACTATATTTCTAGGCAAAAGAAAATATAGCAGGCTTAGAGTTTGAGATTTGAGAATCAAAGAAGGAATTGTTGTTTGTTGCAATTGCCCTGAACTTTTTCGTGTCTAGTAAGAATGAAAACAAATTGTATTTATAATGTAGCATTTGGACAAAAGCAGTGGGTGCGACTTCCGACTGAGCAGCAGCGTCCCGCGCGCCCAACCCAAACTTTAGTTCACCGCGCCCAGTGAAGACATTACATTAATGGCTACACAGGACGCGCCCGGACGTAATGTCTTCACGGGGCGCGATCCTCTCGGATCCAGACTCCAAAATCGCTCGATTTCATCCCGATTTCACTCGATTCTTTTAAAACATACTGTTCAAATGATTTAGAGCATGTTGTTAAGCTCAAAAACCCTAAAATCACCAACATTAACAAATTACCTTCAACAGTCTTCAAGGGTAAGAGTCATGAGAGGCATTATTGTTTGGCTGTTAACTGTGTTTAGCTGTCAAATGAGTACTTGAGGAACAAGTTTGACCCTAAAACACTTGAGTGCCACAAAGCCAAAAAATGCTACAAAGCTTATTGTATTTATTCTCCGCAGATCATCATTGTTAGCAGACATATCACATTTAGAACTCAATTGTTCTTACCGAGGCATAGACATTACAAAAATCGGTACTCGTGTTGTGCCATAGGCAGCAGACATTTTATGCTTTGATGATGATTAAATGGTTGCTTCAATAATTCAGGAAACTTCTGAATATGAAAGCTGTAGTGATGAACAAATAACCTCCCATGCCTCCGTCCCTGGCCTTGCTCCCAATAACAAACCTCCCCTGAACTGTCCACTAGCATTGACCTGAGTTTTTTTTCTCCCTTTTTGACCCGGTTTGAAAATCAAATTTCACTTTTACCGTGCTTGAGTTTGTAAAATTTATTTTGCCCTAATTTTAAAAGATCGATTTAGGAGACATGATTGGTATTGTCCAAAAATGGACAATACCCGATTTTCCCCAAACTTGTATGATTAGTAAGCCCATACGTGCCAAAATTTCGTCCTACGTGGACCAAATGAAACTGATTTGACAAGAACTGGTCATCTGCAAAATTGAAAACAAACAAATCGGGTGTATTCTCTTTTGCCCCCCAACAATTATTAAAAGTCCCCTGGTTAGACTTTCGGTGCCTTTAGTGGTCGGTCATGTCATTGTTTGTGTTGTCCAACCCACAACCACAACACAAGGGACAAATGTTTAGGCTTAACAGTATATAGATCCAGAGCAAACCCCAAAACCGACATGGGCTATGTGGTTGACACGCAGGCCCAAATGCATTTCGTGTGGTCTGACCAAATCCTGTCACGCAAGCGCTTCCTCATGAAAATCAACCAGATCGGTTTGGGAGAAACTGGTTTTACCCGAAAATGGATAAAATAGTTCCCCCAAATCGGTCTCTTTAAAAACAGGACAAAACTAAGATTCCAAACTCAAGCACGGTAAAACTGATATTCGAGTTTGAGAATAGGGCAAAAAGGAAAAAATTTCCATTGACTTGTGTCAAACTGATTTCAAGCTTTCTGCCTTATGAATTAAAATAGTTGAGAATGGATCCCTACTATTAGAGTTTCCTGTATAATAATACAAACAGTAGGGACTTAATTGAAATATGCAACACATAAATATAAAACTGGCACTCATACGCATCGTCACGCTGAGTGCCTTTTCCGTCAATCTTGTTTGTTGTCTTGTAGTTGCTGGGTCTTCTTCAAGGCTTGAAATCAATGGATAAACACGTGGACATCTTTTGAATCGTGATATCACTTTCCGTATTCAATATTTCTCCCCTAATTGGGTTTCCAAAAATTGAATCAGGATAAGACAAACGAGAGAACTTGGAATAAAATTTGGGAGGAAAACGAGCGGATGAGAAGATCAAATCTCTCTATCCTTAATTTCATCGGTTTTCCGGCATGTATCCATCGATCAGATCGATTCATTTTTCCAGTTTAATCATGCCAGTTAAAATCCCGATAAGCACAACGATTTGGCTCTGTAACTGAATGTCGTGCACTCAGCCTTTACATTAAGGTCGCGCTCTATGTACACATTAGGTGCCGCGCGCACCACAACCCTAATGTATACATAGAATGCGATGGCAGAATGTAGCGCATCCTACCAGCACATTAGCGAGCCGCACTCTATGCGAACATTAGCATGCTAATGTAAGCATAGAACGCGGAGCTAATGGTCGCATAGAACGTGAATCCCACTGACTTTGAACACTAGTTGAGCTCAAATTCATCCCGAATCGCCTCATTTCATTAGGGTTGATTACCATAATAGGTATAAACACCATATACCCTAAAATTTCTAACTATCCTCTCCCATTTTTGGGTTATACTTCACTGATGAGTCGTATTTATACGACTCGTCGAGTCAACTAATCCCATTTATTTCGATACGTTTATATGTGAACAATTACTTTTTAGTAAGGTTTTGCATCTCAGGTGTTTTGGAAGCTCTAGGAGGAAACACGCATTAAAGACGGCAATTAATGCCGAAAACATCACAATGGCAGATCAGACCTTTGGACAGTCGACGGAGTGCTGGGAATAGACCGTTGATCAGAAAAATATGAGCCACATGCCGTTGCGTAGGTGACTCGATTCCCTACAACTCTCTAGTTTACACCGAGAGTATCTGAGGTCGTACAAAAGGTCTAATCTAGAGTCAAAGATGGAATTGGCGCGCAGAAGGAGAACCGCAACTCAGACCAGATCGCGGATACTGTTCACTTTATGAACAGTGACCGAGGACGCTAAAGTGAATAGTGTCCTCGGGTGAACAGTATCCGGGATGAACAGTATTTTCGAGTCGTGAATAGTGTTTTTGGCTTATTTCTTAATTGCGTTTTTGGCCCAGAAACTGATTTAGAAACCCTAGAGCTTATATATTTAGACTAGAGGCAGGTTTCTATGATCATCTCATAATCCATCACACAATTCCATCAACCAAGACGGCTCTGGAGGAGAAGACGAAGCTTTCGACGAGAGAGAAGATTTTTCTACTTTTAATTATGCGTCTTTTCATAATTATGTGTAGCTAAACCTTCTATTCGGTTTAGGGTTTTAATATATTGTGACGTAGTTTTGAGATTTCATGCTTAATGCTATTTTTATGTTCTACTAGTTCTTGTGCATAATTACCTTGTATTGAATTGTAAAGCTAAGTGGATACTTGGAATGGTAAAGCTTAGCCGAGCAATTCAATTCCCCTATTCGCTGCTTGTTTGATACTAGACCGTTAGAACGAGTAGTTGCACTAAATCTAATATAACCTGGAACGGAGTATTAGGTTTTCTAGATCTAGAAGTCTATAACCTGAAACAGAGTAGATTGTGGCGTAGGTGCTTGGAACGGCCCTACCTTAGGTTATAACCTGGAACGGAGTAACCACACTTAAGAACATAGAATTATATGTTTAGAAATCAATGATAAACAAAGTCACAATAGAAAAACCCTAGACCGAATATTCTCTCTGATTGATATCTCTCGCTTTACTTCCTTTTATTACACTTGTTTCCAAATCACTCACAAACCCCCAATTGCTTTATTTTACAGAACAACAAGTAACCTCACCAGCTCCCTTGGGTTCGACCCCTACTTGCCGCTTTACTAGCCAATTGTAGGGAAATTATAAATATAAATTTGAGACGACAGACGACGCGTGTCATTCACCAAAGCGCAGCTCCCCGGCAAAGGCGCCAACATTTGACACGCGTCATCTGATGCATCAAATTAATATTTAATATTTTCATGCGTCCAACTAGTCAGTGGCAAGTAGGGGCAAACCCTAGAGAGCTGGTTCGTAGAAGTTGAATCTGTAGTCAAATAAAGAAATGGGTATTTTTATGCAATTGCGAGTGCAAAAGAGAGAAAGGTGCGAGTAAAGATTTCAATCAGAAAAGATATTCAGCTTAGGGTTTCTATCTGTGACACATTTATCATTGACTGTTAATAATCAAATCTCAAGTTTCTAAGTGTGGTTATTCCGGCAAAAGTAATAACCTAGAGTATCCCGGCAAAAGTGATACACCACAATTTAACCCGGCAAAGGTGTTAACTTCTAGTTCTCCCAAACACAATAATTTGCCAAATGTAATATCAAGCCTAGGTGTTACTACTTATTTTTACGGCAAAGTATCAAACAAGTATTAACGGTATGGATTGGTTGTAAGGCGAAGCTTTACGGCAAAGTATCCACTAGCTTAACAATTCAATCCTTGAAATACAGGCAATAAACTAGAGAAACAAGAAATTGCATTAAGTAAAAAGTCTCAAAACGTTTGTCACAATGAACAAAACCCTAAACTGAAAAGAGGTTTAACTACACATAGCCATAAAAGAAAAATACAAGTATTTTTTGAGAATAAAAGGAGTAGAAAATTCTTCTCTTCATCGAAAGCTTCGCGTTCTTCTACAGAGCCGTCGTGTTGATCCTTGAAAGCGGAGATGTAGAATGTTATAGAAATCTTTCTCCAAACCCTAATTTATAAGTTATTGGGTTTCTAAGTCTGTTTTGGTCCCATATTTCGAATTTCTGACTTGCTGATGTCAGCAATTACGCTGCTGATGTCGTACCCATCGAGCCCAAGGAGAAGATTATCTGTCGCGCCCAATGAGCATTTAATCTGGCACCCCGAGCACACTTTAAGTGTGCCGTAGGTGCGCCGCTCTCTGACTTGGAGTTCCTTCTTCTGCCGCAATTTAGATCAACTCCACATCCCTGTCTATTTCAACTCAAAAGACACGTAGTAGGTTAAATTCACATGTAGCAGTATAATTCAGATTTCATAAGAGAAACACAATATAATTAGCATCATCAATTTCACATCATCAAAATTTAATACTGCATATTCAAAAAACAAAGAGAATTTCACAACTTCTCATTCTTCTTTTTTTCAACAAGAAACCTGCTGACGCAGTACATGATGCAAGAAATAAACGTGCTGACACAACTGACACACCCACCCCACACATTTGAACCAAGTCGTGTTCTCACGGCACGACTTTGGTTCAAAGACACAGACAATGCAAGACACACAGGCGTAGGGAAAAAGGTAATATAAATTAAAGTGAACAGGCACTCCCCTCGTCTTGTTGCGTGATGGTGAAAATTTTGGTCAAGCGAGCCAGTCAACAGTCAACGCGCCCAAAGAAGAGATTAAGCCCGCGCTTTAAGAAGACGCCATTTAAAATGGCTTATGGGCGCGACTATAAAATGGGCACATGGCACGATACTCACTGAGTCCTACCTATTTCTTGCATCAAAAACGTTCTCTTTTCCCAAAAACTGAGTAAAAACAGACTCGAGCAAACAACACAAGACATAACAAGACTCACAAATAAAATAAAATGAAAAAACATTGGGTTGCCTCCCACACATCGCCTTTGTTTTACGTCGTTGGCTCGACGATACCTCATTAGAGATTACAGGTTGGGACCCCATGGATGTGTCAGGTCAAACTTCTCCTCAGCAACTCTTTCTTTCTGCTCACATCCCTTGTAGAATGGGGCTCTCGTGTCCTTTCTCCGCTGGTTAGGCGGATTAGCCTTCACATCCTCCTAAGTTTCCGAGGACACCTTGCTCACAGCCACCTCGTGTGTTGCATGATTGGCCTTATCTGGTGGGTCAGGGAGTAGGGCAGCAAGGTATGATGTGTTTACGATGTCTGGTGGCTTCTTCATGCAAAAGTGGTCAGCATCCTCATAAATATTAAAAATTGACGTCTTGCCAGCAAATGCAAGTGACAACGAGCATGTTTCTACTTCAATCTTGGTATTAAGAAAAGAGGAATGGACAACCCAAGAAAAGTGTTGGAGGATTGTCGTTTCTGGCATCTTGATGGACCATAATTATACGAATCAAAAACACAGTAAAACCCACCAAATTAGACTGTTTGTCTATTTAACTTTTGCTTGTTAGTCCCGATATATTTCTACAGGGTATTTTGGCGCTTAGAGAAAATACAGGCTAAGGAGAGGATTTTACGCTGAAAAGATATTACGAGCCAGTCCAAGGTCACGATCAGACACTGAATGCAGAAATCTCAAGATCCTGACGTATGAATTACTCAAAATAAATCAAACCGAGGAACAACCAAAGTCAGACCGGAGCGAAATTAGACTGATGGTTTTGTGAAAATTGCACAAAACCACACAAACCTCCTCTTTTCCTTCTAGAAGGGGCGGCTACGGGGAGGATAAGGATGAGGATGACTCACCTCCTCCATCCTCATCCACAAGGGGCGGCTAAGGAGGAAACTTCCTCCCCAAGGTGGCGGCTAAATAGAGTTCCATGGAGAGCTTGCCACTTGTCTCCTCCTCCTCCTCCACATCTCCTCCTCCTCTCCTCCTCCCTTGGATGCAAATCATCTTCTCCCTTCATTTCTCTCCCATTTGGCTATAAAAGAAAGCCTCATTCCTTTGTAAATATCATCCCAAAAATGTGGAGAGCTTCTCTCTCTACAAATTCCAAAATCACAAATCACTTATCTCTCTAGAGTTTGAGCACTAATCTTGTAATCACTTTACTTTGGAATAAAAGCTTGATCCTTGGCGCTTCAACGGTTTTGTAAGTCTTCTCGTATTTATTTTACTGTCTTTCAAAACCCTTGTTTTTCCAAATTCATAGTTATGATGTCCAGTGCTATGAATAGTAGTAGCTAAACTCTTTATTCGGTTGAAGGGGTGTACTTATATCATACAATGTTTTAGACCCTGCACCTAGTGCATCTTTGTGTTCAAAACTTGTTCTATGTGCCATATATTAGGTTAGAACTTCCAAGGTTGAGTGGATGCTTTAACGGGAAAAGCTCTTCCGTGGGGTTCGTGAACATACTCGGGTAAGTGGATGCTTTAACAGGCAAAACTTATCTGAGGAGTTCGACCTCTCTTAAAAACCATTTGGGAAATCGTAACAGAAGATCAAATGGATGCACATAAGGCTAAGATACTTCGAAAGGAGGAATTAGTCTAAGTAGAACAAGTGTTTTAAATGGTGTTGCAAGTCTTGTGCTAAAAATAGCCTCGATTCATCTTTGAACACATAGCATGATCATTAGAGGTGTATTCTAAATGATGTCGCAAGTCTTGTGCTAGAAATAGCCTCGATTCATCTGTGAATACATAGTATGATCATTAGAGGTCAATGATAAACAGAATATGATACAAGGCCCCTAAAACCGAATCTTTCCTTTAATTGTGATATCGCTGTTCCTTTACTTTCAGTTCTCAAAGCACACTTAAACCCAACCCCAATCACATTTAATTTCTGCATAAGCTTCATTAAAGAACAACTAATCCACACTGACTCTCTTGGGTTCGACCCCTACTTACCACTTGCTACCCAGTAGTGAAGTCGCGAGTAGCGGACTTATAAATTTATTTGTACATTTGCTCTGACGACAAGCATCTGTCACATCTCTCATCAGCAAAACATAAAAGTCAGTAGGAACAACAAGGCCCCTACATGGAGGCTTAGATCCTCTAGCAATTCAACTGGACGAACACATGACTTATCCCTTAACTCTACCCTAAGCTTACGAGGTTTCAATGGGCTAGTCTCAAGGAGTAGTATAACGAATATGGCATGACATTAATATTAGCACCTAAGTCAATTAAACAATGATGTATCAGCGCCTTACCAATACCACATGTGACTGTGAAGGCACATGGGTCCTTACACTTTCCCGGTTGTGCCGCTTGACTCTTCGCAAGTGTATTCTTCATTGTTGGTTCTTCTAGCTCATAGACTGCCTCCACCTCACCTTTTGGATTGTCCTTGCTGATCACATGGTCCCTTGGAGCTCTTACCTGCACAGGAAACAGAAACGGTGGGCCAGAATTTGAAAAAATATTTTACCCAACAGTGTCAGGCGCGCCCAAAGAAGACTTTAAGTCTCCGCGCATGGCGCTAATATGTTCGTAGGGCGTGGCTTTAATCTCTTTATCGGGCACAATCAATGTGTTGACCGCGTTCTCATGTAATGTATCTCCGCGTCCTAAGCAACTTTAACTCGGCACGCCCAAAATTAATCTTATCCTTGGGCGCGATACACACGACCTCCGATTCATTTTTGGTGTTATTTGCTTCCGGTTCGTCTATCACGGCCAAAACGCTTATGTTTCCTCTCGAGTTAGGCACTGCCTACGACGGTAGCTTTCCCGGATCATTCCTCTGCTAAAAAAGCATTGTCTAGATGAGACATCTACTTTGCCAGCTCTACTATAGCTCCATTGTTCTTTGCCTGATTTTGTTGCACCGTTACGGCCATATCCTTCACCACATCTTCTAGAGATTTGTTGAAATTTTGATTGGTAGAACTTGCTTGATTGTAGTTCTGCTCTCTCTGCTGGTACTGACCCTGATTATTGTTGTTACCATGCGGCTGATAGAATGGTGGCCGATAGTACTACTGGTGTTGTTGAGGCTGCTAAGGTGCACAGTTTTTGGAATTCTGAAATCCACCCACCGCATTGACATCAACCTGTTCTTCTTCTAACAAGGTGGGACAAAAGTCTGTCTTATGGTCAGTCGCACCGCAAAACTCACAAGTCTTTGCCTAGATTACCTGGTTCATCATGATTTTCAGCTCCTCGGTCATCGAATTTGATGGGGTTTCAGCCATTGAGACGTTTCTAGTCATGCTGAATTTCTTTTGGCGGTTCACTTCCTCTCTGAGCCTTGCATTCTCAGCCACTTCAGCTATCAAATTTTGTACTCCCGCTAGAGATAAATTCATGATTATGCCTCCAGCTGAAGCACCATGCAAAATTATGTCTAGTGGCCTCAACCCAACCAACAAATATTCGATCACCAATTTTTTAAGCACTCCCAAGTTGTAGTCCAGTGCAGTAAATTTCTCCAAGACCTTGCCTAATTTATGCAGCTGTCTACAAACCTGTCCTGCCTTAGCTGCTGGGTAGTACTTAGCAAGAAACCATTTGTGCATTTGGTCCTATGTTCTGATGCTACCTGAAGGGAGAGACAGAAACCAAGATTTAGCCATATCAGTTAACAAAAAGTGGAAAGCCTTGAGTTTGAAATTCTTCACAGTGACTCCACAGGGTCTGAGAGTCTGGCAGATGCCTTGAAAATCCTGCAGATGCCTGGTGGGTTATTCTCCCTGCCCGAAAATTTTGGTAGATGGTGCACTACCGCAGTCTTGATCTCGATTTCTTCCATGTCGGGCCTCTCATGGATACATCAAGGTTGATTCTAGAAATTAGATGCAAACAACTCCTTCATCGTATGCTTATAATAATATCTTCATCTTCTTCCGGATCCCTGTTAATTTGTGGTTGTGGTGGTGGAGGCAGCTGCGGTGCATTACCACCATTCCCAGCATTTTGTGCAACAGGTGCCCTCTAATTCTGTTATGCCTGTCTGGCTACATTATTTGCCCTGTTGCGAGCATGCAGCTCTCATTCTGGCTTGTCAAAATTAGCAGGCACATTCTCGTTACCAACAATCGAGCCGATCTCGTTGTTGTTGTTGTTGTTGTTATTACCGACCTCACTACCTGCACGAGACATTGTGAAGCAAGTAGCAAAGCACAAAAAACTAAAAAATAAAGACAAAAAAGAAACAACTTCACCTAAGCGCAGCTCCTCGGCAAAGGCGCCTAAATTTGACGTGCGTTGTCTGACGCGTCAAATTATTATTTAATATTTTCCTGCGTACAACTAGTCAGTGGCAAGCAGGGTCGAACCCTACAGAGTTGGTTCGTAGAAGTTAAATCTGTAGTCAAACGAAGAAATGGGTTTTTCTTAAAGCAATTGTGAGTGCAAAAGAGAGAAATGTGCGAGTAAAGATTTCAATCAGAGAAGATATTCAGCTTAGGGTTTCTATTTGTGACACGTTTATCATTGAATGTTAATAATCAAATCTCAAGTTTCTAAGTGTGGTTATTCCGGCAAAGGTAATAACCTAAAGTATCCCTGTAAAAGTGATTCACCACAATTTAACCAGGCAAAAGTGTTAAACTTCTAGTTCTCCTAAACACAATAATCCGGCAAAGGTATTATGAAGCCTCGGTGTTACAACAATTTTTACTACAAACTATCAAACAAGTATTAACGGTAGGGATTGGTTGTTACTTAGCTTAACAAATCAATCCTTGAAATACAACACAAGAACTAGAGAAATAGAAAATTGCATTAAGTAAAAAGTCTCAAAACATTTGTTACAATGAACGAAACTTTAAACTGAAAAGGAGGTTTAGCTACACATAGCCATAACAGAAAAATACAAGTATTTTTTTGAGGATGGAAGTAGTTGAAAATTTTTCTCTTCATCGAAAGCTTCGCGTTCTTCTCCAAAGCCGTCGTGTTGATTCTTGGAAGCCGAGATGTAGAATGTTATTGAAATTTTTCTCCAAACCCTAATTTACAAGTTGGTTGGGTTTCTAATTCTGTTTTTGGCCCATATTTCCAATTTCTGAACTTGTTGACGTCAGTAATTACGCTGCTGACGTCGTACCTGTCGCGCCCAAGGAGAAGATTATTTGTCAAGCTCAATAAGCATTTTATCTGGCGCGCCGAGCTCACTTTAAGTTTGTTGTGGGTGCACCGCTCTCTGACTTGGAGTTCCTTCTTCTGCTGCGATTTAGACTCCGGCTCTTCATTTGATCTTCTATGAACGTCATGTGATATAATTGGCACCAAAACACCGTCTTTAAGCAAGTATTCCTCATAGAGCTTCCGAAACACCTGAAATACAAATCCATACTAAAAAGTAAATATTCGCATAATAAAGTGTCGAAATAAACAGGATTAGTTAGTTCGACAAGTCATATAAATACTACTCATCAGGTCTACTTGTCTTTCCTCAGTGCCAAAGATCAACATACAAGCAAATGATTACTCCTTTATCGGAGTTATCAAACTTACTATAAACACACTTGTCAGATTGATTCCACTTGAATCCAATAGACAAGATAACATTATCAAACTTTTGATCTCATTGCTTAGGTGATTGTTTCAGCCCATACAATGATTTGACCAACTTACAAATCTTATTTTCATTTCCAGGCATAATGAATCCTTCTGGTTGCTTCATATAGATTTCCTCCTCTAAGTCACCATTCAAGAACGCTGTCTTGACATCCATTTGGTGGACAACATGAATGTTAATTGCAGCAAGGGCAATCAGCAATCTAATAGTGGAAATCCTAGCAACATGAGCATATGTATCGAAATAATCAATATCCTCCTTTTGTCTAAAGCCTTGGATAACCAATCGAGCTTTAAACTTATCTACCGATCCAACAACCTTCATTTTCTTTTTGAAAACCCACTTGCAGCCCAAAGGCTTACAACCAGGTGAGAGATCTGATAATACCCATGTATTATTTCCCATGATAGAATCCATTTCATTATTTATTGTTTCTTTCTAGAAAGCAACATCTTGAGACCTCATAGCCTCATCATAATTCCTAGGATCATCATTTATATGATAACAATATGAGTATTGAAACTCGATATCATTTATAGATCCTTCAATCAAATAAATTTGAAAATCCAGACCAAATGATTTTTCAGTCCTTCCTTGTTTGCTTCTATGAGGCTCAAATGAGATACTATTAGAAGATGTGTTTGCATCATCTTCCAAATATGCTCTTATGGAGCTAGAAACCAAATCTCGATGTCTAGGAATCGATGAGAAACGATTCTCATAAAATATTGCATCTCTTGATTCAATTACGGTGTGAGTCGAAATAAAATCATTAGGTTTTGTCACATAAAAACATATATGCTTTAGAATTATCCAATCAGGATGCAATCAACACCTCTTTCTCCCAAAGTTCTTATTCTGGGAGCGGTGACGGAGCCCACCGCACTGTCGTTAAGGTGCGATGTTCCCTGTGCAAAAATAAATGTATATCTCCGATACTCACGACTTTACTATTTTGGGTAGTAAGTGGTAAGTACGGGTCGAACCCAAGGGAATTAGTTGATAGTAGTTCTTTTAAAAAGGGAAAATTAAAAAAGACAGTTTGGGGGTTGGTTGTGGTTTTAGTACTAAAAAGTAAAGTGCTGGAACAGTCGATTTCAAGATCAACCGCAGACACACGTTTGATACTGGCTGCACGCTGTGTTTCAAGCGTGTTGCGTACCAAAGGTTATGCCGGGCTGATGTTGATAAAGTCTGTAGTAAAATTAAAGTGCGGAAATTAAAGTGCTTGAAGGACAAGACTTGCGGAAATTAAAGTGCTTGAAGGAATGGACTTGCGGAAATTAAAGTGCTTGAAGGACAAGACTTGCAGAAATTAAGGTGCTTGAAGGACAAGACTTGCAGAAATTAAGGTGCTTGAAGGACAAGACTTGCAGAAATTAAGGTGCTTGAAGGACAAGACTTGCAGAAATTAAGGTGCTTGAAGGACAAGACTTGCAGAAATTAAGAAGTTGATATGGTACCGAAAGTAAAGTGACAGGTGATATTGCAATTAAAGGAAAGATTCGGTTTTAGGGGCCTTGTATCATAGTATGTTTATCATTGACCTCTAATGATCATACTAAGTGTTCAAAAGTGTATCAAGACTATTCCAAGCACATGACTTGCCACACCGTCTAGTCTTTTGCAAGACAAAGAACTCTTGTTCTAGTATGTGCATCCATTTGATCATCATTCCTGATAAACCAAATGGTGTTTTAAAGAGGTTGACTTCCACAGATAAGCTGTGCTCTTCCGAGCCTCCACTTATCCACAGAAGATCACGAACCCATGGCAAAGCTTTGCTCTTCCGAGCATCCACTCAACCAATGGAATTCTGACCTAATATAAGGCACCTAGAACAAGTTGAACACAAAGAGGCACTAAGAGAAGGGTCTAAAACATTTTATGATACAAGTACACCCCTTTAACCGAATGAAGGGTTTAGCTACGAATATCCATGGAACAGGACATCATAGCTAAGTACTTGAAAACTAAAGGTTTTTGAAAGACAGTAAAGTAAAGTTTTCGAAAGTAAAGACAGAAAAGTAAAAGGAGAATACTCAAGAACCGACAGGACTAAACTCAGGAAAAAGTAAAGACAAGCTTGAGTACTTCAAGAACCGACAAGAGTACTCAAGAACAACTGTAAAGCTTTCGATATCAAAGAAAAGTGTTTACAAGGATGGTGTTGTGAATCTAGAGAGCTTCTCTCTCTACCCAAGACTATGGAGCTTTGTGGATTGTGGGATGCTGTTACAAGGAGGAGGGCATGGGTATTTATAGGCTAAGGGGAGGAATGAGAAGACACCACATGGCATGAGGGGAATGGAGGAGAAAGGATCCGCCGGGTGAGGTGGAGGGGAGGGGGGAGTCGCCCCCCCATGTGTCATCTCCTTGGCAAAAGCCGCCGGCTAAAGGTGGAGGGGAGTGGTTGTGAGGTGTTTTGTGATCTTTTCACAAAAGCCATCGGGTCCTTTCAGCTCCGGACTGACTCTGGTTGCCCTTCGGTTGGACTTGTTTTGAGTGATTCCATGTCAGGTTTATGAAAGTTGTACAGTCGGAATCCGATTGTGGCCTGGAGTGTCTTGTAATCCATTTTCAGCTTTAAAACTCCTCCTTAGCTTGTATTCTCTCTAGACTTCAAAATACCCTGTAGATAAATATCGGAACTAACAAGCAAAAGTTAAATAGACAAAGAGTCTAATTTGGTGGGTTTAACTGTCTTAATGGATCATATAAATATGGTCCATCAGATCACCCCACACTTTTAGTTGTTCGTCCCGAACAATGCTTTTTAAAGAGATGCGCACACAATCCAAGTAAAAACTTCAAATAGGAAAGTGAGAATATGGGATTAGATTTATCCTAATTCATGCATTACTTACTTATTACCAAACTAAACCGTGTAAATACTTAGAAGAAACTTGATACTTGTACCTTCGCACCGAGATGCAAATTAATTCGGATGTTTCGGGAGATAGCCCTTTTCAGGCTCCTGGACTGCATTCTCGGGATCGACTCGTACTATATGGTTTCCTTATAGCTTTTTCTAGCACGTGACTTGGTTCGGGTTTCACTGAGTTGAGCACTTTGATTTCTTTTTGGTGAGGGACAGCATCTGAAGTGAATCGGCCTTTGGCCTTTGATGTTGAATTGGAGTTTCACCACTTTTGTTTCGGTTAAAACCTTCACATACTTTGGCTTTTGGCCTTTGATTAGCTTCTTCGAGCTTTTGCTTCTTTGTGACTTGCTTGTCCATTTTCTCAACCTTTCTTTGGGAGGTCCAATCGTTGCCCGAGAGCATATGGAAATACCTCCCCGCTCTTTCTCATCCTTGCCGTTTCACGCGGGTCAAGATGAGGGTCGCTCATCTATTTTCCCGGCTACTAGGACTAGAGATAGGACGGTTTGATTCACGTCCCGCCTCTTGCATAAACGCTGCATGGTGGAGATGACTTCAATCTTCGTTGAAACCCGAAGTGCAGCCTCCATTGACTTCGAAAACCATATAGTTAGATTCGATCCTTCGAGTGCTTACCAAGCCTCTCTAGGGCATTTTCTATCAACTCCACATCCACTGTATATCTCAGCACAAAGGGACAAATGAGAAGTTACATCCTAAGTTTTTAAACAGTTGAATTTTCACAAGGTAAATGCATGAATTTAGATCTATCTTTTTCACATTCTCAAGTTCATATTTTCATAAAGATAATATTAAGGGAAAAGGAAAAGAAAAAACATCTTAATTAACTATGTACAAAGGCGGTTCTCACCCCACACTTTTGAACGAAGGCGTGCCTCACAGCACAACTTAGTTCAAAAGTTAATTGCAAGCAAATATATACAAGCAAGGTGAGAATGACTTAAGGCAAAAAACTAAATGACTGAAATTAAATGACTGAAAGTAAGATAGATGTCGGGTTACCTCCCGACCAGTGCATTTTTTTAACGTCGTTAGCTCGACAGTACCTCATTCCTGGATCATAAAGTGGGATCCCATGGGTGGCTCAGGTCAAATTTTGCTATTGTCAAGTTGACCTTGCCATGGTAGTGTTTGACTTGCTGCCCATTCACATTGAATCGTCTTCCATCCTCCATGCTTTCCAACTCAAGCATCCCATGGTTGAATACCTTAGTCACGGTATAAAGGCCGGTCCATCTTGATTTTAGTTTGCCTGGCATCAACTTCAACCGTGAGGAGAAGAGTAGTACTTGTTGTCCTTCCTCAAATGAGCACCGGAGGATGAATTTGTCATGATACAATTTTGTCTGCGCCTTGTAGTCCGTTTGCCCTTCATAGGCCTCAAGCCGCAACTCCTCAAGCTCACACAGATTAAGCTTCCTATCCAGTCCGGTAGCCTTCAACTCCGGATTGCAATGCTTGAGCGCCCAATAGGCTTTATGTTCTAATTCTACCGGAAGGTGACATGCCTTCCCATAAACAAGCCGAAAGGGGGAGGTTCCAATTGGTGTCTTGTATGCCGTCCGATAAGCCCAAAGAGCTTCGTCTAGCCTCTGACTCCAATCTTTCCTACCTGGTTTCACCATCTTTTCCAGAATACCTTTGATTTCGCGGTTGGAGATCTCCGCTTGACCGTTGGTTTGGGGATGATATGCCGTGGATGTTCGGTGGTGTACATGGTAGCGCTTCAAGGTGGCGGCCATCATGCGGTTGCAGAAATGAGTTCCTTGGTCGCTGATTATGGCCTTGGGTACCACATACCTACAAAACAGGTTAGTGCGCAAAAATCTATGACAGTTTTTGCATCGTCGCACCTTGTGGCCTTAGCCTCTACCCATTTTGACACATAATCTACTGCAACTAGAATGTAAGTATAACCGCATGAAACTGGGAATGGCCCCATGAAAACAATGCCCCAAATGTCGAAAACATTGTTGACCAATATGGGTACTTGAGGCATCTCATTTCTAGCTGACATATTTCCTACTCTTTGACACCTATCGCACTTTTTACACTTCTCATATGCATCTCTAAATACACTCGGCCAAAAGAAGCCGCTATCTAGGATTTTCCTAGCGGTTCTCCTAGGCCCGAAGTGTCCTCCACATGCAAACTCATGGCAAAAGCTAATAACAGAAGCTATTTCATTATCAGGAATGCATCTCCTAAGTATTTGATCTGCTCCTATTTGCCATAAATAAGGATCATCCCATAAGTAATGTCTAGCATCATGCCTAAGTTTCATGCATTGTGCTTTAGTAAAAGAGGAAGGAAATGTACCTCCTACAAGGTAGTTGACGATTGAGGCATACCACGGCACCTTGGTTGAGACTGCATAGAGGTGCTCGTCTGGAAATGACTCGGTTATGTGACCCTCTTATTCCTTTCGGACAATCCTGCTTAGGTGGTCGGCCACAGTATTCTCGATCCCCTTTTTGTCCCTTATTTCCACATCGAATTCTTGCAGTAGTAATATCCACCGAATGAGCCTTGGCTTGGCCTCCTTCTTCTTCATCAGGTAACGGATGGCAGCATGGTCAGAATAAACTATTTACTTTTGCTCCAAGTAAATAGGATCTGAATTTTTCCAGAGCGAATACAACTGCCAAGAGTTCCTTCTCGGTGGTGGAGTAGTTTCGTTGGGCAGAATCTAGGGTTCGAGAGGCGTAGTAGATCACACCTGCCTTCTTATCAACTTTTTGGCCGAGAACTGCTCCCACAGCAAAGTCACTCGCGTCGCACATGATTTCGAATGGCAGTTCCCAATTTGGCGTTTGGATGATAGGTGTGCTAGTGAGGGCTTTCTTTAGATCATCAAAGGCCTCCTTGCATGTATTGGTGAATTCAAAAGGAACTTCTTTTTGGAGAAGAGTGGATAGAGGCAATGCCTTTTTGGAGAAGTCTTTGATGAATCGTCGGTAGAATCCTGCATGGCCAAGGAATGATTGGATGTCTCGGACCGTGGATGGGTATGGTTGTGTCATGATCAGGTCGATCTTTGCTTTGTCCACTTCCATGCCTTCTTGTGAGACGATATGTCACAAGACTATTCCGTGTGTTACCATGAAGTGGCACTTCTCATAATTGAGCACTAAGTTCATGGACACACATCGTGCCAAAACCGTGCTCAAATTGCTTAAGCAAGCATCGAATGTGTCTCCATAGATGGTGAAGTCGTCCATGAAGACTTCAATGAATTCTCCGATCATGTCTGAAAAGATGCTGGTTACTACCCTTTGAAAAGTTCCAGGGGCATTGCATAGGCCGAACGACATCCTTCTGAAGGCAAATGTGCCGAATGGGCAGGTGAATGTAGTCTTCTCTTGGTCCTCGGGCGCTATGGGGATCTGATTGTAGCCTGAGAACCCGTCCAGGAAGCAAAAGTATGGCTTGCCTGCCAGTCGGTCTAACATTTGATTGATGAATGGTAGATGGAAATGGTCTTTTCTTGTGACGGCGTTCAATTTTCTGTAGTCGATGCGCATTCTCCAGCCGTTCTTGACCCTTGTTGTCACCATTTTTCCTTCGGCATTTTCCTCGACAGTGATCCCACTTTTCTTCGGGACCACGTGGACAGGGCTCACCCATTGGCTATCCGATATGGGATAGATAACGTCCGCATCTAGTAGCTTCTGTATTTCCTTTTGGACGATCTCCATCATGATTGGGTTGAGTCATCGTTGAGGCTCTCTTGATGGATTTGCTCCATCCTCAAGTAGAATACGGTGCATGCATACAGCCGGGCTGACTCCTCTTAAGTCGGCTAGAGTCCATCTAATAGACAACTTGTGTTGTCTCAGCACTTTTATCAAACTACATTCCTGGCTTGCTTCCAAGCCACTCTTGATGATTACCGGGAGTGTGTTATTATCCCCAAGGAAAGCATACTTCAGATGTCCGGGCAGGGGCATCAATTCTATTTTGGGAGCTTGCATCACTGAGGGCAGAAAAGTATTTGATTTTTGAATAATTTTACCTCGTTGACTTCATATTCTGGTGTGAGAGGCTCCGAGATTGTTAAATGGGCTACCGTTTCATGCAAGCCTTCGGTCAATTCGTATGAGCTTTCGGCTCCATTGAGTACTGCTTCTAAGGGATCTGCTCTTAGTTCTGGTTGAACTTCCTGGACTAGGTCGTCCATAGTGTCGAGAGCGTGTACTTCCTTGAACTCCATGGGGTGCTTCATTGCTCGGAATATGTCGAAGCTGAAAACCTCTTCTTCTACTTCCATTGAGAGCATTCCACTCCCGCAGTCTATCTTCATTTTGGAGGTTTTAAGAAATGGACGGCCGAGAAAGATGGGTGCATGGTCTGTTGGTCCGCCATTCTCCATTTTTAAGACGTAGAAGTCTGCTGGAAACACCAATTTGCCTACTTGAACCAGGACGTCTTCTATTTTGCCCTCGGGCTGTTTGCACGACCGATCTTCCAGTTGAATAGTGAGACCGGTGGGTTCGAGCGGTCCAATCCTAAGGCATGAGTAGATAGAGAAGGGAAGATCGTTGATTGATGCTCCAAGGTCTAGCATGCAGTTCTCGATTCGGATGTTGCCAATCGTGCATGGAATGGTGTAGGTTCCCGGATCACCACATTTGAGGGGCACTTTTCATTGTATGACGGCCGACACGTTCCTACTCATCAGCTCTTGATCATATCTAGTATTCCTCCTCCGGTTGGTGCAAAGCTCCTTTAGAAACTTAGCATATCGAGGGATTTGCTTGATGGCTTCCAAGAGGGGGATGTTGATTTCGACTTTGCTGAACAATTCGAACACGTCCTCATCCATGACATGTTGTTTTGGTACTCAGGCTGGCACTGGAAATGGAAGCGTGGCGCGGATCTTGGAGGTCTCGGTTCTGGGCACTTGGTGTGGCTTGTGTTCTTCAGACGGTGGAACCGGGCCAGGCCTGTGTTCCTCGTGTGCGTCCCCATTTTTCTCGGCCGCATCCTGCTCAAGAGTTCCGCGAGTCTCGGGCCTCATTTGTTTTTCTCCAGGAAACCTTGGGCTTTTGTCCTCCTCTTGCTCCATGGGTTTGACGGCAAGCTTTCTCCCACTCCTTAGGGTCACGGCACTTACATTTTCCTTCGGGTTTTGGACGGTTTGTGAAGGAAGTCGGCCAGGTTCATTATTATGCTCGAACATTGAGGTAGCGAGCTGAGACATTTGTTTCTTCAGGTCGGCTATTGCTCCATCATTTTTCGCCTGGTTTTGATGAACAGTAGCACTTAATTGATTCATGGTGCTCGATAATTGCTGCACAGTACCCGAGAATTGCTGCACAGTACCCGAGAATTGCTTCATCATGTCCTCAAGTGACTTGTTTGGTCCTTGATGATTGCTCGAGCTTGCTTGGTACTGATTTGGTCCCTTCTGTTGATATTGGCCCGTCGAGTACTGGTTTGGTCCCCTTTGTTGGTATTGGCCTGTTGGTGGGGCGTTCTGGTTGTACTGTTGGTGGAGCGGTTGGTAGAATGACTGAGCTGGTTGAGGTGCGGCTTGTTGTGTCACCCTTGGAGGGTGGTTCTCATTTTTCCAGCTCGGGTTGGTTGCTTGACCATACTGCCGGCTTGGACCGGCGTAGTTGTTGTTGTTGTTGTACCCTTGATATCCCTCTACTGCATTGGCCTCCACCGGGTCCTCTTCGATCAAAGTTGGGCATGCATCAGTCTTGTGGTCCGTAGAGCCACAAAACTCGCAAGGTCTTACTTGAACTGTCTACTTTCGTAGGATTTGCATCATCATTTCCTTCATCTGTTCCATTTGCTCGGGCATTGAGTTTATCGTTGTCTCGGCACTTTCCACGTTCTTGGTTCGGGTAAACTCATCCTGCCGAGTGGTCCTCTGAACCGGGCATTTTCAGCAAATTTTGTGACTAGTCGCCTTATGCCGCTTAATGGTAGGCTCATCATTGACCCTCCAGCTGAAGCATCAAGGAGCTTTTTGTCTAAGGGAGTCAGTCCATCAATCAGGTACTCAATGATGAGCTTCTCGGGTAATCCAAGATTGTAGCAGCTTTGCTCCAATCAGTTGAATTTCTCGAGGTAGTCGAACATCGACTCGTTGGGCCCTTGCTTTATGTCCTGCAGCTGCCTCCTTACTTGCATCGCTCTTCCTGCTGGGTAATATTTGTCTAGAAATTTCTTTTGCATCTGAGCCCATGTTCTGATGCTACCCGAAGGCAATGAAAGGAACCAATCGTTTGCCGAGTCAATGAGGGAAAAATAGATAGCCTTTAACTTGAAGTCGTCTATATTCACTCGATTGGGCTTTAGATTTTGGCAAATGCCATGTAAGCGTTGGAGATGAGTTGTCGCAGATTCTCCATGAGTTCCTGAGAACTTTGGCAAATTGTGGACCACGAACATGTCGACGGCAATGTTTGCTAGTTCAGGGCCTTCGTATATGCACCATGGCTGATTTCTAAAATCTGGGGCATTGAGTTCGTCCATAGTAGGCTCGCGGTAGTTGTTATCCCCATAGTAATCATCGAAGATGGGTTCCCGTCTTGGCACTTGTTGATGTTGAGGAGGTGGGGGATGTCTAGGGGGTGGTACTGGACCAGCTTCATTTCGGTCCTCGGGTGGTTCTTGGTTTCTTCGGGCGCCTTCCTAATTACGAGTTCTTTGGTTTCGGATGAGATGTTCCGGATCGTTAAGAAATGGAGGCGGCGCCTCATAATTACGATCGTACAGATTCATCTCATCATCCTGATAGTCATGGTGGCTTCCTGCACGAGACATGGTTATGCAGAACCGAGTTTGAAATTTTAAAAGAAAAAGAAAGAACAACTATCCGATTGATGATTTCTAATTCCCCGGCAACGGTGCCAATTTTGACGGAGCCCACCGCACTGATGTTAAGGTGTGATGTTCTCTGTGCAAAAATAAATTTATATCTCCGATACTCGCGACTTTACTATTTTGGGTAGTAAGTGGTAAGTACGGGTCGAACCCAAGGGAATTAGTTGATAGTTGTTCTTTTAAAAAGGGAAAATTAAAAAAGACAGTTTGGGGGTTGGTTGTGGTTTTAGTACTGAAAAGTAAAGTGCTGGAACAGTCGATTTCAAGATCAACCGCAGACACACGTTTGATACTGGCCGCACGCTGTGTTTCAAGCGTGTTGTGTACCAAAGGTTATGCCGGGCTGATGTTGATAAAGTCTGTAGTAAAATTAAAGTGCGGAAATTAAAGTGCTTGAAGGACAAGACTTGCGGAAATTAAAGTACTTGAAGGACAAGACTTGCGGAAATTAAAGTGTTTGGAGGACAAGACTTGCAGAAATTAAGGTGCTTGAAGAACAAGACTTGCAGAAATTAAGGTGCTTGAAGGACAAGACTTGCAGAAATTAAGGTGCTTGAAGGACAAGACTTGCAGAAATTAAGGTGCTTGAAGGACAAGACTTGCAGAAATTAAGCAGTTGATATGGTACCGAAAGTAAAGTGACAGGTGATATTGCAATTAAAGGAAAGATTCGGTTTTAGGGGCCTTGTATCATAGTATGTTTATCATTGACCTCTAATGATCATACTAAGTGTTCAAAAGTGTATCAAGGCTATTCCTAGCACATGACTTGCCACACCGTCTAGTCTTTTGCAAGACAAAGAACTCTTGTTCTAGTATGTGCATCCATTTGATCATCATTCCTGATAAACCAAATGGTGTTTTAAAGAGGTTGACTTCCACAGATAAGTTGTGCTCTTCCGAGCCTCCACTTATCTACAAAAGATCACGAACCCATGGAAAAGCTTTGCTCTTCCGAGCATCCACTCAACCAATGGAATTCTGACCTAATATAAGGCACCTAGAACAAGTTGAACACAAAGAGGCACTAAGAGAAGGGTCTAAAACATTTTATGATACAAGTACACCCCTTCAACCGAATGAAGGGTTTAGCTACGAATATCCATGGAACAGGACATCATAGCTAAGTACTTGAAAAGTAAAGGTTTTTGAAAGACAGTAAAGTAAAGTTTTCGAAAGTAAAGACAGGAAAGTAAAAGGAGAATACTCAAGAACCGACAGGAGTAAACTCAGGAAAAAGTAAAGACAAGCTTGAGTACTTCAAGAACCGACAGGAGTACTCAAGAACAACTGTAAAGCTTTCGATATCAAAGAAAAGTGTTTACAAGGATGGTGTTGTGAATCTAGAGAGCTTCTCTCTCTACCCAAGACTATGGAGCTTTGTGGATTGTGGGATGATGTTACAAGGAGGAGGGCATGGGTATTTATAGGCTAAGGGGAGGAATGAGAAGACACCACATGGCATGAGGGGAATGGAGGAGCAAGGAGCCGACGGGTGAGGTGGAGGGGAGGGGGAGCCGCCCCCCCCCCCCCCCCCCCATGTGTCATCTCCTTGGCAAAAGCCGCCGGCTATAGGTGGAGGGGAGTGGTTGTGAGGTGTTTTGTGATCTTTTCACAAAAGCCATCAGGTCCTTTCAGCTCCGGACTGACTCTGGTTGCCCTTCGGTTGTACTTGTTTTGAGTGATTCCATGTCAGGTTTATGAAAGTTGTACAGTCGGAATCCGATTGTGGCCTAGAGTGTCTTGTAATCCATTTTTCAGCTTTAAAACTCCTCCTTAGCTTGTATTCTCTCTAGACTTCAAAATACCCTGTAGATAAATATCGGAACTAACAAGCAAAAGTTAAATAGACAAAGAGTCTAATTTGGTGGGTTTAACTGTCTTAATGAATCATATAAATATGGTCCATCAAGCGGGTAGCCTCACTACCGCTCTACATCCCAAAACTCGAAGATAATTCAGATTTGGTTTCTTTTTATATCAAAGCTTACAAGGAGTAATTTTGTGTAGGAACTCTGTTTAGTAAATAAGAAGCCATCAACATGGCTTCACCCCAAAATACTTCACTCAAACCAGAGTAGGATAATATGGAATTAACCATTTCTTTTAGGATTCTATTCTTCCTTTCAGCCACACCATTTTGTTGTGGCTTATAAGGGGATGTAGTCTCATGAATAATACCATTCAATTGGAAATAAACAGGATCATAATATTCTCAACATCTATCGGTTCTAAGTCTCTTAATCAAATCATGCTGCAATTCTATTTCAGCTTCAAATACTTTAAACTTATCTAAAGCTTCATCTTTAGCATGCAATAGCACACATAACAATACCAAGAACAATCATCAATGAAAGTTATGTAATACTTCTTATTTCCTAAAGATGGAGTAGAATGCATGTCACCTAAGTCACTATGAGCAAGTTCAAGCAAATTTGAGTGTCTTGAAATACTTACGAATGGCAACCTAGTGATTTTTGTTAGCATGCAAGTACTACATTTTTTAACATTCATGTCAAATGTAGGAATTAAACCTTCTTTAGACATTTATTATAATCGATGATAATGAACATGTCCTAATCTAGCATGCCACAAATAAGATTCATCACTAGAACATGGCATCATGTAAATAGAATTCACAGCTTTATTCAGATTAAGCATAAACATGCCATTTTAAAAGTATCCAAATCCAACAAAAAACCACACTTCGACAATACATATTTGTCCAACTCATACACTTGCTTAAAGCCAAACTTGTTAAGAAGACTACCGAAAACTAAGTTTTTCCTAATTATAGGTACATGTAAAGCATTCCTTAGTTCAAGAGTTTTTCCCGAACTAAACTCTAACATCAATAGTTTCCTTCTGTTTGACATCTTCTTGCATCCGTATAGATTCTTCTACACGCAATTCACCAGTTGTTCAAGAGAACTCTTCTTTCTTGTGCTTAAGCATGTGCTTAAATTCTTTCCACAAAGGTGGCAACTTGTCTGTAATGCTAGACACCGAAATAGAATCATCTATCTTCATGTTGTACTGAGAAAATTGCCCAAGGATGCGCAGCAACTCATTATATTGCTCCATCACAAGTCTAGAATCGACCATCTTGTAACTATTACAGTGACTCACAAGAAACTTCTTGCTAGAAGCATCCTCTTGCATATACTTTGATTCGAGAGCATCCCATAACTCTTTTGCAGATTTCGCATTCTGATACACATCAAATAGAGGATCAGACATACCGTTTAGACTATGACCACGACAGATGTAGTCATCATTCTCCCACTTGCTTTTTTTCTGAATGCTTCCATTAATGCATCATCGCTTACTGCCAGAATAAGGGTTGAAAGGACGTGCACCACCTTTAAATTAGTCAGCAAAAAATGCATCTTCTTCTGCCATCTTTGAAAATTCACACCTTCAAACTTCTCCAATTTTCCAAAGTTTGTAGTCATCTCTCGTACTGATGCAACCGCCATTGATTCTGATAATATTGAATACGTTTGTAGTTACTAGGTCTTCTTCGGGTCTTGAAATCAATGGACAAACACTTGGATATTGTTTGAATCGTGATATCACTTTCCGTATTCAATATTTCTACCCTAATTGGGTTTCTAGATATTGAATAGGGATAAGACAAACAAGAGAACTTGGAATAAAATTTGGGAGGAAAACGAGCGGGAGAGAAGATCAAATCTCTCTATCCTTTATTTCATCGGTTTTCTGGCATATATCTCTTATCCATCGATCAGGTCGATTTGTTTTTCAAGTTTAAACATGCCAGTTAAAATCCCGATAAGAACAATGATTCCGCTCTATAACTGAATGTCGCGCGTCAGCCTTTACATTAAGGTCGCGCTCTATTACACATTAGGTGCCGCGCGCACCACAGCCCCAATGTATACATAGAACGCGATGGCGGAATGCTGCGCGTCCTACCAGCACATTAACGAGTCGCACTCTGTGCAAACATTAGCTTGCTAATGTAACCGTAGAACACGGAGCTAATGGTCGCATAGAACGCGAATCCCACTGACTTTGAACACCAATTGAGCTCAAATTCATCCTGAATCGCATCATTTCATTAGGGTTGATTACCCTAATAGGTATAGACACCATATACCCTAAAATTTCCAACATGACGTTGCCAGATTTGGGACTCCAATCTCCGTCGTTCTCTCCGGCGAGGCGTCGATCGCTTTCGATGAGAGTTCTCACCTACCTGTTAAATGGAGGTTGAACTTCAAACTTGGAGCTGTTACTTTTTTGTGATTGGTTAGTAACACCCCAATTGTTTCTGCCGAGTTTTTGAAGCGGGAGATCTGACTAACTTACTTTTGTAATTCAATAAATAAATTTAGGTTTTCTGGTTTTCTACGGTATGTCTTATTTGAAATTCACTTCGAACTCTTCATTCTTTGCTACATGTGCTTAGTTGCTCCAAAACACATCAGAAACTATCCACACCCGTCACACCACCGCCCGAAACCGCTGAAAACCATCGGTAACTGGTCTGATACCAATTGTTAGATAAATATCATGTACCCCGGGATCGTTATACCCATAGTCATGTTAATAAAGTAGTAAATTAATCTGAACTGATTCCATAGTCAATTGTTGACTTCAGTTCTTCGCAAGAACACCGTAGTGGAACTTTCAGCTTCTGCGTACAACCTTAAACCAGTAAGTATTTGAGAGAAAATAGGAACTGAGATCTATACATGAAACTGGGGACCGCTACCTGATGGACCATATTTATATGATTCATCAAGACAGTTAAACCCACCAAATTAGACACTTGTCTTAACAACTTTTACTTGTTAGTTCCATTTTTGTTCTACAGGGTATTTCAAGGTTTAGAGAAGAAACGAGCTAAAAAGGGGATTCTTAAGCTAAAAAGATTGCCAAACATTTCTGGCCGAGGGACCCCAGCCGGGCTGTGCCGAGAGCGCCCAGGAACCTGCAACCGAGAGCACCGAGGGACGAGTCCGAGAGAACCAGGTCCCCGTCCGAGAATGCCCAGGCCCGGCAAGAAGAACTTAGGCCACGACCTATCTCTGGCGGTGTTCCGGCCAAACGACCTCGAGCATTCGATTTCTATGACGATTGTCGTTCCAAATCCACACTCGAAAGGCAAGGAACGCATGGTCCAATTTCCAGGTCCATCCAAGGCCATACAACCAAGTCTAGGGCATTCTAAGGCCATCTCTAAGTTCCGACCAGAATCCGGCAATTCCAGCTCTGGCATCCGTCTTCAAAACACTCAAATATGCTAGAACCGTCGGCAATTGGACAAGAACGCAAGGCAAAGGCACCGAGCCCGGTCAAGGCCAATTAAGGGGATTTTCGACTATTTTGGGATTTTGGCCATTCTCCGGCCAAAATCCGGCTTAACTTCCTTGATGAAACATGTTTATCTTGGCTTTGTCGTTCAGAATCAATAGTCCTCAACTCAAGCACCTCCGGCCAAAATTCCGGCAACCTCCGGCCAAATTCCGGCTCCGGCGACCTCCTACCTAGCTCTGACCAGTCACAACCAAGACTCCGGCCAGTCATAACCTAACTCCGTTCAAATTCCGGCAAAGTCCAACCAAACTACTTCTTTCCCGGTTAGCTTATACTATTCACTTCGGTTGACCTTTGGTTTGAAACCAAGCCACAACCATGTCCAAGTGACTTACCCTTTGGCTCCACCAAGTTCAAGAGTTCAAGTGGATGCCCCTTGGCTCACCCATGGCTTAGCCGCCCATGTGCCCTCCCATGTGCCATGACCTTTGGCTCAAACCAAGCTCCAACTAAGCTCAAACCGGTGGACTTGAGGAGCAACCAAGGGCAAGTCGGTTGGCTCCAAGCCAACTACAAACCGCCACTCTTGGCCTATAAATAGAGGAGCATCCCCTTTGAAAACACATCCATGTAATCTCTCTAGTTTGGATCTTTTGTTACTTCACTCACAAAGCTTGTAAACACTTTACATTTGGGAATCAAAAGCTCCAACTTCTCTCTTGTTCTTGAGTACTCTTGTTTGTTCTCGAGTACTCTTGTTTGTTCTTGAGTACTCTTGTTTGTTCTTGAGTTACTCTTGTTTGTTCTTGAATTACTTTTCCAAAACCTTACTTTCTTTGTCTTTGATCGAAACCATTTACTTTTCTTGCACTAGCTATGGTATCCACTTCCATGGATACTTGTAGCTAAACCCTTCATTCGGTTGAAGGGGTGTGCTTGTATCATGAAAACGTTTTAGACCCTTTTCTTAGTGCTACTATTGTGTTCAAACTTGTTCTATGTGCCATACATTCGGGTAGAACATACACGGTTAAGTGGAAGCTTGAAATGGCAAAGCTTTTCCGTGGAGTTCAACCTCTTTTAAACACCACTTGGTTGATCGGAAATGATTGATCAAGTGGATGCACTTATGCTAATATACCTTGAAATGGGGTATTAGTCTAGCTAGAACAAGTGATCTATGTCTTGAAATGGACTAGACGGTGTAGCAAGTGCTTGAAATGGCCTTGTTACATCTTTGAACACTTAGTATGATCATTAGCGGTCAATGATGAACGAAGTTGTGATACAAGGCCCCTAAACCGAATCTTTCTCTTTGATCAAAACACTAACTCTTCATTCTACTTTTTGTCTTATTTTCAACTGCTTAATTTCAGTACCCTTTACATTCAGCAACTAACTTTACATTCAGTCACTAACTTTACTTTCAGTACCTAACTTCTACTTTCAACACATTTATTTTCAGTTCTTTTATTTTCAGTCTTTATTTTCAGTCTTTATTTTCCGCACTTACTATCCACACCTTTACTTTCAGTTCCTTCATTACAACAGTTTTCAGCATCAATCAAACATATATTTTGGCACGTATTGCGCTTGAAATACAGCGTTCGACAAACCAAAACATATGTTGTACGGTTGATATTGAACTTGGTTGTTTCCACAACTTACTTTTCAGTACTAAACCCACAATCAAACCCAACTGTCTTACTTTATTTTTCATTTTCGAAAGAACAACTCTATCCAATAATTCTCTTGGGTTCGACCCCTACTTACCGCTTACTATCATTAGTGAGCCACTTAAGTAGTGGACTTATAAATTGTAATTTGCAGTGTCACGACGACTGGCACCTGTCACTACCCATCTTATAGCAGTGTACGTAACTACTATAAGTTTTCATAATTACGAATCCCTCCCCTCAAAAGAAGCGTAATTATGAACTAGTATCTACACATAGTTTAATATCCTATGATCACCATAATTTATATACTTTAAAGTCAATATAATAGATCACTTTATTATTGACTTATAAACCATGATAGCATACGCATCTCAAACTATTTAATGACCCAAACATTAGATTATAAAATAATCTAACACTCAGTGTTATTAAAACCAAATCGTGGATCGACCCGGTCAAATCACTGGGTCAGTGGGTCAGTGGTTTAACCGGGTTGACCCGGATTGACCCGCACATATGAAAAAATAAAAATAAAATACTTATATATGATATTATAATGGGAAAACTACAAAAACATGACCTGAACTACCAGGTCATTTCAAATTAAGTACTGAACTATCAAAAGTTTCAATTTAAGTACTGGACTATTATCTCATTTCAAATCAAGTACTGAACTATTATCTCATTTCAAATCAAGTACTGAACTATCAACACAGTTTCAATTTAAGTACCGAACTATCAATTCTTTTCAATTCAACTACTGAAACATAAAATTATTATTGTTAATTTAATATTTGAATATTGAAAATATTAATAAAAAAATCATAATACAATATTACGTTACATATTTTTAATGATGAGTATTTTTAGTTCACTTATCACTAATAGTATTGTATTACTTATATAATAAGTATTCATTTTTAAAAATATTTTGATTAATATAAATATTTTCACTAAATTAAAAATTATTTATCCGTTAAATTCGAATAATTGAATTGAAACACACAACCCAAAAATAAATGCATGTAAATTTTTATTAAATTCATGTAAATAAAATTTAGTAGTTCGGTTATGTTTTTTTTGTAGTTTTCCCATAATTTTAATAGAAATTTACATGCATTTATTTTTGGGTTATGCGTTTCAATTTTAATAGAAATTTACATGCATAGAAATTTCTATTAAAATTATGGAAAAACTACAACAACAAAACATAACCCGAACTACTAAATTAAATTTACATGCATTTATTTTTGGGTTGTGTGTTTCAATTCAATTATTTGAATATAACGGATAAATAATTTTTAATTTAGTAAAAATATTTATATCAATTAAAATATTTGTTAAAATGAATACTTATTATATAAGTAATACCGTACTATTAGTGATAAGTTAACTAAAAATACTCATCATTAAAATTATATAACGTAATAGTGTATTATGATTTTTTTTTATATTTTTTATATTCAAATATTAAATTAACAATAACAATTTTATGTTTCGGTACTTGATTTGAAATGAGATAATATTTCAGTACTTAAATTGAAACTTTTGGAGTTCGGTACTTGATTTGAAATTTCCTGGTAGTTCAGGTCATGTTTTTGTAGTTTTTCCTATTATAATTTAATATATTTATCACTTGAATAAATATTACATGTTTATGACCTGATTACAACAACATACTATAACAAATTGTCAAATTAAAATTTTGATAAAGTACAAATCAATAATACAACAATAATAGAACAAGAGTGCGGTTCAGGTACAAACCGACTTATATATAAAAACTACAAATCAAATTTCGAGCTGACACGTGTCCCATTGAGTCAAAATCTCGAACAAACACACGGAGGGGTATTATAGTCATTCCACATATTCTAATAATTTTATTTTTAATTTAGTCCTCGAGTTGTTAATGATCGGACTTAAACTTGGAAATGATCAGACTTAAAAACATCATTGATCAGACTTAAACAACAATGATCACTCTTAAAACAACAAATGATCATACTTAAAAAAACAATAATTAGACTTAACCCAGTAATGATCAGGCTTAAAAAACAATGATCAGACTTAAATCAGTAATGATCAGACTCCAACCAGTAATGATCAGACTTAAAAAACAATGATCAGATTTAAACCAGTAATGATCAGACTTAAAAAAACAATGATCAGACTTAAACCAGTAATGATCAGACTTAAAAAACAATGATCGGACTTAAAACAACAATGATCAGCATAAAAAACAATGATCAGACTTAAACTTGTAATGATTAGACTTAAAAAATAATGATCAGACTTAAAATAACAATGATCAGACTTAAAAACAATGATCAGACTTAAAACTATAATGATCAGACTTAAAACTATAACGATCAGACTTAAAACTATAATGATCAGACTTAAAACTATAATGATCAGACTTAAAACAATAATGATCAGACTTAAAATTACAATGATCAGACTTAAAACTACAATGACCAGACTTAAAACTATAATGATCAGACTTAAACTATAATGATCAGACTTAAAATAGCAATGATCAAACTTAAAACAGTAATGATCAGACTTAAACTATAATGATCAGACTTAAAACTATAATGATCAGACTTAAAACTATAATAATCAGTCTTAAAACTACAATGATCAGACCTAAAACTGATCAGACTTAAAACTACAATGATCAGACTTAAAACAACAATGATCAGACTTAAAACTACAATGATCAACTTAACCCAGTAATGATCAGTCTTAAAACTACAATGATCAGAGTTAAAATATTATTGTAGTAATGATCAGACTTAAAACTACAATGATCAGACTTAAAGAAGTAATGATCACACTTAAGCTATTATTGTAGCAAAATGACCACACTTAAGCTATTAATGTAGCAAAATGATCATACTTAAGCTATTACTGTAGCAAAATGATCTGACTTCAGCTATTACTGTAGCAAAATGATCAAACTTAAGCTATTTTTGTAGCAAAATGATCAGACTTAACACTGTTACTGTAGCAAATTTTAGGACGATTATACCCTCGCGTCTATTATGTATTTATAAATACGTCCGTTTTAATTTTTTTATTTACAAAAAATGCCCCAAATTTCGATTGGTGGAAATATATACGTGACAATATTTTATTGAGTTTGTAGTTTTTATTTATAAATGTGGTTTGTATTTGATCCGTTTTCATAGAACAACAATAACAATTTTAGTCTTAATTTGCAAGTCACACCAATAAGGGATTTCTAAGACTAATTGAATTTCTAGCTAAATTGATAATAAGTAATAAATTTTATAGATTTGATAAATGAATATATATTATTGAAACAAATAATAAAACAAGAATCATGTTTAGCTTGGTGGAAGGAGATAATATAATTATAGAGGTATACTAGGTTCGAGTATTGTCCAAGTCAAAATAAATAAATATTTTTTCAGATAAAATAGAACCGATTGAACCAATCAAATCACCATTTTTATAAATTAATTGGATCAATCGACCGGATCAACCGGAACAACCGACCGGATCAACCGGATTTTGACCGCATCAATTGTAAACCAATCCGGTCCGGTTTTAATAACTATGCTAACACTCTTGCCTCTTAATGTTGTTTTCCAGGTATGCGGAAACCAAATGCCCTATATTACAGAAAGCTTGCATCTATTGATAAGAGTCGGAGAGTGACCACTCGATAGAGGCCCATATATGGAACAACATAAAACTTTTGAGAAGAATCTTAGACTGTATTCCTTAGGGTATTCCTAATATTCTAGGCGTTGCTATTAGACAATTCTACTTAACAGGTACAGTGATCTAGATACAGTCATCTGCATGCTTGTATTACAACTTAGTAGTGCTGAAATGCAAGGCCTTCTTGTCCTATCCGTAGGTCTTGATTTGTAAAAATACAGAACTCTATGGCAGAGGACTTCCACTTCATACTTGACTTGGTAGTAGTACAACGTAATTAATCGCTGAAGACAATATAACATCAGCTTTCAGCTATTTAATGAACTACTCGTCAGGTGTTCTGCTCGAAAACTTTCATTCTTGTCATGCACACTGGTCCCTCCATGGTCCTTTACATATGTTCTAAGGCAACCATTGATTATTCGAGGGGCTGCCCCATCACAGAATCTTTTTGCAAGGTCAACCGCCTTCACAAAAAGCGATGTAGTGGCAAATGAGTAAGCAAATAAGACTAAAAGATCAGGAGCTTAGGATTTAAATGCATGTTGAGAAATACGATGCACTAACCTCATTAATCACAATTCGGTGACTTGTTCCTAATACTTCAATTTCTGACATAGCCAAGCGAAGGATGCAGAGCTCCAAGATTCTGCCTGCCGGTTCATTCTACGCGACACATAAGGTAAACATTCAACACCAACGAAAACAGATGAATCAGGTTTGATTCTAACTGCTAGAATGTGAAGACAATATCTATATTTTCTAGACTTCCAGATGACAATTCAAATGTCATTGTGCCAGTTCCAGTGCATATTTTTGTAATATGCATAAATCAAACAAATTATCTGGCATTTTCAAGTTTCATGGCCAAGTTACGCAGGTCAATTACATTTCCGAGCGAAAAATGAATGCAACATGATGATTTACCACCAGTTCCATCGTGTGCGAGCTGTCAATGAACTACAGGTGGTACATTACCTTCCAGTTTGCTGGGGCAACTTTGTCGATAACCAGTACATGGGGATCCCACTTCTCAACAATTGCCACTAGTAATTTCCTTGTAAATCTGAACAATAGTTCATCGTTATCGCTCACAAGGCTCAAATGATTTCCTCTGTCAATGAGTATGAACTACACAGCAATTGACAGGAAAATTAAAAAGAAGCACCCATAGAATATACCGTAAAATTAGCTTGCTGTACACCAACTTTGGAGGAGCTGAGAGGACTTCTGTTTCTGCGATTGAAAAACATGCACAGCTTAGCTTGAGAGTCAACATATAAACATTTTTTAGAGCAAACATATATTATCGTATGAATGGAAGATGAGGTTACAGGAGCCCATGTAGGTCAAAAGACATGTATCATGTATGTGTACTGTCACGTGTAAAGGATCATAAGGTTTAGGTTACTATAATCTAACATACCCAGTGCCACTCAGGTAGAACCGCAGACTAAACTGATAGATACAGATCAAACAAAAGAATGATAGTACTTGAATTTTGTTTAAGTGAAACATACGATGTCTACTCCGCTAGCTCACATGTAACTGTACGTATTGTCTACGCCATCAGATGCTTACTTACCAAGTGCAGATTCCATCTCGTCAATACGTAAAAACTCGTCTGCTTCCTCAACAGTGTCAGCAGTAACAGGCGGCCCTCCAAAGCTCATGTGATTGTATCTCAATATTGAGCTCTTGTCAAATTCATAGCCAGGTTCTGAATGTAAATGACGTAGTATGTCAGAGACATTATAAAGAATTCACTATTCAAGTCCAAAACATCTTTTTTTATATATACAATTAGCAACAGGATGTGATCTTACCCCTTCTAGCATTCACTCTCTTGTCAAATAATCTCACTGGATCAGCTCCTTCAAGACATGACGCATAAACTATTGATCTACACAGAAGCACAACACTTACCAGTTTAAAATACAGCCCAGGTATTCAAGCGCAGGTCAAGTATGATAGGTTAACAGCCAAAACACAAAGGATCAAACCCTAAACTGTACATTTTTCCTAGTAAATATAAACATCTCACAAGCCACTTCAAAATAGGAAAATTCGATGAATTCCGAATTCATAAACGGAGCTGGAAAACTTACAGAGCGAGTTCCCTAGCAGCTCTAGGGCTGCAAAACCTACCGGCTTTATCAACTTTAGGAAACATATCCTTCTCCCTTGGCGTAGTTTCAGGCTCAGCCACATCCTCCGAAATCACCGAACCCGACGCATCGACAGCTCTCGGAGTAAACGTCACACGGTCCTTTATAACGCGCAAGCAGCTCGAATCACGTATGAATGACTTGGGAAACACCAAGCGGAAGTTTCCGGAGGAGGATGAAACAGAGCAGCCGATGCTAAAATTGACGTGAATGTTGGGGGACAGGGAAGACGACGAGGTGAGAATCGACGCTGCTTCCATGGCTGCTGCTGCTATGAAGCTCGACTCGTGAGCGTTTTTTTGGATAACGAAAATGGCGACTCGTGCTGCTCAGCTTGCTTCGCGTTGTTATCAGCTTGTAGTACAATGCCCGCGGCTAACCCATTGGGCTTCGACCGAACAGCCCAATTATGGTTTATGCTCTACTTTTTTTTTTTGTTGAACGGGAACTCAAAGATTACAGCAGCGCCTAAGGACGGCAGAACAAAACTGATTACCCAGGGATGCACAAATCTGACCCGGACCGGTCCGGTTTTTTCCGGGTCGGTCCACAATCCACAAATTTCTCATAATCTGGGTTCCGGGTCGGTCCGGTCTGGATTGTATTTTTTCCGGGTCGGTCCGGTCTAACCCGTAATTTTTAATACTCAATTTTTAATTTATTATTTTATTACTCAAATTCGTTTTACACACAGTCAGACACAAAACAGAACAGAGAAAACATCCTCCCGTGAGCCGTGACCCGTCCAGCCGAACCCTACTTTCTCCAATCGCAATTCGCAAATTGTCTCAAACATCCTCCCGTCCAGCCGTCCAGCAGCCGTCGCGATTTCTGAATTCTCTTCGCCTCATCCTCCAGCTGTCCAGTCCAGCAGCCAGCTCCACCGTCGCAACTCACAATTGGCGTCTCCTCCTGAATTTTTTGGCCGCAGAAATCCTTCATCTGGTAATTTAATCAGCTTGCATCTATTTTTTTAATTTCATTAGTCTGTGTAATCTCCTTTGACAGTTTCTATCACTTCTCATTAGTCTGGCATTCGATGAAAATTTTATGGATTGAAATTGAATTTAATCAGCTTTCTCAATGTTGATACTGAGGTAAGAAGACTGCTTGATTTAGTTTCAACATACAAGGATCAGCTAGGATTTTTGGAGTTGAAGAATCAAGAATGGATTTTTGGAGTTGAAGAATCAAGAATGGATTTTTGGAGTTGAAGAATCAAGAATGCATAATGCAGAATGGATTGTTTTACATTGATTGTTTTACTGTTTACACTTTCATATTTAAACAGAATGCAGAATGCAGAATGGATTGTTGTTTTACTGTTTACACTTTCATATTTACACTCTCAATGGATTTTTGGAGTTGAAGAATCAAGAATGCAGAATGCAGAATGGATTGTTTTACATTGATTGTTTTACTGTTTACACTTTCATATTTAAACAGATTGCTTTGTATTGTATTACAACTTTTTTGGAGTTTTTTTTCCCAGAACATGTTCTCTGGAGTCTGGACAGATTGCTTTGTATTGTATTAGTATTACAACTTTTTTTTTCCAGAGTTGTTTTATTCCAAACAGAAAACAGATTGCTTTTTTTTGATATTTTGTTTTTTCGGTCCGGTCCGGTCCATAGCTCTAACCCGACCCGGATATATCCGGTCCGGTCCGGTCCCCAGTCTTCATTTCCCAAAAAATCCGGTCCGTGTCGGTCCACGGTCCTGTTTTTCAAAATAATCCGGTCCAACGGTCCGATCCGGACCGTCTAAATCCGGTCCTGTCCGGTCCGACCGGATGCACATCCCTATGATTACCTAAGACAAGCTATAGGATCCTTGAAAAAACTGTAGGAATAACTTCCAAGTTGGACCAAGACCACTTGTCTAAACGAGCATTCTTCGCATTAACATCCGCTGCCGCATTTGAATCTCTAGAAAAACCTCCCAGACTCCAGTCTCTGATTGCTGTCAGCTGAGCTCCCGACCTCCATGATCCCATGTTAATTCCCCATAAAGCCTCCCTCGAGTCCGAGTAGATCCTCACCTTCCAAAACTTCAATTCCACTCCCAACTCTATGGCTTTAAACTCTGTCTCCAGCACCGAATTACAGTTCTCCATATAGCATGCTCTAACTCCACTCATGTTGCTGCTCGAATGCTGCTGCTACTCCTCCACTTCTGGTCCCTGTGTCAAAAGAACCATCACAGAAGATCCCAATTTCTCCTACTGCCTCCCTGGTTTGGTCTAGTCTGCGTCTCCCCCCACAGTAGGGGTCTTTACCTCCATCTTGCATACTTTTCGTGACATAGACAGTGGCGGACCCAGACTTTTTCTTGAATGGGGGCATAAATCATCAAGTATTTATTTTAATTATATTTAATGACAAAATTAGTAAGATACAAATTGTTTTATATGCCACATTAACTATTTGAGCCTAAATTTTAAGATCAAATTAAATTACTTTCTAAATGAGGTCAAATTATCTATACATAAATATATTTTTGAGCAGTTGAAGACTATTTTTAAATATTTAGAGGTTACTTTTGAATTAATGAGGGGCGAAACAATAAAATTATTGGGGGGGAAATTATTAAAATTATTAAGTTAATTACATATGATTGATCAATTTTTTTTGAAAAATTACTGGGGCACTTGCCCCCATTCTACAAGGCATGCGTCCGCCCCTGGACATAGAAATATAAAATATTCCTTTGCCATAAGTGTATTTTTAATCTTCTATAGTTGTTAAGTTTTAATTTTAGGGTGAAGATCACGTAAAAACCACATCTACTTATAAAAACTTTAAACCGTTCAGGAAGCTGCCCAGGTTCCATCAATCACAGCTTTAGGGCCTTTATATAATTAATTAAACTTTAAAACGGATTTAAATAAAACATAATAAAGTAACCGAAGGTATAATGGCCAAAGTTTTTATTTTATCTTCTTCACCCAAATGAAATTAGGGTTTTAGTTTGATGGGAAAATTCGTCGCCACTCCTGTCCTTCCTATAGCTTTAAGCTGCCGCCATGTCGGTTCGGCGCTCTCAGTTTGACGGGAAAATATTCACTTCTCGGATAAAAAAATAGAGCAACTGATGGACCAAAATTATACGAATCATAAACACAGTATAACCCCGTTAATTAGACATTTTGTCTATTTAACTTTTGCTTGTTAGTTCAGATATATTTTTGCAGGGTATTTCAGAGCTTAGAGAGAATACACACTAAAGAGGAGCTTTTAAAGCAGAAAAGATGTTACGAGTCAATCCAAGGTCAAGATCATATGCCGACTGAAGAAATATTAAGGATCCTGACGTTGAATCACTCATAACAAATTAATCAGAAGAATCAGGAGAGGAATCAAGACAGCCCGGGAAAGAAACACACTGACAGTTTTGTGAAAAGACTGCACAAAACTGTACAAAACTCACACATGGGCAAAGTGACCGGCCACTTGGGCAAGAGGTGGCCAAAGCCACCCCTCCTCCTCCCTCCACCACCGGCAACCGGCGGCTCCTCCACACATGGTGACCGGCGGCTTTTGCTCCTCCATAGGTGGCGGCTCCTCCTTGCTCCTCCTCTCCTTCCTCCATGTGTTGGCCATCTCCTCCATCCATTCTCCTCCATTTTTCCTATAAATACCACCCCTCCTCCCCTCATTTGTATCATCAATCATCATCCATAAGCAATTCACTTCTCTCTCTAAAAGTTATGTAATTGTAAGTTTGGCTTTGGAAATAAAGGATAGCTCCCTTGGCGCTTCAACGGTTGTAAGTATTATTTCTAGTATTTATTCAACTGTTTTTATTTCCTTAGTTATAATGTTTAGCGCGATGAATAGTAGCTAAACTAGTAGTTCGGTCTAAGGGGCGCACTTGTATTATAAAATGTTTTAGACTATTAACTTAGCGTCTCTCCTTAGTATTCAAAACTTATTCTATGTGCCATATATTCGGTTAGAACGTCCAAGGTAGAGTGGATGCTTGGAATGGCAAAACTCTACAGCGGGGTTCGTAAACTTGTACGGATAAGTGGATGCTTGGAATGGCAAAGCTTATCTGAGAAGTTTGACTTATCTTAAACACCATTTGGTTGATCGGGAATGATTGATCAAATGGATGCACATAGGCTAATATAACCGGGAATGGAGTATTAGTCTAAATAGAATAAGTGCTCTACGTCCTTGGAATAGGCTAGACAGTGTACGCAAATTGAGTGCTTGGAATGGCCTTGATACACCGTTTGAATACTTAGTAGAGTCACTAAAGGTCAATGATAAACAGGATATAATACAAGGCCCCTGAAACCGAACGCTTTCCTTTAATTATAAATTACAATTTACTTTCCAGTACTAAAACCAACCAACCAATCAATCAATCAATCACTTAGCTGGTAGCTTTAAAACCAACCAACCAACCGACCTAAAATACTCTCTCTCGCTGGACAACCCCCTCAAAGAACATCTATTCCCCTGATTCCCTTGGGTTCGACCCCTACTTACCACTTACTACCCAGTAGTATAGTTGCGAGTAGCGGACTATTATAAATTTATTCTTGACGTTTGCACATAACAACTGTGCATCCATCAAAATTGGCGCCGTTGCCGGGGAATCAGCCATCGGATAAAGTTCTTTGAATCGTTACGCGCTTCAAAACAACCATGTCTCGCGAAGAAAGTCACCATGACTACCAGGATGACGAAGAAATAAACCTGTACGATCAAAATGATGAGGTACCGTTTCCATTCGTCGACGATCCGAAACAACTCATCAGAAACAGAAGAGCTCGTGATAGGGAAGCAGTCAGAAGAAACCAAGAAATACCCGAGGGCCAAAATGCAGCTGGTCCAGTACAACCTCCTATCCATCCCCCACGACCACAACCTCAACCTCGATACATGCCAAGAAGAGAACCCGCTTTCGACGACTACTACAGGGATAACTACTACCGTGAACCAACTATGGGCGAGTTAAATGCCCCTAATTTCGAGACACATCCGTGGTGCATCTATGAGAGCCCTGAATTAGAAAACATAACCATCAACGCATCAGTGACGCACAGCCTGCCAAAAATTTCAGGAGCTCAAGGAGAATCTGCCACAACTCACCTCCAACGCCTACATGGCATTTGCCAGAATCTAAAGCCCAATCGAGTGAATATGGACGACTTCAAGTTAAAGGCGTTCTATTTTTCCCTCATAGACTCGGCAAGCGACTGGTTCCTTTCATTGCCTTCCGGAAGCATCAGAACATGGGCTCAGATGCAGAACAAATTCTTAGACAAATACTATCCGGCTGAAAGAGCAATGCAAGTAAGGAAGCAACTACAGGAAATCAAACAAGGTCCCAATGAAACCATGTACGATTACCTGGAAAAGTTCAATCACCTAGAAAGGAGCTGCTGTACCCTTGGATTGCCCGAGAAACTCGGCATCGAGTACCTCATTGATGGATTAAGACCCTTAGACAAAATGCTCTTGGATGCCTCAGCGGGAGGATCCATGATGAATCTATCATTAAGTGGCATAAGGAATCTCATCGCCAACGTTGCTGAAAATGCCCGATTTAGAGAAGAGACTACTCGTCAAGATGAATTCTCTCGATCAAAAAAGGTAGCACAAGCCGAGACATCAGTAAACTCCATGACTGAAGAGATGAAACAGTTAAAGGAGATGATGATCGAGATCATACGTAGACAGCCAGTTCCGGTAAAACCTTGCGAGTTCTGTGGTTCTACAGACCACAAAACTGACGCATGCCCGACATTAATAGAAGAAGAACCGGCGGAAGTGAATATAGTGGGAGGATATCAAGGATACAACAACAACAACAACGACAGAGCTGGACAAAACAGACAGTACGGTCAAACATCCAACCCAGGCTGGCGTAACAACAATAGCTATCCTCAGAAGGAGACACAACCAGCTGTCCCTCAACTAACCCATTCATTCTATCAAGAAGCCCCGCCAACAGACCATTACCAGGCAAGCTCGAACAATCATCAAGGACCAAACAAGTCACTTGAAGACATGATTGCGCAATTGTCAGGTACTGTGCAGCATTTGGGCACTACTATGCATCAATTCCAAGCCGAAACCAAGGGAGAGTTATCGGACTTGAAGATGCACATCTCTCAACTCGCTGCCTCAGACTCCGCACACGCTAATGAGTCCGGGAGACTCCTCTTGCAAACCATTCAAGGCATACAGGAAGATGTGAATGCCTTGACTCTTAGGAGTGGAAAAACGCTTGCCAACAAATCTTTAGAACAAGAGGAGGACAAAGACCCAAGATTGCCCAGGGAAGAGCAAACGAGACCTGAAACTCTCAAACCCCTAGAGGAAGAAGCAACCGATAAAGACGACGACATAATTGAGGAAGAACGGGACGCGTCCGAAGAAGAAGAAAATACGTCCCAGGAACACGGGCCTGATCCGGTACCCAGAACCAAAAATCCTAGAATCAGCACAACACTTCCATTTCCAGTACCTACACGCGTGCAAAAACAACATGTCATGGATAAGGAAGTGTTGGAGTTGTTCAGCAAGGTTGAAATCAACATTCCCCTCTTGGAAGCCATCAAGCAAATTCATCGGTATGCCAAGTTTTTAAAAGAACTTTGTATCAACCGGAGGAGGAATGCTGGAAACGATCAGGAGGTGATAAGTAGGAACGTATCGGCAGTCATGCAGCGAAAAGTCCCCCCTAAATGTGGAGATCTTGGAACTTACACCATTCCATGCAAAATTGGCAACATCAGGATCGATAACTGCATGCTAGACCTAGGGGCATCAATCAATGTTCTTCCCTTCTCTATCTACTCATGCCTTAAGATTGGACCGCTCAAACCCACCGGTCTCACTATTCAATTAGCTGATCGATCATGCAAACAGCCTGAGGGCAAAATTGAAGACGTGCTGGTTCAAGTAGGCAAATTAGTGTTTCCAGTAGACTTTTACGTCTTAAAAATGAAGAATGGCGGACCTAATGATCATGCACCCATCCTTCTCGGCCGTCCATTTCTAAAAACAGCAAAAATGAAGATAGACTGTGGAAGTGGGATGCTCTCAATGGAAGTAGAAGGAGAAGTCTTCAGCTTCGACATATTCCGAGCAATGAAGCACCCTATGGATTTCGAGGAAGTTCACGCTCTCGATGCTTTGGATGACCTGGTCCAAGAAATTCAATCAGAACCAAGAGCAGATCCCTTAGAAGCCATACTCAACGGAGCCGAAAGCTCATACGAATTAACTGAAGACTTGCATGAAATGGTGGCCCACTTAACAATCTCGGAGCCTCTCACACCAGAATATGAAGTCAACGAGGTAAAATTGTTCAAATCAAATACTTTCTTGCCCTCGGTGATGCAAGCCCCCAAAATAGAATTAAAGCCCCTGCCTGGACATCTAAAGTACGCCTTCCTAGGAAATAATGACACTCTCCCAGTAATCATCAAGAGTGGCTTGGAAGCAAGCCAGGAACAAAGTTTAATAAAAGTCCTGAAGCAACACAAGTTGGCTATTGGATGGACTCTGGCCGACTTAAGGGGAGTCAGCCCGGCTGTATGTATGCATCGTATTCTACTTGAGGATGGAGCAAAACCATGAAGAGAGCCTCAACGACGACTCAACCCAATCATGATGGAGATCGTCCAAAAGGAAATACAAAAGCTACTAGATGCAGACGTTATTTACCCCATTTCAGATAGTCAATGGGTGAGTCCTGTCCACGTAGTACCAAAGAAGAGCAGGATCACAGTCGAGGAAGATGCCGAAGGAAACATAGTGACAACAAGGATCAAGAACGGCTGGAGAATGTGCATCGACTACAGGAAATTGAACGCCGTCACAAGAAAAGATCATTTCCCTCTACCATTCATCAATCAAATGCTGGACCGACTGGCAGGCAAACCATATTTCTGCTTCCTGGATGGGTTCTCGGGATATAACCAGATCCCCATAGCACCTGAAGACCAAGAAAAGACTACATTTACCTGCCCATTCGGTACATTCGCCTTCAGAAGAATGTCATTCGGCCTGTGCAATGCTCCAGGAACTTTCCAAAGGGTTGTGACCAGCATTTTTTCAGACATGATCGGAGAATTTATTGAAGTCTTCATGGACGACTTCACCATCCATGGAGACACATTCGACGCTTGCCTAAGCAATTTGAACACAGTTTTGGCACGATGTGTGTCCATGAACTTAGTGCTCAATTATGAGAAGTGCCACTTCATGGTAACACATGGAATAGTCTTAGGACATGTCGTCTCAAAAGAAGGCATGGAAGTAGACAAGGCAAAGATCGACCTGATCACGACTCTACCATACCCATCCACGGTCCGAGACATCCAATCATTCCTTGGCCATGCAGGATTCTACCGACGATTCATCAAAGACTTCTCCAAAAAGGCATTGCCCCTATCCTCTCTTCTGCAAAAAGAAGTTCCGTTTGAATTCACCGATGCATGCAAAAAGGCCTTTGATGATCTAAAGAAAGCCCTCACTAGCACACCCATCATCCAAACACCAAATTGGGAACTACCATTTGAAATCATGTGCGACGCAAGCGACTTCGCTGTAGGGGCAGTTCTCGGCCAAAAAATTGAAAAGAAAGCGGGTGTGATCTATTACACCTCACGAACCCTAGATCCTGCCCAACGGAACTACTCCACCACCAAAAAGGAACTCCTTGCAGTAGTATTCGCTCTGGAAAAATTCAGACCCTACTTGCTTGGAGCAAAAGTAATAGTTTATTCCGACCATGCTGCCATCCATTACCTAATGAAGAAGAAGGAGGCTAAGCCAAGGCTTATTCGGTGGATATTACTACTGTAAGAATTCGATGTGGAAATAAGGGACAAAAAGGGAATCGAGAATACTGTAGCAGACCACCTAAGCAGGATTGTCCGAAAAGAAGAGGAAGGGCACATAACCGAGTCATTTCCAGACGAGCACCTATACGCCGTCTCAACCAAGGTGCCCTGGTACGCCTCTATCGTCAACTACCTTATAGGAGTTACGGGGTACCCAAGGCCATAATAAGCGACCAAGGAACTCATTTCTGCAACCGCATGATGGCTGCTACCTTAAAACGCTACCATGTCCACCACCAAACGTCTACGGCATATCACCCCCAGTCCAATGGTCAAGCAGAGATCTCCAACCGCGAAATCAAAGAAATCTTAGAAAAAATGGTGAAACCTGGCAGGAAAGATTGGAGTCAGAGGTTAGACGAAGCTCTTTGGGCGTATCGAACGGCATACAAGACACCAATTGGAACCTCCCCCTTTCGACTAGTTTATGGGAAGGCATGCCACCTTCCGGTGGAAGTAGAACATAAAGCTTATTGGGCGCTCAAGCAGTGCAACCCGGATTTAAAAGCTGCCGGACTAGATAGGAAACTTAATCTATGTGAGCTTGAAGAGTTGCGGCTTGAGGCCTATGATGGGCAAACAGACTACAAAGCACGGAGCAAGTTGTATCATGACAAATTCATCCTCCTCCGCCGCTCATTTGAGGAAGGACAACAGGTGCTAGTCTACTCCTCACGACTGAAGTTAATGCCTGGAAAGCTTAAATCTAGATGGACCGGCCCCTTCACAATAACTAAGGTATACAACCATGGGATGCTTGAGTTGGAAAGCCCGGACGATGGAAGGAAATTCACGATAAATGGGCAACGAGTCAAACATTACCATAACGAGATCAACTTGATAACACAGAAGTTTGACTTGAGCAACCCATGGGACCCAAACCAGTAATCCACAACGAGGTACTGTCGAGCCAACGACGTTAAACAAGTGCACTGGTCGGGAGGTAACCCGACACTATCTTACTTTTCCGCACTTTAATTTCTGTCATTTAAATTCAGTAATTTAGTTTTAAGCTTGCATGACTTTTGAACTAAGGCACACCTTCGTTCAAAAGTGGGGGGTGAGAACTACCTGTGTACATAAATAACATGCAGCTGTTTTTCTTTTTTAGTAATAGTATCTTTTTGAAAATATGAACTTAAGAATGTGAAAAAGATAAATCATAATTCATGCATTAACCTTGTGAAAATTCAAACTGTTTAAAAACTTAGAATGTAACTTTCCATTTGTCCTTTGTGCTGAGATAACTAGGGATGTGGAGTTGACATAAACTGCCCTAGAGAGGCTTGGCAAGCAATCAAAGGATCAGATCAAACTATATGGTTTTCGAAGTCAGTGGAGGCTGCACTTCGGGTTTTCAATGAAGATTGAAGTCATCTCCGCCATGCAGTGTTTATGCAAAAGGCGAGGACGGGAATCAGACCGTTCTATCTCCGGTCAAAGTAGCCGAGAAAATAGATGAGCGACCCTCATCTTGACCCGCGCGAAACGACAGTCAAAGTAGCCGAGAAAATAGATGAGCGACCCTCACCTTGACCCGCGCGAAACGGCAAAAACGAGAGGAGCGGGGAGGTATTTCCATAGGCTTGCGGGCGATGATTGGACCTCCCAAAAAGGCTTGAGAAAATGGACTAGCAAAGCCACAAAAAGGCGAAAAGCTCAAAGAAGCAAATCAAGAGGCCAAAGGCCCAAAATTGTGAAGGTTTTAACCGAACAAAAAGTGAAGAACTCAAAGAGTCAAATCAAAGGCCAAAGGCCAATTCACTACAAAAGCAGTCCCTCGCCAAAAGAAAATTAAAGTACTCAAACCGTTGAAACCCGAACCGAATCACGTGCTAGAGAAAGCTACCAGAAAACCATATAGCGCGAGACGATCCCAAGATTGCAGTCCAGGAGCCTAAACAGGGCTATCTCTCGAGACATCCAATATAATTTGCATCTCAGCATGGAGGTACAAGTATTAAGTTTCTTCTATTTATTTACGCAGTTTAATTTGGTAATAAGTAAGCAATGCATGAATTAGGATAGATCGAGTAACACAGTCTAATTTTCATATTTCAAAGCCAACTTATAGTACAACCCTTTAATAGCATTGTTCGGGACGAACAACTAAAAGTGTGGGGGTGATCTGATGGACCAAAATTATACGAATCATAAACACAGTATAACCCCCTTAATTAGACATTTTGTCTATTTAACTTTTGCTTGTTAGTTCAGATATATTTTTGCAGGGTATTTCAGAGCTTAGAGAGAATACACACTAAAGAGGAGCTTTTAAAGCAGAAAAGATGTTACGAGTCAATCCAAGGTCAAGATCATATGCCGACTGAAGAAATATTAAGGATCCTGACGTTGAATCACTCATAACAAATTAATTAGAAGAATCAGGAGAGGAATCAAGACAGCCCGGGAAAGAAACACACTGACAGTTTTGTGAAAAAACTGCACAAAACTGTACAAAACTCACACATGGGCAAAGTGACCGGCCACTTGGGCAAGAGGTGGCCAAAGCCACCCCTCCTCCTCCCTCCACCACCGGCAACCGGCAGCTCCTCCACACATGGTGACCGGCGGCTTTTGCTCCTCCATAGGTGGCGGCTCCTCCTTGCTCCTCCTCTCCTTCCTCCATGTGTTGGCCATCTCCTCCATCCATTCTCCTCCATTTTTCCTATAAATACCACCCCTCCTCCCCTCATTTGTATCATCAATCATCATCCATAAGCAATTCACTTCTCTCTCTAAAAGTTATGTAATTGTAAGTTTGGCTTTGGAAATAAAGGATAGCTCCCTTGGCGCTTCAACGGTTGTAAGTATTATTTCTAATATTTATTCAACTGTTTTTATTTCCTTAGTTATAATGTTTAGCGCGATGAATAGTAGCTAAACTAGTAGTTCGGTCTAAGGGGCGCACTTGTATTATAAAATGTTTTAGACTATTAACTTAGCGTCTCTCCTTAGTATTCAAAACTTATTCTATGTGCCATATATTCGGTTAGAACGTCCAAGGTAGAGTGGATGCTTGGAATGGCAAAACTCTACAGCGGGGTTCGTAAACTTGTACGGATAAGTGGATGCTTGGAATGGCAAAGCTTATCTGAGAAGTTTGACTTATCTTAAACACCATTTGGTTGATCGGGAATGATTGATCAAATGGATGCACATAGGCTAATATAACCGGGAATGGAGTATTAGTCTAAATAGAATAAGTGCTCTACGTCCTTGGAATAGGCTAGACAGTGTACGCAAATCGAGTGCTTGGAATGGCCTTGATACACCGTTTGAATACTTAGTAGAGTCACTAAAGGTCAATGATAAACAGGATATAATACAAGGCCCCTGAAATCGAACGCTTTCCTTTAATTATAAATTACAATTTACTTTCCAGTACTAAAACCAACCAACCAACCAATCAATCAATCACTTAGCTGGTAGCTTTAAAACCAACCAACCGACCTAAAATACTCTCTCTCGCTGGACAACCCCCTCAAAGAACATCTATTCCCCTGATTCCCTTAGGTTCGACCCCTACTTACCACTTACTACCCAGTAGTATAGTTGCGAGTAGCGGACTATTATAAGTTTATTCTTGACGTTTGCACATAACGACTGTGCATCCATCAGCAACCCTGAAAATGAGATGTGTGTAAAGATGATATTTGTTCTGCTTGACAAAACATAGAGCATTAGTGAGTGCGAATTTCGTAGTTCGTCCGCATCAACAAGTTTAATAGGTCATAGAAATGAGCACTGTTCCAGAAATCAGCCGAATCGGCCGATTAATCGGCAGATTTCTTGAAGCCGATCCGATTTTACCCAAATCGGATGAAAAATCGGGGAGCAATTTTGTGTCCGATTAATCGGCTGAATCGGCGATTAATCGGCCGAATCGGGGATTAATCGGTCTGGGCAGCTAAGTGTTAAGGAATAAACTTGGAGGACTTTATTGTAATAATTATGATTTTTTAAATTGAAATTGAAAATTAAAACTAAAGAATTTGAGGAGTAGACTTGCTTTATTGATTTGTTTATGTATTTTAATTTTAACTTAGTTTCCGTGACTTGATTTGTGTTTGACCTGTGTTATGTTATGTATTGGAACTTGGAATTGGTATGGATTGTTTAGTTTTGACATGTACCCTGTTTTATTTTGATTACATGTCAACAAATGCATCTATAGAAAGCATTTATATAACTATTTTTCAATTAAAAATATTAAAATAGGATAAAAATAAAAAACCAATTAATCCCGATTAATCCTCGAGGACCTTGGCCGAACGATTAGCGATTAGCGATTTTTGTAACCTTGGAAATGAGTGAACATTTAACTAGATGACTGAACATTTAGCTAAATTGACCGAACATTTAGCTAAATGACTAAACATTTCGTGAAACGACTGAACATTCGCCCATATGACTGAACATTTAGCTAAAATGACTGAACATTTCGCCAAACGACTGAACATTTAACTAAAATAACAGAATATTTAGCTAAATGACTGAACATAGGGCAACGCACTATTCAGTAAATTCCGATTTTACCAAACTAATTTATCGAACCGAATGATAAATTCGGTAAATGGTAAAAATGGTAATTTCCGATCGGTAAATTTTTTAAAAACGAATTATTTGTTTAAACAACAAATTTTAACCCGCAAGTTTTTAAAACCTTTGAGATCTAATTGTGTAGATCAAAATTTTGAATTATCTTTGTGTTTTTTTGTTAGTAGATGATTAAATATTATGTTTTAATAATTTTAAAATTAGGAAGAAAAATTATTAAAAAACAATTCGGTAAATTTCGACAATTTACCAAAATTACAGTTTTACCAAAATGTCGGTAAAACGGTAAATTCGGTTCGGTAATCGGAATCAAAAATTTGAATCGGTAAATTTGGTGCGGTAAATTACTGAATGCACAATGAACATTTAGCAAAATGATTGAACGTTTAGCTAAAATGATTGAACTTTTAGCTAAAATGATTGAACGTTTAGCTAAAATGACCGAACATTTAGCTAAATGAACTAACATTTCGCCAAATGACTGAACATTTAACTAAAACGACTGAACATTCAACCAAATGACTGAACATTTAGCTAAAATGACTGCACATTTAGCCAAATGACTGAACATTTAACTAAAATGACTGAACATTTAGCTTAAATGATTGAACATTTAGCCAAATGACTGAACATTTAGCTTAAATGATTGAATATTTAACTAAAATGACTGAACATTTAGCCTAAAGAGAGAACATTTAGCTAAAATGACTGAACATTTAGCCAAATGACTGAACATTTAACTAAAATGACTGAACATTTAGCTCAATGACTGATCATTTAGCCATATAACTGAACATTTAACTAAAATTACTGAACATTTAGCTAAATGACTGAACATTTAGCCAAATGACCGAACATTTAGCCAAATGACTGAACATTTAACTAAAATGACTGAACATTTATCTTAAATGACGAAATATTTAACTAAAACATTTAGCCAAATGACTGAACATTTAGCTGAAATGACTGAACATTTAACTAAAATGACTGAACATTTAGCCAAATGACTGAACATTTAACTAAAATGACTGAACATTTAGCTCAATGACTGATCATTTAGCCATATAACTGAACATTTAACTAAAATTACTGAACATTTAGCTAAATGACTGAACATTTAGCCAAATGACCGAACATTTAGCCAAATGACTGAACATTTAACTAAAATGACTGAACATTTATCTTAAATGACGAAATATTTAACTAAAACATTTAGCCAAATGACTGAACATTTAGCTGAAATGACTGAACATTTAACTAAAATGACTGAACATTTAGCCAAATGACTGAACATTTAACTAAATTGATTGAACATTTATCTTAAATGACTTAACATTTAGCCAAATGACTGAATATTTAACTAAAATGACTGAACATTTAGCTTAAATGATTGAACATTTAGCCAAATGATTGAACATTTAACAAATTGACTGAACAATTAGAAGCTTAGCAAAGAAAACTCTAATCGAGAAACTTCAAGAATTGGTAAACCATGTTCTATTACACTGTTAGGATCGTTAGTTAGCTATACTCGTCGAGTATTGATACTCGTTAAGTATGTATGTAGCGGAATTTAAGCGAAGCGTAAAATTAAGCAAGAGAGCAATATTTAGTGGAAACCTAGATACTGAAAATAATACCTAGGAAAAACCACTACCTTCTACTCCCTCAACCCCTCAATGTTTGTCCAAAAGGACAACTGACACGCTAATTAAGGAGAAAAGAAAATGTACAAAGTGCATTTATTGGGGTACATAGTACAATCAGGTTTACAATTTAAAATTATTTCAATCAATAGGAATTCAAGGTTTTAAGCACACGGATCACAAACTTAAAGATGATTGGTTGAGATTAAATATTGGAGTTATGATTAGAAGGAAAGTAGACAAAAATTAGGGGATGCTAAAAAAGAAAAGTGGACAAACATAGCGGGACAGAGGGAGTAGTTTCCACTAGAAGGATTTCGGTACGATCACTTGTATTGATGTTATCGGTTACAATGATTTATACTGCTCACCCGAACCACACTCAATGGTGTACCGTCATTCTCTCAGACGAATCTTAGTGATGGTCTAACTCACGTGTACCCGCACCGCATGTAACCTTCCGCTTCTGGCTCAGATCGCAGACTCCCTCCCTCCGAAGTGCACTCTTGAACCTCTGATTCAAGGCTGCTTTGAAACTGCGATCTCTGGTCGTTTTTACTTCAGTAAGCACACATCCAAATATTTCCAGTTCGAACTAACCTCTGAAAGGTAGCCGTAGCATCCTTTATATAGTGGTACTCGAACCGGGTAGCCCTAGATTTTCTTGGAGAAAGTCACTCATCTTGCACAGCAAGCTAGCATAAGATTCTCCAGCTGATTTGTCCATCACATAATGTCTTCATCAGCTTGCTAATTAGATCGTCCCATACCGATCTAATTGGATATGCGGTTGAGATAAAGTTTCCTAAAATCTCTTACGCAATCTTCGCAAATCTTGATAACTTCTTAATCGCGTTACAAGAATCCTCGAACTGATCTTGGGCAACCACCAGCATATATTTGCTGGATCCGATCTTTGGAGCAAAAGATCCACCGAGAATATTTATGGAAATACTCTCATCCTTAATCCGAGGTAGCGCTACCTTCAGAGATACGTGCAATACGCTGCACACTCAAGTAGCCGTTACTTCTAGAGTACATGCACTTAAACATGCGCACTCAAGTAACACACCAGCAGGATGTTTGTCACATCAAAACACATTGGAGTATATATCCTCTAGACGTATGCCTACTCCAGGGGATACGTACTCTGAAAATTTCCCCCTTTTGGATGATGAGAAACATCCTCTTCACAAGAGATAATAAGCGCATGAAAACACATGTACATATTAATCTCTACACTAGCATAGATTAGTAACATCATTTTTAAGCTAATGAATCTTTGATGAGGGAGATTTCAAACTTTCAAACTAATCCAATAAAGTAACAAGATCACAATTTACTTTATGTCAAGATTTTAAGCTAACGAATCTTTGATGAGGGAGATTTTAAACTCTCAGATTACCTTTGGTGTGCGCATTTCCCCCTCACATGTGTAACCTACCCTGTGCACAACAGTATTCACAGTACGCCAACTATTCCATCAGCACTTACCAGCTTCCCCTTAAAACGGGCAAAGTAATGGGTGTTGATATCATTCCCCCTCAGAGTATGCTTCCTCTTATCTTCCCCTTTTGGCATCATCAAAAATCTCAAGTCTTGAAGTTTGTGCAATAATGTGTAAGTCCAAAGTGCAGTTCAATCATCAAGCCATCAGAGTTTGCACAAAAATAAAGACACCCCTTTTATTATACGAAAGCATAACAAAAAGTACCAAACAGCAAGAATTAGAAAACCAAGAAACACAAAAAACAAGGGGATAAATGAGCTAGAGGAATGAAGGCTTGGGGGAGTCAACGGGAGCAACAGACGGATCATTACTCGCAAAAGTCTGAGTAGTAGAGACGGTCAGGGCCTCAACTTCACTTTTCACTTGCAGCAGCTGCGACATCATGATGCTCACCATGTCCTTTAGAAGCCTAACCTCCTCATTCAGATGACCAACCTCCTTTTCAAGGTCCTTTCGGCTAATCATGCCCTTCAGAGTCACCAGCTCCCTCTGAAGGTCCTCCAATGTCAAGCCACTATTAGGCACATACTCGTCCAAACTCTCCGAGCCACCAACACTCATATTGTCAACACCAACTCCAACATCTAACACAGGGACTTTCACCCAGCTTCCTCCTTCCTCGCGTCTAAAATGCGTTCTCTTCAAATTCGCCACATCCAACTTCCTTAAGTATATAACCTCATCATCCACCTTACCATACACCTTCTGAAAAGTCATAATCTTGTTGAGTTGACCTGGGTAGGGGAGAGAGTGCTTGTCACGCTTGCACACATGCTTGAGGTGCCTCATACCATCCACGACAGACTGATTTTCTCCATCTTCAGGAGCTTATCCACAAGCACACAGTCTTGGATGAAGAGAATAGAGCACTTCTGAATGCAAGGGGTAATGTTACTTATCACGTAGGCGTACAATAGGCTTGTTGACTAGCCCCATTGCTCCGTTCGTGACATCCTTAGAGGGCGGATTAGGGTTTTCACTGACTCTTTTGACCAACTCCGCGGGGACAACATCCTGAGGCCTGCTGCCTTTAAAATACCCATTGAACCCATCGTGAGAGACCCCGAGGATGAGGCTGAGGTCGAGACTCGATAGCTGGTACTCCTGCCCATTGAGCTTGTATCGAGCAATTAGGGCATACTCCTTATCCACCACCTTCAAAGTCTGGAAGAACTCTTTCAGTAGCCCCTCACTTACTCCTTCATCTGTGTTGAACACCGAGCCCCATCCTTGAGCTGTGATGGCTTCACTTACTTCCCTTAGCCCATTCTCCTCTAGAAATTATAGATCCATGATCAACTCCTTCACCACGTGCCTGACCATTCTTCTTTTAGGAGGCCGTGGAGCACTCTTCTTAGCACGGGAGGAGGATGCCTTGGCTTTCTGCGCCTTAGGGGGAGTGAACTCACAGGATGGTGCAGGAGAGTCTTTGGTGACTCTAGCACGGATGTGGACTCGGAGGCCATGCTCGCTCTTTCTTGATGGGGGTGGTGGTGTCGGTGGAGCTGACTTCCATCGGATCGACCGCCGGAGCTGATGTACTCTCTCCGTCAAAGAAAACTATAGTTGTCAGGGAGATTGCTACGGGATCCTCAAAGATTGAGTCCTCGGAGACAGCGGTAGCAGTAATAGGGGTGTTTGTGGAGGAGGCCATGAGGAATTTTGCAAGGTGAAGGCTTAGTGCTTTTAGGGTTTCTTGAGAGATGTGATGCATAGAGTACTTGGTTGCTCTTTATATAGGTGGCCTTCATGCACATGCCTAAAATTTGAATTTCAAAATCAAACCTGTTGAGATATTTGTTATAGATTTCTTGAGCTTTAAATTTCCATGATTTGAGTCTCCAACATATTCACTTGATCTGATTGGATTCACTACACCAATATCCCAAAACTTTTGCTTGGTATATCAACCATCAAAGCACACAGACTCTGCACTCTGTACCTGTCATGAATACTAGTCGTCTGCTTTTCTCTCTCCTTATTATTCCTGCCCGTCTTCCAATCCCACTAACATCAGAAATTCCCGCCTAGTAGTGTTCCCTCCAAAAGCTTCCGCCGCTTATCTAGGAGGGGTGTGATGCGGTAGGGTTACCCGAGTGTTATGAGAATGCATCACACAAAAACAATGTAACCAGTATGCATATAGTACCTTATTTAAAAAGAAGACATGGTACCTCATGGGGATCACTTCCAGTATGGTACGTATCAAAGTGATCATAGGAGTGACTCACCACGAGGAGGCTTAGGGACGGCTGAAGACACCTTCCATCACTTGGGCTTGTAGTGAGGGATCAAAACATCAGGTAGGTTCTTGAAAGAAATTTCGCATCCCTTTTGTTAGAAGTATCATAAGTTACAGAATCAAATAACTAGAGAAGTGCAGAGTTACGATTGTACTCCAAGGTGAGAGTGAAAGTACGAACACAAAGGAATCACACAATTATGCTCAAAACATGGTTAAGACTTTCTTACCAATCACCGAGGGTCTTACGAGGAGGCAGTGTCAGTTCAGGGAAATCATCCCCAGCTCCATACAAAGCTTCTCAAAGGATTCCTGTTAAGCGCCTTAGTGAATAAGTCAGCGATCTGATCTTCTGTTCTGTGAAACTCCATACACGCCATACACTTTTCCACACAATCACTTAGGAATTAATGTTTAATTTCTATATGCTTTGTCCTAAAGTGTTGCACTGGATTCTTAGAAATGTTTATAACACTAGTGTTATCGTAAAGTACAAGAACTGAATCAAATGTAATACCATAGTCATTTAGCTGTTGTTTGAGCCACAATAGCTATGAATAGTAGGCTGCAGCTGCAACGTACTCTGCCTCCACTGTTGATAGTGCCACTGAATTTTTGTTTCTTTGAGATCGGTGTATCCAACTAGTCAAAGATCACCATTCCTGGGGTACCATAGACACATTGTATCAGTACCCTTGAGGTACCATAGAATCTGAATGCTGTAATATTTGCACTTCAAATCGATATGATCGAGAATGTAAGATATTTGGTCAAAAACAATTTATAAGACCGGTAAGTACCGGGTCGTCCAAGGAGCAAGTCTAAACTTATGAGTACTATTCAATTTTGTTTCGATAAGTCTATTCTAATTGCGAAAGGTTGTGGTTGCTAGAGTAAAACTAAATAAACAAAGTAAACAATCTAAGGAATCTAGAGATAAAGTCACTACCAAGGCAAAAGGTTTACTCTAGGGAACTACTTCACTCATATGTGTTTTAGACTCCAAGAGTTCAATTTCATGCAAGATCATTGTGTTAGATGATTAGATTAAGGCGTTCAACTATTAAATCAAATTCAATCTCTCGATGTTTTTATTTGATTTAAGGAAGAGGCACCTCGCACGTGAGCTTCAATCTCTCGATGTTTTTAGCTCACATCCAACTCAAGTTTCTCAATCATCAACGCTAGTTGAATGATCAATATCCAAGAGCGGTGAAGACCAAGCCTATCTCAATGCTAGGATGGGTCAAGCTAGTGAACACCACCTAACAAGGGTGATATACTTGTTTTCGAGAACCTTTGGCGTCCACCTCTCGGCTACTTAGCCTAGGGTTCCTTAATGACTCGCTATCTAGATACCTTGGCTTCCACCTTTCGGCTACTTGACCAAAGAACCTTAGAAATTAATCATCTAGGCATTTCCTCAAACACCTAGAGTGCTTTACTAAAGTCATATACCAAAAACATACACTTGGACATTTTCTCAAACACCTAGAGTGCATAGTTTGAGTATTCAATCAAAGTAAACCACAATCATCCAAAACATGTTATTCTAGAATTTATTCATAATTGATAAGAAGTTTTACACCTATAAGGTCCATAAGACCCTAGAATACAAAGGACTACTCACAACCCATGTTCATAAACAAGCACAAGTTGTATTGAGTACACAAAAGATGAGAATACAATGAGAGAATGAACCAATCTTGTGTAGATGATCTTCTTCCACCCTTAGTATCTTCAATCTTCAATGGATGATCCTCCCTTTGAAGCCTTGGTCTTTGTCTCTCTAGGAACCCTTGATTTTCTCTATAAAAAACCCCCTCTTTTGAACCTAAAACCATCTCTTTCTATTTATAGCCCAAAGGCAAAAATCTGATTTTTCAAGTGAGGCTTGGGCGAGCTTTCGGTGGCTTTTTCAAAATTGTACTGTCCAAATTAGGTCTTCAAGTAAACTGGAGAGTTGTAGCCATTTGAGTTAGCTTTCCGACAAGATTGAAATAAACCAATTCGGACACTATATGCGATCTGTGCATGCAAAATAATCCGGAAAGGTCGGTCTGTCCTGTTTTGCCCGAAACACCATATTTTGTGAAATTTCAACTTTTTTCCGAAACTCGATCTTTGAGGCTCTAACCGAGGTGAAATGCAATTTGGGACCTACTAGACCAAGAAGGGTGTTATTTGGCATCAAAAATTACATGGAAACGAATCAAAACAACTAGTAAAAGTATAGGAATGATAGTCAAGAATTTGACTTATCAGAATCCGATTCACTACCATGAGGTGTGTCTCCCTTAGGTCAGCCTGAAAACGAGGACACAGACACAAACTATTCATAATGTCAGGTTTGATAGCAGTAAGATAGAGAAGTGAACATATCATTCCTCGGTAGAGCGTTTGGTCCACTTTCTGTGAGCTCTCATCCTTAGCGAGTGATTCATTCAGAGAAATCGGTGTGGACATGGTACTGGAATCCTTCATGCAATTCTTTCAACATCTCTCGGAGATACTTCTGTTGGTGGATCCCGGTACCATCCTTCTCCTGAGCAACTTGAAGTCCAAGAAAGAACTTGAGCTCTCCAACCATGCTCATGTCAAACTCGATATCTATGAGCCTGCTAAATTTCCTGACAAGAGAGTCGTTAATGGAGCCAAAAATCATATCATCTATGTATACATGTACCACGAGCGTATCTTCTACATCCTTTAAGAGGAGCAATGTTTTGTCCATCTGTCTGCGTACGTATCCATGAGAACGAAGAAACTAAGATAGCCTGTCGTACCAGGCTCGGGGAGCCTATTTCAGACCATACAGTGCTTTGTCAAGGATATATAAGTAGTCTGTACATGTAGTATCCTCGAATCCTGGGGTCTGAGCGACGTACATCTCCTCCTTAAGTACGCCATTCAGAAATGCCGTTTTGACATCCATCTTCCGCAGTTTGAATCCATGGTAGGATGAACACGCAACCAACAACCTGATAGCCTCCAATCGTGCTACGGGGGAGCAAACATCTCATCGTAGTATATTCCTTCATGTTGGTTGTACCCCTTGACTACTAGTCATGCCTTGTCCCTTACTACATGTCATTTATCATCCAGTTTGTTCTCGAATACCCATTTAGTCCCCAATGATGGTTCTTCCAGCTGATCGTGGAACTAGTCTCCATACTTTGTTTCTCTCGAATTGGTGCAATTCTTCATGAATGGCCTTCACCCATTTTGGATCCTTCATGGCTTCTTTGAGGTTCGTGGGTTCAGTCAAACAAACAAAAGTAGTATGTGCATGACTATTAATTGAAGCATATGTGACCTGATTCTCTGATTCTGAATCCACCACTCTATAGCACTGTTAGTCTTGATGCCATACGAGTATGGAATGATTCCTAGTGCTGTGTCTGGAAGGGCCCGTCCGTTCATATTATGCGTCCACTTCCTGTGCAACCAGCTGTTGAGCATCTTCTAGCGCTTCTTATCCTTTTTTGTCCGCCTGGGTGTCGGCATCCGTAAGATTGATACTCTGAATTTATGGGGTATTCACATGAGGATCCTGTCCTTCAGATTTCATGCGAGGAGGTTGAGCAATTGGTCATCCTTCAATCAGATTGAAGTCGTCTTCTTGTGCAAAGGGAGGTGCTCCATCGTCTTGGGCTACCTCGCTTTCCATTACTCCTTCATCGAAGACCACGTGGATGCTCTCCTCTATATTTCTGCTCTGGCATATACTTTGTACGCCTTACTATGGGTGGAGTATCCCACGAATACACCTTCTTCACTTCTAGCGTCGAATTTTCCAATATTCATTTTGCCATTGTTGTGGATGTAGCACTTGCATCCAAAGACTCTGAAGTGAGAAACATTAGGCTTTCTTCCCCTCAGCAGCTCATATGGGGTTTTGTTCAGAATAGGTCTGAGGTAGGCTCTATTTATAACATGGCATGAGGTGTTGAGAGCCTCTCCTCAGAAGCTTTTTGGAAGTCCGCTTGTGAATAATAGAGTCCTTGTCATATCTTTTAAGGTTATGTTCTTTCTTTCTACGAACCCATTCTGCTGAGGTGTCCTAGGTGCGGAGAAGTTGTAGTTGATTCCCTTGGACCTGCACAAGTAGAGAAATTGTGAGTTATTAAACTCCATTCCATGATCAGTACGCATACTTGACAGAGATATATTTAGTTTTCTTTCCACAACATTCATCCAGATCTCAAATTCTGCAAATACTTCTTCTTTAGAAGTTATGAAGATAGTCCATGTATATCTTGAGAAGTCATCAACAATTACAAATACATATCGATTACCTCCGAGGGGCCTGGTCCTCATAGGTCCACACAAGTCCATATGAATTAGTTCTAGAAGCCGGGTGGAGCTTACCTCAGTTTTGGACTTGAAAGATGACCTTACCTGTTTACCTTTTACACATGCATCGCACATGCTCTCAAGTACACTTTCTACCTGTGGGAGTCCATTCACTAAATCCATCAGGTGCAGCTTTGAGATGAGACGGACACTTGCATGTCCGAATCTCTTGTGCCACATCCCCGTTTCTTCCATTTTCGTTGCAAGGCACAGTGCTGTTTCAGGGATGAAGGATGGGTCTACTATGTAGATCTTCTTGGTGCGTTTCGCTCTCAGTAATGTTGTCCCTATACTTATGCACTCGACATAGCATTCATCGGCAGTGAATAATACTCGATTTTTTCCATTTTGACACAATTGTGAAACACTAAGAAGATCATAGCTAATACCTTCTACCAGACTCACATCACTGATGCGAATTTTGTCATTAAGTTTGACCTTACCTAATCCAATGATTTCACCTCTACTCTTGTTCCCAAAGGTAACTGGTCCGCCCGTGTGAGGTCGAAGGGAGGTGTACCATTTTGTATTTCCCGTCATGTGTATGGAGCATGCGCATCTATGTACCAGGAGCTGCTCCTCCTTCCACCCTGCAAGCAAAAGGGATTAGTTCTTGCATACCCAACCAAGGTTAGGCTTGTTTGGTTTGTGTCCCACTTGCTGCTTCTCGGAGCTCAGCATCTTAGCTTCATATGTCTCAGGTTTCCTTTTCATATTTCCCTTTGACTGACTAGTTCTCTCAGGGTATCACCCTTATGACTCTTCCGAAGGGGACAATACTTCCGGGGGTGACCTTCCTGGTTGCAGTGCCAGCATAGCAGCGCTAGTATACCATATCTGGCCTTAATTATTTCATCCCCGTGCTTTCTATGTATGTAGTCCTTGTGGAGGTGTCCTACCTGGACACAGTGCCAACACACCTTGTGATGCTTGAAATCCACATACTTGGTACGTCCAGGTGGTGGAATAGAGTTCTTAGCTATTTTGAGGACAAAGTCTATATGAGGCGGCTTCGTGTTCTTTCCATCGAACGGGATTTTCCTTTCTACATTCTGAGAAGGCTTACTTGCACACTGACACATGCACTTGGCTGGCTTATTGTCTTCCTTTGCAATTTCTCCCTTTGCTGAAGAATTGGTAGCATTTTCTGATTCGTGTCCCAAACCCGGTCTACACATGAACCTTTTTGCGAAATCATCATTGATGCCCTTGAGTTTTGATTCGTTGATTTCCTTCAGCAGAGCTTCCTTGTCATTTTCTCTCGTGGTCTTAATAGTTTTTAGTTAAGACAGTACCTTGCCGTTCTCAGATTCTAGAGCTGCTACCTTGTCCTACATAGCTTTGAGCTTCTCGGCCTGAGGGATAGCTTCCTCTATCTGGAGGTTGGACAGTTGTCCTTCTAGGGAGCGAATCCGTTTCTGTAACTTGGACTCCATTTTGCACAGTTCATCTTCAAGTCTCATTGCTTTGTCTGACCATTGGTTTCCGTTCTCAAGATCCATCTATTTGTTCCTCCTGCTCGTCTAGGCTTGCATTCGGCTCTTCATTCCTTTCAGTCAATTTCCTCAGCAGCGCCAACATGTGTTTATTAGAGATATTAGATAGATTTGAAATAGTATATAGACTTATTACCTCATCATTAGCCATTATGCACACGGTGCCACTTGGGTCCTCTCCTTCGCTTTCTCCTTCAGATTCCCCCCAGGCAGCAAGCATGGCTTTAGTGTCCTTTTGAGCCGGAGGCTGTCTTGCTGTCTTGCTTTCTTGCTGAAGTATTCCTTCGCCATATGGCCTTTTTATGACAGTGGTAGCAAATCACATCCTTTGATGACTTCTTCCCTTTGAAGGAGCCCATCCGTCCGATTCCAGCCATCCTGAGGGCTCTAGTTACCAGGGCAGAGTCCTCATCCATAATTTCTTCAGTTTCAACAGTCTGGGCTAGCTCAAAGCCTTTTTCAACTTTCAATGCCAAGGAGTGTTCCTTCTCGGGAACACGTCTAGTAGCTTTCCTTTGATGTATGCTATCATTACTCTGAAGTCTTGCTACGAGCTCCTCGAGGCTTATGTCCTTGATGTCTTTTTAAGCTTGGAGCGCTATGGTCACAGCATCCCACTTAGGATTCAGCGACTGGAGGAAGTGGTGAGTAACCTTCCACTTATCGACGTTCTCCCCTGAGAAACTCTTTTTACCCCACGTACCCCTTGAAACGAGAGTGGAACTCTTCCAGTGTTTCGTTCTTCGCTTGTATGGCATTGTAATAGTCTCTCATCGCGGCTAAGATTCGATTCTTCTTCACATCGTCACTTCCGGAGTATAGCCTCTTTAGTGCATCCCAAGTTTCTTTAGCAGTCTTGTAGCAGAGCATCTTTTTCAAGTCTCCGGACCAAGTGCAGAGTGTAGGTACTTCTTTGCTCTGCAATTCTTCTCTAGCACCTTTTAGTCATTGTCATCATAGTCGTTCGACTTCTTCTCTATCATCATAGTATCCAAGATAGGTACTGGCCCCTGCTTGATTATCTTCCATAATTGTCCATCCAGGGAGCATATGTGTGACTCAAACTGCTCCCTCCCACCAATCATATTCTCCGGCCTTCAGCTGAAGATGTTTCCCGAAGGAGTCGTTGATTGTTGTCATCTTACTACAAGCTAACTAAGAATCTAAAGCCCTTGCTCTGATACTAATTGTTAGGATTGTTAGTTAGCTATACTCGTCGAGTATCTATACTCGATAAGTATGTAAACAGTGGAATTTAAGCGAAGCGTAAAAGTAAGCCAGAGACAGCAATATATAGTGGAAACCATATACTGTATTGATGTTATCGGTTACAATGATTTATAGAGCTCATCCAAACCACACTCAATGGTGTACTGTCATTCTCTAAGACGAATCTTAGTGATGATCTCAGACAAATCTTAGTGATGCTTCGAAACTGCGATCTCTGGTCGTTTTTACTTCAGCAAGCACGCAGCCAAGGATTTCCAGTATGAACCACACTCAGAAAGGCAGTTGTAGCATCCTTTATATTGTGGAACTCAAACCGGGTAGCCCTAGATTTTGTTGGAGAAAATCTCTCATCTTGCACATCAAGCTAGCACAAGATTCACCGGCTAAGGTCTTCATTAGCTTGCCACTTAGATCGTCCCATACTGATCTAATTGGATATGCGATTGAGATAAAGTTTCCTAAAATCTCTTACGCAATCTTCCCAAATCTTGATCACTTCTAAATCTCGTCACCAGAATCCTCGAACTGATCTTGGGGCAACCACCAGCATATATTTGCTGGATCCGATCTTGGGAGCAAAAGATCCACCAAGAATATTTATAGAAATATTCTCGTCCTCAATCCGAGGTAGCGCTACCTTCAGAGATCCGTGCAATATCCTGCACACTCAAGTAGCCGTTACTTCCATAGTACGTGCACTTAAACCTGTGCACTCAAGTAGTAAATCAGTAAAATGTTTGTCACATCAAAATACATAAGAATATACGTCATCCAGACGTATGCCTACTCCAAGGGATATGTACTTCGACAGACACATTACTGAGGCATATGATAGAAAAATTGACATCGAACATGCATTTGTTTATTGATATAAATATAAAGATGGATTTACTCCACAGAAATTCACAAATGGTAGAATCAAATTCAGAAATGGCTGAACATTTGAGCTATAAATTAGTTACACTGTAAGTTTGCATATCACCCACAGAGGCAAACCATGTTATTACCCCGACACTATATGTTTCACTTCGAGACATGCAACGGACAGAATGGTTTTCTGGATTTTACGCTTCTTTGGAAATCCACGTGCATTTCAATATTCAGGCAAGTGAGACTGATGAGCATAATTTTGTACTATATTTATGCTCCATATTTAGTCGATTTTCGATCATCTTCCTTATTTATATGAGCTCTCACTGTATGTTTTAATGCTTTTCAGGTGAATAATGATTCCGAGGCACACAAAAATGTGTTTTGTGGAAATTCAGGCAAAAATAGTGCAAAAATAGGTGGATTAACCCCCTACTTGTCGCACACGCCCAGAGTTCGTACAGTGTCCGAATCCATCGATCTAGGGTTTTAGAAAGCTTAGACAAAGGGCTATAACTTTGTAGTTTTCACGTGGAGCAAATTCAGCCGTTAAAGGTGTCAGAACTTGAGCTCAATAGGCCATCTCGCTATGTGCTAGTGTCACATGTGTCAAGATTTATCTACACAAGGAGAAAAATGCAAGCCCCTGGTCCAAATAGTGTCACTTGTGTCACCTATCAGGGGACACTGGCTAAATGGGCCAAAATGCAATTTTTGCTTGATTTTTGCAAAAAGTCCAAAAATAACAAAAAGAAAAAGAGATAGCAGCCGCAACCCAAATTCTTGACATCCATCCACACACACATATTCACACATACGCACTTGGAGACGACAGAAAAGAGAGAAGGGGACTCGAAAACGCAAGGATTTTGATCAGATCAAAGATTTGAAGGGATTATCGACATCAATTCAAAGGGTGTAGTAATTCCTTTTTCTCTTGTAATTTTTGTTTCGAACAAAACATGACTTGTAATTCCATGACGATGGATAGTGAGTAGTGACCCATATTTTGGGGTCCTACGAAACTTATTCGACTATGAATCTTTTAATTTATTAATCGTTGCATGATTTGGATTGTTTTACATGATTTGTATTTTACTTAGCGCCTAAACACAGTGATGCATACTAGGTGTTTGAGAAAATGCCTAGGCGCATAGCTTTGAGACGTTAAGCCAATAGCGCCGAAAGGGTGAAGCTAGACGTTCGACTATTAAGTAAACTACACTTTACAAACTCGGTGACTACGAGAGTAGCCCGAGATTATAACGGGAAAGGCTAGTTTTACGACATGGACTCCCCATGTTTAAGCGACGAAAGTTGGTAAACATCAGCGGGGTACTTGATGCGAACCAATATCGCCGAAAGGGTGAGGTTCGTAGTTTAAGGTACAATTCCAATTTGAACCCATAGCGCCGAAAAGGTGAGGTTCTTACTTGGATTGTGCGGCTATTTTCCAATCAATATAGGCAAATCCTTGCATGCTAGTTAATAAACTCGATTCTAATGTTGGGTAAGTGAAGTAGTTCCCCGTAATACTTCTCAAAATTTGTTAAAACCTTTTCTTTCTTGCATATTTAGATTGATTAGATTCTTAAACCAAAACACTCATTTGGGACTAGGATAAATAGAAGCATAACCTTACATAGAGCACAAGTTTACAATTCCTCCCTTGGACGATTCGGTACTTACCGATTTCATAAATTATTTTTGACGCTCAAAATACTACACGTCAGAGACCCTCGATCATCGTACTATACTTGTAAGATGTAGCCCACTCAGCGGATAGGATGGTATTGGGTGATTCCACGTTTTGGAGGCAGCTTCCGCAAGATGAAAAGAACTAGTATTTTGCACTTGTTTGGAGGTCCACGACTACTTTAGATAGGTTTTTCTTATTTCTTTTAAGGGAAAAGTACGTGTTGGTGCCCTGAACTATCGTAGTTTTCAATTTGAAGTTCAAACTACTAATTTTTCCAATCATGTACAAATTTAAAAAAATAACCATTTTAATAATTAAATCTAACAGAGTTACAACTCCGTTTAATGCCAATTCGACTAAGAGTTAGGATCAAATGAGAAGTGGTAGATTTCATAAGAAATGAGAATTAATGTTAACCGCATGATCTTAATATCAACGGTCCTAATAATTACGATTTATTTAAAACTAAAAATCTATTTTACAAGGCAATAAAGCATATTGACCATTTCATTCCATTAAGATTACAATTTCATGAATAAAACCCATAAACTCCTCGATCAAAACTCACGACTTCTCCTTCATCGCGTGGTCGTCGATCATGTCTGCGGTCGTGCGCATTACTTAGGCGATTGTCAATTGCATCTTCAACTCCGCGTGTGAGTCAGGAGAAGTTGTTATTGGTGTTGTAGAATATGAATGTTGTAATCCAAAAGGAGTTGGCATTCAATGTCAGGCGGAGTAGTGTTGAGTGCGGAAGCTCCTTGCTACTGGCAGGTTACCAACTAAAGACTTTCTTCACCTATTAGATGCCCAAGTATTTATTTCCAGGTTCTTTCATTTCATCCAACCCAAAATAAACATGAATAACCACTTTGGTGAAAATCAGTTACGAACAAAATATGTAACTGTCACTGATGACCGAAATTTGTAACAAGTACCAACAAAATTCGTAATAGTCATGAACAAAAGTCGTAGGGGTCACTGGTGACCAAATTCGTAACAATTATGGACAAAATTCATAGCAGTCACAGATGACCAAATATGCTACGAATTAGTGACAAATATGCTACGAATTATTCAACACATAATTAGTGACAAATATGATAGGAATTCAAAATTCGTAACAGTCACTGCCACCAAAATTTGTAAAAGTCATAAACAAAATTCGTAGGGGTCATTGATGACCAAAATTCGTAACACTTACGTACAAAATTTGTAGCAATCAATGATGACCAAATATACTACGAATTAGTGACAAATATGATACGAATTTTGGCTTTATAACAACGAATTTTATCATGAATTCAGAACCAATGTTGTTTAGCAAAAACTACGAATTTTGATTTAGTACTTACGAATTTTATCATGAGATGTATTTGAATTATGATTTTGACATGAGGTGCAACAACGTATTTGAATGTATTACTAATCTACTTTCGAAAAATACGTATCCTGTCAACTCTCCGCTGTGTGCTGTGAATCTTTCTTGCCATGGATGGTTTAACTGCCATAGTTCAAGGAATCACATTCAAAGTGGGTGATGAAAATCCACTTGCAGAGTAGATTAATGATGAAATGTGAAAGTTGTGATGATCTGGATATTTGGATTCTATTTGTTTGGAAGATGAAATACATTAAGAGGAGATTAGTGGTGGGAGCGGATCACTTCAATCGGGATTCCAAGAAAGGCTATGTCGTCGATCCGTAAATAATCGTTGAGAGATTTTTGCGAATATTAGATCGTGATTACTTTCCGAAATTTATGGGATCAATTTAATGTTTGTTTCTGACGATAATGCCCTTATTCAGTGTTTAATCGAGATAATAATACGAGTTTTGAAATTAAATCCGTTTAATCAGGACCCTACCTAAATCAAACGAGATCGACGGACTAAACAAATTCTCAAGCTTCTCATGGGAGCGCGACCTATTAAAACCAGTGTTATTAAAACCGAACCGTGCATCGAGCCGGTCAAGTCACTGGATCAATGGGTCAGTGGTTCAATCGGGTTGAACAGGTTTGACCTGCCCATATTAAAAAATAAAAATAAAATATTTATATATGATATGATAATTTAATATATTTATGACTCGAATAAATATTATATGATTATAATCCGATTATAACAACATACCATAACAAATTTAGAATTTGATAAAGTACAAATCAATAATACAACAATAACAATTTTAGTCTTAATTTGCAAGTCACAATAAGGGATTTATAAGACTAATTGAATTTCTAGTTAAATTGATAATAAGTAATAACTTTTATAGATTTGATAAATGAATATACATTATTGAAACAAATAATAAAACAACAATCATCTTTAGCCTGGATCCAGATCCGGTGCTGCGCAATGAAATGCTGCCAGCCCGAGAACCGACATCGTTTGCCAATGATTTTTTTTTCACTTTCCTATCGCTAAAACACAGTCGTTTAAGCATTCCCTTTGTGAGTGAATCACGTGCCTCCACTACCAATGCCCACTAATGGAGTCTTTTAATTACAATCTCACTCTGTTTTTTTCCCGTTTTCCATCTCCAAAATCGGCACTTCTCAAAGAACGAGCAAACGACGATTCGTCGTTTCCGATGAAGGAGGTTGAGCATTCCTTCCTGATTTCAACCTTGGCTTCGCTGATGTACTTCTTGAGAAGGAGAAGTACGCGCCTTCACGGATGTTTTCAAGGCAGTTTTGGGCACCGTCGCTTTGGGTGTGGCCGACGATTACTTCTGAATCACAGTTGATGTTTCTGCCAACCATGTCGATTTCTACCAGAATAAAAAAATTTAGAATCTCACTCAAATTTGACACCTTTGTGTCCCCATATGTGCAATTTGGAATCAAAGTTAAGACTTTGCCCTATGTCGTTGCAAAACGAAGCTGGACAACGCCTCTCTAAGAATTGAGATAGGGTGTAGCTTCTAAATGATGATTGAGTTGGAAGAGTTGGGGGCACGACGATTGAGGAACAGTTTATTTGTTGTTGCATATCTAACTTTGCAAGATGAAGAGAACCAGATGGAGAAAGAGAGAAGTTGAAGAGAAATGAATGGGAAGTTGGAAAAAAAAGAGACTTCGTTAGTGGGCATTGGTAGTGGCACGTGATTCACTCACAAAGGGAATGCATAAACGACTGTGTTTTAGCGATAGGAAAGTGAAATAAAAATCATAGGCCAAACGATGTCGTTTCCCAGACTGGCAACATTTTGCTGCGCAGCACCGGATCTGGATCCCTTTAGCCTAGTGGAAAGAAAGAGAATAACTATTAAGAGGGGCTTGGGTTCGAGTCTCTTCCAAGTCAAAATTAAAATATTTTTTTCAGACCAAATCGAACCGATTGAACTGATCAAATCACGATTTTAATGAAAAATCGTGATTTGACCGGGTTTGACGCATATCCGATCCGATGAGTGAACCGAACAGGTCACCGGACCGATTCCCGGTCCAACCGGTCGAACCGGCCGGTCCGGTCCAGTTTCACAACACTGATTAAAACCATTATTTAATGTTATAATCCGTTTTTTGAAACCCTATTTGAAACCCCACCGCAAACCATGGTGTTGCGACGGAAGATCCGGTTTGTTTCTCAGACTTTAAAAAGCTAATTGGAAAACCACCAAATACCATGCGCTGTCTACTTACACGAATTCGAAGATAGCAAGATCCGTTGGTTGACCAACTGCCTACATTTGTTCCACCGTTGCTGCATAGATCGCTGGATGGACAACGACCAGAGGACGTGTCCGCTTTGCCGGACTGCGTTTGCGCTAGATGAGTTGCAGGATGACTTTAATGAGTGGTTTTGGGCCGCGTCAAGGATACCTCGTCTGCTTAGCTTGACTACTGGATCGTTGAAGTTTTACGATTTGAATCTGATTTTTTGTGAATATTTAGTAAGTAAAACGGCCAGACTGACCGGACTTGATTGAGCTTTTCCGGTCAGGTTATCGGAAATGGAATCAAAATCTGGTAATTTTGAATGCATCCAGATGGATCAGTTGTTGTGTAATTTGGTTGCTAAAGTTGCTAACTTTAAATTTGTGTAGTGATATTGTCGAGTTTGGTGGATCTGGAACCAAGCTATTCTGAAATTGATCGATCAAATTATTCATCTTCGGTGGTTTTTCAATCTTAATTTTTTTTGATGAAGGAGTACAACGATACATAATACATAATGCGATAATCTTTATCATCTAGTACATAATACAAATTTATATTAATCTTCAAGGTTTTCAAGGCATCTCGACCAGATCCCGAAATATTTGGTACATGTATCCGAATCTTGAAGCATGGGCCAGGTCCGGCACATTTACAAAGGATCCGCGCACACATCTACCCCTGAAATCATTGGTACAGTAGTCGACATCTGAATCATCGGCCACATCGGGCCCTTTTACCACTGTAAGTCATGACACGTCCATCATGACAGTCACGAGAAACGCATCCACGCGCGAGACGGGACGAGTAAGGCCCTACAAGGGATGTAGGAAGCATCCACGTGCGAGGCGGGACGAAATAGAGGGAAAAGAAAAGGAAGAAAATCTTAATAAATCATGAGAAAAATGGTGACCCCAGGACTCGAACTCAGGGTGTAACGATCCATAATGGACTCCTTAACCAACAGGTCACCACCCATGTTGGCGTTTTTCAATCTTGATTTAAGAAACAAAAAAAACTACATAAAATAATAGTTTTAATAGATTTAGTAAATGGAGTTAAAAGTTGATTTAACTCCTTCAGATTTATAAACTAAAATGGTTATATTTTTTTTGAATTTGTTCCTGATTGGAAAAATTAATAGTTTGGAATTCAAATTGGAAAGTGACGATAGTTCATGGCACTAACCTGTACTTTTCTAATTTGCAAATCAACCCCTAAATTGTAAAATGTTTTAAATGCCCTTCTATTTAATAAAATTAAATTAATTCAAAAATAACACGAGTCAACGTTTGAAGGGATTTGTAATTTATATAAATACTTGTAGTTTGTATTTGATCCATAATGTTTCAAGTGCAATTAAAAATAATTTATACCTTGATAGCTAAAGAATCGATCCTAAGAACAAGACATGGTGTGTATGCGATCGTTTCATGACAGCACCCATCCATAGTTTCGCACCGGAATGGCAAAGCTACTTTCTGTTTCAATAAAAGCGCTAAACGATGCAACGCCTTTCATCAAAGTGACACAAAGTAACACTGCATCGAAACATGACACTTAAGTAGAGTATTTCGCCAAAGCGCTATACGGTGTAGCGCCTCTTTTCAAAGCCTTTATTTTGTTTTAACATTTTTATCCAAAGCACTTCACCAAGTAGCGCTTTCGGGTAAATCATCAATTTTGTTACCAGAGTAATTTTTCTAAATTTGCCCCCCTCTTGTTTTATTTCATATCGGACGTGGCAATTTCTTGAGCCGCACTGACCGTAGATTGTAATATTGGTCTGGCAGCAGCAACGAATGTTCTGGCATATACAACTTTCAAACGTTGTCAGTTGTCACAACTCACAGCCAAATCCAAACCGAGCCAAATCCAAGTAGCGCTTTTTGGACTAAAAAACTTACGAATTCTATAATTCAAGAACGAAGATAAGACCAACTGATAATGATCGAGACTCTCGTGGCTTGGCAGCTTGGGAAAACAAGATTTGATGTACAGCTGTGACGAAGAACGAACGAGGAAGAGAAAGAAAAATGATGGAACTACTAACGAGACAACAATAGAAATCAATTACGACTTAATTTTAAATTGGGCTTGGACCTTGAATATTTATTTTTATTATTTTTTTTATAATAACTTGAAAATTCTAACTATTTAATAATGTACTTATATATGTGATGTGGTGTAGCAGTTTAAAGTAACGGGTGGTTTTAGATAAGAAATTACTTCCGCACGGCTATATTCGGTTACAGCAACTTTATTAAAAATGGTACGATTATCAAACACATATTTGCGATACGATAAACATTACTTCCGCCACCCCTGCTCTAATCTGTTGAATCTTCGCCCGCTTTCTTGATAAATTATTTAGGGTTTGGATCAAATACAAACCAATCTTATAAATAAAAACTACAAACCCATAAAAAATTCGACACGTGTCAAAATGAACCAATCAAAATTCAGCCGAGATTTCATCCCGTCGGGGTTTTTTTTGTAAATAAAAAAAATACATGTGGACTTATTTAAAAATATATAAACAATAGGAGGGGTATAAACGTCCAAAATTTGCTACAGTAATGTTCAGACTTAAAAAAACATTGTTCAGACTTAACCCAGTAATAACAATACTTCAAAAAACATTGTTCAGACTTAAAAAAACATTGTTCAGACTTAAAAAAATAATAATGAGAGTTAAACCATAAACAATCAGACTTAAAAAACATTGTTCAGACTTAAAAAACAGTGTTCAGACTTAAACCAGTAATGACAATACTTGAAAAAACAATGTTCAGACTTAAAAAAACATTGTTCAGACTTAAACCATTAATGATAATACTTGAAAAAATAATGTTCAGACTTAAAAAACATTGTTCAGACTTAAAAAAACACTATCATTTAAGTCTGAACACTACCTTTTTAAGTCTGAACACTACCTGTTTAAGTCTGAACACTACCATTTAAGTCTGATTATTAAGTATTTTTAAGTCTGAACATTAAGTATTTTTAAGTCTGAACATTAAGTATTTTTAACACTACCATTTAAGTCTGAACACTACCATTTTAAGTCTGAACACTACAATGTTCAGACTTAAATCAGTAATGACAAGACTTAAAATGGTTATAATCAGACTTAAAATTGATAATGATCAGACTTTAATATGGTAATGATCAGACTTACATGCAGAAATTGGAACATCTGAAGAATGCTATGCAAAATTTGATGTTTATGCGCCTGTGTCAGAATTTGATGAAAGCCTAGTAGTTTTTGGGTGGAAACGTCATTCTGAGCAAGACTCACAACTATGTGGTGAGGTCGGTGTTTTTAGGGCAAATTCGATCATCTGAAGGGTCAATTTCATGTTTTAATCAAAAAGAATAATATAAAAAAATTCGTACTATTTAAGTCTGATTATTAGGTATTTTTAAGTCTGAACACTACCATTTAAGTATGAACACTACCATTTAAGTCTGATTATTAAGAGTTTTTAAGTCTGAACACTACCTTTTTAAGTCTGAACACTACCATTTAAGTCTGATTATTAAGTATTTTTAAGTCTGAACACTACCTTTTTTAAGTCTGAACACTACCTTTTTTAAGTCTGAACACTACCATTTAAGTCTGAACACTACCTTTTTTAAGTCTGAACACTACCATTTAAGTCTGATTATTAAGTATTTTTAAGTCTGAACATTACCATTTAAGTCTGATTATTAAGTATTTTTAAGTCTGAACACTACCATTTAAGTCTGAACACTACCTTTTTTAAGTCTGAACACTACCATTTAAGTCTGATTATTAAGTATTTTTAAGTCTGAACACTACCATTTAAGTCTGATTATTAAGTATTTTTAAGTCTGAACACTACCATTTAAGTCTGAACACTACCATTTAAGTCTGAACACTACCATTTAAGTCTGATTATTAAGTATTTTTAAGTCTGAACACTACCATTTAAGTCTGAACACTACCATTTAAGTCTGATTATTAAGTATTTTTAAGTCTGAACACTACCTTTTAAGTCTGAACACTACCATTTAAGTCTGATTATTAAGTATTTTTAAGTCTGAACACTAACTTTTTTAAGTCTGAACACTACCTTTTTTAAGTCTGAACACTACCATTTAAGTCTGATTATTAAGTATTTTTAAGTCTGAACACTACCATTTAAGTCTGATTATTAAGTATTTTTAAGTCTGAACACTACCATTTAAGTCTGAACACTACCTTTTTTAAGTCTGAACACTACCATTTAAGTCTGATTATTAAGTATTTTTAAGTCTGAACACTACCATTTAAGTCTGAACACTACCATTTAAGTCTGATTATTAAGTATTTTTAAGTCTGAACACTACCATTTAAGTCTGAACACTACCATTTAAGTCTGAACACTACCTTTTTTAAGTCTGAACACTAACAATTTTTGGATTAAATTGAAAATAACATAATTAGGTTTTATACCCATTAGTGTGGAATGACTATTTTACCCCTCCGTGTTTTCTCCGGGATTTCGACTAAACTGGGACACGTGTCGGCTTTATAATCGGTTTGTAGTTTTTATTTATAATTTGGTTTGTACCTGAACCGCACCCAATTATTTAACTGAAATTTTTTTTCTGATTATTTATCGTAAATTCTCGAAGTCGCGAATCTTCCAAAGGCTTCTCGGTTGTTTGAATTACAAAAACCCTATAATTTTATCATCGGCCCAGTTTTTATCCCCTATTCTTCCCATTACTGCGATTTCGACGAGATTTTCGAAGCTTTGCGGGATTCTGCTGCCGTGGTAATCGATTTCGCTCAGTCACGGTGAGAAATAATAATCTTGTGCTGATATTTTGTGTGGTTTTGTTGTCGTGATTTTCTCGATCCTCGATGCTACTAGGGTTGAAATTGTTTGTCCAAATTCGAAGATTTGTCGATTATCCGGGCTGTAAAAATGTCGACTTTTTGTGTATATGTTAAGGTAGGGTTTAGCGGTCGATACGAACCTTGCAGGTTGCGGTTGGTAATAGGTGTTAGCTTTCTTGTGTTACACAATTTTTTTAGGGTTTTTAATCCATGAGTGTTGTGGTTTGTGACAGATTGAGATGGATGAAGCGGCTGGAACGAGGTACTGGTGCCATATGTGCTCTCAGGTGGTGAGCCCTGTTGTGGAGGTTGATGTCAAGTGTCCAACTTGTCAAAGTGGCTTCATTGAGGAGGTGGAGGCTAGCAATGATAGAGATGTGAACCGTGGATTCAATGACGATGCAGCAGCCTCTGACCCGGCTATGTCTTTATGGGTTCCGTTAATGCTTGGAATGATGAGCGGTGTTAGACCAGGTCGTAGGGTTGTCAGGGTGCAGCTTGTGCCCCATGACGGAAGCCAAGAGGAAAGAGTTGGGGAGGATCAAAGGGATGGAGAGAATGAGATGAATGATCGGAGGAGGAGGAGGAGTGCAGCAGCCATTCTTGACATGCTGCAGGGAATTAGAAACCATATGGCTGCTGAATCTGATAACTCGAATGATGGGAATAGGGAGAGGGAAAGGGTAGGACAAAGAAGAGAGCATGTGATTCTGATCAATCCATTCAATCATACAATCATCGTTCAAGGCTCCTATAACTCTGAAGGTGATGGTGAAGCTCCTCCTTTAGGCTCCATTGGTGATTACTTCTTTGGTCCTAGCTTGGATATGCTGCTGCAGCATTTAGCTGAGAATGATCCCAACAGATATGGAACTCCACCGGCCAAAAAGGAAGCTATTGAATCAATGCCTATTGTTAAAATACAAGACAATATGCAGTGCTCTGTGTGTTTAGATGATTTTGAGATTGGAGCTGAAGCTAGGGAAATGCCATGTAAGCACAAGTTCCATGACAGCTGCATCATGCCATGGCTGCAACTCCACAGCTCATGTCCGGTCTGTAGGTATCAGTTGCCTGCTGATGAGTCCAAGATCGGGTCTTCTAGGAGGGAAAGCAACAATGCTAATGGTGACAGCAATCCAACCACTGTTGGAGATGAGAATCGTGGTGGTGGAGTGGGCTTTTCCATTCCGTGGCCATTCAATGCGCTGTTCTCATTCCGTGGCAACACTGCCTCGGGTTCGTCTGACAACAGTGGAAACGGAGGCGGTGATTCTCAAGCTGGAGAAAGTTGATTGCATTCCAGATTAGTAGTTGTTTTATGTTTTGGGTCCCTACATTGGTGATGTACATAGGGGCACTTAATAAGGTATATCATTTTGGGGCAATGGAAGCTACTTGGAGAATGAATATGTCTTCAGTGTTTACCCTTGTTTTTGATGATTGTGGGGGATCAAATAGTTGTTGCTGGATGAATATTTCTAAATGATTATTCCTTCAAATTTTACAGTTTGATCAATTTTCTTCCTAACATACTTGGTCAAACATAGTAAATAGATTTGTTTCCTTGGCAAGCAGCAGACGAATTACAGACGATTGGAGTAGCAGGACCCAAATTGGCATGAAGGTTTAGGAGGAGATTTCTACCAATTTTTCTTAGTCGGTTTGGTTATTGGTGTTAGTTTCTATCGCTAGTAACTTTACTGTGTTAGAGCAAAAAGTTGTGTTGGAATCGTTTGATCCGTCGTTTTGACGGGTCTGTCCTCCCTGTTGTTTTGTTAGGCTTGTTGCCTTTTCTTATACAAAAAACAGAAGTAAATAGATGAACGTGTATAGATTCATGTAACTGCATCTTAGGCCCTTGTTTTTGGCCGCAGGCATTTATGTTGATTAAAACTGTCAAGACTTGGGATAAGCATGAATTGCTTTAACAAAGCAACGCCTGATGGCAGCAGAAGGTAATAGAACAGTACTTAAACATGCCTTATGCCAGGCTTGCTTAACTGGTGATGAAGCCAAGTATGTTTACATGAAAAAATATATATTAGCAACAGTCTACCTCTGCTGAGTAATGGATGAGAAACATATGGGTTCATCCTAATAGATTAGGCGGGCTGAAAGTTACAATTTAAGATACCAAGAGGAAAAAAGCTTTGATCAATAAAAATATGAGTTCATCCTAATAGATTAGGCTTTTGTGTGTGCTTCCTTAATACCACTGGCATGCATGCCGTTGAATATTACTTGACAGTGATAATCTTGATGATGGAAGCTGTTCCTACGCGGTGAAGGGCTACCACTGCATCGCCAGCCTTGCATAGTCCTTTCGCTTTGGCATGCTGGAGGGCAAACTCCACTGCTTCCTCTGTCGACTCTGCATGAGAAGCTTTAGCAGATCCGGCACTCAAAACAGGAATTAGGCCCCTGAATATCAGACTGTGCCTGGCTGGAGATTCATCGCTGCATGACCAGTCAAAGGAATCTGTCTTTATCTCAGGGACTACAACAGACAATATTGGAGTTCCTGGCCTGTACTTAGCTACCAATTTGGCAGTGCTTCCTCCTCTGGTCAGCACAAGAATAAGAGCTGCTCCAGCTGAGTTTGCTGTTCTAACGGCAGATGAGGCCAGACTCTCCAGTGGGCTCATCGGCACAGGTGCTGTTTCCATTATCTTTTTGAATACAATGCCATAGTCCAGCGTGCTTTCTGCTTCTAAGCAGATTTTGGCCATGGTTCGAACAGCAAGCTCTGGGTAAGCTCCAGCAGCTGTTTCACCACTAAGCATCACACAGTCCGTTCCGTCCAATACTGCATTGGCAACATCAGTGGCTTCAGCTCGAGTAGGACGAGGAGATTTAATCATAGACTCCAACATCTGGGTTGCTGTCACCACCGGCTTTCCCTGAATATTGCATTTGTATATCATCACCTTTTGTGCCAGAAAGATTTTCTCAATAGGAATTTCCATTCCCAGATCACCTCGTGCAACCATAAATGCATCTGAATTAGCAAGAATATCATCAAAATTTGCTACCCCTTCTTGATTCTCTACCTGAAATCCAAATGAAAATCAACACGATAATATGTTTGAAACCCATGTCAAAACTTGCACGGAAGCATCATAAGAGAAACTCGCAAGGTAACAGCTTACATTTGAATTTTACTGATTAGATTACAGTTTTTATTATTATTCATAAGTGGATTTTCACCACCGAAAATAAAAGGCGCAGAAACACCGCGGCCCATAGGACCAAACACTAAGGACACACTAAGGACCATAGGACCAAAACCACAAAAAAGCACAGTTTTAATGTGCCGTTAGTATAACGAGTTTCTGGTTATCTATAACAAATAAAAAGCAGCAACTTTGAATCAGAGCTACAAATACTCATGTTATTGATATCCTCCCTAAGAAACTTAGTTGTTTACCCATACTTCACTAACCTTTGACATGAGCAGGATATTCTTTGCATGCTTTCCAAGGAGCTTCCTCACTTCAACCAGGTCAGAACCTTTGCGGACGAATGACAATGCAATCATATCAATGTTATTAGGAACTCCCCAGTTTAATATATCCTCTTTGTCCTTCTCAGTCAAAGTTGGAAGATCTACAATAACTCCAGGAAGATTGACATTCTTTCTTTCCCCAAGCATGGCAGAGTTTTCACATCGACATTTAACCAAACCTGCGTCTTTGTCACATTCAAGGACTCTAAAAGTAATGGTTCCATCAGCACATAGGATCCCACTATCAGGCTTCACATCATGTGCCAACTTTTTGTAGCTCATGCATATCGTGTTATCATCGCCAAGTAGGCTGTAGTCAGTAGATATGGTAATCTCTTGACCCTGTTTAAGCTGAATGGGCTTTCCATCCTTTAGAAATCCAGTTCGAATTTCAGGGCCCTGCAATCATGAAACAGTATATTAGACTTAATGATCTTGATGTCACTCCAACAGCTTAGCAGTGAAATCAGCGATGAACTGGAAGGCACAAAGATATAAAGCTCACTCAAAAGAACTAAAATACCATAGTAAGCTTTCCCTGCAGGAATGCATATATATATCTGTGGGCGGCCAAGAGGCAAAGAATAAAAAGTGACCTTTTTAAAACACAATGGAGCATCCACATACTCACATAAAGAAAGGCTCATTCTTTGCATGGTACCACCAAAAACTACTTCGGAAGCTTCTAAAGCTCCTGTCGTGCTAATAAATTGCTGTCACCTATGAAATCAACTCCCTTTCAACCATTCGGTTTTTATCCGAAGTGTAACTCTGGCAACTATATAAGAACACTACAGTATTCAGTAAAGGAAATCTGATACGTTTTGGATGCAGACAGGTTATAGAGTTCATACTATACCAATTATGGCTCTTAAAAAGTCATCAACAACCATAGTTTAAACTAAACATCACCTGTGCCAAACAAAACAAAACAAACAGGCCAGCATAGAGTGCTTTCTATCCTGCCAAAATTTTACTTATGTTACCAAAGTTTAGAAAAGGGAACGGCAAGCTAAGACAATGATGGTGAATAATAATACGCTGAATGTCTCCTGAGTTTCTGTACCTCGCCATCATGGCTCCAATCAGTCATTAGTTTATGATTACGTATAAACAGAAACAAAAAAACTCCAACACATGCACAAACGTAACTACAAGAAAGATCAGAATAGCAGTCGGCATCTTAAACAGAAACCGGCCCAGCGAAAGGGGAGATTAAGATATACATCAAAACACAGATCTGTACCAACGAAACCTTCCTAAACACGATTGATTAAATATTAACGGAAGGAACAGGTGCGTGACTGGTTGATTGATAAATTACCTTGGTATCGAGCATGACAGCGCAGAGGATGCCGGTGTTCTCCATAGCAGCACGGAGATTGTCAAGCGTCTCCTGGTGGTACTCGTGAGATCCGTGAGAGAAGTTAAAGCGCGCAACGTTCATACCGGCCTTGAGAAGCTTCTCGATCATCGGAATGGATCTCGACGCCGGACCCAAAGTGCACACGATCTTCGTCTTCGGCTTCCTCTCCAACTCCATCTTTCAAAGAAATCTCTTCAACTGCCTCAACTCACAAAAAACATTAAACCTGATCGGCGAATCGGATGAACTCAAAGACTCGATGGAGTTCGATCGTCGAAGCCAAGTCAAAGTCGAAGGCTGCTATGCGATTGGTGTCTGCGTAAAAGAAGAGCAGATAGAGACGCATGAAAATATTAGCAGATTTTTATATTTTTATTATATATATAAATGGAATATTAGAATGATATTATTTTCTTTTTATAATAAAAGAACGAAATTCTTGATTTTTAAAATTCAAAAAAAAAGTTCGAATTTTTGAATAGTGATATGTATTTTACTCGACTGAATTTTCTTCTATTATTGGCTAGAACAGTCACTATAACACAAAATTCAAATTTTAGGGATAAGTGGTGCAAATATATATCTCAAATCATAGATTTTGAACTTAAGCTGTGTGCATTCTTTTGTAATTATATCGTTTTGAAAATAATTGCATTTTACTTAGCCATACATGAAATTTATTAAATAAGTCCTTCCAAATAAGTAGAAATCATTTTTTAAAATTAAATATCATTTCTACTTTTCTTGTTAAGATTAAATAATTGAATACGTGGCAACTGTGAAGGTATGAGTCAATTTTCTAGAAGAGAGCCTCTGGTGGCTTTTGCTCCAAGAAAAAAGAGAGAAGGTAGGAGTAGGAGTAGGAGTAGGAGTAGGAGGAGTAGGAGTAGGTTCCAAGGTCGCGTATGGACCAAGCTCGAGAATAAACGGGAATCACAATTTGTATTAACTAATGATTTTACTGATAAACCAAAAGACCCTCTAAAAAGTCACAATTTGGGCGTCTTAAATGAAGATTTTTTTAATAGTGGATGGATACAATAACTAATAATATTACCATGCATATGAGATTTATCATTTAGTGCATATATATTGATCTTCGGAGTTCTTAGCAATGCATCTTGATCGGATCCGAAAGTATCTGGTACATCTCTTCACCTCTGAAGTGCATGCCACGTTCGACACTTTTATCATGAATCCGCACACATCCACCAAAATCATCGGTACATCTTTGATACTTGGAGTTCAGGCTACCTTAGGCACCTTTACCGAATAGTTGATGGCTCCGGAACTCGAAACCAGGACGTAAGGATCCAAACATTTTAAGATGGACTCCTTAACGAACAGGGCACCACCCCTATTGGTTAAATGAAGACTTTTTCAAAAAGGTGAAAGTTAATGGAAAAAGTCCAGCGATACGTTCAAATTGGGGGCTGACAGGGACATTTATTTCATACTTATTGTCAGTGTTCCAGAAATCGGCCGCCTAGGCGGCAGGTACCTAGGCGAATTTTTTCTTCTAACCGTTCCGATTTTACCCAATTCGGATTGACAAATCGGTATACCGATTTTCGGCTATTTACGCGGCACTTGGGCGGATTGGGCGACGCCTAAGCGAGACCATGGAGGCTGCGCAATGATAAATCGTTTGACGAGTCGGAATCTAAGAAGAGGTAGACGGTGGTTCTGGCGTTGATCGCGTTTCTAGAAAACCCTAAAAACACAAAAGACGAACTGATTTTCGAATTGTTTCAGTTTGAGATGATGTTCAGCCGAAACAATGAGCTCACATGTATTGTATATCTATCTTGCACGTTATATGAGTTGACAACAAAACATTAATCTATAAATGTGTTTTTAATAGAATGAAAACAAGTTTATAAATCTGTACAAATCATAAATGTATTGTTTTAATGTCATCAAGCTTGTAATTCTCATAATGTCATTTATAACTATGCATTCCTCTATTTTTCTAACTTCCCATAATATAATTATTTATTGAAATAGTATTTATATAATTAATTATTAATAAATATTAAAATAATATTAGAATAAAAAATCGATTAATCAATCTCCGATTAATCTTCGAGAACCCTTTCCGCGCCTAGCGCTTTTTATAACCTTGCTTATTGTCCCCAATTAGAGATGAAAGTAGGTCGGCCTACGGGTCGGGCTGGGTCGAAACAGTGAAATTCTCGTGGGTTCGGGCTGGGTCCAAACAGTAACGAATCAATCCACGGGTCGGGTTGAAGAAAAAAAATTTGGATCCAACCCATGACTTGTAAGTGGACCCATCATAAATGCGATGGATCAAGCTGGGTTGGTGGGTTGGGTCCAACCCACGGGTTTGACTCATGGTTGGACCCATAAAGTATTATTTTTAATCAATATTATAAAATACTCAATTTATCAATAACTTTTATGTAAATTATATTAAAAACATTTATTATCTAAGTGAAAAAATGAAAATTAATTTTTCATTTTAAAATTAAATGGGAGCCCAACTTCTTGACTCGTACGCATTACACATATATGCGAAAGCTTGATACAAACTCTATGTTGAAACTTTATAAATAGTTCAACTATATAAGCCTAAGGTTCATTCTAACAGACATAATAGCAGGGTCCTAGTCAATGGATCATGAAAGATACTCGAAAAGTGAGAGATAATGAAAGTGAAAAATCATTCTAACGGTTATACTTTGATTTCAAACGACGTATTTTTGAATATTTGGCTCGTGGGTCGAGCTTGTGGGTCAAAGTCACGGGTTAAACTCGTAGGTCGGACCCATGGGTTGATATAATTTTAAATTTGGTTTGTGGGTCGAGCCCGTGGATCGAACCCGCGGGTCGAATTCGTGGGTCGGGCTGGGTTGATCAAAACTCAACCCAACCCAACTGATGAGTCGAGTTTTCAACTTATTAATAACCATTTTTTACTATAGCTTTGAGTCGTTTCCGACTTTATTTGATGTCATTTGACCCTTGCCTTTCACATTTCTGGTACAAAATGATTCCCCATTGAATTCAAGACCTCAATATCAAGATCGCATGAAAAATAGAAGTTTCGGCGCAAAATAGGGAGTTTCGGAGCAAAATAGGGCAGATTGACCTTTCCGGCTTATTTTGCATACCCGGATCTCATACGGTGTCCGAATTGGTTGATCTATAGCTTGTTAGAAAGCTACTTCAAAGGGCTACAACTGTCTAGTTTCCGCCAAGACCAAATTTGGATGTTCAGATTACAAAACGCCTCAGGAAGTGTCAGCCGACCGACTAAAATTAGCCAGCACTGAAATCAGCCAGTCGACCGACTGGAATAAAACTTCAGAAGCTGTCCAGATTTTACACAACCAGCCGACCTGATGGGATTCAACCCAAAACCAGCCGACTGGCTGGATTGCTACAGTGACAGATTTTCTTAGCCGGGTCTATAAATAGAAAGTGAGTGTTTTGACCTTAGGGAGGTGGTTTTTAGAGAGAAATATTGTGACAAGAAGGCTAAGGAAGGCTCACCATCATCAAAATTTTGCTTGGGGATAAGGGAGAAGACCATGGAATGATTCTAGAGCTTGCTCAACATCTACCACTTGGATTTTCTCTACTCATCTTTTCTCCCTCCTCTTGTTTTGTATTGAAAACATGTAACATGATGATGTGTGAGTATTCCTAGTGTTTTGAGGGTTTCACAACCCTCCTTGGTACTCTTTGATCACAATTATACATTGATATTCATATGATTGATTGTTAATTTCATTTTCTCTTGTGTTATGAATGTTATGCACCTTAGGTGTTTGTTAAAATGCCTAAGTGACAACTTAGACTAAAACTTAAACCTATGCCTTGGAAAAGCTAGGGGATAGTTCTATGATGGAGAAAATGATCATGGCTTAAGCATGAAAGTGAGTCTTAGTATATAATGCTTGACTATGATTGAATGTTTAACTCATTGGAGTAGGTCAATTCGCAAATCATCAATTAATCCCATCAAATGGTGTCAAACTCATGTGCACTATGCTCTTTATACATGTCATGCTACTAAGTGTTTGATGAAGACTAAGTAACATGTTGAATCTTAAAACTAGACCTAAGAATCGAACGACCTTAGGGATAGTTTGGATGTAGTGAATATGATCATTTCTACGGATATGAAGTGAACTAGACCTAAGAATATGACCTTAGGGAGATGTTCCAAGGATAATAATGGTTATAGAGTGAATCAACATCTTGATCGAGTGAGGTTCTAATTAAGAAGGTTTGACTACAAATAGATTCATACGGAAGTTGGTCTACCTTAGTCTAAACTAGGTTCGAAACTATTTGACTACCATGAGATGTTTGAATATTGTGTATGTGATCATCGGGAAATGCCAAGGAGGGGAGTAACCCCTCGAAATACCCTTTTATCTATCTTCCACCTCTAATTACTCGCCATTTAGGATTTAGACACACTCTTATACATTTTTGGTTTAGAATAACCGAACGGAAACACAATCTTACATAGTGCATGTGCTTGGCTTGCTCTTTTGGGTTCGATCCGGTCTTACCGATCTTTAAAAATTGTTTTTGACCAAAGAGATTCTATAGCATTCATTTGCATGTGAAAATCTACAACGAATGGCGCCGTTATCGGGGAGCAACTAGTTAGCACATCCCTAGATTAGATTGTGTGGAAGTTTCTACTATTCTTGTAAATATTTTTTTCTTATACTTGTATATTCTTCTTTTTCGTTCATATCCCTTGCTAACTTACGGTAATCTTGTTTTGTGAGGATGGACCCCTACAACCAATGAGTCTTTGCTAATGGAGAATACTACCAAGAGGAGGAGCAACCATATTCCTATTTCCAAGAGCTTGGCTATCAAACTAGTTATTATAATTCGAATGGGGACGGCCAAGAAGAGGAGCAACCAAACACCTATTGGGAAAACTATTAGCATCCATCACATACCTACACTCCAAATGGGATGATAGCCAAGGCTTTGAAGTTGAAGACTCCCACCCTCCATACCCGCAACCTCCTCAACCTTCAAGTGAGCCCTCCAATATGGAATCAATGATTGCCACACTCCTTGCAAACCAAGAGAAGGTGCATAGAGACTTGATGGAATTCAATCAAAATGTGCAAGCTCAAGTGATGGATATGCATGCTCGCTTCGATATGCTTGAAGCCAAGATGGAGCAACAAGCAATTGAAATTGAGAAGTCCTTGAACCTAATGCCTCAAAGAAAGAATGGGATCAAGAAGGGGAAGAGACATTTTGGAAAGTCGCTACCCAAGTTTTTAATGAGGGGAGGGATGTTGAATCTTGTAGCAAGGACGAGATGGAATGCAAAAGTGAATCATCCTTCACTACTAGTGCATCTCAAGATCATTCGAATGAGAGTACACAAGAATTCAACATTCTATCAACGCATCGGCTCTCCGAAGAGGGATTCTTCAATGATGATGTCTCATACATAGAAGAAATATCTTTGGTCAATGAAGAAGAATTCCTCTTTCCCGCTATAGAAGAGCCTAAATGTGAATCCTAATTTCTTGTTGAGGATAAGAAAGAGGAAGAGCATATTGGGCAAAGAGGCCTCCAGGGGTATCAAGACTTCGTTGAGCTTTATATGGACAAAACTGAAAAACATTCTTGCATTCAAGAAGACACAAGTCTAGAGAGGGATATTGAAGAGTGGGCACCGAAGGACATAATTGAAAAACTCAAAGAAGGTGTGCCCATCAAGCTCGAGACTAGTTATGAAGACCCTTTCTTCACTACGACGTCTCGAGACGAGTTTTGGAGCTTCTCGCCCTATTTCGAGAGATTATGTGGAAAAAGCTCCCATGACCCCTTATTTCTTAAGGGATCTTCATATTTGAGGGGGTCATGCTCCCAAAGAAAAGTCCATTGTAGACTTGATGGGTGGAAATTCAAATGGAATTTGAAGGTGGATTACACGACCAAATCCAAGTCCCCGTGAGAAGGGATTCTAGCAAAAGACTTCTCAACGAGTGATTATATGGGGCGCTTTGCTACGTCTTTGCCAAGAAGGAAAAAACTAGGCCCTCGCGGGAGGTAACCCGGTTTGTAAGTTGTTCATTCTCGTTTTTTATGTTTAAAGTGTTTGACATGATTTTGAGTGGCTTAGGCTCTAAATATGGAATGTGAAATGTGTAATTAGTGGGTCAAATTTGAAGTGTGGAGTGAGGTCTACTCACTCCAATTCCACTTCACATCGCCAAGCCCTCCACCTCACCCTTAATTTATCTATGAATAATGATGTTGCCCTTAGTGCTCATGTACTTTATTGGAGTTTACTAGAGTGAAATTACCTTGTTATACCATGCCATGACTCTAGTTTCACATTTTATTGGCACTTAAGACACCTTGTGCACGTGATGGAGGATGTAGATGACTTTCCTTGTTTGAATTTTATGATGTTGGAGTTCAAGTTGGTAATCACTCAATCTAAAGATACAAAATCACAAACACAAGGATTGGATTGTACTTCGATGATTTATTGAATATGAAAGGCTGTCTTAAATAGCCATACAACGGAACTTAAAACACTAGCTAGAAAACTGGAGTTTGTTATGCAACGTAACTCCACTACACATGACTCAAGGGCTGTTTGATTGAGCTTAAATTTATGTTATGTTAATTTAATTTATATTAATTTGTGTTAATTTGTGTTAATTTATGTTATGTTATGTTAATTTATGTTAATTTGTATTAATTTGTGTTAATTTATGTTAATTTATGTTGTGTTAAATTTGTGTTAATTTATGTTATGTTAATCATATCATCATCAACATCAACATCATCATGGCATCATCTCACCATCATCATCATCATCATCATCATCATCATCATCATCATCATCATCATCATCATTATCATCATCATGTCATCATGTCATCATCATCATCATGTCATCACCATCATTATCATCATGTCATCACCATCATCATATTGCTATTCACCATCATATTACTATTCATTATCATATTACTATTCATCATCATGATCATCGTATTACTATTCATTATGATCACCATATTACTATTCATCATCATTAATATTCATCGTCATTACTATTCATCGTCATCATGTCATCATCATCATCATATTACTATTCATCATGTCATCATTACTATTCATCATGTCATCATTACTATTCATTCATGTCATATTACTATTCATGATGATCATCATCATCATATTACTATTTATTATATTATTATTCATCATTATCATCACATTACTGTTCATATTACTATTCATCATCATGTCATCACCATCATCATCATCATCATATTACTATTCATCACCCATGATATTACTATTCATCATCATCATGTTACTATTCACCACCATATTACTATTCATATCATCATCATCACATACTGTTCACCATATTACTATTCTTCATCATCATGTCACCATCATCATCATATTACTATTCATCATCATCATGTCATCACCATCACCATCATCATATTACTATTCATGTCATCATTACTATTCACCACCATATTACTATTCATCATCATCATCACATATTGTTCACCATATTACTATTCATCATCATCATATTACTGTTCATGATCATCACATGTCATCATCAGTACATTACTATTCATCATCATCATATTACTATTCATCGCCATGATGATGATGATGATGATGTTGCTTGATGCATGATGCATGATGCATGATGCATGATGCATGATGCATGATGCATGAAGAAGATGATGATGATGACATGATGGTGATGATGATGACATCATGATGATGATGATAATGATATGATGGTGGTGGTAATTTATGTTATGTTAATTTAATTTATGTTATGTTATGTTAATTTATGTTAATTTGTGTTAATTTGTGTTAATTTATGTTATGTTATGTTAATTTGTGTTAATTTATGTTAATTTGTGTTATGTTGATTTATATAATACAAATTTAAACTCCAGAAAACAGGGCCTCAGTCATGCATAAACTAATTCCACAACTATAGGTGGATTATTCCAGCATAAACATAAATAAAGACTTGGTCATTCCTAACATATGAAACTTATGTCATGATGTTATCATGTGACTTGTGATGCTCTGTTGCTCATACTTGCGTTTTACATAACCTTGTATGTCACTTGTTGCTTTTAACCTCTCTTGCATTCTTGTCATCAAGGAAGTTAGTTGCATCATGTACGATCAAGCTTACCACAATGACGTCTTTTCTATTGGGGGCACATCTACAAACGAGGGGAGTTCCCATGCACCTTTTTCTCATTGTTCTTTATTGTTTGCGCTTAGGGACTAAGCTAGATTTCAAATGTGGGGTGGGTAGTCTCATAGTTCACTCATATTATGCCATGCCTATCATCTTTGCATGAACACTTGCATTCATGTATTCTATCCCTAACATGAGAGTGTTTTTTACCACATAGACTTGTGACTATCAACTCTAAATCCCTATAAATCACATCTAGCCTATATGTCACATTTATTGGATCTTGAACTTAGGACCAGCCTAGTCTCTTGAATGTGCATTCTTGTGAATCAATTTCATTGCTATCTCTTATCTATCTAATTTCCTAAGTATTTTCGTTGAAATACCTTGGATCACATTTTAGCAAACACTTATAAAATTTTCATGAAAATCTTAGACCTTTTGTATGCTCCTTGGTGACGTGAGTTCTTTCTAATTTAGTGTCTTGCTTATGATTGTTTCCCGCGCATTTCATACATTCTTTGAGCATATTGTCAAGTTTTAAGTGTGCAGTCAAAAGAGGGCGAAAAATAGGTCCCAACAAAAAAATACTTAATTTTCATGGTCAAAAGAGGACACAGTCCCGACTAAAAACTTTTCTCGTTGTACACGAGAAATTTTGCTCAAAAATATACAAATGTCGGGGGTTAGGAAGAAAAGTTCCCCTCGAAAGCATTTGTAAGCCAAAGACCATTTGAAAAAGAAAATAAAAAGCACTTAAAACTTGACTTTATGTTCTTCCATCATTCTACTTTTGCGCGGGTGCATCATTTGTATTGTGTGCTAGTTGGACTATCTCTTGGACGATCCATGTTCTTGCACGGGAGCTATTCATTTGGTCTATGCTCGTCTACCAAGAACTCATAGTGTCGAACTCCTCTTCCCTTATGGATTATGGCTTAAGCGCCTCAAACTTGGGAATGAGTTCCATGCCTAGCTAGCATAGGTGAGCGGTTGACACTCTTTTGTGCAAACTAAACTATGATTCTATTGTATTGCCTTGAAAATGAGTAGATCATTGGATTAGACAATAGCTCTAGTATTGATGATCTTGAATGCACAACCTCATGGGTACTTAAATGGTTCAAAAGTTCTTTTGATGATAATGTGACGGTAGTCCTAGCTTGGGGTGAGGGATTTGCTTTGAGAAATCCTCGCCTTGGTTGAGCACTCTTGCATTCATTCTCATGAGGTAGGTGCATTAGGGATTTGTGAGTATTCCCATTTTTGAAAACTCTCACAAGACTATAACTCGTCCACTAGGGTAGCTTAGGGGTTTAAAGGCTTAATGCATACGCTAAATGCATTCGTAACGCCTACGAAAAGGAGCTAATTAGGATGTACATACTTTCATTTTTCTTTTAATAATATGTTTAGGAATAATGACCGAGACATTGTGAAAGCTAGTGAGGCAAATAGACGAAAAACATAGCACCACTAGCATTTCTCCATTTGCATGACCTTGACATATTTTCGTACTTTGTTCGGAACGAACAAAGCTTAAGTGTGGAGCGTTGATGAGTAGAGTTTTCGACTCATTAATCCATTTTTTACTATAGCTTTGAGTCGTTTCCGACTTTATTTGATGTCATTTGACCCTTGCCTCTAACATTGAATTCAAGACCTCAATATCAAGATCACATGAAAAATAGAAGTTTCGGCGCAAAATAGGGAGTTTCGGAGCAAAATAGAGCAGGTTGACCTTTCCGCTTATTTTGCAACCCAGATCTCATACGGTGTCCGAATTGGTTGATCTATAGCTTGTTAGAAAGCTACTTCAAAGGGCTACAACTCTCTAGTTTACGCCAAGACCAAATTCGGATATTAAGATTATGAAAAAGCCCCGGGAAGTGTCAGCCGACCGACTGAAATCAGCCAGTCGACCGACTAGAATAAAACTTCAGAAGCTGTCCAGATTTTACACAATCAGCCAACCGGCTGGGATTCAACCCAGAACCAGACGACTAGCTGGATTGCTACAGTGATGGATTTTCTCATCCGGGTCTATAAATAGAAAGTAAGCATTTTGACCTAAGGGAGGTGGTTTTTAGAGAGAAATAGTGTGAGAAGAAGGCTAAGGAAGGCTCACCATCATCAAAGGTTTTCTTGGGGAGAAGGGAGAAGACCAAGGAAGGATTCTTGAGCTTGCTCAACATCTACCACTTGGGTTTTCTCTACTCATCTTTTCTCCCTCCTCTTGTTTTGTATTTAAAACATGTAACGTGATGATGTGTGAGTAGTCCTAGTGTTCTAAGGGTTTCACAACTTGGAGAAGAAGATAATATACATAAAGATTATTAAGAGAGATGCGCAAGGATTTAGGAATGTTTCCTAAAAGATTTAGGAAAGATTTCCTAAAGAGATAGGCAGTTGAAGATTGGAAATCTTATTCGTTTAGGATTTCTACCACACTATATAATGAGGGCTGAGACATTCGTTCTTCTCAGCACTCACGGAGATATTACTCACGCATATATTCTGATTGGGAGGTGTAGGTCATTGGTCGTAGAAATTATTACTCTGATAAACTCTCGGCGCTCGGAATCAGTCTGTTCTAGTGCTTGGCAGATTGATTGCAGAACAACTGAAGATACACGCACTGTTGCTGTTGCTGCTGCTGCACATTCTGCAGAAGGCACTGATCTTCGTGGAGGATCATCTGGTGGAATCGGAGGCGAGGCTCTGATCTAGGGAGAGCCTAGGTAGCAATTACTAGAGTGTTAGAGGCTCGACACTTTAAGAGGGATTATGTAAACATACGCTCATTGACAGGCGTCGTTTGTACCTGCAAATTTAAATTTATATTTTCCTCACTCTAAACTGTGGGTTAGTACAGTGGCAAGCAAGGGTCGAACCCAAGGAAGCTAGATGGTTACTACTTTGTTCTGTAAAGAGAAAAGAAACGATTGGTGAGAGTAAACAGTTTAGGAAATAAAGGCAATTGACGAAATAGACTAGGTTGTAAATATCAGAGAGAAGTATTCAGACTAGGGTTTCTTAATTGTGACTTGTTTTACCCTTGACTTCTAAATATCGTATTTCTAATTCCTAAGTGTGGTTACTTCCATTCCAAGTTATAACCTAAAGTAAGGTCTTTCCGGACGCCTACACCACACGCTAGACCTAGCAATTTAATACTCCATTCCAAGATATATTAAATTAGTGCACTATTTGTTTTCAACGGTCTAGTATCAACAAATAGTAAATAAGGGATTTATATTGTTCGACTAAGTCTAACCTTTCCGAGTATCAACTTAGTTTCACAATATAAATCGAGATAATAAGCACAAGGTATAGTGGAATAAAGAAATAAGCATTACGATTCAAGTCTCAAAAAACATACGTCACAATATTCGAAACCCTAACCCGAATAATGGGTTTAGTTACACATAGTCATGAATAACACAATGCAAGTAATAAAAGAAACAAGTAACTTCACTAAGAACCGAGGAGGAGAGAACCGGGCTGAGCAGCCGTGAGTGGCGGAGGAATGAGCGGCGCAACCGTGGAGAAGGGCGGAGCAAAGGGCGGCGTCCAAGGGTTTGGACGTGTGAAGAGAGGAGAGCTCGTGTGTTGTGAGGGATGTCTTCTAAGGCTTGTGAGTTCCTCTTTATATAGAGTTTGAGAATACCTAAAGTTCCCAAAATAAGCCAAGAGATAACTTTGACAATATTTCCATAATTATCTTGCTTTATCTTCAAGCTATCTCTTTGCTTGGGAATTAAGCCACCTTAAACCTTCTTGAATATTCCGAAACCCTAGATGAAAGTTGCCCTAATATCACATTGTCTTTTGGGCTGGACGACTGGGCTGAACTCGGTCAAACTCGGACTCAACTCGGCACAACTCGGCTGGAACTCGCTGCTAGGACTGATCGGACTGGTTACTTTGGAGCCGATTTGACTCACCTTCGGACACTCTTCTGGCCGGGCACTTAGTCTGGGGCACTAGTTGGACATGCATACTTGATGCCTAGACCTTGAAATAGGACATTTGAATGGACGTTGAAGCTCTGGCGGCCCTTGAAGTTGGTGTCTCAGCCAGCCGGAAACAGTCCCTGAAATTTAGCTAAGTCTCGGATCTGACGCTGATCGGACTAGCGACTTTGGCGACGATTTGGACCGGCTTCGGGCAAGCTTTTGGCCGGGCTCTTGACCTGGGGCACAAGGTGGACATCCGGACTTGGTGCTAGGACCTTGAAATCACCCCCATGTGTGGACGGTTTAGGCCGTGGCGGCTCTCAAAGTCAGGGTCTCGGATAGGGTGCACCCGGATCAGAAATTCTGTGGTCGCGTCCGACTTAGATCTTTTGATCCGAAATGAAGTTCCTTGACTCCCACTGACCCCAATAGTATCTTGTGATGCATTTATGGCCTAAAATGCCATCCTTAAGGGCAATTCCTCCTAGAGCTTCCATATTACCTGAAATGCGAAACAACACTAAAAAGTAACTGTTTGCATAATAAAGTGCTGGAATTGGTGGGATTTGATGACTCGATGAGCCGTATAAATATGGCTCATCAAACCACCCCACACTTAAACTTGTTCGTCCCGAACAAGGACTAGGTCATAAGAGGAAAAGATAAAAAATGCACACATCACAAGCTTCGGTATCCTAGACATGCTACATGGACATAATTCGGTTACTCTAGATCTCGCCTGTTATGCACGCTTGTTACTAATATCCTTGTGCGAAAACATGGGTTAATAATACGTGTTACCTTTGAAGTCGAGATGCAAACCATTTCAGATGTATCGGGAGATAGCCCTTTTAGACCCATGAACTGCATTCTTGGACTCGAACTCGTTGCTATATGGTTATGCTTTGCCGCTTTTTCTTGCACGTGATTGATTCGAGCTTCAAAGTGTTGAGTGCTTTTCGGCCAGCTATAGTGCCATCGGATTTTGGAATTTCAATGGAGCTCTACACTTGATTTTTGTGGACTATCACAATGATGGTGGATTTGTTGCGTTGTGGTGCGGATTGTGACTTGCTCGAACCTACTTGCACTTGCTCATCATCGTCCTTTTGACTTAGGTCAAGCCAAGGGTCGCTTGTCTATTTTCCCGGCTACTTGGACTAGAGTTTGGACGGTGTGAAGTATTCCCATCCCGAACAACCGCAAGGGTACCGCAGTGGTGGAGCAGACTCGTACTATGTTGCCTCGAAGTGCTAGCCTCCACGAGCTCCACATAACCATTTATCTGAGTTCGGTCTTTGAATGATCTGTTAAGTCTCTCTAGGGCATTTCTATCAACTCCACATCCCTGCTTATCTCAACTAACAAAGGCACGCAAAAATTTTAAAATCACATGTTAGTCGCCCAAGTTAATTTTCACCAAAGACATGCATGTAATCGGCTCTATCTATTTCACCTAATCATTATCCAATACTGCAAGTCTAGGAAGTAGTGAAGTATCATGTACAAAATTTTTAAAAATGACGGGAAACGTGCTGACTCTGTGCAGGGCGCAGTAAATAAACGTGCTGACTCACTGACTGACTCTCCCACCCCACACTTTTGAAATAAGCCGTGTCCTCACGGCACGACTCAAATCTAGACTCACAATGCATGCAATAAGTAAAAGGGAAATAAGAAGAGAGTAAAGTTGGACAGGCACTTCCCTCGTGCGATGCGTGATGATCAGAAACGACTGATTATTCTCCTATGAGTCCTCAAAGAGAGCCCCATCGAAGCTTGTATCGCAACGTGAGTTCGTCACAAAATGAAAGGGCTGTGTCAATGACATTAAGACGAATAAAGGATTCCCAGGAGGTTGGAGGAGTCACAACGGTCTCACTTAAAACCCAACCTCCTTAGACTCGTAAGTCTTTGTGACAGAATCTTTAAACGCTCATGTTTCTTGACACAATTTATTCAAGGTGTGAACTACTCGCGTTGGATACAGTCTTAAGCCAATGTTTCGGATATGTTCGCCTCTGCCCCTGCATGAAAAATCATCTTCTCTCCCAAGTACAATGTGACAATAAAGACTCAAAACGTAGTAAAATAAACGACATAAGATAAAAACTGAAAAGCAAAAAGGTGCAGGGCTGCCTCCCTGCGAGCGCCTTTGTTTTACGTCGTTGGCTCGACAGTACCTCCCCTATGTGTCGGGAGGCTCGGCTAGGTCAACTTCCTGTGCGGGTGCTTCGATCTCTCCGTGATAGTGCTTCACCCTCTGTCCATTGATCTTAAAGCGACGGCCATCTGTAGGGCACTCTAGTTTGAGCGCTCCATGGTTATAAATGTGGGTCACTGAGTATGGGCCTGTCCATCTAGATCGCAACTTGCCTGGCATCAATCGTAGACGTGATGAAAAAACCAGGACCTGCTGTCCAACCTCGAAAGTGCGCCTGAGGATAAACTTGTCGTGGTAGAGCTTGGTCCGCGCCTTGTAGTCTGTTTGGCTCTCATAAGCCTAGAGGCGCAACTCCTCCAGCTCGCACAACTGCAGTCTCCTGTCTAGCCTGGCTGCCTGTAAGTTTGGATTGCACTTCTTCAGTGCCTGTAAGTGGCACGCCTTCCCATAGACCAACCGAAAAGGAAAGGTGCCTATCAGTGTCTTGTATGCTGTCCTGTATGCCCAAAGTGCCTCCTCTAACCGCTGGCTCCAGTCCTTCCTGTTCGGGCTCACCATCTTCTCTAGAATTCCCTTGATTTCGCGGTTGGAGATCTCCGCTTGCCCATTCGTCTGGGGGTGATATGCAGTGGAAGTCTGGTGGTGAACATGGTAGTGCTTCAGCGTGGATGCCATCATTCGGTTGCAGAAGTGTGTCCCCTGATCACTGATAATGGCCTTAGGTACTCCGTACCTGCAAAAGATGTTAGTGCGCAAAAAGTCTATGACAGTTTTAGCATCATCACACCTAGTGGCCTTGGCCTCTACCCACTTGGACACATAGTCAACTGCAACTAAGATATAAGAATAACCACACGAAACAGGAAAAGGACCCATAAAGTATATCCCCCAAATATCGAACACATCATTCACTAGTATGGGGACCTGTGGCATCTCTTGTCTGGCCAAAATATTACCTACACGCTGGCATTTATCACATCTCTTACAATGGTTGTAGGCATCTCTAAAAACATGCGGCCAAAAGAATCCACTATCTAAAATCTTCCTAGCTGTCCTCCTAGGGCCGAAATGGCCACCTGACAGAACCGCTCGTCGTCAAAGCGATTGTGCAAATAAATTTATAATAGTCCGCTACTCGCAACTATACTACTGGGTAGTACTTGGTAAGTAGGGGTCGAACCCAAGGGAACTAGGGGAATAATTTTTCTTCGGGGGGATTACGCAGCGTGGGAGCGTGTTTAAGGTCGGTTGGTTGGTTTTAAAGCTACCAGCTATTTTGATTGATTGATTGGTTGGTTGGTTGATTTTAATACTGGAAAGTAAATTACAGTTTATAATTAACGAGAAATGTTCGGTTTCAGGGGACTTGTATTATATCCTGTTTATCATTGACCATTAGTGAATCATCTAAGTATTCAAACGGTGAATCGAGGCTAGTTACAGCTCAAGACTTGCAACACCGGTTTAAAGTAACTCCTGTTCTATTTCAGTCTAGCGCCAATACCCTAAGGTATGCTAGCCTGGGTGCATCCACCTGATCTCACAGTTACGCTCGACCAGATGGGGTTTAGGATGAGTCGAACTCCTCAGATAGCTTTGCTTGTTACAGCTTCCACTACCTGAGTATGATCACGAATTCCCACAGAAGAGCTTTGCTTGTTACAGCATCCACTCAACCTTGGAAACTCTGACTATATATGGCACATAGAACAAGTTTTGAATACTAAGACTAGACACTAAGTTAATAGTCTTAAAACATTTTATAATACAAGTGCGCCCCTTAGACCGAACTACAAGTTTAGCTACTATTCATCGCGCTAAACATTATACTAAGGAATTAAAGACAATAGTTAAATAAATACTAAAAATAATACTTACAACCGTTGAAGCGCCAAGGGAGCTTTCCTTTATTTCCAAAGCAAAATTACAACATTACAAGTATTACAACTTCTAGAGAGAGAAGTGAATTTGAGTTTTGGTGTGTGAAATGAGGAGGAGGAGCTCCTCCTTTTATAGCCCAAAGGGGAGGAGATGGGTGGTGGAGATGGGTGGTAAGTGTTGCATTTTGATTGGAGGAGAAAATGGATGGAGGAGATGGCCACACATGGAGGAAGAGGAGTGGTGGAGGAGGAGGAAGGTGGTGGTGACATGTGGAGGAGGGGCAAAAGCCGCCGGTCACCACCACCCCAAGCCGCCGGTAGGCGGTGGCCAAGGAGGAGGAGCTCCTCCCTTGGCCACCACTTCTTCAAGTGGCCGGTCATCCTTGTCCAATGTGAGATTTGTACAGTTTTGTGCAGTCTTTTCACAAAACTGTCAATGTGTTTCTTCTCCGGGCTGTCTTGACTCCACTCCTGATTCCTCTGATTAATTTGTTATGGTCAATTCAACGTCAGGATCCTTGATATTTCTTCAGTCGGCATATGATCTTGACCTTGGATTGACTCTTGTTATCTTTTCAGCTTAAAATCCTCTCCTTAACGTGTTTTCACTTCAGTATCTAAAATGCCCTGTGGAAATATATCGGGACTAACACGTAGAAGTTAGATAGACAAACAGTCTAATTAAGGGGGTTTTACTGTGTTTCTGACTCGTATAACTTTGGTCCATGAGATTACCCCCCACTTTTAGTTGTTCGTCCCGAACAATGCTATTAAAGGGCGTAAGTTCTATGTTTCGCTTTGGAATATGAAAATTAGACTGTGGTACTCGATCTATCCTAATTCATGCATTGCATACTTATTACCAAATTAAACTGCGTAAATAAATAGAAGAAACTTAATACTTGTACCTCCGTGCTGAGATGCAAATTATATTGGATGTCTCGGGAGATAGCCCTTTTTAGGCTCCTGGACTGCAACCTCGGGATCGTCTCGTACTATATGGTTTTCTTGTAGCTTTCTCTAGCACGTGATTCGGTTCGGGTTTCACTGGTTTGAGTACTTTGATTTTCTTTTGGCGAGGGACTGCTTTTTGTAGTGAATTGGCCTTTGGCCTTTGATTTGACGCTTTGAGTTCTTCACTTTTGTTCGGTTAAAACCTTCACAATTTTGGGCCTTTGGCCTCTTGATTTGCTTCATTGAGCTTTTCGCCTTTTTGTGACTGCTAGTCCATTTTCTCAAGCCTTTTTGGGAGGTCCAATCATCGCCCGCAAGCCTATGGAAATACCTCCCCGCTCTTCTCGTTTTTGCCTTTTTCGCGCGGGTCAAGGTGAGGGTCGCTCATCTATTTTCTCGGCTACTTTGACTGTCGTTTTCGCGCGGGTCAAGATGAGGGTCGCTCATCTATTTTCTCGGCTACTTTGACCGGAGATAGGACGGTCTGATTCCCGTCCTCGCCTTTTGCATTGCATGGCGGAGATGACTTCAATCTTCACTGAAACCCGAAGTGCAGCCTCCACTGACTTCGAAAACCATATAGTTTGATCTGATCCTTTGATTGCTTTCCAAGCCTCTCTAGGGCAGTTTATGTCAACTCCACATCCCTAGTTATCTCAGCACAAAGGACAAATGGAAAGTTACATTCTAAGTTTTTAAACAGTTGAATTTTCACAAGGTTAATGCATGAATTATGATTTATCTTTTTCACATTCTTAAGTTCATATTTTCAAAAAGATACTATTACTAAAAAAAAGAAAAAACAGCTGCATGTTATTTATGTACACAGGTGGTTTTCACCCCCCCACTTTTGAACGAAGGCGTGCCTTAGTTTAAAAGTCATGCAAGCTTAAAACTAAATACTGAATTTAAATGACAGAAATTAAAGTGCGGAAAAGTAAGATAGTGTCGGGTTACCTCCCGACCAGTGCACTTATTTAACGTCGTTGGCTCGACGATACCTCGTTTGTGGTTCATTGGTTTGGGTCCCATGGGTGGCTCAGGTCAAACTTTGCCACCGTTCCAGTGTTGCTTCTTTCTGACTTCTTGCTGGAGTAAGAGCTCCATGGTTTTGGTAGGTTCTTCTTTTCATAACTCCGAGAAGGTGAGGTTCCCTTGACCATAGCTGCTGGTCCGTCGAGCCGTGCTCTCTTGCTTTTCCTTCCGGGTTTCCATTCTCTTGGCCCATGTCTTTGCCGCTTCTTCATGTATGGCCGGTTGGCATCTTTGCAAGTTTGGAAGTTCAGCATTGTGCCATCAAACATTGGCGACCACACACATGTCCCTATGTTAAGCCTCTTCTTTGTGGCAGCGACGAATGGTCGTCCTAGAACGAGCGAGTTTTCAGGGCTGCTTTGTTGAGTTGTGGTGAGTGAGAGCTCCGATGATGGCGTGTCTTGCCCTTGATTTACCTCCAACTCGCCTTACACCTCAGCGTTAATTACTTCATTTTCAGGGGCTGTGATTCGCATACAAACCGAAGGGAAAAGTTGGGGAACTTCCACCATAAGGGCCAGGTCTTTCTTGGATAGTTTGATAATGAGGACCAAGCCTGCCTTAGGTGCTTCGATAGTGAGGATCGGGCATGTTTCGGGTGCTTCGAGCTCTAGGACCGGGCCTGCCGTGCTTTCCTCGGATGGATTGGTGATAAGGACCGGTTCAAGTAGCTCGGCTGGTTTGGTAATGAGGTCTGGGTCTGATTTGGCTGGTTCCTCTTCGGTTATTTGCGAGTCCTCATCCTCAGTTGTTTTTGTGGGCTCCAATATTGGCTCCTTTAGAGCCGCCTCCACGTCCATTACTGCCCTTGTACTGATGTCTTCTCTCGGCTTTGTTGCGGGCAAGCTCGTAATGGGTGTGGTGTCGGGCTCGTTTTGCACTGAGTCCACTTCCATCGTTGGTGCCTTATCTTCAGTTTGGTGCATTGGCCCTTGTTTTGTGTTCTCTGCCAAATTGTCTATGAGTCGCCAGGTTTGAGACATGGTTAACTTCATGATCGAGCCTCCCGCTGCATCGTTAAGTCTTTTCCGCTCAAATGGCATCATTCCACCGAGAAACCTTTGGATAAGATTGATTCTGGAGAATCCATGGTGCGGGCAGCTCGCCACAATGGAGTCAAAGTACGTCAAGTACTCGTCCAATGTTTCGTCCCGGAATTGCTCAAGATTGAGAATCTTCTCGCGGGTTTCAAGTCGGAGAGATGGAGGGCAAAACTTCTCAAGGAATTTGGCTTGTAGACCCCCATAGTCACTTTCATACTCAGCGCATGAGTAATACCATTTTAATGCCGAGTCAGTTAAAGAAAATTTAAAACATGTGAGTTTAAATTCCTCTAGCGATTCATTTGTAGGCCTCATGTGGTTGCATATGGAGTGGAACGTTTGTGTATGCCTTACGGGATCTTCTCCAAGAGCACCTCCGAATTGGGGGAGACGTCTAATCATTTCAAACATAAGGTTGCTACTCCCATTTTTCCAAGGTTCTATGTCGTAGTATGAAGACATGGCGAATTATGTATAATAGAAAAAAGAACAACTATCCATTTGCTAATTCCCCGGCAACGGCGCCAATTTGACAGAACCGCTCGTCGTCAAAGCGATTGTGCAAATAAATTTATAATAGTCCGCTACTCGCAACTATACTACTGGGTAGTACTTGGTAAGTAGGGGTCGAACCCAAGGGAACTAGGGGAATAATTGTTCTTCGGGGGGATTACGCAGCGTGGGAGCGTGTTTAAGGTCGGTTGGTTGGTTTTAAAGCTACCAGCTATTTTGATTGATTGATTGGTTGGTTGGTTGATTTTAATACTGGAAAGTAAATTACAGTTTATAATTAACGAGAAATGTTCGGTTTCAGGGGACTTGTATTATATCCTGTTTATCATTGACCATTAGTGAATCATCTAAGTATTCAAACGGTGAATCGAGGCTAGTTACAGCTCAAGACTTGCAACACCGGTTTAAAGCAACTCCTGTTCTATTTCAGTCTAGCGCCAATACCCTAAGGTATGCTAGCCTGGGTGCATCCACCTGATCTCACAGTTACGCTCGACCAGATGGGGTTTAGGATGAGTCGAACTCCTCAGATAGCTTTGCTTGTTACAGCTTCCACTACCTGAGTATGATCACGAATTCCCACAGAAGAGCTTTGCTTGTTACAGCATCCACTCAACCTTGGAAACTCTGACTATATATGGCACATAGAACAAGTTTTGAATACTAAGACTAGACACTAAGTTAATAGTCTTAAAACATTTTATAATACAAGTGCGCCCCTTAGACCGAACTACAAGTTTAGCTACTATTCATCGCGCTAAACATTATACTAAGGAATTAAAGACAATAGTTAAATAAATACTAAAAATAATACTTACAACCGTTGAAGCGCCAAGGGAGCTTTCCTTTATTTCCAAAGCAAAATTACAACATTACAAGTATTACAACTTCTAGAGAGAGAAGTGAATTTGAGTTTTGGTGTGTGAAATGAGGAGGAGGAGCTCCTCCTTTTATAGCCCAAAGGGGAGGAGATGGGTGGTGGAGATGGGTGGTAAGTGTTGCATTTTGATTGGAGGAGAAAATGGATGGAGGAGATGGCCACACATGGAGGAAGAGGAGTGGTGGAGGAGGAGGAAGGTGGTGGTGACATGTGGAGGAGGGGCAAAAGCCGCCGGTCACCACCACCCCAAGCCGCCGGTAGGCGGTGGCCAAGGAGGAGGAGCTCCTCCCTTGGCCACCACTTCTTCAAGTGGCCGGTCATCCTTGTCCAATGTGAGATTTGTACAGTTTTGTGCAGTCTTTTCACAAAACTGTCAATGTGTTTCTTCTCCGGGCTGTCTTGACTCCACTCCTGATTCCTCTGATTAATTTGTTATGGTCAATTCAACGTCAGGATCCTTGATAATTCTTCAGTCGGCATATGATCTTGACCTTGGATTGACTCTTGTTATCTTTTCAGCTTAAAATCCTCTCCTTAGCGTGTTTTCACTTCAGTCTCTAAAATGCCCTGTGGAAATATATCGGGACTAACACGTAGAAGTTAGATAGACAAACAGTCTAATTAAGGGGGTTTTACTGTGTTTCTGACTCGTATAACTTTGGTCCATCACCACCACATGCAAACTCATGGCAAAAGCTAATAACTGAAGCAATCTCATCATCAGGGATGCACCGTCTAAGAATCTGATCTACACCTATCTTCCACAAGTACGGATCATCCCACACATAGTATTTAGCATCATGCTTCAATTTCAGACATTGTGCTCTAGAATAGGAGGGCGGGAACTTACCACCGACCAGGTAGTTCACTAGGGGACCGAACCATGGCATCTTACCTGAAATAGCATACAAGTGATCATCTGGAAATGTCTCGGTAATCTGCCCGGCATCCTCATGTCGGACAAGACGGCTCAAGTGGTCGGCCACTGTGTTCTCTATGCCCTTCTTGTCCCTGATCTCCACGTCAAACTCCTGTAGGAGCAGGATCCACCTAATGAGCCTCGGTTTTGCCTCCTTTTTCGTCATCAAGCACCTAATAGCTGCATGGTCAGAATAGACAACAACTTTAGTACATAGCAAATAAGACCTGAACTTCTCTAAGGCAAAGACCACGGCTAGCAATTCTTTCTTTGTGGTCGAATAGTTTTTCTGGGCCACGTCCAGTGTCCTTGAAGCGTAGTAGATCACCACGGGCTTCTTGTCCACCTTCTGACCGAGAACTGCTCCTACAGCATAATCGCTCGCGTCACACATAATCTCGAAGGGCTGTGTCCAGTCCGGAGCTCTAATGATGGGCGTGCTGGTGAGGGCCTTCTTCAGCTCGTCAAACGCTGCCCTGCACTGATATGTAAACTCAAAAGGAACATCTTTCTGTAAGAGGTTAGATAAAGGCAGTGCCTTTTTAGAGAAATCCTTTATGAACCTACGATAGAAACCAGCATGCCCTAAAAATGACTTAATATCACGGACTGTAGAGGGATATGGCAGAGTAACAATCAAATCTATCTTAGCTTTGTCTACCTCTATCCCCTCATGTGAGACTATATGACCGAGTACTACTCCATGAGTAACCATAAAATGACACTTTTCATAATTGAGCACCAAATTCATAGAAACACAACGTGCCAATACCGTGCTCAAGTTATCTAGACATGCATCAAAAGTGTCACCATGCACAGTAAAATCATCCATGAACACCTCTATGAACGAACCTATCATGTCAGAAAATATGCTAGTAACGACCCGCTGAAAAGTGCCGGGTGCGTTACACAAGCCAAAGGACATCCGGCGAAAAGCAAACGTACCGAATGGACATGTGAAGGTCGTCTTCTCCTGATCCTCGGGTGCTATGGGAATCTGATTATAGCCTGAAAATCCATCTAGAAAGCAAAAGTAAGGCTTACCTGCCAAGCGGTCGAGCATCTGATCAATGAATGGAAGAGGAAAGTGATCCTTGCGCGTAACTGCGTTCAGCTTCCTGTAGTCTATGCACATGCGCCATCCATTCTTGACTCGTGTCGTGACCATCTCACCCTCGGCATTCTTCTCCATTGTGATCCTTGTTTTCTTCGGCACTACATGTACCGGACTTACCCACTGACTGTCTGAGATCGGGTAAATCACATCTGCATCCACCAGCTTCTGAATCTCCTTCTAGACCACCTCCATCATAATCGGATTCAATCTGCGTTGAGGCTCCCTCGAAGGCTTAGCTCCATCATCCAGCAAAATTCGATGCATACAAACTGCCGGGCTAATTCCCTTGATGTCGGCTAGTGTCCATCCAATGGCCAGTTTGTGCTCGGTCAGCACTCCAATCAACCTCTGCTCCTGATCTGCCTCTAGACCGCTCTTGATGATGACTGGCAGCGTGCTATTCTCCCCTAAGAATGCATACTTCAAGTGACTAGGTAGAGGCTTCAACTCAACTGTAGGTGCCTGCACAACAGAAGGCAAACACACTTGTGATTTAAATAACCGAATTGCATTAACCTCATACCTCGGTGTGAGTGGCTGGGCGATCTCTAGCTGATCTAGGGCATCCATGATCGGCTATGTATGCTCATATGAATCCTCGGGCGAGTACACTGCCTCCTCAATGACTTGCTCTAGTGGGTCGGTCCATCTCTCTGGATGTACCTCCTGGACAAGGTCGTCCAAGGTGTCTAAGGCATGGACCGTCTCGTACTCCATCGGATGCTTCATGGCCCTGAAGATGTCAAAACTGAACACTTTTCCTTCAACTTCCATGGAGAGTGTCCCACTGTCGCAGTCTATCTTCATCTTCGACGTTTTAAGGAATGGTCGGCCGAGTAGAATCGGTGCATGGTCTGTCGGGCTGCAGTTCTCCATCTTGAGCACATAGAAGTCGGGTGGGAATACTATCTCTCCCACCTGTACCAGCACATCCTCGATCTTGCCCTCGGGCTGTTTGCACGACCTGTCCGCCAGCTGTATGGTGAGACCTGCAGGTTCTAGAGGGCCAATACGCAAACAGGAGTATATAGAGTACGGTAAAACATTGATAGAAGCACCGAGATCTAGCATGCAATTTTCTATCCTAATTTTACCGATCGTGCAGGGAATGGTGTATGTGCCTGGATCACCGCATTTTGGTGGCACATTGCGCTGAATCACCGCTGAAACATTCCTGCTCATGAGCTCTTGGTCGGGCTGGTTTCCTCGTCGTCTGTTCGTGCATAACTCCTTCAGAAACTTGGAGTACCTTGGGATCTGTTTGATGGCCTCAAGGAGCGGGATATTGATTTCCACCTTGCTGAATAGCTCCCACACTTCCCTGTCCATCACATACTTTTTCGGAGCTCGAACCTGCACAGGAAAAGGCAAAGGTACCTGGACATTAGAGTTTTCGGCCACTGGGACTGGGTCTGGCTGAGAGGGTTCGGCTGCTGGAGTCCTCGGGCTCTTGCTGGTTCCCGTCCTCTGCTGGTCCTGATGCCCTTCGTCCACTCCTCAATGTTACTGCACTGACAGTCCCCTTTGGATTCTGAATGGTTTGCGAGGGAAGTCGTCCAGCGTTGTCCTCGAGCCTTGAGACTGTCGTAGCAATCTGGGACATCTGCTTTTTCAAGTCGGTTATTGCTCCATTGGTCGTGGCTATGTGCTGGGTCATGGTTGCATTCAACTGCTGGTTGCTAGCTGCCAGCTCTTTCATCACGTCCTCCAGTGACTTATTGGGGCCGTGACTGATTGGGCCCGGCTGATTATTGTTCGGACCTCTCTGCTGGTACTGACCTGGCGCATTCTGCTGATACTACCGATGTGGGGGCTGATAAGGCTGCTGGTTCTGCTGAGGCATGTTCTATCGTGCCGGCTCTCTCTGGGTCTGATACTGATGATTTGGCCCGGCCTGATGATTGTCGTTCCGCCAAGGCTGTCTATTGGCTCCATGTCCGCTCCCGGCCAAACCATACTGTCGGGCTGGCCCAGCCTGGTTGCTGTGGCCCTGGTAGTCGCCCACTGCATTTACTTCGGCCTGGTCGTCTTCTACTATGGTTGGGCACTCATCTGTTTTGTGGTCTGTAGCGCCACAGAAACCGCACGGCTTGGTCTGGACCGGTTGCCTCCTAATCACATGTTGCATCATGTCCTTGAGCTCCCTGATTTCTACGGCCATGGCACTGTATGCGGGCTCGGTTTTGGACATGATTCTGGTTCGGGTGAACTCCTCCTCTTTGGTAGACTCATCTTGGAACCGTTCGCTCTCTGCTACTGCCAGTATCTTCTGTCGGACTCTGGCTAGGGATAGGTCCATAAGGTTTCCTCCAGCTGAGGCGTCTAAGAGCTTCCTATCGAGCCTACGAAGACCGTCTAGCATGTATTCCACCAATAGCTTCTCTGGAAGCCCAAGGTTGCAGCAGCTCTTCTCTAAAGTAGTGAACTTTTCCACGTACTCGTACATGGTCTCATTGGGTCCTTGCTTGAGCTCCTGTAACTGGAGCCTGACTTGCATGGCTCGTCCTGCTGGGTAGTACTTGGTGAGAAACTGTCTCTGCATCTCCTCCCATGTATAGATGCTGTCTGAGGGCAAAGATAGAAACCAGTCTGTAGCGGAGTCAGTGAGTGAGAAATAGAATGCCTTGAGTTTGAAGTCATCCACTGAAGCTCCGTAGGGTTTGAGATTATGGAAACTGCCATGATAGCGTTTCAAGTGCCCTGTAGCTGATTCTCCCCTTGCTCCCGAGAATTTGGGAAGGTGATGGACGATTGAGGTGCTGATGGCTATTTCTTCGAGTTCTGGTCCTTCATAGATGCACCATGACTGGTCTTTGAAGTCGGGGACCGAGAGCTCTCCCATGGATGGCTCCTCATCGTGATAGTATGCTTCTTCCTCGTACACCGGCTGTCTGGGTTGTCTGGGTTGTCTGATCTATTGTCGGACCTGGACCTGATGCTGAAACGGGTGTTGCGGTCGGGCCTGGACTTGTTGTCGAGATGGGGCATGTTGTCGGACTTGTTGCGGACCCTGGATCGGATTTCGGGCCGGATCTTGCTGCTGGACCGGTGCCTGCTGTCGGGCCGGTCCTTGGTTCTGTCGAGCTGCTTCTCGTTGTGCTCGCCTTTGATCGCGGACTAGCTGTTCTGGATCGTCGTAGATCACTTGTTGTACTCCTTCGTTGTTGTTGTTGATCATTGGTGGATTTTGGTCAAGGTTTTCAAGCTCGAACTGTTCTTCCTCGTACTGTTCCTCATTATCAACTCTACTACCTGCGCGAGACATGGCACAAGAGTAGCAAAGCACCGAATAGCAAGCACAGACTAGCAACAAAGGGTCCCCAGGAAATTGGAGGAGTCACAATGGTCTCACTTAAAACCCAATTTCCTTAGACTCGTAAGTCTTGGTGACAGAACCCTCTAAAAGCTAGAAATTGAAATCGAAATAAACGGAAATCGGAAAACAAGGAAATCGAAATAATAAAACTGGGAAAATTCACTGAGTAGCAAGAAATACGAAATAAACAGAAATAAAAAGAAATAGCCGAAAAAAGAAAGAACAAAATTCACCGTGCGTAGCTCCCCGGCAACGGCGCCAAAATTTGACAGGCGTCGTTTGTATCTGCAAATTTAAATTTATATTTTCCTCACTCTAAACTGTGGGTTAGTACAGTGGCAAGCAAGGGACGAACCCAAGGAAGCTAGATGGTTACTACTTTGTTCTGTAAAGAGAAAAGAAACGATTGGTGAGAGTAAACAGTTTAGGAAATAAAGGCAATTGACGAAATAGACTAGGTTGTAAATATCAGAGAGAAGTATTCAGACTAGGGTTTCTTAATTGTGACTTGTTTTATCCTTGACTTCTAAATATCGTATTTCTAATTCCTAAGTGTGGTTACTTCCATTCCAAGTTATAACCTAAAGTAAGGTCTTTCTGGACACCTACACCACACGCTAGACCTAGCAATTTAATACTCCATTCCAAGATATATTAAATTAGTGCACTATTTGTTTTCAACGGTCTAGTATCAACAAATAGTAAATAAGGGATTTATATTGTTCGACTAAGTCTAACCTTTCCGAGTATCAACTTAGTTTCACAATATAAATCGAGATAATAAGCACAAGGTCTAGTGGAATAAAGAAATAAGCATTACGATTCAAGTCTCAAAAAACATACGTCACAATATTCGAAACCCTAACCCGAATAATGGGTTTAGTTACACATAGTCATGAATAACACAATGCAAGTAATAAAAGAAACAAGTAACAAGTTCCTCTTTATATAGAGTTTGAGAATACCTAAAGTTCCCAAAATAAGCCAAGAGATAACTTTGGCAATATTTCCATAATTATCTTGCTTTATCTTCAAGCTATCTCTTTGCTTGGGAATTAAGCCACCTTAAACCTTCTTGAATATTCCGAAACCCTAGATGAAAGTTGCCCTAATATCACGTTGTCTTTTGGGCCGGACGACTGGGCTGAACTCGGTCAAACTCGGTCAAACTCGGACTCAACTCGGCACAACTCGGCTGGAACTTGCTGCTAGGACTGATCGGACTGGTTACTTTGGAGCCAATTTGACTCACCTTCGGACACTCTTCTGGCCGGGCACTTGGTCTAGGGCACTAGTTGGACATGCATACTTGATGCCTAGACCTTGAAATATGACATTTGAATGGACGTTAAAGCTCTGGCGGTCCTTGAAGTTGGTGTCTCAGCCAGCCGGAAACAGTCCCTGAAATTTGGCTAAGTCTCGGATCTGACGCTGATCGGACTAGCGACTTTGGCGACGATTTGGACCGGCTTCGGGCAAGCTTTTGGCCGGGCTCTTGACCTGGGGCACAAGGTGGACATCCGGACTTGGTGCTAGGACCTTGAAATCACCCCATGTGTGGACGGTTTAGGCCGGGGCGGCTCTCAAAGTCAGGGTCTCGGACAGGGTGCACCCGGATCAGAAATTCTGTGGTCGCGTCCGACTTAGGTCTTTTGATCCGAAACGAAGTTCCTTGACACCCACTGACCCCAATAGTATCTTGTGATGCATTTATGGCCTAAAATGCCATCCTTAAGCGCAATTCCTCCTAGAGCTTCCATATTACCTGAAATGCGAAACAACACTAAAAAGTAACTGTTCACATAATAAAGTGCTGGAAATGGTGGGATTTGATGTCTCGATGAGTCGTATAAATACGGCTCATCACGCATGTACTCTAAACTCAACATTAGTGAATTGCTTTCCAACGGGCCGAGGAGACAGCCCCCAGACGTAGGCTCGTTAACGCCGAACTGGGTAACAATATTGCGTGTCTTTATTTTCCGCACTACACTTAAGTTTATTAGCTTAAATATTCTGCAAGTTGTGCTGGTTCCTGTTGATATTCATTCAGAACAACATCTCAACATACACGGAAGTATTTCACGAGCCAATTGGTGTTCGACTCTTTTATGTTCGTGAACAACTTATTTATTTGCTCGACTATTACTCGATTAAAACTTGTTTGAAACCCAATTATCGCTCGATTATTACTTGATTATTAGCAATTGACTAATTTTTATCATATAAACGAGCTCAAAATGATTAGCTCATTTATAGCTCGATAATGGTTTGAAATTTGTAAGTTTTTGAGCTTAATTAGAGTAGCTCGATTACAACTCGAGCTTGATAATTTATTGGGCCGAATATGAGTATCTTAAAATATTATCGAGTCGAGGTCAAACACATAAGTTTTAGGCTCGAGCCGAACATACACTTAATCGACCCTCGCTCAAGCACCCAATACTTGGCTCGACTTGTTTACACCCCTACACTCGATGATAGATAGATAGATAGATAGGTTGTTGACATAATGGTTGAACAATGCCCAAAGTCATCCTTCTATCGGAAGTGACATTTGGCCTTACAGCATAATTTCGGCTTCTTATATGACTAAACATGACTAAAACACGCTCCTTTATATTTCAATCGACGATGAAAATGAGTGAATTACAATGCCTTGTAAAGGCCTAGGACGTCAAGTGAGGGCTAAATCTCTTCATGGATTGAATAGGTGCATTCATACCCTTTAATTCTTCCTTGGCCAGTCATAGATAGTGGTCTAGCGGTCAAAGTCTTGGTCGAATGATCAGGAGGTCAACGGTTCAAACTCCCTCGGATGCATCGACATGAGTTTGGGGCTTGTCCATTCCTTGCTTTTTTTTAAAGAAAAAAAAATTCTTCCTTTGCCAGATTTCCCCCTTCAGCCGGGTGCCTAACAGCGGTCAACCATTAACAACATTGTCGTGTGGAAACAAATGACCAAAGTTATGATTAGGGTTGGTGTCATGTTGGTACTTAAAAAGTTTGAGTGTTTGATCATTTTCCTTGATATATTATAGTTTTAAGTCATATTAACTGTTTCAAGCATTGTGATTACAAATAACTTATGTTTCTGTTTAGGAATCTGTTTGGTGTGGACGTAGCAACACTGCCAACACATGTGCTTTGAATATTAAAGACAAGAATCTTGTGAGGATATTTGTGTAACTAATCCGTAACTATTTTATTAAAAATTTGTCAATGGAAAAAAGTTTGTTAGAGCTTTAAAAGATGTCTTGCTAGAGCTTTAAAAGATCAATATATATATAGGGGAGCACTATTTTGAGGCAAGTTGGTAGAATGGTACTGTGAGGCACGATCTCGGCCGTCTGTTTTTGTGATCGGACGCACGTGGCGAAGCCACGTGTCAGCCGCAATTGTTGACTTTTCAAAAGTTAGTGGGTTTACTATTTGCGACACGTGGCGCACCAGAAATGCACGGGGGGGTTGGATGGACGATCGAGATCGTGCCTCACGGTACCATTCTTATTTTGCTGCCTCATTTGAGCGCTCCTCTATATATATATATATATATATATATATAGGGGCGCACTCAAATGAGAACTCTTCTTAGGCTAAGAACATGAGAATCATTGTGAGCCACTCATTTTGATGATGTGGCAGAGAATAGTGCAGAAATAGTGTTTTGCTTTTTACTGTTTGGGTAGTGGGTTTTACTGTTTGCTTTTTGAAAAGTAGTGGGTTTTACTATTTGGACACGTGGCGCACCCACAAAGCACGGGGGGTTTGGTAGTGGGACACGTGGCGCATCCTCATTGGTGTTCTCATGTTCTTAGAGTTAGAAGGTGTTCTCATTTGAGCGCTTCTCTATATATATATATATGTGTACTAGATGATAAAGCTTTAGTAATATGCATTGTAATGTTCTGAGTTATTGTACCCCATTATCAAAAAAACTAATAGACAACACAATAATCATTCAAAAAATGAAAGTAAAAAACAATTCATAAAGCACCAATTCATAAATCAAACATACCGGACACAAACACAATCAACCTCAACAATGTTTTAATTTTCAAGTTAAAAAATCAAACAATTCGACAAAACAAACAATTAACAATTTAGGTCATTCAACATCAACACAATCTCTCATTAAAAAAAACATCAACACAATCAACTCGTATTTCAGCATCAACACAATGGAAAATTCTTTTATAAAAAAAAAATACAATGGGAAATTTGTAAATCATTTACCATTCTGGGCTCAACATTTGACCATATGGTCAAAATAAATATAAGGTGACCCTTACCCTACCCTGTCCGATTTCTTACCCTAAATGTCCCCTGCCCACTAAGTCTTAGGCACCGTAAGGATCACAGAAAAAAGCACACCCTGCCCTCCTACCCTATCATTCTACCCTGCCCTCGTACCATGTCCTACCGTATCATACCCTTTCTTATCCTACCATTTTCATTCATATTATAATTTTTTTCTTCGAATTGTTCTTAAATTCACCCTACCCCGACCCTGCCTTAATATTACCCTGCCCATGAGTTACCCTACGGGTAAAGAAAAACTTCGCTACCCTACCAAATATAGTTCATTGGGTCAAGAAAAATGACCTTACTCTACCCTTACCCTACCAGTAGGGTAAGGATTACCCTTATCTTGCCCATTGCCAACCCTTTTCAACCCTAATCCAACCATGCCTACCCAACATAAAAGGCTACAAATGGAAGCATAAATCATTTATATATGTTACATAGCGATTTTATTGACATTAGATAGTGTAGTTACCGGTTAACCGGGCATCACATTGTAGAATTGTCGGAGAGGGAGTCAGAGTTTGGTTTGAGGTAGGGGTGTGCACGATGCGGTTTTAGAGTAAATCCACAACCACACAGCAATAAGCGGTTTGTAAATTTTGTACACCGCATTACAAAAAGTAGAACCAAATATCTGATGCGTCATTTAATTTGACCTCGTGCGGTGTGGTGCGATTTGGTTTAAAATTTGATTTTCGAACAATCACTCTAAAATTTTGATTTATCCTTCACTGAGCAACAACGGTCAACGATCGAGAGATGGTGGCTTGGGAATATAGAAAAGAAATTTCCAATTTTGTTATTATGTTCCATTTTATTGATACATGTTTTAAATAGGGTTTGGTTTTAGGCCCTATGCTTATTTATTTTACTTTTTGTAGTAAATTTAAACTTTTAATTATTTGTGGTGCGGTCCGGTTTAAAGCTGGCGGCTTGAGATGTGAAACCTCTCTGCACCATTATATTCGGTCTCGGTGCTGTTTTTAATAATTTGATTTTTGCTCATAAGCGGTGCGGTATTCGAATGTACTTTTGTGGTGTGGTGCGGACGGATTTTTTATTCTTTGTGATATTTTATGTGGGGTTCGGATGGAGCAGATAAAGAAAAAAAGAAACTTTTTTTTTTGATGAACAAGGAAGAAAATAAACTTTTTTTATGAACAAAGAAGAAAAGAAACCTTAAACAATGTCCAGCGTGATATTAGCACAATAGGAACCGATTTCGTTAAAATACCGAATTCTGTGGAGTCAGTAATCATCGTGGTGTCCAAGTTGGCGTAAATACAAGCTTGATGGTCCACATAGGCCCCAAATGTACCAAGTACTCATTTTCGCAACAAATCGACATCCGTGAAACGATTTGTTGCGAAATGCAACTAACCTACATGGACGAAAACAATACTATTTAAAAGTGAGATAAACTGGTATATCTCATTTTATCGTCTTATCTAAAATAGAATAAACGAGATATGTCAAATTCGTTTGCAGTATTTGAAAATCCCGAAACTCAAAAAAGGACAAAGAAATTAAAGACTTCGGATCAAATAAAAACAAGAATTATTTATAAAAACTAAAAATCTAATTGAATATTGCCACGTGTATCATTCGATCAATTAATTCAGCGCTTTTTGTAAATAAAAAAAAGAAGTTAAAACAGACTTATTTGAAAATACATAACAAATGCGAGGGCATAAACGTCCTAAAAATTATCCAGACTTAACAAATGCATAAGTTAAGTCTGGATATTATCGTGTAATTCTGTTTTTATGTTTGATCATTACCAATTTAAGTATGATCATTACCAATTTAAGTCTAGACATTATCAATTTAAGTCTGATCATTACTAATTTAAGTCTGGTTAGTAATTTAAGTGTGTTTTAAGTCTGGACATTACTAATTTTAGTTGTATATCAATTGAAGTGTATTTTTAAGTCTGGACATTACTATTTAAGTATGGATATTAAGATGCCAGATCTGGTGCAAAGTCCAGATCTGGTGCAAAATAAAAAATCATCAGTACCATCCATTTGCAAAATCATGTGGCTGTAAATTAATGAGAATAAAATAATTAATACAAGAATTTTGAACGTGTATAACTCACTCGAAGGGCATAATTGACCACACAAAAACAAAAAATCCATCTCTCTCTCCTCCCCATGAACAAACCCAGATCTAAAACCCAAATCTGAATCTCTATTGCCATCCATGGATTCCAGCATCGACGTCGGCATCTTCGTCACCAATTTGAGCCACTTCACTCCCGACACCGACGACGCTGCCATGAATTAGGGGTCCGATTCGTTATCCAATGGTGTTCCGATTCATCCAGAATGTTCTTGGCACAACATCACAACATCACAATTCATCCGACGGTGTTCCGATTCAAAAAAGGACGAGCAGAAAAACTTCCGATTCAAAGTAATACATAATTCGTTTCCTGGTCATGACGAACTATAAAATGATTATGACGAACTATAAATAATACTGTCGAATTCGTGTCAAATTTTAGTTTATTTTTGACGAATTATTGCATAATTCGTCGAAGTGCACTACAATTCGTCGAAATCTTGATGAACTATAGCCCAAATTTGACGAACTATGACATAGTTCGTCATAAACAGATTATGACGAATTATAAATAATATTGTCGAATTCGTGTCGAATTTTAGTTTATTTTTGACGAATTATTGCATAATTCGTCGAAAGTGCACTACAATTCGTCGAATTCTTGATGGATTATAGTCCAAATTTGACGAACTATGACATAATTCGTCAAAAGTGGACTATAATTCGTTAAGAATTCGTCCATGTGAAGCTCTTCACCGTGGTCGCGGCTGAGTATCTGATCGTGAAGGGAGGAAGAGTCGCTGGAGTGGTGACGAACTGGGCTCTAGTGTCGATGAATCACGACACGCAGTCGTGCATGGATCCGAATGTGATGGAGGCGAAGGTGGTGGTCAGTTCCGGGGATGAAGGCGCTGGACATGAACGGGGCTGAGGACGCGATCGAGATCGACGGAATCCATGGAGATCTGATCGACGAAATCCATGGAGATAGTTCATCCTCCGATTCATTCATCCATGGAGATCTGATTTTTTTCATCGGGGATAGGAGAGATGGGTGTTTATTAGAATGTGATATACCATATTTGCCCCTATTTACATATCAATTTAAATTAAAAGAGGTTTATTTTCAGTTAATCATATCCATTCAAATATATAATGAAGGGTTGATATTAGTTTGTATTTTTTACAATAATTATCACTTTGCACCTGATCCTAATCCTGGATATCAATTTAAGTGTGTTTTAAAGTTTAGACATTACTAATTTAAGTCTGGACATTATCACTTTAAGCCTTGACAGTATTGAGTCTATTTTTAAGTCTGATCATTACCAAGTTAAGTTTGGACAGTATTAAGTATGTTTGTAAGTTTGGACATTACCAATTTAAGTATGATCATTACCAAGTTAAGTCTTATCATCACCAAGTCTGATCATTACCAAGGTAATTCTGATCATTCCAAGTTAATTCTGATTATTCCTATTTAAGTCTGATCATTCCATGTTAAGTCTGATCATTACTAATTTAAGTCTGGACATTTTCAATTTAAGTCTGATAATTACCAAGTTACGTCTGATCATTACCAATTTAAGTATGTACAATATTGAGTCTGTTTTTAAGTCTTGACATTACCAAGTTAAGTCTGATCATTACCAAGTTAAGTCTAATCATTACCAATTTAAGTCTGGACATTATTGTGTATGTTTGTAAGTCTGGACATTATCAATTTAAGTCTGATCATTACGAAGTTAAGTCTGATCATTCCAAGTTAAGTATGATCATCTAAGTTAAGTATGATCATTCTAATTTAAGTATGATCACTCCAAGTTAAGTCTGATCATTCCAAGTTAAGTTCGATCATGCCAAGTTAAGTCTTGTCATATCAAGTCTGATCATTTTAAGTCCGATCATTGTTAAGTCTGATCGGACTTAACTTGGACATTGTTAAGTCTGATCAGACTTAACTTGGACATTGTTAAGTCTGATTGGACTTAACTTGGACATTATTAAGTTTAATCGGAAATTCGATATAAATGGAATGATTATAATGCCCTCCGTATTATATCCTAGATTTCGACGAAATTGAACACGTGTCAGCTTCAAATTTAATTTTTTAATTTTTATATATAATGATGATTTTTACCTGAACCGTACTAGAAGTTAAAATTCTTAGTTTTTGGAGTCAGCTGCAATAGAAGTTATCAGAAAAATAAAATTAAAAATAATAGTTACAGAAAATTGCTTAAGCTTGAAAAAAGTCGGATCGGCGGCAACATCTGCGTAGTCAGTTGCCACCGAATCCAATCCCATCGTGAAATCCGATTCCATCAATGGCGAAGTCTTCATCCAAACTCGCCCAATACACTTTTCTCCTCAAGCCCCGTTGCTCCACTCCGCCTCTGCTCCACCAAATCATCTCCAGGTCAACCCCACAAAACCCTCATCTCCTCCGCCACTTTCCCTCCACAATGCCCTACTCGACATCGACCCCATCATCCCACATCTCGTCTGCTGTCGGAAAGCAGCTTTCTTTCCCGACAACCCCAAGTTCCAATTTTGGGTCTTTTGCTACTGCGAGGTTGTTAGGGTTTGGTAAGGCGAATGGCGGAGTGGCAGGAGTGAGGCAGTTTTCTTTCAAGGCGTGGAAGATGCCGAGTAATGGCGGAACTCAGTTTGCAAAGAGTGCTGTGGAAAAGCCTGTTAGGGTTTTGCGATCTGCATTTTCGAGATATAAAGAGGCAGTGGGGTTGCAGATTGAGGCGTTCTGGAAGAATAATTATATGGTTCTGCTTGGAGTTGCTGGAGTTGTGATGTGTGCTCTGTTGTGGAGGCTCATGTTTGGGATTGCAACAACATTTGTCGGATTGTCTGAAGGCATGGCCAAGTATGGGTTCTTAGCTCTATCCACTGCTGTTGTTGCCTTTACTGTAAGTGTTCTTACTGTGATGTAATCGTTTTCACATTTAGGGATTTGAGTTGATTTTGGATCCGTGTAATTGTTGATTCAAGTTGGATGGAGTGTTGGGGATATAAGTCATTGTAAAGTCTTAAACGGATGCTAGCTTTGCATCAGCATGATGTAAATGTTTGATGATAGTATCAGAGTCTCCCTCTGCCATTTCAGTTTTTGTTTTCTAGTATTTAGCGTGGAGCTAATAATATTGGTATCTTGTTATGATTGCGGGAATGGTGTGATTTGAGATGCGCAGCTTAAGATGTTGGTATCTTGTTTATTGATTATTCTCAGTGTTATTGTTGATTCGGAAACGAGACTTTGGGCATTATATGGAGTATTGGGGCTAAGGTGATCAGAATGTTGTGTAATATATGTGTAGTCTTAAGCTGATGTCAGCTTTGTGTTCATGCAACAGGCGTAAATGTATTCATTTGAACATTGTATCAGCAATGCCACTCTGACATTTTAATTTTCGTTATCTACTTTAAGTGTTGAAGTTACAATTGCAGTAATGATGTGTTTGGAGATGTGGAGGATAGGATGTTGGTATCAGTGGTTTGTTTATTGATTTTGTTGATTTTGGCTTTTGTTTGTAGGGTTTGTATATAAAGTCAAGGTTGTCGATTAATCCGGATAGAGTCTATAGAATGGCTATGCGGAAGTTGAATACGGATGCTGGTATTCTTGAGGTTATGGGTGCCCCTTTGACAGGAACAGACCTCAGAGCGTATGTTATGTCGGGTGGGGGTGTCAGGCTTAAGAACTTCAAACCAGCTCGTAGGAGCAAGCGTTGTTTTCTCATTTTCCCAATACGCGGCTCTGAGAGGAAAGGTCTTGTAAGCGTTGAAGTCAAGAAGCGTAAAGGAGAGGTTGGTCATACACATTTATTTCTTACTCACCCCTTGCGGTTCCGCAGGCTGCTATTGTTCATGTTTTAGTAATGCATATGCCCGACAATAATTTTCTAGTATCATTTGGCAATTTGTTTGAATTGATTTGTTGTTAATAAAATTAATAGGACAAATTGTATAGTAGTCTTGGAAAGGTTTGTAATTTTCATCCATGCTTTTTTTTTCAGTACGATATGAAGCTACTGGCAATTGATATACCTATGGCAGGAGGGCCAGAGCAGCGCTTATACCTGATTGGCGACGAAGAAGAATACAAAGTTGGTGGTGGACTTATAGCTGAACTTAGAGATCCAGTGGTAAAAGCTATGGCTGCAGCTAAGGAGTTTGAAGCTCTTGACCAACAAGAAGACAAAGAGGATGCTGAAAGAGAACTCCAAGAAGCAGAAAGAAAGCAAAGGGAAAACATTGAAAAGCTTGAGAAAAGCAGCCAATAGTAACTTCCAAATAACTTCATAGACGCTGAGGCTTGGACTTTATAACATGCGGCAATTAAGGATGTATGGTTAATTGCTTAACGTTTCGATTTGGTTTACATGTAAAATAATATTACCGGCAATGTTCAAAATTGCCAGTAAAAAACAACAGGGTAAATTGAGTATCAACAGATTTTCTTACATTAATATATTGAATTTGTATTGAGGTTCATGAAAAAAATTTCCAATTTAAGCAAAATTCAAATTTGCTTTCCATTTTTACACCCTCTTCAAATTCAATTTCCAAAATACACAACATTCTTTAGGCGTCGTTTCTAAGGGCGCCTAACACATTAAGCGCCGTTATTAACATCGCCTAATGTCCAGTGTCCTGTTTATCTCAATAACATGCTGAGTCATTAGCATACGTGGCAACTTTGACTCAAAGTGTCCTGTACATCGCCAGCAAAGCGCTTCTAGTGGCAGCGCCTAGTGAAGTTCCACCACTCAATGCTATGCATGGTTTCATAATGAGTCTCAGACGAGAGTGAGTTAGCCTGGTGGTAGGCACTCACCATCTAAAACCAAAGGTTTCGGGTTCGAGTCACCCTAGGGCAAAATCCCTTAATAATAAAAAAAAACTTGGCCTAGAGGATGCAGTCACTGCCTTTGTCATCTCCTCTGCCTCAGCGGCTAGTAAGGGCATGATGAGGTGTCAGTTCATGTCATCCTTTCACTTTCAGACTGTACTGTATTTTCTGGGACGCTTTGTTTGCCACGTCCCAACAATTTGCTGGTTACAGGTAAACAAGGTTAAACCATGTATATACCTGTTGAAAACAATGCAGGTCACTGTCCTATGAATTTGTTTGCTGCAGCTGAAATTTTGAGGTTTAATACAAAGCACTGAGATTTTTTTATTTTTAGAAAGAGTTGATTATTCTAATTAAAGGGTTATGCTGAATAGTTGAAAAATATTTTTTCGACAGGTTCAAGGGAATTTCTTGTGATTTGCAGGTACTTACTAGGTAGATTAATCTGAATATTGTTGCAGATGGCGGAGAATAACAGTAAGAATCCAAGAAATCCCTGAGATTTATTGTCTGAAGTAATTATCAGCTCTGAGTTATTGTATGATAAATAATGTTGGCATAGCCCTGTTGTTTTGCAAATCATTTTAACAGAGAAATAAATTTTTTTTGTTCCTTTTGCAGCCATGGCTGGAGAAGGCCAAGCAGTGTTTTCAGCACTTGACAATGCCAAGACCCAGCTCTACCATTTCAAGGCTATAGTGATAGCAGGGATGGGTTTCTTCACCGACGCATATGATCTCTTCTGCATCACGGCCGTTACAAAGCTTTTAGGCCGTCTGTACTACTATGACCCTGCAAAGCCTGGTCCAGGGACACTCCCTGATAATGTAAATAATGCCATCACTGGTGTGGCCTTGTTTGGGACGCTTGCTGGCCAGCTCTTCTTTGGTTGGCTTGGAGACAAGCTTGGGCGCAAAACAGTGTATGGAATTACATTAGTTACGATGGTTGGTTGTGCTGTGGCCTCAGGCCTGTCTTTTGGCTCCACGGCGCAGAGTGTGATCACTACCCTTTGCTTCTTCCGGTTCTGGCTTGGGTTTGGGATAGGAGGTGACTACCCTTTATCCGCTGTGATCATGGCAGAATATGCTAATCAGAAGACTAGAGGTGCGTTCATAGCTGCAGTTTTCGCTATGCAGGGAGTTGGGATACTTTTTGCTGGTGCTGTGGCCATGATAGTCTCCAAGCTGTTCCTGCTCGCATACCCTGCTGACATATTTTCCGTCAGTAAAGGCCTGTCCACACAGCCTCAGGGGGACTTTGTGTGGCGAATTGTTCTAATGTTCGGTGCAGTCCCAGCAGCGCTGACATATTACTGGCGGATGAAAATGCCCGAAACAGCTAGGTACACTGCCCTTGTCCAAGGAAATGCGCTAAAGGCCGCAGCAGACATGGCTAAAGTCCTGGAAACGGATATCTCTGTCAAACCCTCAACAATTGCACCATCCATGCCCAGTGGTCAGTACAAACTCTTCTCGAAGGAGTTCTTTAGCCGCCACGGGCGCCATCTCCTCGGAACAACCACTACATGGTTCTTGCTGGACGTCGCCTTTTATAGTCTCCAACTGACCCAGAAGGACATGTACCCGGCTATTGGTATCCTCTACAAAGCCTCAGCCATGAATGCAATCGAAGAAGTGTACAGACTCTCCAAAGCCATGTTGCTAGTGGCGCTTTTCGGGACAGTCCCAGGATACTGGTTCACGGTGTTCCTAATAGACAGAATCGGGCGGTTCAAAATCCAGCTGGGTGGATTCCTCCTCATGTCCATTTTGATGGCGATCATGGGATTCCAGTACGTAGAGCTCAGAGGAGAAAGCAGTAAGTGTGACTCGAGTTCTAAAAAACAGTTCTGTGGAGGCAAACCCTTTCCGTTCGCCGTACTGTATGGATTAACGTTGTTCTTCGCTAACTTTGGACCCAACAGTACGACGTTCATCGTACCAGCTGAAATCTTCCCTGCAAGGTTCCGGTCGACTTGTCATGGAATCTCAGCAGCTGCAGGTAAGGCCGGGGCCATCATTGGCGCATTTGTCATACAAAACTACACTCACAACCCTAATGGAAACGGAATCAAGAAGGCCATCATTGTGCTCTCCGTGGTGAACTTGGTCGGGTTCTTGTTTACTTTCTTGGTGCCGGAAACGAAGGGGCGGTCGCTGGAGGAAATTTCTGGGGAGGACAAGGATTTCGCTCCTGGTGTAGTTGCAGATGGCAACCATAAAAGTTCTGAAAGTGAAATGGTCTGAAACTTTGGTGATTAGTTTCTGAAACTCTTTTGTTCTTGTAATAAAGTTGGAGTGAAAAATAAACTAAAGGTTTTTTTATGGAAAATAAAAAAAAGGTTTTTTTTTGGTAAATAAAAAAAAGGGTTTTCTTGTTGCTCAACTTTGACATGTTTAGGCGAAAGACGTGTTGGTTGAGTTGGCTTGATGACAGTTGTATTTTGTATAGTCAAAAACAATTTATAGATGAACCGGTTAGACCGGTGTCGAACCCAAAGGAGCAATATGATTATGCGCTAGGAGAATCAAGTTTTCAACTTAGCTATTTCTTCAAATTGATTATGAGATGGTTTCCAATTTAAAACTAACAATTAAATGGTTTCAAGGGGGTTTTAATTCAATTCAAAGAGAGTTTCAAGGGGTTACTTGACAAGCGTATTTTTAACCCTTTATAGTCGTCAAGTTATGAGTTTTAGGGGTCAAGTTGCAGTCAAACAAAATTTACAATCTTGGTAAGCCAAGGGTCGATCCATGGAACAGACGCGTGTGAATACTAGTTAACAGTTGACCTATTTAGCTATCCCAAATTATCGAAAGGTTTTGTTGTGATGTAAATTGCAGAAATTATATAACAGAAAAATAATGGTTGTGACTTTATCAGAGAAAGAATTCCAGAATCATACTTCACCCGTGCCAACCCTACTAATCATGCAATCATGTCACGTAAATTATTCATGCTAACGAATATTGAAATAAACCGAAATAACACTAGACAAGCCGCCCATCCACGGATCATTGTCTAGATTAATCTCAATCGTTGAACGCCGCCCATCCACGGTTTATCAACGATCTCTATTATAAAGCCTAGGGTTTTTCCAGACAAAACTCAACTTTCCTATTAATTCATGTACTACCATTGTAGCTACCATGACTTAACATCAATTTCATGCAATCCGGTTAATACCTGGGACCCATCCATCTTATGGTAATTAACCTAAATATGTTCTAGCATGCAAACATCCCATTCAATGAAAAACTTGCAAGAACGATAAAATTAAGCACAATGAAATTGAATAGTCGAATCGCATAAATAAAAACGTTAATTGATCACATGAGAGTTGGATACAAGGCACGTGATGGACCATAATTATACGAATCAAAAACACAGTAAAACCCACCAAATTAGACTGTTGGTCTATTTAACTTCTGCTTGTTAGTCCCGATTTATTTCTACAGGGTATTTTGGCGCTTAGAGAGAAAACACGCTAAGGAGAGGATTTTACGCTGAAAAGATATTAAGAGTCAATCCAAGGTCAAGATCAGACGCTGAACGAAGAAATCTCAAGATCCTGACGTAGGAATTACTCAAATCAAATCCGACCGAGGAACAATCAAAGTCAGACCGGAGCGAAATTGGACTGATAGTTTTGTGAAAAGACTGCACAAAAACTGTCAAAATGCACTCATGGACCAAGGTGACCGGCCACCTTGCTTGGAGGTGGCCAAAGCCACCCTTCTCCTCCCCTTGCAACCGGCTACCGGTGGCCCAAAGCTCCCCCCAACCGGCGGCTTTTCCTCCCCCCATGTGGCACCTCCTCCTTCCTCCTCCATGGATGGCTTGCCACATGCATCCATCTTAACCCTCCATTCTCCTCCCCTTAGCCTATAAAAGGAGAGCTCCTCCTCCTCAATTGTATCATCCCAAAATCAACATTTCACTTCTCTCTCTAAGTTTGTTACATTGTAAGTTCGGTTTATGAAATAATACTCTTGTTGGTTCTTGAGTATTATAACGGTTTGAAATTATAATACTCCTGTCGGTTCTTGAGTATTATAATACTGTAGAGAATACTCCTGTTGGTTCTTGAGTATTCAGTAGGAATTAGGAATACTCCTGTTGGTTCTTGAGTATTCCACCCCTTCTCCTCTTACTGTTTTCAAAACCCCCCGAGTATTTAGCTATGGTATCCACCTCTATGGATATTCGTAGCTAAACTCTTTATTCGGTTAAAGGGGCGTACTTGTATTATAAAATGTTTTAATTCTTTTAATTTCTTTTCTCTGTGTTCAAAACTTGTTCTATGTGCCATATATTAGATCAGAACTTCCAAGGTTGAGTGGATGCTTGAAATGGCAAAGCTCTTCCGTGGAAGTTCGCAAACATACTCGGGTAAGTGGATGCTTGAAATGGCAAAGCTTATCTGAGGAGTTTGATCTCTCTCAAACACCATTTTGGGTAAATCGGAAAAGACAACCCAAAATGGATGCACATAGGCTAGTATACCTTGAAATGGGGTGCTAGTCTAAGTAGAACAAGGGCTTTACGTTTTTTGGAAAAGATTAGACAGTGTTGCAAGTCGAGTGCTTGAAATGGCCTTGATTCACTTTCAAACACTTTTGCAAAAGACTAGACAGTGTGGCAAATCGAGCGCCGGAAAAGGCCTTGATACACGTTTGAATACTTATAAGGGTTACTAAAACAATAAACAGGCTATGATACAAGGCCCCTGAAACCGAATGTTTTCCTTGAATTACAAAACCCCCTGTATTTACTTTTACGAATCGCTCGATCAACTGCAACCATCAACCGCTCATCTACCGGAGGACTTGACAATCACGCATCACCCACTGTAAGTCTTCTTTGTATTTTCAGTATTTACTTTTCCTGTCATTTACTTTTCCGCATAAAAAACCAAAAACAACCAAAAAAAGGTTACTAAATTACTCGCGCTAAAATCTCAACCCAAAAAACACGCTCCCTCTTTGTACAAATCCCTTAAAGAACAACGTATCCCCCTAATTCCCTTGGGTTCGACCCCTACTTACCACTTGCTACCCAGTAGTAAAGTTGCGAGTAGCGGAAATTATAAATTTATTTTGCACAGAGAACATTGCACCTTAACGACAGTGCAGTGCGCTCCGTCAAAATTGGCGCCGTTGCCGGGGAATTAGCCATCGGATAAGTTCTTTAAATCAATACGCGCTCAAAACAACCATGTCTCGCGAAGGAAGCCACCATGACTACCAAGATGACGACGAGATGAACCTGTACGATCGAATCAATGAGGTGCCACTTCCATTTATGGATGATCCGGAGCAACTCATCCGAAGCAGACGAGCTCGTGATAGGGAAGCCATCAGAAGAAACCAAGAACCACCCGAGGACCGGAATGCAGCTGGTCCAGTACGACAACCCCCTAGATATCCACCACCCCCGCAACCTAGACAAGTGCCGGGACGAGAACCCGCTTTCGATGACTACTACGGAGATAACAACTACCGCGAACCTACATTGGGAGAGCTCTCGGCACCAGATTTCAGAGTTCAGCCGTCGTGTATCTATGAAGGCCCGGAGCTAGAAAACATTGTCATCAACACTTCAGTGGCCCACAACTTGCCAAAATTCTCAGGAACTCGTGGAGAATCAGCAATGACTCATCTCCAGCGCTTACATGGGATTTGCCAAAACCTCAAACCGAATGGCGTAAACGTAGACGACTTTAAGTTAAAGGCGTTCTATTTTTCCCTCATTGACGCGGCAAACGACTTGTTTCTTTCATTGCCTTCCGGAAGCATCAGAACATGGGCTCAGATGCAAAAAAAGTTCTTAGACAAATATTACCCAGCAGGAAGAGCGATGCAAGTAAGGAGGCAACTGCAGGACATCAGGCAAGGACCCAACGAAACCATGTACGATTACCTGGAAAAATTCAACCGCCTGGAGAGAAGCTGCTGTACCCTTGGACTGCACGAGAAACTCACCGTCGAGTATCTCATTAACGGATTAAGACCCTTAGACAAAATGCTCCTGGATGCCTCAGCTGGAGGGTCCATGATGAATCTATCATTAAGTGGCATAAGGGATCTTATCACCAACGTTGCTGAGAATGCCCGATTCAGAGAAGAGACAACTCAGCAGGAAGAATTCTCCCGGACAAAAAATGTGGCAAAAGCGGAAACGTCGATGAGCTCTATGCCTGAAGAGATGAAGCAGCTAAAGGAGATGATGATTCAAATCCTACGAAGGCAGCCAGTTCCGGTAAAACCTTGCGAGTTCTGTGGTTCTACAAACCACAAAACTGACGCATGTCCAACATTAATAGAAGAGGAACCGGCAGAAGTGAATGCAGTGGGAGGATACCAAGGATACAACAACAACAAAAATGACAGAGCCGGACAAAATAGACAGTATGGTCAAGCAACCAACCCGAGCTGGCGTAACAATAACTATTCTCAGAAGGATGCACAACCAGCTGTCCCTCAACTAGCTCAGTCATTCTACCAACCCCCCACCGGCAGTATAACCTGAACGCTTCATCAGCAGGCCAATATCAGCAAAGAGGACCAAATCAGTACCAAACTGGCCCGCATAATCAGCAAGAACCAACCAAGTCGCTTGATGACATGATGAAGGAGCTCGCAGGAAGCATAAGTCAATTGGGTACTTCGCTACACCAATACCAGTCAAAAACTGACAGGGCAATTTCAGAATTAACCAAACAAATGTCCCATCTCGCCACAGCAATGTCAACACTCACTAATGAGCCTGGCAGACTTCCTTCACAAACCATCCAAAACCCAAAGGCGAATCTTAGCATGATAAAGAGGTCAAACGAAAAGGCGTTACTGGGAGAAGTAGCACGATCCCCAACGTACAAACTTACAAATAAGCACTTCACCCGTAGGCGTCGTCCTGACTGGAATCAAGAGGAAGACCGACCCAATGATGACAAAACATGGGTCACGCATGCTGACAATGGACGATATGCATTTACCGTTTGCATAACACCACCACCAGTCATACACTCTGACATACCAGCATCTGGATGGGATGACACTGACAATTTAAGGTGGAACTCCCCAACTAATATTTATGCTTCGAAGCAAAATATTAAGGGATCCGATTATACAAATCCTAAGCCAAGGAACGGGCAGAATGGCCCGATAATAGAAAGAGCCCTCACTTCAGATCATGAACCACAACCAGAAAGAGATAAAGACCCAGGGGCCTTCACAGTCACCTGCAGTATTGGTGAAGCACAGATTCATAAGTGCTTAGTCGATCTTGGAGCTGCTGTCAACGCCATGCCCTCCTCCTTATATTACTTGTTAGGACTTGGTCCATTAAAACCACCCAGGTCAAATATCGAGCTAGGAGATAAATCGTGCATCCGTCCGATTGGAGTACTAGAAGATGTAATACTCCATGTGGGAGAGCTCGTCATTGCTGCAGACTTCTATGTGATACAAACGGGAGAGACCAGCGAAGACGACCCTCCAACAATAATCTTGGGACGACCATTCCTCTACGCTACTAAGGCAAGGATCGATGTGGGCAAGGGCTCATTATCGCTTAAGTTCGGCGGCAAAATTGCATATTTCTACATTGAAAATAGCCGCACGGATGCGAAGAAACCACCAGATATAATACCTATCTCAGATCGCGGTACGCAGATTTCCGACCTGCCAAAAGAGACCGAAAAAGTAACAAGACCAGCAGCTATGGTCAAAGGTCCCTCACCTTCTCAAAGACGTTGGAAGGAGACATCACCAGAACAACGGGAACGGGGTCCAAGCACATCTGCTCACAAGAAATCGGGTAAAGGCAAGGCAAGAAGCAAAACAGGAACAGTGGCAAAATTCGACCTAAGCCACCCATGGGATCCCAACCAGTGATCCAGGAATGAGGTACTGTCGAGCCAACGACGTTAAACAAGTGCACTGGTCGGGATGTAACCCGACACTATCTTACTTTCCGCACTTTAATTTTCTATCTTTTATTTTCTGTATTTTACTTTTTCAATAAGTCGCTCTCACCCACTTGGTGCATAGAAGATTTGACTATTCAGGAATCGGACTTGGGTGCAACATTAAGCCAGTCAGGGCTAAGCTAAGAGTTCAAGGCCCCAGCCGAACTCCCTCGATTATCCAGCCTCGTGCCATGTCGTTCACTCGACACCTTAAAGGGAGTTCTGTTCTTCCCTTTTCCTTAATATCATTTCCTTCTCGTAATTGTCTGCTTGTATGGCTTTTGAACTAAGTAGTGCTGAAAGGCACGACTTCGTTCAAAAGTGTGGGGTGAGAACCGCATGTGTACATAAATAAATAACATGTTTTTCTTTTTTAATGTATCTTTTTGAAAATATGAACTTAAGAATGTGAAAAAGATAGACCGAAATTCATTCATTTACCTTGTGAAAATTCAACTGTCTAAAAACTTAGAACGTAACTTCTCATTTGTCCCTTTGTGCTGAGATAAACTAGGGATGTGGAGTTGATAGAAATGCCCAAGAGAGGCTTGGCAAGCAATCGAAGGACTGAATTTCACTATATGGTTTACGAAGTCAGTGGAGGCTGCACTTCGGGTTTTTCAGTTGAGTCAAGAGTCAGCTCCGCCATGCAGTGTTTATGCATAAAAAATGAAGAAGGCGAGGACGGGAATCAGACCGTCCTCTCTCTAGTCAAAGTAGCCGAGAAAATAGATGAGCGACCCTCATCTTGACCCGCGCGAAACGACAAGGATGAGAGGAGCGGGGAGGTATTTCCATAGGCTTGCGGGCGATGATTGGACCTCCCAAAAAAGGCGCAAAAGAATGGACTAGCAAGTCACAAAGAAGCAAAAGCTCGAAGAAGCAAATCAAGAGGCCAAAGGCCCAAAATTGTGAAGGTTTTAACCGAACAAAAGTGAAGTACTCAAAGCGTCAAATCAAAGGCCAAAGGCCGATTCACTACAAAAAAGCAGTCCCTCGCCAAAAAAGAAAGAAATCAAAAAAGGCCCAACTCAACTGTGAAACCCGAATCGAATCACGTGCTAGAGAAAGCTACAAGGAAACCATATAGTGCGAGACAGTCCCGAGGTTGCAGTCCAGGAGCCTAAAAAGGGCTATCTCCCGAAACATCCAGAATAATTTGCATCTCGGTACGAAGGTACAAGTATCAAGTTTCTTCTATTTATTTACACAGTTCAATTTGGTAATAAGTAAGTAATGCATGAATTAGGATAAATCGAGTCCCACAGTCTAATTTTCATATTTTAAAACCAAACTTAGAGTACCGCCGTTTAATAGCATTGTTCGGGACGAACAACTAAAAGTGTGGGGTGATCTGATGGACCATAATTATACGAATCAAAAACACAGTAAAACCCACCAAATTAGACTGTTGGTCTATTTAACTTCTGCTTGTTAGTCCCGATTTATTTCTACAGGGTATTTTGACGCTTAGAGAGAAAACACGCTAAGGAGAGGATTTTACGCTGAAAAGATATTAAGAGTCAATCCAAGGTCAAGATCAGACGCTGAACGAAGAAATCTCAAGATCCTGACGTAGGAATTACTCAAATCAAATCCAACCGAGGAACAATCAAAGTCAGACCGGAGCGAAATTGGACTGATAGTTTTGTGAAAAGACTGCACAAAAACTGTCAAAATGCACTCATGGACCAAGGTGACCGGCCACCTTGCTTGGAGGTGGCCAAAGCCACCCTTCTCCTCCCCTTGCAACCGGCTACCGGTGGCCCAAAGCTCCCCCCAACCGGCGGCTTTTCTTCCCCCCATGTGGCACCTCCTCCTTCCTCCTCCATGGATGGCTTGCCACATGCATCCATCTTAGCCCTCCATTCTCCTCCCCTTAGCCTATAAAAGGAGAGCTCCTCCTCCTCAATTGTATCATCCCAAAATCAACATTTCACTTCTCTCTCTAAGTTTGTTACTTTGTAAGTTTGGTTTATGAAATAATACTCTTGTTGGTTCTTGAGTATTATAACGGTTTGAAATTATAATACTTCTGTCGGTTCTTGAGTATTATAATACTGTAGAGAATACTCCTGTTGGTTCTTGAGTATTCAGTAGGAATTAGGAATACTCCTGTTGGTTCTTGAGTATTCCACCCCTTCTCCTCTTACTGTTTTCAAAAACCCCCGAGTATTTAGCTATGGTATCCACCTCTATGGATATTCGTAGCTAAACTCTTTATTCGGTTAAAGGGGCGTACTTGTATTATAAAATGTTTTAATTCTTTTAATTTCTTTTCTCTGTATTCAAAACTTGTTCTATGTGCCATATATTAGATCAGAACTTCCAAGGTTGAGTGGATGCTTGAAATGGCAAAGCTCTTCCGTGGAAGTTCGCAAACATACTCGGGTAAGTGGATGCTTGAAATGGCAAAGCTTATCTGAGGAGTTTGATCTCTCTCAAACACCATTTTGGGTAAATCGGAAAAGACAACCCAAAATGGATGCACATAGGCTAGTATACCTTGAAATGGGGTGCTAGTCTAAGTAGAACAAGGGCTTTACGTTTTTTGCAAAAGATTAGACAGTGTTGCAAGTCGAGTGCTTGAAATGGCCTTGATTCACTTTCGAACACTTTTGCAAAAGACTAGACAGTGTGGCAAATCGAGCGCCGGAAAAGGCCTTGATACACGTTTGAATACTTAGAAGGGTTACTAAAACAATAAACAGGCTATGATACAAGGCTCCTGAAACCGAATGTTTTCCTTGAATTACAAAACCCCCTGTATTTACTTTGACGAATCGCTCGATCAACTGCAACCATCAACCGCTCATCTACCGGAGGACTTGACAATCACGCATCACCCGCTGTAAGTCTTCTTTGTATTTTCAATATTTACTTTTCCTGTCATTTACTTTTCCGCATAAAAAACCAAAAACAACAAAAAAAAGGTTACTAAATTACTCGCGCTAAAATCTCAACCCAAAAAACACGCTCCCTCGCTGTACAAATCCCTTAAAGAACAACGTATCCCCCTAATTCCCTTGGGTTCGACCCCTACTTACCACTTGCTACCCAGTAGTAAAGTTGCGAGTAGCGGAAATTATAAATTTATTTTGCACAGAGAACATTGCACCTTAACGACACTGCAGTGCGCTCCGTCAGCACGTGATCCGTAGGATCCCATATTAAAAAGACTACTCACTACTCATGGTAAGTTAACCAAAAGTAGTGTTGATAAAGAGATTAAGGACGAGGAAACCGTAATGACGCGGGAGCTCGTTGATCTCTCGAGATGAACTCTGTCTTCTCTCCCAAGTTAGGGGTTTCTTCTCCAAATAGGCACACGAAACTCTTTCTGGTCGTTGCTTTTTTATAGCCCAAAAGTCGATCAATTTCCAAATAGGCCCAAAAACTCCCAAAAATGAATTACGAATTTCTGATAATTATGCCCAATGGTGCCGTGACTACCGTGACATTTAGACATGTCACTGCAGGGGCAAAACACACTGAGCCATATGGGTGCCGTGGCTACCGTGACATTTAGACATGTCACGGCAGTCACGACCCTGCCTTAAATTGCAAGTTTCCTTCTGTGTGAAAATCCTACCGTGACTACCGTGACACTAATGAGATGTCACGGCGGTCACGGCCCATTGCTAGTGCAGAGGTCTTTTTCGACCTTTTCCGTTGATCTTTTTCGTTCTTTCGACACTCCGGGTCCAAGAAACGATGATCTGTCTTTTTAACCTGAAACACTGGAGAAAAACATCAAATAGAGGCAATTTGTCGAGAGAACGAGTGTTATCCTTCATCGAATGTAGTGGATAATTTGCCAAAATATGGATTGATCAAAACACTCCACACTTAGGATTTGTTCATCCCGAACAAATGTCGACGAATGACAGAATAAATATGCAAGTGAATATCATGCTCAACAACCATACGTTCCTAAGCTACCCACTCAAGTGTCATGTGATCAAACCTAACTAAAATGAAAACAAAAAGATAACTCACTGTCGTAGAGGACACAAATGCATTTAGCATATGCATCAAGCCTTTAAACCTCTAGGCTGCTGATGGATGCACAGTCGTTATGTGCAAACATCAAGAATAAATTTATAATAGTCCGCTACTCGCAACTATACTACTGGGTAGTAAGTGGTAAGTAGGGGTCGAACCCAAGGGAATCAGGGGAATAGATGTTCTTTGAGGGGGTTGTCCAGCGAGAGAGCGTGTTTTAGGTCGGTTGGTTGGTTTTAAAGCTACCAGCTAAGTGATTGATTGATTGATTGGTTGGTTGGTTGGTTTTAGTACTTGAAAGTAAATTGTAATTTATAATTAAAGGAAAGCGTTCGGTTTCAGGGGCCTTGTATTATATCCTGTTCATCATTGACTTTTAGTGACTCTACTAAGTATTCAAACGGTGTATCAAGGCCATTCCAAGCACTCGATTTGCGTACACTGTCTAGCCTATTCCAAGGACGTAGAGCACTTATTCTATTTAGACTAATACTCCATTCCCGGTTATATTAGCCTATGTGCATCCATTTGATCAATCATTCCCGATCAACCAAATGGTGTTTAAGATAAGTCAAACTTCTCAGATAAGCTTTGCCATTCCAAGCATCCACTTATCCGTACAAGTTTACGAACCCCGCTGTAGAGTTTTGCCATTCCAAGCATCCACTCTACCTTGGACGTTCTAACCGAATATATGGCACATAGAATAAGTTTTGAATACTAAGGAGAGACGCTAAGTTAATAGTCTAAAACATTTTATAATACAAGTGCGCCCCTTAGACCGAACTACTAGTTTAGCTACTATTCATCGCGCTAAACATTATAACTAAGGAAATAAAAACAGTTGAATAAATACTAGAAATAATACTTACAACCGTTGAAGCGCCAAGGGAGCTATCCTTTATTTCCAAAGCCAAACTTACAATTACATAACTTTTAGAGAGAGAAGTGAATTGCTTATGGATGATGATTGATGATACAAATGAGGGGAGGAGCTCCTCCTTATATAGCCATGAGAGGAGGAGGAGATGGCGTCAAGTGTCCCATGGTGATTGGAGGAGAAAATGGATGGATGAGATGGCCAACACATGGAGGAAGGAGAGGAGGAGCAAGGAGGAGCCGCCACCTATGGAGGAGCAAAAGCCGCCGGTCACCATGTGTGGAGGAGCCGCCGGTTGCCGGTGGTGGAGGGAGGAGGAGGGGTGGCTTTGGCCACCTCTTGCCTAAGTGGCCGGTCACTTTGCCCAAGTGTGAGTTTTGTACAGTTTTGTGCAGTCTTTTCACAAAACTGTCAGTGTGTTTCTTTCCCGGGCTGTCTTGATTCCTCTCCTGATTCTTCTGATTAATTTGTTATGAGTGATTCAACGTCAGGATCCTTAATATTTCTTCAGTCGGCATATGATCTTGACCTTGGATTGACTCGTAACATCTTTTCTGCTTTAAAAGCTCCTCTTTAGTGTGTATTCTCTCTAAGCTCTGAAATACCCTGCAAAAATATATCTGAACTAACAAGCAAAAGTTAAATAGACAAAATGTCTAATTAAGGGGGTTATACTGTGTTTATGATTCGTATAATTTTGGTCCATCAGATCACCCCACACTTTTAGTTGTTCATCCCGAACAATGCTATTAAAGGGCTGTACTATAAGTTGGCTTTGAAATATGAAAATTAGACTGTGTTACTCGATCTATCCTAATTCATGCATTGCTTACTTATTACCAAATTAAACTGCGTAAATAAATAGAAGAAACTTAATACTTGTACCTCCGTGCTGAGATGCAAATTATATTGGATAACTCGGGAGATAGCCCTTTTTAGGCTCCTGGACTGCAATCTCGGGATCGTCTCGCACTATATGGTTTTCTGGTAGCTTTCTCTAGCACGTGATTCGGTTCGGGTTTCAATGGTTTGAGTACTTTTGATTTCTTTCTTTTTTGGCGAGGGACTGCTTTTGTAGTGAATTGGCCTTTGGCCTTTTATTTGACTTTTTGAGTTCTTCACTTTTTGTTCGGTTAAAACCTTCACAATTTTGGGCCTTTGGCCTCTTGATTTGCTTCTTCGAGCTTTTCGCCTTTTTGTGGCTTTGCTAGTCCATTTTCTCAAGCTTTTTTGGGAGGTCCAATCATCGCCCGCAAGCCTATGGAAATACCTCCCCGCTCCTCTCGTTTTTTCCGTTTCGCGCGGGTCAAGGTGAGGGTCGCTCATCTATTTTCTCGGCTACTTTGACTGTCGTTTCGCGCGGGTCAAGATGAGGGTCGCTCATCTATTTTCTCGGCTACTTTGACCGGAGATAGAACGGTCTGATTCCCGTCCTCGCCTTTTGCATAAACATTGCATGGCGGGGATGACTTCAATCTTCATTGAAAACCCGAAGTGCAGCCTCCACTGACTTCGAAAACCATATAGTTTGATCTGATCCTTTGATTACTTGCCAAGCCTCTCTAGGGCAGTTTATGTCAACTCCACGTCCCTAGTTATCTCAGCACAAAGGACAAATGGAAAGTTACATTCTAAGTTTTTAAACAGTTTGAATTTTCACAAGGTTAATGCATGAATTATGATTTATCTTTTTCACATTCTTAAGTTCATATTTTCAAAAAGATACTATTACTAAAAAAGAAAAACAGCTGCATGTTATTTATGTACACAGGTGGTTCTCACCCCCCACTTTTGAACGAAGGCGTGCCTTAGTTCAAAAGTCATGCAAGCTTAAAACTAAATACTGAATTTAAATGACAGAAATTAAAGTGCGGAAAAGTAAGATAGTGTCGGGTTACCTCCCGACCAGTGCACTTGTTTAACGTCGTTGGCTCGACAGTACCTCGTTGTGGATTACTAGTTTGGGTCCCATGGGTGGCTCAAGTCAAACTTCGCCACCGTTCCAGTGTTGCTTCTTCCTGACTTCTTGCCGGATGTTGTGTTCGGGTCAGGACTCCTTTGTTTCGGGATTTTTTCCTTCCAATACCCCGGAGGGGATGAGGGACCTTTCACTACTAGCCTTTTGAAGTTTTTGTATTTGGGACTGCCTAGTCCAGTTGCGGCATAGCAATGCTCTATCGAGGGGTCATTCTGCAGAGGTTCTTTTCCCATCCTCCTTTGAGCTTCTTCATTGATCGCACAGTTCGCAGCGACTTGCTCATTGATTAAGGGGAAAAGTCGGGAAGGCCTCATGAGGCTTGGTTCTACCTCGTTATGTTGGTTCGTGAGGAACTGATCGTAGATAGTTTCAGCTGCCTGGGTAATGATAGTCGGGTATGGCTTGGGCAGCTCAACAGTGGTGTTCTGGACTCCTACTTCGTTGCTTCCGGTGCTTTCCATGTCTGATTCTTCAGACGGTTCAGGAGTCTCTTCCGACGGTTCGGTGGTTTCTTCTTCATCAGCCTCAGGGTCAGCTTCTTCTGTCTGCATTTCCTCGTCAGTTTGGGGTACTCGTCTTGTGGCAGCGGCCAGGCCGATTATAAGGTACCACATGTCTGCAATGGTGAAGTTTGTGGCAGACCTTCTCATAGCTTCGTTAACTCTTCCCAGCTCTTCGGCCCTCATCCCACGAAGAAATTTTTGGAGAAGAACTTTCTTTGTAAATCCATGGTGCGGGCAGCTTGAGACGATGGCATCGTAGTTCATGTAGTATTCGTCCAAAGTCTCATCCCGGGATTGATGAAGGCACATGATCTTCTCACGGGTTTCTTGGCGTGAAGATGGTGGGGAGAATTCTTTCAGGAACGGAACGCAGAGGTCTACGAAACGTTCTGCACTGCAAGCGGTGGATGTGTAGTACCATATCGTGGCGAAGTCGGTTAGAGAGAATTTGAAGTATTTCAGCTTAAATTCCTCTAATACTTTGTTCTCAGGTTTGATGTGGTGGCAGACGTGGTGGAAGTTTCGGCAGTGCTGTACAGGGTCTTCTCCCTCCGTTCCTCTGAATAGGGCAGAAATCGCGTTGTCCATGCATGCGTAATGGGTGATGACATAGGGAAAAGAAAGAAAAAGAAAGGGGAGGGAAAGAACAACTATCCGACGACTGATTCCCCGGCAACGGCGCCAATTTTGATGGATGCACAGTCGTTATGTGCAAACGTCAAGAATAAATTTATAATAGTCCGCTACTCGCAACTATACTACTGGGTAGTAAGTGGTAAGTAGGGGTCGAACCCAAGGGAATCAGGGGAATAGATGTTCTTTGAGGGGGTTGTCCAGCGAGAGAGCGTGTTTTAGGTCGGTTGGTTGGTTTTAAAGCTACCAGCTAAGTGATTGATTGATTGATTGGTTGGTTGGTTTTAGTACTGGAAAGTAAATTGTAATTTATAATTAAAGGAAAGCGTTCGGTTTCAGGGGCCTTGTATTATATCCTGTTCATCATTGACCTTTAGTGACTCTACTAAGTATTCAAACGGTGTATCAAGGCCATTCCAAGCACTCGATTTGCGTACACTATCTAGCCTATTCCAAGGACGTAGAGCACTTATTCTATTTAGACTAATACTCCATTCCCGGTTATATTAGCCTATGTGCATCCATTTGATCAATCATTCCCGATCAACCAAATGGTGTTTAAGATAAGTCAAACTTCTCAGATAAGCTTTGCCATTCCAAGCATCCACTTATCCGTACAAGTTTACGAACCCCGCTGTAGAGTTTTGCCATTCCAAGCATCCACTCTACCTTGGACGTTCTAACCGAATATATGGCACATAGAATAAGTTTTGAATACTAAGGAGAGACGCTAAGTTAATAGTCTAAAACATTTTATAATACAAGTGCGCCCCTTAGACCGAACTACTAGTTTAGCTACTATTCATCGCGCTAAACATTATAACTAAGGAAATAAAAACAGTTGAATAAATACTAGAAATAATACTTACAACCGTTGAAGCGCCAAGGGAGCTATCCTTTATTTCCAAAGCCAAACTTACAATTACATAACTTTTAGAGAGAGAAGTGAATTGCTTATGGATGATGATTGATGATACAAATGAGGGGAGGAGCTCCTCCTTATATAGCCATGAGAGGAGGAGGAGATGGCCACAAGTGTCCCATGGTGATTGGAGGAGAAAATGGATGGAGGAGATGGCCAACACATGGAGGAAGGAGAGGAGGAGCAAGGAGGAGCCGCCACCTATGGAGGAGCAAAAGCCGCCGGTCACCATGTGTGGAGGAGCCGCCGGTTGCCGGTGGTGGAGGGAGGAGGAGGGGTGGCTTTGGCCACCTCTTGCCCAAGTGGCCGGTCACTTTGCCCATGTGTGAGTTTTGTACAGTTTTGTGCAGTCTTTTCACAAAACTGTCAGTGTGTTTCTTTCCCGGGCTGTCTTGATTCCTCTCCTGATTCTTCTGATTAATTTGTTATGAGTGATTCAACGTCAGGATCCTTAATATTTCTTCAGTCGGCATATGATCTTGACCTTGGATTGACTCGTAACATCTTTTCTGCTTTAAAAGCTCATCTTTAGTGTGTATTCTCTCTAAGCTCTGAAATACCCTGCAAAAATATATCTGAACTAACAAGCAAAAGTTAAATAGACAAAATGTCTAATTAAGGGGGTTATACTGTGTTTATGATTCGTATAATTTTGGTCCATCAGCTGCCCTAGTAGGACGAGTATAGTCTCGTGAAGGTTTTCAGGAATGGGACTACCTACAAATCCCCCGTACAACTAACTAACGTGCATGCATGAATGATGCTCAACGAGTCATAGTAAAGTCATGTCATATCTCGGATTCATCATGTTACCTTAACTTCAAATCAAACATCTTCATCAAAGTTGTTAGGCAATCATAAATTAAACGAGTTATGCATTCAAGTGGTCAGTACACACGACTAGCAAACGCCTCATCACAAGTTCTAAATAGTTCTATAACAACGTGATAAGAACATGAATAGTTACACAAAACATGCTCGCCATTCACCTATGCTATCTAGGGATAGTCCACGGGCTCTTGGCACAAAGCTCATTCTCAAGTGCCAAGGACTAGGCAATAACCCGTAAGAGAAGAGGAGCTTGGCTTAAGTGCATCAAAATTTCAGTGCAAGCACAAGGATCGTCCTTTAGTTTCTAATACATGAATTCTCAAGACAAGTCATGATTGCACGCAATGAAAAGGTGGAAATACACTACATCAAGCAAAAGGGGGCAGAAATTTTCTTTTTTTTTCATACACAAGGGGTGACTTTTCTCACTTTGCCCTTGGTATTATTTTTTTTCTCTTTTTTTTTCTGCAAAAACAACTATGCTTAGGGTCAATTTTTCACCCTCATTTGAAAATTTAGAACTTTGTTCTTGATTGGGGGCCTATTTTTCGCCCCTCTTTTGACTATTTTTTTTCTTTTTCTAACTCCACACTTAAAACTTGACATAGTGCATAAGTAAAGGCGGGCGCATGCAAATCACAACAAGTATAGAGAAACACATACTAGTACTACGGTCACCTAGAAAAAGAGATGCAATTTAAGTTTTTGACATTTTGTACCGGTGCCTACTAATATCAAGTCTCAAACATGCTTCAAGAAATACGTAAAACATGTGATAGGCAAAGGCTAGCAATGATACTGACTCAAGAGAATACACACGCGAACAACACTATTTCAAGTCTTAGACTTTGAATCCAAAAGAATGACAATCAGTCAAGGAGTATCGTAGAAAAATGAGGATTTCAATCGCAATACATAGACAGTTGAGCATATGTAATAGTGAATGTGACATGCAATGTGTGTGACTATGCGCTACCCACTCCACACTAAAAAATGAGCTTAGTCCCAAAGCGAAGAAATAAAAGATAAGAAAAAAAGCGCCTAGGAACTTCACTCGTGTGTGATGGCGCGATATCCATGGAGATTAAGCGATGCCCGGGGAGTGAAAAATGACTTGAGAGCTGGTAGATATAAAGATAAAAACACAGAGCTTCACAAGTGATAGGTTAGCATCGAAAATCGTGAAGAAACAATCAAGCGATAGGGTTCTGATTTGAATTTTTGGGGAACAAGAGACTGATTTGGCGTGACCACCGTGATCCGAGAATGTTACGGGTGTCACGGCACCCCCAAAACTGACTGAGGAATAAGCCTGCCATGACAGCCATGAGATATTGATTGTGTCACGGGTGTCACGACCCCTTCGAAAACTCACTACCTTTTCTACCTGCCGTGACTGCCGTGATAGATCCATTGTGTCACGGGTGTCACGGCACCAATAAATCCCAGTGGGTATTTGTCGTTCCAGAACCCTTTTCGTTAGTCTGAGTGGGACACACTCCACACTTAGATTCCTGCAATAAGTACACACACAAAGCACAAAATGCAAATGAAAAATGAAAGGAAATAATACTTACAGCGCGGGTTACTCCCCAAAGAGGCCTAGTTTAACATCTTGGTGATACATAACTAGGGAGGTAGAACTAGAAGCATTCCTGGCTGGGAAGTCCCTTGCTGAGATCCCTTCCCGAGAAGTAGGTCATCATCAATGTCTTTAGGTGGTTCCGGTGCTTCAGGACGTGGTAATGCTTATGACGCTGCCCGTCGACCACCATTGACTTTCCTCCCTCAATGTTAAGCTCAACGTGGCCGTCTAAGTGTGCTCTCTCCACTGTGTAAGGACCACTCCATTTGGTGTGCATCTCTCCAGTAAATAATCTAAGGGGGGAATTGTAGAGGAGAACTCGCTCGCCTTTATTGAATTTTCTGCGCGCTATTTGTTTGTAATCCCATTTCTTCGTCCTCTCCTTATAGATATCTCCGGGGTCAAGAAGAGGTTTCAGCTCTACGCTGCAAGGGTCCTTACCTCTGCTGGTGGTCTGTTCGGCTTCAGTTGCTTCCTCAGTGCTTGCTGCGCATATATTCATCGGTATTGGGCAGCCTGGTACAACTCTGTAAGGCTCAATAGAGGTCAGTGTAATAGGATCATCAACATCAGTAGAGTCCAAAATATCACAGTCAGCAAATAGACTAGGACTCTTAGACATGTCAAGCAAATTAAAAACAACTGTTTCACTGCCTACTTGCAAGGCTAAGGAACCTCTATCCATGTCAATGACTGCCTTAGCCGTGTAAAGAAATGGCCTACTGACGGACGCACAGTCGTCGTGTGCAAACGTCAAGAATAAATTTATAAGTCCGCTACTCGCGACTTTACTACTGGGTAGTAAGTGGTAAGTAGGGGTCGAACCCAAGGGAATTAGGGGGATACGTTGTTCTTTAAGGGATTTGTACAGCGAGGGAGCGTGTTTTAAGGTTGATTGAGATTTTAGCGGTTATGACTAAGTGACTTTTTTTGGTTGTTTTTGGTTTTGAGTGCGGAAAAGTAAATTACAGAAAATAAATACTGAAAAGTAAAAAGAAAGACTTACAGTGGGTGATGCGTGATTTGCTAGTCCTCCGGAAGGTGAGTGCAGTTGATTAAGGCAGTTATACTAGAAAAGTAAATACAAGGGGGTTTTGTAATTCAAGGGAAGCATTCGGTTTCGGGGGCATTGCATCATAGCGTGTTTTATCATTTTAGTAATCCTTCTAAGTATTCAAACGTGCATCAAGGCCATTTCAAGCGCTCGATTTGCCACACTGTCTAGTCTTTTGCAAAAGTTTTCGAAAGTGAATCAAGGCCATTTCAAGCACTCGACTAGCAACACTGTCTAATCTTTTGCAAAAAACGTAGAACCCTTGTTCTACTCAGACTAGCACCCCATTTCAAGATATACTAGCCTATGTGCATCCATTTGGATTGTCTTTTCCGATTTATCCAAATGGTGTTTGAGAGATATCGAACTCCTCAGATAAGCTTTGCCATTTCAAGCATCCACTTACCCGAGTATGTTCACGAACTTCCATGGAAGAGCTTTGCCATTTCAAGCATCCACTCAACCTTGGAAATTCTGATCTAATATATGGCACATAGAACAAGTTTTGAATACAGAGAAGAAACACTAAAATAGTCTAAAACATTTTATAATACAAGTACGCCCCTTTAACCGAATAAAGAGTTTAGCTACGATTATCCATGGAAGAGGATATCATAGCTAAATACTCGGGGGTTTTTGACAGACAGTAAGAAGAGAGGGGGTGGAATACTCAAGAACCAACAGGAGTATTCCCAATCCTACTGAATACTCAAGAACCAACAGGAGTATTCTCTAAAACTGTTATAATACTCAAGAACCAACAGGAGTATTATTTCAAACCGTTATAATACTCAAGAACCAACAGGAGTATTATTTCAAAAACCAAACTTACAAAGTACCAAACTTAGAGAGAGAAGTGAATTATGATTTGTGGATTGTTGGATGATAAATGAGGAGGAGGAGCTCTCCTTTTATAGGCTAAGGGAGGAGGAATGGGTGGAGGAGATTGATTTCATCCAAGGGTGGAGGAGGAGAGGAGGAAGATGTGGTGGAGGAGCCACCACATGTCACATTCCCATGGTGGCACAAAGAGCCGCCGGTTGCAAGTCACAAATGGAGGAGAGTTTGTGGCTTTGGCCACCTCCAAGCAAAAGCCACCGGTCATCTAGTGAAAATGGATGAGTTTTGTGAGTTTTGTGCTGTTTTCACAAAACTATCAATCCAATTTTGCTCCGATCTGACTTTGGTTGTTCCTCGGTTGGATTTGATTTGAGTGATTCCACGTCAGGATCTTGAGATTTCTGCATTCAGCGTCTGATCTTGACCTTGGAATGACTCGTAATATCTTTTCAGCGTAAAATCCTCTCCTTAGCGTGTTTTCTCTCTAGAGTCCAAAATACCCTATAGAAATATATCGGAACTAACAAGCAAAAGTTAAATAGACAAACAGTCTAATTTGGTGGGTTTTACTGTGTTTTTGATTCGTATAATTATGGTCCATCACCTATCAAGAATATTTGGGATATCTATGTCCTCAGAGATGTGCAACACTATAAAATCAACTGGAAGGTAAATGTGCTTCACATTGACGGGTACATCCTTTAGATTCCCTCTAGGGAGTCTATAAGAACGATCCGCAAGGGGAATAGTGACATTAATAGGACAGAGATCAACCAAATTCAGTTTAGCATACAAAGAATACGGCATGATAGACACACTAGCACCAAGATCACATAAAGCACGACAAACAGTAATACCGCCAATATCACAAGGGATAGAAAAACTCCATGAGTCTTGAAGTTTGGGTGGCATGGGCTGGTGCATGGCTACACTACACTCCTCGGTCAGAGCCACAGTCTCAGTCCAGTCAATTTTTATTTTCCCAGTCATAATCTCCTTCATAAATTTGGCATAAGTAGGAATCTGAGTGATGGCTTCGGTGAGTGGCAGCGTGATGTATAGAGTGCGAATCTTATCCACGAACTGCTTGAACTCTTTATCCTTTCTTGTAGATTTAAGCCACTGAGGGAATGGGACTGAAGGTCTATAAGGAGCTGGCTCCACTATCTGCGCAGAATTTTTAGCTAGGTTTTCAGCTTCCTTCGATGTTTCCTCTTCAGCAGGTGTAGAATCGGATGCTGATTTTGTAGCTGGAGATTGAGTGGCTTGAGCTGGCAGCATCTCAATATGCTTTCCTCCTCGGAGTGTGATGGCATTCACTGATTCCCTAGAATTTGGATCTGGTTTCGATGGGAGTTTCCTGTGTTCTCTGCTTGCTGAATTTGCTTGTTGAGCTATCTGATTTTCCAACATTCTACCATGAATAGCGAGCTGCTCTACACTCCTTTGCAGGGTTCTTACCTCAGTGGTGGTTTGCTCAGATGCCCTTCGCTGATCCTCAAACATTCTGTGCTGATCATCTGACGTCTTTTGCTGTTCGGCTATGAAGCTAGCTAGCATGGCTTCTATGTTTGACGTCGACCTGGAGTTCCGAGCTTGATGTGGCTGAGTTGGATTGTTATAGCTCCCTAAATTTTGATTTTGTTGTTGTTGAGCTTGGTTATTGTACTGATTCCTTGGCTGGTAGGGAGCATTGTCCTGCTGCTGTATGTAAGGGAAACCTGGTGCTACCTGATTCTGTGGCTTATAAGAGAGGTTGGGATTGTTCCTATTCGGATTATCCCACCTGTTCATGCCTGATCCTTGATTGTATTGCCCTACATAATTGGCATCCTCCTGGTTTCCGCCATTATTATCTTGGCCCATCACCGGACAGCTATCTGCATAATGAGAAGGAGAGCCACGTATCTGACAATAGACAGCCACATTAGCAACAACAGAGGATTTCATAGAGGAGTTTGTCTTCAGATTTTTGACTTCAGCTGCAAGCATCTTCACCGTGTTGGTCAACTCAGCTATATCATTGGTGCTATCAGCGACGTAGAGATCATTCACACCCTTCTTGTCCTTAGGATTACCTCGATCACTTGTCCAGAGGTGATAGTCTTGAGCTGCTTTCTCTATAATATCATAGGTCTCCTCTAGCGGGACTCCATTCAGTCCTCCACCAGCTGCTTGATTTATCAAGGTGCGCATCCCCTGATAGAAAGTGTCTATCATCTGCCATAGCTCCAAGTTGTGATGGGGGCACAATCACATCAGCTCTTTGTGATGTTCCCATGAATGGCATGGCTTTGGCAAAACGGCTTTAGACTGTTCGAGTTACAGTTCAAGAAGAGTTCAACCACGAAATGGAACAAAAGTACAGCGTACAACAGACGCATGATTTGAATCCGGAAGGATTTAAAGATAGAGGATCTTTTCGGTTGAAGTTGGTCAGCGAAGAAACATATATTCGAGATGTCATTCCAATATCTCCTCACCAGAATTGAAGACCGCCTAACTAACTTACCGTAGAAGATATCTCATGAAGATTGGAATGAAGATCTTGATATCCAGAATATATCGACGAGATTATTTGATTGGAGCCAATCGACAAGTCATCACCGAAGACCAAGATAGGCGATCAAATATATGCAGATTGGTTGAGAGAATATCGGATAGCTTGGCGTGGAAGTCATCTTCGAAGATTGGATACGGATTGAATATTCTTCAATTATTTAGGAGTATCTCACAAATATTTGACAGGATATTCAGATTGGATCTGGACTTCACCAAAGCCTATAAAAAGAAGGCTAGGGCGTCCAGATTGGGTGTCGCTTCCTGAGAGAAAAGAAACAAACACGAGAGTTCATGAGATTGGAGGAGTGACGACCGGCTGATTATTCCACACCGGAATATCAACGGCGAAGAAGCAGTCTTTTCAGTGTACTGTTCAGCTTGTTCTTGAAGGACAACAAAGCGCACACACTCACACGGTGATCAAACTACGTCTTTGAAAGAAGGCGACTGGACTTCTGGAAGGTCCAAGACTAGGCCGAGAGGGAAGTCTCGTCCTACCCATAGGGGATCGAGGGAAGCTGCGGTGAACCGAGATTGCAAATCCGAGAGACGGAGAATTAGAGGCTAGGCAATTACAAACAAGGTGTTGTGTAAGAGTAAGACCACTTGTAGCTCTAATCTCGTAATACGATTTGTGTCCCTTTTAGGGTGTGGGAAACCCCCCAGAGTAGGCGAGGCCGAACTGGGTAACATATCGTGTGTGCTCTTGCTTTCTTCTGTTTTCAGTTCTGTCTCATACACTGTCTTGACCACTGTCGGAACACGACCCTGTAGAGTTCGTGTTCAGTAATCCGTGCGTGCCTAGTCTCTTTCTGCACCTGCTAAACTGTTGTGAAAAGGAGTTCAAGGTCTGTCTCAACTGTACCTTGAACACAAGTTTGAACAGGGGATAGAATTACAAATGGTATCAGAGCAAACACTCGACACACTGAGTGGGATCCTGGAACTGTTCAAGATAACTGCGAAGCAAGGACAGTTACCCTCGAGCACAGTCCATGATTGGAAGACAGACACGGAAACTTATAGAAGTAAAGATGTTTGCATGGTTGCATTCAGCTCCTCAAGTCACATGGAGAAAGATCGCTGGTACTTTGATAGCGGATGCTCCGCCCATATGACAGGTGACTCCAAATACCTTACGCAGATTCGACCTGTTTTTAAGAAGCAGTTCGTCACTTTCGGAGATGGAGGAAAAGGACAGGTGATCGGCTGTGGGACATTGAAGGTTCCGGATCTACCTGTTCTCAAAGACACTCTCCTAGTTGAAGGACTAAAAGTGAACCTACTCAGCATCAGTCAACTTTGCGACAGCGGACATCATGTCAAATTCACTGACAACTCATGTCAAGTTTTAGATAAAGACGGAGCCACCTTGATGAAAGGAAGCAGAGCAGCCAACAACTGTTACCTCATTGGCTCCAATGGAACAGTTGCTTCACCGGCTTGCTTGTCTAGCCAGGCCGATGAGATGTCCCTCTGGCACAGACATTTGGGTCATCTAAACCTCAGGACATTAAAGAAACTCTGCTCATCTGGACTCATCCGAGGAATACCAAATGTTAAAGGAAGTTAGGATGTGATGTGTGGAGAATGTCAGATCGGGAAACAGACCAAAGCATCACACCCTAAGATCTCTCAAATCAGCACCAGTAGACCACTGGAACTGATCCATATGGACTTAATGGGACCAATGCAAACTGAGAGCTATGGTGGGAAGAAGTATGTTCTGGTCTGTGTTGACGACTTCACCAGATTCACTTGGACAAGGTTCCTTCGGGACAAGACTGAAGCTGCGCAACAGTTCATAGAACTTGCTACCTTGATCCAACGAGAAAGGGAAGACAAAGGGGAAAAACTGATATCCATTAGGAGTGACAATGGCACATAATTCAAGAATGTCACTATGAGAACCTATTGCGCGAAACACGGAATTGCTCATCAGTTAGCATCAGCAATCACCCCTCAGCAGAATGGAGTTGTGGAACGGAAAAATCGCACCATCCAAGAGATGGCCCGGGTGATGATCCATGCCAAGAAGATTCCTCTGAAGTTCTGGTTCGAAGCTATGAATACGGCATGTCACATCATAAATCGAGTTACTATAGTACCGGACGCACAAGGACACCCAAAGACCCAAGGACTCAAGCCGACATTGTGGTCTCCTCAAGGACTCAACTTCAAGGACCAACATCAAAGTCAAGGGTCAACATTCCCCTTGACTTTCTCGGCTCGTCCCTCAATGCTGACATCATCCTAGCGTGTGCCCTTGCCAAGGCAAACTTCACTTGCGCCAAGTCACTCCTTCCCAAAGAGGAAAGTCGGCTAAGGCTATTGCAATTGCCAAATTCCTAAGGCCAATCCAAGACCTAGAACCTTCCTCATTCTTCTATAAAAGGAGCACCTTGGCCTTAGTGTAATCACCCGAAAATCTAGGCAAAAACTCCCTCATTGTACCTCTTGTCATTTTTGAATTGGAAAGCTCAACTTCTCTCTACTCATTCTACTTGTTCTACGCATTTTAGTGTGAGCTTGTAATTCCGATTGTGTCTTTTGGCTCTTGTGTTCCTACCATGAACATGAGTAGCTAATCCTTCACTAATCGGTTTGGGGTTCCCTAATGTTGTAGCAAGACTTTGAGACCTTGATCTTAATGCTTCCTTGTATCCCATTTGCTAGTCATGTGCCAATGGTTTGGGAATGAATACCTAGGCTAAACTAAGGCTTGAAAAGGTAAGGTTTAGCCGTGTGGGTTCAAGTCCCCCATTGAGTTTGTTCTCATTGAAACGTGAAGCAAACAATAGCACCTAGCCTAGTACTCCTTGAAAGAGGCTATTAGTCTTATTGCACTAGTGATCTATTCCTTGAAATAGGATGGATCATGGAGTGAGTGTTTGAAACAACTCTTACTCGGGTTACTTCTTGAAATAGAATGGCCACACTTATGGGCGCAAGGATAGATCATTAGAGGTCGATGATAAGTCGAGCCACAACAAAAGGCCCCTAGACCGAATTTGATTCTCTTGATCACAATCCCTTTGCATTTACTTTTCTTACTTACGTTCAAAACCATTTCAAAACCCCCAAAAACTCGTCTTTACTTACTTACTTCGTATTTGCATTGGAACAACGAGTAGTTGAACTAAATCCCTTGGGTTCGACCCCTACTTTCCGCTCTACTAGTCTATAGTGAGCCTAGAGTAGTGGACACTTCATAAAATCATTAAATTTGATAGGGCTCTTCGACACCCTATCAAATTTTGGCGCCGTTGCCGGGGATTTAGTTACATCGGTGAAAGTTGTTCTTGTTTTTACTTTTTGGTTGCTCTTAGTGCTTAGTGAACCATGTCTCACCATAGTGACAATTTTGGTGATGATGAGGTGAACAATGATATGCACCGATTTGGGCACGACGAAGCACCACCTCTATTCTATGAGGACCCCGAGGTGCTAGTCCGACAAGCTAACATGAGGAGAAGGCAAGCGGCCGGGCAAAACCAAGGGATGCCCGAGGATCAAGCCCGAATGGATCCGAGGCAACCGGTTAGACCCCCACTTAGACCTCACCCTCAACAACGTGCCCCAAGAGTGCAATTCACCCGGGATGAAAACTTTGAGAATGAGTTCTACCAAGAACCCACCATGGGGGAACTCTCGGCTCCTAACTTTAGAACCAATCTTGGTGTATCTATGAGAGCCCGGAACTTGAGGATATATTGGTGAGCACGGGCGTCGTGCACAATTTGCCTAAGTTCTTGGGTACTCAAGGAGAGTCCGCGACTTCCCATCTCAAACGTTTTCATGGCACATGTCAAAACCTCAAACCCCATGGAGTAGAAGTAGATGACTTCAAATTGAAGGCCTTCTACTTCTCTCTAATGGATGCGGCTACTGATTGGTTTCTCGCCTTGCCTTCAGGAAGTATTCAAACTTGGACACAAATGCAAGCCAAATTTTTGGCCAATTACTATCCTGCTGGCCGAGCCTCACAAGTGAGGAGGCAATTGCAAGAGTTGAAACAAGGGCCGAATGAGTCTATGTATGACTATTTGGAGAAGTTCAACCAACTAGAGGGGAGTTGTTGCAATCTAGGGCTCCCCGAGAAGATCCTTCTGGAGTACTTGTTGGATGGGTTCAAGCCCTTGGATAAGATGCTATTGAATGCCTCGGCCGGAGGATCAATGGCTAGTCTCACATTGAGAGGGATAAGGGACTTGATTTTGAAGGTGGCCGAGAATGCCCGGTTTGAAGAAGCAAATAGCCGTCAAGAGGAGTTCACCCGGACGAGAAATGTGGCCAAGGCCGAGGTCCCTATGAATCATATGTCCGAGGACTTAAAGAAAATGAAGGAAATGATGATGCACTTGATGAGAAGGGAACCGGTTAAGGCCAAATCATGTGAGTTTTGTGGGGCTATGGACCACAAGACGGACTCTTGCCCGACTTTGCTAGAAGAAGACCATGGGGAAGTGAATGCCATGGGGGACTACCAAGGATTCCAAAACCGGTCTGGGCCTAGTCGACCTTATGGACATGGACCGGTCGGGCAGAATTGGCGCAATGACACCCCGAGGGACTTGACTCATCAACCTCATCAACAAGCCGCTCCTCAAGCTACCCAACAATTCTATAGGCCTCCCCAACGCCAATATCAGCAACAAGGACCTATGCAAAACAAGCCGGGACCGACCTCCAGGGGACAAAACCAGTCCTTGGAGGACATGATGAAAGAATTGGCCGCTAGCAATGTGCAAATGAATGCCACCATTCAGCAAAATCAGGCCGAGACCAAGGGGAAAATAGCCGAGATCCAAAAGCAATTGTCCCAACTTGCTACGACCGTGTCCGAGCTAAAGAAAGAAATCGGTCGGCTTCCCTCACAAACCATTCAAAATCCAAGGGGCAATGTGAATGCCGTGACCCTATGGGGTGGGAAACAGCTTGTCAATGAGTTAGAAGAGCCAAGGGGAGGAGAATGCTCAAAGACGTCTAAGGAAAACCAGCCCGGACCAAGTTCAGCACCCTCGGACGGACTCGATCCCACGTCCTCGGGCATACTCGACCTCGGGACTTCAAAAACCAGCCCAGTACAACACCCGGATGGACGAGACTCAGGTCCCTTACAGACGTCCGAAGGACCTGAGGCTTTCGAATCAGCACAGGACGAGTCTCGGACACTCAGAGCCCTAGGCCGAGACTCAGTTCCCCCAGCACCCGGTACTCTCGGGACTTCAGTACCCTCAGCACCCCAGGCGCCCGGACGAGACTCAACTCCCAGACCCGAGACCAAAGACTCTCGGATGAGCACCCCTTTGCCTTTCCCCGTACCAGCCCAAGCTCTAAAGAGGTATGTGATGGACAAGGATGTTTGGGAGCTCTTTAGCAAGGTTGATATCAATATTCCCCTATTGGAGGCCATCAAACAAATTCCAAGGTATGCCAAGTTCTTGAAGGAACTATGTACCAACCGAAGGAGGGGGACTCATGTTGATCAAGAGTTGATGAGTAAGAACGTTTCAGCGGTGATACAAAGGACGGTGCTCCCAAAATGTGGTGATCCGAGCACTTATACCATTCCATGCACTATAGGCAACATCCGGATCGAGAATTGCATGTTGGATCTTGGGGCCTCGATCAATGTTTTACCATACTCCATCTATTCTTGCCTTCGGATTGGACCCCTTGAGCCGACCGGTCTCACCATTCAATTGGCGGATCGATCATGTAAGCAACCCGAAGGAAAGATTGAGGACGTTCTAGTCCAAGTTGGAGAGTTGGTTTTCCCGGCAGATTTCTATGTCCTTAAGATGGAAAACTGTGGCCCTAATGATCATGCACCTATTCTACTAGGACGGCCATTCCTCAAAACCTCCAAGATGAAGATTGATTGTGGAAGTGGTATGCTTTCTATGGAGGTTGAAGGGGAAGTATTTAGCTTTGACATATTTCGGGCCATGAAGCACCCATTGGAGTTTGAGATCGTGCATGCCTTAGATACCTTGAACGATCTAGTCCATGAGGCCCAACCGGAGCGAGAATCGGACCCCCTTGAGCTTGTGCTTGTGCTTGATAGAGCATTATACTCGGCCGAGAGTTCTTATGACTTGGCCGAAGGCATGGAAGGAGCCCTATACCACTTGGAGGTTTCTAGGCCACTCACACCAAGGTATGAAGTGAACGAAATCAGACTTTTCAAGTCTAATACATGTTTACCTTCTATTGTGCAGGCGCCCGAGGTGGAGCTCAAGCCATTGCCCGAACATTTGAAGTATGTGTTCTTGGGGAACAATTGGACATTGCCGGTTATCATAAAGAGCGGGCTTGAGACGGACCAAGAGAGGAGATTGGTGGAGGTATTGAGCCGACATAAGATGGCTATTGGTTGGACCTTGTGGGACTTAAGAGGAATAAGCCCGGCCGTGTGTATGCATCGGATTCTATTGGAAGATGGGGCTAGACCATCAAGGGAGCCTCAAAGACGTCTCAACCCTATTATGATGGAGGTGGTCCAAAAGGAAATCCAAAAGTTGCTAGATGCGGATGTAATCTATCCTATCTCGGATAGTCAGTGGGTGATCCCGGTTCATGTTGTTCCCAAGAAGACCGGTATTACAGTTGAAGAGAATGCCGAGGGCAAGATGGTGGCGACAAGGGTCAAGAATGGGTGGAGGATGTGTATTGATTATAGGAAGTTCAATGCCGTCACAAGGAAGGATCACTTTCCCCTACCATTCATCGATCAAATGCTAGACCGGTTGGCGGGCAAGCCATATTTTTGCTTCTTGGATGGGTTCTCGGGGTACAATCAGATTCCTATAGCACCCGAGGACCAAGAGAAGACTACTTTCACGTTCCCATTTGGCACATTTGCCTTTCGGAGGATGTCATTCGGATTATGCAATGCCCCGGGCACATTCCAAAGGGTGGTGACTAGTATCTTCTCGGATATGATTGGGACCTTTATTGAGGTATTCATGGATGACTTCACCGTGCATGGTGACACTTTTGATGCTTGCTTGAAGAACTTGAACACGGTTCTAGAGCGTTGTGTCTCTATGAACTTGGTGCTCAACTATGAAAAGTGCCACTTCATGGCTACTCACGGTGTAGTCTTGGGGCATATCGTCTCAAAGGAAGGGATGGAGGTTGACAAGGCCAAAATTGATGTTATTATGACTCTGCCCTACCCTTCCACAGTGAGAGACATCAAGTCATTCCTTGGGCATGCCGGTTTTTACCGAAGGTTCATAAAGGATTTTTCTAAGAAGGCGTTGCCTCTATCCACTCTCCTGCAAAAAGATGTCCCTTTTGAGTTCACCGAGGCATGCAAGGAGGCATTTGATGAGTTGAAGAGAGCCCTCACTAGCACACCTATCATTAGAGCTCCGGATTGGGGGAAGAGTTTTGAGATCATGTGTGATGCTAGTGACTATGCGGTGGGAGCAGTCCTTGGGCAAAGAGATGAAAAGAAGCCGGTTGTGATCTACTATGCATCTAGGACATTGGATACAGCCCAAAGGAACTACTCCACCACCGAGAAGGAGGTCTTGGCCGTGGTATTTGCCTTGGAGAAATTTCAGTCCTACTTGCTTGGTACCAAAGTGACAGTCTTTTCGGACCATGCGGCTATTCGGTATTTGATGACCAAGAAAGAAGCCAAGCCGAGGTTGATTAGATGGATCTTGTTATTGCAAGAGTTTGATGTGGAGATCAAGGACAAGAAGGGCATTGAGAACACCGTGGCCGACCACTTGAGCCGCATTGTCCGAGAGGAGGAGCCCGGATCCATAACCGAGACATTCCCGGACGAGCATCTCTTTGCTCTCTCGACCAAACTTCCATGGTATACTCCGATTGTCAACTACTTGGTGGGAGGTACATTCCCTCCCTCTTACTCTAAGGCACAATGCTTGAAGCTTAAACATGATGCTAGATTCTATGTGTGGGATGATCCTTACTTGTGGAAAATAGGTGTAGATCAATTGCTTAGAAGGTGCATCCCCGATATTGAGATTGCTTCTGTTATTAGCTTTTGTCATGAGCATGCTTGTGGTGGACACTTTGGGGCTAGAAGGACCACTAGGAAGATCCTAGATAGCGGTTTCTTTTGGCCTAGTGTCTTTAGAGATTCATATGAACATTGTAGGAAATGTGATTGACAGATGCTCGTCGTCAGAGTAAATGTACAAATATTAATTTATAAGTCCGCTACTCGCGACTTCACTACTGGGTAGCAAGTGGTAAGTAGGGCTCGAACCCACGGGAATTAGGGGGATAAGCTATTCTTTGAGGGAATTGTACAGCGAGGGAGCGTGTTTTTAGGTTGATTGAGGTTTTAATGCTAACAACTAAGTGATTGGTTGGTTGGTTTTGGTTTTTAGTGCGGAAAAGTAAATGACATAAAAGTAAATACTGAAAATAAACGAGAAGACTTACAGCGATTGTTGCGTGATCGGCAAGTCTTGCGGAACGTCAGCAGTTGATATTGCAGTTTATACTAAGAAAGTAAATGCAGGTGGTGTTTAAATCTAAGGAAAGTATTCGGTCTTAGGGGCCTTGTATAATAGTCGTTTATCATTGACCGCTAATGATCATACTAAGTGTTCAAAGATGAATCGAGGCTATTTCTAGCACAAGACTTGCAACATTGTTTAGAACACTTGTTCTATTTAGACTAATTCCTCCTTTCGAAGTATCTTAGCCTTATGTGCATCCATTTGATCTTCAGTTACGATCAACCAAATGGTGTTTTAGATAAGTCGAACTCCTTAGATAAGCTTTGCCCGCTAAAGCATCCACTTACCCGAGTATGTTCACGAACCCCACGGAAGAGCTTTGCCCGTTAAAGCATCCACTCAACCTTGGAAGTTCTAACCTAATATATGGCACATAGAACAAGTGTCGAACACAAAGATGCATTAAGAGTAGGGTCTTAAACATTTTATGATACAAGTACACCCCTTCAACCGAATGAAGAGTTTAGCTACAAATATCCATAGAGGTGGATACCATAGCTAAGTACTCGAGGGTTTTTGAAAGACAGTAAGTAAGGGAGAATACTCAAGAACCAACAGGAGTATTCTCAAAAACTACTAGAATACTCAAGAATCAACAGGAGTATTATAGATTTTTCACAAAAGCTTACAAAAGTGCCCAAGATCTTAGAGAGATTAGTAACCTTGTGGAATGAGGATTGTGTGATGTTGGGATGTTGATTACAAGTGAAGGAGGCTTGTATTTATAGCCAAGGAGGAGGGGAGGATGTGGTGAGGATGAGAACACATGGCATCATCCCATGGAGGGAGCTCAAAGCCGCCGGTCCTTTTGGGAGGGGAAGAGAGGGGAGCCGCCCCCATGTGGAGGAAGGGGAGAGGTGGAGGGGAAATGTGAGAGGGGAGCCGCCGGCCATGTGGAGGAAGGAGGGAGTTTTGTGATTTTTGTGAGTTTTCACAAAGCCATCGGTCCATTTCAGCTCCAGACTGACTTTGGTTGCTCTTCGGTTGGACTTGTTTTGAGTGATTCCATGTCAGGATTATGAGATTTCTTCAGTCGACATCTAGTCGTGACCTTGGAATGACTTGTAATATATTTTCCGCTTAAAAACTCCTCCTTAGCCTGTATTCTCTCTAGACTCCAAAATACCCTGTAGATAAATATCGGAACTAACAAGCAAAAGTTAAATAGACAAACAGTCTAATTTGGTGGATTTAACTGTGTTTATGATTCATATAAATATGGTCCATCAGATCACCCCACACTTTTAGTTGTTCGTCCCGAACAATGCTATTAAAGGGCGGCACACTATCTAAGTAAACTTTTAAAATATGAAAGTGAGACTGTGGGACTAGATTTATCCTAATTCATGCATTACTACTTATTACCAAATTAAACCATGTAAATAAATAGAAGAAACTTGATACTTGTACCTCCGTACCGAGATGCAAATTAATTCGGATGTTTCGGGAGATAGCCCTTTTTAGGATCCTGGACTGCATTCTCGGGACCGTCTCGCACTATATGGTTTCCGTGTAGCTTTCTCTAGCACGTGATTCGGTTCGGGTTTCACTGAGTTGAGCCTTTTTGATTTCTTTTTGGCGAGGGATAGCTTTTTTGTAGTGAATCGGCCTTTGGCCTTTGATTTGACTCTTTGAGTACTTCACTTTTGTTCGGTTAAAACCTTCACAACTTTGGCCTTTGGCCTTTGATTAGCTTCTTTGAGCTTTTGCCTTTTTGTGGCTTGCTAGTCCATTTTCTCAAGCCTTTTTGGGAGGTCCAATCATCGCCCGCGAGCATATGGAAATACCTCCCCGCTCTCTCTCATCCTTGCCGTTTCGCGCGGGTCAAGATGAGGGTCGCTCATCTATTTTCCCGGCTACTAGGACTAGAGATAGGACGGTTTGATTCCCGTCCCGCCTTTTTTTTCATAAACGCTGCATGGCGGAGATGACTTCAATCTTCACTGAAACCCAAAGTGCAGCCTCCACTGACTTCGAAAACCATATAGTAAGATTCGATCCTTCGATTGCTTGCTAAGCCTCTCTAGGGCATTTTCTATCAACTCCACATCCCCTGTTTATCTCAGCACAAAGGGACAAGTGAGAAGTTACATTCTAAGTTTTTAGACAGTTGAATTTTCACAAGGTAAATGCATGAATTTAGATCTATCTTTTTCACATTCTCAAGTTCATATTTTCAAAAAGATAATATTAAGGGAAAAGGAAAAAGAAAAACATATGTGCAACGGCAATTCTCACCCCACACTTTTGAACGAAGGCATTCTTTACGAAATGACTTAGTTCAAAAGCCATGCAAGCAGACATTTACGAGAAGGAAATGACTTTTAAGGAAAAGAGAAGAACAGAACTCCCTTTAAAGTGTCGAGCGGACGACATGGCATGAGGCTGGATAATCGAGGGAGTTCGGCTGGGGCCTTGAACTCTTGGCATAGGCCTGGCTGGCTTGATGTTGCACCCATAACCGATTCCTGAATAGTCATTTCATTCTATGCACCAAGTGGGTGAGAGCGACTTATTGGTAAAAACTAAATGACAGAAAATAAAAGTACTGAAAGTAAGATAGGTGTCGGGTTACCTCCCGACCAGTGCCTTTGTTTAACGTCGTTGGCTCGACGCATGGGGCTCACTGGTTTGGATCCCATGGGTGGCTCAGGTCGTATTTCGCAACTGTTCCTGTGTTGATTCTTGCATTGACTCTTCCTGATTTCTTGCTTGGGTTAGAACTCCATGGTTTTGGTGTTTTTTCTTTCCATTGTTTCTGAGAGGGCGAGGAACTTGTGACCATAGCTGCTGGTCTTGTTACTCCTTCGGTTTCTTTTGGCAAGTCAAAAATTTGTGTACCGCGATCTGAGATAGGTATAATGTCTGGCGGTTTCTTTATATCCGTGCGGCTATTATCAATGTAGAAATTTGCAATTTTGCCGCCGAACTTAAGCGATAATGAGCCCTTGCCCACATCGATTCTTGCTTTAGTAGCGTAGAGGAATGGTCATCCCAATATTATTGTTGGAGGGTCGTCTTCGCTGGTCTCTCCCATTTGTATTACATAAAAGTCTGCAGCAACGACTAGCTCTCCCACATGGAGTATTACATCTTCCAGCACTCCAACCGGACGGATGCACGATTTATCTCCTAGCTCGATATTTGACCTGGGTGGTTTCAATGGACCAAGTCCTAATAAGTAATATAAGGAGGAAGGCATGGCGTTGACAGCAGCCCCAAGATCGACTAAGCACTTATGAATCTGGGTTTCACCAATACCGCAGGTGACTGTGAAGGCCCCTGGGTCTTTATCTCTTTCCGGTTGTGACTCATGATCTGAAGTGAGGGCTCTTTCTATTGTCGGGCTATTCTGCCCATTCCTTGGCTTAGGATTTGTATAATCGGACCCCTTAATATTTTGCTTCGAAGCATAAATATTAGTTGGGGAGTCCCACCTTAAATTGTTATTGTCATCCCATCCAGATGCTGGTATGTCAGAGTGTATGATTGGCGGTGGTGTTATGCAAACGGTGAATGCATATCGTCCATTGTCAGCATGCGTGACCCATGTTTTGCCATCATTGGATCGGTCTTCCTCTTGATTCCAATCAGGACGACGCCTACGGGTGAAGTGTTTGTTGGTAAGTTTGTAAGTTGGGAATCGTACTACTACTCCCAGTGTCGCCTTTATGTTTAACCTCCTTATCATGCTAATATTTGCCTTTGGATTTTGGATGGTTTGTGAAGGAAGTCTGCCAGGTTCATTAGTGAGTGTTGACATTGCGGTGGCGAGCTGGGACATTTGTTTGGTCAATTCTGAAATTGCCTCGTTAGTTTTCGCCTGGTATTGGTGTAGCGAAGTACCCAATTGATTTATGCTTCCTGCGAGCTCCTTCATTGTGTCATCGAGCGACTTGGTTGGTTCTTGCTGATTGTTCGGGCCGGTTTGGTACTGATTCGGTCCTCTTTGCTAATATTGGCCAGCTGATGGAGCGTTCTGGTTATACTGTCGGTGGGGGGGGGGGTTGGTAGAATGACTGAGCTAGTTGAGGGACAGCTGATTGTGCTTCCTTCTGAGGATAGTTGTTGTTACGCCAGCTCGGGTTGGTTGTTTGACCATACTGTCTGTTTTGTCCGGCTCTGTCGTTGTTGTTGTTGTTATATCCTTGGTATCCTCCCACTGCATTCACTTCTGCCGGTTCCTCTTCTATTATTGTCGGGCATGCGTCAGTTTTGTGGTCCGTAGAACCACAAAACTCGCAAGGTTTTACTGGAATTGGCTGCCTTCGTAGGACCTGAATCATCATCTCCTTTAACTGTTTCATCTCTTCAGGCATAGAGCTCATCGGTGTTTCAGCTCTTGCCACATTCTTTGTTTGGGAAAATTCTTTCTGCCGAGTTGTCTCTTCTCTAAATCGGGCATTTTAAGCAACACTGGTGATGAGATCCCTTATGCCACTTAATGATAGATTCATCATGGATCCTCCAGCTGAGGCATCCAGGAGCATTTTGTCTAAGGGTCTTAATCCATCAATGAGATACTCGACGGTGAGTTTCTCAAGCAGTCCAAGGGTACAACAGCTTCTCTCCAGGCGGTTGAACTTTTCCAGGTAATCGTACATGGTTTCATTGGGTCCTTGCTTGATGTCTTGTAGTTGCCTCCGTACTTGCATCGCCCATCCTACCGGGTAATATTTGTCCAGGAATTTCTTTTGCATCCGAGCCCATGTTCTGATGCTACCGGAAGGCAATGAAAGGAACCAATCGTTCGCCGCGTCAATGAGGGAAAAGTAGAACGCTTTTAACTTGAAGTCGTCTACGTTCACGCCATTCGGTTTTAATTTTTGGCAAATACCATGTAAGCGCTGGAGATGAGTCATTACTGATTCTCCACGTGTTCCTGAGAATTTCGGTAAGTTGTGGGCCACTGAAGTGTTGATGATGATATTTTCCAGTTCAGGGCCTTCGTGAATGCACCATGGCTGGTTTCTGAAATACGGTGCTAAGAGTTCTCCCATAGTAGGTTCGCGGAAATTGTTGTTATCCCCGTAGTAGTTATCGAAAGCGGGTTCTCGTCTCGGCACTTGTCGAGGTTGAGGGGGTGGTGGATATCTATGGGATTGTACTGGACCAGCTGCATTTTGGTCCTCGGGTGGTTCTTGGTTTCTTCTGATTGCCTCCCTATCACGAGCTCTTCTGTTTCTGATGAGTTGTTCCGGATCATCCACAAATGGAAGTGGCACCTCATCATTTCGATCGTATAGGTTTATCTCTTCGTCATCCTGGTAGTCATTGTGGCTTCCTTCGCGAGACATGGTTGTTTCGAAGCGAGTATCGATTCAAAGAACTTATCCGATTAATTAACTAATTCCCCGGCAACGGCGCCAATTTGACAGATGCTCGTCGTCAGAGCAAATGTACAAATATTAATTTATAAGTCCGCTACTCGCGACTTCACTACTGGGTAGCAAGTGGTAAGTAGGGGTCGAACCCAAGGGAATTAGGGGGATAAGCTATTCTTTGAGGGAATTGTACAGCGAGGGAGCGTGTTTTTAGGTTGATTGAGGTTTTAATGCTAACAACTAAGTGATTGGTTGGTTGGTTTTGGTTTTTAGTGCGGAAAAGTAAATGACATAAAAGTAAATACTGAAAATAAACGAGAAGACTTACAGCGATTGTTGCGTGATCGGCAAGTCTTGCGGAACGTCAGCACTTGATATTGCAGTTTATACTAAGAAAGTAAATGCAGGTGGTGTTTAAATCTAAGGAAAGTATTCGGTCTTAGGGGCCTTGTATCATAGTCGTTTATCATTGACCGCTAATGATCATACTAAGTGTTCAAAGATGAATCGAGGCTATTTCTAGCACAAGACTTGCAACATCGTTTAGAACACTTGTTCTATTTAGACTAATTCCTCCTTTCGAAGTATCTTAGCCTGATGTGCATCCATTTGATCTTCAGTTACGATCAACCAAATGGTGTTTTAGATAAGTCGAACTCCTCAGATAAGCTTTGCCCGCTAAAGCATCCACTTACCCGAGTATGTTCACGAACCCCACGGAAGAGCTTTGCCCGTTAGAGCATCCACTCAACCTTGGAAGTTCTAACCTAATATATGGCACATAGAACAAGTTTCGAACACAAAGATGCATTAAGAGTAGGGTTTAAAACATTTTATGATACAAGTACACCCCTTCAACCGAATGAAGAGTTTAGCTACGAATATCCATAGAGGTGGATACCATAGCTAAGTACTCGAGGGTTTTTGAAAGACAGTAAGTAAGGGAGAATACTCAAGAACCAACAGGAGTATTCTCAAAAACTACTAGAATACTCAAGAACCAACAGGAGTATTATAGATTTTTCACAAAAGCTTACAAAAGTGCCCAAGATGTTAGAGAGATAAGTAACCTTGTGGAATGAGGATTGTGTGATGTTGGGATGTTGATTACAAGTGAAGGAGGCTTGTATTTATAGCCAAGGAGGGGAGGATGTGGTGAGGATGAGAACACATGGCATCATCCCATGGAGGGAGCTCAAAGCCGCCGGTCCTTTTGGGAGGGGAAGAGAGGGGAGCCGCCCCCCATGTGGAGGAAGGGGAGAGGTGGAGGGGAAATGTGAGAGGGGAGCCGCCGGCCATGTGGAGGAAGGAGGGAGTTTTGTGATTTTTGTGAGTTTTCACAAAGCCATCGGTCCATTTCAGCTCCGGATTGACTTTGGTTGCTCTTCGGTTGGACTTGTTTTGAGTGATTCCATGTCAGTATCATGAGATTTCTTCAGTCGGCATCTGGCCGTGACCTTGGAATGACTCGTAATATATTTTCCGCTTAAAAACTCATCCTTAGCGTGTATTCTCTCTAGACTCCAAAATACCCTGTAGATAAATATCGGAACTAACAAGCAAAAGTTAAATAGACAAACAGTCTAATTTGGTGGGTTTAACTGTGTTTATGATTCATATAATTATGGTCCATCAGTGATAGATGCCAAAGAGTTGGCAACATTTCGGCTAGAAATGAGATGCCCCAAGTGCCCATCTTGGTTAATGATGTCTTTGACATATGGGGCATCGATTTCATGGGGCCTTTCCCTATTTCATGTGGTTTTGCTTATATCCTTGTTGCGGTGGATTATGTTTCAAAGTGGGTAGAGGCTAAGGCCACTAGATGTGATGATGCTAAAACTGTTGTGGATTTTTTGCGCTCTAACATCTTTTGTAGGTATGGGGTGCCTAAGGCCATCATAAGCGACCAAGGCACACACTTTTGCAATAGAATGATGGCCGCCACTTTGAGACACTATCACGTCCATCATAGGACCTCCACGGCTTACCACCCACAAACCAATGGGCAAGCGGAGATCTCCAACCGCGAGATCAAGGGAATTCTTGAGAAGTTGGTAAAGCCAACAAGGAAGGATTGGAGCCAAAGGTTGAATGATGCTATATGGGCCTATAGGACGGCTTACAAGACACCCATTGGGACCTCTCCCTTTCGGTTGGTCTATGGAAAGGCATGTCACCTTCCGGTGGAATTGGAACACAAGGCGTATTGGGCCTTGAAGCAGTGCAATTGGGATCTTGGAGCGACCGGGCTTGATAGGAAAATGCAATTGAATGAGCTTGAGGAGTTGCGCCTAGAGGCCTATGAGGGCCAAACCGACTACAAGGCGCGCACCAAGCTCTATCATGATAAGTTCATCCTTCAGCGCTCATTTGAAGTGGGATAACAAGTCCTAGTGTTCTCTTCACGGCTTAGATTAATGCCGGGCAAGTTACGCTCTAGATGGACCGGACCTTTCACGGTGACAAAGGTATTCAATCATGGGGCACTTGAGCTAGAGAGCCCGGCCAATGGAAGTCGGTTCACAATCAACGGGCAAAGGGTCAAGCACTATCACGAGGATGCGGATTTGGCCATTCGGAAGTTAGACCTTGCCCACCCATGGGACCCCAACCAATGACCTCTGGTTAAGGTCCCGTCGAGCCAAAGACGTTAAACAAGAGCGCTCGCCGGGAGGCAGCCCGGCATTTCTTTAGTATTTCTGCATTTTATTTACTTATACTAACCCTCACCCTATTATACTTGGAAAGGATAAAATTGTGAGTTTTGTAGGTCGGGTTCCCGAGTGTGTTACGCACTTTGCCGGTTCTGCTACGCATTTTAAGCAGAACCGGGTTGACTGAAGGACTGGACCGAGACTCGTCCGAGGAAGAACCGAGCAAGACCTAGACTTCCCCAGCTTCAGCCGATTGGTACAAGTCCGAGCCTTGTCATTTCATGACATGCAAGGACATCATGAGGGGAGTTCCATTCTCACTTTAGCACCATGTTTCCTTTCCCTTGATATTGTGCATATTGTCTTGAAATTGAGTTGTGCCGTGAGGACACGGCTCGTTTCAAAAGTGTGGGGTGGGGTGATTAGTCGTTTGTTGTGTCATCACATCTATTTTCTTGCACATGCATAGAGTCAACACGTTTCCCTTTGAAAATTTTAAATTTTTTGAATAAAATGCGTAGTTTTGTGAATAAAATACGTAGATATGAGGTGTTGAGCTTTGATGATGCGAAATAGATAGAACCAAGTACATGCATTACTCTTATGAAATTTAAATTTTGCGACTAACATGTGAAACTAACTATCTACGTGTCCTTATGAGTTGAGATAAATAGGGATGTGGAGTTGATAGAAATGTCCTAGTGAGGCTTGACAAAAGCACTCAAGGATCCGGGTTTCAAGTTACATGGTTATACGGATATGTGGAGGCTGCATTTCGAGACTTGTGGTTTGAAGTTGACTCCGCCATTGCAGCGTTTATGCAAGGGGCGGGACGGGAATCAAACCGTCCTATCTCTAGTCCTAGTAGCCGGGAAAAAAGGTGGGTGACCCTCATCTTGACCCGCGCCGAACCGACAAGGATGAGAAAGAGCGGGGAGGTATTTCCATATGCTTGAGGGCTATGATTGGACCTCCCAAAAAGGAATGGACAAGAAATTCACAAAAAGGAGTAAAGCTCAAAGAAAAATCAACTCATGTGGAGATTTACCCGAAACAAAGTGAAGGACATCAATGCCATACAAAGGCCGAAGGCCAAGTTCACTACAAAGAAGTCCAAGCAAAGTAACAAAGACTCAACCCTTGATGATCGAACCTATCACGTGATAGAAGAAGCAACAAGTATAACCATGTAGCAAGAACCGGACCCAAGAGTGTAGATCATGGGTCTAAAAAGGACTATCTCCCACTCATCCGAATTGGGTTGCATTTCGGCTCAAAGGTGCATGTATCAAGTTAATTCCATGTTTTAGCAAATGCCTTGAGTAGTGATTGAGAATGCATGGAAAGGGGAAATCTAGACTAGCATTTATCTAGGGGTGCCGAGAAGGACTTGTGATGTTTGTATGTGTTTTTTCTCTTGTGACTTAAGGCCTTGTTCGGGATGAACAGGTTCAAGTGTGGGGTGGTTTGATGAGGCGTATTTATGCGACTCATTAAGTCAACAAAACCCACCATTTACGACATTCGATCATAAGAACGTTTACTTGTTAATGTCGTTTTGGATTTCAGGGCCTTTTGGAGCTTAAAGAGGAAACGGACTTAAGAATGGCATTTTAGGCCATAAATGCATCACAAGATGACTTGGGGGTAAATTGGGACCTAAGGACTTCATTCGGGTCCAAGGGACTTCATCCGGACCTAAGAACCTAAGCCGAGTCCAAGGACCTCAGTCCGAGACCCATCCGAGGAAGTCGAGTCTCTGTCTGAGAGATTGAAGACCTAGGCGCAGACCAGGTCGCGTCCCTGTTCGAGAGATTGAAGACCTAGGCACAGACCAGGTCGCATCCTGTCCGAGAGATTGAAGACCTAGGCGCAGACCAGGTCGCGTCCTGTCCGGGAAATGAAAGACTCATCCGAGACAAGTTCTGGTCTTGCCCGAGAACTCCAAGAACCATCCAAGGACCTCAGTTCAGACCCTGTCCGAGGCCATCCCAGCGCCTAAAGACCTCAAGTACCGGACGCCCAAGGACACCCAAAGACCCAAGGACTCAAGCCCACATTGTGGTCTCCTCAAGGACTCAACTTCAAGGACCAACATCAAAGTCAAGGGTCAACATTCCCCTTGACTTTCTCGGATCGTCCCCCAATGCTGACATCATCCTAGCGTGTGCCCTTGCCAAGGCAAACTTCACTTGCGCCAAGTCACTCCTTCCCAAAGAGGAAAGTCGGCTAAGGCTATTGCAATTGCCAAATTCCTAAGGCCAATCCAAGATCTAGAACCTTCCTCATTCTTCTATAAAAGGAGCACCTTGGCCTTAGTGTAATCACCCGAAAATCTAGGCAAAAACTCCCTCATTGTACCTCTTGTCATTTTGGAATTGGAAAGCTCAACTTCTCTCTACTCATTCTACTTGTTCTACGCATTTTACCTTTCATCCTACGCATTTTAGTGTGAGCATGTAATTCCGATTGTGTCTTTTGGCTCTTGTGTTCCTACCATGAACATGAGTAGCTAATCCTTCACTAATCGGTTTGGGGTTCTCTAATGTTGTAGCAAGACTTTGAGACCTTGATCTTAATGCTTCGTTGTATCCCATTTGCTAGTCATGTGCCAATGGTTTGGGAATGAATACCTAGGCTAAACTAAGGCTTGAAAAGGCAAGGTTTAGCCGTGTGGGTTCAAGTTCCCCATTGAGTTTGTTCTCATTGAAACGTGAAGAAAACAATAGCACCTAGCCTAGTACTCCTTGAAAGAGGGTATTAGTCTTATTGCACTAGTGATCTATTCCTTGAAATAGGATGGATCATGGAGTGAGTGTTTGAAACAACTCTTACTCGGGTTACTTCTTGAAATAGAATGGCCACACTTATGGGCGCAAGGATATATCATTAGAGGTCGATGATGAGTCGAGCCACAACAAAAGGCCCCTAGACCGAATATCATTCTCTTGATCACAATCCCTTTGCATTTACTTTTCTTACTTACGTTCAAAACCATTTCAAAACCCCCAAAAACTCGTCTTTACTTACTTACTTCGTATTTGCAATGGAACAACGAGTAGTTGAACTAAATCCCTTGGGTTCGACCCCTACTTGCCGCTCTACTAGTCTATAGTTAGCCTAGAGTAGTGGACACTTCATAAAATCATTAAATTTGATAGGGCTCTTCGACACCCTATCAACAGGCAATTTTGGAGTCTAAAGAGGAATCACACTTAAAAAGGGAGGTTTGTTCCAAAAAGCATGCCAAGTAAATTCTGGCCCAGCCAAGGACCAAGAAAAGTCGGCCGCGCCCAGACCCCCTCATGAGTCGTAGTTGTACGACTATTTTATATGTTAAAACCCCGTCTCTTAGTGTTACCTGTATATTATTTCACTACCTGTGTGTAGTTTTCATTCTCAGGTACACTCGGAGACCATGGAAGGAATACCGGCTAAAAGGAGCCTATTTTAAGATGTTTGGCGCGGAAAGAAATGAGGTCCGAAGCACTTTGGAGTTTTCGTCAGTGCAGAGCGCGGAGGTCTTAAGGAGTTAAGGCGCAGACGTCTCTACATTTACAGTAATTCAAGAGACGTCCGCGGATGACAGCTGGCAGTCGAATTTCGTTATTTCTAATTTGCAATCTCGGGAAGTATAAAAGAAGAATAAGAAGAGGCAAACCCTAGGCGGCCAGACCTCGAATTTCAGTAGAGAAAAGAGACACATTTCGGGAAGAAACAACATACACGTTCGAGAGATTTAGAGAATTAGGGTTTGACCAAATTTTGGAGAAGAAAGCTGCAGCGCGGTGGAGAATTCACCATTAGTAATTTCTTTCTATTTTATTCATATAACTTCATGATGTATTCCATTGCGATGAGTAGCTAAACTCATATGTGTAGGCTAGAACTCGACATTGTGATGTTTTGACTTGAGACCTATATTTATCTTTATGTTTTGTGTTATATTATTCTGCATGTTTATGGAATTGATGTGCTAGCATAAGTGGAACCCTAGCGGGGGAGCTTCTGTTAGTTCGTTGATTCCGATTGTCACAGTTTACTAGCAACCTAGCGGGGATAGCAAACTAGGATACGAGTAATATACCACTAGGATTGACACCCTAGGACAACTTGTAGTGCAACCTAGCGGGGAGCTATAAGTTGTAAAACATTAGAAATCAAAACGGTTGGGTTAATGATTTAGTCTTGCATCACAATCGAAAGTTCTAGCTTGCACTATTCTTTGATATTTGATACTTGAATTTGTGTGACGTTTAATCTCTTGATAATTGGTCATTCTTGCTTGCTTGCGTTTTTATTTGACTTGTTGAATTTCAAACCCCCCCCCATTGTTACTTTCATACTTAGTGAAACAGATTCTCACACCGATCTCTGTGGATACGCCCCGACTTACCACTTGCTAGTCGGAGATAAAGAAATATTATTTTTGACGGGTACAATGACGCCCGTCAAATTTTGGCGCCGTTGCCGGGGATTGGTATCGAGGAATCTCACTAAGTGTTTCTTTCTTTTAGCTTTATTTTATTGTCTATTTATTTTTGTCACTTAATTATTTTTCTGTTTAAGTAACCATGTCACAGAGAAGTGTTGAACGTGATGGTGAAGAGCGAGGAAGTGTACTAGGAGATAACATGCTGGAACAGAGGCAAGGACTGCCCCCTGTTAATCAAAGATTACCACTCCCCAGGAATCAATAATTTGTGAATGAGTTTGCTAGACATCGTGCAGCTAGACACGGTGATTACGAGGACGAGTTGGATCGGCAATACCTCAGTGGAGGAAACCAATATGGACAGTTAGCTAGGCGTCGGGATTTGGGACGCACTATGAGAGGAGTATGTGCGCCGTATATTGATGAGGCACCTTGGTGCATTAGGATGGATGAGGACGCAGAAGACATCGAGATAAAGAGTGGGGTGATACACCACTTGCCCAAGTTTGGAGGAATGCCCGATGAGAACTCCCTAAGGCACTTGAAGGAATTTCATGGAGTTTGCATGTCCATGAAATCAGCATCGGTTTCGGAAAATATTTTTAAATTACAGACATTTCCTTTTTCTTTAGAAAGTCAAGCTAAATCTTGGTTAATGTCTTTGCCTTCAAGTTCGATTACATCATGGGATCAAATGCAACGGAAATTCATGGACAAGTACTACTCTCATTCGAAGGCGGCTCAAACGAGGAAGGAGCTCTCTATGCTGAGACAAGGACGTGCAGAAACGTTGTTTGACTATTTGGAGAGGTTTAGGCATTTGGAAGAGAGTTGTCCGAATCATGGAATCCCACAAAGGATGCTGCTTGAATACTTCATGGATGGGATGGTTCTAATGGAAAGAAGGATGCTAGATGCCTCAGCCCAAGGGTCTATCCTGGACATGTACCCCGAAGAGATATGGGAGTTGATTGAGAAAGTTGCCGAGAGCACAAGGTATTTAGAAGAAACATATAAACCTGCACTAGTTGCTAACGTGAATGTACATTCTGAATTGCAGGAACTAAAGGATATGATGGCTAAAATGATGACGCAACAACCACAAAGAAATCAACAAGTGGAGTGTAAGGTAAACAAGTCCACTTTTAATTCGATAAATAATGATAACGCTGTTTTTCAGGAAAGAACAGAAGACGTGAATATAGTGGACTACATAAACAAGGGAGATTTGCCACCAAGGAGATATGATGGATATCAAGGCAACAACAAATGGCAGCCAAGGCAAAACGATGGTGGTTGGCAAAGGAACAGCAATTACGATGTGGGGCAATTCTCGTACCCACAAAAGCAGCCATACAAACCACCACAGATCAGACAAGGAGATGAGGACCCGATCAAGGAATTTAGGGATGAAATGAGAGGCATGTTCAAAGAACTCACTCAAAAGATGGGCCACCATGCTGGAGACATTAACGAGCTAAAGAGGCAAGTGTCTCAAATTGCCAGTGCCGTTTACGAACAGCGAGAAGACAAAGGGAAGCTGCCTTCACAAACGATCCCCAATCCAAGGCAGAATGTGAGTGCGATCGTGATAAAGGAGGAAGAGGAGATGAAGGCTGAAAGGAAAGAAAAAGAGCAAAGTTTGGATTCAGCATCAGTGGATATCGCGGATGCCTCAACAATTAAAGCACGGACGCCTGATGAATTAATACAAAATCTAGAGACGTCCGCGGACAATAATAAAGAGACGTGCGCGGAATTCCAAGTAAGTGATTTCCAGATTTTGAATTCTAACCCTCTTGCGCCATTGCCATTTCCCATGCAGGTAATTGATCATCATGAAGCTATAAATGATGAAATTCAATAGACGGGGCATGAGGACACGAAAATCAACGCACAAATGCAAGAATTGGAGCGAGGGCAACAAGGGGCATTGACCAATCGAACTAGAGACCCAGGTGCCTTCACGGTGACCTGTGGCATTGGTAACACGCTTATTCCCCACTGTTTGATTGATTTGGGAGTGTCTATTAATGTGATGCCTTATGATTTATACAGTTCATTGAAACTTGGACCAGTGAAACCGATCAAGTTAACTATTGAGTTAGGCAACAAGTCATGTGTTCATCCCTATGGTTTGCTTGAGAATTTAACCGTGAATGTTGGAGAAGTTGTTGTGCCTGCAGATTTTTATGTCTTGCAGATGGATAACACCCAGACTAAGGAGTCGCCAACACTCATTCTAGGACGACCTATCTTGTTTGCTATGAAGGTGGAGATTGATGTCGCTGAGGGTGTTATAAAGCTGAAATATGGTGGAAAGGTGGCTGAGTTTCGTGTCTTTGAGGATGACCACCAGCCTTGTGCGAGGAAACCACCTGAGAAGGCTGGTACAACATGTCTTAATATTATAACTGCTGAATCGTTGCGTTTGATTCAGGGTGTCAGTGAGCAGCTGAAGGTAACAAGGAAACCACGCCCACCAGATAAAAAGCGAGTAAAGAAACAAAAGTGTGGGGTGGGTGCGCAAAAGTGGTGGACACCTAAGGAAAAGAATTGGAGGTCGAAGCCACCTGATGTAGGGCAGAGCACTGAGGAACGATTAACTTGTGGACGTGCTGAGGAGAGGAGCACGCTGATCGGTAAGTTTGACTTGGAGCAGCCATGGGATCCTAACTTGTGATTCCTAAAAGAGGTAATGTCCATCCAAGGACGTAAAACAAAGGCGCTTACCGGGAGGCAACCCGGTGTGTTTTTATTTTACTCATGTTAGGAGTAGGTTAATTAGAGGAATTAGGAATCTGATAATGCGCTCCGAGTGCATTTCTTTTCTATTTTTGGTGGTTTCAGGTGATTAAATGAAGACAGGAATTCTACATCAGTGCATTTCGCGCACGTTTGAACAATAACATGCGCGGACGCCTGAACATTTATGCTAAATCAGGAGACGTCCGCGGGTAGAAATTAAGGAGACGTCCACGGTGCTTCGCAGAGCTCAACCACCAGACCATTAGGGGAGTACCAGTTCCTTCGTTTTTTTATTATTGTCTTTTATTTTTATTTTTATTTGAGTCTATTTTGTTGTCCGTCTTATATCTTGAGTTGTACCGTGAAGACACGGGTCAATTTAAGTGTGGGGTAGATGTTATAGAGTCAGTTGTGTGTCGTGTCTGTTTTTAATTTTTTATGTTTTCATGTTATGAACTCATAATGACTGATGATGCACTGCTATGCTTTTCTCATATGTCAAAAATCTCATTTCCAGCTTTTTATGAAAATTGTGCTCATTTGACTAAAAATGCGAAATTTCAAAAAATTTCGATGCTTTGTTCTTTCGAGTTGTGATATGCAGGGATGTGGAGTTGACAGAAATGTCCTAGAAAGGTACGGCAAATTGCAGGAAGTTTTGATTTTTGGTTGATTGAGAAAAGCGGTGGAGGTTGACGCTTCACTAGCCTAGTCCTGAGAGTAGCTCCGTCACCAAGTATACAAGTTTATTCATGCGTTCGAAGTGGTGGTGGGACAAAGAAAACGAACTGTCCATCTCTAGTCAAAGTAGCTGGGAATGGGTGGGTAACCCCTACCTTGCCTCATGCAGAAAAGATGTGGATGAGAAAAGAGCGGGATGCACTCCTATGCTGTTATCCGGAGGCTATGATTGGAGTGGTTCAAGGGCGCAAATGATTATGTGGACAAGAAACAAATTCAAAAGCCGAAGGCAAACCATCAAGTAGAAAAAAAAGAAAAAAAAAATCAGAAATCTGATTTTGTCAAGCAAAGATGTGTCGTTTATCAAAGTCCATACAAGTTAAGGAATTCAAGACTCAACGGTATGAAAGCAGTGAATTAATCATGTGTCATAGAAAACCGCTGACTCAATTCTAAAGACCAGAACTCAGAAAAGAATGCAATGTCCGTGGTACCTATAGGGGACTATCTCCCAAACATCCAAGGTCGTTTGAATTGCAACTCGCGAGGTAACAAGTATCGAAGAATCTATCTATACTCGCATTGTTAGGATCTTAAGCATGATCAGATTAATTGCTGTATTTGAGATTGAGATGTAAGGATTAGCATGACTAGTACATTGTAATTCGTTCTATGGCTTTGTTCTTGTTCGGGACGAACAAGTTCAAGTGTGCGGTAGTTTGATGAGTCGTAGTTGTACGACTATTTTATATGTTAAAACCCCGTCTCTTAGTGTTACCGGTATATTATTTCACTACCTGTGTGTAGTTTTCGTTTCCAGGTACACTCGGAGACCATGGAAGGAATACCGGCTAAAAGGAGCCTATTTGAAGATGTTTGGCGCGGAAAGAAATGAAGTCCGAAGCACTTTGGAGTTTTCGTCAGTGCAGAGCGCGGAGGTCTTAAGGAGTTAAGGCGCAGATGTCTATACATTTACAGTAATTCAAGAGACGTCCGCGAATCATAAAGTAAGAGACGTCTGCGGATGACAACTGGCAGTCGAGTTTCGTTATTTCTAATTTGCAATCTCTGGAAGTATAAAAGAAGAATAAGAAGAGGCAAACCCTAGGCGGCCAGACCTCAAATTTCAGTAGAGAAAAGAGACACGTTTCGATACTTGATATTTGATACTTGAATTTGTGTGACGTTTAATCTCTTGATAATTGGTCATTCTTGCTTGCTTGCGTTTTTATTTGACTTGTTGAATTTCAAACCCCCCCCATTGTTACTTTCATACTTAGTGAAACAGATTCTCACACCGATCTCTGTGGATACGCCCCGACTTACCACTTGCTAGTCGGAGATAAAGAAATATTATTTTTGACGGGTACAACGACGCCCGTCACCCCCGCCCAGGCATCGCCCAGGCCACGCCCGAGCTGTCTAGCACTGAATTCAAGTTGCCCGGGCAAACGAGCTGATCTGACGAATCCACCTCGAGCAAAGTGATCAAAATGGAAAATAAGATGGACAATGTCGGAAAACCAAGGAGAATGCTCGGGCAGATTGGCAGTTGGCCCAGTTCCAAAGCAAAGGCCCCGCGCGCATAGGCACCGAAACCAAGTCGCTCGACCAAACCATGGAATCTGGTAATTTTGGCTCTGCCAAAGTGTTTGAAATGCCCAACAACTCGGACAATCTCACTTCCCAGACAAAACGCCCGAGTGGAACCAGCTCAAGCCCGATCAAGGCCAATCTAGGGCAATTCTGGAATTTTTGGGATTTCGACCATGCTCCGGGCAGAATCTGGCTTAACTTCCTTCTTGAGACCGGTTTATAATCACATTGTCATTCAGAAACCGTGGTCCAAGAGCCAAAGGCCTCCGACCAAAATTTCGGCCAACTACGGCCAAACTCCAGCCAAGCTCCGATCAAGCTCCGGCCAAGCTCCGATCAAGCTCCAGCCAGGTACAACCAGGCCCAACCAAGTTCCGGACAAGAGGAACCACCCACAAACCGAATTCCTAATATTCCGGTTGGCCTCTACTATTCAGTTTGGTTAGCTTTTGGATTCCGGTTTGCCTCAACCAAGCCAAGTCGGTTAGCCTCATCTAGTCCAAGTTGGTTGCCCTTTGAGAGGAGCCATGTGCAAGTCGGTTGGATGCAAGAGACAAGTTCAAGTGGTGGCTTTTGGCTTGAAATATCCAAGTGGTGGCTTTTGGAAGAACCAATCAAAGTGACTTGCTTTTCGGATATTTCAAATGCAAAACTTAGTCCCCACGTCTTCCTTTTCCTATATATAGAAGGGCTTAGCCTTAGAAACACTAATGTACATAGTCCCAACATTAGGGAGAAGAGAGCTTATCTCTCTTCTCCACCTCAAATACAAACACACTTTCCTTTGTTCTTATGTCCGAATTGCTCTTTGCCTTGTTCTTGCTCATGTTCTTGTTCTTGCAAAGCCATGGTTACTTTACTTTGTTCTTGATACGCGAAGCTCTCTTTACTTTTCCTTGTTGTTCTCTTTACTTTCTTGTTCAAAGCCAAGGCAACTTGTATTCCTTGACATGAATACAAGTAGCTAAAGCTTTCTTTACTTTCTTGTTGGTTACTTTACTTTCCTTGTTCTAGCCACGGCTATTTGTATTCCTTGACATGAGTACAAGTAGTTAAAGATATTGTTCTTGTTACCAAAGCTCACGGTTTCCTTTATTTTCTTGTTGTTCTCCAAAAAGCTCACGGTTTCCTTACTTTCTTGTTTCGGTTACCCTTTTGTTTTCCTTGTTCAAGTCACGGTTACTTGTATTCCTTGACATGAATACAAGTAGCTAAGGCTTATATTCGATTTAGGGTTCTATTATACTATGACAATGTTTTGAGACCCTTTTACTTAATGCTTTTTGTGTTCAACTAGTTCTCGTGCCATTATTCGGTTGAACAACAAGGCTAAGTGGATGCATCGAAAGGGCAAAGCTTAACCGGGTAGTTCAATCCAGATTAGACAATAAAACCAAGTGGATGCATCGAAAGGGCAAAGCTTGGTAGAGTAGTCTAATCCTTCTTTAAAACCACTTGGTTGATCAGAAATGTGAGATCAAGTGGCTGCACATAGACTAATACATCTTGAAAAGGAGTATTAGTCTAGGCAGAACTAGAAGTCTATGTCTTGTTTTTGGAGTGGATTGTGGTGTAAGCGCTTGAAAAAGCCTTACTTTAGGGTTTAAGTCTTGAAAAGGAATAAATCCACACATATGAACACAAAGTAGATCATTTGAAGTCAATGATGGATGTGTCACTAGTTGAGACCCTAGACTGAATATCTTTCTTATGTGAATATCTTTCGTCTTTATTTTCAGCACATTTACTTTCAGTACTTACATTCAGTCATTTAATTTCTCACACTTTACTTTCAAGTCATTTACTTTTCTGTCATTTACTTTTCTGCACTAAAACACTCAAACCCAAATGTCTTTACTTTCTTACTTTCAGTCTTACTTTTCGCACTTACTTTACGCACTTTATTTTCAGCATTTACATTCAGTCCTTTACTTTCTCGCACTTACTTTCCTTCACTTACTTTCAGTCATTTACTTTACGCACTTTACCTTTCAGTATTTACTTTCAGTTCAGTATTTACTTTCTTTACTTTCAGTCATTTACTTTTCAGTTGATAAAACCACAAAAAACCAAATGTATTTACTTTCTTTTCCATTTTCAAGAACAACTATTCCACACTGACTCTCTAAGGTTCGACCCCTACTTACCGCTCTACTAATCCATAGTGAGCCACGAGTAGTGGACTTATAAATGTAAATTTTGCAGTGCCTCAACGACGGGCTCTGTCAATATGTATTCATAATTGTTGATGATTACTCAAGATATACATGGATTATTTTCATAACTTCTACAGATGAAGTGTTTGCAGAGTTTGAGATCAAGCTGAAGGCTATGGAAAGAAAATTGAATCTATCGTTGTCAAATATACGTACTGATCATGGAACGGAGTTCGATAACTAACAATTTCTGTGCTTGTGCAGGTCCAAGGGAATCAATCACAACTTCTCCACACCTAGGACACCTCAGCTTAATGGGGTCGTAGATAGGAAGAACAAAACTTTAAAGGATATGAGTAGGACCCTAATATTGGCAAGCGGACTTCTAGGAAGCTTCTGGGGAGAGCTCTCAACATTTAATGCCATGTTCTGAACAGAGCCTACCTCAGACCTATTTTGAATAAAACCCAATATGAACTGTCGAGGGGAAGGAAGCCTACTGTCTCTCACTTCTGAGTCTTTGGATGCAAGTGCTACATCCACAACAACGGCAAAACAAATATTGAAAATTCAACCCTAAAAGTGAAGAAGGTGTATTCGTGGGATACTCCACCCACAACAAGGCGTAGAAAGTATATATCCACCAGAGCATAAAGATATATGAGAGCTTCCATGTGGTATTCAATGAAAGAGTAATGGCAAGCGAGGTAGCCGTAGACGATGAAGCACCCCCCCCCCCCTTGCACAAGAAGACGACTTCAATCTGAATGAGGGATGGCAAGTAGCTCAACCTCCTCACACAAAATCTGAAGGATAGGATCCTCATGCGAATACCCCAGACATTCAGAATACCAACCTTGAGGATGCCGACACTCAAGCATACGACAATGGATAAGAAGCGCTAGAAGATGCCCAACAGCTAGTCGCACAGGAAGTGGACCTAGGATATGAATAGACGGGTCCTACCAGGCACAATAGTAGGAATCATACAAGACATGTATGGCATCAAGACTACCAGTGCTACAGAACTATGGATTCAGAACAAGAGAATCAGGTCACATCTGCTTCAATTAATAGTCATGCACATACTACTTTTGTTTTTGTTTGACTGAACCCAAAAACGTCAAAGAAGCCTTGAAGGATCCAGATTGGGTAAGGGCCATGCATGAAGAATTGCACCAATTCTAGAGAAACAAAGTATGGAGACTAGTTCCACGTCCAGCTGGAAGAACTATCATCGAGACCAAATGGGTATTCAAGAACAAACTGGATGATAAAGGACACGTAGTAAAAAACAAAGCACGGCTAGTAGTCAAGGGGTACAATCAACAGGAAGGAATAGACTACGATGAGACGTTTGCCCCCGTAGCACGGTTGGAGGCTATCCGTTTGTTAATTGCGTACTAAGCCTACCATGGATTCAAACTGTAGCAGATGGACGTAAAAATGGCATTTCTGAATAGCGTGCTTAAAGAGGAAGTATACGTCGCTCAGACTCCGAGATTAAAAGATACTACACGTCACGACCACGTATATATCTTCGACAAAGCACTATATGGTCTAACACAGGCTCCCATGTCCTTTTACCAAGCTCATGGAAAGAGAGTTTGAAATGAGCATGGTTAGAGAGCTCAAGTTCTTTCTAGGACTTCAAGTTGCTCAGGAGAAGGATGGTCCCATAATGCACCAACAGAAGTATCTACGAGAGATGCTGACAAAATTCGGTATGAAGGATTCTAGTACCATGTCCACACGGTATCTCTGAATGAATCACTCGCTAAGGATGAGAATTCATAGAAAGTGGACAAAACGCTCTACCGAGGAATGATAGGTTCACTCCTCTATCTTACTACTAGCAGACCTGACATTATGTATAGTGTGTGTCTGTGTGCTTGTTTTCAGGCCGACCCAAGGGAGACTGATAAGTCGTAGTTGTACGACTATTTTATATGTTAAAACCCCGTCTCTTAATGTTTGCCTGTATATTATTTCACTACCTGTGTGTAGTTTTCATTCTCAGGTGCATTTGGAGACCATGGAAGGAATATCGGCTAAAAGAAGCCTATTTGAAGATGTTTTGCGTCGAAGAAATGAAGCGTGTGAACGCATGAGCAGAAGTGTGCGAGCGCATAGACCTGTGCGAACGCACGAGATTTTCATGCCTCAGGTCTGATATGTGCGAGCGCAAAAATCCGCGGACGTCTGAAGAATTAAGTCGCGGACGCCTTCACAATTATGATAAATCATAAGACGTCCGCGGAAGCTAATGGAAGGAGACGTCCGCGCGGAAGATGCCAGCTGTCAAAATTCCTAAATTCGGATTTGCACATCTCGGAAGAAAACAGACGGGATTCGAGAAGCCTCATGGGGGAAGAGAAAATCTGATTTCGAAGAGTCTTTTGGAGAAGATAAAAAGAAAGGAGAAAGGGAAAATCAAATTGGCTTTGGTCCGTGTAGAATTGGGAGAGAAAGACACACACTGTGTCTTTGGCCGTGTGAAATTGAGGAGAGGAATTGGTCTTCTTTTGGCCGTGTGGTTTGTGAAAGAAAAGGAGGATTGCTGAGCAGCGTTTGGAAGAGACAGAAAGGGTTTGAAGGGTTGGTGTGAAAAAGACACACGGTAGAGAGATTGATTGTGGCTGAGAATTGAAGAAAGGCTTGGAGAAAGAATTCAACTACAGTATTTTAATTTCATCTTACTCAAATACTTTATGATGTATTGCATTTCGATGAGTAGCTAAACTCATTTGTGTAGGCTAGAACTTGATATTGTGATGCTATGATTTGAGACTCATATTGAATTTCTATGTTTTGCGCTATATTACTATGCATTGTTTATGGATTTGATATGCTAGCATGAGTGGAACCCTAGCGGGGGAGCTCTTGTTAGTTTGTTGATTCCAATTATCAAAGTTTACTAGCAACCTAGCGGGGATAGTAAACTAGGATACGAGTAATATACCACTAGGATTGACACCCTAGGACAACTTGTAGTGGAACCTAGCGGGGAGATATAAGTTGTAAAACATTAGAAATCAAAACGGTTGGGTTAATGATTTAGTCTTGCATCACAATCGAAAGTTCTAGCTTGCACTGTTCTTTGACATTTGATACTCGAATTGTGTGATGGTTTCTCTATTGATAATTGATCATGTTTTGATACTTGCGTTTTTATTTGACTTGTTCAGAATTTACCCCCCATTGTTACTTTTATACTTAGTGAATAGATTCTCACACCGATCTATGTGGATACGACCCGACTTACCACTTGCTAGTCGGAGATAAAGAAATATTATTTTTGAAGGGTACAACGACGCCCGTCAAATTTTGGCGCCGTTGCCGGGGATCGGTAACGAAGAATCTCACTAAGTATTTATTTCTTTTAAGTTTTATTTTACTGTTTTTTTTGTTTTGTTTGGTTTTACGTTCGCTATGTATTCCTATTATAGTGAACCATATTATGACGACGCTGAGGAAAAGAAATACGAGGGCAGCGAGGTTAAGTTTTGGGTGATTCGGCGACTCCCCAAATTTGGAGGTTTTACCGGAGAAGACCCCGTGTCACATGTGAAAATGTTCCATTCAGTCTGCTGCCGCTTAAGGCCTGAAGAAGAGTCATTAGAAAGGTTTAAACTAAAATATTTTTATTTTTCTCTAACTGACTTTGCAAAATCTTGGTTTTACTCATCATATGCAAATAGTGAAAGTCATTATGTGGATCTACGAGCCCGTTTTTTAAAGAAGTTTTCTCCGCCATCCCTTCGAGTAGAAATTCGTGAGAAAATTTATACCTTTGAGCAATTCCGGGGTGAAACATTATATGAATACGTTGTGCGCCTCGAAGGGATTGCGGGAAGCTGTCCACACCATGGATTCACAGGTTCATTTATTCTTAAGAAATTTCTTGATGGGATGATGCCACTAGAGTGTTCTATGCTTGATGCCGCAGCAGGAGGGTCACTAATGAATTTAGACATTTATGACGCATGGGACCTGATAGATGATATAGCACAGAAATCAAGACAAGGTCAGCTGCACAAACGGAGGATGAGTCACAGACAGTGGAAGCTGATTCAGTGCAGATTGTGCACGACACCGCATTAGCCATGATAGACGAACCAGGGGCATAGAACGAAGAAAATAAATCAGAGGCCGTGAGCATCACGCCCGAAGAAGAGTTGAATGAAGATTCGCCCTCAGTGGAGAACGCGGACGTCTCAACAATTAACGCGCGGACGCCTGATGAATTACAACAAAACATAGAGACGTCCGCAGATGAAATGCAAGAGACGTGCGCGGACTCCCCAGTTTCAGGTAACGAGATTCCAAATTCTAACACCCCTCTACCATTCCCAATGCAGGTGATAGCTCCTAAGGACCACACGATCGACAAAGATGAGCTTGAAGGCAGATTCGAGGCAAGGAATGAGCAAAACAACCCAACAATGGAGAGCCCACTCACTATGAATCATGAGGCACCGCCCAGAAAGTGTAAGGACCCAGGTACTCTCACAATCACCCGTGATGTTGACTCTTATATTTTGCAGATGGGAGATGCCAGCGATAACGGTCCTCTTGCACTCATTTTGGGACAATCCATCCTCTTGTCCAAAGGGACCAAGAATGACATGGGAAAACGCTTGTTGTTGCTTGCGTTTGCTGGCAAGACATCAAACTTCCATGTTCACGAGGACTTGGACCGTCCATATATGAGGAAGCGACCGAGACATTGCACGTTTGGATGGAAACCAGGATGGAGAGAGACGAGAGCACCACTAGATGAGGGCTATGAGCATCACAAGGTAATACAGAAGTTTGACCTCACAAGCCCATGGGATCCTAACTTGTGATCCCCAAATAGGTAATGTCCAGCCAAGGACGTAAAACAAAGGCGCTTACCGGGAGGCAACCCGGTGTGTTTCTTTTACTTTAGACATGTTAGGAGTACATTAAGTAGTGGAATTGGGAAGCTGATAATGCGCCTCGAGTGCATTTCTTTTTAATTCTGGTGGTTTCAGGTGATTAAACGAAGGAAATAAATTCTACATCAGTGCAGTTCGTGCACGTCTCAACTATTAGAGCACGGACGCCTCAGCAATTATTGCATATTCTTCAGACGTCTGCGGGAGGAAAAGAAAGAGACGTCCGCGATGCATTTCAAAAGGGTAAAATCGCCGAGCCCAACACCACCACCAGACTATTAGGGGAGTACCAGTTCTTTAGTTATTTATTTATTGTCTTTTATTTTTATTTTTATTTGAGTCTGTTGTATTTATCCGTCTTATCTCTTGAGTTGTACCGTGAGGACACGGGTCAATTTAAGTGTGGGGTGGGATGTTATAGAGTCAGTTATGTGGCTTGATGAACTCGTAACGAACTGATGATGCACTGCTATGCTTTTCTCATATGTCAAAAATCTCATTTCCAGTTTTTTTCTTTAGGTGTCCACCACTTTCGCGCGCCCACCCCACACTTTTGTTTCTTTACTCGCTTTTTATCTGGTGGGCGCGTTTTCTTTGTTACCTTCAGCTGCTCACTGACACCCTGAATCACACGCAACGATTCAGCAGTTGTAATATCAACACAAGTCTTACCAGCAATCTCAGGTGGTTTCCTCGCACAAGGCTGGTGGTCGTCCTCAAAGACACGAAACTCAGCCACCTTGCCACCATATTTCAGCTTTATAATACCCTCAGCGACATCAATCTCCGCCTTCATCGTAAACAAGATAGGTCGTCCTAGAATGAGTGTTGGCGACTCCTTAGTCTGGGTGTCCTCCATCTGCAAGACATAAAAATCTGCAGGCACAATAATTTCTCCAACATTCACGGTTAAATTCTCAAGCAAACCATAGGGATGAACACTTGACTTGTTGCCTAACTCAATAGTCAACTTGATCGGTTTCACCGGTCCAAGTTTCAATGAACAGTATAAATCATAAGGCATCACATTAATAGACGCTCCCAAGTCAATCAAACAGTGAGGAATAAGCGTGTTACCAATGCCACAGGTTACCGTGAAGGCACCTGGGTCTCTAGTCCGAGTGGTCAACGCTCCTTGTTTCCCTTGCTCCAATTCTTGCATTTGGACTTTGGTTCTCGCGTCCTCATTCCCCTTTGGTTGAATGTCATTATTTAAAGCTTCGTGGCTCTCAATAACCTGCACGGGAAATGGCAATTGCGCAAGAGGGTTAGAATTTAAAATTTGGAAATCGCTCACTGGGAATTCTGTGCACGTCTCCTGCATTTCTTCCCCGGAAGTCTCTTGATTTAGCAGTAATTCTTCAGGCGTCCGCGCCTTAATGGTTGAGGCATCCGCGGTTTCCACTGATGCAGAATCCAAATCTTGCTCTTTTTCTTCTTTTTCTTCAGCCTTCATCTCCTCTTCATCCTTTATCACGATCACACTGACATTTTGCCTTGGATTGGGGGTCGTTTGCGACGGTAGCTTCCCTTTGTCTTCTCGCCTTTCGTACACTACGCTGGCCATTTGAGACAATTGCTTCTTTAATTCGTTAACGTTTCCAGCTTGATGGTCAATCTTTTTAGTGTGGTGGTCAATCTTTTGAGTGAGTTCCTTGAACAGTCCTCTCATTTCATCTCTAAATTCCTTCATCGGGTCCTCATCTCCTTGTCTGATTTGTGGTGGTTTGTACGGCTGCTTTTGTGGATACGAGGATTGCCCCGCATCGTAATTGTTGTTCCTTTGCCAACCACCCTCATTTTGTCTCGACTGCCATTTGTTGTTGCCTTGGTATCCATCAGTCCTCCTTGGTGGCAAATCTCCCTTGTTTATGTATCCCACAATATTCACGTCTTCTGTTCTTTCCTGAAAAACAGCGTTATCATTATTTATCGAATTATAAGTGGACTTGTTTACCTTACACTCCACTTGTTGATTTCCTTGTGGTTGTTGCGGCACTAATTTAGCCACCATATCCTTCAGTTCCTGCAATTTAGAATGTACATTTACGTTAGCAACAGGTGCAGGTTTATAGGTTTCTTCTAAATACCTTGTGCCCTCCGCAACATTCTCAATCAACTCCCATATCTCCTCGGGATACATGTCAAGGATAGACCCTTGGGCTGAGGCATCTAGCATTCTTCTTTCCATGAGAATCATCCCATCCATAAAGTATTCAAGCAGCATCCTTTGTGGGATTCCATGATTCGGACAGTTCTCTTCCAATTGCCTAAACCTTGCCAAATAATCGAACAATGTCTCTCCACGTTCTTGTCTAAGCATAGAGAGCTCCTTCCTCGTTTGAGCCGCCTTCGAATGAGAGTAGTACTTGTCCATGAATTTCCGTTGCATTTGATCCTATGAAGTAATCGAACCTGAAGGCAAAGACATTAACCAAGATTTAGCTTGACTTTCTAAAGAAAAAGGAAATGTCTTTAATTTAAAAATATTTTCCGGAACCGATGCTGATTTCATGGACATGCAAACTCCATGAAATTCCTTCAAGTGCCTTAGGGGGTTCTCATCGGGCATTCCCCCAAACTTGGGCAAGTGGTGTATCACCCCACTCTTTATCTCGATGTCATCTGCGTCCTCCTCCAGCCTAATGCACCAAGGTGCCTCATCAATATACGGCGCACATACTCCTCTCATCGTGCGTCCCAAATCCCGACGCCTAGCTAACTGTCCAAATTGGTTTCCTCCACCGAGGTATTGTCTATCCAACTCAGCCTCGTAATCATCGTAATTCTCGTGTCTAGCTGCACGATGTCTAGCAAATTCATTCACAAATTGCTGATTTCTGGGGGGTGGTACTCTTTGATCAACAGCAGGCAATCCTTGCCTCCGTTCTTGAATGTTATCCCCTTGTACACTACTTCGCTCTTCATTATCACGATCAACACTTCTCTGCGACATTGTTACTTAAACAGAGAGTAATCAAGTGACAAAATAAAAAAAATAAAATAAACTAAAAGAAATAGAATACTTAGTAGATTCTTCGTTACCAATCCCCGGCAACGGCGCCAAAATTTGACGGGCGTCGTTGTACCCGTCGAAAATAATATTTCTTTATCTCCGACTAGCAAGTGGTAAGTCGGGTCGTATCCACAGAGATCGGTGTGAGAACCTGTTTACTAAGTACAAAAGTAACAATGGTGGGTAAATTCCGAACAAGTCAATTAAAAACGCAAGTATCAAAACACGATCAATAATCAGTAGAGAAACCGCCACACAAATTTAAGTATCAAATATCAAAGAGAAATGCAAGCTAGAACTTTCGATTGTGATGCAAGACTAAATCATTAACCCAACCGTTTTGATTTCTAATGTTTTACAACTTATAGCTCCCCGCTAGGTTGCACTACAAGTTGTCCTATGGTGTCAATCCTAGTGGTATATTACTCGTATCCTAGTTTACTATCCCCGCTAGGTTGCTAGTAAACTTTGATAATTGAAATCAACACACAAACAATAGCTCCCCCGCTAGGGTTCCACTCATGCTAGCATATCAAATCCATAAACAATGCATAGTAATATAGCGCAAACATAGAAATTCAATATGAGTCTCAAATCAAAGCATCACAATATCAAGTTCTAGCCTACACAAATGAGTTTAGCTACTCATCGAATTGCAATACATCATTAAGTAATTGAGTAAGATGAAATGAAAATACTGATGTTGAATAATCCTCCGAGCTTCCTTCTCTTCCCAGCCACAATCAATCTTCCTTTTCCTTCTTCCAAACGCACGGCCAAAAGGACTTGGCCAAAAGAAGACCAGCAACCTTTCTCACTTTTCTTTTACTGCCAAAAATTGGCTCAGCAACACTCCTTCAATTCACGACCAAAACTCTTTTCAAACCTCCAAGTCACACGGCCAAAAGACCACAGCAATCCACGGCCGAAGAAAAGACCTTGTCTCCCCAAAATTCACACGGCCGAGAGACACAGTGTGTGTCACAACCACACAGCAATCCACGGCCAAAAGAAGACCTTGTCTCCCCAAAATTCACACGGCCAAAAGACAATTTGATTTTCCCTTTCTCCTTTTTTTATCTTCTCCAAAAGTGGTTCCTCGAATTCTGATGTCCTTCTTTCGAGATTGGCTCTCCAATTTTCGATTCTTTTTCTTCCCGAGAAAACACAAATCGATTTTAGGAATTTCGACAGCTGGCATTCCGCGCGGACGTCTCTTGCAATTGTGATCCGTGGACGTCTACTGAATTATGGTAAATGTTTAGACGTCCGCGCCTTTAATCTTCAGCCGTCAGCGTACTGCACTGATGAAAATTCCAAAGTGTTTCGGTCTTCATTTCTTTCCGCGCAGAACATCTTATAATAGGCTCTCTTTAGCCGGTATTCCTTCTATGGTCTCCGAATGCACCTGAGAATGAAAACTACTCACAGGTAGTGAAATGCTATACAGGCAAACACTAAGAGATGGGGTTTTAACATATAAAATAGTCATACAATTACGACTTATCAAACTATAATAGCATTTCATCAAACTATAATAGCATATCAAACTATAATAGCATATCAAACTGTACACGCAAAACAAAGGCACTTACCGGGAGGCAACCCGGTGTGTTTTTACTTTACACATGTTAGGAGTAGGTTAACTAGTGGAATTGGGAATCTGATAATGCGCCCCGAGTGCATTTTTTTTTATTTCTGGTGGTTTCAGGTGATTAAATGAAGAAAGGAATTCGACATCAGTGCATTTGGCGCAAGTCTGAACAATTAATTGCGCGGACGCCTATACAATTAGCGCAAAATCAAGAGACCTCCGCGGTAGGAAATTATGGAGGCGTCCGCGGTGCATCGCAGAGGGTAAATCACAGCGCACCCGCCACCGGACTATTAGGGGAGTACCAGTTCCTTCGTTTTTTTATTATTTATTGTTTTTTATTTTTATTTGAGTCTGTTTTGTTGTCCGTCTTATCTCTTGAGTTGTACCGTGAGGACACGGGTCAATTTAAGTGTGGGGTGGGATGTTATAGAGTCAGTTGTGTGTCGTGTCTGTTTTTATTTTTTTATGTTTTCATGTTATGAACTCGTAATGAACTGATGATGTACTGCCATGCGTTTCTGATGTGTCGAAATCTCATTTCCAGTTTTTTATGACTATTGTGCTCATTTGACTAAAAATGCGAAATTTAAAAAAAATTCGATGCTTTGTTCTTTCGAGTTGTGATATGCAGGGATGTGGAGTTGACACAAATGTCCTAGAAAGGTACGGCAAATTGCAGAAAGTTCTGAGTTTTTGGTTCTGATGATTGAGAAAAGCGGTGGAGGTTGACGCTTCACTAGCCTAGTTCTGAGAGTAGCTCCGTCACCAAGTATACAAATTTATTCATGCGTTCGCAGTGGTGGCGGGACAGAGAAAATGAACTGTCCATCTCTAGTCGGAGTAGCTGGGAATGGGTGGGTAACCCCTACCTTGCCTCATGCAGAAACGACGAGGATGAGAAAAGAGCGGGACGCACTCCTATGCTGTTATTCGGATGCTATGATTGGAGTGGTTCAAGGGCGCAAATGATTATGTGGACAAGAAACAAATTCAAAATCCGAAGGCAAACCATCAAGTAAGAAGAAAATCAGAATCTGATTGATTCAAGCAAGATGTGTCGTTTATCAAAGTCCATACAAATTAAGGAATTCAAGACTCAACGGTATGAAAGCAGTGAATTAATCATGTGTCAGAGAAAGCCGCCGACTCAATCTAAAGACCAAAACTCAGAAAAGAATGCAGTGTCCGTGGTACCTATAAAGGACTATCTCCCAAACATCCAAGGTCGTTTGGATTGCAACTCGCGAGGTAACAAGTATTGAAAAATCTATCTTTACTCGCATTGTTAGAATCTTAAGCATGATAAGATTAGTGGCTGGATTTGGGATTGAGATGTAAGGATTAGCATGATAGTACATTGTAATTCGTTCTATGGCTTTGTTCTTGTTCGGGACGAACAAGTTCAAGTGTGGGGTAGTTTGATAAGTCGTAATTGTACGACTATTTTATTTGTTAAAACCCCGTCTCTTAGTGTTTGCCTGTATATTATTTCACTACCTGTGAGTAGTTTTCATTCTCAGGTGCATTCGAAGACCATAGAAGGAATACCGGCTAAAGAGAGCCTATTAGAAGATGTTCTGCGCGGAAAGAAATGAAGACCGAAGCACTTTGGAATTTTCATCAGTGCAGTACGCGGACGGCTGAAGATTAAAGGCGCGGACGTCTAAACATTTACCATAATTCAGTAGACGTCCGCGGATCACAATTGCAAGAGACGTCCGCGCGGAATGCCAGCTGTCAAAATTCCTAAAATCGATTTGTGTTTTCTCGGAAAGAAAAAGAATCGAAAATTGGAGAGCCAATCTCGAAAGAAGGACATCAGAATTTGAGGAGCCACTTTTGGAGAAGATAAATAAAGGACTAAGGGAAAATCAAATTGTCTTTTGGCCGTGTGAATTTTGGGGAGACAAGGTCTTCTTTTGGCCGTGGATTGCTGTGTGGTTGTGACAGACACTGTGTCTCTCGGCCGTGTGAATTTTGGGGAGACAAGGTCTTTTCTTTGGCCGTGGATTGCTGTGGTCTTTTGGCCTTGTGACTTGGAGGTTTGAAAAGAGTTTTGGTCGTGAATTGAAGGAGTGTATCTGAGCCAATTTTCGGCAGTAAAAGAAAAGTGAGAAAGGTTGCTGGTCTTCTTTTGGCCAAGTCCTTTTGGCGATGCGTTTGGAAGAAGGAAAAGGAAGATTGATTGTGGCTGGGAAGAGAAGGAAGCTCGGAGGATTATTCAACATCAGTATTTTCATTTCATCTTACTCAATTACTTAATGATGTATTGCAATTCGATGAGTAGCTAAACTCATTTGTGTAGGCTAGAACTTGATATTGTGATGCTTTGATTTGAGGCTCATATTGAATTTCTATGTTTTGCGCTATATTACTATGCATTGTTTATGGATTTGATATGCTAGCATGAGTGGAACCTTAACGAGGGACCTATTGTTTGTGTGTTGATTTCAATTATCAAAGTTTATTAGCAACCTAGCGGGGATAGTAAACTAGGATACGAGTAATATACCACTAGGATTGACACCCTAGGACAACTTGTAGTGCAACCTAGCGGGGAGCTATAAGTTGTAAAACATTAGAAATCAAAACGGTTGGGTTAATGATTTAGTCTTGCATCACAATCGAAAGTTCTAGCTTGCATTTCTCTTTGATATTTGATACTTAAATTTGTGTGGCGGTTTCTCTACTGATTATTGATCGTGTTTTGATACTTGCGTTTTAATTGACTTGTTCGGAATTTACCCACCATTGTTACTTTTGTACTAAGTAAACAGGTTCTCACACCGATCTCTGTGGATACGACCCGACTTACCACTTGCTAGTCGGAGATAAAGAAATATTATTTTTGACGGGTACAACGACGCCCGTCAGAGACACACCTCAAAGCACTGAAGCAGATTCTACAGTACCTCAAGGGTACTGACACCTTGTGTCTATTGTACCCCAGGAACGATGATGTTCGACTAGTTGGATACAACGATGCTGGTTTTGCAGGATATAGAGTGGATCAAAAATCAACATCAGGTATGGCGCAATTCGTGGGATCGTGTCTAGTATCTTGGGCCTCAAAGAAACAAAACTCAGTGGAAATATCAATGGCGGAGGCAGAGTACGTTGCAGCTGTAGCCTACCGTTCACAGCTATTGTGGCTCAAACAACAGCTAAGTGACTATGGTATTGCATTCAAGTATGTTCCAATACTCTATGATAACACTAGTGCTTTAAATATTTCTAAAAATCCAGTGCAACACTCTAGGAAAAAGCGTATAGAAATTAAACATCAGTTCCTAAAAGATTGTTTGGAAAAGGGTATGGTGTGTATGGAATTTTGCAGAACAAAAGATCAGATCGCTGACATATTCACTAAGGCGCTTAACATGGAACCCTTTGAGAAGCTTCATATGGAGCTGAGGATGATTTCCCTCAACTGACACTGCCTCCTCGTAAGACCCTCGATGATTAGTGAGAAAGTTTTAATCGTGTTTTGAGCATGACTGTGTGATTTCTTTGTGTTAGTACTTTCACTTGTACGTAGGAGTAGAATCGGAACTCTGCACTTCCTTAGTTATTTGATTGTGTAACTTATGGGTCCTTTAACAAAGGGGATGATAAATTTCTTTTTGACCAAAAAGAACCTTCCTGATGTTTTGGTCCCTCACTACAACCCCAAGTGATGGAAGGTGTCTACAGCCGTCCCTGAGCCTCCTTGTGGCAGAGTCACTCCTATGAGCCCTCTGATACAAGTTACACTGGAAGTGCTCCCCGTGAGGTACAATGTCTTCTTTTTAAGTACAGTATTATATGCATATTACCTATATTATTTTTGTGTGATGCATTCCCATACCACTCGGGTAACCCTAACGCATCACACCCTTTCTTGATAAGCGGCGGGAGCTTTTGAAAGGAACATTACTAGGCGGGAACTTCTTATGTGAGTGAGATTGGAAGACAGGTAGCAATATGAGGAGAGAGAAAAGCAGTCGGCTAGTACTCATGACAGGTACAGAGTGCTGTGTTGATAAGCTTTGATGGTTGATATATTGAGCAAAAAGTTTAGGATAATGGTGCAACATTCATCCAATTGAATTGGATGAATGTGTTGGAAAATCAAATCTTGGAAACTCAAAGCCCAAACATTCAGCATGAATAACTCAACAGTCTTGATTTTGAAATTCAAATTTTGGCAAGTGCATGAAGGCCATCTGTATATAAAGAGCAATCGAGTACTCTGTGCATCACATCTCTCAAGAAACCCTAAAAGCACTCAGTCTTCTCTTTGTGAAATTCCTCATGGCTTCCTCCACAAACACCCCTATTACTGCTACCGCTGTCTCCGAGGACTCTATCTTTGAGTAACCCATTGTAATATCCTCGATAGCCATAGTACTCTTTGACGGTGAGAGCACACCAGCTCCGTTGGTCGATCCGATGGAAGTCAGCTCCACCGACACCACCACCTCCATTACGAAAGAATCGAGCATCGCCTCCCGAGTCTGAAATCATGCCAGAGTCACCAAAGAATCTTCAACATCATCCTCTGAGTTCACTCCCCCGAAGGCAAAGAAAGCCAAGAAATCCTCGTCTCATGCTAAGAAGAGTGCTTCACGGCCTCCCAAAGGAAGGATGGTCAAGCATGTGGTGAAGGAGCTGATCATGGATCTGGAATTTTTGGAGGAGAATGGGCTAAGAGAAGTAAGTGAAGCCATCATGGCTCAAGGACGGGGCTCGGTGTTCAACACAGATGAAGGAGTAAGTGAGGGGTTGCTGAGAGAGTTCTACCAGGCTCTGAAGGTGGTGGATCAGGAGTATGCCCTAATTGCTCGATACAAGCTCAATGGACGGAAGTACCAGCTGTCAAGTCTCAATCGCAGCCTCATCCTTGAGATCTCTCACGGTGGGCTCGATGGTATTTTGAAGGAAGATGGCCTCAAGATGTTGTCCCCGCAGAGTTGGTCAAAAGAGTAAGTGAAAACCCTAATCCACCCTCCAAGGATGTCACGAATGGAGCAATGGGCTTAGTCAACAAAATGTTGTACGCCTACGTGATAAGTAACATTACCCCTCGCATTCAGAGGCACTCTATTCTCTTCATCCAGGACTATGTGCTTGTGGATAAGCTCCTGAAGATGGAGAAATTCAGTCTGCCGCGGATGGTTATGAGGCACCTTGAGCACGTGTGGAAGCGTGACAAGCACTCTCTCCCATACCCAGGTCTACTCAAGAAGATTATGACTTTTCAGAAGGTGTATGGTAAGGTGGATGGTGAGGTTATGTACTTTAGGAAGCTGGATGTGGTGAATTTGAAGAGAATGCATTTTAGACACGAGGAAGGAGGGAGCTGGGCTAAAGTCTATGTGGCAGATGTTGGAGTTGGTGACTCGGAGAGTTTGGAGGAGTATGTGCCTAATACTGGCTTGACATTGGAGGACCTCAAAGGGAGCTGGTGACTCTGAAGGGCATGGTTAGCCGAAAGGACCTTGAAAAGGAGGTTGGTCATCTAAATGAGGATGTTAGGCTTCTAAAGGACATGGTGAGCATCATGATGTCACAGCTGTTGCAAGTGTAAAGTGCAGTTGAGGCCCTGACCGTCTCTGCTACTCGGACTCCTATGAGTAATGATCTGTTCGCTGACTCACCCAAACCTTGACTCCTCTATCTCATTAATCCCCTTGTTTTTTTGTTTTTCTTATTTTTCTCATTCCTGCTGTTTGGTACTTTTTGTTATGCTTTTGTTTAATAAAAGGGGTGTCTTGGTTTTCATGCATACTCTGATGGCTTGATGATTGAACTACACTTTGGACTTACACATTATCGCACTAACTTTATAGCTTGAGATTTTTGATGATGCCAAAAGGGGGAAGATAAGAGGAAGCGTACTATGAAGGGGAATGATATCAACACCCATTACTTTACCTATTAAAAGGGGAAGCTGGTAAGTGCTGATGGGATAGTTGATGTACTGTGAATACTGTTGTGCACAGGGTAGGTTGCACATGTGAGGGGGAACTGCGTACATCAAAGGTAATCCGGGAGTTTGAAATCTCCCTTATCAAAAAATTTGTTAGCTTAAAATCTTGACATACAGTAAACTGTGATCTTGTTACTTTATTAGATTAGCATGGGAGTTTGAAATCTCCCTCATCAAATATTCGTTAGCTTAAAAACGATGTTACTAATCTATGCTAGTGTAGAGATTAATATGTACATGTAGTTTCATGCGATTATTAATTATCTCTTGATAACGGGATGTTTGTCATCATCAAAAGGGGGAAGTTGTTGGAGTACATATATCCCCAGGAGTAGGCATACGTCTGGAGGACGTATACTCCGATGTGTTTTGATGTGACAAATATCCTGCTGATGTGTTATTTGAGTGTGCAGGTTTAAGTATAAATACTCTGGAAGTAACGGCTATTTGAGTGTGCAGGGTATTGCACGGATCTCTGAAGGTAGCGCTACCTCAAATTGAGGGTGAGAATATTTCCATAAATATTCTCGGTGGATCTTTTGCATCCAAGATCGGATCCACAAAAATATAAGCTGATGGATGCCCAAGTCAGTTTGAGGATTCTTGTAACAAGATTTAGAAGTAGTCAAGATTTGGGAAGATTGCGTGAGAGATTTTAGGAAACTTTATCTCAATCGCATATCCAATTAGATCGATATGGGACAATCTAATTGGCAAGCTGATGAAGACAGTATGGTATGGACGAATTAGCAAGAGGATCTTGTGCTAGCTTGATGTGCAACATGAGAGATTTTCTCAAAGAAAATCTAGGGCTACCCGGTTTGAGTACCACTATATAAAGGATGATACGGCTGCCTTTCTGAGTGTCGTTTGAACTGGAAATCCTTGGCTGCGTGCTTGCCGAAGTAAGAATGATCGGAGATCGTAGTTTCTTAGGAGCTGTGAATCGGAGGTTCAAGAGTGCACTTTGGAGGGAGCCATTCTGCGATCTGAGCCAGAAACGGAAGGTTACTTGCGGTGCGGGTACAACTGAGTTAGACCATCACTAAGATTCGTCTGAGAGAACGACGGTACACCACTGAGTGTGGTTGGCTGAGCTGTATAAATCATTGTAAACGATAACATCTATACAAGTGATCGTTCCAAAATCCTTCTAGTGGAAACTCAAAGGTAATGATTTTTCCTAGGTACTGTTTTCAGTATCTGGGTTTCCACTATATATTCCTGTCTCTTGCTTGTTTTTACACTTTGCTTGATTTTCGCTGCATATATACTTAACGCGTATCGATACTCGACGAGTATAGCTAACTAACGATCCTAACAGTTACTCTCAGTGAAGCTTTCACACTTATTAATTGTACTCTTAGTTGGCACTTTGGTTGTTTGTATAGAAAAATTAAGTTTAGGCCACTTTGAGTCAATTAGAATTCTTGGTGTAGTCTTGTACCAAAACTGTATTACTAGTGGATTTAGATTTCTGCCTCCTCCCGGAGACTCCAAGGAGTAGGACATTGCCTCTAGTTTGAGGCGGTGCCCGAACCTAATACATTGTGTATCATTGCACTTTGCTTAAGGTCTCAAATCCTCATTTATCTTAACTGGACTAAGATTACTAGGAAACTTGATCTAAACCTGTCTAGATTAATTTAACATTAGTCACCAGAAATCAACCAAAATATGAAGTTGTAAAAGGTTAGTTTTTTTCTGGTTAGTTAAAGCATCCAGCTGAGGTTATTTAAAAAATTTGATTGATTGAGTTGACAGTTGAGTTGATCTTAGGGTCCGGCCCTGCCTTGCTGCCTTGTGTGTCTTGTTCAACTTGAGAGGCTTGACCGGTTATGCTTTCAATAACATATTGAATTTCATCAGCTCAACTGTTGTAATAGTTGATGTGAAAGCAATTTCTTCAAATAACAGTTCAACTGGTTTCTAATTTTGTTATTCTTGTAATAGTTGATGTGAAAGCAATTTCTTCAAATAACTTCACTCATCAACTCAAATACAGTGGATTGAGATGCAAACCAGTGTGTTACAAGTTGTGATCTTGAAAAAAAAATTCGATATATGCACAAGTATGATGAATTACAATTACAGCTGAGACACTTGATCTGGGGTGGAGAGGAAAAGCATAAATTGAGAAACTTCTCAGGAGAAATTTACTCGATTTTTGATATCCCTAAACGAAGCTCTGGTGACCTGGACACTCAAATGCGGATTCTTCAATGCAAAGGACTCGAATCTAGCGGAGAACACAATCTCTTCCATATGGCTAACTATGAACCTCAATGCCGTATCCTTAAGTGCTGTCTGCCCAGAACACATATCGGATATCTCCAACATGTCTAAAGCATTTGATAGATTCAAGGTGGCCAGCATATGTTTTTCGCAGCACTTTTGCAAGTATGGGATGCAATACTTGTCCGCTGCTAGGGACATCGAGTAAATATGCTTGTCTAGTTTCTCTTGTGAGAGGCTGCCCGTGTACAGGAACTCGAGTAGCAATTCAAGCTCCTCCTGGCTGAACTCGGGGAGGGTTATTGTGTCGTTGGCCGGGGCTTTGCATCCATCTGACTCCAACATGTGTTTGAAAACTTGAGATTTTGTTGCCTGGTAAAGTCATAAGACCAGCCTGTATAAGAGTCTAAAATAAGGATAAAGCTCTTAAAAATAGAAGTCGTGCAGGCCGCCTTACCAGTAAGGCCTTGTGTCCTGGTATTGGTATGCCATTCTGCCGTGAGCTTACAAAAATGTCCGTGTGGATTTGATCTCTATATGATGCAGCAAATTCACCAAGAAATGCGATTTTCTCGTTGGCCTCATTTTCCGCATCCTTCATGTCCTTTGCCCATTTCAGCGCAACGACTAATCCCTGCTATATATAAAAGAAAACCCCATGTAAGGATCAGACTGGTATATATAGACCAGTTGCTAGAAAATGCTTGCCTTGGACGGATTCTGAGGCGAAACAAGAGAAATGCCAAGGCTAGTGGCCTTATGATCGATAACAGGTGGCTTGTGAGGATCATGGTCAGACGGCTTGTTGTTGATCATGCTGAGGATTGATCTGGCGCTCTCGCAGCAGCTTGAGCATATGGTGTTCCGTGGTGGCCTTAGATTCACAGGCACAGTGCTGCAAACGGCACAATCCATCCCTCCAAGGCAACGCTCTAACCCAAGATTTCAGGCCAGGGCAAAGAAGAGGAATGAGTTGAAGGCTTTCATTTCATTAGTTTACAAGTTCCTTTTATGAGTTGGTGTTGGGTTAGTTTGGATATATTCATTCCTCCAGTTGTTGCATCAACCATATAATGCTAAAACAACACAAACTATTTAATATGTAAAGGAAGCCTTCATAATTGATTTTTGGATTAGTACCTTATCAGAAAAAATATGTAGAGAGGAGCGCTCAATTGAGAATCCCTTTAAATTTTGGGAAATTGAGACTCCAATGTTCACCTTCCAAAATGTAAGATGCATTTTAATGGTGACACGTGTCCCATGTGCATTTTCCGAGATGCATTTAATGCAAAGTCAAAACTACTTTTTTTTACTTTGCTTTTTGGACATGGGTCACATGCAGATTCATAGATGCATCATGATCTAATGGTGAGATTTGGGTTATCAAGTTCTGGAATTTTTAAGGGTTCTCAACCTAGCGCTCCCCAATATTTAGATATAGAGGAGCGCTCGGTTGAGATCCCCTAAAAATTCGAGAACCTGAGACCCCAAATCTCACCGTTGTATCAAGTTGCATCTTTGAATATGGTGCTAACACGTGTCCCACTCACTTTTTTCCTTCATTGTGCATTTTCGAGCAGTATTTTTGTCTAGATGCATTTTCAGGTTTCAGAAAGTGCACTTAGGCAAAAACAAAAATGCATAAAGAAGGTTCTCAAAAAAAAAAGAGGGGTTCTCATTTGAGCGCTCCTCTGTAGATATATATATATATATATAGGGAGGCGTTTGGTTGAGGCATGGTTGTAAAAATGAGGCACGTGAGGCACGTTGTGAGCCAGTCATTTAGATGATGTGGTAGGGAATAGTGCAGGAATAGTTGTTTGCTTTTTACTTTTTTGTTTTTCTATAGATTTTTGGTAGTGGGACACGTGGCGCGCCCACAAAACACGAGGAATTTTAGTGGGACACGTGGTTGGCTCAAATCGTGCCTCACTGCTTCACTTTAAGAAAGGGTGCTTCATTTGAACGCTCCTATATATATATAGAGAGGAGCGCTCAAATGTTACCCTCATCTTAGCATGTTACCTCTTACTCAAATCTAAGCCATACATCCAAACCCCCGTGCTTTGTGGGTGCGCCACGTGTCCCAATACCAAAATCCTGCATTATTCAAAAAGTAAATAGTAAAATTCACTACCCAAAATCCACTATTCCGGCACTATTCCTGCCACCATCAACCAATCAGATTCGAGTAACACAATAACACTCTAAGAAATAGTAACATTTGAGCGCGCTCCTATATATATAGGGGGCGTTCAATTGAGGACACCTCCAGAAATGAGGACGTGAGTACAACCAATCACAACGCGCCACGTGTGCAGAATAGTAAAACCCACTACTTTTTGCTTTTTACTTTTGGTAGTGGGTTTTACTATTTGGACACGTGGCGCGCCCATAAAGCATGGGGGGTTAGATGGATGATGATCTAATGGATGAGATTTGTCCCTACGTCCTTACAAAAAACTCATGTCCTCATTTGAACACTCCTCTATAGATATAAATATATAGGGGAGCGCTCGGTTGAGAAGCCCTAAAAATTCGAGAACCTGGGATCCCAAATCTCACCATTGGATCAAGTTGCATCTTTGAATGTGGAGGTGACACGTGTCCCTCTCACTTTTGATCCCTCATTATGCAGTTTCGAGCATTATTTTTGCCTAGATGCATTTTCAAGTTTCGGAAAGTGACTTAGGCAAAAACAAAAATGCATAAAGAAGGTTCTCAAGGTTCTCGAAAAAAAAGAGGGGTTCTCATTTGAGCGCTCCTCTATATGTATACTGAAAATTTTGGTGAATATAGATTTGTATTGATGCCCAGGAAAAGATCATGTGCAAACTATAAACCGACGAGTTATGGTACATTTCCTATGAACTATGCCATACTTCGAAAAAGTGGCTTATAATTCATATGGATAAAACTATAACATAGTTCCTACAAAGTGTATCATAATTCGTCGGTTTGTAGTTTGTACCAAAAATTAGATTTGCCCCTGATCTTTTCCCTTGATACATATATTACATTATAATGATATTGATTAATTATAGACATTTCAGACTTAGTAAGATAAATAGAAAATATGAAATTTAAACAATGGATTTAGTTAATAAGAAGGTATCAAAAGAGTTAGGAACAAGAAAACGACTTTTCAACAAACAAAAACAGCAAATCTGTGTGAGGCAAGCACGTCTATTGCTCTTGCTCCTTTCATCACCACTCATTATATTCTAATTTAACAGACGGGTGACGTGATCGTTGGTAATTGTTTAGTACAAATCCAGCCTGGTTTTGTTCAGCCTATGCTTGCAATGATTCTATATTGTTAATTAGTTGATTGATACGTACCTCGTCATAGTGGACTTTCTATAAGTATCAAACATGTTTCAGCTCATAGATAAAAATGTTTCCAAATGGGTAAAGTCAAGCTGAATATTATTTAATTGACACTGCAAATTTTTTTATGAATTCATGCTTGAACAGAGCTTTATCGAAGTTTCAAAAAATATATTCTACCTTGTCTCATTTAATTTTTTTTGAATACGAGATTTATTAGGTAGTTAGTAACTTTGCTTCATTCAGCTAATTTTGATCAAATGTATTGAAATTGTGGCTTTCATGAACACACGCATTTATGTGAACTTATGTGAACTAGTCGATCAGTTTAAATATGGAGAAGCTAGCTAGCAAACTCCATTAATTGAAAAATATAATGAAAAATGGTCACGCAAAAGACCTGCCATGGCAAAATGCATACTCTCATCGAACGCATATACTATACCATTTTGACACATATGCAACGAGGCACGACACGCTGTTGCATAACATACGTAGCATAAGACGTCGTGCAACAAAGACAAACATGTTACTTATGTGTCGTGTTACATAAGATACGTACTGCAACACAAGCAAATCCAGAATACCAACACGCGTTGCGTGAGTAAATGCAACACATACTTCAGCAGCATACGTGGCCTTGTTACATAAAAACTCTTATGCAACAGGAAGCAACATATCAGTATTCGTTGCATAAGTGTGATCATACAACATGGTCTAAAGTCACCAGCGACATACGTTGCATAAGACAAAAGTGCATATGAAAAAATTTAAGGAGGGACTGGAAAATTTAAGGAAAAACATCGCAAAAAAAATTCCTTTTGATTCCCGCCAGATCAAATGCTACATGTATACATGTAACAGAGAAAGTTCGTTGCATTAGTATGGACGAAACTTAATTTTCATTTCCCGCCTAAAGATTTTCATTTCCCTCTTACCAAAGGTGTTACATATGATACAAAGCAACTGGTAATGACAACCCTCAGTTGCTTTAGTGTCGAACCATTGACCTCATAAATCCTATGTTGCATAAGTGTATGATCCTTAATCAACCCTCTAACACATTCGCATCACTAAAAACATCACAAATGCAATGAAAGATAAATGTTCAAGGTTATGATCTTGATTGCGAGTGATACACAAGCATGGATTACCCTACAAATGATCTTACGTATTCAAATCAATGACAAGATTATATCACATGTTCATAGAATACATTCATCTAACATATTCATATCAATGACAAGATTATATTACATTGTACATAAGAGTTATGTTATGCACTAATGAAATTATCTAATACATTCATATCATCTCATAAACCATCACAAATCCCTATCAAACTCAATTGCTCATCATGTGTTCATAAATATATAGAAGGGTAATGCTATGAGATAGTAGTTAGATCACAAATACATAAGCTTGTAAACTTAGTTAAGCGTGATACAAGCATATTCCCCTTAAAATCATCTAACACACATTCAAATCAAATCATAAATCATCACAAGCACTATCAATCACAAGATTATATCATGTTTTTAATAGAAATTAATGTACATAAGGATTATGTTATGCAGTAATGGTTAAATATCAAATACACATACATGAAGTTGTATTTTAACTTATCTACTATACAAATGCACTAATTAATTCACTAAAGAAATCCTCTAATATACTCATCATATCATCTCATGAGGGTTATGTTATGAGATAATAGTTAGATCACAACTACATAATTGTGTTAATGTTATTTTAATATTATGGTTAACTTGATGTAAGTTAATGTTATGTTGGTATAACATAAACTACAGATTTTTTTTAATAAAAAATAGATCTATAACTTAAGAGTGATTTCGGTGACTAAGAGCATCTCCACCATGATTTTTTCAATCATAAGAATTGGTCATCAAAGATGACTTAAAAAACATGTTTCCCATCATGATTTTTTTTATCATAGAATTGATCATGGGATGACCAAACACAAAAAAGGTCACAAGATGACCAAAAACAAATTTTTGGTCATGAGAAGCAACCAACAAGAACATGACACATTTCCTGTTTTAAAACTTTTCAGATTAAATTCGTAACTTGTAACTTGTTTATCTTGAAAATTAAAGAGTAAAAAAAAATATCAACATTCGTAATTTTACGAGTTCTACAAATAGACATCCATACTGTCATATTTTGATGTATGTTTAAATAATTTTATTTTTCCATTGATAAGATTATATGGGTATGGGAGAGGGATGATGAACTTTTTTTGGTTGGTCATGAGTGGGGTGTACATGACTAAATTGGTCATGAGTTATGACTAGATAAGAGATAAAGTGAATGAAAAAGATGAATGATATGTTTTTTTAGTCATGGTGGGGATGCTCTAAGTAAGATTTAATGGTAATGAATAATCTGAAATTGGTATAAAGTTATAATTTAATTTCAATTTGGTAAATGTAATTTGGGATTGCCGCCTACGCATCCCAAATATTCATTTTCCCTCTTCCCCAAATTGAGAAACCCTAAAAAATTCATGTAACCCTTCTCAGTCGCATCGTTTCCAGTCCTCCCCTTCGCTACACACGCTTCCTCCCGTCTCTCAGTCCTCCCCTTTTCTACACAGTCCTCCCCTCCGTCGGAAAACCCTCCGCTCTGAACTCCTCTCCAAAACCTTCGCTTTGAAGTTTTTGTTTGAAGATTTTAATTTACATGGGAAGGAGATGGAGGTGTGAAGTTGCAGGAGAAGCAATGTGTCGCTACAGGGTTTGTGATACAAGAGAAGACGGTCAGGAGAGTACCGGAACTGGTAGATGTGGTGAAGGGTAGTTCGATGTGGAATATGGCCGAAGATCGTTATGTTATCCGCGTCCCTGAAAACTTGCCTCTGGCTGGTGCTGTGCCTCGTCTTTGCGCTGGGATAACAGTCTACAGTCCTTTGAAGTACTATGGGCTGTCCACGCCCGGGTTGAATATTGGGGTAGTTAGCCTTGGTAGGCTGGGACATGTGGCTGTCAAATTCGCTAAGGCCTTCGGAGCTAATGTTACCATCATTAGCACGTCGATTGGTAAGAAGCAAGAGGCTAGAGCATCTTGGAGCTGACGCATTCCTGGTCAGCAAAGACGCAGAGCAAATGGGGGTAATTAAGAGTTCAAAAACTCAGTACTGAATGATATATATGATCAATGTATAGACATTTACCTACTTGAGTTAATACAGGCTGCAACTGGGACTCTCGATGGGATTATCGACACCGTCTCAGCAGTTCACCCTATTGCCCCATTACTATACCTCTTGAAGACTAATGGGAAGCTAGTCCTGGTGGATGCACCGGCCAAGCCACTTGATCTTTACCTCTTCCCGATGATCATGGGCAAACAAGCATCCACACAACCTTTATTTTAGCAACAATGGCATATATCCGGATTCTTGGCTAATTTTGAGCTGCAAATGATGTCGGACAGGGAGGAAACTGGTGGGAGGAAGCTGCACAGGAGGAATTAAAGAGACACATGAGATGCTTGATTTTGCAGCTGAAAAGAAAAGAACAGCAGAAGTAGAAGTATGGAGAAGTTACTCTAGAGTCAATGGCTATTGTTTCTCTTTTATTTGAAGTTATTATAGTTTCAATACATGTTCTGCTATATTATTTGGAAATTTCATAAGTTGTTGGTATTTGAATATTTCAATAACATCAGCAAAATCGAAATATTTGAAGTTTTTGTTTCAATAACATCAAACGAAAAGGTCACTTCCTCATCAACTATTTTTTGTTTCTTTTAAATCCGAAGTTTGAAGCTTTGGGCATCTCAGCCCTGATGATGAGATTAGGGTATTCAGAGCTGACAATGACTTCAATGAAGGATTAGAGGATGGGCACAAACCCAATGAAAGTTCAGGGTTGAGGAGATTTGCAGTGGAGGGGAACAAAGAGGATTCTGTTTCTGTTTCGGGCCCTGTGAGGATGGGCAGAAATCGAATGAAGGATTTGATGTTTCGACTGTTGAAATTTGTGTTCACAATCTAATTGTTCTTGTGGTTTGTTGTCGGGATACACTTCTCTAGCTGAGGCGGGCTGCTTAGTTGCTTGTGAAAGGTATGAAAAATCTCTTGAAGTTACTAAGAAGTATTATGATAGAGCTGGTGTGTAACCACACAAAAAAGTAATTAACTAAAAAGATTTAATACGATTTAATAAAGGAAATCAAACAAATGATATACTATAGAATTAAATTGAAGGAAATAAATATTTAACTAAACTAGGCCAAAACCGTAGCGTTTCTTTTTAATTTCTTTTAGCCTTCTCTTTCTTGATGATTCTGAAAGCAACGATCGAGAAAAAAAAATTCAGATTAAATTATTCTGGGTAGCAGCTACATGAACGAACATCATTTGGTTGTGGTTTGGGAATCGTCAAACATTGGGTAAGATTTCGTTTTAAGTTTCTGGATTATAGGGTGGAAAATCAGATCTGCTGACTGAGTTTAAAGTGAGAATAACTTATATTTTACTTACCGTAATTCAGAAATTCGTGATGATTTGTTGTAGTACACGAAAAGAGCTTTTCAACGATGTCTAGGTGGTTTTCTAATTCAATCGGATGTAAGAGTAATTTAATTTTTAAATTGATGCTGAAATCTGTCCAGTAAATCTAGACAGGTTTGCTGAGCGATTTTCAAGTGAATATAAGTCATGTTTCTGTTGTCCGAATTGTGTTGCAAGAGCCTATTCTGTTGTACTTGAAAAGATCTTTCGAACAACATGCCGAACATATTTTATTTCTACCTGGATTATTAGAAAAATGAGTTACAAGTTAAGACCTGTAATCTGAAAACTACAGAATTTGATATCTGAAATTTTAGACTGTTAAACTTCAACATTTATTATCTTGAAGCTCAGATGTCGGAATTGAGTGATTCAAAATCCTAAATTATAGTAATTGAAATAATCTTTCTGAAAATATTAATTTTGTGTTCTAACTCTTAGTATTTTGTGATAAAAACAGTTTTCAAGTTCATGCACGAAATCTGAATTTTAAGAACAAATGGCAGATTCGATTGATTGAACAAAATAGGATTTATGGAGTTGTGTTTGTTTTGTGAATGCTTAGGTTCGAATCTGAAATCTTTAATTTTAATGATTTGATATTGGCGAAATGGACTGGAATAATATGTATCTTGATATTCAATAGTGAGTTTTAATAAGTATGTTGTTTATGACTTCTAGGTGACTCTTACTTAATTCCAGCATGATATAAATTGTTGAAGGTTACGTGATGCGGATTCGAGGTAAGTAATGTAGACCCATTCTGGTTACTTCTTTTGATCATATCTTGGATTGTCATGTCTTGTTGGATTCTTCTATTTTGAATCATGAGTGCTTTTACAGCTTTGTCATTTGAAATCCTATATCATGTCAGTATACTCATCTTGTCTTTTTGTTTGATCCGAAGGCCCACAGTCCGTCAGCATTTCTGTTGCCCATCGCGGGGTCAAGGGCGACAAAGGACCAAGCCCACCATGGGGTCAAGCGCAGCAAAGGACCGAGCACACCGCGGCGTCAATCGCGGCAAAGGACCGAGCCCACCGCGGAGTAAAGCACGGCAAAGGACCGAGCCCATCGCGTGGTCAAGCGCGACTAATGACTATTATTTAAAGGACTGATATGATTGGACTATGGAGCCTATTCCGTATTATGAAATTTAGATTGATCCGTTCCGTTGTTTGTAGGCGTATTTGAAGTCTGCTCTGTTTCGTTATCTGTGTAGCCATTTCTGAAATCTGTTCTGTTCCGTTAGCTCTATAGCCTATTGTGAAGTCTGTTATGTTCTGTTATCTGTGTAGTATTCAGAAGTCTGTTCTGTTTCGTGATCTATGTAGCATTTTGAAGTCTCTGTTCCGTTAATTGTGTAGCCATTTCTGAAGTCTGTTTTGTTTCGTTATCTGTGTAGTCATTTCTGAAGTCTGTTATCGGTGCATCCCTTCTTACATATACTTCTAAAAATGATCTTTGGTTACTCTATATGTTCTGTTTTGTCATGGATTATTTTCTTTGACATGTACTCTGGAAGGTAATCTTGGTTTATTCTGTATGTCCGTCTTTCACTTATGATTAGGCTAGTCTGGGTCTATATTGCTTATTGAGCCGTGGAACTCACCCCCATCCACATCTTTATTTCAGGTATGAATGATGAGCTTGCTTGAGGGATCTGTGTGACAGTGAGGACGTTAGTAGATTTGTTCATTCAAACATAAAACTGAAGTATATATTTGTTAATTATCAGTAACGTTTCCGCTACTTATTTTTATTTAGTCACTTAAAGATTTTCAAATGATATGCATTATTTTTATTTAAATTCATTTTAGTAACGTTATATTTTAGAGCCTTCGTGCGTTCCAAAGATAGATTTAGGGAATGCACGGCCGATGTGACACAATTTTAAAGATTACGGATTTTGGGGCGTTACATGGTGTATCACGCAAGGTGATTACTGACATTTTTTTAATCGGAGTAACTTTGGGCTATAACTAGAGAATGACTAACTTTTCCAGTGTAGTATCTTTTTAATTTTCTTTAAAAATCTCAGTTTTGTTGTAGGCTAAGGCTCCAAAGAAGAAGGTTAAGGAATGAAAATCCAATAGTTGTAAACATATTACAATTTGTAACTTTGGGTTTTCATTGCTGTAGGTTTTGAATGAATGCACTGAGCATCATGTTAAGGCTTGGCAGAGGTGGAAGAAACGGTACCAAGATGCCCTCCCTAAGTACACCACCAAACTCCTTCTTTCTGCCGACGTTAACATGTCGAGTTAATCATTTTAGGCGTATATAAATATTGAACGTATATGAACTTATGTTGAGATTATGAATGAAAATGTAGTCTTTTGGATGCTACAATAGACAGTGTTTGTTTGACAAGCGACGATCTTGTTGCACATAGATGTTTCTGTTGCATATGTTTTAATAATATTTGGTGTTTTAAAAATGCGTTGCATACGAAGGTTGTTGCATTTGCACTGCGCAACTCAATGATTATTGCATTTGCCCGAGTTGCATATGCCTTGTTGCAAAAGAAATTTGCAACAAAACTTTAAAATGCGTTGCTTTAGATTGATACTAATGCAACAAGACTTTGTGTTGGACATTGCGTGTTGCATTAGTACTTTCTTACGCATCACTAACTTTTTTGTTCGTTGCAAATTGTTTTTGCAACCAGGCATATGCAACGTGGTCTAATGCAATAGTTGCACTGTTGCGCGTGACCATTGCAACGTAATGTGAGTTAAAGCGACACATTTTCGGATGTCGCATATATGTCAAAATGGTGTAGTGATATATTCTATACTCGGCTTGAATGAGAATTGTTTCCTACAACGTAGCGCACATAATTTTAATCAAATCTTGAACAGACTTTGTTTCCTAAAACGTAGCGCACAAGATCTTGATCAAATCGTCATCAAATCTTGATTTTCTTTATTATGTTTCCTAATTCTTAGCTCGAATCTTGATCTCTTCCTAATTTTTATAAAAATTTTCGACAGGATCACAAGATCTTCTAGAACTGAAGATCTCTCCAAGAATATCTTGATTGATATCATGTCCCTCCAGCTAAGCGGTGAGGTAACGATACTTACCAAGTTATCTGCACACTCAAGTAACGACATTAGCTGTGTGTTTGTCATATCAAAATTCATTGAGTTGACCTTACTTCAACAATTTCCTCATTTTTAATGATTACAAACATTCTTAACACAAGAGATATAAAATACGCAAAAACACATGCACTTATTAATTTCCACAATGATTTTTAACAGGAATGCGATTCACAATTTAAGTCATGTCCTCCTTATGACATGCATGTTTTAGTTCACCCTTGCACCATGCACAATCTAGTTAATTTTGCCGTAGCAACAAGATTCACAGCGTAGCATACATCCCCTTGGCGCGATATAGTTCCCACTCAGATAGGCGCAATCACGGTCATAGACATTGTTCCCCCAGAGTATGCACATCTTTCTCTTCCCCCTTTTGGCATCATCAAAAAGCTTAACAAATGAAATATGAGCATAGATACATGGAGCGAACAAGTCAATTGCATTAAACCATCAAAAGGGACATGGGAACAAAACAATGCATGCATAAATTGATACACTTGACTAGTGGTCAACAATCAACGGGTAGTGAGAAAGAAAGTAAACAAGATTAACAAGGAAAGGGATTAATGAGCTGGGTTTCAGAAAGTCCTAATCACGGGAACATTACGTAGTCAGTCTGCAGCATAGGTAGGGGATTGGGAAACGACGCTATGGGAAATAGATTCCAGCCGCTGCAGCATACCCTTAATGGCTAAGGGTTTAGCGGTTATCTGGAGCATATAGTTGAGTCAGATCATCTCCTTCAGAATGTCAGCCAACTTGCCATCCCTTCAAGGCGCATACTCATGGTGAGCATCACTAGATTCATCATCTCTCTCTCTCTCTCTCAAGTTCGAAGACCATGTGACAGCCCGTAACACCTGGACTTTCACGGGTATCTCGAGACTAAACTAGGAACTCATAAAGTTAGCCAAATTCAAAGATCCCCTGATAGCTCGTGACACATCCCACTATCACGAGTGTTTCTAAAAATCAGAAGAGAAATTAGGAAATTCGAGCTTATAAATAGAGATCGAATTTTTCATATCGAAAAGACCTCACTTGGAGAAGAAGATTGAGATGAACGTCACGAGAGATTGAAGACTACATTGTCAGCACTGTTTCCTCGTCCTTTATCTCTAATCATACACTATTTTTGGTTATCTTACCAGGAGTAGTGAGTAGTTCTCTTATTCAGGGATCCTTCGGATCCTGTGCCTTAAACACTTTTCATTATTGCGATTTGAGTATTCAATTTCATTGCGCTTAATTTTATCGTTCTTGTAAGTTTTACATTGAATGAGATGTTTGCATGCATGCACGTATATAGATTAATAACCAAAAGATCGATGGGTCTTACGTAATTTACTGGATTGCACGAAATTGATATTAGGTCATGGTATCTACGCTGGTAGTACATGAATTAATAGGGAAGTTGAATTTATCGTCTGAAAAACTCTAGGCTTAGTAATCGAAATCGTTGATAATCTATGGTTGGCCGTAGTTCAACGATCTAGGTTAATCTAGACAATGATCCGTGGATGTGTGGCTGGTGTAGTGTCATTCTGGTTTATTTCCATACTCGATATCATGATTGAATTGCGTAATATTATTGCATGATTTGTGAGGTTGGCACAGGTGAAGTTTGATCTTGGGATTCTTTCTCTGATCAGATCAACGTTTTAATTTTTTACATTTAATTTTAGGATATTTCTTAGCACCAGACTTTCTTTTATTATTTGGAATACTAAATAGGTCACTTGTTAGCTAGTACTCACACACATTGTTCCTTGGATTGACCCTCGACTTACCTAGATTTACAAATTGTTTTTTACTGCAACTTGACCCCTAAAACTTATAACTTGACAACTATAAAGGGTTACAAATACGCATGTGAAAATGGCGTTGTTGCCGGGGAACATTGCTTAGTGTGATATTAGATTTAACTAGTGCAGTTTAGACTATTCCACTCTTTTCGTAGCTTATCTGTGGCTGCTTCTTTTTGCTCTACTCACTATTTTCTACGCTTTTTGCAGACGCGCTTAGTTCATGGTAAGGAAAACATCCAAGAGTAAAAAGAAGCTGCTAACAAACGGTCAAAGTGACTCGGGGGATCAACAGACACCTCGAGTAGATAGAGACGATGTTTCGTTAACTCGACTACAAGCTCGTCGATTAGCAGAACTCAAGATGAATCAGAATCAGCCCGCACTACTAGGGCTGGGTCGAGAGGACCAGCAACCTCCAGCGCAGTGACCTGCGCGTAGAACTTTCAGAAAGTACACTGCACCACGCATCTCATGATTTCAGTCCGCCATTGTGGCACCCGTGGTAGGTACCAACAACTTTGAGATTAAGACCGGACTCGTTCAGATGGTGCAGAGTAACTTGTTCTTGGGAAATATGAACGAAGATCCTCACCAGCACCTTAAACAGTTTGTACAGATGCGTAACATGGTGAAGACCAATGGTGTCGAACCAGAATCCTACTACCTTAAGCTATTCCTGTTCTCACTCTCTGATAAGGCTCGTAGATAGCTAGACAGTCACGCAGAGGGCACCTTCACCACTTGGGATAAACTTGCTGAAGCCTTTCTACAACAATACTTCCCGCCATCAAAGACAGCTCATTTTAGGAACTAGATCATATTGTTCCTATCTACAGACGATGGGACTCTCTACGAGGCCTGTGAGAGATACAAGGAGCTGATGAGACTGTGCCCCCACCATAATTTGGAGTTGTGCCAGTTCATAGACACTTTATATCAGGGGAATCGATTAGGGGAGGCGCACTCTGATTAGTCTAGCAGCTGTTAGAAGACCTAATGGGGTTCCACTAGAAGAGACATACGACATCATAGAGAAGGCAACCCAGGACTACCACCTCCGGACAAGCGATTGAGGTAATCCTATGGACAGGAAAGGTATACATGATCTTACGTTGATGATTCTACTAATGATACTGTTGGACTAACCAGTATAGTGCAGATGCTTGCAGCTTAGATCAATTCTCTTAAGACTGATTGAAATTGTCTGTTGTTGCTAACGTTGCTGTCTACTACAAGATTTGTCGGTCGCCTTCTCATTTTGGAGGTGGCTGTCTAGTAATGGGACAAGAAAATAACATCGGAAATCAGAAGGATGCTAATTATGTAGGGTGAAACAACCAGGTAAATAGTTTCACTCCGGGATCAACCACTAACCAGTGGGATAACCCAAATAGAAATCAGCCTAATCTCTCTCCAGATTAGGAACCTCCGAGCTTCCCCTACAGGCATCAGCAGAAAAATGCTCTCTACTTGCCGAAGAATCAATACAACAATCAGCCTCAATAATAATAGAATCAGAACTCGGGTAGCTCGTCTAACATTGAGCCACTCTTGACTGGGTTCCTAGCCAAGCAAGAGAAATGGGCTAAGGATTCAGATAAGCGAGTTCAAGGATTAGAGAGGTGGGCAGAGCAGAATGATGCAACTCTGAACGACATTCGATAGTCGCTTCGAATGGTTAAGACCTAGATGGCTCAGCAGGCCCACACGGCCGGTAGGGAACGAGGACGACTCCCGTCAAAGCCGGACCTGAACCCTAGAGCATCAGTGAATGCCATCACACTCCGGTGAGGGAAATAGGTCGGATGTTGCTAATGAAGTACACCCGAAGAACCACGGAAAAAACTAGATGAAACTGAATCTGATGGGTAAATGCCCGTAACACCCTTGACGCCAGGAGAGTCACAAGCGTCACAGGATTTTGACGCATGGGCAAAAAACTTGAGGGGAGCTGTTACTCAAATCAAAAATTTTGTACAACAAGTAGAGCCAGCTCCTTATAAGCCTCCAATCACATTCCCTTATAGGCTGGTTGCATCAAAGACAAATAAGGCATTTAAGTAGTTTGTGGAGAAAATCTGCACTCTCTACATCACTTTACCACTCACAGATGTCATCACCTAGATTCTTACTTCTGCCAAATTCATGAAAGAAATTCTTACCGGCAAGAGGAAAATTGTAGAACAAGAGACGGTGGCTCTTAGTAAGGAGTGCAACACAGCCGTGCAGGTGCCCATGCAACCCAAACTTTAAGACTCAGGAAGTTTTTCTATCACTTGTGATATTGGTGGTATTACTATTCATCGTGCTTTGTGTGATCTAGGTGCTAATGTGTTTATCATGCCATATTCCTTGTATGCTAAATTGAATTTGGGTGAACTTTGTCCTACCAATGTCACAATTTGCCTTGGCGGATTGTTGTTCTAGACTCTCGAGTGGGTACTAAAGTATTTTCCTGCCAAGGTGAAGAACATATATATCCCTACTGATTTTATAGTGCTAGAGATTGCGGAGGATACAGATATCCCGATTATTCTTGGTAGACCATTTCTTTACACTGCTAAGGTAGTCATGGACATGGATAAGAGTTCTATAGCTCTACGAGTCGGTAGTGAATGAGTTGTCTTTTACTTACTTGACATGTGTCAGAGCCCTAGTTTGCTTGCTGACTGTTATGTGTTTGATTCTAGCGATGTTGATTAGCCTATTGCACTAACTTCTTTTGAGTCTTTCAGATTTGTAACTGGCTGCCCGATACCAATGGATTTATGTGCAGTAAGCACTGAGGGAGCACCTGAAGCTGAAGCTGAGAAAGTTGGTGGTTCAGGTAAGGAACTTTACAAGGTAGAGCTAAAACCAGCAAGTCTCACGTATGAATTTCTTGGTCCCAATTCGACTTACCCAATGATTGTGAATGCATCCTTGACTGATGTAGCGACTCAAAAATTGCTAGATATCTTGAGACAGCACAGGAAAGCCATAGGTTACTCGATTGATGATCTCACCGGGATTAGTCCTGGTATATGCATGCATAGAATCCATCTAAAAGGCAATTTTAGGCCGACTAGGGAATCTTTGAGGCGCCTGAACCCTAAGTTGAGTGATGTTGTTAAGAAAGAAATTTTGAAATTACTTGATCTAGTATTATTTACTCGATTGCAGATAGTTAGTGGGTCAATCCTCTGCATGTTGTTGCTAAGAAGGGAGGTTTGACTGTTGTGCGTAATGACAACAGTGATTTAATTCCTACTCGTATCAATAAATATAATACTCTCTTCTGAAACTTCCGAAGAGAGCAAGCGAGCGGCGTTCGACTTCGATTTCCTCCTCTTGGCCTCAATTCAAACCCTAGCCCCCTCCCTTCACCGTTCGTCTCCTCTTCTAGCCGCTCCTGGCCTTCCGCCCTTGTATGCCCTCTTTGGTTTTGTTCTATGGATGCGGCGTGAGTCGAGATCTGAGGTGCGGATGGCTTTGAGAGGGTGGTCCTTGAGCTTCGGACGGGTTCCGGGGTGGCGTGCGACGGTGGAGGTGGGGTGGGTGATGGGCGCGAGTTGGGGAGTTTTTTGGTTTCGCCTGTTCTGTTTAATTTTTGTTCATATGGGTGCCGGGTCAGCGTGGTGCGTGGTGCGTCGTTGCTCTTCGTCTCCTTCAGTTGTCATCGATCCGGTGCTGTAGGGTCCTCATCTTCCGTGGGTGGGCAGCTCGAGTCATTCCGATGCTGCGGTGGGTGGCGTTCGGTTGGCTGCGGGTGTTGGTGGTTTTCGCTGGGTTCGGTGGGATCGATTGGTTTGGCTGCAGGCTTCGAAGAGGTGCGACTTGGATGACAGTGGTGGATTTGCGGACGTGGACGGGGCTGGGCAGTTTTTTTGGTGTTTAAAGGTCCAGTCGGTTAGTTTAGTTTAGCTGTTAGTTTAGATGTAGTTTAAGTTTTAGTTTAGTTAGTTTAGTTTAGTTTAGCGTTAGGTTCTCCGGCCGGTTGGGTCGGATGTCTTTCCACCATGTGTTCGGGTTTTCCCACCATATGGTGGTGTCTTCTCACCTTTATTGGTGGTGTTCTCCCGCCTGTTGGCGGTGTCCTCCCACCCCTCTGGTGGTGTTTTCGTGCATCTTAGCTGTAGTGTCTCTGTCTGTAAGGGATGCGTCGCCGATTCCGGGTGTGCTTTAGTTTGGTCCTAGGTACGAGATTGAGTCAGTGTTTTGTCATTGTCCAACTCTTTTACTACTTTGTCATCCCTCAAAAAAAAAAATCCTACTCGTAGTGTGACTGGTTGGCGCATGTGCATAGACTATGAGAAGTTGAATAAGGCTACTCATAAGGATCACTTTCCCTTGTCTTTTATTGATCAGATGTTAGAACGTCTTGCGAAGCATAAATATTTTTGCTATCTTGTTAGATATAGTGAGTTTTTTTTCCAGATCCCTATACACCCTCAAGACTAGGAAAAGACTACATTTACTTGCTCCTTTGGCACATTTGCTTATAGACATATGCATTTTGGTCTTTGCAATGCATTTGCTACTTTTCGCTGTATGATGGCCATCATTTTTGATTTTATAGAAAACACTATGGAAGCTTATATGGATGATTTTTCAGTGTATGGCTCTTCATTTGACATATGCCTATCTAACCTTACTAATGTTTTACGTCATTATGTGGACACTAACCTAGTTTTAAACTTGGAGAAATGTCACTTTATGGTGCAGGAAGGTATAGTGTTGGGACATCTCGTCTCAAACAGGGGCATCGAGCTCGATTGCACAAGGGTGGAGGTGAGTGAAAAATTACCAACGTCGAAAGACGAGAAAGGAATCAGGAGTTTCCAGGGCACGCAGGATTTTCCAGGTGCTTTATTAAGGACTTTTCGAAGATAGTGAAACCCTTCACTTTTCTACTATGCCAAGACGCTAAGTTTAACTTTGATGAATCATGTTTTAATGCTTTCAATATAGTGAAAACTGATCTTACTTCCACTCATGTAGTGCAGCCCCCTAATTGGGAGCTCCCATTTGAACTAATGTGTGATACTAGTGATTTCACAGTGGGAGCACTCGTTTATGCTTTCGAGAAGTTCAGGCAGTACTTGATCGGCTAAAAGGCCATAGTGTACACTGACCACACTGCGATTAAGCACCTGCTGTCCAAAAAGAACTTCAAGCTGAGATTAATTCGACAGGTGCTTCTCCTGCAAGAGTTTGACATTGAAATCATAGATAAGAAGGGAGCTGAAAATCTGGCTGCAGACCACCTTTCTTGTCTCGAGTTAGGAGAGCTCGAACGTGAAGAGGACAGGCTCCTGATGACCGACTCTCTAGCAGGAGACAGCTGATGAGTGTCAATGTAGAAGTCGCGCCGTGGTATGCGGATTTCGTTAACTACTTGGCATGGATATTATTCATCAGGAACTGTCACACAACCAGAAGAAGAAATTCATATTTGACGTAAAGAGGTAATTTTGGGATGATTCTTTAAAAATTATGTGTTCATGGTCTGTTCAGGACCTGTGTAAATGACGACCAGATCAGATGGTCCTAAAGCGTTGTCATTCTTCACACTACGGTGGACACGGAGCAGGATCGAAAACCGCTGCGTATATACTGCAGTACAGATTCTATTAGCCTACTCTATTTAAAGATGCTTACGAGTTTGTCAAATCTTGTGATCTGCCAGAGGACAGGAAATATTTCTAAGCAAAGGAGATGCCCCAAAAGAGTATTCTTGTAGTGGAGCTGCTCGATGTATGGGTTATGAGCCACATTTATACGACTCATCGAGTCAACAAATCCCACCAATTCCAGCACTTTATTATACAAATAGTTACTTCTTAGTGTTGTTTTGTATTTCAGGTGGTTTGGAAGCTCTAAGGAGAATCGTGCTTAAAAGATGGCTTTTTGAGCTAAAAACATCACAAGGAGTTGAGGACCGACCTATCTACACTTGACCTAAGGAATGCCCGAGGAAATTGGAGGGGAGCCCGAGAAAACTCGACAAGCGCCCGAGGAGTCCCGAGCGGATCCAGGCCCCAGTCAAGCAGATCCAGGCCCCAGCCGAGCCGTCTAGCACCAAACAAAAGTTGCTCGGGCAAACGAGCTGATCTAACAAATCCACCTCAAGCAAAGTGATCAAAATAGCAAATAAGGTGGACAATGTCGGAAAACCAAGGAGAACGCCCTAGCAGATTCGTAGTTGGCCCAATTCCAAAGGTCCCGCGCGCGCTGATAGGCACCGAAACCAAGTTGCTCGACCAGACGGGCGAATCTGGCAAATTCGGCTTGACCAAGTTGTTCGAAATACCTAAAAATTTGGACGATCTCACTTTCCACACAAAACGCACGAGTAAAACCAGTCCATGCCCGAGAAATGCCTAGTTCCGTCCAAAACCTAGTCAAGGCTGGCCCAAGCCGAGTTCGAAGTCACAAATCTCGGCTCGTCTTCTCCTCCTTCATTGGTGGTTTAGAGGCTTCTAGAAGGTCCTGGAAGAATCTGGAGGACTTGCAAAGCAAGTAAACTTACAAGCCAAGCAAAGTCGGTTTTAGGACATGTTTCCTAAAACCGTTTATGGGCCAACCTCAATTTGGAAACTTCGAAGCCCTAGTCTCCTCTATAAATACAACCTCATATCAAGGGTTTCAAGCATCCACAACACAGAATTCGAGCTCTCCTCTCCTCTCGGTCCGAAGTCCTCCTCGGCGCTTTCTAATATTCCGGCTCTGGCCCTCCTTCGTTCGGCAATAGAGAAAAACATCTTTCCTTTATTTTTATTGTCTTTTGTTTCCATGGCCATGTGTAGCTAAGCCCTCTATTTGGGCTAGGGTTTCATGTATCGTGACTATCGTTTGAGACTTCATTCTTAATGCTATTCCATGTTTCACTAGTTCTCGTGCCTATATTCTGAATTGTTGCTAGACTAGGTGGATGCTTTGTCGCAAAGCTTAGTTGATCAATATTCTTATCATTATTATCCGCCTATTACTTTGTTGTTTCGGTAGATAGCACATCTCGGTCAAATAACACCTTTGTCGGGTTGCTTGATTTAGGGGAACTAGAAGCTTAGAACCTTTGTCGGGCTAGGTCATGGCATAACACCTTTGTCGGGTTATTTGGGAAGTCACCTTTGACGGGACGACCACACTTAGAAACATTGAATTAGATTGTTAGCAGTCGATGATAACAAGTCACAATACGAAACCCTAGTCTGAATATTCTCTCTGATTGATAACTCCTAGTTAATTTCCTATTTTTGCACTGTTTCCAAATCTCTCACAACCCAACTGTCTTTCTTTTCACAGAACAATAAGTAACCGCTCTAGCTCTCTTGGGTTTGACCCCTTGCTTGCCGCTATACTAGCTAAGAGTAAGTGGAACTATAAATTTAAATTTGCAGGTACCGATGACGACCTGTCAAATTTTGGCACCAATGCCGGGAGCTACGCACGGTGAAGTTGTTCTTTTTTGTTTTCAGTTTTTGTGTTTTTTTAGTTTTTTCAGTTTTACCGCGAAACGACAGGATTCGAGCTACAGGTGTCCGATTACAGCCCATAATACCTTGTTCTGAGCGGAACGACGAGGAGATCACATATGGTGGTTTTTGGCCATCCGAGATCGTTTACCATTTTATTTTGAATTTTTTGTGTTTTTAGAAATTTTCTATTTTTGGAGATTTAGTGTTCTTTCACCATGTCTCATGCAGGTAGTCACTTTGGTGACAACATAGACGATAATGAGGTCAACCAGAACATTCCACCACAAATTCAGCCACCTCGACAACAGCAGCCTCCACCACCTCTACAACAGCTAAGGCCACCTCCGCCACGACAGCTCATCAGGGAAGAGTACTAAGGAGAGAACTACTACCGAGAGCCCACCATGGGGGAGCTGTGTGCACCGAACTTCCGGAATCAACCATGGTGCTACTATGAGAGGCCATAATTAGACGAAAATGTCATCAACTCGGTAGTCGTGCATCATCTGCCCAAGTTCTCGGGACGCCAAGGAGAGTCGGCCACCACACATCTTCAGCGCCTACATGGCATCTGCCAAAACCTCAAACCATACGGAGTCGAAGTGGACGACTTTAAATTAAAGGCTTTTTATTTCTCCCTCATTGATGTAGTTAACGACTGATTTTTATCTCTGCCTTCAGGTAGCATACATACATGGGACCAGATGCAGAAGAGGTTCCTGAACAAATAGTACCCAGCGGGAAGAGCGATGCAGGTTTGCAGGCAATTGCAGGACCTCAGACAAGGGCCGAACGAGACGATGTATGAATACGTGGAGAAATTCAACGCTTTGGAGCAGTGCTGCTGCAATCTCGGGCTTCCTGAGAAGCTGATAGTGGAATATATGCTCGATGGATTAAGGCGACTCGACAAGAAGTTACTAGATGCCTCGGCTGGAGGAACCATCATGAGCCTATCCCCAGCTGGAGTACGAAAAAAGATCATGGAGGTAGCCGAGAATGCTAGGTTCCAGGACAAGTCCAACAAAAAGGAAGAATTCAGCCAGACCAGGAACGTCTCAAAGGTCAAGCCCCCATCCAGTTCCATGGCCGAAGAAATCAAACAGCTCAAAGAGATGATGCAATAGGTAATAAGGAGGCAGCCGATCCAAGCAAGGCCTTGCGAGTTCTGTGGAGCCACAGATCACAAAACTGACTCCTGTCCAACTTTAGTGGAGGACGACCAGGGTGAAGTTAATGCAGTAGGCGACTACTAGAACTATGGCAATCGAAATGGACCAGCTCGACAGTATGAACCAGCCACAACCAGGCAAGGGTCCAACGGGTAGTACTGGAGGAACGACAACCAGCACAACCACGCCCAGAGAGAGCCGGTTTAGCATGCCGCACCTCAACAGAACCAGCAGCCCTACCAGCCTCAACATCATCAATATCAGCAGAATACGCCTGGCCAGTATCAACAATGAGGACCAAACCACAACCAGGTAGGCCCAAGCAACCACGGTCCCAACAAATCCTTAGAAGACATAGTGAAGGAGCTGGCAGCTAGCACCCACCAATTGGCCACGACAGGCCATCAGAATCAGGTCAAGACCGATGGGCCAATAGATGACTTATCAAGACAAATGTCTCAGATTGCCACCATGGTCTCGGAGCTCAAGAACGACCCAGGATGACTGCGATCACAAACCATTCAGAACCTGAGAGGGAATGTCAGCATGATGGGAGCAGTAGACATGGACGCGACACTAAAGGAGTCCACATATTGGGAGGATAAGATGCTCAACACGAAGGCAAGGATCAGCGAGGAAAAGCCTAGATCAACTTACATCTGGGCATCCGAAGACTTCAGCCCGCCGGCGCCTGAAGGAGAACCAGCTGAGACAGACCCGGTCCTCACTGTCGGGCTGTCCGAGAAGACTCCGGTCCTTATGGCCGAGAATCCCGAAACTCACGGTTCTTCATGTTCTATGCAGGTGGTTGCTCCTGAAGGCCATTTGATACACGAGGACGAGCTAAAAGGCATATTGGAGCCAAGGCCTAAGCAGAACGACCCAATAATAGAACACCCCCTCGTTACAAGCCATGAGTCGCCAAGAAAGAGTAAGGACACAGGTGCCTTCACGGTCACCTGTGGTATCGGTAAGGCTCAAATACATAACTGTTTAATTGATCTGGGTGCGGCCGTTAACGTTATGCCTTATTCCTTATATTGCTCATTGAAACTTGGCCCATTAAAACCGCCTAAATTGTTAATCGAACTAGGGGATAAATCATGTACTCGGCCTGATGGTTTGCTTGAAAACTTAACACTCCGAGTAGGAGATCTTGTTGTTCCTGCAGATTTCTATGTCTTGCAGATGGGAAATGCTAGAAACGATGATCCTCCAGCACTCATCCTAGGACGGCCATTCTTCTTTGCCACCAAGACCAAGATTGACATGGGCACGGGCTTGTTGTCACTTGCATTCGGTGGAAAGACATCAGATTTTTACATCTATGGGGATGATGACCATCCGTGCACGAGGAAACCGCCGGACATAGTAAACACATCAGATCTTGGTGCCCTAGTCCCTGCCCTACCGAAGGAGATCATGTATGCAACCGGGCCAGTAGCTATGAGCAAGATGTCCTCAATGACCCGGGAGTATGTAAAGGCGAACCCGCCTGACCGACGGAGAGCAGACACGAGCACATTATTACACGGTGGCTTGGGGCAGATTGAAAGAGTTACAGGAGCAAAGTTTGACCTCACACGCCCATGGGTCCTAACTTGTGATCCCTAGAATGAGGTACCGTCGAGCCAATGACGTAAAACAAATGCGCTCACAGGGAGGCAGCCCGACATTTTTTGTTTTTTCAGTTTTTTATCTTATTTACTTATGTCGTTTATATTTACTATGTTTGAGTCACATTCGTCACATTGTACTTGGGAAAGGAATGATTTTCATGCAGGGAACAGATACACCTCATGCGTTTGCATGCTTGCACCATGCGTTCGCATGGTCTCCTGTAGGCTGAGAAAATCGACCGAGTGCGAGCACGCAAGGCCATTGTGCGAACGCACGACATTTCATGCGACGGGTTGGGTTTGTGCGAGTGCATAGGGTGGACCATGCGAGCGCATGACCTTGAGAAAATTAACCGAGTGCGAGCACGCAAGGCCATTGTGTGAACACACGACATTTCATGCGACGGGTTGGGTTTGTGCGAGCGCATAGGGTGGACCATGCGAGCGCATGCCCTTGAGAAATCTGCGCCAAGGCCTTCCAACTTGAGTTTCGCCAGACCATGTCCAAATTTGACCGGGCCAGGCCCTGTCGTTTGCTCAGCCAGCAATGACGTGCAACGACACCATCAGGGGAGTACTGTTCGCACTTTTATTCTCTATGTCATTTCCTTTCTGCTAGTATTTGCATGCATTGTGTGTCTAGAGTCTAAGCCGTGCCGTGAGGACACGGCTGGATTCAAAAGTGTGGGGTAGGAGAGTCAGTCGTTGTGTCAGCCCTGCACCTTGCATAGAGTCAGCACGTTTCCTTGAAATTTTAAAATTTTTGTACACGTTTCTCTCTATTTTCCTAGAATTACGGTATTGAATTTTGATGATGTGAAATAGATAGAGCCGAGTACATGCATGTCTCTTGTGAAAATTGAATTTTGCAATGACATGTGAACTTAACCCATTACGTGCCTTTGTAAGTTGAGATAAACAGGGATGTGGAGTTGATAGAAACGTCCTAGAGAGACTTGACAGAACATTCAAAGGACCGAATTTGAGTTATATGGTTATGTGGATTTCGTGGAGGCTAGCACTTTGAGACGACATGGTTAAGAGTCTGCTCCACCACTGCAGTACTTATGCGGTCAGGTGGGACAGGAAAACAACACACCTTCCAATCTCTAGTCCAAGTAGCCGGAAAAATAGACGAGCGACCCTCGGCTTGACTCGCGTCAATAGGACGAGGATGAGTGAGAGCAGGAAGGTATTTCCATATGCTTGCGGGCGATGATTGGACCTTCGTCAAAGAAGAGGAATCACGGACGAGCAGTTCACAATCAGTAGCAAGAAGAGAAAAAAATAGTCAATTGTGAAGTTTTACACGCAACAAAAGTGAAGTACACTACTGTTACATCAAAAGTCAAGTCACTACAAAAGTTGTCCCAAAAGAACTCAAACACCTTGAAGCTCGAATCAATCACGTGCAAGAGAAAGCAATGAAGTATAACCATATAGCGAGAGTTCGGAACCGAGAGTGCAGTTCATGGGTCTAAAAAGGACTATCTCCCAGACATCCGAATTGATTTGCATCTCGGCCCAAAGGTAACACGTATTAAGTTATTTCCATGTTTAAGTACGATACTTTTAGTAACGAGATATGCGTCGAAAAGTGAAGTCTAGATTAGCGAGTCATATTCATGTAGCAATATCTAGGATGCCGAAGGAATTGTGATGTTTCAGTTTATTCTCCTCTTATGACTTAGTCCTTGTTCGAGACGAACAAGTTTAAGTGTGGGGTGGTTTGATGAGCCGCATTTATACGACTCATCGAGTCAACAAATCCCACCAATTGCAGCACTTTATTACACAAACAGTTACTTCTTAGTGTTGTTTTGTATTTCAGGTGATTTGGAAGCTCTAAGGGGAATCGTGCTTAAAAGATGGCTTTTGAGCTAAAAACATCACCAGGAGTTGAGGACCGACCTATCTACACTTGACCTAAGGAATGCCCGAGGAAATTGGAGGAGAGCCCGAGAAAACTCGACAAGCGCCCGAGGAGTCCCTAGCAGATCCCGGCCCCAGTCGAGCAGATCCTGGCCCCAGCCGAGCACTCTAGCACCAAACTCAAGTTGCTCGGGCAAACGAGCTGATCTGACAAATCCACCTCGAGCAAAGTGATCGAAATAGAAAATAAGGTGGACAATGTTGGAAAACCAAGGAGAACGCCCGAGCAGATTGGTAGTTGGCCCAATTCCAAAGGTCCCGCGCGCGCTGATAGGCACCGAAACCAAGTTGCTCGACCAGACGGGCGAATCTGGCAAATCCGACTCAACCAAGTTGTTTGAAATACCCAAAAACTTGGACGATCTCACTTTCCACACAAAACGCACGAGTAAAACCCGCCCATGCCCGAGAAATGCCTAGTTCCGTCCAAACCCGAGTCAAGGCCGACCCAAGCCGAGTTCGAAGTCACAAATCTCGGCTCATCTTCTCCTCCTTCATTGGCGGTTTAGAGGCTTCTAGAAGGTCCTGGAAGAATCTGGAAGACTTGCAAAGCAAGTAAACTTACAAGCCAAGCAAAGTCGGTTTTAGGACATGTTTCCTAAAACCGTTTATGGGCCAACCTCAATTTGGAAACTTTGAAGCCCTAGTCTCCTCTATAAATACAGCCTCATATCAAGGGTTTCAAGCATCCACAACACAGAATTCGAGCTCTCCTCTCCTCTCGGTCCGAAGTCCTCCTCGGCGCTTTCTTACATTCCGGCTCCGGCCCTCCTTCGTTCGGCAATAGAGAAGAACATCTTTCCTTTATTTTTATTATCTTTTGTTTCCATGGCCATGTGTAGCTAAGCCCTCTATTCGGGCTAGGGTTTCATGTATCGTGACTATCGTTTGAGACTTCATTCTTAATGCTATTCCATGTTTCACTAGTTCTCGTGCCTATATTCTGAATTGTTGCTAGACTAGGTGGATGCTTTGTCGCAAAGCTTAGTTGATCAATATTCTTATCATTATTATCCGCCTATTACTTTGTCGTTTGGGTAGATAGTACATCTAGGTCAAATAACACCTTTGTCAGGTTGCTTGATTTAGGGGAACTAGAAGCTTAGCACCTTTGTCAGGCTAGGTCGTGGCATAACACCTTTGTCGGGTTATTTGGGAAGTCACCTTTGTCCGGACGACCACACTTAGAAACATTGAATTAGATTGTTAGCAGTCGATGATAACAAGTCACAATACGAAACCCTAGTCTGAATATTCTCCCTGATTGATAACTCCCAGTTAATTTCCTATTTTTGCACTGTTTCCAAATCTCTCACAACCCAACTATCTTTCTTTTCACAGAACAACAAGTAACCGCTCTAGCTCTCTTGGGTTCGACCCGTTGCTTGCCGCTATACTAGCCAAGAGTAAGTTGAACTATAAATTTAAATTTGCAGGTACCGACGACGATCTGTCAATGGGGGATCGACTAAATGGGACCATTCCCATCATTCTAAGAGAATCAGTTTATCATGGTAGCAGTTGACTACGTTTCCAAATGGGTTGAGGTGGTGGCTTCTCCCACTTACAACACCAAGGTTGTTATGAAGATGTTCCAGAAAGTTATATTCTCGCGATTTGGCGTCCCCAGAACAGTGATCATTGACGGAGGCTCTCACTTTAAGGAAAGAAATTTCAAGACGTTTGTTGAAGAAATACGGTGTCTACTATAAAATCGGCACCCCGTATCACCCTCAGACTAGTGGGTAGGTGAGAAGATGGTTTCTAGTCACCGAAAAGATTAAGAGTCCAAGCTAGATGACGCGCTGTGGGCATACATGACCGCTTTTAAGACACTGATTGGAATGAGTCCTTTCAGGCTTGTTTATGGGAAGGCATGTCACTTGCCAGTAGAGCTCGAGTACAAAGCAATGTGGTCTATCAGAAAGCTGAACATTGACTTGAAAGCAGTCGGTGAAGTGGCTATTACAGCTGTACGAGCTCGACGAGATCATATTAGACTCCTACGAGAATGCGCATATCTACAAGGGGAGAACAAAGAAGTGGCATGACAATAAGATTGTGCGCAGAGATTTCAACGTGGGCGAACGAGTTTTTCTATACAACTATTGCCTCTGATTATTTCATGGAAAATGGCGCACTAAATGGAGTGGTCCATACACAGTCGAAAGATCATACCCAGATGGCCACATAGAGCTTAGTGTCGACGGTGGAAAATCCTTGGTAGTCAACGAGCAGCGCCTCAAGCACTACCGCATCCAGAACCACCTGGCACCACCTGAAGGCATTCACAACGACATACTTCTCGGGGAGGGATCCCAGGAAGGGACTTCCCAAGAATGCTTTTACACCTACCTCCCTATCTATGTCTTTCCAAGACGTTAAACTAGGCCTCCTCGGTGAGTATCCCGGACTCAAAGTATAAGTTAGTTGCATTTTGCATTGCATGGTGTGTTTTGTTTGTGATCACTACAGGAATTTAAGTATGAAGTATCTCTCCAGAAAAATCAGTCAGAATTTCGAAACAGACTACTGGTCAATGGTCAATGGCCCGTGACATCCATATTGGTCACGAACGTTACAAGCGTCACAGGAGGTATTCAACTTGAGTGGCATTTCAAGGAATTTCCAGAACCCGTGACGTCCCTTTTGGTCACGAGTCTCACATGATGTATTTAGAGCTCGAGAAATTGCAAGACCACGGAGGACCTCATCATGGGCGTCATGGGCCATGTGTAGTTTGAGCTGAAACTTGAGTCCCGTGATGTCCCGTTTGGGCATGGGTGTCGCGGGTGTTACGTGTTTTTGTCAACGTGCCCCACTAATAAAAAAAGCGCCGATGTACTAAGCTTGGTCATACATGATGCAATTACTTTCCTTGATGACAAGAGAACATGAGAGGTTACAAACAACAAGTAATAGACAAGGTAATAACAAACTCAAGCATGAGCAATTAGGTGTCACAAGTTGCAAAATAACATCATGACATAAGTTTAAGAAAGTTCAACAAAGGAAAGTAAACTATATCCTCCAAAATATGCAAAAGGTGTCTAAGGTACCCAAAATATTAAGCTAAAGTCATATCATGGTATTAAAGGGCGATATCATCATTCATAGAGAAATCAAGGGAAGTGCAGGGGATTGTGCGATGTGAATTGTGATTGGAATCATGGTTAAGTGTTTCACTTGAGACACTTATGTCTTGCTCAAGACAAATATGTCTCGGGCTATTTTAAGGCACCGAAGAGCTAGTAAAGACAAGAGTGTTTCACCCAACACGAGTGTGTCTCGGGTGTCTCGAGTAGTTTAGAAACTCACTCACAAGTTTACCCAACACCAATTATATAGCCCTCACACTCCGCACTTAAAGTCAACTATCTAGAGGTAAAACACACACTCCACATTTAAAATCAAAGCCCAACAAAGTCACACTATCACGAAAAAATTTCCAATTTGGCAAAAATTGAAATTTCATTTCCTCATGTGGCCAAACTCCAAATTCATTTTCCAAAATGGCCACTTTCCTTAGGCATTGTTGACAAGGGCGCCTAAGACATTAGACGCTGTCACCAATAGTGCTTTAGGCCTAGTGTCGTATTTCCCTTATGCAATGCTGAGTCAGCAGGCTGACATGTCAAAATTAGAAATGGGCGCTCTTTGGGACAACGCTTATTTCTTAGGCGCTATTCGTCACAACGCTTTAAGTTCAAATACAGATTCGAGCCCTAGTTTCCCTTGTGTTCCATTTGTTCTCGATCTCTGCCTCAACTGTCCGCTACCGATTCGCCCTCGTCCGCTGCCCAGCCGGAGATTTGATTTTTGTTATCCGTTTCAATGGTGGTCCTCTGAGATCCGTTCAATTTTCTCCACCAGGCATGTCACCAATTTGATGAAATCTCACTTACTCTCAATTTGCGTTTGTTTGAGTGGATTTAGTCCGTGAGGTTGAGATGCAGATGCTTGAATGTGTAGATACGTTATCTATGAATGATGATGAGTGGTGGGGTGTTGATAGAATGTTAAGGCGCTGTTTCTAGAAGCGCCTTTAGGCTAAGGCGCCGATTTTAAGAGTGTGACGGACGCACAGTCGTCGTGTGCAAACGTCAAGAATAAATTTATAAGTCCGCTACTCGCGACTTTACTACTGGATAGCACGTGGTAAGTAGGGGTCGAACCCAAGGGAATTAGGGGGATACGTTGTTCTTTAAGGGATTTGTACAGCGAGGGAGCGTGTTTTAAGGTTGATTGAGATTTTAGCGGTTATGACTAAGTGACATTTTTGGTTGTTTTTGGTTTTGAGTGCGGAAAAGTAAATTACAGAAAAATAAATACTGAAAAGTAAAAAGAAAGACTTACAGTGAGTGATGCGTGATTTGCGAGTCCTCCGGAAGGTGAGTGCAGTTGATTAAGGCAGTTATACTAGAAAAGTAAATACAAGGGGGTTTTGTAATTCAAGGGAAGCATTCGGTTTCAGGGGCATTGCATCATATCCTGTTTTATCATTTTAGTAATCCTTCTAAGTATTCAAACGTGCATCAAGGCCATTTCAAGCACTCGATTTGCCACACTGTCTAGTCTTTTGCAAAAGTGTTCGAAAGTGAATCAAGGCCATTTCAAGCACTCGACTTGCAACACTGTCTAATCTTTTGCAAAAAACGTAGAGCCCTTGTTCTACTCAGACTAGCACCCCATTTCAAGGTATACTAGCCTATGTGCATCCATTTGGATTGTCTTTTCCGATTTATCCAAATGGTGTTTGAGAGAGATCGAACTCCTCAGATAAGCTTTGCCATTTCAAGCATCCACTTACCCGAGTATGTTCACGAACTTCCACGGAAGACCTTTGCCATTTCAAGCATCCACTGAACCTTGGAAATTCTGATCTAATATATGGCACATAGAACAAGTTTTGAATACAGAGAAAAAAAATACTAAAATAGTCTAAAACATTTTATAATATAAGTACGCCCCTTCAACCGAATAAAGAGTTTAGCTACGATTATCCATGGAAGAGGATATCATAGCTAAATACTCAGAGATTTTGAAAGACAGTAAGTAAAGGGGAATACTCAAGAACCAACAGGAGTATTCCCAAATCCTACTTGAATACTCAAGAACCAACAGGAGTATTCTGTAAAACTGTTATAATACTCAAGAACCAACATGAGTATTATTTCAAACTGTTATAATACTCAAGAACCAACAGGAGTATTATTTCAAAAACCAAACTTACAAAGTACCAAACTTAGAGAGAGAAGTGAATTATGGATTTGTGGATGATTTACAAATGAAGTGAAGAGTGGTATTTATAGGCTAAGGAGGAGGAAATGGAGGGTGGAGATGATTTTGATCCAAGGGAGGAGGAGGAGGAGATGAAGATGTGGTGGAGAAGCCAACACATGGCAAGCTCTCCATGGAGAGCTCAAAGCCGCCGGTTGCCATGGGAGGAGAGGGGAAGAGCCGCCAGTTGGAGGTCATGGGAGGAGGGGAGCTTCCTCCTTTGATCACCTCCTCCAAAAGCCACCGGTCACATGGGGTAAAAGGATGAGTTTTGTGAGGTTTTGTGAGGTTTTCACAAAACTATCAGTCCAATTTGGCTCCGGTCTGACTTTGGTTGTTCCTCGGTTGGATTTGTTTTGAGTGATTCCATGTCAGGATCTTGAGATTTCTGCATTCAGCGTCTGATTGTGACCTCGGAATGACTCGTAATATCTTTTCGGCGTAAAATCCTCTCCTTAGCGTGTTTTCTCTCTAGAGTCCAAAATACCCTGTAGAAATATATCGGAACTAACGAGCAAAAGTTAAATAGACAAAAGGTCTAATTTAGTGGGTTTAACTGTGTTTATGATTCGTATGATTATGGTCCATCAGATCACCCCACACTTTTAGTTGTTCGTCCCGAACAATGCTATTAAAGGGCGGCACACTAAGTTTGGTTTAAAATATGAAAGTTAGACTGTGGGACTCGATTTATCCTAATTCATGCATTACTTACTGACAGGCGTCGTCGGTACCTGCAAATCTAAATTTATAATCTCCTCACTCTGAACTGTGGGTTAGTACAGTGGCAAGCAAGGGTCGAACCCAAGGAAGCTAGATAGTTACTACTTTGTTCTGTAAGAAGGAAAAAGAAAGATTGGGTGAAAGCAACAGTTTAAGAAATAACAGTAGAGCACGAAATTGAGTAAGAGTGTATCAGGCAGAGAAGATATTCAGGCTAGGGTTTTATTCAATTGTGACTAGGTTTATCCTTGATTTCTAAGTATTTATTCTTGTCTTCTTAAGGTTACTCCTGGTCAGGTTATAACCGTTTAATTCTAGCAAACCTAATACTCCTGGTCAGGTTATATTAGGTTTAGTGCTCTACTTATTCTAACAGGTCAGTATCAAATAAGCAGTAAATAGATAGTGAGTATTACTAGGTTAAGTTGTACCCTTTCGGATCTCCCCTTAACCTAATAATTCAAACTGATAATTTGCACAAGAACTAAATAAAATGCAAGAATAATAATGAATAACGGAGTCTCAAAACATTGTCACAATTATTCAACCCTAACCCGAATAATCGGTTTAGTTACACATGCTCATGGAAACAATGAAGAAAGTAAATAAGAACAAGAATACTTCACTAATGAACCGAGGAAACAAAGACTGAGTCACGGCTGAGCTATGGTGAGTCACGGCCGAGTGATGGTGGTGCACGGTGGAACAAAGCGGCGGAGTGACAGAACCGCTCGTCGTCAAAGCGATTTGTACAAATAAATTTATAATAGTCCGCTACTCGCAACTATACTACTGGGTAGTACTTGGTAAGTAGGGGTCGAACCCAGAGGAATTAGGGGGATAGGTTATTCTTTAAGGGATTTGTTCAGCGAAGGAGCGTGTTTTAGGTTGGTTGAGGTTTTAGTGCTAACAACTACGTGACTTTTTAGTTGGTTTTGGTTTTGAGTGCTGAAAAGTAAATTACAGAAAAGTAAATACTAAAATTAAAAGCGAAGACTTACAGTGGGTGATGCGTGAATTGCAAGTCCTCCGGATTGTGAGCGGTTGATGGTTGCAGTTGATTGAACAATAAAAGAAAAGACAAAGGGGATTCTGTGATTGCAAGAGAAGTATTCGGTCTTAGGGGGCCTTGTATTATATCCTGTTCATTCTTTTAGTAACCCTTCTGAGTATTCAAACGTGTATCGAGGCCCTTTCGTAGCGCTCAATTTGCCACACTGTTTGTAAACCCTTGTTCTACTTCAGACTAATTCCTCCTTTCGAAGTATCTTAGCCTTTTGTGCATCCATTTGGTCCCTTTGGTCCAGTTTCCAAATGGTTTTAAAGATAGATCGAACTCCTCAGATAAGCTTTGCCCTTTCGTAGCATCCACTTACCCGAGTATGTTCACGACTTCCCACAGAAGAGTTTTGCCCTTTCGTAGCTTCCACTCAACCTTGGAAAGTCTGACCTTATAAATGGCACATAGAACAAGTTTTGAATACAGAGAAAAGAAACTAAACGAAGTAAAACATTTTATAAAACAAGAACTCCCCTTCAACCGAATGAAGAGTTTAGTTACGAATATCCATAGAGTTGGACATCATAACTAAATACTTGGGGATTTGGAAAAGAATACTCAAGAACCGACAAGAGTAAAGAGAGAAGAGAAAGAGATTACTCAAGAACAAACAGGAGTAACTCTTGAACTGTAACTGAAAGCTTGAGTACTCAAGAACAAACAGGAATACTCAAGATCGAACTAAAGTATTTGAGAACAAACTGAACTTTTATTTATATCAAAACCAAACTTTACAAAGTAACAAACTTAGAGAGAGAAGTGGAGTGTGGTGTGTTGTGATTGCTTATGGCTTATGAAATGAGGAGGGATGGCTTGGTATTTATAGCCATGGAGGAGAGGAATGGATGGCCAAGATGAGGGCATGTGGTTTAGCATCCAAGGGTGGAGAGGAGGGGAAGAGGAGAGGAAGACAAGTGTCACAAGGGGAGAGGAGAAGGCAAAGCCGCCGGCGGCTTTTGGTGTGGATGGAGGAGGATGTGACATGTGGTGGTGTGGGAGAGGAGGAGGGGTGGATGTGAGGAGAAAGCCGCCGGTCCATGTGGCATGAGGAGAGTGGTTGTGAGTTTTGTGCAGTTTGCACAAAACTATCGGTGTATTCCAGCTCCGGATTGTCTTCGGTTTCTCTTCGGTTTGATTTGTTTTGAATGATTCCATGTCAGGATCTTTAGATTTCTTCATTCAGCGTCTGATCTTGACCTTGGATTGTCTCCTGATATCTTTTCTGTGCTAAAAGCTCTTCCTTAGCGTGTATTCTCTCTAAGCTCTGAAATACCCTGTAGAAATGTATCGGGACTAAAACATCGAAGTTAGATAGACAAACAGTCTAATTTGGTGGGTTTAACTGTGTTTATGATTCATACAATTGTGGTCCATCAGATAACCCCACACTTTTAGTTGTTCGTCCCGAACAATGCTTTATAAGGGCGTTACTAAGTAAGTTGGTTAAAATATGAAAATAAGATTGTGGTACTCGATTTTTCCTAATTCATGCATTACTACTTGTTACTAAATTAAACTGCGTAAATAAGTAGAAGAAACTTGATACTTGTACCGTCGTGCTGAGATGCAAATTATTTCGGATGTTTCGGGAGATAGCCCTTTTCAGGCTCCTGGACTACACCTTCGGGACCGTCTCGCACTATATGGTTTTCTTGTAGCTTTTTCTAGCACGTGATTCGATTCGGGTTTCAGTGAGTTGAGCCTTTTCTTGATTTTTTTCTTTTTTCTTTCTTCTTCTTTGGCGATGGACTGCTTTTTGTAGTGATTTGCCTTTAGCTTTTGATTTGACGTTGTTGAGTGCTTCACTTTTGCTCGGTTAAAACCTTCACATTTTTGGGCCTTAGGCCTCTTTTGATTTTCTTCTTTGAGTTTTTTGCTTCTTTGTGACTTGCTAGTCCATCTTGTTTTTTGCCTTCTTGGGAGGTCCAATCATCGCCCGCAAGCATATGGAAATACCTCCCCGCTCCTCTCATCTTTGTTGTTTCGCGCGGGTCAAGATGAGGGCCGCTCATCTATTTTCTCGGCTACTTTGTCTAGAGAGAGGACGGTTTGATTCCCGTCCTTTCCTTTTACATAGATGCTTCAAGGCAGAGTTGACTTCAATTATTCACCGAAACCTGAAGTGCAGCCTCCACTGACTCCGAAAACCATATAGTTTGATCTGATCCTTCAAGTGCTTGCCAAGCCTCTCTAGGGCAATTTCTATCAACTCCACATCCCTAGGTTATCTCGGCACAAAGGACAAATGAGAAGTTACATTCTAAGTTTTTAAACAGTTGAATTTTCACAAGGTTGATGCATGAATTATGATCTATCTTTTTCACATTCTCAAGTTCATATTTTCAAAAAGATATTATTAAAAAAGAAAAGAAAAACATGCAGATGGTTCTCACCCCACACTTTTGAACGAAGGCGTGCCTTAGTTCAAAAGTCATGCAAATATATACAAGAGAAGGAAATGATATTAAGGAAAAAGAAGAACAGAACTCCCTTTTACTGTGTCGTGCAAACGACATGGCATGAGGCTGGATAATCGAGGGAGTCTGGCTGGGGCCTCGAACTCTCAGCGCAGGCCCGGTAAATTCACGGAAGCTGCCTGGCTGATCCGGTCTTGCTCCAAACTTAATTCCTACATGAAAGATATTCCTTCTATACAAAAAGTGGGTGAGAGCGCTTATTGGAAATTTAAATGACAGAAAATAAAGTGCAGAAAAGTAAGATAGTGTCGGGTTACCTCCCGACCAGTGCACTTGTTTAACGTCGTTGGCTCGACAGTACCTCGTTCTTGATCATTGGTTGGGGTCCCATGGGTGGCTTAAGTCGAATTTTGCCACTATTCCTGTGTTACTTCCGGTACTTTCTATGTCTGATTCTTCTGATGGCTCGGAAGTTTCTTCTGATGGTTCGGATGTGACCTCCTCTGTAGGCTCTTCCTCTGAGCTTTCTATATCTGATCCGTTCATCACATCCTCTGTACTGTTCCTTTCTGGACTGGCCTCGATACTTCGTATCCCATCATTGGGTTGAGGTACTGGCCCTCGTATTGCAGTTCCAGCCAAGTTGTCTATCACATCCCATATCTGAGTCAGGGATAAGTGTGCGGTTGTTCCTCCTACTGCGTTATTGATCCTTGAGAACTCTTCAGCCCTCATCCCGCAAAGGAATTTTTGAAGAAGAAAAACCTCCGTGAATCCATGGTGCGGGCAGCGTGAGATGATGGCGTCATAGTTCGTGTAGTACTCGGCCAAGGTCTCATCCCGGGATTGTTGAAAGTTCATGATCCTTTCTCGGGTTTGTTGTCGTAAGGATGGGGGGAGAATTCTTTCAGGAATGGAATGCTAACGTCCATGAAATATTTAGCATTCATAGCAGTTGATGTGTAATACCAGATTGTCGCAAAGTCCGTTAGAGAGAATTTGAAGCAGTTAAGTTTAAACTCCTCTAACGTTTCATTATTAGGTTTTATATGCTGACAAACATGGTGAAAGTTTCGGCAGTGTAGCACTGGGTCTTCTTCATTCGTACCTCCGAACAGGGGGAGATGTAGTGTTGTCCATGCATACGAAGTGGGTAGCGTCATGAGAAGGAGAGAGAAAGAACAACTTATCCGATGGCTAATTCCCCGGCAACGGCGCCAATTTGACAGAACCGCTCGTCGTCAAAGCGATTTGTACAAATAAATTTATAATAGTCCGCTACTCGCAACTATACTACTGGGTAGTACTTGGTAAGTAGGGGTCGAACCCAGAGGAATTAGAGGGATAGGTTATTCTTTAAGGGATTTGTTCAGCGAAGGAGCGTGTTTTAGGTTGGTTGAGGTTTTAGTGCTAACAACTACGTGACTTTTTAGTTGGTTTTGGTTTTGAGTGCTGAAAAGTAAATTACAGAAAAGTAAATACTGAAATTAAAAGCGAAGACTTACAGTGGGTGATGCGTGAATTGCAAGTCCTCCGGATTGTGAGCGGTTGATGGTTGCAGTTGATTGAACAATAAAAGTAAAGTCAAAGGGGATTCTGTGATTGCAAGAGAAGTATTCGGTCTTAGGGGGCCTTGTATTATATCCTGTTCATTCTTTTAGTAACCCTTCTGAGTATTCAAACGTGTATCGAGGCCCTTTCGTAGCGCTCAATTTGCCACACTGTTTGTAAACCCTTGTTCTACTTCAGACTAATTCCTCCTTTCGAAGTATCTTAGCCTTTTGTGCATCCATTTGGTCCCTGTGGTCCAGTTTCCAAATGGTTTTAAAGATAGATCGAACTCCTCAGATAAGCTTTGCCCTTTCGTAGCATCCACTTACCCGAGTATGTTCACGACTTCCCACAGAAGAGTTTTGCCCTTTCGTAGCTTCCACTCAACCTTGGAAAGTCTGACCTTATAAATGGCACATAGAACAAGTTTTGAATACAGAGAAAAGAAACTAAACGAAGTAAAACATTTTATGAAACAAGAACTCCCCTTCAACCGAATGAAGAGTTTAGTTACGAATATCCATAGAGTTGGACATCATAACTAAATACTTGGGGATTTGGAAAAGAATACTCAAGAACCGACAAGAGTAAAGAGAGAAGAGAAAGAGATTACTCAAGAACAAACAGGAGTAACTCTTGAACTGTAACTGAAAGCTTGAGTACTCAAGAACAAACAGGAATACTCAAGATCGAACTAAAGTATTTGAGAACAAACTGATCTTTTATTTATATCAAAACCAAACTTTACAAAGTAACAAACTTAGAGAGAGAAGTGGAGTGTGGTGTGTTGTGATTGCTTATGGCTTATGAAATGAGGAGGGATTGCTTGGTATTTATAGCCATGGAGGAGAGGAATGGATGGCCAAAATGAGGGCATGTGGTTTAGCATCCAAGGGTGGAGAGGAGGGGAAGAGGAGAGGAAGACAAGTGTCACAAGGGGAGAGGAGAAGGCAAAGCCGCCGGCGGCTTTTGGTGTGGATGGAGGAGGATGTGACATGTTGTGGTGTGGGAGAGGAGGAGGGGTGGATGTGAGGAGAAAGCCGCCGGTCCATGTGGCATGAGGAGAGTGGTTGTGAGTTTTGTGCAGTTTGCACAAAACTATCGGTGTATTCCAGCTCCGGATTGTCTTCGGTTTCTCTTCGGTTTGATTTGGTTTGAATGATTCCATGTCAGGATCTTTAGATTTCTTCATTCAGCGTCTGATCTTGACCTTGGATTGTCTCCTGATATCTTTTCTGTGCTAAAAGCTCTTCCTTAGCGTGTATTCTCTCTAAGCTCTGAAATACCCTGTGGAAATGTATCGGGACTAAAACATCGAAGTTAGATAGACAAACAGTCTAATTTGGTGGGTTTAACTGTGTTTATGATTCATACAATTGTGGTCCATCACGGAGCAAGGAGGGAACATCTAGGGCTTGGACGTGAGTAGAGGAGACTCACTCGTGAGTTTGTGGGATGATTATTAGGTCTTGTATGCTCCTCCTTATATAGAGTTTGAGAAACCCTAAAGTTCCCAAAATAAGCCAAAGATAATCATGGAAATATTTCCATAATATTCTTTGCTTTATCTTCAAGCTATCTCTTTGCTTGGGAATTAAGCCACCTTAAACCTTCTTGAATATTCCGAAACCCTAGATGTAAGTTTGCCCTAAATATGACATTGGGCTGGACGAATTTGGGCTTTGAACTCGGTCAACTCGGCTGCGACTCGGATGCAACTCGGTCAACTCGGCTGGAACTCGGATGCTAGGGTTGATCGGACTGGGTACTTTGGGGCCGATTTGACTCGCCTTCGGACACTCTTCTGGCCGGGCTCTTGGTCTGGGGCACTAGCTGGACATGTATACTTGATGCTAGGACCTTGAAATAGGACATTTTAATGGACATTGAAGCTCGGGCGGTCCTTGAAGTTGGTGTCTCAGCCAGCCGGAAATAGTCCTGAAATCTGCGCTGATCGGACTAGCGACTTTGGCAATGTTTTACTCCGGCCTCGGACAAGCTTTTGGCCGGGGTCTTGGCCATGGGCACTAGGTGGACATCCGGACTTGGTGATAGGACCTTGAGATCACCCCATTGTGAGGGCGGATAAGGCCGGGGCGGCTCTCAAAGTCGGGGTCTCGGTCATGGTGCGCTGGTCTCAAAATCTGCCGGTGAGTCCGATTTGCGCCCTTTTGCTCTCGAATGAAGTTCCTTTACTCCGCATGACTCCAAAATCATCTTGTGATGCATTTATGGCCTAAAGTGCCATCTTTAAGCGCAATTCCTCCTAGAGCTTCCAAATCACCTGAAACACGAAACAACACTAAGAAGTAACTGTTCGTATAATAAAGTGCTGAAATAGGTGGGATTTAATGACTCGATGAGTCGTATAAATACGTCTCATCACTTACTTATTACCAAATTAAACCGTGTAAATAAATAGAAGAAACTTGATACGTGTACCTTTGTGCTGAGATGCAAATTATTTTGGATGTTTAGGGAGATAGCCCTTTTTAGGCTCCTGGACTGCAACCTCGAGACCGTCTCGCACTATATGGTTTCCTTGTAGCTTTCTCTAGCACGTGATTCGGTTCATGTTTCAATGGTTTGAGCCTTTTTTATTTTCTTTTGGCGAGGGACAGCTTTTGTAGTGAATCGGCCTTTGGCCTTTGATTTGACTCTTTGAGTACTTCACTTTTTTGTTCGGTTAAAACCTTCACAATTTTGGGCCTTTGGCCTCTTGATTTGCTTCTTTGAGCTTTTTGCCTTTTTGTGGCTTGCTAGTCCATTTATCGTGAATCTGCTTCCATCGTTTGGGCTTTTTAGCTCAATTGCCCATGGTTGAATACCTTAGTTATTGTGAAATGGCCGGTCCATCTAGATTTGAGTTTTCTGGGCATCAATTTTAGTCGCGAGGAGAAGACCAGCACTTGTTGTCCCTCCTCAAATGAGCGTTGGAGGATGAATTTGTCATGATATAATTTGGTCCTGGCCTTGTAGTCCGTTTGCCCTTCATAGGCTTCAAGCCGCAATTCCTCAAGCTCACACAGATTAATTTTCCTATCCAGTCCGGCAGCCCTTAAATCTGGATTGCAATGCTTGAGTGCCCAGTAAGCTTTATGTTCTACTTCCACCGGAAGATGGCATGCCTTCCCATAAACAAGCCGAAAGGGGGAGGTTCCTATTGGAGTCTTGTATGCCGTTCGATAAGCCCAAAGAGCTTCATCTAGCCTTTGACTCCAATCCTTCCTGCCTGGCTTTACCATTTTTTTCTAAAATTCCTTTGATTTCGCGGTTGGAGATCTCCGCTTGACCATTGGATTGGGGATGATATGCTGTGGATGTCCGGTGGTGGACATGGTAGCGTTTTAAGGTGGCAGCCATCATGCGGTTACAGAAATGAGTTCCTTGGTCGCTTATTATGGCCTTGGGTACCCCGTATCTACAAAACAGGTTAGTGCGCAAAAATTCTATGACAGTCTTTGCATCGTCACACCTTGTGGCCTTGGCTTCTACCCATTTTGACACATAATCTACAGCAACTAAAATGTAAGTATACCCGCATGAAGCTGGGAATGGTCCCATAAAATCAAGACCCCAAATGTCAAAAACATCGTTGACTAATATGGGTACTTGAGGCATTTCACTTCTAGTTGACACATTTCCTACTCTTTGACACTTATCGCATTTTTTACACTTTTCACAAGCATCTCTAAATATGCTTGGCCAAAAAAAGCCACTATCTAAGATTTTTCTAGCGGTTCTCCTAGGCCCGAAGTGTCCTCTACATGCAAACTCATGTCAAAAGCTAATAACAGAAGCTATTTCATTATCGGGGATGCATCTCCTAAGTATTTGATCTGCTCCTATTTTCCATAAATAGGGATCATCCCATAAGTAATATCTAGCGTCATGCCTAAGTTTCATGCATTGTGCTTTAGTAAAAGAGGGAGGAAATGTACCTCCTACAAGGTAGTTGCCGATTGACGCGTACCATGGCACCTTGGTTGAAACTGCATAGAGATGTTCGTCTGGGAATGACTCAGTTATGTGTCCTTCTTCTTCCTTTCGGACAATCCTACTGAGGTGGTCGGCCACAGTATTCTCGATTCCTTTTTTGTCCCTTATTTCCACATCAAACTCTTGCAGTAGTAATATCCACCGAATGAGCCTTGGTTTGGCCTCTTTCTTTTTCATCAGGTAACGGATGGCAGCATGGTCAGAATAGATTACCACTTTTGCTCCAATCAAATAGGGTCGGAATTTTTCCAGAGCGAATACCACTGCCAAGAGTTCCTTCTCGGTGGTGGAGTAGTTCCGTTGGGCAGGATCTAGGGTTCGTGAGGCGTAGTAGATCACACCGGCCTTCTTATCAATCTTTTGGCCGAGAACTGCTCCCACAGCAAAGTCGCTTGCGTCGCACATGATTTCAAATGGTTTTTTCCAATCTAGAGTTTGGATGATGGGTGTGCTAGTGAGGGCCTTTTTGAGCTCATTAAAGGCTTCCTTGCATGCATTGGTGAATTCAAAAGGAACTTCTTTCTGGAGAAGAGTGGATAGAGGCAACACCTTTTTGGAGAAGTCCTAGATGAATCGTCGGTAGAATCCCGCATGTCCGAGGAAGGATTGGATGTCTCGGACAGTGGAGGGGTATGGTAGAGTCATGATCAGGTCTATTTTAGATTTATCCACCTCTATGCCTTTTTGGGAGACGACGTGTCCTCAGACTACCCCATGAGTTACCATGAAGTGGCATTTCTCATAATTGAGAACTAGGTTCATTGAGACACATCGTGCCAGAACCGTGCTCAAGTTATCTAGGCAAGCGTCGAATGTATTGCCATAGATGGTGAAGTCGTCCATGAAGACTTCAATGAATTCCCCGATCATTTCTGAGAAGATGCTGGTTACTACCCTTTGAAAAGTTCCCGAGGCATTGCATAGGCCGAACGACATTCTTCTGAAGGCGAATGTACCGAATGGGCAGGTGAATGTAGTCTTCTCTTGGTCCTCAAGTGCTATAGGGATCTGGTTGTATCCTGAGAATCCGTCCAAGAAGCAGAAATATGGCTTGCCCGCCAGTCGGTCCAGCATTTGATCGATGAATGGTAGGGGAAAATGGTCTTTTCTTGTGACGGCGTTTAGTTTCCTGTAGTCGATGCACATTCTCCAGCCGTTTTTGATCCTTGTTGTTACCATATTTCCTTCGGCATCTTCCTCGACTGTGATCCCACTTTTCTTTGGAACCACGTGGACAGGACTCACCCATTGGCTATCTGATATGGGATAGATAACGTCCGCATCTAGTAGCTTTTGTATTTCCTTTTGGACGATCTCCATCATGAATGGGTTGAGTCGTCGTTGAGGTTCTCTTGATGGCTTTGCACCGTCCTCAAGAAGAATACGGTGCATGCATACAGTCGGGCTGACTCCTCTCAAGTCGGCCAGAGTCCAGCCAATAGCCAACTTGTGTTGTTTTAGTACTTTTATTAAACTTTGTTCCTGGCCTGCTTCCAAGCCACTCTTGATGATTACTGGGAGCGTGTCATTATCCCCTAGGAAGGCGTACTTCAGATGTCCAGGCAGGGGCTTTAATTCTATTTTGGGGGCGTGTATCACCGAGGGCAGAAAAGTATTTGATTTGAATAATTTTACCTCGTTGACTTCATATTCTGGTGTGAGAGGCTTCGAGATTCTTAAGTGGGCCACCGTTTCATGCAAGTCTTCGGTTAATTCGTATGAGCCTTCGGCTCCGTCGAGTATGGCTTCTAAGGGATCTGCTCTTGATTTTGTTTGAATTTCATGGACCAGGTCATCCAATGCATCGAGAGCGTGTACTTCTTCGAATTCTAAAGGGTGCTTCATTGCTTGGAATATGTCAAAAATGAAGACTTCTCCTTCTACTTCCATTGAGAGCATTCCACTTCCACAGTCTATCTTCATTTTTGATGTTTTTAGAAATGGACGGCCGAGAAGGATTGGTGCATGATCTGTAGGCCCACAATTCTCCATTTTTAGGACGTAGAAGTCTGCTGGAAATACTAATTTGCCTACTTGAACCAGGACGTCTTCTATTTTGCCCTCGGGTTGTTTGCATGACCGATCTGCTAGTTGAATAGTGAGACCGGTGGGTTTGAGTGGCCCAATCTTAAGACATGAGTAGATAGAGAAGGGAAGAACATTGATTGATGCCCCCAGGTCTAGCATGCAGTTATCGATCCTGATGTTGCCAATTGTGCATGGAATGGTGTAAGTTCCTGGATCTCCACATTTGGGGGGCACTTTTCGTTGTATGACGGCCGATACGTTTCTACTCATCAGCTCTTGATCACATCTAGTACTCTTCCTTCGGTTAGTGCAAAGTTCTTTTAAAAACTTGGCATATCGAGGAATTTGCTTGATGGCTTCCAAAAGGGGGATGTTGATTTCGACTTTGCTAAACAATTCAAACACATCCTCATCCATGACATGTGGTTTTTGCACGCGAGCAGGTACTGGAAATGGAAGTGTTGTGCTGATTTTTAGGGTTTCGGTTCTGGGCACCGGGCTAGGCCTGTGTTCCTTGGACGTATTCTCCTCTTCTTTGGTTACATCCCGCTCTTCCTCAAATATGTCGTCGTCTTTATCGGTCGCATCATCCTCTAGAGTTTCGAGAGATTCAGGCCTCATTTGCTCTTCTCCTGGCAACCTTGGGCCTTTTTCTTGCTCCAAAGGTTTGCCGACGAGCGTTTTTCCACTCCTAAGAGTTAAGGCATTCACATTCTCCTGCATGATCTGAATGGTTTGTGAAAGGAGTCTGCCGGACTCATTAGCGAGTGTGGATACTGAGGTAGCGAGTTGGGAGATTTGTTTGGTCAATTCTGAAACTGCCCTGTCAGTTTTTTCCTGGTGTTGGTGTAGCGAAGTACCCAATTGATTTATGCTTCCTGCGAGCTCCTTCATCGTGTCATCGAGCGACTTGGTTGGTTCTTGCTGATTGTTGTTGTATTCTTGGTATCCTCCTAATGCATTTATTTCTGCCGGGTCCCCAACCAGTATTGTTGGACATGCGTCAGTTCCGTGGTCTGTAGAACCACAAAACTCGCAGGGTCTTGCTTGAACTGTCTGCATCCGTAGGAATTGCATCATCATTTCCTTCATTTGTTTCATCTCTTCTGGCATGGAGTTCATTGGTGTTTCAGCTTTTGCCACATTCCTTGTTCGAGAAAATTCTTCCTGACGAGTCGTCTCTTCTCTAAATCGGGCGTTTTCAGCAACGTCGGTGATGAGATTCCTTATGCCACTTAATGATAGATTCATCATGGATCCTCCAGCTGAGGCATCCAGAAGCATTTTGTCTAAGGGTCTTAATCCATCAATGAGATACTCGACTGCAAGTTTCTCAGGCAGTCTAAGGGTACATCAGCTTCTCTCTAGGCAGTTGAACTTTACCAGGTAATCGTACATGGTTTCGTTGGGTCCTTGCTTGATGTCTTGTAGTTGCCTCCGTACTTGCATCACCCATCCTGCCGGGTAATATTTGTCCAGGAATTTCTTTTGCATCTGAGCCCATGTTCTGATGCTATCGGAAGGCAATGAAAGGAACCAGTCGTTTGCCGCGTCGATGAGGGAAAAATAGAACGCCTTCAACTTGAAGTCGTCTACGTTTACGCCATTTGGTTTTAAGTTCTGGCAAATACCATGTAAGCGCTGGAGATGAGTCATTGCTGATTCTCCACGTGTTCCTGAGAATTTCGGTAAGTTGTGGACCACTGAAGTGTTGATGATGACATTTTCCAGTTCAGGGTCTTCGTGAATGCACCATGGCTGGTTTCTGATATACGGTGCTGAGAGTTCTCCCATAGTAGGTTCGCGGTAATTGTTGTTATCCTCGTAGTAGTTATCGAAAGCGGGTTCTCGTCTCGGCACTTGTCGAGGTTGAGGGGGTGGTGGATATCTAGGGGGTTGTACTGGACCAGCTGCATTTCGCTCCTCAGGTGGTTCTTAGTTTCTTCTGATTGCCTCCCTATCACGAGCTCTTCTGTTTCTGATGAGTTGTTCCGGATCGTCCACAAATGGAAGTGGCACCTCATCATTTCGATCGTACAGGTTTATCTCGTCATCATCCTGATAGTCATGGTGGCTTCCTTCGCGAGACATGGTTGTTTTGAAGCGCGTATTGATTCAAAGAACTTATCCGACGGCTAATTCCCCGGCAACGGTGCCAATTTTGACGGACGCACAGTCGTCGTGTGCAAACGTCAAGAATAAATTTATAAGTCCGCTACTCGCGACTTTACTACTGGGTAGCAAGTGGTAAGTAGGGGTCGAACCCAAGGGAATTAGGGGGATACGTTGTTCTTTAAGGGATTTGTACTGCGAGAGAGCGTGTTTTAAGGTTGATTGAGATTTTAGCGGTTATGACTAAGTGACTTTTTTGGTTGTTTTTGGTTTTGAGTGCGGAAAAGTAAATTACAGAAAAATAAATACTGAAAAGTAAAAAGAAAGACTTACAGTGGGTGATGCGTGATTTGCGAGTCCTCCGGAAGGTGAGTGCAGTTGATTAAGGCAGTTATACTAGAAAAGTAAATACAAGGGGGTTTTGTAATTCAAGGGAAGCATTCGGTTTCAGGGGCATTGCATCATAGCCTGTTTTATCATTTTAGTAATCCTTCTAAGTATTCAAACGTGCATCAAGGCCATTTCAAGCGCTCGATTTGCCACACTGTCTAGTCTTTTGCAAAAGTGTTCGAAAGTGAATCAAGGCCATTTCAAGCACTCGACTTGCAACACTGTCTAATCTTTTGCAAAAAATGTAGAGCCCTTGTTCTACTCAGACTAGCACCCCATTTCAAGGTATACTAGCCTATGTGCATCCATTTGGATTGTCTTTTCCGATTTATCCAAATGGTGTTTGAGAGAGATCGAACTCCTCAGATAAGCTTTGCCATTTCAAGCATCCACTTACCCGAGTATGTTCACGAACTTCCACGGAAGAGCTTTGCCATTTCAAGCATCCACTCAACCTTGGAAATTCTGATCTAATATATGGCACATAGAACAAGTTTTGAATACAGAGAAAAAAAATACTAAAATAGTCTAAAACATTTTATAATACTAGTACGCCCCTTCAACTGAATAAAGAGTTTAGCTACGATTATCCATGGAAGAGGATATCATAGCTAAATACTCGGGGGTTTTTGAAAGACAGTAAGTAAAGGGAAATACTCAAGAACCAACAGGAGTATTCCCAAATCCTACTTGAATACTCAAGAACCAACATGAGTATTCTCTAAAACTGTTATAATACTCAAGAACCAACATGAGTATTATTTCAAACTGTTATAATACTCAAGAACCAACAGGAGTATTATTTCAAAAACCAAACTTACAAAGTACCAAACTTAGAGAGAGAAGTGAATTATGGATTTGTGGATGATTTACAAATGAAGTGAAGAGTGGTATTTATAGGCTAAGGAGGAGGAAATGGAGGGTGGAGATGATTTTGATCCAAGGGAGGAGGAGGAGGAGATGAAGATGTGGTGGAGAAGCCAACACATGGCAAGCTCTCCATGGAGAGCTCAAAGTCGCCGGTTGCCATGGGAGGAGAGGGGAAGAGCTGCCGGTTGGAGGTCATGGGAGGAGGGGAGCTTCCTCCTTTGGTCACCTCCTCCAAAAGCCACCGGTCACATGGGGTAAAAGGATGAGTTTTGTGACGTTTTCACAAAACTATCAGTCCAATTTCGCTCCGGTCTGACTTTGGTTGTTCCTCGGTTGGATTTGTTTTGAGTGATTCCATGTCAGGATCTTGAGATTTCTGCATTCAGCGTCTGATCGTGACCTCGGAATGACTCGTAATATCTTTTCAGCGTAAAATCCTCTCCTTAGCGTGTTTTCTCTCTAGAGTCCAAAATACCCTGTAGAAATATATCGGAACTAACAAGCAAAAGTTAAATAGACAAAAGGTCTAATTTAGTGGGTTTAACTGTGTTTATGATTCGTATGATTATGGTCCATCAGAGTGCTTCAGTTAAAGATGCCACATAGGTTCATGACTCGGAATGATATCGAGGTAAACAGGACACTGGGCGTAAGACCCTGTTACGAAGAGTTCTTTGTATCTTAGGCGCTATTGTCAACGGCGCCTAAGGTAAAGTGGCCATTTTGGAAAATGAATTCGAAGTTTGGCCACATGGGGAAATCAAATTTCAATTTTTACCAAATTGGAAATTTTTTCCACTATCACGCCAAACAGTTAGTCATGAAGAACAAGAATGGGTAACTTACAAACCGGGTACCTCCCGTGAGGGCCTCTCGTTTAACGTCTTGGCAAGACGAGCAAAGCGCCCCTTAGAATCACTCGCGAGAAGTCCTTTGCTAGGATCCCTTCTCACGGGGCCTTGGACATTGGAGGTGTCAATCCACCTACAAATCCCATTTGAATTTTTGTCCATCAAGCCTACAATGGACTTTCAATTGCATGTTTGACCCCTTCATAAATGTTGAACCCTTTAGAATTTTGGGGTCATTGGAGCTCCTTTCAAATAATCTTACAAAATATGGTAGGAAGCTCCAAAACTTGTCCCGAAGATTTGTGACAAAGAAATGACCTTCAAAGCTAGCCTCTAGTTTGATGGGCACACCCTCCTTAAATTTTTCAATAATGTCCTTCTCAATCTTTTCCTTTGAACCCATGTTCACTTTTATGCAAGAGTGTCTTCCATTTAAATCCAAATACACATCAACAAAGTCTTCAAATTCTTGAGCTCTTGTTGGCATAGGATGTTTTCCTTGTATTGTCTCATCAACAAGAACTTCAAGCTCACTTGTTGTGGGAGGGAGTAGATTTTCTTGATGCGAGAAGCTTACATCTTTCAAGGACGAGTCATCACTAAAGAAGTCTTCATCTAAAGTTTGATGTCGAAAGAGGTATTTCTTTGTGCTCGCAACCAATCGATATTCAAGAACCTTTGTAGTGGGTAAAGAGGAGCGGGTCTCGTGTGGAATGAAGTCATAGTTTGTGGTAGAAGCGTCTTCATATACTACTTTTTCAACTTGGCCGAGTTGTGCAAAGGTGCAATCTGACAATTCATCATCTTTTGGCTCCAAAACTTCTTCCTCATTTATATGATCTTCGATCTCTTCATCTAGGAACTCACCAATAGGATTTGGAGATGTAGACATTTCCTCCATCTCCTTTTCCATTTGCTCGTGTCTCTCCTCTATCTGACCCAATAGTTTGTGCATACCCTCATTCAATCTTTTACTTTCTTCGAGTTTCATAGTAGTGAGATTTGGTATTGAACTTCATAGTTGTGCTCATCCTTAAGGGTGTATTGGCTTACATCCTATTCTTGAGCATAAGTAGGCGTCATATGAGCTTCCTCCTTCCAATAAGAATTTGATGGAGGATAGCTTTCACTTCCTGCACAAGCTTGCCATTCATATGCTCCATTGTGATCACCATTGCCCAAGAAGTCCAATACATTTTTATTTGCATTCATGAGCATTTCCCTTGGGGTTCCTTGATTTCCTTCACTTGAGTGTTTGATTTGTAAATAGTAGTACCAATAGTCTTCCCAATGGGCATTCGCTTGCTCCTCCTCTTGATAATATTCTCCATTGTTTATGACTTGTTGGTTGTAGAATTCCATCCTTGCAAAGCAAGATAACCAAAGGTTAGCGAAGGAACAAAGTATAAGAAGGATATACAAGTATAAGAAAAAGAAAAATATCTACAAGAACAGTCCAAATCTCACAAAATCTACTCTAGTGACTCAAGTTAATGCGTTACTCCTCGGCAACGGTGCCATTTTGACATGTAGCATTTTGAGTGAATGGGTGAAAAACAATATATAAGACCGGTAAGTACCGGGTCGTTCAAGGAGCAAGTGTAAACTTAAGGCCATTATTCAGTTTTGTTCCGATTTGTCTATTCTAGTTCCGAGAGTTTGGGGTGGTGGAGTTACTAACACTAAACAATCAAAACGATCTAAACTACCTAAGGAATCTAGAGAAAATGTCACTACCAAGGCTAAAGGTGTACTCTAGGGAACTACTTCACTCATATGTGTTTTTAGACTCAAAGAATTCAATTTCATACAAGATACATGTCCTAGATGATTAGACTAAGGCTCGTATATCTATCAAGTTGAATTCAACCCCTCGATTCCTTCTCCAACTTGAGGAAGATATACCTTATACACGCGAGTCTCAACCCCCTCGATGTGTTGACTCGCGTCCTACTCATATCTCTCGAGTATCAACCCTCGTTGCATAATCAATCCTTATGAGGAGGTGAAGCTCTATCCTATCTCAATGTTAGGATGGGTCACCCTCGTGAACACCACCTAGCAAGAGTGATTTACTCACTTTCAAGAACCTTTGGCATCCACCCTCAGTTACTTAGCCTAGGGTTCCTTATTGATTCGCTATCTAGATACTTTGGCATCCACCCCTCAGTTACTTGACCAAAAAATTATAAAAAATAATCACCTAGGTGCTTAACTCAAGCCATATGTCAAAACTACACACATAGGCAGTTCCTCAAACACCTAGAGTGCATAGCTTGAGTATTCAATCAAAGTAAATCACAATCATCCAAAACATGTTATCTAGCTTTTAATCATAATAGATAAAGAGTCATTACACATGTGAGGTCCATAGGATCCTAGAATACAGAGGAGTACTCACAAATCATGTTCATAGACAAACACAAATGTATGAGTACACAAAAGATGAAAATATACAATGAAGGAATAAACCAATCTAGTGTAGATGATCTTCTTCAACCCTTGGTATCTTCAATCTTCAATGGATGATCCTCCCTTTGAAGCCTTGGCCTTTTTCTCTCTAGAAATGGGGTCTCAAAACCCTCTCTGAAATATGATCTCTGGTGTTCGCCCTTCGGGTCCTTCGTCGGCTGGGGTCCAGACTCTGAATTCCTATAATACCACCCCCCTTCAATGACGACCTTGTCCTCAAGGTGGTGGTTGGGTCCTCCTCGTTCGTGATGGGGCTCCCCTTCGCATGTTTCTATATTGCTTGACTTGCCTTCTTTATTATTGGTGGCTGAGGCTCTCTCTAGTATTCCGGGGTCAAATGGCATGTAGTCACCCCTCTACCAGTGATGTCTCACCTGGCCTCTCATGTTCCGGGCCTCCTCTTCTTGCAGCCACTCTCGTATGCCCGGATCAAATGGCATGAAGGCGAGGTAGCCTTCTAAGCAAACTTGACAAAAGTGTCCAAACATGTATGTTAGAACAATTTTGAGGAGTAGTAGGACCTGCCCTAGTCGTGCGTCCTCTCCATTTCTCTACCTTGGTGGAGCCTTCTTTAGTGGGCACTTGTTGGTCGATGTGGGCGCCTTGGTGCCTCAAACTTTAGTTCCTCCGATTTCCTCGTGTTTCCCCAGATCAAACAGCTCACCTTGCTACCTCAACGGTGTGGGGCCATGGCCATGTGCCGCAGCGCCTTGCACTGGCTTAGGACCCGGATCCCATAAGTGGTTGGAATCCGCATGCCTTGTCCTTGCGGATGGATTGTGTCCCCATGGTCCTTCTAACAACTTTTGTTGTGGCTTCCCTTGTCCCTTGATGGACTCAATAATCTCCTTACCGTCCAATTGAAAGGGATCCGCTACTCCCCGTGCGACTTGCGACTCCTTCGTCCACCAAGCCCTCTTCAGCAACATCTGGACCTCTCTGGATTGGGGCGGATATGGGCAGCGCTGCATAACTTCTTTTGGCTCTTGGATGCTCCCAAAAGATGCCTCAAAGTTCTCAGCACCCTTTCCCAAGGTCACCTCAACAACATTAGCCACTTCAGAATTGCAATGGTCTAGATTGTTTACCTCTTCGGCGCTAGTTGGGGCTTCTTCGGTGCTCATCTTCGGACTTGGCTTTGGCGAGCATTCCTCTGAGGGCTTGGTCGAGGACTCGCTCAACCTGGCCAGCATTGAGTCGATCTTTTCCCGTGCTGAATCCGTGATGGGATCGTGGAGTTTGGCCTCCCATTCGAACCACATTGCTTCCCCCTTTCTTACCATCGTCGCATTGCTATTTGGGAGGTGCTGCCTTCGTTGCTCTCTTATGCGCGCATCATCCCACGCCCATCCAATAGGATTCTCATGATCCCAATGACGCCCTAAAAACTCATCACCAGCCTCATGCCAGTTGTAGCAGACTGATCTTCTCGGACCTTCCCTCCTTGCATACTCATGAGCTCGGTAGTAGTTTGGTTTTATTCGCTCTGCCCCCCAAGCATCCGTTAATGCGTTAATAGTCATGAAGTTCCACGAGGATTGTACGGCTCTGATACCAAATGAGAGGAATCTGCCGGCTAGAGCCTTGGCAGATTCCCGAGTTTGCGCAGCGGAATGAGAAATTGCCAAAAGGCTCGAACGGAAGTGAGAATGGGGCAAAAGTAACTCGACCAGATGATTTAGAATGGGCAAGTTTATTGAAAGGGAAGTACAATTTGGTGATCACTACAATTGGAAACACAAGGTCACCCTATTGCCGAAGGGTTGCTACCCTCGTCAATAAGGTAGTGACCAAAGACAACTCTCTTGGGTATGAACTTTGATGCTCCAATGCTGCTGGTTGTGCTCCAATATATAGTACTCTAGCCTTGGAGACGTAGAGAGGAAGAACTAGCCGTTTGGGAGAAGTCAAAGATATATATATATATGGGGCGGTTCAGGTACAAACAGCTAAGTATATACAAACTACAAACTAATTAGGATGGTTGATTATCTTTAATTGATGGCTGAGATTTAATGTGGTGATTTAACGGAAGTTCGACTCCCGTTTAGATTAAAACACAAAGAAGGGCATACATGAGATAAATAAAAAACAAAATACAAATCAAATAGTTTAATTCTCAGTCGTGTGTTGAGGCATCAGCCTCGCACGTTTTTGATGATTGACAAACCGGCTTAATGGTTTACTTGAGTCTTTGTAAGTCAGGACCTTACTGGAGCAGTCAAAGACGTAACGCTAGACTCAAGTACCTGTGGAAGTCTCCGAGCAACCAAGAACCTAAGAATCAGTCAAGTCAACTGAGCAGTTGGAGTCAAGTCCACGGAGCAGTTGAGAACCAGTCAACGGAGCAGTTGAGGAAGCAGTTAAGGACCGGAGTCAAGGACATCATGGAGTGATGGCACGTCCTCCTTAACACATCAAGGAGATCATGGGTTGTCAGTTACAAACCATGATCTAGGCAGTTTCCTGACAGTTACCTGACGGTTATTCAAGAACCTATATAAGTCCAGGAATGCTATTCAGATCCGCGCGCCTTTATACACATCCGAGAGAGCTTTCCAAGTGGGGATTCCCAGTGAGAATATACAGTGAGCTGAGCGAACGTAATATTCTGTGAGATCGAGTTGGACTTGATCATTGCCGGAAAGCCAAGGAGGTGCCGCGACTACGACGACGTCGATGAGACAGTCAGGGAAGTAGTCAGATTATTGCTTGTGTAAATCTAGGTTAGATTTATACTTAATAGGCAAGTTTTGTACCGCTGAGTGTACAATTTTTAAATAGTAATAAAAAGCTATTTAAGTTTATTCCGCTGCTTATTCTGTTTATAAGTATATCTGCATGCAAAGCTAGGTTCCTAACAGTTCCGATCTTTGTTAAGTCTTTGACTATTTGAACTTAAGTCTTTGACTTACTAACCACGATCCTATCAATTGGTATCAGAGCCGAAAGGTTCTAGATTTTCTGGTTAGATTTGCAGATATGTCAGGAGATTCATTCTCAAATCCTCCGAAGCTGAAACCGGGTGAGTATGAGACCTGGGCGCCCAGATTTGAAGCTCATGTCATGGCTTATGATGGAGAAGTCTGGCAGATTATTGAGCAAGGACATCAATATGTTTACATGGAGGGCAGTGAGACAGAACTCAAGCCGAGACTCATGTATACCACGGAAGACTACAAGAAACTTGAGAAGAATGCCAGGGCATTACGAGTTCTCCACAATGCGCTGGAACCTGGGGATCTCAAGAAGATCATTCAGTACAAGGATCCGAGTGACATCTGGGACTCACTCAAGAACATCTATGAAGGATCGAAAGATGTCAAGAGAAACCGAATTCTGGCAGTGCAATCTGAGTTTAACAACCTGAGACAAGTCAAGAACGAGCCCCTTCACGAATACCACTCCAGATTCCAAGGGTGCTTGACAACTCTTATCAACCTCGGAAAGAAATACAAGAAGTGGGAAATCACCCACAAATTCATGCAGGGACTTAGTCCAGAATGGGATGATTTCTCAAGGACCTTGACAGCTCTTCCGACCACTAAGGATAAATCTTTGGAGGAACTGGTATGCAGCAGTTCAGGGGGAATCTGTCATGAACGCCTTTGTTTCTTTGATTGAACCAAAGTCGGTTCAAGAGGCACTAAAAGACCCAGATTGGATTCAGGCTATGCAAGACGAGTTGCATCAGTTTGAGAGGAACAAAGTTTGGAGACTTGTTCCAAGGCCAGAGAAACGGAAAGTGATTGGCACCCGCTGGATCCTCAGAAACAAAAAGAACTCCGATGGAGAAGTAGTCAGGAACAAAGCCAGGTTGGTTGTGAAGGGTTACAGCCAACAGGAAGGCATTGACTATGAAGAAACCTTTGCGCCAGTGGCAAGGTTGGAGGCTATCAGGTTGCTGATAGCGTACTCGGTACAGTTTGGAATCAAGCTTCATCAGATGGATGTCAAGACAGCGTTCCTGAATGGATTTCTCAAGGAGGAAATATTTGTGGAACAGACGCCCGGATTTGAAGTTCCTGAGCATTGGGATCATGTGTACGTTCTTGACAAGGCCCTGTATGGATTGAAACAGGCACCTAGGGCATGGTATGAGCGTCTCTCGGAGTATCTACTAGCTCACGGATATGAGCGAGGTAAGGTAGATAAGACTCTATTTTTGTTGAGAACTAATAAGCATTTGCTTATTGTGCAGGTGTACGTCGACGACATCATCTTCGGATCCACAAGTGACGAGCTTGTGAAGTCCTTCACTAAACTCATGGAGAGTGAGTTTGAGATGAGTATGGTCGGGGAACTGACGTTCTTTCTTGGTATTCAAGTTAGACAGCTGGAGAACGGTACTGAGATCTCACAACAGAAGTACCTGAGTGAAGTTGTGAAGAAGTACGGACTTGGAGATTCAAAACATGTGAACACTCCTAGTTCTCCAAATGAGTCCCTGACAAAGGGTGATGCCTCTCCAAGGACAGATGCTACAAAATATCGCGGCATGATAGGTTCTCTACTATATTTGACTGCTTTTAGACCTGATATAATGTTTAGTGTATGTCAATGTGCCAGGTTTCAAGCAGATCCAAGAGAATCTCATGTAAAGGCCGTGAAAAGGATACTGAGGTATCTGAAGGGTACCGAGAAGCTGGTCTTATGGTATCCTCGAGTGAAGTCCCTAAGGCTTGAAGGTTTCACAGACGCAGACTTCGCAGGAGATAGAACTGACAGAAAGTCCACGTCTGGAATGGCTCAGTTCCTTGGGTCCTGCTTAGTATCTTGGGGATCAAAGAAGCAGAACTCTGTGGCACTGTCAACTGCTGAAGCCGAGTACATAGCAGCAGCAGCATGCTGTGCTCAAGTCCTATGGCTTCGGAATCAGCTAAGTGACTTCAACTTACAATTTGATCAAGTTCCAATTTTTTGTGATAATACAAGCGCTATTAGCATTGCAAAAAATCCAGTCCAGCATGGTAAATCTAAGCATATAGAAATTAAACACCATTTCCTTAGAGACTGTGTAGAAAAAGAGCTTGTCACTTTAAACTTTTGCAGAAGTGAAGATCAAATCGCTGATATATTTACGAAGGCCCTACATAGAGAAGCTTTTGAAAAACTACGGATGGAACTTGGATTGATGACTCCACAGTGAGGTACTTCTGAATTTCCCTCAATGATTGACTAAAGGAAAGAGTATTTAACATGCTAAGTTAGTCATTAACATGAGCAAGTATCTGAAGTTCCTGAGTATCTAATGTAAATGTGCTACTACTTCTTTGTTAAATCTGGTATAGTACATGCACTGTTGAACTCATGTTTCATTGATAACTTGCATAACTTCCGGATTTTGTTGCCAAATTGCCCCATGAAGGAAGTTATGAGACCACCCAATCCTAGATTTAGTTTTGGCATGTCCAATGAATTCCATTATATATTTTCTGGATATGCCTGATATTAAATACGTGTGATTGAGTGACTTGAATTGTGGTGATTCTTCATTATATACCCTTATGGTAAGCCGATCCACCACAATGCCCCTCGTGAAAATTCATAGTCAATGAACTGGTCTGGCATTCACTTAGTCAAAGCTTGGTTGTCCGAAAGAACTGAAGGATCTGATAAAGTACTTGAATCATCAAGGCAGTAGCTTGGACGAAGTTATAGTGACAAGACACTAAGTGGCTGAACCGAAGAAGTCGGACAGTTTTTATCTGATACATGCACGTGAATTTCAAGGAGATCTTTACGGGATTTCAAATTCAAAGAAGGATTTAAGGGTATCTCACTCATCCGTCTTCTCAACAACTCTCAAAACCCTAATCTACTCAAGCGACAGAAATCAAGTCATCCGAGCTCTCACAGTTTCTGAATCGAAAGCAGCGACATCAACGCCTAAATGGAGACGTTTACAATCGCAGGAGTCCGATATGAGGTTCCGACTGCAGTGGCTGAGTTGTTCAAAACAAGTAAGTCGAGTTCCCAAATTTCAGTTTACAATCCTAGATACACTAGGTTTGTTCAATATTGTGCTGGAGACGGGTATGTTAGTGAAGGAGAAAGGGTTGATGCCTCTAGACTCATCAAGGCCGTGGGGGTTGATGATGTTATTGAAAAAGTAGGGGACGGAGGATGCTTCGGTGACTATGGTTTCAGTGAAGATGTAGAAGAGGACTTAGGATACTTTTACTTTATAGATGATGTGGTTACTGAGACGAACCCAGAAGGGGTTGCAGATGTTGCTCCTGTGAAGAAACCAGAAGGGGTAGCAGAATCCAGTGACACAGCCTCGTTATTTGCATGCTCACATGAGACGGGGTCTATTGTCAAAAGTACCAATCTCTCTGTGGGAGCAGCAACGTCTGGTGTAAATCAGAAATTGGAGGAATTGCTAGAGTTGGGCCAAATTGCCGAGTTCAAGGGAATTGAAGAAGCAGAACCCATAGACTGTGAGATTATAGACACGTCTTCCACTGTCTCTAAAAGAAAGAAGAAAGCTCTCCCTCTGAGAATCTTGCCAGCAAGAAGGGCTGGAAAGAGGAAAATGAAAGTCAAAGAAGAAGCTGTTCCCAAGACCACAGTGAAGAAACAGAAAAAATCAAAGTCTGGAAAAGAGATTTTAATGGAGATGGAATGTTCTGAACAGTTCCTTATGGATGAAGGGCTTACTGAGGTGTTTGACCTGCTAAGGACTCAAGGATGGGAGAAATTGTGTGAGACTCAGGAGTTCGTCTGTCCTGAAACTCTTGAAGACTTCTACAAAAACCTTGAGTTGACTGATGATGATGTTCCTACGCTGGAGGTGAATTTCAGAGGAACCCAGTTCAACTTGTCAAGCACTGAGCTAGCCAGAATTTTGGGATTAGATCATCAAGGATTTGATCTCTTCTGCAAAAATAGTGTGTGGCCGAGGGAAGCGGGAGAAAAGCAAGATTTTGTGCAGAGAATTTGTAACCTGGATAGTCTTCAAAAAGGTTCACTGATAAGTACTCAGCTGATGGATCCCAAGGTAAAAATTCTACATAGATTGCTTGTTAGCAATTTTATCCAAAGGGGAGTTAAACCATCGTACGTCCAGCATCAAGATCTGTTAGTTCTGGACAAGCTCCTGAAAAAAGAAAGAGTGAACCTACCAAAGATGATAATTTTTCAAATGGATCACTTGAAGAATTTGTCACAGATTGGTTTTTCAAGGGTGATAAAGAAAGTTCTTCAAGCTCAAGAACTGTATGAAATCACTTCTGAAATTGAAAAACAAGTTGTTAAAGGTTTTGATCCTGAGTTCTTCAGAAAAATGCACCTGGTGAAAGACGAAGTGAAGGGATGGATAAAAGCTCCAGTCCTTGAATCAAAGCTGAAAAACAAAGCAGTTCTAAAGGATGCTGAAGAAGTGAGTGATGATGAGCCTGAGGAAGATGACAATAAGAAATGGGATATTCTGGAGCAAGGAATCTTTGATTTAAAAAGGGATATGAGAAGTCTGACAGCAGAAGTAAGGGAGATTAAGGAAGGAATCCAAGAAATGCAGATTGCGCTTACGAATCTGATTGAGAATATATGAAGTTCCTCAGTCTCCGGGATGATCACTTTTGATTTGGAGAATGCCAAGATCAATCCCTGCTATGGATTTCCCCACCTTTGATTCCCCACCAAATTATTCCTTTCTTTGATGTTTTCTGAGTGCAAACTGTGTTCAACTTTTGTGTGCTACTCTATGGATTTTAACCTTGCAGTTTTATGCATGTTCCTTTTGGCTACTCTGAATATCAAATGCTTATTCATGTCTTTGACTGCTGTGTGTGCAATCTCACTCTTCTTTGATGATGTCAAAAGGGGGAATAAGGAGTACTCAACTGAGGGGGAATTCAGTCTAAGGTTTCTGAACCTTAGAGGCTGACTAGAAATACCTGACTAGATTTATAAATAATAAGATGTCTGTTGAGTTTCTGAGTGTGCAGGAACTTAGGGGGAATTTGTTCCCAAGGAGAATATGTTCTCATATGATGCTGTGTGCATGCGTAGACATCTATTATGTGCTATTTCGGTATTTCTCTCTTAAGGGTTTGTCATCATCAAAAAGGGGGAAATTGTTGAGGCATCAGCCTCGCACGTTTTTGATGATTGACAAACCGGCTTAATGGTTTACTTGAGTCTTTGTAAGTCAGGACCTTACTGGAGCAGTCAAAGACGTAACGCTAGACTCAGGTACCTGTGGAAGTCTCCGAGCAACCAAGAACCTGAGAATCAGTTAAGTTAACTGAGCAGTTGGAGTCAAGTCCACGGAGCAGTTGAGAACCAGTCAACGGAGCAGTTGAGGAAGCGGTTAAGGACCGGAGTCAAGGACATCATGGAGTGATGGCACGTCCTCCTTAACACATCAAGGAGATCATGGGTTGTCAGTTACAAACCATGATCTAGGCAGTTTCCTGACAGTTACCTGGCAGTTACCTGACGGTTATTCAAGAACCTATATAAGTCCAGGAATGCTATTCAGATCCGCACGCCTTTATACACATCCGAGAGAGCTTTCCAAGTGGGGATTCCCAGTGAGAATATACAGTGAGCTGAGCGAACGTAATATTCTGTGAGAACGAGTTGGACTTGATCATTGCCGGAAAGCCAAGGAGGTGCCGCGACCACGACGACATCGACGAGACAGTCAGGGAAGTAGTCAGATTATTGCTTATGTAAATCTAGGTTAGATTTATACTTAATAGGCAAGTTTTGTACCGCTGAGTGTACAGTTTTTAAATAGTAATAAAAAGCTATTTAAGTTTATTCCGCTGCTTATTCTGTTTATAAGTATATCTGCATGCAAAGCTAGGTTCCTAACAATTCCGATCTTTGTTAAGTCTTTGACTATTTGAATTTAAGTCTTTGATTTACTAACCACGATCCTATCATCGTGTTTGTATAAACCCTAGAAGAAGAGAGTCAAACCACGACGAAGCTCAGCAACGACGGTCGTAGAGGAGACTGAAGGCGCCATGGCTACCGCGTTGGACGCGCCAGGATATTTTGATGGTGATAGAGCGGAAGCGAGTGGCTTAGAATCGGGTAAGGAGATGTCGACCTTCAGGATTGGGTTCAAAACCTCATCCGCACCTTATCTTCTCCATGTTCTCAAGATAAATTCATCACTATCCGGGTAATTCAATTTAGAATTTGCATCATAAAGTTCCAATCTTATGTTGGGTTGCTTTGGGAATTCAGCTAGGTAGTTACGACTGTGATTAGGGATTATAATTGTGTACGACTGATTGAGATTGAGGGTTTGGATTATGTGAATTTTGATGTTGGAATGATGTGTAATTGTGATGTGTTGATTCAGATGTTGTTTTTGCAAATGGAATTCAGCCTCGCAGATCCGATTCACCTGATCTTAATTCCACCTCCCATACTTCCCGATCTGAACCCCCGCGTCTTCGTTTTGCGATCCCCGGTAATTGCTTCTTTGATTGAGTAAAAAAGATACATAATCTGTCAATTATTGATTATTGATTCTTCTTTTGATCCGTGGTTCTGGTGTTCTTATCTGGAAACTCGGTCTCTTTCTGTCGCTGGGAATTGGCAGCAACAACAGCTTCGGCGTCTCAATATACACGAGTATGAGGTCCGATGCCTCTGGTTTTGTTTGAATTGATTTGGACTTAGGGTGTGTGATTAATTTGCTGAAAAGTGGATTGAGTAGATAACTATATATTGGATGATTTATAAAGTTGGATTGTTCAGTTTAGATTTAGATCAGACAAGGCTTGAAAAGTGTGTCATTTGTTGATGATGTTGCTTTCATTTTTTTACTTCGTTTGGGAAAGTTCAGAACAGTTTAAGCATCTTCCGGGATGAGGGGAGGTGGATGGTTGAGTTGATGATGTTGCTTTCATTGTTGTGTGTTTTTTGAAACTCAGGGGTGCTTAGTTGATGAGCAAATATGGAGTTAATGTTTCCAGAGGAGTTGTTGTTGGCTCAACTGAGGAGCTTAAGAAGGCTATTCAGGAGCAGTTCCCCAAGGAAAATGAGGTTTGCATGAAGTATTTCATTATAGCTTATTTTATCAACTGAAGTTGGTTATCTGGATAGTTGACAATGCTTTTGAAACTCTCACTTAATTGACACAAGTTTGTGAATGATGTTCTTATTGTGTGAACATTGTTCTTATTTTGTGCATGTATCGTCCTTTTTGAGAACTTTGATCTTATAATCACTAAACTTGAGCTTATTTTGTGAACAAAGCTTTTATTTAAGCATGTGTATCTTTCTAAATTAATCAATGTCTGACTAGTAGTGAAGTGATTTTATTTTTTATTCATTTGATAGGTCATGAACGTTCTAACGTTATCTAGAGAGCTGACATAATTAATCAAAAGAACGAATGTGGTATTCACTTCTGAAGCCACTGGATCAGGGAAGTCTATGTGTAGAATCTTCTATAAATGTGTATCAGGGTGGGCAGATGGGTGATTTTAGCATGATATGATCAACTCGTGGCAGTATATGAAAGATGGAGTGTTGGAGTTGAAAAGTGCAAGAGTATCAGAAAAGTAGGAAGTGGAAACCATAATCATCACCTATGGCATCATTCGGAATGTTGTTTCTATTTTGTGAACATTGTCTTTATTTTGTAAATTGTTCTTTTATCTTGAGAACATTAGTGTAATATTGTGAATTTTAATCATATATTATGAATGTTGTTTTTATATTGTTCACAATATAATAATGTGATTTGTGCAATTCTTTTTTATGTGCAACAACACTTCTTCCATTGACAATATACTTCTGAAATTTTCTAAAAGTCATAATATAGTTTTCATGTATGTAAATGAAGTCAAACAAGTTAGCTAGCTTAATGTTGAAAGTAAGCAGATAAAGTTTACACAGCCCATGTGAAGTTCACAATACAAATATATAGTTCATCAAATCTTGGCAGGAAAACTATAAAGTTCACTATAAAATTCTGAGTTTCACCAAGTGTGGATATCGGCTTATTTGTCAAAAGTGGCACATTATTCACAAAGAACACACAACAATCTGAAGATCATGTATACCTTTTTTGAGCTCGACTTGTATGGTATAAAATTCTTATAGCCATATGAAGTTCATAATACAAATGTATAATTCATCTAATGTTGACCATACTACTATAAAGTTCACTATATACTTCTTAAGTTCATTAAGTGTTTGTATGACATCTGTTTTGTAATGTTGACAATTAGCTTAAATGTTTTCATGTATGTAAATGAAACCAAACAAGTGAGTTAACATAATATTCACAATAAGCATATAAAATTCACTTAGCCCATATGAAGTTCACAAAACAAATGAAGAGTTCATCAAATGTTAAGAAATCAAATATGAAGTTCACAACACAATTCTTACGTTCATTAAGTGTTTGAATAGGATATGGTTGGTAATGTTGACAATATACGAAATTGTTTTCATGTAAATAAGTGAATGCAAATAAGTGAGCTAGCATAATGTTTACAATAAGGAGATAAATGTCACCTTCCCATATCTCATATAAAGTTCAAAATATAAATGTAGAGTTCATCAAATGGTGACAATGCAACTATAAAGTTCACTATACAATTCTTACGTCATACAAAATGAGAATCTAAGGTGATATAGACAGTAACCTTGAGCATCTATTGTTCAACTGATCTTCATGAGAATCAACATTCTTGAAAATAATAACATGCTGACCGTTGAACCTACACCGTCAAACTCAAAGATCCAATCTTTACCACTAAACTGGCAAATTTAGACCTATAAACAATGGCCATTATTGGGTTCGTCTGCACATACTACAGCTACATCAGTTGAGTTACAGTTTGCATATACAGAAAGGGAACCTCTTTTTTCGGAACGTAGTAACAGTGGTGAATTCAAGACGATCCCAACAACAGAGTCTTTTTGAGCCCCGCTACGGTTCGGTTGCAGCTAGGAGGTTATTCTATACTGAGATCCTCCTCGATTAAGAAGCTTGTGAAGTCGTTCCGTTGTTGATTGTCTCATCCTCTGCCTTTGGATTTGCTGCCGCGAGCGCCAACTATTTGAACCTTCAACCTCTTTAACCCACCACCACTAAGTGGATGCTTGATAAAGTTTCTAGCTAAGAAACTCCTCATTGAACCTTCAACCTACATATCAACAGAACCACTCACCCAACAACAGCAGGTAAGAACTCGAGGGATGATAATTGAGGCTTCAGCAGCAGCAAATACAAACAATAACTCAAATAGTAATAAGAATCATCTAATACACTCAAAAACTTCACTACAAATTAACAGAATCACACACTAAAATTCAAGAAAAAATAGCAGAGATCAACTATTGCAAACCCAGGAGTATTATCAATGATTGCAAACTTTGCAGAGATCAACTCCAAGAATGGTCAAGTCTTTTGCTATAGCAGCCATCGAAAAGTTACATGACTCTCACGGTAAAATCGGAAAAGTTACAGGTCCCTCCAAAACCCTCTCGCCACCGCCGTAATCGCCTGCATACACAAAACCACCGGCCCTACTCTTCTCACCATCGACCCTGGATATAAAAAATAGTCATCGTAACAAACCCGGAAAATTGGAGTTGATGGCCAAATAAAAAGCTTGTCGGACAGATCCAATTGCTTACTCCAACGACGCTGGACCAAACACGGCTGGAGCACCGTCGATCGCCATGTAGTCATGTCGAAGAACACCAACCTTAGGGTTTTGTCTCGATCGCGATGAGAAGCAAATAAAGATGTTTGATTTTGACTTAACGATGATTAACGACGTTTATACGTATAGTTTAATGACAATGATATCCTCAAATTTATTAATTAGTATATAATTATTGATTTAAGTAGAATTAATCAGGGTCATCAAAATATCTAATTTAAGGGTTTATATTAGTTTGTAGTTTGTATATAGTTAGGAGGTTTGTATCTGATCCAAATCCTATATTTATTAACAATTACAAGGAGTTGTTCCAACAGTTTCTGATTGAAGTTGAGAGGAACAAAAAGCACCGCAGCAACTTGGCAGATCTGAAAGAAGAGAAAGGAAAGCTATGTGAAGAAGCTGCTGTCTTAGTAGCTCAGAAGGTGGAACTTCAACAGACAATCACTGACCTTAAAACCCAGTTGATTGAAATAAAGGATGAACGAGCTGAACTTGTTGCGCAGAAGACTGAGCTACTGGAAGTTGTGTCGTCTCTGAAGATTAAGATTGAAACAAGCCAAGACAAACATCCAGAAATAATAGATGATCTAAAGAAGAAGAATGATGCTCTACAACGAAGAGAGGTAAACCTTCTTCATATTGTGGATGCTTTGAAATGTGAGATTGAGATAGAAAAACTTGTTCATGCCGAGACACTGGAAGAGCTGAACAACCTGAAGAAGTCTGTCAAGATGCTCAATTCTGGAACAAAAAATTCAGACGATATTCTGGGAGCTCAAAGGACGAGTAGCAATTATAAAGGGTTAGGGTTCACTGGTGCATCTAGCTCCGGAAAGACAATGTTTGTGAAAGCCAAGCCACAATCGCACGTTGTACCAGCTGAGCATCTCCCGCGAAGAAAAGCAACCTGGTATCCCTCAAGAAATCAAAAACAGAACGATGTACGGAGAAGAGATGGAAGAATCTGCTACTACTGCAACAAAAGGGGACATATCAAACCAAGATGTTACGAGTTCCTTGCTTATCTTAGGAAGTTGAAGCAGAAGCCTGTTCCACAGGTTAGACAAGTTTGGAGAGTAAAACAGAAGGAGGAAGTCTGTCTAGCTGCATATTGTTCGACCAGTCACTTGAAAAGGGGACGATGGTACTTTGACAGTGGATGCTCAGCCCACATGACTGGAGATCCTAACTTCCTAGCAAATATCAAGTTGTTCAAGGGTCATTCTGTAACAATTGGAAATGGAGTAAAGGGCAAGGTGATCGGAAAGGGGACATTGAAGGTTCAAGGTGTACCACAACTCGAGAGTGTGCTTCTTGTTGATGGATTGGAGGCAAATCTAATCAGTATTAGTCAGTTGTGTGATGAAGACCGTCATATAAAGTTCACCCAAGATACCTGCCAGGTGCTAAACAAGGAAGGAGAATGCATAATGCAAGGTAGCAGATCGTTGAACAACTGTTATCTATTGGAGATTGGTCAAACACCACCTGAGACAACCTGGACAGAGTCTATATATGTGAATGTGAGAGACGATGTGGATGCACTTCTTGTTCAAGATAATGATGAAGATGGAGCTGTAGCAGACCTTGAACAACAACCCTCACCAAGTCATGTTATGCAAGAAGCTGTGTTAGACAAATCGCCTGATCTAGCTGTTGAGGACGCTGTATCAAACGGAGGTAGACCAACCTGTCACCTGAAGGTTAGGTTGTTTCAGATGGATGTCAAAAGTACCTTTCTGAACAGTTTGTTGAGTGAAGAAGTCTATGTTGCGCAACCAAAAGGCCTTGAAGATCCCCACCATTCTAACCATGTGTACCAGTTGAAGACAGCTGTATATGGACTCAAGCAGGCGCCCAGAGCATGGTACGAGAGGCTGACGAGGTTCTTAATTGACCATGGCTATGTGTGAGGGGGAGTAGAGATGTTGTTTGTCAAACACACAAGGTCAGACATTATTGTTGCTCTAACTTTTATGGATGACATTATGTTCGGGTCGAGTAATCAGAAGATGGTGGATCAACTTGTGAAACGAATGAAGAGCAAATTCACGATAAGCAAGAAGCAGAACAACATATCCCTTTCCACAGTTGAAGTAGAATATATCGCCGCTGGATGTTGGTGTACCCAGATGTTGTGGAAGAAGTCGATGCTGAAAGAATACAGGGTAGAACAAGATGTGTTGAAACTGGGAGCAGGCATCTTCACCAAAGTCGTGGACAACCTACAGTTCGAGACACTTCAATCCTCGCTGGGTCAATGTGTCATTGACAACTAAGTTGTTCCAGTTCAAGTTGGTCAGTCGGAGCTTGAACGAGATATGAATTAAGGGCTGACGTGGAAGGAAAGTCAAAGATTTCAAATTCTGCTGCAAAGAAAAAATAATGACTATGGAACAGATCAGTTGCCTCAGAGGTTATTACAGAAGAAGAATGGATTGCAGTTGAATATGCAGCTCATGACAAGTTACCTCAAAAGAAGAAGAAGACCACCCAGTTTAAGTTGATGAACCAGCAGTTGTACCAGCTAAGCAGATGGTTTTTAATCAAGTTGAGGATGGTTCACATGTGGTGAAGTACTTGCTGCACAAAGACAAGCAAGGTTGCAGGGGGAGAAAAGACTGATAGAAAGAGGAAAGCAGTTGTGCTAGGAGTTGTTGTTGAAGGAGTCTGGTTCGTGTCAGAGGAACAAGCCAAGAAGTGGGACGTTATGTAAAGAAGATCTTCTGTCCCTGAAAGGCTCTTGGAAGCTGACAAGTACTCAGTCAAGGAGATTGTGAGCTTTCTCGAGGAGTTGGATGTTGTTTCCCTCAGTTGCTATGGTGCGGCTATTCGTGGAACTTGTTCTGAGAGAAGCCATAACAAATCTACCAGAGTTATTTGGATACTTTGATAGCGAGGAGTATGTGAAGCTAAGCATAAGAAAGAAGCATATCACGATCACTTCAGATGTGAACAATAACTTCTATGGAGTAGAAGGTAGAGAAGTGGATCTAGCAAAGCCAGACTGGAACAAGATAGCTGCATTTATCATAACCTAGCATTCTGGGATCAAGATAAGTCAAGACAAGTTAACAGATGCTCCACATGTACTAGAAGCTGATCATAGGTAATTCAAGAGGAAACTCGTATATGATCTTGAAGGAGAAGTGCCAGGAGTTCTTAATCGAGTTGTTCTAGAGACGTCCCTGTGAAGTGCCAGCACATCTATCGGCCTTGCAATAGCTACAAAGAACACAATGATAAATGATCTGGAGGAAGAGCTAGTCAGTACCAATAACATGGTGCTCCAGCTGGTTGCACAGAGAAATCAGGGACTCGAAGCTCTGAGGTATCTTTCTTGAACGCTACTTTTTTATGTTGTTGAACCCTCCTTGCTCATTTGTGGCAAAAAGGGGGAGAAGTTTTGGAGTTTGAAAGCTCCTTAAAAGATTCATTGTGTGCTTAATTTTTGCTCGGAGTTTGAAATCTCCTTAAGGATTCGTTTGGTAGCCTAGTTCGTAGCACAGCTTGGGAGTTTGAAATCTCCTCAAAGATTCAACTGTAATAGTAGTACATGTAGATTACAGTAGGTAGTTTTGCCAAAAATGCCAAGGGGGAGATTGTTAGTTTTATGGCATGTAGTTTGGCAAAACTTAGTTTAGTTGTTCAAGCTGTTGTTCAAGACTGGAAGAGACAACTGTCCTGGAACAAGTCGAAGCAGATGGAATGTTTCCTAATTCATATTAGGAAACACAGTTGACCGTTGGAGATCAAGGCGGTCACACATGGAAGGACAGAAGTTGGAAATTTCCTAATTCAGATTAGGCAACTTGTTTCAACCGACGTGGAACAACTCAGACGCAGCAGAGATTTCCTAAGGCAGTTTAGGAAAGTCGGTGTTATGGCATATTAAAGATATGCTGCAGATCTTGGAGTCGGTTGAGAAGAATTAGGGATCAGAATATTCTTTATGCATATCAAGAAGTCGATTGCGAAGAATTAGGGATGACTTGCGCTTGAAGTTATCTTGCCGAAGAAGATAACTTAACAAAGAAGAGAATCGAAGGTTTCCTAAACGGAGTTGAAGATATTTGGAGGATTATCTACAAGAAGATATGTGCAAGGATTTAGGAAAGATTTCCTAAAAGATTAGGAAACGTTTCCTAATGATATAGGCGGTTAAGATTAGGAATCCTATTTGATTTAGGGTTTCTACTGTCCTATATAAGCAGTGCTAGGCTTGTCAATTCTGCATCGATCATTAAGCTAAACGCAGATACACACTCAGAGAGGAGAGAGATCGATCGGCCTTGAGTTCATTATTCCGGTGAACTCACGGCGGTGCTGTCAAGTTTTTTTCAGGCTGCTGTTACTGACTGGCTATTGAACAAGTTGCAGAATTCAGCACTTACGGAGAAACTAATTACGCTAATACTCACTGAAGGGAGGAGGAGGCAAACGGAGGTGAACTAATCGTAACTGGTTATTCACGACGCTCGTAATTAGCCGAAGAGTTAATCGTCACTGGTTACTCAAAGGCGCTCGTAATCAATTTGTTCTGGTGCTCAGCATATTGATCGTAGAACAACACTGAAGGTACACGCACTATTGTTCTGAGATGTGCATTCGGGAGAAGGCGCTGATTCTCACGGAGAATCACATTGGTGGATATGGAGTGGGAGCAAAGATCTAGGGGGAGACCTAGAGTGCAATTGCTAGAGTGTTTGAGGCTCAGGTAGTTTAAGAGGGAGTCTGTAAACGGTAAACCCTGTACTCGCAATACTCAACTTATAGTGAATTGCTATCCACCGGGCTGAGTCAGCCCCCCAGACGTAGGCTCGTTAACGCCGAACTGGGTAACAACTTTGCGTGTCGTTTATTTTCCGCACTGCATTTATTATTTGCATAAGTTGTTCTAGATATTGTTCTGCACCCGACCAGAACAACATCTCATCTACCACGGGAAGATTTCAATATGTTAGTTTTATGGCATGGTGTTTGGCAAAACTTAGTATAGTTGTTCTAGCTGTTGTTCAAGACTGGAAGAGACAACTGTCCTGGAACAAGTTGAAGCAGATGGAATGTTTCCAAATTCAGATTTGGAAACACAGTCGATCGTTGGAAGATTAAGGCGGTTGCAGGTGCATGGACAGAAGTTGGAAATTTCCAAATTCAGTTTTGGAAACTTGTCTCAGCCGACCTAGCACAACTCAGACGCAGCAGTGAATATCCAGAAACAGATTTGGCAAGTCAGGTGCTTATGGATAATTAAAGATATCCTTGGAGTCGGTTGCTTGCGCTTGAAGCTATCTTAGTCGAGAAGATAATCAAAGGTTGCCTAATCTAGATTGAAGATTCAAACGGAGGATTATCTACAAGAGATATGCGCAAGAGATTAGGAAAGATTTCCTAAATGATAGAGGCGGTTTAGTTTAGGAATCCTTATTATTTTAGGGTTTCTACCGCTCTATATGAGGAAGACTAATGCTTAGGTATTAGTCAGCACTTACAGAGATATTAATCACGCTCATACTCATTGAAGGGAGGAGGAGGCAAACGGCGGTGAACTAATCGTAACTGGTTATTCACGACGCACGTAATCGGCTGGAGAACTAACCGTCACTGGTTACTCGAAGGCGCTCGGATCAATATGCATTGGTGCTCAACAGATTGATCGAAAGACGAAGCTGAAGATTTACGCACTGAAGTTTTGGTACTGCGCATTCGGGAGAAGGCGTTGATTCTCTCGGAGAATCATTCTGGTGGATACGGAGCGGGAGCAAAGATCTAGGGGGAGACCTAGATTGCAATTACTAGAGTGTCCGAGGCTCAGGTTGTTTAAGAGGGATTCTGTAAACGGTAAACCCTGTACTCGCAATACTCAATAATAGTGAATTGCTGTCCACCGGGCTAGAGAACGCCCCCCAGACGTAGGCTTGTTAACGCCGAACTGGGTAACAACTTTGCGTGTCGTTTTATTTCCGCATTACTTGTTTTAGCGCATAAGTTGTTTTAGGATTTGCTCTGGATCTCGACCAGAACAACATCTCATCTACCAGGGGAAGATTTCACTCCGGTCATTAAATGGTCTTGAATGAGGTTGGACCATGCTCCAACGGCTAGTTTGGATATGCAACTCTCCCCAACGGCCATATGTAGATCTTGGACATTTATTGGCATGATCTTCTGACCGTTGCCCTTGGAGGCCGGACTCCCTTGAGTGCTTTGCGTAGGACCTCGTCAAGGGCACCCTTTAGGACGCTCGGACACCTTTGCCTAGACCCGATGAGGTGACACACCCTTCCCATGTTATTGGACATTCTAAGCACTTCTCTTGAGGTGGAATCTCCAGGTGATGACCTCTGGTCGAGGGTTCTGGTGTTGTGCCCATTCTGTGTACTCGCCAACGGGGCCTCCGAACGCCTTTGCCATGACACTATAATATTATCCACTTGTCCTCCTATAATGACCATTTCAAGACTAATGGTCGAGACAGAATCTCCCATTGGCCGTGTTTGGTCGAGGATTCTTGAAAGGCATAGACTCTGCGCGCACATGACACTATAATATTATCCACTTGTCCCCCCTATAATGACCATTTCAAGACTAATGGTTGAGACAGAATCTCCCATTGGCCATGTTTGGTCGAGGATTCTTGAAAGGCCTAGACTCTGCGCGCATGGGTCCTTCGTCGGCTGGGGTCCAGACTCTGAATTCCTATCATACCACCCCCTTCAATGACGACCTTGTCCTCAAGGTTGTGGCTGGGTCCTCCTCTTTCGTGATGGGGCTCCCCTTCGCATGTTCCCTTATTGCTTGACTTGCCTTCTTTATTATTGGTGGTTGAGGCTCTCTCTAGAATTCCAGGGTCAAATGGCATGTGGTCACCCCTCCACCAGTGATGTCTCACCTGGCCTCTCATGTTCCGGGCCTCCTCTTCTTGTAGCCACTCTCGTATGCCCAGATCAAATGGCATGAGGGCGAGGTAGCCTTCTAAGCAAACTTGACAAAAGTGTCCAAACATGTATGTTAGAACAATTTTGAGGAGTAGTAGGACCTGCCCTAGTCGTGCGTCCGCTCCTTTTCTCTGCCTTGGTGGAGCCTTCTTTAGTGGGCACTTGTTGGTCGATGTGGGCACCTTGGTGCCTCAAAATTTAGTTCCTCCGATTTCCTCGTGTTTCCCCGGATCAAACGGCTCACCTTGTTGCCTCGACGGTGCGGGGCCATGGCCATGTGCCTCAGGTTAGCCTTCTTGCTAAAGACAAGTGGACTGAGGTTCAAAAGAAAGCTGAAGCGGCGAACTCTAAAGCAATGAATGTCATATTCTCTGGAGTTGATGGAAAGAATTTCAAGATGATCTCTACCTGTGAAATTGCTAAGACGGCTTGGGACATTCTACGAACTGCTCATGAAGGTACTACCAAAGTAAAAATCTCTAGGATGGAGACGGTCACATCAAAATTCGAAAATCTGAGAATGCAGGAGGATGAGACCATTGCTGACTTCAATACTCGGGTCCTTGACATCTCTAACGAAGCATTCGCACTTGGAGAACCAATGACCGATGAAACACTGGTGAGAAAGGTGTTGAGATCTCTCACAAAGCGGTTCGCCATGAAAGCTCTTGCTGTTAAGGAAGCCAATGATGTGAAAACCATGAGACTTGATGAACTAATAGGATCCCTGCAGACCCATGAGATGGACATGAATGAAGAAGATCGTCTTACAAAAGTCTCCAGCGTCGGTCTAAAGGGAGAAGTTGTTAAAAACAAGACTGACGACGTGTCAGAACAATAGTTTGCCATGTTTGCCAAAAACTTTGGGAAATTTATGAGAAGGCAGTACGGTAAAGGGAATGAGTCCAGTCAGTCATCTGACTCAAGATTCCAGAAGAATAACAGAACCAAGTTTCAAAAAGAAGAAAAAGATTACAAGAAAAATAGTGCTGAAGACTCCTTATCCGAGAACAAGGGCAAAGGGATCCAATGTAGAGAATGTGAAGGCTTTGGTCATATCCGGGCAGAATGTATTAACACACAGAAGAAAAAGAACGCATATGCTGTGAATTGGAGTGATAGTGACTCTGAGGGGGAAACCAACAACTTTGTTGCTCTTACCGGATGTGTCAAACCCAAAAAGGACCAAAGCATAGAAGATGAGACCATGAAATCACCTGAAGATCACATTCTATATTCTAGCTACAGTGACCATGATGAAATTACTGACGAGGAAATTGCTAACAACTACAAAGATCTATATCAACAATGGCTGGTTGAAATCAAGCGAAAAATAGATCTACAGAACTCTCTAGAAGATCTAACAGCAGAAAAGGAGAAGCTCGAGAAAGAGGTTAGCACCTTATACCTAAATCATCAGCAGACAATTACTGCTCTCAAAGCCCAGTTGATGGAAGCAACAAACGAAAGAGCTGAGCTAAGTTCTCAAAAAACGGAGTTACTGGCAGTTATATCTTCCCTGAAACTTCGAAGTAAAGACTACCAAGGAGATCATTCAGGAGTTACAGATGACCTAAAGCAAGAAAATGATACTCTGAAAAGAAGAGAGGTAAATCTTACTGATATAATTGATTCCCTCAAATGTGAAATCGAAACAGGCAAACTTGCTCATGAGGCGATAATAGAAGAGCTGAATCACTTGAAAAAGACAGTCAAAATGCTGAACTCTGGAACAAAAGATCTAGACTCTATTCTGGGAGCACAAAGGATAGGGGGTGGTCATAAAGGGCTTGGATTTACCCGAGGATCAAGCTCCGGAAAGACGGATTTTGTTAAGGCTGTGCCACAACTGCTACCACAACTTGTTCCAGCTGAATATCGTACTCAAAGAAAATCTTTTGCTAAGCCAGAACCGGAATTTGTTCCAGCCAATCATTTCCCACGAAGAAAATTATCTTGGCTTCCCACACGGCATCCCACAAGACAGCGAGACAGACGAAGATGTTTCTTCTGTAATCAAGTGGGACACATTAGGGCAAGATGTCATGAGTTTCATATGTCCTTCAGAAAGGTGAAACAAGTTCAGAAACCACGAATGAAGCAAGTTTGGAGAGTTAAGCAAAGAAGTGAAGTTTGCTATGTTGCCTTCAGTACTACCAGTCATCTAAAGAAAGAAAAATGGTACTTTGACAGTGGATGTTCGAGACATATGACTGGTAACTCCGAGTTTCTGACTAATGTAGAGGAGTGCAAAGGAAGTTCGAATGTAACGTTTGGTGATGGTGGTTAAAGCAGAGTCCTTGGGAAAGGAACTTTAAATGTTCGAGGTCTCCCCAGATTGAAAGAAGTTCTTCTTGTCAAAGGTTTGCAGGCTAATCTAATTAGCATCAGTCAGTTGTGCGACGGAGAGCATCATGTTCAATTCTCACAGGATGAGTGCGTGGTGTTAAACAAGAATAATGAAACAGTTCTCATTGGAAGGAGGTCATCGAATAACTGCTATCTTCTCAACCTTGGTAAACCCAGCAAAAGCAACATGTTTACTGAGCAGATCTGAAGAGATGAACTTATGGCATCAGCGAATGGGTCACGTGAATCTTAGAACACTACAGAAGATTACATCAGAAGGGCTTGTTCGAGGCGTACCCAGAGTTCAAGGAGAACTTAGCATTGTTTGCGGAGACTGTCAGATTGGAAAACAAATCAAAGTTCCCCACAAGAGCACCACTCAGATCAATACAAGCAGACCCCTGGAACTACTTCACATTGATCTAATGGGGCCCATGCAAGTGGAAAGCTATTCTGGCAAAAGGTATGTTCTTGTTTGTGTTGACGACTTCACCAGGTTCACCTGGTCTTGTTTCTTGCGAGAAAAATCAGATGCTGTTCAGACTTTCGTTCAACTTTGCATTCGACTGGAACGCGAAAGAGAGGATAAGGATGAGCACATAATAAAAGTACGAAGTGATCATGGGAAAGAGTTTGAGAATGCTGCTCTTGCTGAGTTCTGTTCAAAAAGAGGGATCACTCAACAATTCTCTTCTCCAATTACCCCTCAACAAAATGGAATTGTAGAAAGGAAGAATCGAACCATTCAGGAGATGACTCGTGTTATGCTTCACGCAAAGAAGGTTCCTTTAAAGTTTTGGGCAGAAGCAATGAATACAGCTTGCTATGTCATTAATCGAGTCATGATTCGATCCGGAACAGAGAAGACTTGCTACGAGTTACGGAAAGGTAAAAAACCTACAGTAAAGTACTTCCATGTCTTCGGGAGCCAGTGCTATATTCTCAGAGATCGAGAGTATCTACAGAAGTTGGACCCTAAAAGTGATGAAGGAATCTTCCTTGGATATTCCTCTAACAGCAGGGCATATCGTGTCTACAACAAGCGGACTGGAGTCGTCATGGAATCCATTAATGTGGTTGTACAAGATGTTGTGCCAGGAGCATCTGAGACAAGTGCTGCAGATGATGATAATGTTCCTTCACCTCCAGAACATCCTGAAACCACCTGTCCCACCACAACGGCCAGCTCTGATGGAGATCCCAACCTTCCTGCATCGACTGACAATCAGCCGGGAGAAAATGATAATACGGATTCTCCTCCAACACCCCCTGATTCTCCACGAGTCTTTCATCCCTTAAGAGCCATCGAGAAGAATCATCCCATCAGTGAGGTGATCGGTGATCTAACTGACGGTATCACAACTAGAGGTAAACAAGTAAATTTTCGAGAGTTGGCTGGTTTTGGATGCTTCATATCTACTATCGAACCCAAGAACATCAGGGAAGCCATCAAAGACGAATACTGGGTTGTTGCCATGCAAGAAGAACTTGGTGAGTTCCAACGAAATGATGTGTGGGATCTTGTTCCACGCCCGGATAACGTGAACATTATTGGCACAAAGTGGATTTTCAAGAACAAATCTGATGAACATGGAAACATCACCAGAAACAAGGCAAGACTTGTGGCTCAAGGATATACTCAGATCGAAGGAGTAGACTTTGATGAGACGTTTACTCCGGTTGCTCGTTTGGAAGCCATTCGTCTCCTTTTAGCTCTAGCGTGCCACCTAAAATTCAAGTTGTTTCATATGGACGTAAAGAGTGCGTTCCCGAATGGGGTGCTAAATGAAGAAGTTTATGTTGCTCAACCAAAGGGCTTCGAAGACCCTCACCATCCGGAATATGTGTATCACCTGAAGAAGGCTCTCTATGGTCTCAAACAGGCGCCCAGAGCCTGGTATGAGCGGCTTACTGAGTTCCTGGTCACTCATGGCTATGTGCGAGGAGGAGTCGATAAGACGCTGTTTGTGAAACACTCAGGGTCCTATTTTATCATTGCTCAGATTTACGTGGATGATATTGTGTTCGGCTCTAGCAGTCAAGAGCTGTTAGACAAGTTTGTTAAACAAATGCAGAGCGAATTCCAAATGAGCATGGTGGGAGAGATGTGTTACTTCCTTGGATTACAAGTCAAACAGAAGGTGGACGGTATCTTTATTTCCCAAAGCAAGTATGCAAGGAACCTAATCAAGAAGTTTGATCTGGAGAAAGCTACACATAAGAGAACCCCTGCTGCAACTCATGTAAAGGTCACAAAAGATGAGGCTGGTGTGAAGGTGGATCAAACCTTGTACAGAAGCATGATTGGCAGTCTTCTATACCTAACAGCCAGTAGACCGGACATTGCTCATGCGGTTGGTGTCTGTGCCAGATACCAAGCTAATCCCAAGGAGAGTCACCTGATGAATGTGAAGAGAATTATCAGATATGTTTGTGGAACAGCTGACTATGGTCTATGGTATACCAAGGATACTAACGCATGTCTGGTAGGCTATTGTGATGCAGATTGGGCTGGGAATGCAGAGGATCGCAAAAGTACCTCTGGAGGATGTTTCTTTCTAGGAAACAATCTGGTCTCTTGGTTCAGTAAAAAGCAGAATAGTATATCCTTATCTACCGCTGAAGCAGAATATATTGCAGTCGGAAGTTGTTGTACCCAGATGGTATGGATGAAATAGATGCTAGAGGAATACGGGGTAAAACAAGGTATGATGACTCTCTACTGTGACAACATGAGTGCCATCAACATATCTAAGAATCCGGTACAACATTCTAGAACAAAGCATATCGATATCAGGCATCATTTCATTCGGGAACTTGTAGAAAAGAAGACACTCACTGATGGACCATAATTATACGAATCAAATACACAGTAAAACCCACCAAATTAGACTGTTTGTCTATCTAACTTCTACTTGTTAGTCCCGATATATTTCTACAGGGTATTTTGGCGCTTAGAGAGAAAACACGCTAAGGAGAGGATTTTACGCTGAAAAGATATTACGAGTCAATCCAAGGTCAAGATCAGATGCTGAACGAAGAAATATCAAGATCCTGACATTGAATTACTCAAATTAAATTCAACCGAGGAACAACAATAGTCAGACCGGGACGAAAATGGACTGATAGTTTTGTGAAAACTACACAAAACTTATCCTTTTGCCCAAGGTGACCGGCGGCTTTGGGGAAGAAGATGACTCATGGATGGCCTTCCTCCCCCCTTCCCCCTCCACAACCGGCGGCTTCCTCCCCTCCAACCGGCAACCGGCGGCTCTTTCCTCCTCCCCCATGTGTCACCTCCTCCTTCCTCCTCCTCTCCCCATGTGACAAGTGTATGGCTCTCCTCCCTCTCCTTTGGCTATAAATACCAAGCCAAACTCACTTTGTAAATCATCCAAAAATCAATAAACACTTCTCTCTCTAAGTTTTGTTACTTTGTAAGTTTGGTTTATGAAATAATACTCTTGTTGGTTCTTGAGTATTATAACAGTTTGAAATTATAATACTCCTGTCGGTTCTTGAGTATTATAATACTGTAGAGAATACTCCTGTTGGTTCTTGAGTATTCAGTAGGAATTAGGAATACTCCTGTTGGTTCTTGAGTATTCCACCCCTTCTCCTCTTACTCTTTTCAAAAACCCCCGAGTATTTAGCTATGGTATCCACCTCTATGGATATTCGTAGCTAAACTCTTTATTCGGTTAAAGGGGCGTACTTGTATTATAAAATGTTTTAATTCTTTTAGTTTCTTTTCTCTGTATTCAAAACTTGTTCTATGTGCCATATATTAGATCAGAACTTCCAAGGTTGAGTGGATGCTTGAAATGGCAAAGCTCTTCCGTGGAAGTTCGCAAACATACTCGGGTAAGTGGATGCTTGAAATGGCAAAGCTTATCTGAGGAGTTTGATCTCTCTCAAACACCATTTTGGGTAAATCGGAAAAGACAACCCAAAATGAATGCACATAGGCTAGTATACCTTGAAATGGGGTGCTAGTCTAAGTAGAACAAGGGCTTTACGTTTTTTGCAAAAGATTAGACAGTGTTGCAAGTCGAGTGCTTGAAATGGCCTTGATTCACTTTCAAACACTTTTGCAAAAGACTAGACAGTGGCAAATCGAGCGCCGGAAAAGGCCTTGATACACGTTCGAATACTTAGAAGGGTTACTAAACCAATAAACAGGCTATGATACAAGGCCCCTGAACCGAATGTTTTCCTTGAATTACAAAACCCCCTGTATTTACTTTTACGAATCGCTCGATCAACTGCAACCATCAACCGCTCATCAACCGAAGGACTTGACAATCACGCATCACCCGCTGTAAGTCTTCTTTGTATTTTCAGTAGTTACTTTTCCTGTCATTTACTTTTCCGCATAAAAAACCAAAAACAACCAAAAAAAGGTTACTAAATTACTCGCGCTAAAATCTCAACCCAAAAAACACGCTCCCTCGCTGTACAAATCCCTTAAAGAACAACGTATCCCCCTAATTCCCTTGGGTTCGACCCCTACTTACCACTTTCTACCCAGTAGTAAAGTCGCGAGTAGTGGAAAATATAAATATATTTGTACAGAGAACATTTCACCTTAACGACAGTGCAGTGGGCTCCGTCAAAATTGGCGCCGTTGCCGGGGAATTAGCCGTCGGATTAGTTGTTTTCTTTCCCTCTCTCTTAAATTCTCAAACGCGCTCGAAACAACCATGTCTCGCGAAGGAGGCCACCATGACTATCAGGATGATGACGAGATAAACCTGTACGAGCGAAATGATGAGGTGCCACTTCCATTTGTGGACGATCCGGAACAACTCATCAGAAACAGAAGAGCTCGTGATAGGGAGGCAATCAGAAGAAATCAAGAACCACCCGAGGAACGAAATGCAGCTGGTCCAGTACAACCCCTAGATATCCACCACCCCCTCAACCTCGACAAGTGCCGAGACGAGAACCCGTTTTCGATGACTACTACGGAGATAATAACAACTACCGTGAACCTACATTGGGAGAGCTCTCAGCACCAGATTTCAGAATTCAGCCGTGGTGCATTCACGAAGACCCTGAACTGGAAAATATCGCCATCAATACTTCAGTGGCCCACAACTTACCAAAATTCTCAGGAACGCGTGGAGAATCAGCAATGACTCATCTCCAACGCTTACATGGTATTTGCCAAAACTTAAAACCGAATGGCATAAACGTAGACGACTTCAAGTTAAAGGCGTTCTACTTTTCCCTCATTGACGCGGCAAACAACTGGTTCCTTTCATTGCCTTCCGGAAGCATCAGAACATGGGCTCAGATGCAGAAGAAGTTCTTAGACAAATATTACCCAGCAGGAAGAGCGATGCAAGTAAGGAAGCAACTGCAGGACATCAAGCAAGGACCCAATGAAACCATGTACGATTACCTGGAAAAATTCAACCGCCTGGAGAGAAGCTGCTATACCCTTGGACTACCCGAGAAACTCACCGTCGAGTATCTCATTAACGGATTAAGACCCTTAGACAAAATGCTCCTGGATGCCTCAGCTGGAGGGTCCATGATGAATCTATCATTAAGTGGCATAAGGGATCTTATCACCAACGTTGCTGAGAATGCCCGATTCAGAGAAGAGACAACTCAGCAGGAAGAATTCTCCCGGACAAAAAATGTGGCAAAAGCTGAAACATCGATGAGCTCTATGCCTGAAGAGATGAAGCAGCTAAAGGAGATGATGATTCAAATCCTACGAAGGCAGCCAGTTCCGGTAAAACCTTGCGAGTTCTGTGGTTCTACAGACCACAAAACTGACGCATGTCCGACATTAATAGAAGAGGAACCGACAGAAGTGAATGCAAAGGGAGGATACCAAGGATACAACAACAATAAAAATGACAGAGCCGGACAAAACAGACAGCATGGTCAAGCAACCAACCCGAGCTGGCGTAACAACAACTATCCTCAGAAGGAAGCACAACCAGCTGTCCCTCAACTAGCTCAGTCATACTACCAACCCCCCCACCGACAGTATAATCAGAACACTCCATCGACAGGACAATATCAGCAAAGAGGACCAAATCAGTACCAAACCGGACCGAACAATCAGCAAGAACCAAGCAAGTCGCTCGAGGACACGATGAAGGAGCTCGCAGGAAACATTAATCAATTGGGTACTTCGCTACACCAATACCAGGCGAAAACAGACGAGGTAATTTCAGAATTAACCAAACAAATGTCCCAGCTCGCCATGACAATGTCAACACTCACTAATGAACCTGGCAGACTCCCTTCACAAACCATCCAAAACCCAAAGGCGAATCTTAGCATGATAAAAAGGTCAAACGAGAAGGCGACGCTAGGAGAAGTTGCACGATCCCCAACTTACAAACTTACGAACAAGCACTTCGCACGGAGGCGTCGACCTGATTGGAATCAAGAGGAAGACCGACCCAATGATGGCAAAACATGGGTTACACATGCTGACAATGGACGGTACGCATTCACCGTTTGTATAACACCACCACCGATCATACACTCTGACATACCAGCATCTGGATGGGATGACAGTAACAATTTAAGGTGGGACTCCCCAACTAATATTTATGCTTCGAAGCAAAATATTAAGGGATCCGATTATACAAATCCTAAGCCAAGGAACGGGCAGAATGGCCCGACAATAGAAAGAGCCCTCGCTTCAAATCACGAGCCACAACTGGAAAGAGATAAAGACCCAGGGGCCTTCACAGTCACCAGCAGTATTGGTGAAGCACAGATTCATAAGTGCTTAGTCGATCTTGGAGCTGCTGTCAACGCCATGCCCTCATCCTTATATTACCTATTAGGACTTGGTCCATTAAAACCACCCAGGTCAAATATCGAGCTAGGAGATAAATCATGCATCCGTCCGGTTGGAATGCTAGAAGACGTAATACTCCATGTGGGAGAGCTCGTCGTTGCTGCAGACTTCTATGTGATACAAACGGAAGAGACCAGCGAAGACGACCCTCCAACAATAATCTTGGGACGACCATTCCTCTACGCTACTAAAGCAAGGATCGATGTGGGCAAGGGCTCATTATCGCTTAAGTTCGGCGGCAAAATCGCACATTTCTACATTGATAATAGCCGCATGGATACAAAGAAACCGCCAGACATTATACCTATCTCAGATCACGGTACACAGATTTCTGACCTGTCGAAGGAGACCAAAAGAGTAACAAGACCAGCAGCTATGGTCAAAGGTCCCCCGCCTTCTCAGAAACAATGGAAAGAAAAAACACCAAAACCATGGAGCTCTAACCCAAGCACATCTGCTCACAAGAAATCGGGTAAAGGCAAGGCAAAAACCAACACAGGAACAGTGGTGAAATTCGACCTAAGCCACCCATGGGATCCCAACCAGTGATCCAGGAATAAGGTACTGTCGAGCCAACGACGTTAAACAAGTGCACTGGTCGGGAGGTAACCCGACACTATCTTACTTTCCGCACTTCAATTTTCTGTCTTTTATTTTCCGTATTTTACTTTTTCAATAAGTCGCTCTCACCCACTTGGTGCATAGAAGATTTGACTATTCAGGAATCGGACTTGGGTGCAACATTAAGCCAGTCAGGGCTACGCTAAGAGTTCAAGGCTCCAGCCGAACTCCCTCGATTATCCAGCCTCGAGCCATGTCGTTTACTCGACACCTTAAAGGGAGTTCTGTTCTTCCCTTTTCCTTAATATCATTTCCTTCTCGTAATTGTCTACTTGCATGGATTTTGAACTAAGTAGTGCTGAAAGGCACGACTTCGTTCAAAAGTGTGGGGTGAGATCCGCATGTGTAAATAAATAACATGTTTTTCTTTTTCTTTTTTAATATTATCTTTTTGAAAATATGAACTTAAGAATGTGAAAAAGATAGATCTAAAATTCGTGCATTTACCTTGTGAAAATTCAACTGTCTAAAAACTTAGAACGTAACTTCTCATTTGTCCCTTTGTGCTGAGATAAACTAGGGATGTGGAGTTGATAGAAATGCCCTAGAGAGGCTTGGCAAGCAATCGAAGGATCGAATCAAACTATATGGTTTTCGAAGTCAGTGGAGGCTGCACTTCGGGTTTCAGTGAAGATTGAAGTCATCTCCGCCATGCAGTGTTTATGCAAAAAGAAAAAAAGGCGAGGACGGGAATCAGACCGTCCTCTCTCTAGTCAAAGTAGCCGAGAAAATAGATGAGCGACCCTCATCTTGACCCGCACGAAACAACAACGATGAGAGGAGCGGGGAGGTATTTCCATAGGCTTGCGGGCGATGATTGGACCTCCCAAAAAGGCTTGAGAAAATGGACTAGCAAGTCACAAAGACGCAAAAAGCTAAAAGAAGCAAATCAAGAGGCCAAAGGCCCAAAATTGTGAAGGTTTTAACCGAACAAAAAGTGAAGTACTCAAAGAGTCAAATCAAAGGCCAAAGGCCGATTCACTACAAAAAGCAGTCCCTCGCCAAAAGAAAATCAAAGTACTCAAACCATTGAAACCCGAACCGAATCACGTGCTAGAGAAAGCTACAAGGAAACCATATAGTGAGAGACGGTCCCGAGGTTGCAGTCCAGGAGCCTAAAAAGGGCTATCTCCCGAAACATCCAGAATAATTTGCATCTCAGCACGGAGGTACAAGTATCAAGTTTCTTCTATTTATTTATACAGTTCAATTTAGTAATAAGTAAGCAATGCATGAATTAGGATAAATCGAGTCCCACAGTCTAATTTTCATATTTTAACAAACTTACTTAGTGTGCCGCCCTTTAATAGCATTGTTCGGGATGAACAACTAAAAGTGTGGGGTAATCTGATGGACCATAATTATACGAATCAAATACACAGTAAAACCCACCAAATTAGACTGTTTGTCTATCTAACTTCTACTTGTTAGTTCCGATATATTTCTACAGGGTATTTTGGCGCTTAGAGAGAAAACACGCTAAGGAGAGGATTTTACGCTGAAAAGATATTACGAGTCAATCCAAGGTCAAGATCAGACGCTGAACGAAGAAATATCAAGATCCTAACATTGAATTACTCAAATTAAATTCAACCGAGGAACAACCAAAGTCAGACCGGGACGAAAATGGACTGATAGTTTTGTGAAAACTACACAAAACTCACAAAACTTATCCTTTTGCCCAAGGTGACCGGCGGCTTTGGGGAAGAAGATGACTCATGGGTGGCCTTCCTCCCCCCTTCCCCCTCCACAACCGGCGGCTTCCTCCCCTCCAACCGGCAACCGGCGGCTCTTTCCTCCTCCCCCATGTGTCACCTCCTCCTCCTTCCTCCTCCTCTCCCCATGTGACAAGTGTATGGCTCTCCTCCCCTCCTTCGGCTATAAAATACCAAGCCAAACTCACTTTGTAAATCATCCAAAAATCAATAAACACTTCTCTCTCTAAGTTTTGTTACTTTGTAAGTTTGGTTTATGAAATAATACTCTTGTTGGTTCTTGAGTATTATAACGGTTTGAAATTATAATACTCCTGTCGGTTCTTGAGTATTATAATACTGTAGAGAATACTCCTGTTGGTTCTTGAGTATTCAGTAGAAATTAGGAATACTCCTGTTGGTTCTTGAGTATTCCACCCCTTCTCCTCTTACTGTTTTCAAAAACCCCCGAGTATTTAGCTATGGTATCCACCTCTATGGATATTCGTAGCTAAACTCTTTATTCGGTTAAAGGGGCGTACTTGTATTATAAAATGTTTTAATTCTTTTAGTTTCTTTTCTCTGTATTCAAAACTTGTTCTATGTGCCATATATTAGATCAGAACTTCCAAGGTTGAGTGGATGCTTGAAATGGCAAAGCTCTTCCGTGGAAGTTCGCAGACATACTCGGGTAAGTGGATGCTTGAAATGGCAAAGCTTATCTGAGGAGTTTGATCTCTCTCAAACACCATTTTGGGTAAATCGGAAAAGACAACCCAAAATGGATGCACATAGGCTAGTATACCTTGAAATGGGGTGCTAGTCTAAGTAGAACAAGGGCTTTACGTTTTTTGCAAAAGATTAGACAGTGTTGCAAGTCGAGTGCTTGAAATGGCCCTGATTCACTTTCGAACACTTTTGCAAAAGACTAGACAGTGTGGCAAATCGAGCACCGGAAAAGGCCTTGATACACGTTTGAATACTTAGAAGGGTTACTAAAACAATAAACAGGCTATGATACAAGGCCCCTGAACCGAATGTTTTCCTTGAATTACAAAACCCCCTGTATTTACTTTTACGAATCGCTCGATCAACTGCAACCATCAACCGCTCATCTACCGGAGGACTTGACAATCACGCATCACCCACTGTAAGTCTTCTTTGTATTTTCAGTATTTACTTTTCCTGTCATTTACTTTTCCGCATAAAAAACCAAAAACAACCAAAAAAAGGTTACTAAATTACTCGCGCTAAAATCTCAACCCAAAAAACACGCTCCCTCGCTGTACAATTCCCTTAAAGAACAACGTATCCCCCTAATTCCCTTGGGTTCGACCCCTACTTACCACTTGCTACCCAGTAGTAAAGTCGCGAGTAGCAGAAAATATAAATTTATTTGTACAGAGAACATTGCACCTTAACGACAGTGCAGTGGGCTCTGTCACTCACCCTGACTCACGTATCAACGGAGAAACAGCTTGCAGACATATTCACAAAGGCTTTGGACAATCTTCAGTTTGAGACACTTAGATCCTCTCTAGGTCTGTGTGTCATTGACAACTAAGTTGTTTCGGATCAGGGTGGTCAACCGGTTCTCACACATCTATACGTGATAGGTTTACTTGGAGGCAGTATGGATAGAATGAGTTTCAATGGATCTTCAAGGTATTTTATATTATCTGCATCTTGTGAAGTCGTGGTCTTCCCTTGTCACTTTATGGCAAAAAGGGGGAGTAAATTTAGAGTTTGAAAACTCCTTAAAAGATTCGTTCGTGCTACAAGTCTTTGGTTCACAAATGATTATAAAAGGCGGAGTAAGCCTATCAATCTTCGACACCAATAGGGATACTCTGGGCTAGACTTATCTTGGGCTTAGTGGTTCTTGGGTTGCCTTTTGGATTCCTGAGTAAAATGCTTTAGATTTTCCCATGCAAACGAGCTTTAAAATCGAGCAATTTGTATCGGTACTTGTAATTCGAGTTTAAGATTCGAGTATGAGTCGAGCTTGAGTATCATGAAAAATTTACGAGTTGAGTTCGACCAAAAAATTTGAAGCTCGTTGAGTTTGAATTTTGTACATATTTACTCGAGTCGAGTTCGAACAACTTACTAATCGGCTCGACTCGGCTTGTTTACCGCCCTAGTCATAAGCCCCTCTTGCCAATCAATTGGAGACTCTTCCAAGTACAATATTTCATAAAAAATACGCTTAAGCCCAGCCAGGCTTAACACAAAATTGAATAATAATTCATATCTGACTTATAATGTATGAACAATCAAATATAAGTCTCTTCTAATCTTCCCAATTTTGATGACCGCCACATTTTTCAGACATTGTTAAGTACTCATTTATCTTCTTATTTAAATTGATGTGTACAATTGAAATCATTTTTAATTTCTGATAATCGATTTTTTTGATAGTGGGTTTACATCTCATAGAGAACATATCAAGGAATACATCGCATAAAAAAAAAATTTCCGGGTACATGTATATTTGTAGCCTATTTGAGCACATCCACGTAAAGGGCACCACCCGAATTTGAACTTGAATCACTTGATGAAGCGCAGGCCATATAGGCTCATCTAACTTTGAAACCCACAAATCGACAAACTCCTCCATAGAAGGACCTTAGCGCTGCTTAAGTACGCCTCCGCGAGAGGGAAGTACCTGCAAACGTCCACAAAGGACGAGGAAGAGGAAAGGAAAGAGGAAAACATCCACAAAAGATGTAGGAAGAGTCCGCACCATAGGTGAGACTAGGAAAATTCCACAAAATTGTTGTAACGCCCCAAAATTATAAAACTCCAAACGACGTCACATCGGCCGCACGCTCCTTTAAACCACTAATGGAGCGTACGAAGCCTCTAACATAACATTGAACACGCATGATTTTTATAAAATATAAATAATTCATATTATCAGAATATCTTTGAATGGGCAAATAGAAACTAAGCAGCGGAATCATAGCAATAATAACTGACAAAACTAGATTTTAGTTTTATGCTTGAAATGAATATGTCTAACTAAGCATTCTCATTGTCACACACATCCCCAAGCAAGCTAATCATCCACACCTGAAACATAGAGAAAAATGGAAGGGGAGTGAGTTCCACGGCTTAATAAGTAACAGTAACCCAAACTAGCTGGATCATGAGTGAAAATACATAACAAGAGGAACAACAAAGAGACATAGCACGAAACGGATATCATAGTCAAAGCTTATACAAGGGGTTTCGGAACGAAGCAAAGGTCATAGAGGAAAGAGTTCGCAACACATCAAAGGTTACAGAGGGAAGAAGCTCGCCAATCCAACCGGGCCCCAAAACAAAACGTCGTACTCTTACCTTATGGCTAGGAAACAAAAGATGTATCCAACCCATACAACTAGGTACCATATTCTTGCATATATGGCAAGGCAACAAAATATATATCTGGCCCATACAACTAGGCATCAAAATCACGTGGTGGATTGACAATCCTTCCAGATCAAGATTGTAAAAGTTGCACGAACAAGGTCGAAGGGTAGCACGCCGAATCAAAGAAGTTTCTCGATTTCAGGGTATTTTCCGAAACAAATCATAAGAACATATGACATAAAATATAGTACACATTTCATGATCCAAGGAGAAAATAGGTATGAAAGACAAGGCTTGTGAAACAACAACCACGATGAAATACAAGGTAACCTGAATGAGTTAAAGTTATTGACCTCAAGAGCTACTGCAAAGCAAGAACACAGCACAACAACAAAGTCACGAAGATCTTACAATCATATGCACACATTATTTAATTAACTATTGCCTAATTCATAAATTCTGATTCTGCCCTTAAATTATATATCCTATATCTTTCTACCAAAAACTAACCAGTTGCTCATTCTTACATACACTACTACAGAACTACCATTATGCATCGGTTCAAAAAAAACAATATGCATCGGTTCATCGTTATGCATCGGTTTATAAGAAAACCGTTGCATAATGGTTACCATTATGCAACGGTTTTAATTGAACCGATGCATATTGTTAGTTTATGCAACGGTTTTGAAAAACCGTTGCATAAAGGTTCTGATATGCATCGGTTCAGCTAAAACTGTTGCATAATGGTTACCATTATGAAACGGTTTTAGAGGAACCGATGCATATTGTGCAATAAAAGACTTAGGTTTTATTTTGAAATTCGTCAGTCCTCTTATCGATTGCCTCCAACGCTCTCGGTCTCTCCATCTCACTGCCTCCGACGCCTCCGTCTCACTGCCTCCAATCGTCTACGCCAGTCCGTCATTCTGACTCTGTCGCCTCCAATCGTCAGTCCGCCTCAGTCGCCCCCAATCGTCTCCCTCTCCGTCGCCATTGTTCCTCACCGCCACTCGGTCCGACGCCGCTCATTGCCATCCTCGCCATTGCTCCTCCTCCTCCAATCGGCTCCGAATCAACAGGTTAGGGCTGAGATTTTTTGCAGCACAAATGAAGTCTGTCAATTGGTCGATTGAGGAATCTGGTTCTGCAATTTGTCGTTTGCCATTATTATCATAAGTAAAAATTAGCTATACTTATGCGCAAGCAGGTAGACTGCAGGAGCCCGTACATTTGCATAATGCAAAACTTGTTTAGCTATACTAATATTTTTGTTTGAAAACATAGATTCGAGCGGCGTATTACTTCTATACGGTGGGAGTTGTACCTTGTTTATCCTCTAAACACCATATCAAGTCAGGTATTCTATTGTGTTTATTGTGTATAGCTTTGGAAATTAGACTTATTGTTGCTCTTTTATCGTTGAACGAAGTTAATAACAAGTTGAATTTAAGTATATTAATTTAATTGATGTTCTTTTGTTTAGGGTTAACATTTGCGATCTACATCCTCTTCCCGTTGGTGGGTATTTGCTTCTTCAATTTCTGGTATTTGATGTTTATCGATCTTTCTTATTTTCCTAGGAACATGTAGATTTGAATTTATTTTCCTTGTTTACTAATTTGTTTTTGTTGTTTATAGCTCTCGTCCGTACTTGTTGCACACCAACCATTAAGATTCTTCTTCGTGAGCTTCTATTTTATAAGGTAAATCGCAAGTTTATGTAACTCATTTACTACTTTTTAATTGTTGGAGTACTTGTAATTCACTTAAAGATAATTGTTTGTTCGTGTAAATTAGTAGTATGTAACTAATAATATTTACACGTGTTATGTAGTGAAATTATAATGAATCGAGAGTAGGTGACAGATGCTCGTCGTCAGAGCAAATGTACAAATATTAATTTATAAGTCCGCTACTCGCGACTTCACTACTGGGTAGCAAGTGGTAAGTAGGGGTCGAACCCAAGGGAATTAGGGGGATAAGCTATTCTTTGAGGGAATTGTACAGCGAGGGAACGTGTTTTTAGGTTGATTGAGGTTTTAATGCTAACAACTAAGTGATTGGTTGGTTGGTTTTGGTTTTTAGTGCGGAAAAGTAAATGACATAAAAGTAAATACTGAAAATAAACGAGAAGACTTACAGCGATTGTTGCGTGATCGGCAAGTCTTGCGGAACGTCAGCAGTTGATATTGCAGTTTATACTAAGAAAGTAAATGCAGGTGGTGTTTAAATCTAAGGAAAGTATTCGGTCTTAGGGGCCTTGTATCATAGTCGTTTATCATTGACCGCTAATGATCATACTAAGTGTTCAAAGATGAATCGAGGCTATTTCTAGCACAAGACTTGCAACATCGTTTAGAACACTTGTTCTATTTAGACTAATTCCTCCTTTCGAAGTATCTTAGCCTTATGTGCATCCATTTGATCTTCAAATACGATCAACCAAATGGTGTTTTAGATAAGCCGAACTCCTCAGATAAGCTTTGCCCGCTAAAGCATCCACTTACCCGAGTATGTTCACGAACCCCACGGAAGAGCTTTGCCCGTTAAAGCATCCACTCAACCTTGGAAGTTCTAACCTAATATATGGCACATAGAACAAGTTTTGAACACAAAGATGCATTAAGAGTAGGGTCTAAAACATTTTATGATACAAGTACACCCCTTCAACCGAATGATGAGTTTAGCTACGAATATCCATAGAGGTGGATACCATAGCTAAGTACTCGAGGGTTTTTGAAAGACAGTAAGTAAAGGAGAATACTTAAGAACCATTAGGAGTAAACTCAAAAACTACTAGAATACTCAAGAACCAACAGGAGTAAACTCAAAAACTACTAGAATACTCAAGAACCAACATGAGTATTATAGATTTAACACAAAAGCTTACAAAAGTGCCCAAATCTAGAGAGATAAGTGATGTTTTGGAATGAAGATGGGATGAAGATTACAAAGGGAATGGCTTGTATTTATAGGCAAGGGAGGAGGGGAAGATGTGGATGAGAATGAAAACACATGGCAAGCATCCATGGAAGGAGCAAATAGCCGCCGGTTGTGAGTCATGAGGGGGAGGAGCCGCCCCCCATGACTCTTCACTTGCTCAAAGCCGCCGGTTGTGAGTCATGAGGGGGAGGAGCCGCCCCCCATGACTCATCACTTGCTCTAAGCCGCCGGTCACAAGGCAAGGTGGAGGAGGTTTTGTGAGTTTTGTGAGGTTTTCACAAAACTATCGGTTCATTTCGGCTCCGGACTGACTCTGGTTGCTCTTCGGTTGGACTTGTTTTGAGTGATTCCACGTCAGGATCTTGAGATTTGTAAAGTCGGCATCTGGTCGTGACCTTGGAATGACTCGTAATATATTTTCAGCTTAAAAACTCCTCCTTAGCCTGTATTCTCTCTAGACTCCAAAATACCCTGTAGATAAATATCGGAACTAACAAGCAAAAGTTAAATAGACAAAGAGTCTAATTTGGTGGGTTTAACTGTGTTTATGATTCATACAATTATGGTCCATCAGATTACCCCACACTTTTAGTTGTTCGTCCCGAACAATGCTATTAAAGGGCGGCACACACTATCTAAGTAAACTTTTAAAATATGAAAGTGAGACTGTGGGACTAGATTTATCCTAATTCATGCATTACTTACTTATTACCAAATTAAACCGTATAAATACTTAGAAGAAACTTGATACGTGTACCTTTGTGCCGAGATGCAAATTAAATCGGATGTTTCGGGAGATAGCCCTTTTCAGGCTCCTGGACTGCATTCTCGGGACTGACTCGCACTATATGGTTTCCTTGTAGCTTTCTCTAGCACGTGATTCGGTTCGGGTTTCACTGAGTTGAGCCTTTTTTGATTTCTTTTTGGCGAGGGACAGCTTTTATAGTGAATCGGCCTTTGGCCTTTGATTTGACTCTTTGAGTACTTCACTTTTATTCGGTTAAACTTTCACAACTTTGGCCTTTGGCCTTTGATTTGCTTCTTTGATCTTTTGCCTTTTTGTGGCTTGCTAGTCCATTTTCTCAAGCCTTTTTTGGGAGGTCCAATCATCGCCCGCGAGCATATAGAAATACCTCCCCACTCTCTCTCATCCTCGCCGTTTCGCGCGAGTCAAAATGAGGGTCGCTCATTTATTTTCCCGGCTACTTTGACTAGAGATAGGACGGTTTGATTCCCGTCCCGCCTTTTTTCTGCATAAATGCTGCATGGCGGAGATGACTCTGACTTAACTGAAACCCGAAGTGCAGCCTCCACTAACTTCGAAAACCATATAGTTAGATTCCATCCTTCGAGTGCTTGCCAAGCCTCTCTAGGGCAGTTTATAACTCCACATCCTCTGTTTATCTCAGCACAAAGGGACAAATGAGAAGTTACATTCTAAGTTTTTAAACAGTTGAATTTTCACAAGGTAAATGCATGAATTTAGGTCTATCTTTTTCACATTCTCAAGTTCATATTTTCAAAAAGATAATATTAAGGGAAAAGGAAAAGAAAAAGCATGTTATGTACATAGGTGGTTCTCACCCCACACTTTTGAACGAAGGCATTCTTTTACGAAATGACTTAGTTCAAAAGCCATGCAAGCAGTTATTTATGAGAAGGAAATGACATTTAAGGGAAAGGGAAGAACAGAACTCCCTTTATTGTGTCGAATGACATGGCTCGAGGCTGGATAATCGAGGGAGTTTGGCTGGGGCCTTGAACTCTTGACGTAGGCCTGGCTGGCTTGATGTTGCACCCAAAACCGATTCCTAAATAGTTATTTCATTCTATGCACCAAGTGGGTGAGAGCGACTTATGGAAAAAACTAAATGACAGAAAATAAATGACTGAAAGTAAGATAGGTGTCGGGTTACCTCCCGACCAGTGCCTTTGTTTAATGTCGTTGGCTCGACGATACCTCATTCCCGGATCATAAGTAGGGATCCCATGGGTGCTTGAGGTCGAACTTCTTCTTGGCAGCTCTTTTTCTCCGCCCAAAGAACACATATGGCAGCGGGCTCAGTTCTGCTCTCCCTTGATCCGGAGGCTTCTTTTTCACATATCCCCGAGAAGGTAAGGACTCCTTGACCATAGCTGCTGGTCCATCAAGTCGAGCTCTCTTGCTTTTCCTTCCGGGTTTCCATTCTTTGGGCCCATGTCTTTGCCGCTTCTTCATGTATAGCCGGTTGGCATCTTTGCAGTTTTGGAAGTTCAGTCTTTTGCCAAGCGACCTCAAGCATGCGCCGTTGCTAACCCTCTTCTTCGTGGCAGAGATGATTGGCCGTCCTTGATCCTTACACCATTCAGGAGGCTCTTCTTGGCTTGTGACGAGTGGGAGCTCCTTCGTTGGCTGTTTTGGCTCATGCTTCTCCTCCAACTCGCCTAGCACTGCATCATCATCGATCATCTCGTCTCTGGTGGCTGTGATCTTTATAGAACATGAAGGGTTATGTAGGGGCATCTTCGCCATAAGGACAGGGCCTTTCTCGAGCAGCTCTTCAGTGAGGACCGGGCCTGCCGTGATTTTCTCGGTCAGTTCGGAAGTGAGGTCCAGGTATGTCTCGGTTGGTTTGGTAGTGAAGTCCGGGACTTCCTCGGGTGCTTCTTTAGTGAGGTCCGGGACTTCATTTGGCTCGTCAAGTAGGGCCGAGACTTCCTCGGGCAGATTGGTGATGAGGACCGGGCCAGATTTGGGCAGTTCTTCTTCGGTCATCCAAGAGTCCTCATCCTTTGTCGGCTCCGTGGGCTCTAATATTGGCTCCTTTAGAGTCACCTCCACATCCATTACTGCCCTTGTACTGATGTCTTCTCTCGGTTTTGTTGTGGGCAAGCTCATAATGGGTGTGGTGTCGGGCTCGTTCTGTACCGAGTCCACTTCCATCGTTGGTGCCTTATCGTCAGTTTGGTGCCACTGACCCTGTTTTGTGTTCTCTGCCAAATCATTTATGAGGCGCCAGGCTTCAATCACGGTTAACTTCATGAGTGAACATCGCGCTACATCATTAAGTCTTTTCCGCTCAAGTGGCATCATTCCACCGAGAAACCTTTGAATATGATTGAATCTGGTGAATCCATGGTGCGGGCAGCTCGCCACAATGGAGGCAAAGTACGCCAAGTACTCGTCCAAAGTTTCATCCCGGAATTGCTCAAGATTGAGAATCTTCTCGCGGGTTTCAAGTCGGAGAGATGGCGGGCAAAACTCCTCTAGGAATTGGGTTTGTAGATCCCTATAATCACCTTTATCTTCTGCACATGAGTAATACCAATCTAGTGCGGAGTCTGTTAAAGAAAATTTGAAGCATCTCAGCTTAAACTCCTCTAACGTCTCGTTCTCAGGTTTCACGTGGCGGCAGATGTGGTGAACATGTTGGCAATGTATCACAGGGTCCTCTTCAATGGTACCTCTGAATTGGGGGAGACGTTTAATCATTTCAAACATAAGGTTGCTGCCTCCATCATTCCAAGGCTCTCTTCCGTAGTACGACGACATGGTTGCGTAGAAGTGATTTCGAGAATTGAGAGAGAGAAAGAAAAGAAAAGAACAACTAATCAGAAGCTAACTCCCCGGCAACGGCGCCAATTTTACAGATGCTCGTCGTTAGAGCAAATGTACAAATATTAATTTATAAGTCCGCTACTCGCGACTTCACTACTGGGTAGCAAGTGGTAAGTAGGGGTCGAACCCAAGGGAATTAGGGGGATAAGCTATTCTTTGAGGGAATTGTACAGCGAGGGAGCGTGTTTTTAGGTTGATTGAGGTTTTCATGCCAACAACTAAGTGATTGGTTGGTTGGTTTTGGTTTTTAGTGCGGAAAAGTAAATGACATAAAAGTAAATACTGAAAATAAACGAGAAGACTTACAGCGATTGTTGCGTGATCGGCAAGTCTTGCGGAACGTCAGCACTTGATATTGCAGTTTATACTAAGAAAGTAAATGCAGGTGGTGTTTAAATCTAAGGAAAGTATTCAGTCTTAGGGGCCTTGTATCATAGTCGTTTAGCATTGACCGCTAATGATCATACTAAGTGTTCAAAGATGAATCGAGGCTATTTCTAGCACAAGACTTGCAACATCGTTTAGAACACTTGTTCTATTTAGACTAATTCCTCCTTTCGAAGTATCTTAGCCTTATGTGCATCCATTTGATCTTCAGTTACGATCAACCAAATGGTGTTTTAGATAAGTCGAACTCCTCAGATAAGCTTTGCCTGCTAAAGCATCCACTTACCCGAGTATGTTCACGAACCCCACGGAAGAGCTTTGCCCGTTAAAGCATCCACTCAACCTTGGAAGTTCTAACCTAATATATGGCACATAGAACAAGTTTCGAACACAAAGATGCATTAAGAGTAGGGTCTAAAACATTTTTTGATACAAGTACACCCCTTCAACTGAATGAAGAGTTTAGCTACGAATATCCATAGAGGTGGATACCATAGCTAAGTACTCGAGGGGTTTTGAAAGACAGTAAGTAAAGGAGAATACTCAAGAACCAACAGGAGTAAACTCAAAAACTACTAGAATACTCAAGAACCAACAGGAGTATTATAGATTTAACACAAAAGCTTACAAAAGTGCCCAAATCTAGAGAGATAAGTGATGTTTTGGAATGAAGATGGGATGAAGATTACAAAGGGAATGGCTTGTATTTATAGGCAAGGGAGGAGGGGAAGATGTGGATGAGAATGAAAACACATGGCAAGCATCCATGGAAGGAGCAAATAGCCGCCGGTTGTGAGTCATGAGGGGGAGGAGCCGCCCCCCATGACTCATCACTTGCTCAAAGCCGCCGGTTGTGAGTCATGAGGGGGAGGAGCCGCCCCCCATGACTCATCACTTGCTCAAAGCCGCTGGTCACAAGGCAAGGTGGAGGAGGTTTTGTGAGTTTTGTGAGGTTTTCACAAAACTATCGGTTCATTTTGGCTCCGGATTGACTCTGGTTGCTCTTCGGTTGAACTTGTTTTGAGTGATTCCACGTCAGGATCTTGAGATTTGTACAGTCGGCATCTGGTATTGACCGTGGAATGACTCGTAATATATTTTCAGCTTAAAAACTCCTCCTTAGCCTGTATTCTCTCTAGACTCCAAAATACCCTGTAGATAAATATCGGAACTAACAAGCAAAAGTTAAATAGACAAAGAGTCTAATTTGGTGGGTTTAACTGTGTTTATGATTCATACAATTATGGTCCATCAGATTACCCCACACTTTTAGTTGTTCGTCCCGAATAATGCTATTAAAGGGCGGCACACACTATCTAAGTAAACTTTTAAAATATGAAAGTGAGACTGTGGGACTAGATTTATCCTAATTCATGCATTACTTACTTATTACCAAATTAAACCGTATAAATACTTAGAAGAAACTTGATACGTGTACCTTTGCGCCGAGATGCAAATTAAATCGGATGTTTCGGGAGATAGCCCTTTTCAGGCTCCTGGACTGCATTCTCGGGACTGACTCGCACTATATGGTTTCCTTGTAGCTTTCTCTAGCACGTGATTCGGTTCGGGTTTCACTGAGTTGAGCCTTTTTTGATTTCTTTTTGGCGAGGGACAGCTTTTATAGTGAATCGGCCTTTGGCCTTTGATTTGACTCTTTGAGTACTTCACTTTTATTCGGTTAAACTTTCACAACTTTGGCCTTTGGCCTTTGATTTGCTTCTTTGAGCTTTTGCCTTTTTGTGGCTTGCTAGTCCATTTTCTCAAGCCTTTTTTGGGAGGTCCAATCATCGCCCGCGAGCATATGGAAATACCTCCCCGCTCTCTCTCATCCTCGCCGTTTCGCGCGAGTCAAAATGAGGGTCGCTCATTTATTTTCCCGGCTACTTTGACTAGAGATAGGACGGTTTGATTCCCGTCCCGCCTTTTTTCTGCATAAACGTTGCATGACAGAGATGACTCTGACTTAACTGAAACCCGAAGTGCAGCCTCCACTGACTTCAAAAACCATATAGTTAGATTCCATCCTTCGAGTGCTTGACAAGCCTCTCTAGGGCAGTTTATATCAACTCCACATCCCCTGTTTATCTCAGCACAAAGGGACAAATGAGAAGTTACATTCTAAGTTTTTAAACAATTGAATTTTCACAAGGTAAATGCATGAATTTAGGTCTATCTTTTTCACATTCTCAAGTTCATATTTTCAAAAAGATAATATTAAGGGAAAAGGAAAAGAAAAAGCATGTTATGTACATAGGCGGTTCTCACCCCACACTTTTGAACGAAGGCATTCTTTTACGAAATGACTTAGTTCAAAATCCATGCAAGCAGTTATTTATGAGAAGGAAATGACATTTAAGGAAAAGGGAAGAACAGAACTCCCTTTATTGTGTCAAATGACATGGCTCGAGGCTGGATAATCGAGGGAGTTCGGCTGGGGCCTTGAACTCTTGACATAGGCCTGGCTGGCTTGATGTTGCACCCAAAACCGATTCCTAAATAGTTATTTCATTCTATGCACCAAGTGGGTGAGAGCGACTTATGGAAAAAACTAAATGACAGAAAATAAATGACTGAAAGTAAGATAGGTGTCGAGTTACCTCCCGACCAGTGCCTTTGTTGAACGTGTCTTTTGTCCATGTATGGGTTGTTGGAATTTCAAAAAAGTCAAACCAAAGAAGTTACATAAACACCTTTTGTTAAAGGGGATTAACCCACAGTATACAGTGTGGTATTTGCATGGGGAGGGTGAACAACAAAACTTTGAGCCTCCACCCGTAGACAGTTTGCCGGAGGATAATGACGATTGGGAAGAGGATAATCTAATTGAGATGGTTAACAATGTCGCTAATGACTTTGTTGATACACCACATATTTTGGAGTCGTTGAGGAATGACTCCGAATTACCATTGTATGAAGAGTGTTCCAAATATACAAGGCTATCGGCAACGTTGAAGTTGTTCAATCTCAAAGCAAAAAATGGATGGAGCAACAAGAGTTTTACCGAATTATTGGCGCTGGTGAAAGACATGCTTCCTGAGGGGAACACCCTACCTAACCGTACTTACGAGGCTAAGAAGGTTATGTGTCCCATGGGCCTCGAGTATGAGAAAATACATACATGTCCCAATGATTGTATCTTGTATCGAAATGCCTACAGTGAATTGAAAGAATGTCCAGTGTGCAAGGCTTCTCGCTACAAGTTAAACAAAGAACCAAAAGGTAAATCTAAAGGCACTCCTTCGAAAGTACTATGGTATCTCCCACCGATCCCTAGGTTTCACAGATTATTTGCCGACACGGAAGATTCCAATAATATGCGTTGGCATGCTGAGAAACGTGTTACTGATACGAAAATGCGTCATCCTGCTGATTCACTGCAATGGGCTAAAGTAGACAATACATTCCCAGAGTTTGGAGCAGAGTCTAGAAATTTATGGCTTGGCCTTTCTACTGATGGGGTGAATCCACATGGGAATCTCAGTAGTCAGCATAGTACATGGCCTGTGATTTTGATTATCTACAACCTACCTCCCAAGTTAACCATGAAGCGAAGATATATGATGCTTTCTTTGTTAATATCGGGTCCTCAGCAACCTGGAAATGATATTGATGTATACTTGGCTCCTCTAATAGATGATTTAAAGCTTTTATGGGACGAAGGAGTACGCACATATGACGCATCGAGGGAAGAATATTTCAATATGCGTGCTATGTTGATGTGTACGATCAATGACTTCCCAGCTTATGGCAACTTGTCCGGATATAGTATTAAAGGGTACAAAGCTTGTCCTGTATGCGGGGAAGGGACACATGCACGCCATTTAAGCAATTGTCGAAAAATGGTTATATGGGACATCGACGTTTCTTACCGAGACATCATCCTTACAGGCGAAAGAAAGCTGCCTTCAATGGTGAGACTGAGCACGGAATAGAACCACAACCGGCTTCTGGCGATGAAATACTTCAAAAAATACAAAATATTACAAATCGATTTGGGAAATCATATTCGCGAAGCGAAAGTGCTCCATGGAAGAAGCGGTCGATTTTTTTTGATCTCTCTTATTGGCATTCTCTTGACATCAGACACTGTATTGATGTGATGCATGTTGAAAAGAATATATGTGAAAGTCTGCTTGATACTTTATTAAACATTCCTGGAAAGACAAAAGATGGAATTAAAGCAAGACTTGATATGCTGGAGATGAATATTCGTACCAAATTAGCACCTGAATCTCGAGGGCAGCGTACATATTTACCGCCGTCGTGCACCACACTCTCTAAGAGTGAGAAAACTAGTTTGTGCGGATGTCTGAAGGGAGTTAAAGTTCCATATGGGTTCTCTTCAAATATTGCCAGCTTGGTTTCAATGAAAGATCTGTGGTTGAATGGCTTAAAATCTCATGACTGTCATACATTGATGCAACAACTCCTGCCTATTGCAATCAGAGGTATAATGTCTCCCGAAGTCAGAATCCCTATACAAAGACTTTGCGTCATTTTTAGCTCTTTATGTGCTAAGGTTATTGATATATCGGAGCTTGATGGACTTCAAGAGCAGATAGTTGTTACACTTTGCCAACTAGAGATGTTTTTCCCTCAGAGCTTTTTCGATATAATGGTGCATCTTACTATTCATTTGGTTTGTGAGGTTCGAATTCTTGGACCAGTTCATATGAGATGGATGTATCCTTTTGAGAGGTATATGAAGGTTCTTAAGAGCTATGTGAGGAATAGACAAAGTCCCGAAGGATGTATAGTGCAAGGATATATAGCTGAAGAGGCTGTTGAATTTTGCACTAACTTTCTGGGAAATACAACTGCGGTTTGGGTTCTAAGGCCACGTCATTTTGATCGATTCTTGGGAAAAGGCACAAGTGGTCATCAAATGATGCCTAAGTCATTTGATGAGTTAACGAAAGCTCATTTCTATGTACTGCAACATATACCTGAAATAACACCTTTATCGAGGATCACATGAATATACTGAGGAGTACATACCGAGGAAAATCTGAGCAGTGGTTGCAAAAAGAACACAGTCGATCATTTTGTGAATGGCTAAGGAGTAATATCCTTTTAAATAATCAGAACAACTCGGAAGAAGAATCTGATGACGTGGTGAAGTGGCTTATGGCAAGCCCAAGACCTATTGTACAAACGTGGAAAGCTTATGATATTAACGAATTTTGTTTTCAAACAAAAGATCAAGATGAGCACACCGTTGTGCAAAACAGTGGTGTCACACTTGTTGCCGAAACCACTCATGTTTCTAGCGCAAGAGATCGGAATCCCATATCTGTGCCTGTGAATTACTTTGGGATTATCCAAGAAATGTGGGAGTTGGATTACGTAAACTTTCGAGTACCCGTTTTTAAATGTAAATGGGTTAACAATTCGGTGGTTCATATCGATGAATTTGGAATGACATTTGTCGATTTTCGAAGAGAGGGATCTAAGGATGAGCCATTCATTATGGCCGAACAAGCAAGACAAGTGTTTTACGTCAAAGACCCTTCGAACAATAATCAGTATGTTGTGATAAATGGAAAACAACAGTTAATAATCAGTGGTACATCTGAAGAGATGAATGTTGATTGCCTACCCGTTTGTACGACAGTTCCAGTAGACAACGACGACAGCCAAGTTGATGATGAAATACAGTTGCGAGAAGATCACGGCGAAGGAATTTGGATTGATAAAGAAACTTAATTTGTGCGTATAAATCTCTACTTATTTATAAAGAAACTAAATTTGTGCGTATAAATCTATACTTAATTTGTGCATTTAATATGGATTGATATAGAAACCTAATTTGTGTGTATGTTGTATATGCTACTTATTTCGTTATCACACGTCATTTTATTTGTTTCATTATCGTCTTCATTTTTGTATTCATATATTTAATGTGTTTAATCTGACATTTAATGTGACTCTTTTACAGAATTATGGCTAGCAGTAGCAGCAGCGGTGAGGATGATTTGTCTCTGCCCGCACACCGAGCCACAAGAAAGGCCATGTATACATGGCGAAGTTGATTAAGCAACACACAAAGGCTGGTACCAAGCTTACGGTCAACTTCGCTAGTAAGGGGAATCCCAAAGAACAGAATGGAACCAATTGGAGGAGCTTTTTATGTACGGTGGCTCGTTCTCGAATTTCTATCACCTATAACGATTGGAGGAAAGTTCCTGACCATTATAAGCTCACTTTGTGGAGAGATGCAACTGTAAGTTTTTCTTTAATTAACACTTATATTTGTCAGCGAAGTTGATTTTTATTATTAATTATAACTTGTTATATGTCTCTTTAGGTAATTTTTGATGGATGCGAGCCGCATAAAAAGCATGGGATGAAAGTCGCTGGTAGCATATGGAAGAATTTCAAGTCAAGACTGGCAAAAGAGTACATCCACGGTGCCAAGGCAAACGAAGATCCTATGGGTGAGTATAAGTATCTTGACAAAGATACCTGGAGAATATTTAAGGAGCAGAGGCTCTCTGAAAATGCTATGAAGTTAAGAGACACTAACAAAGAGCTTGTGAAGAAGAATGTGTATGCACACATACTTGGTCGAGGAGGCTACAGACAACTTGAAGAAATATTGACAACTGAGAAGATAGCCGAGTTATTTGCGCAAAGCGCAATTGAAGAGGTGCATTCTTCTGTCACTATAGATAGACATGAGCTGTGGAAGAGGGGACGAAAGAAGAAAAATGACGAGTACGTCACCGAAGCATCTCAGCGAGTGGCAACAAAAATCGTAAGTTATTTTTTATGTACATTTCAATAGTTAATATGATACACTAAATTTTGGTATTTAATGATTGTTTTATATAGGATGAGTTAGTGGAGAGATCCTCTCAAGGACAGTTCTCGTCTCGTAATCGACGACATGACATACTGACTGAGGCGATTGGGACACCGGAGCCCAAAGGACGCACCCGAGGAGTCGGGTCACACATTCCGTGGAGGGTCGGGTTACCAATCTCCACCTCCTCGGGTGGCATGCCCAGTTCAAGTAATATTATTCGAAGAGATGCGTCCGATCACTGCAGCCTTCACTGTCCCATTGATTCAGACCCGTGGAATGACATACCAGAGGTACATTTACAATTATTAAATGTATTATTTATGTTGGTTAAATGTATGTAATACTTTTTGTGTTTGTTTACAAATTATTACTTCTACTAACAGGGTGGCCTGAAGAGCCTATTATATATCGAGGGGCAACTTGAAGGTGACAAACATCTTGTGGCTATCGGTCGAAGCATACATGGCCGATTTGTTAACTTTCGAGCAATACCCGAAGATACCGTGAAGGTGAAGGTCGATAAATTACTTTTACGAGGTCGAGGTGCAGTATTGCCAACAGCCCATCCAAAGCACTCGACTGTTCAAGAAGCAGTTAACCATCACGTGGCTTGGCCGAAAGACTTGGTCGTTGTCGATAAAAGGGTGAGATCATCGAAGATTATAATTTCATTTGCTTCATTGTGTTACACTACAAATAAAATAAGATATTTAAGCTTTACGGAAATTTAACATGCAGGCATATGACATACACTTCTACGAGTCTTTGCCACTCACTGGCGATGATTTCGTAGATGAAATGTCTGTGGACTGTAGACTTCTACGTGAGGTGTGGAAGACTTAGGGTAGAGCATCGGTTCAGGTAACTGCCAAAGCTGAGGTTTTCGGTGATGACTACGATATCTACGTGTTTGACGAGGAAGTCACGGACCTATTAAAGTTTCAAGCGTTGGGGAACGCAGCAGCTGAGTTATATATATGATAATATTTATATCTTTAAAATGATTTTTTTTTGTAATTAGTCTAACTAACACAAGTGTTTACTTTGTAGTCGTTTACACGATCAGATGCTTCATTGGGATATCAAGTTTGGTTTTTTTATTCCGTCATTAATGACCCCAACCAAAGAGAAAAACGATAGATTGGCGACGTTCGTGGGAAGATTGAATATGCCAGACAAAGACCAACGTTTTTGCTACTTTCTCCCTTATGTTGATCACATTGAGTGAGTTCATCACTTACTTTATAAGTTGTTCACTTCTATTCTAAACACATTTGTTTTTAAGTTAGTGGGTTTTTTAGGTGGCATTGGATGTTATGCGTCATTTTTCCGAGACAAGTGCAAAAACAATTTATAATTTCCTTGTCCTGAACTGTGGGTTAGCACAATGGCAAGCAAGGGTCGAACCCAAGGGAGCTAGATAGCTACTACTTTGTTCTGTAATGGAGAAAAACAAGAAACTAGAATGAGAGTAACGGTTAGTGAAATAATCAAAAATTGCTAGGTTGTAAATATCAGAGAGAAGTATTCAGATTAGGGTTTGATTGTGACTTGTTTTATCATAGACTTCTAAATATTCAATTCGTGTTTTACGTGTGGTTGTCCCGACAAAGGTGATTTCCCAAGTAACCCGACAAAGGTGTTACGCCACGACCTAATTCCCCTAGGTTTAATTAACCCGACAAAGGTGTTAATTGCCCTAGTCGTACTATCTATCTAAACGACAAAGTATTAGATAGATGATTAATGTAGAAATATGCGCAACTAGATTTCACGACAAAGTATACGTCCAGTCTAACAATATTTCATGGAATTCATGTACGAGAATTAGTAAAACATAGAATATAGCATTAAAGATCCAAGTCTCAAAAACATAGTCACAATATATTAACCCTAACCCGAATAGAAGGTTTAGTTACACATGATCATAATGAAACAATGCAAATAATAAAAGGGGATGAAATACTTCACAAAACCGAGGCAAGCAAGGGCTGGCCGTGTAGGGCTGATGGGCGGCCGTGCAAGGCTGAGAAGCGGCGGAATTGTGGCTGAGCAAGGAGGCACGGCTGGATTGTGAGGAGAGTAGCACACGGCTGAATTGTAGAATGAGGGATGATGAGATGATTGTGGACTCCTCCTTATATAGGGTTTGAGAAACCCTTTGATCTTCTTGGAAACCCTTTGATCTTCTTGGAACCTTCCGAAACCCTAGCATATGAATGTTGCCCTAATATCACAATGTAGAATGGGCCGGCTGCTGGATTTAGGGCTTGGACTTTCTTTTTCCGAAGTTACTGTTTCACGGCCCCGAAATCACTATTCACGCCGGAATTACTATTCACGCCGGAGTACTGTTCACGACCCTCCTTTGGCTCCGTTCTTCCACTGCAATGTTTCTGGCATGAAAATGTCGTCTTTTAAGCGTGTTTCCTCCTAGAGCTTCCAAATCACCTGAAATACGAAACAACACTAAAAAGTAACTGTTCGCATAATAAAGTGAATGAAATGGTGGGAATTAACGACTCGATGAGTCGTATAAATACGGCTCATCAACAACATAAGGTTCTTTGGCTTGATTCATCTACAGAAGAGAAGGATATACGCGCTGATGCAAAAGAGTTGGTGGACATGTAAGTTTGGAAATTACTTTTATCTTATAACTTGTATTGAAAGTCACTAATAATTATATTATTGTGTTTGTTTTAGGAGATTAGATCGATACTACCAAGGATGTGTACCGAGGAGTACACGTAAAGTAGAGTGGAAGAAAGTTTTAGTATTCACAAATGTCTGGACATTTTTATTAAATATTTTTTTTCATTTATAAAGTATGTTAACTGTGATTATTGGTATCGTGCAGTGTCCAAGACAACCACCTAGCTTTTTTTGTGGTTATTATGTCCTTCATTATATTAAGGACATTATCGCATTTGTACGTGCTAATAATGGTGCGGGGGTTGAAGACATTAACCAAGTGAGTTTTTTAGAGATATATATACATATGTTATTATCATTTAACTGTGTATTTGTTGATTGTTGATTTAGTTCTCTTGTTTTCACTCTTTAATTGTTGATTTAGCTTTATAGACGTTAGTCGTTAATTAAGCTTTTTAAGGCTTAATCGTTTTCACTCTTTAATTGTTGACTTAGTTCTCTTGTTTTTTTTATAGTACTATTTTCCTAATGGAGTAGAGTCATACGACGTCGACAAGATTCATGGAGTTCGGGATGAAATCGCCAACTACCTACGTGAATATGTGACCACTCATCCTACACTACTATAGGACATTAACTTAGAAAACATTTGTTATATGATGTTTTGTGGCGTATTTGTGCTAAAGAGACAAATATATGTGTATGAATGATATTGTATGTTGCAAATTCAGTGAAACGATGTTTAGCATGTAAGTTGTATTGTATTTGAAAGTTGGAACAGCAGGTTCATTATTGATGTTGGAAACCGTTGCATAAGATCTGAACATTATGCATCGGTTTAAGGAAAAACCGATGCATAATGTTCAGACATTATGCAACGGTTTTTTATGAACCGATGCATAATGTTTGGACATTATGCAACGCTTTATTATGCATCGGAACCAAAACCGATGCATAATATCAAAAAAAACCGATGCATAAAGACCAGTTTGTAGTAGTGATATTTAGAAACATCTTTTCAATCTAAACAGAATAGAATCAAGAATTCTTTAATTCGGATTCCATAAACATAAATACAGAGTTTTCAAGTTCAGTCGATCGATTACCATAACCATGGTTGTTAAAATCGCGTTTTAAAACGCAAACTCGTCCGATTTCACGATTATAGGTGTAAGATTCGTGTAAAATCGCAGGTGGAATCGAAATTGCGTGAAATCGGATGTTTAAATGATTTTACACGATTTCTAACTATTAAAAATCGTTAAAATCGTTATATAATCTTACAATTTTAGGGTTTAGGCCCATTAGTCTTTCACGCCGATCTTCTGGCGGCCAAAGCGCGACCCGTATTGGGGTTGTTGGAGGTGTTGTACTGTGATAGGGAAAATGGGTATTGTGGGTTTGGGTGAAGATGATGATGAATAGTAGAAGAGAGAGAGACGAATTTGAAAGACAGGAAGAGAGAGATTGGGAGAGAGATTGGAAATTTAGGAGAGAGTAAAGGTAGTTTCAGATTTAATTCACTGAGACAGGAGAGATGTTTCAGCTTTTGTTATGTTTTTATTTATTTATTGTGTACGAATATACTTGAGGCATATTTTATGTAGAATTTCAGTAGTAAAAAATGTAAGTAATTATACAATATAAAACTAAATGCAAAACTACCTGTACTACATTCATACATTACATTTTGATAATGTATTGTTTTTATATAACTACATTCATATTAGGCTCTGTTTTTGCAACTGCTGCAATTTGCTTGTTTTGACTATTCATATAAAAATTGAATACCTTAATTCCAAATTTTATTTTTTGCAGTTTTGGAATTTGTTAAAGTAGGAATGATAAATTTTTTTACGAAAGTTCCTTTCCACATCACAATCACAAGCTAATTTGATTAGTTATACCTATATAATTAAATTGCAAATAAAATTTCTAATTTAGTTATATTTATAGTGTTATAAAAGTATATTTACATGTCATTTATATAATATTTAATATTATTTTAATATACAGTAAACTCGGAGTAAACTCCGCGAGTTTACGAGTCGATTTTACGATTCGATTCTACCTTGGCAAAACGAGTCAAGGTAAAAACTCGATTCTGACAACCTTGACCATAACGCCAGATTTCTGCAGAATTTTCAGATTACAGAACATACTTCTAAATTCGTTATCTTGTTATCCTGAAAGAATCTGATTATATATCCTATGCCGTTAGAAAGATTACTTCGTCTAGAATATGAGAAAAATATGAGACATCCAATTCAGATATAAGAATTAGCGAAAATATTCTTTAAAGTCTGTCAGCAGTGCTGTCAAAATCCATACTTGCAGATTCAGATTCTAAACTTTAAAAATTCATAACTAATTCTTCAGATTGAACTAGATTTCGTATTTTATATCGTATGAAAGATCTTTTCGAGTAGAATGATGTGAAATCAAGAAAAGACCCATTCGGAGTACTAAATTCTGAAGTACGGTAGTCCCCATTTTAGTCGACGTTGCTGAATTTAATCAGAAATTTATTTCATAGAGGCTTGGCGTACCTTTTTATCACACGTCGGAGTTTTCTGCTTCGGTGATCCTTCAACGCTGATTTCTACTGATTCAAATGTCCTTGAAAATTTGAATTCTTTTGATTAGGGTTACCTCCTTCTTCTCGCTCTCTTGTTTCTATAAGAGGCTAATTAAGGTTTCGCGGAAGGAAATCCAATATAAATAACATAGCTTATTTGTTAATTCAGGCTAAAACCCTAATTTCTAACTTAATTAAAGAATACGGACTAAGCCCAAAATTAATTCCTATTTATTTACTTATTATTATTATCATTATTACAATTTGAATATATAACAAATTTACGACTGTTACAATTGTGGAAAGAAAAAGTATCACGATGAGGTTTGAACACAAGACCTTGCACATTGTAAGACAAGTGCTCAACCAACTCATCCACCACCTTGTTGGCATAATAATCAGCTTCAATAGTGTCGTTTTTATGGAGGATAACAATATAGCAAACTATAGGAGGCATTATAAGGCCATCCTTAGCAATGATCTTTTAAAAAGATCATCATATCTTTTTTCCCTATTAAGATTGTCCTACAATCTTTTATGAAATGTCTTCCTTAATAATGATCAAGTAAAAAAGATCATCACACACTTTTTCTAATTTTAATATTCTAAATATAATAATAATTTGAGTTACACGTGTCTTAGAGGTCCTTGGTGGAGGTCACTCTAGATAACAGTTTTTTTTCTTCCTCTGTTGAAGGGTTCAGCATTTGGAAAGCAACAAAAAACGCTGGAGGGAACAGCAAAACCACTTCAGAGATCCAATCTGCTAAGAGTCTGTTATGAATTCACAACCCTTCGACTTTAGTGATTGCAAAGAGTTTTCAGCCACCTAAACAGCCTTCTGTCGAAGCACACGATGTGCCCACTGGCCCAGCCACGAGCTTCATAAACTTCAAGTTCGACCTAGTACCCATATTGCAAGCTATGGATGGACCCTTCACATCTTAGCTAAACTCGTGTATCCACAGCTTCCTCAGGCATGTTTAGGGTCTATCTGGTTGTACATTCTGTACAAAAAAGACCAGTGTCAGACAGCACGCGGACAACAAAGCTTAGTCATTTTGATGTACAACATCTACTATTTAGCAAGATAACAAGGTCCTTGGTGGAGGTCACTCAACAGACTTAGCACTCAATTGTTGGAATATAATAATAATTTGAGTTACACGTGTCTTTCTCCCCATGATCCATGAGGATTGTCATTTGAATCATGGGATGAAACTTTTCCACAATTTACTATGACACAATCTTATTTTTTTTAGCTATTAAGGGTAAAAAATAAAAGATTGGAGCTATAATCTTTTTATATGTGTTCTATTAAGGATGCCCTAAGTTCTCAGTGATTTCATAAAATTATTGCTGATCAAAATTCATACATAAGAACTTGTCACTATACGTTACATTATCAGATTGCACGCGCCGGAAAGTCTGAAATTCACTCACTTAGCCAGTTCTGTGGCCAGAGAGCTGGCCAAACTGGCAATGGTCGTGGGCGACACGCCCCTAGACCCTCCCAGGTACCACTTCTTGATCTCCTCGACAACATTGGCATTCTCAATGATAAACTTAGACTCCTCTTTGCCCTCAAGTGTCAGCACAACCTACATTTCATCAAAAAAGTCAATGCATAGACAATGTTGTTCAATCTAGAGTCGATCAATCTCAGTAGGTAGCCGACAAATTCTAGCACTGTACCTCAGCAGTGGGAGAAGAGGCTGGGAAGCTGTAGGTGATGACAGAGTCTTTCTTGAAATAATGAGCTTGAAAAAACTCAACGAGCTTCTCTAAGGCAGCCTCTTCCTCGTCCTCATACTTGTCGTCATAGGCCAATCGGTCCCTCACCGTGCTTTCAAGCTGGACTCCATACTGTGAGCCCTTTATCTCCTTGATCACCACAACCCTGAGAAGCTTGTCTACTGGAGCTGCAGGCAAACAAACATCACAAAACTCATCAGGTCACACCAACCAGAACAAGACCTGATGCCAATTATGCCGTCCCTCCGTCCCCTCGGCAAAGCTTCTCTCCTTGTTCCATTTTGGCTTTAAAAAAAAGTTTTACCCCTCATGGTTGACCCAATAGTATGCAAACAGGACAACCAGGTGCAACCACTCCATGAAAAAGGCGGGAATTGAACCCGAGATCTTGCCAAAGTCAATTGCACGCCCACTCACTCGGCCACCAAATATGTTGGTTCCATTTTGGCTTCTGAGTCATAGCTACTAACACAAAATTTGGTTTTAAGTTAGAATGACGATCGAGTTACCTGAGATGAGAGCAGCAAAGAAGTCATCGTCTTCGGCAAGATCAGCTGCGGACTTGCCCTTGTAGTTGTTTAGATGGGTTACAATTTCAGGGTCTAGATAAACCCCAATTGCGGTGAATTTGATTTGGAGAAAGTGGATTTCAATATCAGTGATTCCTAAAAGCCAATTATATATCATCAACGCTTCATTCAAGCTCAACAAAACCCAATAAAGACAAAAAAGAAAGGGCAAGGCTTCACTAACCATGTCCGAGAAGAGCTAGAGGCTTGCTGAGAGTGATCTCAGGTGGGAAAGGGATGTCATCTACCATAACCATTTCAGAATCCACTGCACAGATGAACAACAGATCATCAAAATACAACTCTGGCACATGCACAAGTATAATTTAAAGAGAAGTAAAAGAGGGAAGAGTTTGTTTACTGATAATCCGAAGTCAAGTAGGGTTCTTGAGGTTGTTGCAGAGAGTAGAGAAGAGCACAGATGAAGTGAGGAGATGAGTTTGCAAGGTAGTTAAGTCTATATATTTGGGTTTTGCTTTGAGGTAGCTACCCCTGATCACTGATGGATGCAAATCTACCAGTCTCGTGGCATTAAGTTGGTGTTTCGTGTCTCAGCTAACCAAGTTATCTATCCACCACATAAAGTACCTACCCATATTATGAGAAAAAAAATTCCTAAGTTGCTCATCTCAGCAACTTGTTTTCCTTTATACTCAATCTTCAAATTCATTTTCCAAAATACTTAATATTCCTAAGGCGCTATTGGGAACGGGGTTTTATACTTAAGCCGCTCTTACCAACAACATTTTAGATTGTGTGACATTTTATAGAAGCATAATATTACAACGCAGCCTAAGACGATGTTGATAAAGGCACCCTTACGCTTATGTGACAATATTATGCTAAAGTTGCTGACATTTTTACTTCATAAATAATGCTGAGTCAGCATTACTTAGAAAGTAAAAATGTCACATAGCCTAAAGCAAATGGTGGTAAGAGCAACGTAAATGTAAAACGACGTCTCCAACAGTGCCATAAGGAAAATGAGTATTTTTTATATGGGAAAATGATTATTTTTTGAAACAAGTTTAATGATTGAATATGTTAAGATCCGGTGCAAACTTGATTTTTGGTGCAAAATACAAAATTCGTCAAAAATGACCAATAATTCGTCGCCGAAAAACCAAAAGTACGACTTAGTTCGTTAATTTTCCATATTCATCACCGAGAAAATGCACAAAAATCAAGAATTCAATCCCATCCGTCCAAATTAATGGCCTGTGTTTGGTTTGTATTTATTACAAAAAAAATTGTTGTTTGCACCTGATTGTTTTCCTTCAATACAAAAAAAAACAGTTGGCAGTTTGGAAAATCTCTCCGTATTATGTCTCAGCTAAATACAACATCCTATTGTTTTCATATTTCATAATGGGAGCACGAATCATATAAGAAATAACAATTCTCATGAGAAATGAGAAATATTTGAAACACGACCCTCAATTTTTGGATTGCATCCATACGAGGGTTGTGAATCTCCAAGAACGGAAGAAAGTCGAATTGTATATAATTCGTTTCAAATCTTTTCATCATCGATGGTGCGTTTTTTTCACGATCAACATATAATTCGTAACAGTCTCAGACTGCATGCATTGCATATAATGCGTAGTTTTCAACATATAATTCGTAGCGGAATCATGCAATGCACATAATGCGTAATTTAAACATATAATTTGTGGCGAAGTCATGCACTGCATATAATGCGTAGTTTTCAACATATAATTTGTAGCAGACTCATGCATTGCTTATAATGCGTAGTTTTCAACATATAATTCGTAGCAGACTCATGTGCTGGTTAGATAAAGCTACGAATGTTGATTTAGTAATTACGAATTTGAACAGGTTTTACGATATTTAAATTACGGACTTGTTCTTTGTCACTGTTCGTTCCGAATTTTGATTTTCAAGTTACGAATTCGACTTATTAACAGTAACAAGTTCTTCGTCAATCGTTGTTGTCTCTCCAATGACTTTCGACCCAGCGAAGACCGAACTCTCGGCGCCACACCGTTGGCTCACCCACCAACTCCAAAACTACATTTTTCAGTGCGCAGATTGGAGTGAGCACGACCTCGTTCGCGTCGCGTGTGTCGGTTTTGAAGCTGAGGAAGAGCGCAGCGAGATTCACCGATCGATCAATGCTATTATGGATACGTTTCCAATACTCTGCGATGGAGTAGACTGAATTTTGGGTTTTTATTAGACTAAAATTCCAGATTATTAGTTTAATTAATATTTAATTTGACCCATTGATTAAATTAGATCAAGAATGAAAGGGATTTCTCATTTCTCATCTAAAAGGGATTTCTCACGGGAACCCAGATCTTCATAATAGTAAGATATTTATGATTTTAAAATTTGCATTGAGATATAAGAGTAAAGGTTACATGAGAAGTGACATATTTGGTGAGAAATGAGAATTGTTAATGATCATTAGATTATCATTAGATTATCAATCTAATGGCTGATAATCAACCCTGACTTATTCGCACAATCGCGTTTTAATTACGGTAAAGGGTAAATTAGTAATACCTAATCGTTAATCAATCGTTAATCGTGTTTTAATATTCCCGGCGTTCGGCTGAGTCGCCGTTCGTCGTTCGGAGGTGTCACAATGAGTCAAAATGCGTTTATTCGTAGCAATTACATACAATATTCGTAGTATATTATTCGTAGCTTTTCAAAGGATAATTCTTAGCATCTCAAGTAAGCCGCGCCCAAACAAGACATTCACACCGTGCTCAAAGAAGACATTAACAAGTTATTGTCTTCACTGGGCATGGATCACTTAATGTGAGCGTGGGGCGCGCGGCACCTTCATCTTCCCCATGGAAATCACATCGGACTAGTTCAGACGGCAGGGCAACGTCGGACGGGGTTGGCTGATCGATCGAGAGTGCCGGAGGTTGACGACGTCGACATTGATCGGCATCGCAACGTCGGACAAGGTTGCCGGAGGTCGACGGATTGGAGAAATCAAATTCGTATACTTCGGACTAAACTACCCCAAATTTGTATCAATCCACTAATTAATCGTGATTTGATTTGATTTGATTTGATTTGATTTAGATTTAATCTGATTCATTAATTAAATGAAATGAATGGATGAAATTAGTTCTCATTTCTCACCCAAAAAAACACTTCTCTCAAGATCTGGACTCTCAGATATAATATTGGCCAAGCCACATTGAATTTAGGGAATTAGTTTAGTCTCAATTAAATTATCAGTGTTATAAATGGTCTGCACATTTGAGAAAAACATGTCATGTGGGACCCACATGTGGGGCCCACACCAAAGAAAATGAAATGTATATTGAGTGAAATGCGGATGTGTGTTTAGTAAATTGTAGTATAAATAGAAGCTTCGGGTGAAGAAAATAAACACACCTTCACCTTCTACTTCTCTCTAACATTTCAATGCATTTGAGTTCTAACGAGTCCCAAAGTTTTCCATATTTTCCAAGGTAATTATAACACGTTATCAGCACGAGGCTCTAACCAACTGAGATACCGTAAGTTTCAAACAAAGATTCGATAAAAGGTTAAGTGTTTTCCTCACATGTCTCTCAAGCTTTCAATAAAATCCTTTGTTTTTAGTTCTTCATCTGTCATTCTTAGATATCATAAGGGGTTCACTGCCTCAAAGGGAGTTCTTAATTCCCTATTTCACAATTTTCTGATTGTGTTGATATCTGAGTTTTTCTGAATGAAAAACTAATATTACTACAGTTCTCAGTTCTATTCTGTAGTTTGTCTTTGGTGCGGATTACGCTTGAAACACAACGTGCGACAACCCAAATACATGCTGTCAGGATTGTATTGAATACGATTGTAGTCTTAAGAGGTTAAGAGATAGAAGTAGTTGCGACGATCCCTTAATGTATAATAACATATTATTATGATGTGCGGATACCCTCCCCATAGTAAAGTGTTGTGATCTGCAAAGTAACTATCTTTACTTTAAAGACTTCATTTTCTTTGAAATGTATAATTTATTTTATGCTTATTACTTGTTATTGTATAACATCATATTATTATACAATGGAGGCTCGGTCACCGTAAAATAATATGATGTGAATTACAATTATTTTACTACTTCATTCCTATGGTTAATAGCATTTATACTATACATGTCTATCCTCACATGGTAATTAATTGCATTACGTTTCTAATTAAATCTTAGCATGAATTAACCCATACACAACGGTAACATAGTGCCCAACGGTAACAAACTGTAACAAACGGCTATAAACGGCTAGTTTTTTCCCCCTATAAATATGTTTTCATTCAACTACACTAAATCACATTTTCTCTTCTACTTCACACTTCAAACATACTCAAAATTTCCAAAGCAATAAGATGTCTAGCTTACTATTTGTCTTTGTTGCAACAATTATTGTAGTACTCACTATTCTTGATTTCACCGGGGATCTAACACCGGATGAATTTTCTTATTGTTTAGAAATGCTTGTAATAATGTATGTGACGGAGCCCACCGCACTGTCGTTAAGGTGCGATGTTCTCTGTGCAAAAATAAATTTATATCTCCGATACTCGCGACTTAACTATTTTGGGTAGTCAGTGGTAAGTACGGGTCGAACCCAAGGGAATTAGTGGATTAATTGTTCTTTCAAAAGGGGGGATTGAATAAAGCAGTTGGGGGGTAGGTTTTGGTTTTAGTACTGAAAAGTAAAGTGCTTGATGGACAAGTCTTGCAGAAAAGTAAGCAGTTGATAAGGTACTGAAAGTAAAGTAACAGTTGGTATTACAATTAAAGGAAAGTATTCGGTTTTAGGGGCCTTGTATCATAGTCTGTTTATCATTGACCTCTAATGATCATACTAAGTGTTCAAAAGTGTATCAAGGCCATTTCAAGCACTTGACTTGCCACACTGTCTAGCCCATTTCAAGGTCATAGAGCACTTGTTCTATTTAGACTAGCACCCCATTTCAAGGTATACTATCCTATGTGCATCCATTTGATCAATCATTTCCGATCAATCCAAATGGTGTTTTAAAGAGGTCGAACTCCTCAGATAAGCTTTGCCATTTCAAGCATCCACTTACCCGAGTATGTTCACGAACCCCACGGAAGAGTTTTGCCATTTCAAGCATCCACTCAACCTTGGAAGTTCTAACCTAATATGTGGCACATAGAACAAGTTTTGAACACAAAGAAGAATTTAAGAGAAGGGTCTAAAACATTTTATGATACAAGCACTCCCCTTCAACCGAATGAAGGGTTTAGCTACGAATATCCATGGAACAGGACATCATAGCTAAGTACTTGAAAAGGTAAAGGTTTTTGAAAGACAGTAAAGTAAAGTTTTCGAAAGTAAAGATAGGAAAGTAAAGTACTTTGAAAGACAGTAAAGTAAAGAAGAGAGTACTTACAAAAACCGTTGAGAGTGCTAAAGATCAAGCTTTGATTCCAAAGTAAAGCGATTACATGATTGTGCCCACAAAAGCTAGAGAGATAAGTGAATTGTGTTTGTGATTTTGGAATGTGATTGTGGGATGATATTACAAAGGGAAGGAGGAGCTCTATTTATAGGCTAAGGAGAGGGATGGATGTGGATGAGAAGCCAACACTTGGCAAGAAATGGGAGGAGGAGCAAAAGCCATCGGAGGTGAGTCATCCCTCCCAAAAGCCGCCGGCCACATGTCTCCTCCATGGCCAAAGCCGCCGGCCATGTGAGGAGGAAGAGAGGAGTAGCCGCCCCTCATGAGGTGGATGGGAGTGGTTGAGTGTGTTTTGTGATCTTTTCCAAAAGCCATCGGTCCTTTCAGCTCCGGTCTGACTCTGGTTGCCCTTCGGTTGGACTTGTTTTGAGTGATTCCACGTCAGGTTCTTGAAAGTCAGAATTTGTTTGTGACCTGGAATGACTCGTAATTCATTTTCAGCTTTAAAACTCCTCCTTAGCCTGTATTCTCCCTAGACTTCAAAATACCCTGTAGATAAATATCGGAACTAACAAGCAAACGTTAAATAGACAAAGAGTCTAATTTGGTGGGTTTAACTGTGTTTATGATTCATACAATTATGGTCCATCAGATCACACCACACTTTTAGTTGTTCGTCCCGAACAATGCTATTTAAGGGCGGAACACAATCTAAGTAAACTTTTAAATATGAAAGTGAGACAGTGGGACTAGATTTATCTTAATTCATGCATTACTTACTTATTACCAAACTAAACCGTGTAAATACTTAGAAAAAACTTGATACTTGTACCTTCGCGCCGAGATGCAAATTAATTCGGATGTTTCGGGAGATAGCCCTTTTCAGGCTCCTGGACTGCATTCTCGGGATCGACTCGCACTATATGGTTTCCTTGTAGCTTTCTCTAGCACATGATTCGGTTCGAGTTTCACTGAGTTGAGCACTTTGATTTCTTTTTGGCGAGGGACAGCTTCTGTAGTGAATCGGCCTTTGGCCTTTGATGTTGAATTGGAGTTTCTTCACTTTTGTTTCGGTTAAAACCTTCACAATTTTGGCCTTTGGCCTTTGATTATCTTCTTTGAGCTTTTGCTTCTTTGTGACTTGCTATTCCATTTTCTCAACCTTTCTTTGGAAGGTCCAATCATCGCCCGCAAGCATATGGAAATACCTCCCCGCTCTTTCTCATCCTCGCCGTTTCGCGCGGGTCAAGATGAGGGTCACTCATCTATTTTCCCGGCTACTAGGACTAGAGATAGGACGGTTTGATTCTCGTCCCGCCTCTTGCATAAACGCTGCACGACGGAGATGACTTCAATCTTCACTGAAACCCGAAGTGCAGCCTCCACTGACTTCGAAAACCATATAGTTAGATTCGATCCTTCGAGTGCTTGCCAAGCCTCTCTAGGGCATTTTCTATCAACTCCACATCCCCTGTATATTTCAGCATAAAGGGACAAATGAGAAGTTACATCCTAAGTTTTAAAACAGTTGAATTTTCACAAGGTAAATGCATGAATTTAGATCTATCTTTTTCACATTCTCAAGTTCATATTTTCAAAAAGATAATATTAAAGGAAAAGGAAAAGGAAAAGCATGTTAATTAACTATGTACAAAGGTGGTTCTCACCCCACACTTTTGAACGAAGGCCTGCCTTTCAGCAAGACTTAGTTCAAAAGTCATGCAAATATATACAAGAGAAGGAAATGACATTAAGGAAAAGAGAAGAACTGAACTCCCTTTTACTGTGTCGTGTCGTGGGACGTCATGGCTCAGAGCTGGATAATCGAGGGAGTTCGGCTGGGGCCTTGAACTCTCAGCGCAGGCCCGATAATTCTTGGAAGCTGCCTGACTGATCTGGTCTTGCTCCAAAAACCGATTCCTACATGTTAGACATTCCTTCTATACAAAAAGTGGGTGAGAGCGACTTACGGTAAGAGCTTAATGACAGAAAATAAAATTACTAAAAGTAAGATAGGTGTCGGGTTACCTCCCGACCAGTGCCTTTGTTTAACGTCGTTGGCTCGACGCATGGGGATCACAGGTTTGGATCCCATGGGCAGCTCAGGTCATAGTGTTCTGGAGTGCCTACTTTCATTTTTGCCTTGCCCTTTCCTGATTTCTTGTGAGATGATGTGCTTGGGTCCTGTTCCCATGGTTCTGGTGGTTTCTCCTTCCAACGTCTCTGAGAAGGCGAGGGACCTTTCACTACTAGCCTCCTGAATTGGGTTCTCTTATGTTTAGGGCTGCCTTGTCTAGTTGTGGCGCAAAAATGCTCCATCGAGAAGTCGTTATGCATAGGCCCTTTTCCCATCTTCCTTTTAGTCTCTTCATTGATCACATAGTTTTCTGTAATTTGCCTATTGATCAAGGGGAAAAGTTTGGAAGCTTGCATCTTAAGGCTTGGTTCTGTCTCATCATGTCCGTCTGTGAGGATCCGGTCTCGGATGGTCTCGGCTGCTTGGGTAATGATAGTCGGGTATGACTCGGGCAGCTCGCCAGTGGTATTCTGGACTTCTTCTTTTGCTTGCACGGTCTTGAGTTCCCATGAAGGTTTTTCCTCGTTGCTTCCGGTGCTTTCTGTATTTAATTCTTCTGATGGCTCGGGAGTTTCTTCTGATGGCTCAGGAGTTTCTTCTGATGGCTCGGGAGTTTCTTCTTTTTTCGTCTCTGGATCAGCCTCCACTATCTGTATTCCTCTATTAGCTCGGGGCATTGGTCTTCATTTTGTGGCCACGGCCATGTCGTCTATGAGGTTCCACATTTCTGTCAGGGATAAGTTCCCTGCTGATCCTCCCTATGCATTGTTAAGCCTTGTCTGCTCATCGACCCTCATCCCACAAAGAAATTTTTGAAGAAGAAACACCTCCGTGAATCCATTGTGCGGGCAGCGTGAGACGATGGTGTCATAGTATGTGTAGTATTCATCTAAAGTCTCATCCCGGGATTGCTGAAGGCAGATGATCTTCTCGCGGGTGTCATGTCGTAAGGATGGGGGGGAGAATTCATTCAGAAATTTAGCGCGAAGAATTTTGATGGATGCACAGTCGTTATGTGCAAACGTCAAGAATAAATTTATAGTCCGCTACTCGCGACTAGACTACTGGGTAGCAAGTGGTAAGTAGGGGTCGAACCCAAGGGAGTCAGTGTGGATTAATTGTTCTTTAATGAAGCTTATGCAGAAATTAAATGCAATTGGGGTTGGGTTTGAGTGTGATTTGAGAACTGAAAGTAAATTACAATAATTGATAATGGACTGTGAGGAAAGTATTCGGTTTTAGGGGCCTTGTATCATATTTGTTTATCATTGACCGCTAATGACCATACCAAGCATTCGAAATCGAGGCTATTCCTAGCACAAGACTTGCAACATCGTGTAGAACACTTGAAATGATCATGCTAAATGTTCAAAGATGAATCGAGGCTATTCCTAGCACAAGACTTGCAACATCATTTAAAACACTTGTTCTAAGCAAAACTAATTCCTCCTTTCGAAGTATCTTAGCCGTAAGTGCATCCATTTGGTCCCTTTGGTCCAGTTTCCAAATGATTTTTAAGATAAGCCGAACTCCTCGATAAGTTTTGCTTTGTTACGGCTTCCACTTATCGAGTATGTTCACGAATTCCCACGGAAGAGCTTATTGCTTGTCAGGCACTCAACCTTGAAAACTCTGACTTGAAATATGGCACATAGAACAAGTATCGAACATAAAGGTATACTAAGAGTAAAGTCTAAAACATTTATAATACAAGCACACACCCTTAAACCGAATAATTAATTTAGCTACTAATCATGGCAGTGGTTATCATAACTATGAACTTGGAAATAAACACGAGTTTATAAATACAATTTAAATAAATAAAAAGACTTACAACCGTTGAAGCGCCAAGGATCATGCTTTGATTCCAAAGTAATATTACATGATTGGTGCCCAAACTCTAGAGAGACTTTGTAGAGAGAGAAGCTCTCCATATTTTTGTGTGTATTACAAGTGAAGGGGAGGTTTGTATTTCTAGCCATGGGAGGAGGAGATGGGTGGTGGAGATGGAAGCACATGGCATCATCCAAGGAGGAGGAAGGAGGAGCCACCACATGGCAATCATCCATGGAGGAGGAGTGGAGAGCAAGTTTTGGAGATGTGTGGCTTGGATGGAAACACATGGAGGAGGAGGAGGAGGAGGAGCCGCCGGTCATGGTGGCCAAAAGCCGCCGGTGGTGGGTGGTGGAAAGGGGAGGAGCTCCTCCCTTGGCAACCTTCTCATCAAGTGGCCGGTCACTTTGCCCATATGTGAGTATTGTACAGTTTTGTGCAGTCTTTTCACAAAACTGTCAATGTGTTTCTTCCCCGGACTGTCTTGATTCCTCTCCTGATTCTTCTGATTAATTTGTTATGAGTGCTTCAACGTCAGGATCCTTGATATTTCTTCAGTCGGCATATGATCTTGACCTTGGATTGACTCGTAACTTCTTTTCTGCTTTAAAAGCTCCTCTTTAATGTGTATTCTCTCTAAGCTCTGAATTACCCAGCAAAAATATATCTGAACTAACAAGCAAAAGTTAAATAGACAAAATGTCTAAATAAGGGGGTTATACTGTGTTTATGATTCGTATAATTTTGGTCCATCAGTCCACGTAATATTTTGCACAACTAGGAGTTGATGTGTAATACCATACTGTCGCAAAGTTGGTTAAAGAGTGTTCAAAACATTTTATTGAAACTCTTCTAACGTTACATTTTCGGGTTTCATGTGACGACTTATATGGTGGAAATGTTGGCAGTGTATTACTGGGTCTTCTCCGGTGGTACCTCCAAACTGAGCCATCCATCCATACATGGTGGAAAGTGTGACGAATAAATGAAAGGGAAGGAAAAGAACAACTAATCTGAAGCTAATTCCCCGGCAACGGCGCCAATTTTGACGGAGCCCACCGCATTGTCGTTAAGGTGCGATGTTCTCTGTGCAAAAATAAATTTATATCTCCGATACTCGCGACTTAACTATTTTGGGTAGTCAGTGGTAAGTACGGGTCGAACCCAAGGGAATTAGTGGATTAATTGTTCTTTCGAAAGGGGGGATTGAATAAAGCAGTTGGGGGGTTGGTTTTTGTTTTAGTACAGAAAAGTAAAGTGCTTGATGGACAAGTCTTGCAGAAAAGTAAGCAGTTGATAAGGTACTGAAAGTAAAGTAACAGTTGGTATTACAATTAAAGGAAAGTATTTGGTTTTAGGGGCCTTGTATCATAGTCTGTTTATCATTGACCTCTAATGATCATACTAAGTGTTCAAAAGTGTATCAAGGCCATTTCAAGCACTTGACTTGCCACACTGTCTAGCCCATTTCAAGGTCATAGAGCACTTGTTCTATTTAGACTAGCACCCCATTTCAAGGTATACTAGCCTATGTGCATCCATTTGATCAATCATTTCCGATCAATCCAAATGGTGTTTTAAAGAGGTCGAACTCCTCAGATAAGCTTTGCCATTTCAAGCATCCACTTACCCGAGTATGTTCACGAACCCCACGGAAGAGTTTTGCCATTTCAAGCATCCACTCAACTTTGGAAGTTCTAACCTAATATGTGGCACATAGAACAAGTTTTGAACACAAAGAAGAATTTAAGAGAAGGGTCTAAAACATTTTATGATACAAGCACTCCCCTTCAACCGAATGAAGGGTTTAGCTACGAATATCCATGGAACAGGACAACATAGCTAAGTACTTGAAAAAGTAAAGGTTTTTGAAAGATAGTAAAGTAAAGTTTTCAAAAGTAAAGACAGGAAAGTAAAGTACTTTGAAAGACAGTAAAGTAAAGAAGAGAGTACTTACAAAAACCGTTGAGAGTGCTAAAGATCAAGCTTTGATTCCAAAGTAAAGCGATTACATGATTGTGCCCACAAAAGCTAGAGAGATAAGTGAATTGTGTTTGTGATTTTGGAATGTGATTGTGGGATGATATTACAAAGGGAAGGAGGAGCTCTATTTATAGGCTAAGGAGAGGGATGGATGTGGATGAGAAGCCAACACTTGGCAAGAAATGGGAGGAGGAGCAAAAGCCATCGGAGGTGAGTCATCCCTCCCAAAAGCCGCCGGCCACATGTCTCCTCCATGGCCAAAGCCGCCGGCCATGAGAGGAGGAAGAGAGGAGTAGCCGCCCCTCATGAGGTGGATGGGAGTGGTTGAGTGTGTTTTGTGATCTTTTCCAAAAGCCATCGGTCCTTTCAGCTCCGGTCTGACTTTGGTTGCCCTTCGGTTGGACTTGTTTTGAATGATTCCACGTCAGGTTCTTGTAAGTCAGAATTTGGTTGTGACCTGGAATGACTCGTAATTCATTTTCAGCTTTAAAACTCCTCCTTAGCCTGTATTCTCTCTAGACTTCAAAATACCCTGTAGATAAATATCGGAACTAACAAGCAAAAGTTAAATAGACAAAGAGTCTAATTTGGTGGGTTTAACTGTGTTTATGATTCATACAATTATGGTCCATCAGTATGACGTCTTCTTCTTTACAATGTTTGTAAAATTTTATGTTTTAAATTAATCTAATAAACTTTTTCTACTTTTAGTTACCACTATGTCAAACCTCGTAAAACTTGAATTCAGTCCACTCAACATCTCTGGAAAAAATTACATGCCTTGGACAATAGACATTGAGACACATTTGGACTCAATGGATCCTCATGAAACAATCATTGTGGGGAATACCTCATCGAAAGTGGATAAGGCTAAATCTTTGATTTTCCTTTGTCGTCATCTTGACGAGAATCTCAAGAATGAGTATCTCACTGTGAATGACCCGATTGATTTATTGAAAAATCTGAAAGACAGATTTGATCACCTAAGGGATGTAATGCTTCCCTTATATCGGGATAAATGGGCCGCTTTACGGTTCCAAGATTTTGCGAAAGTCAGTGAGTATAATTCTGAGATGATTAAAATAGTGAGCCATTTGAAATTCTGTGGAGATAAGGTAACCGATACTGAGACGATGAAAAAGACTCTGTCTACATTCCATGCATCAAATGTAACCTTGCAGCAGCAGTATCGTGTACGTGAATTTCAAAAATACCATGAGCTGATTGGTACTCTCCTAGTGGCAGAAAGAAACAATGAACTGCTGATAAAGAACCACCAATCTCGCCCAACGGGCTCCAGAATATTTTCTGAGGTACATTTTGCTAACTCTAATGAGAGTAGACCCATGAACTATTTTCAGGGTCAAGGGCAAGGCCGAGGTCGTGGACGAGGACGAGGTCGAGGTAGTAGTTTTTGCCAGGGGCGCAGTCGAGGTGGTTATTCCAATAATCCACCTCATAAGATCGCCAATTATCACCAAAGGAGACAGCAAAATGACTGGAACCATGAGAACTCCCACAAAAGGAGAGGTGGTCCAAGTTCATCAAAAAGCCCTGAGACCACTTGTTTTAGATGCGGTTGTAAAGGGCATTGGTTTAAAACCTGTCGAACCCCTGAACACTTATGCAAACTCTATCAAGAGTCCGTGAAGGGAAAAGGAAAGGAGGTCAACTATATTGACCAAACTCCTATAAAAGAGTTTACTCGACTTGGAGAATCTGATTTCAACAATGAACATGTTGATACAGTTGGGGATTTTACAAATGCAAATGAGATCAATTTTATTGAGAATGATCCCGTGAATGAGTACACTCATCTTGGGGAACATAATCCTAGTGAGGACTTCCTTGGTGATATAACTGGAAAAATGACTGGTGGGAACTGAAAGGGGAAGTTGTGTAAACCCATGGGAATGAAGCCAAACGGTTTGATGTCTTAATTTGATTTTCTTATGTTATATGTATGTTTTTCCTTTAAGCATAACTATGTTTTCTCATATGTAATAAAATATGTCTACCTTTTCATCTATCTTATCATTTTCTTGTTTACTTAAAGCTTTGAAATGGACAAAGCCAAAGTTAACCAAAGGATTAATATTGAAGAAATGTGCATACTTGATAGTGGAACAACGCACACAATCCTGAAGGATGAAAGGTTTTTCTTGATGATAAAACCAACACGAACCATTGTGAATACAATATCAGGTCCTATAGATCTGATTGAAGGAATTGGCAAGGCAAACTTTGTATTGCCAAATGGCACAAAGTTTACGATACATAATGCCTTATTTTCGCTAAAATCCAAACGAAACTTGTTGAGTTTCAATGATATTTACTCTCATGGATTCGAGACTCAGTCTATGACTGAAGGTAACATGAAATTCATGTTACTCACTATGTATAGATCTGAAAAAGAAATACATAGTTGAAAAACTACCAATGCTTCCCACTGGATTGCATTACACACATATAAATGTGATTGAGTCAAATGCGGTAGTTATGAAGTCTTCAATATTAACCATGTGGCATGACCGATTGGGTCATCCAGGTTCAAGTATGATGCGAAGAATTATTGAAAATACGCATGGACACCCATTGAAGGGTCATAAAATCCCTCAAGCAAAATATTTTTCCATGTAAAGCTTGTTCGCTTGGAAAGCTTATCATAAGGCCATCACCGGGAAAGGTTGAAACAGAATCACCTATGTTTCTTGAGCGTATTCAAGGTGATATTTGTGGGCCTATTCACCCACCATGTGGACCATTTCGATACTATATGGTATTGATAGATGCATCTAGCAAATGGTCACATGTATGTTTGTTATCAACTCGCAATATGGCATTCACTAAATTACTTGCCCAAATAATAAGATTGCGAGCTCAATTTCCTGATCATACAATCAAGAAAATTAGACTTGATAATGCCGGTGAATTCACATCCCAGACATTTGATGAATATTGTATGTCAGTTGGGATTGTGGTCGAGCATCCTGTTGCTCATGTCCACACACAAAATGGTTTGGCTGAATCATTGATCAAACACCTCCAACTTATTGCTAGGCCATTGATAATGAGAACAATGCTTCCTACCTCAGTATGGGGTCATGCAATATTACATGCCTCTGAATTAATTCGCATCAGACCAAGTGCATATCATAAAAGTTCTCCACTACAACTTGCATTTGGTCAAGAACCAAATATATCGCACTTAAGAATTTTTGGTTGTGCTATTTATGTGCCTATTGCACCTCCTCAAAGAACAAAGATGGGACCACAAAGAAGCCTTGGGATATTGAAAATCTATCCCCTGTTCAAGCTTGTGTTCAAGGTACAGTTGAGATAGTCCTTGAACTCCTTTCACAACAGTTCAGTCAATAGATCAAAAGTAGAGGGACGCACAGTTCGGCTACGCCTACTCTGGGGGGTTTCCCACACCCTAGAAGGGACAACAAATCTTTATTACGAGTTTAGAGCTTACACGTGGACTTACGCTTACACCTTGTAATTGCCTAGCCTCTAACACTGCGTCTCTCAGATTTGCAACCGAGGTTAACAAAAGTTTGCCTCGATCCCCTTCGTCCGAACCTCCGATTCGAACATCCTCAACCTTCTCTTGAAGCTCGGTCGCTTTTTCTCAAAAGCGTGTTGTCCTTTGTTGTGTGCGGCAGTTGGATCGCTTCCAGGCAGTCTGAGTTGTACTTGATTAGACTGCTCTTGCACCGATGAGTTTCCAGTGGGGAAACACAACCGGCCGTCGCTTTCTTCTTCTCCAATCGATAGGGTATACTCGTGTATGTTTGATATTGAAAGCGATGCTGATTATGGACGCCCTAGCATTGCATTTATATGCTCAGACGATATCCAAACCAGCTCAAGATAATCCCATCAAATATTTGGGAAATATTCCTAAATATTCGATGTATATGTTTCTCAAATCGGTTGGAAGAATATTCGAAGACTTCTTGTCCAAGTTTGCCACGCCGCATTCAATGTAGATATTCATTCGAATATCTGATGTCCGAATAAGTCGCTGGCCGACTTCAAATCGATGAGATCTTTGTTGTCGAAATCCTTCTGAGAAATATCCTTGCGTCTGTTCCACGCTGTACATGAGTGCCAGGATATGTTTGAACTCCCCCTGAACTCCTGCTCGAACTGTCTAACTCCATTTTGCCAAACACATGCCACTCAAGGGAACATCAATCTCCCCCTTGCCATTTTGGCAAAACCAACTCTACTAGATAACTAGATCTATCTATCTATCTAGACATTAGACAACCTTGAGATAACAAAAATTGTCTTCTCTCAAAATACTCCCCCTTTTTGCCACAAACTGGCAAGGGGTCCGATCTAAGTTCGAACAGCCAATCAAACAGTGGCAGAACAAGCACACAAAAAATACGAACGTTTTAATAATACTGAGTTCAGAGAGATAGTTTTTTCAGAGGACCTTCATGCAGACGACTCCTCATTTGAGTCCTCACCAGTAGATATGGCCCCAGACTCATCCTCGCATGGGTATCTGAGAGCACGAGCCAGCTTGTTGATCCGTCGGCGTTGCTCCTTGTCCGCTTCAATGATGACATTCAGGTCCTTGAGTAGCTTACTCCTCTCATCCCGGCCCATCCTGGCTCCCCCTCGACTCGACTCCGCAACATCTTTTCCTTTCTGGTTCCCCTCCTTAAGATCGTTCACGTGACGGCTGACAGATGCACGTCGTCAGAGCAAATGTACAAGTATTAATTTATAAGTCCGCTACTCGCGACTTCACTACTGGGTAGCAAGGCAAGTGGTAAGTAGGGGTCGAACCCAAGGGAATTAGGGGGATAAGCTATTCTTTGAGGGAATTGTACAGCGAGGGAGCGTGTTTTTAGGTTGATTGAGGTTTTAATGCTAACAACTAAGTGATTGGTTGGTTGGTTTTGGTTTTTAGTGTGGAAAAGTAAATGACATAAAAGTAAATACTGAAAATAAACGAGAAGACTTCCAGCGATTATTGCGTGATTGGCAAGTCTTGCAGAACGTCAGCAGTTGACATTGCAGTTTATACTAAGAAAGTAAATGCAGGTGGTGTTTAAATCTAAGGAAAGTATTCGGTCATAGGGGCCTTGTATCATAGTCATTTATCATTGACCGCTAATGATCATACTAAGTGTTCAAAGATGAATCGAGGCTATTTCTAGCACAAGACTTGCAACATCATTTAGAACACTTGTTCTATTTAGACTAATTCCTCCTTTCGAAGTATCTTATCCTTATGTGCATCCATTTGATCTTCAGTTACGATCAACCAAATGGTGTTTTAGATAAGTCGAACTCCTCATATTAGCTTTGCCCGCTAAAGCATCCACTTACCCGAGTATGTTCACGAACCCCACGGAAGAGCTTTGCCCGTTAAAGCATCCACTCAACCTTGGAAGTTCTAACCTAATATATGGCACATAGAACAAGTTTCGAACACAAAGATGCATTAAGAGTAGGGTCTAAAACTCTTTATGATACAAGTACACCCCTTCAACCGAATGAAGAGTTTAGCTACGAATATCCATAGAGGTGGATACCATAGCTAAGTACTCGAGGGTTTTTGAAAGACAGTAAGTAAAGGAGAATACTCAAGAACCAACAGGAGTATTCTCAAAAACTACTAGAATACTCAAGAACCAACAGGAGTATTATAGATTTTTCACAAAAGCTTACAAAAGTGCCCAAGATCTTAGAGAGATAAGTGAACTTGTGTTGTGTTGGGATGTATGATTACAAGTGAAGGAGGCTTGTATTTATAGCCAAGGAGGAGGGGAGGATGTGGTGAGGAGCAAAACACATGGCACTCATCCAATGGAGCATCACAAAGCCGCCGGTCCTTTTGGGAGGGGAAGAGAGGGGAGCCGCCCCCATGTGGAGGAAGGGGAGAGGTGGAGGGGAAATGTGAGAGGGGAGCCGCCAGTCATGTGGAGGAAGGAGGGAGTTTTGTGATTTTTGTGAGTTTTCACAAAGCCATCGGTCCATTTCAGCTCCGGACTGACTCTGGTTGCTCTTCGGTTGGACTTGTTTTGAGTGATTCCATGTCAGGATCATGAGATTTCTTCAGTCGGCATCTGGTCGTGACCTTGGAATGACTCGTAATATATTTTCCGCTTAAAAACTCCTCCTTAGCCTGTATTCTCTCTAGGCTCCAAAATACCCTGTAGATAAATATCGGAACTAACAAGCAAAAGTTAAATAGACAAACAGTCTAATTTGGTGGGTTTGACTGTGTTTATGATTCATATAATTATGGTCCATCAGATCACCCCACACTTTTAGTTGTTCGTCCCGAACAATGCTATTAAAGGGCGGCACACTATCTAAGTAAACTTTTAAAATATGAAAGTGAGACTGTGGGACTAGATCTATCCTAATTCATGCATTACTACTTATTACCAAATTAAACCGTGTAAATAAATAGAAGAAACTTGATACTTGTACCTCCGTGCCGAGATGCAAATTAATTCGGATGTTTCAGGAGATAGCCCTTTTTAGGCTCCTGGACTGCATTCTCGGGACCGTCTCGCACTATATGGTTTCCTTGTAGCTTTCTCTAGCACGTGATTCGGTTCGGGTTTCACTGAGTTCAGCCATTTTTATTTCTTTTTGGAGAGGGACAGCTTTTTTGTAGTGAATCGGCCTTTGGCCTTTGATTTGACTCTTTAAGTACTTCACTTTTGTTCGGTTAAAACCTTCACAACTTTGGCCTTTGGCCTTTGATTAGCTTCGTTGAGCTTTTGCCTTTTTGTGGCTTGCTAGTCCATTTTCTCAAGCCTTTTTGGGAGGTCCAATCATCGCCCGCGAGCATATGGAAATACCTCCCCGCTCTCTCTCATCCTTGCCATTTCGCGCGGGTCAAGATGAGGGTCGCTCATCTATTTTCCCGGCTACTAGGACTAGAGATAGGACGGTTTGATTCCCGTCCCGCCTTTTTTTTTGCATAAACGCTGCATGGCGGAGATGACTCCAATCTTCACTGAAACCCGAAGTGCAGCCTCCACTGACTTCGAAAACCATATAGTTAGATTCGATCCTTCGATTGCTTGCCAAGCCTCTCTAGGGCATTTTCTATCAACTCCACATCCCCTGTTTATCTCAGCACAAAGGGACAAATGAGAAGTTACATTCTAAGTTTTTAGACAGTTGAATTTTCACAAGGTAAATGCATGAATTTAGATCTATCTTTTTCACATTCTCAAGTTCATATTTTCAAAAAGATAATATTAAGAGAAAAGGAAAAAGAAAAACATATGTGCAACGGCAGTTCAAAAGCCATGCAAGCAGACATTTACGAGAAGGAAATGACTTTTAAGGAAGAGGGAAGAACATAACTCCCTTTAAAGTGTCGAGCGGACGACATGGCATGAGGCTGGATAATCGAGGGAGTTCGGATGGGGCCTTGAACTCTTGGCATAGGCCTGGCTGGCTTGATGTTGCACCCATAACCGATTCCTGAATAGTCATTTCATTCTATGGACCAAGTGGGTGAGAGCGACTTATTGGTTAAAAATAAATGACAGAAAATAAAAGTACTGAAAGTAAGATAGGTGTCGAGTTACCTCCCGACCAGTGCCTTTGTTTAACATCGTTAGCTCGACGATACCTCATTCTTGGTAAGATCCCATGGGTGGCTTAGGTCGTAGTGTTGTGGGGCTAAGTCGACTTCGCCGTGGTAATGTTTGACTCGCTGCCCATTTACCGTGAATCTGCTTCCATTGTTCATGCCTTCCAACTCAAGCATCCCATGGTTGAATACTTTAGTCTCGGTATAAGGACCGGTCCATCTTGATTTCAGTTTGCCTGGCATAAACTTCAACCGTGAGGAGAAGAGTAGTACTTGTTGTCCTTCCTCAAATGAGCGCCGGAGGATGAATTTGTCATGATATAATTTCGTCCGCGCCTTGTAGTCTGTTTGCCCTTCATAGGCCTCAAGTCGCAATTCTTCAAGTTCGCATAGCTTAAGCTTCCTATCTAGTCCGGCAGCTTTTAAATTTGGATTGCACTGCTTGAGCGCCCAATAGGCTTTGTGTTCTAATTCCACCGGAAGGTGGCATGCCTTCCCATAAACAAGCCAAAAGGGGGAGGTTCCAATTGGCGTCTTGTATGCCGTTCGATAAGCCCAAAGAGCTTCGTCTAGCCTCTGACTCCAATCTTTCCTACCCGGTTTCACCATCTTTTCTAGAATACCTTTGATTTCGCGGTTGGAGATCTCCGCTTGACCATTGGTTTGGGGATGATATGCCGTGGATGTTCGGTGGTGGACATGGTAGCGTTTCAAGGTGGCAGCCATCATGCGGTTGCAGAAATGCGTTCCTTGGTCGCTGATTATGGCCTTGGGTACCCCGTATCTACAAAACAGGTTAGTGCGCAAAAAATCTATGACAGTCTTTGCATCGTCGCACCTTGTGGCCTTAGCCTCTACCCATTTTGACACATAATCTACAGCAACTAAAATGTAAGTATACCCGCATGAAACTGGGAATGGTCCCATAAAATCAATGCCCCAAATGTCAAAAACATCGTTGACCATTATGGGTACTTGGGGCATCTCATTTCTGGCTGACACATTTCCTACTCTTTGACACCTATCACACTTTTGACACTTCTCATATGCATCTTTAAATATACTCGGCCAAAAGAAGCCGCTATCTAGGATTTTTCTAGCGGTTCTTCTAGGCCCGAAGTGTCCTCCACATGCAAACTCATGGCAAAAGCTAATAACTGAAGCTATTTCATTATCGGGGATGCATCTCCTAAGTATTTGATCTGCTCCTATTTTCCACAAATAAGGATCATCCCATAAGTAATGTTTAGCATCATGCCTAAATTTCATGCATTGTGCTTTAGTAAAAGGAGGAAATGTACCTCTTACAAGGTAGTTGACGATTGAGGCATACGCACCTTGGTTGAGACGGCGTATAGGTGCTCGTCTGGAAATGACTCGGTTATGTGCCCTTCTTCTTCCTCTCGGACAATCCTGCTTAGATGGTCTGCCACAGTATTCTCAATCCCCTTTTTGTCCCTTATCTCCACATCGAATTCTTGCAGTAGTAAGATCCACCAAATGAGCCTTGGCTTGGCCTCCTTTTTCTTCATTAGGTAACGGATGGCAGCATGGTCAGAATAAACTATCACTTTTGCTCCAAGCAAATAGGATCTAAATTTTTCCAGAGCGAATACTACTGCCAGGAGTTCCTTCTCGGTGGTGGAGTAGTTTCGTTGGGCATGATCTAGGGTTCGTGAGGCGTAGTAGATCACACCCGCTTTCTTGTCAATCTTTTGGCCGAGAACTGCTCCCACAGCAAAGTCCCTTGCGTCGCACATGATCTCAAATGGTTTTTTCCAATCCAGAGTTTGGATGGCGGGTGTGCTAGTGAGGGCCTTTTAGAGCTCATCAAAGGCTTCCTTGCATGTATTGGTGAATTCAAAAGGAACTTCTTTTTGGAGGAGAGTGGATAGAGGCAAAGCCTTTTTGGAGAAGTCCTTGATGAATCGTCGGTAGAATCCCGCATGCCCAAGGAAGGATTGGATGTCTCGGATAGTGGAGGGGTATGGTAGAGTCATGATCAGGTTTATTTTAGATTTATCCACCTCTATGCCTTCTTGTGAGACGACGTGCCCTAAGACTACTCCATGAGTTACCATGAAGTGGCATTTCTCATAATTGAGCACGAGGTTCATTGAGACACATCGTGCCAGAATCGTGCTCAAGTTATCTAGGCAAGCGTCGAATGTATTGCCATAGATGGTGAAGTCATCCATGAAGACTTCAATGAATTCCCCGATCATGTCTGAAAAGATGCTGGTTACTACCCTTTGAAAAGTTCCCGGGGCATTGCATAGGCCGAACGACATTCTTCTGAAGGCGAATGTACCGAATGGACAGGTGAATGTAGTCTTCTCTTGGTCCTCAGGTGCTATGGGGATCTGGTTGTATCCTGAGAACCCGTCCAAGAAGCAGAAATATGGCTTGCCTGCCAGTCGGTCTAGCATTTGATCGATGAATGGCAGGGGGAAATGGTCTTTCCTTGTGACGGCGTTTAATTTCTTGTAGTCGATGCACATTCTCCAGCCGTTCTTGATCCTTGTTGTTACCATTTTTCCTTCGGCATCTTCCTCGAATGTGATCCCACTTTTCTTTGGCACCACGTGGACAGGACTCACCCATTGACTATCTGATATGGGGTAGATAACGTCCGCATCAAGTAGCTTTTGTATTTCCTTTTGGACGATCTCCATCATGATTGGGTTGAGTCGTCGTTGAAGCTCTCTTGATGGCTTTTCTCCATCCTCAAGTAGAATATGGTGCATGCATACGGCCGGGCTGACTCCCCTCAAGTCAGCCAGAGTCCATCCAATAGCCAACTTGTGTTGCTTCAGAACTTTTATCAAACTTTGTTCCTGGCCTGCTTCCAAGCCACTCTTTATGATTACTGGGAGTGTGTCATTATCCCCAAGGAAGGCGTACTTCAGATGTCCAGGCAGGGGTTTCAATTCTATTTTGGGGGCTTGCATCACCGAGGGCAGAAAAGTATTTGATTTGAATAATTTTACCTCGTTGACTTCATATTCTGGTGTAAGAGGCTCCGAGATTGCCAAGTGGGCCACCGTTTCATGTAAGTCTTCGGTTAATTCGTATGAGCCTTCGGCTCCGTTGAGTATGGCTTCTAAGGGATCTGCTCTTAGTTCTGGTTAAATTTCTTGGACCAGGTCGTCCAAAGCATCGAGAGCGTGTACTTCCTCGAATTCCATAGGGTGCTTCATTGCTCGGAATATGTCAAAGCTGAAGACTTCTCCTTCTACTTCCATTGAGAGCATTCCACTTCCACAGTCTATCTTCATTTTTGATGTTTTGAGAAATGGACGGCCGAGAAGAATGGGTGCATGATCTGTAGGTCCGCCATTTTCCATCTTTAAGATGTAGAAGTCTGCTGGAAACACTAATTTGCCTACTTGAACCAGGACGTCTTCTATTTTGCCCTCGGGCTGTTTGCATGACCGATCTGCTAGTTGAATAGTGAGACCGGTGGGTTTGAGCGGCCCAATCTTAAGACATGAGTAGATAGAGAATGGAAGAACATTGATTGATGCTCCAAGGTCTAGCATGCAATTCTCGATCCTGATGTTGCCAATTGTGCATGGAATGGTGTAAGTTCCTGGATCTCCACATTTGGGGGGCACTTTTCGTTGTATGACGGCCGACATGTTTCTACTCATCAGCTCTTGATCGTATCTAGTACTCCTCCTCCGGTTGGTGCAAAGTTCTTTTAAAAATTTGGCATACCGAGGAATTTGCTTGATGGCTTCCAAAAGGGGGATGTTGATTTCGACCTCGCTGAACAACTCAAATACGTCCTCATCCATGACATGTTGTTTTTGCACGCGAGCCGGTACTGGAAATGGAAGTGTTGCGCTGATTTTAGGGGTTTCGGTTCTGGGCACCGGGCCAGGCCTGTGTTCCTTGGAGGTATTCTCTTCTTCTTCGGTTACGTCCCGCTCTTCCTCAAATATGTCGTTGTCTTTATCGGCCGCATCATCCTCTAGAGTTTCGAGAGATTCGGGCCTCATTTGCTCTTCTCCGGGCAACCTTGGGTCTTTGTCCTACTCTTGCTCCAAAGGTTTGCCGACAAGCGTTTTTCCACTCCTAAGAGTCAAGGCATTCACATCTTCCTGCATGATTTGAATGGTTTGTGAAAGGAGTCTGCCGGACTCATTAGCGAGTGCGGATACTGAGGCAGCGAGTTGAGAGATGTGATTCTTCAAGTCCTTTGTTTCGGCTTAGTTTTGATGCATGGTAGTATTCAACTGCTGCACAGTACATGACAATTGCATTAACATGTCCTCAAGTGACTTGTTTGGTCCCTCTTGTTGGTTGCTCGAGCTTGCTTGGTACTGTCCTGCTGACGGGGCGTCCTGGTTGTACTGTTGGTGGAGAGGTTGATAGAATGACTGGGCTAGTTGAGAGACAGCTGGTTGTGTTTCTTCTTGAGAATAACTTTTGTTGTTGTGTCCTTGGTATCCTCCTAATATATTTATTTCTGCCGGGTTCTCAACTAGTACTGTTGGACATGCGTCATTTTTGTGGTCCGTAGAACCACAAAATTCGCAAGGTTTTACTTGAACTGTCTGCTTTTATAATAATTGCATCATCATTTCCTTCATTTGTCTCATCTCCTCTGGCATGGAGTTTACTAATGTCTCGGCTTGTACTACGTTCTTTGTTCGGAAGAACTCATCTTGCTGAGTGGTCTCCTTTCTAAATCGGGCATTTTCAGCAACGTTGGTGATGAGATCCCTTATGCCACTTAATGATAGATTCATCATGGATCCTCCAGCTGAGGCAACCAGGAGAATTTTATCTAACTCAGTTAGTCCATTAATTAGGTACTCGACGATGAGCTTCTCGGGTAGTCCAAGAGTGCAGCAGCTTCTCTCCAGGTGGTTGAATTTCTCCAGGTAGTCGTACATGGTTTCATTAGGTCCCTGCCTTATGTCCTGCAGTTGCCTTCTTACTTGCATTGCTTTTGTCGCTAGGCAGTTTTTGTCTAGGAACTTCCTTTACATCTGAACGCATGTTCTGATGCTTCCAGAAGGCAATGAAAGGAACCAGTCGTTTGCCGAGTCAATGAGGGAAAAATAGAACGCCTTCAACTTGAAGTTGTCTATATTCACTCGATTGGGCTTTAGATTTTGGCAAATGCCATGTAAGCGTTGGAGATGAGTTGTCGCAGATTCTCCATTAGTTCCTGAGAACCTTGGCAAATTGTGGACCACGGACATGTCGACGGTAATGTTTTCTAGTTCAGGGCCCTGGCAAATGCACCACGGCTGCGTTTCGAATTTTGGGGCATTAAGTTCTCCCATAGTAGGTGCACGGTAGTTGACATCCCCATAGTAGTTATCGTAGACAGGTTCTTATCTTGGCATTTGTCGAGGTTGGGGGGGGTGGTGGATATCTAGGGGGTTGTACTGGACCAGCTGCATTTTGGTCCTCGGGTGGTTCTTGGTTACTTCTGATTGCCTCCCTATCACGAGCTCTTCCGTTTCTGATGAGTTGTTCCGGATCGTCCACAAATGGAAGTGGCACCTCATCATTTCGATCGTATAGGTTTATCTCTTCGTCATCCTGGTAGTCATGGTGGCTTCCTTCGCGAGACATGGTTGTTTCGAAGCGAGTATCGATTCAAAGAACTTATCCGTTTAATTAACTAATTCCCCGGCAACGGCGCCAATTTGATAGATGCTCGTCGTCAGAGCAAATGTACAAATATTAATTTATAAGTCTGCTACTCGCGACTTCACTACTGGGTAGCAAGTGGTAACTTACCACTGGTAAGTAGGGGTCCAACCCAAGGGAATTAGGGGGATAAGCTATTCTTTGAGGGAATTGTACAGCGAGGGAGCGTGTTTTTAGGTTGATTGAGGTTTTAATGCTAACAACTAAGTGATTGGTTGGTTGGTTTTGGTTTTTAGTGCGGAAAAGTAAATGACATAAAAGTAAATACTGAAAATAAACGAGAAGACTTACAGCGATTGTTGCGTGATCGGCAAGTCTTGCGGAACGTCAGCAGTTGACATTGCAGTTTATACTAAGAAAGTAAATGCAGGTGGTGTTTAAATCTAAGGAAAGTATTCGGTCTTAGGGGCCTTGTATCATAGTCGTTTATCATTGACCGCTAATGATCATACTAAGTGTTCAAAGATGAATCGAGGCTATTTCTAGCACAAGACTTGCAACATCATTTAGAACACTTGTTCTATTTAGACTAATTCCTCCTTTCGAAGTATCTTAGCCTTATGTGCATCCATTTGATCTTCAGTTACGATCAACCAAATGGTGTTTTAGATAAGTCGAACTCCTCAGATAAGCTTTGCCCGCTAAAGCATCCACTTACCCGAGTATGTTCACGAACCCCACGGAAGAGCTTTGCCCGTTAAAGCATCCACTCAACCTTGGAAGTTCTAACCTAATATATGGCACATAGAACAAGTTTCGAACACAAAGATGCATTAAGAGTAGGGTCTAAAACATTTTATGATACAAGTACACCCCTTCAACCGAATGAAGAGTTTAGCTACGAATATCCATAGAGGTGGATACCATAGCTAAGTACTCGAGGGTTTTTGAAAGACAGTAAGTAAAGGAGAATACTCAAGAACCAACATGAGTATTCTCAAAAACTACTAGAATACTCAAGAACCAACAGGAGTATTATAGATTTTTCACAAAAGCTTACAAAAGTGCCCAAGATCTTAGAGAGATACGTGAATTTGTGTTGTGTTGGGATGTATGGTTACAAGTGAAGGAGGCTTGTATTTATAGCCAAGGAGGAGGGGAGGATGTGGTGAGGAGCAAAACACATGGCACTCATCCAATGGAGCATCACAAAGCCGCCGGTCCTTTTGGGAGGGGAAGAGAGGGGAGCCGCCCCCCCATGTGGAGGAAGGGGAGAGGTGGAGGGGAAATGTGAGAGGGGAGCCGCCGGCCATGTGGATGAAGGAGGGAGTTTTGTGATTTTTGTGAGTTTTTACAAAGCCATCGGTCCATTTCACCTCCGGACTGACTCTGGTTGCTCTTCGGTTAGACTTGTTTTGAGTGATTCCATGTCAGGATCATGAGATTTCTTCAGTCGGCATCTGGTCGTGACCTTGGAATGACTCGTAATATATTTTCCTCTTATAAACTCCTCCTTAGCCTTTATTCTCTCTAGACTCCAAAATACCCTGTAGATAAATATCGGAACTAACAAGCAAAAGTTAAATAGACAAACAGTCTAATTTGGTGGGTTTAACTGTGTTTATGATTCATATAATTATGGTCCATCAACGGCCTTTATACAACTTGTGTTCAACGAGGAAATTGCTGGGTTCATTTGAGAGATGGTCAGTCGAGGCCTTCAAATCTGGAGCTTGATGGATGATCAACTCATATATGAGAGACGGGAAGCAAATCTGGTGAAGAGTTCTCTTCGAAGTAGCATGATCAGCGATCTGTTTGAACATCACTATGCCCAGGTTGAACTTCAGCTTATTCCCTATCTGATAAATCAGTTGGGCCATGTCCCAGTTGACCGTTGAACGGTGAGTTGAGGGTCTCCAGTTAAAAACAGCAATGAAGAACAGCATAGAGTAGAACGTTGAGAGATCAGCTGTGTGCACGACAGAATCAGGCTTCCACTGAACTGAGCCAGCAGTGATGGTATCTATAACCTTTCCGAAGTCTGATTCTTCTTCATCAGTAATTGGATCATCCATGGAGAAGTAAACATTTATAAGCTCCGGATCAAGCTTGATCTGTCTTCCTCTGACAAAGAATACACCATACTCTGCTTCTCCAATGACCCCAAACCGAGGGGGAAGGTTTGCCATAGCCTCACGAACCAGCTGTTCGTTGAACGGTTTGCATCTGTCCAACGTCCAGAACAGATCAGATTGCTTAAGAACCTTGATGACTTCCTTTCCCTTGTACCGGGATTCCTCTAGCACCCTCTCAGGGATGATCTTTCTTTTCAGCACACAAGACCACTTCTTCACAGCATCTCTATTAACAAACCACACTCCTTTCTTGACCACACCCACTGGAACAGTATCAGATTAGGGGATGGGACTTTGCATTTCCCAGCATCCTCAGAGACAGGAGTCACAGCATCTCGCTTCCTTTTCTTGGCTGGAGCAGCTCCCCTGCCACAATGCCCACCTCAGCATCATTCTGAACTGACCCCTTTGTAGATTTAGCAAAAGCTACCTTCTTCTTTTCCTTGTCCTTCTTTGCCCTTTTCAGATCGACAAGTGGGACACTGTCTTGATCATCTTCCGAAAGAGTAATTGCTTTTGAAGCTGTCTTCGGAGCATCCTCACGAATGGATGAACCATCTTCCTCCATATGGTCACTACGACGATCGTCTTGAACAACTGCTGGGACAGCCACTGTCTCCTTAGCAACAACTTCCTCTGGAACTATTCCAGTTTCAACTTCAGTCTGAACACTTGGTTCCACGGTAGGAACACTTGCAACTTTCTCGGCAACAGACTCTTCTACCCCAAGACTCTGGGCACGAGGTGGTTCCTCTGAATTTGCCACTCCTAGATCCTTCTCCTTTTCCAAATCTTTCATGACATCATCAATGTCTTTGTACATCTTCTCCAACTCTTAATCCTTTTCTGCAGGATCAGATTCTTCTGGTATGGCTTCTTTCAACACATCTCCCTTTTCTGATGGATTAATCTCCTCCGACACAGTCTCAACATGTTCACCGGATCGTTCATCAATGAGTCCTCCTAGATTCTTAGAAGGCTCATCGTCAGAAGCATTATTAGTCACCAAGTTTCTCTTCCTCGAGGCCTCAATGAACTTCTCTGTTTCTTCATCAGACATTGCAATCTTCCGACCTCTAGTAGCATATATCTGTGCTAGATACTTTCTGGGGGAGTCACATGCCCGCCTAAACTACTTTCTGCGACCACCCTTTGGAGGAATGTATCCAGAGGCAAAAATCTTTTCCCTCCACGTTGTTGAGCCTCCGGCCGCCTTGCTGGGTTCCTCACCTTCCACAATCTTGACAGTTTTATTTCTAGTATCAGTACGACCGGCTTTGTCACCAACAACAGCCCTACCACCATCACCACCAATCACAGCCCCACTGGCTTCATCACAGTCAACAGACTTAACATCCTTCTCAACACCCACATTCAGATCTTCCTTCAACACAGTATTTTTAACAAACGGAATATCTGCAGAATCTGAACGAACAGTTGGAAATACCTCAGATTGGGGACGAACTTGAGTCGTACCAGCATCGATTGAGTTGGGCGAGTCTACCGCGGTCGACTGAGGAAATTCACCGGGTGTTCCTCCTTCAATCTTCTTGGCTTCGGCTAAGACTTCAGTGACTGAGTGTAAAGGCGATGCCTTTTTCTCCTTAGGAACTTTTGATTTCGGAACACGGGGTTTCGCCGCCATAGACTTCGAGGACTGCATGCTTTCTCTCTTCTTCTCAGTGGATTTGACGCTGGGCTTCGCTGACTTTCTAGTGTTCACTATTGTCGTTGAGGATGGAGTGGTTGAGAGAGTTTTTGCCGTTCTAGGGTTTGGACGAGAGTGAGTACACAATTGAACACGATGAACTGCCTTTTGTGTTTCAAAAAAAATCCTCCGGCCTTTTCAACTTCCCAAATTAGTCAACCCCCGTTTCAAATAACGGCATGAAAAATCTTCAAGAATATTCAAGAATATATTCATTCCCAAAGTTGTTGTGTCTTCTGTTCCAGCTTTCGTCCTTAGGTGGTCAGTCCAACTGCTTAGCTGGAGTTTCGACTGTGACTGACCACCGTTGGATGCATTCAGTGTTTGACACCACGAAGACCCGAGAAGGATCTGGGTGTTCCAAACTGTGAAATGACGTGTGAATTGATGAAGGTCTTGGTTGATTCTACGTCTGTTGTCATATGCTTCGTAGTAATAGCCCTTTGTTGCCCTCTGTATTCATATTTTCTTGTTCGGTTCTTGGCAAGTTTCTGAGGATACTGTACGAACTCCTTCTGCAACTGTGACACCTTCAGACCGAACTCCTTCTGCAACTGTAACACCTTCAGATCCATCAGTTTCCTGGTACAATTGTCAGCATAGATTTGTGCGGTGTCAGACCTCATGTGAAGGGTCTTATGCACTCCCCCTCGCATAGATCGATGTTTGGCTTGTACACAGTCTAGACCCATCGAAAGCATTAGACTCATCCCTATGGTATAGCAGTTATTTGCACCCCTTCTCCCTTTCATTACAATTCCGCCATTCTGGTCTAGGACGAGGCATAAGTCGCGAGAGAATGACACATAGTGTCCATCGTTGCACAGTTGACTGATGCTAATAAGATTCATTTTCAGACCTTCAACAAGGAGGGTGTCCTCGAGTACAGGGAGATCCGGAACCTTCAATATCCCACAGCCGATCACCTGACCCTTTCTACCATCCCCGAAGGTGACAAACCACATCTTCTCACAGGTCGAATATGAGTGAGGTATTTAGAGTTACCTGTCATGTGGGCGGAGCATCCGCTGTCGAAGTACCAACTGTCTTGCACTGTGTCACTTGAGGAGCAGCAGGCCACCATGCATACCGTCTGGTTTGCCTTTGGTGTCCAGATTTGTTTCTGTCACGGTATGGTCTATTGTTGGTATGCCCATCGTTCAGCAAGAAACAGGCGACACTTCTGTTTGATGTGTCCCATCTGGTGGCAGTACCAGCAAGTGCGCCTATCTGTCCTTTCCATCACTGGTGGACGATCATGGCATTGGACGGGTGTTCCACGGGTCTTTCCTCTACTGGATGTGCTGTGAGTCTTCTTGTGATCAGCTAGGTTCTTTCCCTTCGACTGTTTCACCTTCTGTTCAGGCAACTGATCCATTACTTGTGTAGTAACAACGGTAGTGCCTTTTGAGGTGCCTTCTTCAGTAAACCCCAAGCCTCGATGTCCAGACTCCATCCTTTGAGACCTGAGAATGTCATTTAAGTCTTTAGTGCCTGAGTTTAGCATCCTTACCGTTTGTTTGACGTGATTGCGTTCCTTCTCGGTGGTTGAATGATCCATTCTCTCAGATTCAAGCTGAAGCTCCAGCTGTTCTACCCTCCGAAGTTGGAACACCTCCTTCCGTTTCAGATCTGTGATGGTTTTCCTTAGACCCGCCATGCCTGCAGGATGAGTGTCACGGTCCTTCTCCATGTCGACTTTCAGTGAAGAGATAGTACCCATAAGCTCTGTTTTCTGAGCAAGCAGACACAATCTTTCCTGTTGCATCTCAGCCAGTTGTGTGTTTAGTGAGTCTACCGTTTATTCGAGCTCCACCTTCTGTGTAAGCAGTATCTCGACCTTCTGCCAGACCTTGTCCCTTTCTATAGTGACGCTTGCAACTGTATTATTTAGCTTCTTGTTGACCTTGATCAGTAGTAACCACTTCTCGTACAGATCTTTGTATGTGTGAGCCAGAGACTCCTGCGTGAGTTCTTCGTCATCACTGTCTGAGGGGTCTTCAGCCGGGAGTTCCAACTGAGATGATACTCCTTCAATAGTAGTGCTGCATTCTCCTAGAGTTGTAACGAAAGCCACAAAATTAGTGGTTTCACCTCCTCTTTTTTCTTCGTCTGACTCACTATCGCTGAAGCTAGCAACCATTGCCTTATTCTTCATGAGAGTATTTGCACATTGTGAAGCAATATGACCGAAACACCTGCATTCATGGCACTGAATCTCTTCTTTTCCTTTATCAAAGGGGTCATGTCTCATATCTCTGGACCTTGACCTGTCGGTTTTCCTGTTTCAGAAGCTAGTTGATGAAGGCTGACCTTGCTCTGGACCACGGCTGTTGATTTTCTGCACCATTCTGCCAAAGTTCTGAGCCATCATAGCTAGTTGCTCAGTGGTGCAGCCAGCGTCCAGTTTGTCTTCTGACATGTCTGCCATTAGGGCGATTCCCTTCACCTCTCCAGGTTGGAAATCATGATTGATCTCGTAGGTTCTGAGAGACCCCATTAGCTCGTCCAGCTTCAATTTGGCGATGTCGTGCATTTCCTCAATGGCCGTGACCTTCATGGCAAATCTTGGAGGGAGTGATCTTAAGACTTTACTTGCCACTCTTTCTTCATCGATGGGTTTCCCTAGAGCAGAAGCCTCGTTAGCCAGTTCCAGAACTCTGGTGTTGTACTCAGTGATGGTTTCACTTTCCTTCATCTTCATCTCTTCGAACCTAGTTGTCACAGCCTGCATGCGAGAGTTGCGAACTTTGTCTGTTCCTTCAAAGGCAGTTTGGATGATATCCCATGCTTCCTTAGCTACTTCACATTTGATAATCAGCTTCATGACATTTTCATCTAATGCAGAAAAGATCGCATTCATAGCCTTTGAGTTTCCCATAGATGCTTTGTCCTCCTCCTCTGTCCACAACGCTTCTGGTTTTGGAACCGGTTCTCCATTGAGATTGTTCATCATGGGTTAAGATACTTGATAAGTCTAGCAGTTCATGAGAAATTGAATATGCACCTCATGGATGTTGTTACCGCTTACCTATATGGATCGCTTGATACTGAAATTTACATGAAAATCCCTGAAGGTTTTAAAATGCATGAGGCATTAAGTTCCAAACCTAGGGAAAGATATTCAATCAAGTTAGAAAGATCTTTATATGGGTTAAAGCAATCCGGACGCATGTGGTATAATCGATTAAGCGAATATATATTTCAAAAGGGTAATGTCAATGATCCCCTTTGCCCTTGCGTTTTTATTAAGAAAACAACATCCGGTTGTGTAATAATTGCCGTTTATGTTGATGATTTGAATATCATTGGTACCAGTAAAGAAATTCTGGAAGTAATCTCTTATTTGAAAAAAAGAGTTCGAAATGAAAGATCTGGGGAAAACAAAGTATTGTCTTAGATTACAGATTGAGCACATCCAGAATGGGATATTTGTGCATCAATCGAATTATACGAAGAAGATAATAAAACGTTTTAATATGGATAAATCAAATCCATTAAGTACCCCAATGGTTGTAAGATCCCTTGATGTGAACAATGATCCTTTTCGTCCATGTGAAGATTCTGAAGAGATTCTTGGTCAAGAAGTACCATATTTCAGTGCGATCGGAGCTCTTATGTACCTTACTAATTGTACTCGACCTGACATAGCTTTTGCTGTTAATTTATTAGCCAGGTTTAGCTCAGTTCCTACCAAAAGACACTGGAATGGAATCAAGCATGTGATTCGTTATCTTCAAGGAACGATTGATTTAGGATTATTTTATCCTAACAATGCAAAACCAGTTTTGATTGGCTATGCAGATGCAGGTTATCTGTCTGACCCACACAAAGGAAAATCACAAATCGGGTATGTAATCACCTGTGGAGGAACCGCAATCTCTTGGCGTTCACAAAAGCAGACGGTAGTTGCAACATCATCAAACCACGCCGAAGTCATCGCATTGTACGAAGCAAGTCGCGAATGCGTGTGGTTGAAGTCCATCACACAGCATATCAGAGTCACAATCGGCCTCTCTTCAGTGAATGATCCAATCACTCTTTATGAAGACAACGCTGCGTGTGTTGCTCAAATGAAGGAAGGATTTATCAAAAGTGATAGAACAAAGCATATCCATCCCAAATACTTTTCGTTCACCCAAGAGCTGGAAAAAGACAAAGTTATCATCATACAATATGTTCGTTCTGATGAAAACTCAGCAGATCTTTTTACAAAGGCTCTCCCTACCTCGACATTCCGAAAACTTGTCAACGACATAGGAATGCGGAAGCTGCAAAATTTATGAGCACATCACGCACGCCAATATGAGGGGGAGCTTCGCGTCACTGCACTCTTTTTCCCTTAAGTTGGCTTTTATCCCAATGGGTTTTTCCAACTAAGATTTTTAACGAGTCAGCCTAAAACGCTTGATGTTAATCCCAGGGGGAGTGTTATAAATGGTCTGCACATTTGAGAAAAACATGTCATGTGGGATCCACATGTAGAGCCCACACCAAAGAAAATGAAATACATATTGAGTGAAATGCGGATGTGTGTTTAGTAAATTGTAGTATAAATAGAAGCTTCGGGTGAAGAAAATAAACACACCTTCACCTTCTACTTCTCTCTAACATTTCAGTGCATTTGAGTTCTAACGAATCCCAAAGTTTTTCATATTTTCCAAGGTAATTATAAGACATAGTTATTAAATCCGGACAGACTAGTCCCGCCAGGAAACGGCGATCCAGAAATTCCAATTTATCATTGAATCCCTGAAGTACTGGTTTATCTGTACCGAACACCCAGAATTATACGAATGACAGAATACGAATAATATTACTGTAGGACTAGCTGTCCTACCCTGCAGTTACCATGGTCCCCAAAATATGAAACAACAATGACTTAACAAAACCACACTGCCTGAACAATGAACAAAAAAAGTTTAGGAAGCTGAAACCGGCCGCCTGTTTGGAAAGACGAATGCCTGCCAGAGCTCCTTGTAGCCGCTTTTGTAATGATCAAGAGAGAAACATAACTGCCTAATGACTTCCCTTTTGTTCTCAGCTCCTTCCATGATCTGGGCTCTCATTGCATCCAGTTCCTCTTCTTTCTGTACCAGTTGTGAACTCAAATCGTTGATCAGCTCGTTTGCTTCAGCACTTCTTGACATTGCTTCAACCGTTAAATTCTTGAGCTTTGCACTTATGTCCTCCTTCTCAATGCATGAGTGCATCATAAGATCCTCCAACTGTCTCATCTTACTGTTTTTAGAGTTTAACTCTGCCGATGGAGTCAATAGCAGGGCTGTCGTATCATCCTTCTCAGCCTCCAGCATGTGATGCTTACATTTGAGCTCATCGATGCTTTTATTCAACTGCAATACTACTTCATCTCTTGCAAGTTGTTCAGCCTTCAACCATTTAAATTCTTGCTGCCTACTTGTCTCTTGAGCTCCATATGAAGCTTCAATTTTCACCATCTGATCCTTGCACTCCTGAAGCTCATTGTCTAGTGACGTATTTCGCAGCTTGCTCTCCACAAGTTCTGCTTCCAGTTGATTCTTTTGATCCAGTAAGTTACCGATATCAGATTCAAGCTGTGCTACGGACACGAAGAGATGTTCCTGAACATGACATAATGCAGCCTTCAAGTCTCCTATTGTCCCTTCATAGCTTCTTGATACATCATTTTTGTAACAGCTAAGCTTGTCTTGTAGCTCTGAAACTTTGCCTTCCTCTTCAGCAATCTTACATTTCTGGTCCTCGATGTCCATGTGGGCTACTTGGAGTCTGCTCTGCAGATCCGCTATTAGAACCTCGTTATCCTCCAATTTCATCTTGTGCTTCCCGATTTCCTCTTCAGACAGCTTGAGTTTGATGTTCAAAACTCTTAATTCCTCCTCGTACTCTTTAATTCTTCCAAGCATATCATCATAATTCCCTTCTTCATCCGCATGCAAGACACTACATGGCACAGCTTGCACCTCACCAAGCTTACGCTTCTCCTCCATGGAAGCATACTCGGACCCCATCTCGATATTGGTATGCTGCAACCTCAAGCTCAAACAAACGTCGCTTACGGAGTTAAACAAGTCTGAATCAGTGTCAGATAATGAAGCGGACAAAGACCCAGATCCAGTCTTCGGAAAGAGATCAGAGTTACTGTCAGGTGAAGTAAGATTCATGTCCGAATGAGCCCCTTGATGACCAGTTTGATATGCACCCAGCTTAGCAGCAGGGGTGTAAAATTGAGACATCTGATCAAAATCATTAGACATATTTTGAGCTTGAAGCCCTGGTGATGCATTTTGATGCAGCTCCTTGAACAGACGATAGTATCGCTCGGCCAGCAAACAGTACTGACCATGCAATTCATCAACACAAGAAATCAGCTGAGGCCTCTTCTGATAATACATTTCGGCCTTTTTTGCAAAAGTGTCTCCATCCTCAATGAGTTTCAACATCAACTTGACATTTTCATCAACAGCTAAAAAAACAAGATATACTCGTCAACCTCGGCGCAACAAAACTAACAAAAACATCTCATTGGAAACAAGTGGAAATGAAACGATCTCTATTAACTACAAGTTATAGACTAAAAAAGCAAGACGTGAGATTGATTTCTTACCCTCTAGATTATCAGCAAGCCACTTGGAACCTTTGGGACTATTGCAGCCCTCCCACAATCCTGAGCTTGACTTTTTTGCATCCATCTCTTCCCAGCTAATACTTGATTTCAAGTAAAAGTAACACCAATCTGATAAATATCAAATACATAAAACCATAATTACGAACAAGCTCATGAATTCATCCATTCTACCTCATGAATTGTAATACTTCATTTCGTTCTCGTTAAGAAATTAAACAGAAATGTTATCAATAGCCAGCAGAATCGCACTTGAGCAGTTTCACAAATCACAACAACACGAGCATAACAAGGCATCGTATACACTACATACTGATAGTCGAATAAGAGGAATTTAATAATCACATAAATCAAACTCAGGCTACATCCAACAAACTCGTTTCCTACAAATTAGAATGAAAAACTCACTGCAGTGGACAGAAGAACCTTTTCTTGCCCGGAGAAATCTCTGTCTACTGGTACACAATTTAATGAGGAGAATAAATAGCTTAAAAAGACGGCATTCTTTTCTTAATTCAAATTTGAATGGATGGCATTTTCGTAGTTTCGCCAACTCTCAATAATTGTCAGTTGAAATTGTAACGTTGTGGGTTCCACAAACGGTGTTTGAATTCTTTCCATTACCGCTCCCTATATGGATGGGTATGGGCTCACTAAGAGCATCCTCCACAATGATCAAAAATATCATACTATTCAGCTCTCTCATTCTTTTTCTCTCATCTAATTATTCCTCATAGTTTTTTCAATCACATGCAGCCCACTCATGATCCAAAAAAAAGTTTATCATCAATCTCTCTCATCACTACATAAGATTAATAAAAATATATCAAAGTGTATCTCGTTTATAGAGCTCAAAAATTTTTGAATATTGGTATTTATTTTGATTTTTTTTAATTTATAATTTAGAAGATATATTCGTTGCAAGATCAAAATAAAATCTGTACTGTTTCTTACACAGGACACGTGTCGCGTTGCGAATGGCTCATTCTCATGATCAAAACACAAAAAAAGATCATGGGATGATCTTTTTTAGAAAAAACCATGAAATGATCTTTTTGATGATCAAAAAAATCAAGGTGGGGGTGCATGGTTTTTTTTATCATCTCCCATGATCACTTTCTATGGTTCAAAAAAGCATGGTGGGGATGCTCTAACCCCACCATATTAAGAAAAAATTTCTACTTTGTTGTAAAAATTATGGATATGGAAAAGAAATTCAAAGGTAGAAGATGAACATGAATATGTAAATAAAGGAGAGTAAAGAAGAAGAGTATTTCTTATTTCATTGATGTTGATAATCATTTACATATGATCCCTTTATATAGGGAGTACAAGAATACATAAAAGGACTAAAAATAAATATAGGGGAATAAATTGAGTACATGAAAGCAGTGTTGTGAAAACCGGACCGGATCGGCCGGTTTGATCGGTTGGACCGGTTCGGTTCTGTCATCGGACCTGAATGCAATCGAACCGATCTAACCCAGTCAAACCCGGTCAAGAACCGGTTGGTTGACCCAGTTGGTTGATCCGGTTTTTCATTAAAATCATGATTTGATCGGTTCAATCAGTTCGATTTGATCTGCAAAAATATTTATTTAATTTTGACTTGGACAGGACTCGAACCCAAGCCCCTCTTAATAGTTATTCCCTCTCCTTCCACCAAGCTAACCATGATTCTTGTTTTATTATTTGTTTCAATAATATATATTCATTTATCAAATCTATAAAATTTATTACTTATTATCAATTTAGCTAGAAATTCAATTAGTCTTAGAAATCCATTATTATTGTGACTTACTGTACAAATTAAGTCTAAAATTGTTATTGTTGTATTATTGATTTGTACTTTATAAAATTCTAAATTTGTTATGATATGTTATTGTAATCCGATCATAAACATGTAATATTTATTCAAGTCATAAATATATTAAATTATAATATCATATATAAGTATTTTATTTTTATTTTTTAATTTGTGCGGGTCAAACCGGTTCGACCCGGTTGAACCACTGACCCATTGACCCAGTCACTTGACCGGTTCGATCCCCGGTTCGATTTTAATAACACTGCATGAAAGGCTAAGGGACATTGGATAATGAAAAGCTAAAGGTCATCTAATTCATAACACTCCCTCTTTGGATGACTCATACAAATATTATGCCTCATTAAAACCTTACTATGAAAACCATGTGGGAAAAAACCTAGTTAAGGAAAAAAAAGTACATAGTTGTATATTATGCATAAATGTTACCTCATTAAAAACCTTATTTGGGAAAACCCAAAGGGATAAAAACTAAAATAAGAAAAAGAGTGTAATGCGTATTCTCCCCCTCAACGTGGTCTTTAATATAAATCTCTAAGCTTTCGCATGCCGATTTTATAGACCAATTCTCAAAGGGAGTTGTGAGAACTGCTTTTGTAAACAAATTGGCTAAGTTGTCACAAGAGCGAATCTGACAAATATCAATCTCTCCGTTCTTATGAAGTTCATGTGTAAAGAAGAACTTTGGAGAGATGTGCTTCGTTCTATCTCCCTTTATATAACCATTTTAAATTTGAGCTATACAAGCAGCATTATCCTCAAATATGACAGTTCGACCGGATTGTTTTAATTCATATAATGATCTTTATAATTTTATTGAGTACATTTCTAGTGGTTTTAAGCTACATACTTCGGGTAATTTTAATATAAAGGTCATTATCAAGTGACTCATATAAATAGGCTGTCACGACATCCATTAAATGCATTTGGAGTCCTTCTAAGAATGACAAACTCAATAAAAATCTGAATGTTATCGCATCCATGATCGGTGAATATGTCTCTTCATAATCAATGCCTGGTCTTTGCAAAAAATCTTGTGCCGCAAGTCGTGCTTTATATCTTACGACTTCATTTTTCTCATTTCGTTTGCGCACAAATATCCATTTATAACCAACAGGTTTGACATTCTCGAGTGTTAGGGAAATTTTTCCAAAGACTTGGCGTTCTTCAAGTGAATTCAATTCTGCCTTGGCACTTTTCCATTTTGGTCAATCATTTCTTCATCGCCATTCACTAAACGATCTTGGCTCATGATCCTCATTTTTTTCTGTAATATCTAGAGCCATAGAATAAGCGAATATATTATCCACTATAATTTCTTTTCTATTCCACCTTTTCCCTGAAATGACATAATTGATCGAAATTTCTTCATTGTCATCAGTTTCAGGTATCTCATTATCTTTCAAAGAAATCTCTTCATGATTCATATCATTTTCTTTTGGAAGAGTGGTTGATGCATTAATTTGGTTATCTTGAACCTTTCTTTTTCTAGGATTTTTATCCTTGGACCCAATTGGTCTACCACGTTTCTGTCATGCTTTAGACTCACTTGCCAATTTACTTCCAATATCTTCATCAGGAAGATTTATTTTGCAAGAAGCATTAACAGTTGGTATATGTGACTTGGTCACTGTCTTAACATTCGTAAATGCATCTGGCAATGTGGTTTCAACCTCTTGCAAGTGGATAATCTTTTGAACTCCTAGTTCACATTGATTTGTACGAGGATCAAAATGAGACAATGACTCTGCATTCCAAGATATTACTTGTCTTTTTTCAGACTTTATTTTATCTCCCTCTAATGCAGGGAAACTTGTCTTATCGAATTGACAGTTGGCAAATCGCGCCTTAAATATGTCACTTGTCATAGGTTTTAAAAAGTTAATAATTGATGCAGATTCTAATCCCACGTAAATCCCCAATCTTCTTTGGGGTCCCATTTTAGTGCGTTGGGGCGTAAATATTGTAACATAGACTACACACCCAAAAACTCTTAAATGAAAGATATTTGGTTCTTGGCCACTGATGACCCGTATTTATACGACTCATCGAGTCAACAAATCCCACCAATTCCGACACTTTATCATAAAAACAGTAACTTCTTAGTGTTGTTTTGCATTTCAGGTGTTTCAGAAGCTCTAGGAGGAAACGCGCTTAAAGACTGGCATTTTAGGCCAAAACATCACAGTTTCAGGTTAGACCTTTGGACAGTCGACAGAGTGCTGGAATGGACCGCTGATCAGAAAAATACGAGCCACATGCCATCGCAAAGGTGACTCAATTCCCTACAACTCTCTAGTTCACGCCGAGAGCAGCCAAGATCGTTTGGATGGTCGAAACGAGAGTATAAGTGAAGACAGACAATCTGGCCGAGAGTTCCACATGCACTATACACTTTAGGTGCACGCCGAGTCCAAGGCCGAGTCAGCCCGAGTCACAACCGATTCAAGGCCTCCCAAGCCGTGTCCGAATCCACAATTTCGGCTCGTGAACAGTAATTTCCGGCGTGAACAGTAATTCCGGTGCGAAACAGTGTTTTTGGCCGTGAACAGTAACTTCGAGAAATTTCCTAAGTCCACCCACGCTTTTGGAACCTTCTGGAAGACTTGCTAATCAAGTAAACTTACTAGTTAAGTTTGCTTAAAGATCAAGCAAAGATAATCTTAGGAAATATCTCCTAAATCTACTTGGATTTGACCTAATTTTTGGCCGACTACTTTGGAAACTTTCGAAGCCTCTCTACTCTAAAAATAGAGCCTCAAGTCAAGAGAGAAAATCATCCCAAAACCGAAGAGCTCTCTTCTCTCATCGAGCACTCCTCTCCTCTCTCGTCTGAAGCATTCCTCTCAGCGTTCCTTTGCCCTCCTGGCCCGGTCATCCGCCCTTCTCTCGGCCATAGAGAAGTATACTTTCCTTTTTATTCATTGTCTTGTTTTAATGTCCATGTCTAGCTAAGCCTTTTATTCGGGCTAGGGTTTCGAATATTGTGACGATTGTTTGAGACTTTGTCCTTAATGCTAAATTGATGTTTTACTAATTCTCGTGCAAATATCCATGAATTATTGCTAGTCTAGGCGGAAGCTTTGTCGCAAAACCTAGTTGAACAATAATTCTATCTTTATTATCTATCTAATACTTTGTCGTTTAGATAGATAGCACATCTAGGTTAGATAGCACCTTTGTTAGGGGAATTAGAATCCTAACACCTTTGTCGGGTTAGGTTGTGGAATAACACCTTTGTCGGGTTATTTGAGAAGTCACCTTTGTCCGGACGACCACACTTAGAAACATTGATTTAGATGATTAGTAGTCAAGGATAACAAGTCACAATTAGAAACCCTAGTCTGAATATTCCCTCTCTGATAGACATCTTTCTTTATTTCCTACTTTCACACTTGTTTCCTAAATTGCTCACAAACCAACTGTGTTTCCTTTTTCAGAACAAACAAGTAACCATCTAGCTCCCTAGGGTTCGACCCTTGCTTGCCACTATACTAACCCACAGTCCAGAGTAAGGAAAATATAAATTTAAATTTGCAGGTACCGACGACGACCTGTCAGCCACTAACAAGTTGCAAAGGGGAATATTTATTTTTTGCAGTTGGCCTTATACGAATTAGTGATGCAGCATGCAAAATTGCATGTCCCCAAGCAGAACTTGGCCTATTAGATCGCATAAGTAATGGTTTATCTATCAATTTTAGTCTCTTGATATAAGATTCTACTAGACCATTTTGAGTATGAACATGACCAACCGGGTGTTCGATTATAATTCCAATTGACAGAGGTCGAACCCAAAAGATAGGTGATTAAACTAATAGTGCTAATAATGTGATTAGAATGTCTAAGGTTGGGGGGAATTTTCAATCCAAAAGTGAGATTAAAACTTACTAAACGGTGATTTACTTTCAATTAAAAGATGACTATGGATCACTTCTCCACCTAGACAGTTATTGTGACAATGAAATTAGATACCAATGATGAATTCACATGCACATGTGTAGAATTTAGCTCATGCAACATTTATACTAAGTTCAACTCGCGCTACAACTTAGTACAAAGAGGTTACATCTCGCATAGCACCTCACACTCGCGCTCTATTGGCACTATAGAACATGAATGTCTAGCCTCACACTCGCGCTTTATTGACTGGATAAACATGTTCTTGTTAAGTTCAAGCCATTCTCATTAGGTTATAGAGTTATCTAACTAACTCAAAAGCTCTAATGCTTCTTCATTTAGTTCATTGAAGTCATGATGATCAACGTGAGCTACATCAAACATGAGATCAAGCAAAGTTCCCATTGAGGACATGTCACAAACATCTTATGGGCAACTCTAATTATTAAGTTCAAATGAAGAAGATTCATGTGCAAACTCATTCAACATTAGCATTAATTGTATTCACAAAGTCACAAACATGTCTAGGGGATCCATAATCCCCAACAAGGGTCACTACTCACTCATAGTGAGTTTACAAACAAAATCAATAACAAGGATGGAGACACCCATATGAAAAGTAGAGTTTAGAACTTCAAAACCAATATGAAGATTCAAGAGTAATGGAGGATCTTTGTTGTTGGTCTTCTTCTTCACTTAATCAACCTCGAAATCAGTGCTTCTCTCCTAGGGGTTAGTGCTGGCGGCTCCTCAAAATCAGTGTAAAAAAGTCTCCCTAAAACTCTAAAAAAATCTGGGTTTTATAACATCCGCGACGGCATGCGTTCGCATGCTTTCGGCCATGCGTTCGCATGGTCTCCTGCGGACTGGGAAGTTGAAAGAATGCGAGCGTAAGGGATTCTTATGGGTCGGGTCCGGTTTGTGCGTTGGCATGAAATGGATTGTGCGAACGCATGAATGTGGCGAAGGTTGGCAAAGCGATGAAGTAGGCGTGCATGCGAACATACACTTTGATTCATGCGAGCGCATGCTTTGAGAAGTTTGCGCTCCGACTTTCAATTTGTGTTTCCTTGCTCCAAAATGCTCAGTTTTGCTCCAAAATCACTGCCAACTTGTGTTCTCAGCTTAAACTCTATAATTTGCTTGAAAAGAACCACAAAGCATCAAATAGCAAGTGAAATCGTAATAGCACAATCGAAACAATAGGCATAGAGGTCGCCTAAAATGCATATATTTTAGCGTTATCACTCATATATCATTGAAAAGATAATTTAAAAGGTTACGACTCTTCAGTTGATATTAAGATCTAAATGGGACGTTTAAGCAGCTGAAAACATGCTCAAACTAAGGTCACCTACAAGTGTGCGTGGTCAACCTTATATAACCGTAGCAACTTTGCAACCCTATAACAAGCAACCGGAGTACCATTTGGGAAATCGATCAACTAGAACATAAAGCTAAGGACAAGTTCTACAAGTTCTATGTTTACACCTAAACTCAAATCTAACGTTAAGGTAACTTAAAACCAAGTCGAAATAGACAGTATGTTTGAAGTTGCTAATGATCGATCAATCTTCTGAAGCTCACAAAGGCCTCGTCTGATATCCGTTGAAGATGATCTATATATTGTTTGAAAGCTAATTGAATGTTCTATAACTTTATTGTTTACATCAAAATGAAATTCAAAGGTTAAGCTGGTGAAATCAGCGACTATAGATGCCTGATTGATCAAAATTTGCCGAAACGAAGAGGGGTCCCAGAACACCCCTGGAACCGCCACTGGTCTTTTGTGATAGACTCTAGGTTGTGGTGACCTAGGGTAAGGCGGTGATATGAGACAATTAGGACAGACTACGCTTATAACGGTTCGGATCTGGTCCTCCAGCCAGGTCGTTATAGAATTTGTAATGGGCTATGGGTACATACGTAAACCCCGAATGAAATAGATACATTAGCAATTCAGAATAGAAGAATACATGTGGATATTATGAGAAGCCCCGGTCTATTATGTCTACAATACCATAACGTATGAGTTTAAAATGAGTAGAAAATAAGTTGTTTTACTTGCGGGAGGATGGAAATTGTATTCTACTCGTTTCAGTCAAGACGAGTCAGATGATGTTCGAACTGCGTCTCGAACACTTATCTAACAGTTACCGTAAAAGGAACAATAAAAGCACACACAATATGATACTTAGTTCGGCAACTACCTACTCCGGGGGGCTTCCCACACCCTAAAGAGACACAAATCTTTATTAAGAGCTTAGAGCTACAAGTGGACTTACGCTTACACAACTCCTCGTTTGTAATCGCCAAGCATCTAACACTCTTTCTTTCAAGTTTGCGATCTCGGCTCTCCCTCGATCCTCCATGGGTAGGATGAGTCTTTATGTCGACCTAGTCTTGGACCTCTTAAAAGTCCAGTTGCCTTTTCTCGAAAGCGTGTCGTGATGACAGTGTGTGCGCTTAGTTGTTCAGCAAGAACAGTCTGATCAGCACACTGAACAAAATACTTCTTCGCCGTTGATATTCTGTTGTGGAATGATCAGCCGGCCGTCGCTCCTCCTCCTCTACTTAAGATCACTCTCGTGTTTTCTATTTCTCCAAAAGCGATGCTGATCAAGGTAACCCTAGCCTTGTATTTATAGTACACGGCTGGTTCCTAAATCAGTCGGGATATTCAACCTCGAGTATTTAGGAATTCTTTTCTAAATATTCTCAAGCTTTCAAATCTTCTATCTTCAAGTATCTTTTGAATATCCTCTTGATTATCTTTGGCATCTTGATAATGTAGCTCAAATATCTGGCCAACCAATCTGATCTTCAACCAACTCTAGCCTCCAACGGACTCCAATTATCATATCGTCGCTATTAGGAAATTCCCAGATTTGGAAACATCTGTGCGTCTGTTCCACGATGTACTCGAGTTCCAAGCTTCGGTTGAACAGCTCCTTGACACCTGCTGGAACACTCTGAAGACGTTTTACCAAAAGTCATGCCATTATGCAGGAACAACAATCTCCCCCTTGGCGTTTTTGGCAAAACCAAATCATCTAGTTCTAACTACCTAGACTTCAGAGACTCGTACTGGTAAGGTTGAGGAAAATAAGTCGTCCTCGAAATTACTCCCCCTTTTTGCCACAAATCGGCAAGGGGGTGTTCAAAATAAGAGTTCAAACAAACAAGTACGAAAATAACAGTACTTCCAACAGTACGACATAATGTAAATGTTTGAAAGTAACATGGTTAAGTCAAGTTTTTAGTATGACCTTTAAGTAGAGGAGTCATCCTCTTCTTCTTCATCAGCTTCATCATCACTGGGATATCTCAAGGCACGCACCAATCGATTGATTCTTTTTCTTTGCTCCTGTTCAGCCTCCAGTATAATCTGCAGCTCCTTCAGCATCTGTCCGCGTTCAGCTCGGGACATCCTCTCAACAGCAGCAACTCTCCTCATGGACGACTCAAGTGTGTCCTTCCTCTTCAGCCCGGGGTCCTTTAGATCATTCTTATGACGACCCTTAAAGAGCTTGTGATCAACTCCCAGTTTTATCGGAGCTTTTCAGAGCTTGTCTTGGTCTGTCTTTAAGTCTGAATGCTGATTGATAATCAGTTCATAGATAAGAGATGAAAACACAATCTGGTGTAGAGACCTTGTGTATGTGGCGTGTTCTACAATCTGATTGAACATGAGCTGTCCCAAGTTGATCTTCACCCTATTTCCAATGTGATATAGCAGTTGCCCCATATCCTTGCTCACAGTTGTCGATGAGATGTCGGCTTCCAGTTCACTATGGCGTGATGAAAAACAACATTGAATATGTTGTAGTCTAATCAGCTACCGGAATCGAAGTGTCTTCCCACTGAGGGTAAGCTCCAGCAGTTATACAGCTTACAATCTTGTCATAATTCTCCTCTTCCACCACCTCGTAAGGGTCATCCATTGCAAAGTACACATTGATGATCTCAGGATCAATCCTGACCTTCTTTCCTCTTACACAGACTACGCCAAAGTCCTTGTCGCCAACAATTCCAAACCGACCTAGTAGGTTAACAGTTGCCTCTCTTACTAACTGCTCATTGAAGGGTTTGCACCTTTGGACAGTCCAAATCAACTCAGTCTCCTTTAAAAGCCGAATTACTTCCTTCTTCTGTAGCTTTTCTCATCCATTATCTGTTCAGGAATGATTTTTCTTCGTTGAACTGCCTTCCATTTATTTGCAGCGTCTTTACATGCAAACCACACTCCATTTCTCACAAATCCAGTTGGAACGCGGGCAGGAACATGATCTGGACTACACCTCTTCCTCTTCTAAGACGCACTTGCCCCCCTACGTCTGTGTTCCCACCAATCTTATTGATAGGGGCATTAGATGTGCAAGCTTGGATAGTCACTTTCTTCTTTGTTTTCTTCTTTTCAGCCTTCTTGAGCTCAGCCAACGGAACTGAGTCCCGATCCTCCTCTTGTGTGTTCGCAAACTCGGCCTCTTTTTGATTAGGTTTCTACATCTCTCCATGTGCACTAATTGGCTATTTCAGTTTCTTTGAAACACCTGACTCAACCTCCTTCTGTTTCTTAGCAACGGCTTTTTCCTGATCCGCTTCCTCTATCACCATTTTGTGGTTCACTAACTGATCTATCTCCTTCTGGGTTATTGGTTCAACAAGAACTCGCTCTTCTACTTGTTCTGTCTCTGTTCTCTTTTGAGATAAGTCTCCTTCTTCAGCAACACTAGCTTCTTTCTCTTGAAAAACCTGGACCACCTCGTCAATTTGCTTAAATACCTCCTCAAGTTCATTGTCTTCTTCAGATTGGTCTGACTCATTAGCACCAACACCTTCATCCTCTTGTTGCATCACCTCATCTGCTTCCATAGGAACAGCTTCATGCTCTGACACCTTCTTTTCATCTACTCCCTCAGCAGTCTTTTCTGCTAAGCTTCATCAGACTCTTCATCCAGTACCAGACTTCTCTTGCTAAAAGATTCAACAAATTGCTCAGTCTCCGAGTCTATCATAGCAATTTTCCTCCCTCTTATAGTACTAATGCGTGCATCATATTTCATGGGAGTTCCGTTCCTTCGAGGCATGACCTTTCTGCGGATCCCCGTCTTCTTAAGCACGAAACCAGTGGCATGCACCTTTGCATTCAACTGTTTCTTCTTATCAGAAACCCCAATCTTAGCCCTACTAGTTTCTCCTTCTTTAACAGCATCACTTGACTTCGTGTTGTTAATACCTCGTGGCTCAACTACAGGTTTATCCACTCTCTTCTCACCCTTATCATTACCCGTTTCCTCCACACTCATTGCATTCACATTCTCAGAATTGGGTACAGGAATATGAGATTCCAAAAACGGGATTACCTCTTTTAGGGGTAGTTCAGTCGTCGACTGATTGTCCTTCAGCTTCCTTCCTTTAGATGGTTTAGGGTGAGCCGTTATCGACTTCGAAGTCGCTTCCTTCTATTTTGACACATCCGTCTCTTCTCCCTTCTTTTTCTCCTCACCGACCTTAGGGTTTACAACTACTGATTCCTCAGCCGACTTTGATTCACGTGAGGCTTTGATATCATTCTTGGCGGTCTTCCGTGTATTCACCATTGTTGTTGATTTGCAGTTGCTTGGAGAAGTCTTGAGGGGATGATAGAGTTTAGGGTTTCTGAAACTTGGTGAGGACGACCAACTGACGGAGAAAATTGGTTTTCAAGGATTTGGACTTCTCCACTTCCCAAAATTGTTTTGCATATATCTCTTAAGATATTTGTCCAATCACCTTTCCTTTTCAACGGCTCATAATACTGCGAAAAAATTTGAATTTAATAATTTAATCCCGATCACGTACCATCTGTTCCATCCCCTTCTTTGGTAAGATAGCCCAACTGATTTGCTGGGGTTCTGCTCTTGGCTGACCTCCTTCTGGAACACTTAGTTCTTGACAACACTGATGGGATGTATTTATACGATTCATTAACTACACCAAACCTACCAAATAAGACATTTGGTCATACGAACATGTGCTTGTTGATGTCATTTTGTGTATACAGGCAATTTTGGAGTCTAAAGAGGAATCACACTTAAAAAGGGAGATTTGAGCCAAAAAGCCAGCCAAGGCCCGAGGACCTCAGCCAGGGACCGAGAAACTTCACCCGGGTACCGAGAGCCGTCCCCGGGCCTGTCCGAGAAAACCAGGCCACGCCCCGTGCACCAGCCGAACCGCCCATGTCCAAAATCAAGTCGCTCGGGCAAACGAGCTGATCTGACAAATCCACCTCGAGCAAAGTGATCAAAATGGAAAATAAGGTGGACAATGTCAGAAAACCAAGGTGAATGCCCGAGCAGATTGGCAGTTGGTCCAATTTCAAAGCAAAGGCCCCGCGCGCATAGGCACCGAAACCAAGTCGCTCGACCAAACCATGGAATCTGGAAAATCTGGCTCGACCAAGTTGTTTGAAATGCCCAATAACTCGGACAATCTCACTTCCCAGACAAAACGCCTGAGTGGAACCAGCTTAAGCTCGCTCAAAGCCAAACTAGGGCAATTTCGGCCGTTTTGGGATTTCGACCATGTTCCGGGCAGAATCTGGCTTAGCATCCTTCTTGAGATCATCTTAGAATGACTTTGTCGTTCAGAAACTACTCTCCAAAATCCAAGAAGCTCCCACCAAAGCTCTGGCCAGATTCCGGCCATATTCCGGCGAACTCCGGCCAACCTCCGGTGATGCTCCGATCAAGCTCATATCCTCACCACCATGCTCCGGTCATTTCTTGCTCCGGTCACATTCCGGCAAAGTCCAACCAAAACCAAACTACTTCATTTCCGGTTGGACATGCTATTCACTTCGGTTTGGTTTTGGAATCCGGTTGGGAGTGCAAGTGGGGAGGCATGTGGTGGCTTGTGGTTGGAGGAGGAGATGCAAGTGGGGAGGTTCTTATCCTCTTCCACAACCCATGTGGGTGTCATATGGAGAATCAATCAAAATGGCTAGGTTTTGGGATATTTTTCAAGCCAAACTTAGCCCCCAAGTCTTCCTCTTCTATAAATAGAGGCCTTAGCCTTAGAAATCAGCCATGCTCACATTAGGAAGTTGAGAGCTTATCTCTCTTCTTCACACTTCAATACAAACCTCTCTACAATTTACTTTGTTCTTGTTCTTCATTTGTTCTTGATTTCCAAAAGCTTTCTTTACTTTCATGTCTTGTTCTTGATTTGGAGTTCCTCTCCTTTACTTTCCTTGCACTTGATTTGGAGATCCTCTCCTATACTTTCCTTGTCAAGCCACGGCTTCTTTACTTTTTCTTGTCAAAACCGAGTCCTTTCCTTTACTTTTCTTGTCTTCTTTACTTTTGTGAGTATGGTGCTTGTATTCCTTGCCATGAATACAAGTAGCTAAAGCATATTCGGTCAAAGGGTGTTCATACTTGTGTATACATCTTGAGACTTGAACTTAATGCTATTTTGTGTCAACTAGTTATATGTGCCTCATATTCGGGTAGAACATACATGGTTGAGTGGAGGCTCGATAGAGCAAAGCTCTTCCGTGGGGTTCGTGAACATACACGGTTAAGTGGATGCTTGAAATGGCAAAGCTTTTCCGTGGAGTTCAACCTCTCTTTAAGTCGCTTGGTTGATCGTAACTTAAGATCAAGTGGCTGCACTTAAAACTAGAAGTCTATGTCTTGATTTTCGAGTAGATTGTGGTGTAAGTGCTAGAAATGGCCTGATAAGTCGTATTTATACGACTCGTCGAGTCAATTAATCCCATTTATTTCGACACTTTTATATGCGAACAAATACTTTTTAGTATGGTTTTGCATTTCAGGTGTTTCGGAAGCTCTAGGAGGAAACGTGCATAAAAGACAGCATTTTATGCCAAAAACATCACAATGGCAGATCAGACCTTTGGACGTTCGGCGGAGCACTGGGAATGGACCGTTGATCAAAAAAATACGAGCTACATGGAGTTGCGTAGCTGACTCAATTCCCTACAACTCTCTAGTTCACACCGAGAGCATCCGAGGTCATTTAGAGGGTCAAAATCAGAGCGAAAGTCAAAACAGATGCGCAGAATGGATGAACAGTCTCAGACCAGATCGCGGATACTGTTCACTTTATGAACAGTACCCGCGGACGATAATATGAACAGTACCGCGGCGATAAAATGTGCATGGTCCGCGGATGAACAGTATTTCCGGTCGTGAACAGTATTTCCGGCCGTGAACAGTGTTTTTTGGGCTTATTTCTTAATTGCGTATTTTGGCCCAGAAACTGATTTAGAAACCCTAGAGCTTATATGTTTAGATCAGGGGTAGGGTTTCGAAGAAGATATCATCATATCATCATCCATCAACCAAGAAGGCTCTAGAAGTGAAGACGAAGCTTTCGACGAGAGAGAAGATTTTTCTACTTTTAATTATGCGTCTTTTCATAATTATGTGTAGCTAAATCCTAATTCAGTTTAGGGTTTCGCATATTGTGACGTTTGTTTTGAGACTCTATTCTTAATGCTATTTTATGTTCCTCTAGTTCTTGTGCTTGAATTAAAGGATTGAATTGTGAAGCTAAGTGGAGACTTGAAATGGTAAAGCTTAGCGGAATGATTTAACCCCTATCGTCAATGCTTGTTTGATACTGAAACGTGAAAACAAGTAGGACACCTGAATTTAATATTGCCTGAAACGGATTATTAGATTTTGGAGAACTAGAAGTCTATAACCTGAAACGGAGTAGATTGTGGTGTAAGTGCTTGAAACAGCCTTACCTTAGGTTATAACCTGAAACGGAGTAACCACACTTAGAAGCATGAAATTAGATCATTCGCAGTCAATGATAAACGTGTCACAATAGAAACCCTAGACTGAGTTCTCTCTCTGGTTGAATCTTCATTATTATTTCCTTGCTATTTCTCTTCTGTACTCACAATCACTCAAAACCCCCTTTCTTTCTTATTTTCAGTTACATACAGGAACAACTTCAACAACACCAGCTCCCTTGGGTTCGACCCTTGCTTGCCACTCTACTAGTTTCTCGCAAGGAGATTATAAATATAAATTTGCAGGTCAAACGACGCCTGTCAAATTTTGGCGCCGTTGCCGGGGAGCTGCGCTTCGGTGAAGTTGTTCTTTTTATTTTATTTTATTTTCTATTTTTTTAGTTAATTTTCTTGTGATGCACCATGTCTTCTTATTATAGTGCAGAGCCTTGGAACTATGAGGAGTTTTCCCCACCATCCTTCCAACTTGAAGTCCGCGAGAAGATCATCAACCTCAAGCAATCCCGGGACGAAACATTGGACGAGTACTTGTTGTAGTTCGATTCCATTGTGATGAGCTGCCCGCACCACGGATTCACGAACCTCTATCTTCTTCAAAGGTTTCTCGGTGGAATGATGCTACATGAATGGAATAGGCTTAATGATGCGGCAGGAGGCTCGGTGAATAACTTAGACATGGACGATCTTTGGCACTTGATAGATGATTTGGCCGAGAGGTCAAGACCAAGACAAGATCAGGCCGAGCCGCTAGAAGACGAATGGGCAGCTAGCATCCGACAAATTGCCAACATAGTGCCCCAAATCCAGGCCGAAGCCGAGAAATCATGGGCAATAGTAGAGGCGGCTCAAAAAGAAGCTGCTTACCGGATCAATGAGATGCTCAACATGAAGCCAAGGGTCAGCAAGGAGGAGCCTAGATCAAGTTACACCGAGCCAACAGAGGATAAGGACCCATGGATGACTGAAGAAAAGCACAATTCAGATTACCTCGGGCATTTAGAAGGAAACGGCCCACTGGCGCCTGAAGAAGAGCCGGCCGAGCCACTCGAATCGGACCTCATTACCGAGCTGCCCGAGATAGTTCCGGTGCTCGCTGCCGAAATGCTCGAGATCGTGCCTGACATCATATGCAACACCTCCATCACAACCACAGCGTCGCAGACAGTGCCTAATCCGGATGAGAACATCAGCACATTGGCCATGATAGACGAACCAGAGGTAGAAAACAGAGAAGAGGTGGCGAATTCAGAGGGGATCGCGGATGATGTGCATATTAACGTCATCCGCGGACAGCTAACATACACGGAACCCGCGGAGATAACATTCGAAGAACCCGCGGAGGAACAGCTGGCCGCGGACGAAGTACATGTTGTAGCCGCGGATGAAGAAGACTTTATCGACCCGCGGATGGAACACTTAAAGTGTTCTTCACCCGCGATATGGTCTGATATGAATTCGAAAACTGATCCTTCTTTATCGTTTTCTGTACAGGTAAGAGCTCCGGAAGAGCATATGATCAACCAGAATGAGCTAGATGGCGAGTTGGAGGTGAAGAATGAGCCAGAGAAGCCAACGAGGAAGCACTCACTCGCTACGAGTCAAGGAGCACCGCCTGAAAAGTGTAAGAACCCAGGTGTTTTGACAGTCACCCGTGATGTCGGTAAAACCCTCATACACCACTGTTTAATCGCTTTGGGTGCTAATATTAATGCCATGCCATACCCTTATTCGTGCTCTTTGAAATTGGGACCATTGAAATTCCCTAAACTATTGGTAGAGTTAGAAAATTCATCGCGTGTTCGTCCTGTTAGTTTACCTGAGGATCTAACGCTCCATGTTGGAGATATTGCTGTTCCTGTAGACTCATATATTTTGCAGATTGGAGATGCTAGAGATAATGATCATCGATCACTTATTCCGGGACGAGCACTCCTCTCTGCCACTAAAACGAAGGTTGACAGGGGAACATGCCGGATGTCACTTGCGTTTGGTTGCAAGACATCGATCCTCCAGATTCGCAAGGATGCCGACCGCCCATACATGAAGAAGCGACCGAGACGTGGCATGTTTGAGTGGAAACCAGGATGGAGAAACACTAGAGCACGACTCAATGCCCCAGTAGCAATGATCAAGGTGGCCCCGCCAACTCGGAAGGATGTAAAGGCGAACCCGCCTGATCGATGGAGAGCAGCCATGAACACACCATCACATGATGATTTTGGGCAGGTTGAAGGAATAGCTGAGGCAAAATTCGACCTCACACGTCCATGGGATCCTAACTTGTGATCCCTAAAGAGGTAACGTCGAGCCAACGACGTAAAACAAACGCGCTCGCAGGGAGGCAGCCCGGCATTTTTTTGTTTTTCAGTTTTTATCTTATTTACTTATGTCATTTATATTTTCCATGTTTGAGTCTTTATCCGTGTTATCACATTGTCTTTTGGGAAAGAAGAACATTTTTATGCAGGAAACAACTGCAACTCAGAACAGGTCGCGGACCACGTATACATTATCCTCCGCGGATGGAGTTCAGTTTAAGTGTTGACCGCGGCGTTAAAATGAACGTGATCCGCGGTTGACCTTTGACCAGCGTTGACTGACTCGTTTGACCAGAATTTTCATCTTCACACGACGAAACGAGGGGAGTACCTGTTCACTTTAATCTCTTCCTTTTTCCTATATGTTTGTGTGTCTTGCATTGTTTGTGTCTTTGAATTTAAGTCGTGCCGTGAGGACACGGCTTTGTTCAAAAGTGTGGGGTGGGAAAGTCAGTCTGTTGTGTCAGCACGTTTATTTTTTGCACCTGCATAGTGTCAGCACGTTTCCCTTCGAAAAAAAATTGGAAGTATGAAATTTCTCTCTATTTCCTAGATTTGCAGTATTGGATGTTGATAATGTGAAATAGATAGAGCCGATTACATGCATGCCTCTTGTGAAATTTGAATTGTGCAATAACATGTGAACTTAACCCTTTACGTGCCTTTGAAAGTTGAGATAAACAGGGATGTGGAGTTGATAGAAACGTCCTAGAGAGACTTGACAAAGCGCTCAAGGACCGGATTCGAACTATATGGTTATGTGGATTTCGTGGAGGCTAGCACTTCGAGGCGACATGGTTACGAGTCTGCTCCGCCACTGCGGTACTTTTACGGTTGGTCGGGACGGGAATACATCACACCGTCCAAACTCTAGTCCAAGTAGCCGGGAAAATAGTCAAGCGACCCTTGGCTTGACTCGCGTCAAAAGGACAATGATGAGTGAGAGCAAGTAGGTTCGAGCAATCACAATCCGCAACACAAGGAAACAAATTCGATCAATTGTGAAATCTTACACCGCAATAAAGTGAAGTGTCCCATTGATACATCAAACCGAGTCACTACAAGCTGTCCGAAAAGTACTCAAACACCTTGAAGCTCGAATCAATCACGTGCAAGAAGAAGCAATGAAGCGTAACCATGTAGCAAGAGTTCGGAACCAAGAGTGCGGTTCATGGGTCTAAAAAGGACTATCTCCCGAGACATCCGAATTGATTTGCATCTCGGTCCAAAGGTAACACGTATCATTAATCCATGTTTGAGCACAAGTCTTTTAGTAACAAGTATGCATGGAAAGGTGAAATCTAGATTAGCCGAGTCATGTTCATGTAGCAATATCTAGGACGTCGAAGAAATTGTGGTGTTATATTTATTTTCCTTCTATGACTTAGTTCTTGTTCGGGACGAACAAGTTTAAGTGTGGGGTGGTTTGATGAGTCGTATTTATACGACTCGTCGAGTCAATTAATCCCATTTATTTCGACACTTTTATATGCGAACAATTACTTTTTAGTATGGTTTTGCATTTCAGGTGTTTCGGAAGCTCTAGGAGGAAACGTGCATAAAAGACGGCATTTTATGCCAAAAACATCACAATGGCAGATCAGACCTTTGGACGTTCGGCGGAGCACTGGGAATGGACCGTTGATCAGAAAAATACGAGCTACATGGCGTTGCGTAGCTGACTCAATTCCCTACAACTCTCTAGTTCACACCGAGAGCATCCGAGGTCATTTAGAGGGTCAAAATCAGAGCGAAAGTCAAAACAGATGCGCAGAATGGATGAACAGTCTCAGACCAGATCGCGGATACTGTTCACTTTATGAACAGTACCCGCGGACGATAATATGAACAGTACCGCGGCGATAAAATGTGCATGGTCCGCGGATGAACAGTATTTCCGGTCGTGAACAGTATTTCCGGCCGTGAACAGTGTTTTTTGGCTTATTTCTTAATTGCGTATTTTGGCCCAGAAACTGATTTAGAAACCCTAGAGCTTATATGTTTAGATCAGGGGTAGGGTTTCGAAGAAGATATCATCATATCATCATCCATCAACCAAGAAGGCTCTAGAAGTGAAGACGAAGCTTTCGACGAGAGAGAAGATTTTTCTACTTTTAATTATGCGTCTTTTCATAATTATGTGTAGCTAAATCCTAATTCAGTTTAGGGTTTCGCATATTGTGATGTTTGTTTTGAGACTCTATTCTTAATGCTATTTTATGTTCCTCTAGTTCTTGTGCTTGAATTAAAGGATTGAATTGTGAAGCTAAGTGGAGACTTGAAATGGTAAAACTTAGCGGAATGATTTAACCCCTATCGTCAATGCTTGTTTGATACTGAAACGTGAAAACAAGTAGGACACCTGAATTTAATATTGCCTGAAACGGATTATTAGATTTTGGAGAACTAGAAGTCTATAACCTGAAACGGAGTAGATTGTGGTGTAAGTGCTTGAAACAGCCTTACCTTAGGTTATAACCTGAAACGGAGTAACCACACTTAGAAGCATGAAATTAGATCATTCGCAGTCAATGATAAACGTGTCACAATAGAAACCCTAGACTGAGTTCTCTCTCTGGTTGAATCTTCATTATTATTTCCTTGCTATTTCTCTTCTGTACTCACAATCACTCAAAACCCCATTTCTTTCTTATTTTCAGTTACATACAGGAACAACTTCAACAACACCAGCTCCCTTGGGTTCGACCCTTGCTTGCCACTCTACTAGTTTCTCGCAAGGAGATTATAAATATAAATTTGCAGGTCAAACGACGCCTGTCAGCCTTACTTTAGGGTTATATCTGGACCAATGAATAACCCACACTTATGAACACAAAGTAAGATCTTTGACGTCCATGATGATTGTCTCACAAGTAGAGACCCTAGACTGAATATCTTTCGTCCTTACTTACCTGCCATTTACTTTCAGTACTTTACTTTTCTGTCATTTACATTTCAGCACTTTACTTTTTTGCACTTTACTTTTCTGCACTTTACTTTACGCACTTTACATTTCAGTCTTTATTTTACGCACTTTACTTTCAGTACATTTACTTTACGCAATTTACTTTCCGCACTTTACTTTCATTACAGACGTTTTAAACATCAATCCAACATAACATTTGGCCGTATTGCGCTTGAAATACAGCGTGCGACAAACCAAAAGTGTGTTGCGGTTGATATTGAACTCGACTGTTCCAGCAATTTACTTTTCAGTATTACTTTCAGTTTAAACCACTCAAACCCAACCTGTCTTTACTTTATTTTTCTTTTCTTTTTAAAGAACAACTGATCCACACTGACTCTCTTGGGTTCGACCCCTACTTACCGCTCTACTAATCTAATAGTGAGCCACTAAAGTAGTGGAACTATAAATGTAAATTTTGCAGCGCACAACGACGTGCTATCAAATTTTGGCGCCGTTGCCGGGGAGTCGCGAAATCGGAATAGTTGTTCTATTTGTTTTTCTTTTATTTTTCAGTTTGCCATGTCTCTATACTATGAAAGCGAGCCTTGGAACAACGAGGAGTTTTCCCCACCATCCTTCGAACTTGAAGTCCGCGAGAAGATCAACAACCTAGAGCAATCCCGGGATGAAACATTGGACGAGTACTTGTCATACTTCAACTCCATTGTGACGAGCTGCCCGCACCATGGATTCACCAACTTTGATCTTCTTCAAAGGTTTCTCAGTGGGATGATGCCACATGAGTGGAATTGGCTAAATGATGCAGCGGGAGGCTCGGTGAATAACTTAGACATGGATGATCTTTGGAACTTGATAGATGATTTGGCCGAGAGGTCAAGGCAAGATCAGGCCATGCGACTCGAGGAACTGGCCAACATGGTGCGCCAATTCAGGGCCGAAATCGAATCATGGGCGGCTGAAAACAAAGCTGCAAGGGTCAGCAAGGAAGAGCTTACATTAGAGCCCATGGAGCCGACAGAGGATGAGGACTCACAAATGACCGAAGAAGAACCGGCCAAGATAGGCCCGGTCCTCACTGTCGGAGCACCCGAGACATGCCCGGTCCTCAATGCCGAACTGCCCAAATTAGGCCCGGTCCTCATTGCCAAGCCGGCCGAGCCACTTGAACCGGTCCACATTTCCAATCTGTCCGAGGAAGTCCCGGTCCTAACTGATGAGTTGCCCGAGACATACCCGGACCTCACTATCGAAGCGGCCGAACAAATCAAGCCAGGCCCGGTCCTTGCGCTTGGAGCACCCGGGGAAGTCCTGGACCTCAGTGTCGGGCTGATCGAGACAGACCAGCACGCGCCCGAGCTGGCCAAGACAAAGCCAATCCTCATTACCGAGCTGCCCGAGAAAGACTCAGTCCTTGTGGCCGAGAAACCCCAACTTAACCCTTCATGTTTTATGCAGATCATAGCCACCGAAGATCATGGAATCAATGATGATGAGTGACGGAGCCCACCGCACTGTCGTTATGGTGCGATGTTCTCTGTGCAAAAGCAAATTTGTATCTCCAATACTCGCGACTTAACTATTTTTGGTAGTAAGTGGTAAGCACGGGTCGAACCCAAGGGATTTAGGTGATTAATTGTTCTTTTGAAAGGAAGGATTTAAATAAAGCAGTTGGGGGGGATTGTTTTTGGTTTTTAGTACTGAAAGGTAAAGTAACAGTTGATATTACAATTAAAGGAAAGATTCGGTTTCAGGGGCCTTGTATCATAGTCTGTTTATCATTGACCTCTAATGATCATACTAAGTGTTCAAAAGTGTATCAAGGCCATTTCAAGCACTTGATTTTCCACACTGTCTAGCCCATTTCAAGGTCATAGAGCACTTGTTCTATTCAGGCTAGCACCCCATTTCAAGGTATACTAGCCTGTGTGCATCCATTTGATCAATCATTTCCGATCAATCCAAATGGTGTTTTAGAGAGGTCGAACTCCTCAGATAAGCTTTGCCATTTCAAGCATCCACTTACCCGAGTGTGTTCACGAACCCCACGAAAGAGTTTTGCCATTTCAAGCATCCACTCAACCTTGGAAGTTCTGACCTAATATGTGGCACCTAGAACAGGTCTTGAACACATAGAGGCACTAAGAGTAGGGTCTAAAACATTGTATGATACAAGCACTCCCCTTCAACCGAATGAAGGGTTTAGCTACGAATATCCATGAAACAGGACATCATAGCTAAGTGCGTTGAAAAGTAAAGGTTTTTGGAAGAGAGTAAAGTAAAGTTTTCGAAAGTAAAGACAGGAAAGTAAAGTTGCTGAATTGAAAAGACAGTAAAGTAAAGACGAGAATACTTACAAAAACCGTTGAAAGTGCTAAAGCTTCGATTCCAAAGTAAAGTGATTACAAGGATGGTGTTGTGAATCTAGAGAGAAGTGAGAGCTTCTCTCACTACTTGTGGTATGAGATGTTGGAATGAGATGGGATGATGATACAAGTGAAGAAGGGTCTCTATTTATAGGCTTGGAGAAGCCATAAGGATGCGACACTTGGCTCAAGGGGATTGGAGAGCTTCAAAGCCGCCGGGGGAGAGGTGGCATGGAGGAAAGCCGCCGGGCTAGGTGGCATGAAAGGAGAGGAGGAGGGGAGTTTGTGAGAGGGGATCCGCCGGCTAGGTGGAGGGGAGTGGGTGAGAGATGTGTGTTTGTGATTGAACAGGCTGTCGTCGTACCTGTGCAAAAACAATTTATAATTTCCTTGTCCTGAACTGTGGGTTAGCACAATGGCAAGCAAGGGTCGAACCCAAGGGAGCTAGATAGCTACTACTTTGTTCTGTAATGGAGAAAAACAAGAAACTAGAATGAGAGTAACGGTTAGTGAAATAATCGAAAATTGCAAGGTTGTAAATATCAGAGAGAAGTATTCAGATTAGGGTTTGATTGTGACTTGTTTTATCATAGACTTCTAAATATTCAATTCGTGTTTTACGTGTGGTTGTCCCGACAAAGGTGTTACGCCACGACCTAATTCCCCTAGGTTTAATTAACCCGACAAAGGTGTTAATTGCCCTAGTCGTACTATCTATCTAAACGACAAAGTATTAGATAGATGATTAATGTAGAAATATGCGCAACTAGATTTCACGACAAAGTATACGTCCAGTCTAACAATATTTCATGGAATTCATGTACGAGAATTAGTAAAACATAGAATATAGCATTAAAGATCCAAGTCTCAAAAACATAGTCACAATATATTAACCCTAACCCGAATAGAAGGTTTAGTTACACATGATCATAATGAAACAATGCAAATAATAAAAGGGGATGAAATACTTCACAAAACCAAGGCAAGCAAGGGCTGGCCGTGTAGGGCTGATGGGCGGCCGTGCAAGGCTGAGAAGCGGCGGAATTGTGGCTGAGCAAGGAGGCACGGCTGGATTGTGAGGAGAGTAGCACACAGCTGAATTGTAGAATGAGGGATGATGAGATGATTGTGGACTCCTCCTTATATAGGGTTTGAGAAACCCTTTGATCTTCTTGGAAATCCTTTGATCTTCTTGGAACCTTCCGAAACCCTAGCATTTGAATGTTGCCCTAATATCACAATGTAGAATGGGCCGGCTGCTGGATTTAGGGCTTGGACTTTCTTTTTCCGAAGTTACTGTTCACGGCCCCCAAAATCACTATTCACGCCGGAATTAATATTCACGCCGGAGTACTGTTCACGACCCTCCTTTGGCTCCGTTCTTCCACTGCGATATTTCTGGCATGAAAATGCCGTCTTTTAAGCGTGTTTCCTCCTAGAGCTTCCAAATCACCTGAAATACGAAACAACACTAAAAAGTAACTGTTCGCATAATAAAGTGAATGAAATGGTGGGAATTAACGACTCGATGAGTCGTATAAATACGGCTCATCAGTGATCTTTCACAAAAGCCATCGGTCCCCTTTCAGCTCCGGACTGATTCTGGTTGCACTTCGGTTGGACTTGTTTTGAGTAATTTCACGTCCGGTTCTTGAAAGTCAGAATTTGGTCGTGACCTGGAATGACTCGTTATCCATATTCAGCTTTAAAAGTCCTTTTTAGCTCGTATTCTCTCTAGACTCCAAAATACCCTGTAGATAAATATCGGAACTAACAAGCAAAAGTTAAATAAACAAAGCGTCTAATTTGGTGGGTTTAACTGTTTTTATGATTCATACAATTATGGTCCATCAGATCACCCCACACTTTTAGTTGTTCGTCCCGAACAATGCTTTTTAAAGGGCGGCACACACAATCCAAGTAAAAACTTTTAAATATGAAAGTGACATTGTGGGACTAGATTTATCCTAATTCATGCATTACTTACTTATTACCAAATTAAACCGTGTAAATACTTAGAAGAAACTTGATACTTGTACCTTCGTGCCGAGATGCAAATTAATCTGGATGTTTCGGGAGATAGCCCTTTTTAGGCTCCTAGACTGCATTCTCGAGATCGACTCGTACTATATGGTTTCCTTGTAGCTTTCTCTAGCACGTGATTCGGTTCGGGTTTCACTGAGTTGAGTTCTTTGATTCCTTTTTGGCGAGGGACAGCTTTTATAGTGAATCGGCCTTTGGCGTTTGGCCTTTGATATTGAGTTGGAGTTTCTTCACTTTTGTTCGGTTAAAACCTTCACAATTTTGGCCTTTGGCCTTTGATTAGCTTCTTTGAGCTTTTGTTTCTTTGTGACTTGCTAGTCCATTTTCTCAGCCTTTTTGGGAGGTCTAATCGTCGCCCGCAAGCATATGGAAATACCTCCCCGCTCTTTCTCATCCTTGCCGTTTCGCGCGGGTCAAGATGAGGGTCGCTCATCTATTTTCCCGACTACTAGGACTAGAGATAGGACGGTTTGATTCCCGTCCCGCCTCTTGCATAAACGCTGTGACAAATGCTTGTCGTCAGGGCAAATGTAGAAATAAATTTATAAGTCCGCTACTCGCGACTTCACTACTGGGTAGCAAGTGGTAAGTAGGGGTCGAACCCAAGAGAGTCAGTGTGGATTAGTTGTTCTTTAATGAAGCTTACACATAAATTAAAGTGCGATTGGGGTTGGGTTTGAGTGGTTTATACAGAAAGTAAACAGTTGATATTTTAATGGAAGGAAAGGATTCGGTTTCAGGAGCCTTGTATCATAGTCAGTTTATCATTGACCTCTAATGATCATACTATGTGTTCAAAGATGAATCGAGGCTATTTCTAGCACAAGACTTGCAACATCGTTTAGAACACTTGTTCTATTTAGACTAATTCCTCCTTTCGAAGTATCTTAGCCTTATGTGCATCCATTTGATCTTCAGTTACAATCAACCAAATGGTTTTTAAAAGAGGTCGAACTCCTCAGATAAGCTTTGCCCGTTAAAGCATCCACTTACCCGAGTATGTTCACGAACCCCACGGAAGAGTTTTGCCCGTTAAAGCATCCACTCAACCTTGGAAGTTCTAACCTAATATGTGGCACATAGAACAAGTTTTAAACACATAGAGGCACTAAGCGAAGGGTCTAAAACATTGTATGATACAAGTACACCCCTTCAACCGAATGAAGGGATTAGCTACGACTATTCATGGAACAGGACATCATAGCTAAGTGCATTGAAAAGTAAAGGTTTTTGAAAGACAGTAAAGTAAAGTTTTCGAAAGTAATGATAGGAAAGTAAAGTTGCTGAATTGAAAAGACAGTAAAGTAAAGAAAAGAGTACTTACAAAAACCGTTGAAAGTGCTAAAGATCAAGCTTTGATTCCAAAGTAAAGTGATTACATGATTGTGCTCTTAATCTAGAGAGATAAGTGATTTGTGATTTTGGAATTTGTAGAGAGAGGAGCTGTCCACATTTTGGGATGCATTACAAAGGGAAGGGAAGATGTCTATTTATAGGCTAAGGGGATGAAGAGATGTGGAGGAGGAGGAGCCACTTGTCACAAGGGAAGAGGAGGAAGCAAAAGCCATCGGAGGTGAGGTGGCAACTCCCCTTAGCCGCCCATGTGAGGAGATGAGTGTGAGTTGAGATATTTCTTCAAAAGCCACCACCCATGTGGCAAATTCATATGGTTTAGCCGTTCATGTGAGGAGATGAGTGTGAGTTGAGATATTTCTTCAAAAGCCATCGGTCCTGTCCAGTTCTGGTCTGACTCTGGTTGCCCTTCGGTTGGACTTGTTTTGAGTGATTCCACGTCCGGTTCTTGAAAGTCAGAATTTGGTCGTGACCTGGAATGACTCGTAATTCATATTCAGCTTTGAAAGTCTTCCTTAGCCTGTATTCTCTCTAGACTTCAAAATACCCTGTAGATAAATATCGGAACTAACAAGCAAAAGTTAAATAGACAAAGAGTCTAATTTGGTGGTGTTAACTGTGTTTATGATTCATACAATTATGGTCCATCAGATCACCCCACACTTTTAGTTGTTCATCCCGAACAATGCTTTTTGAAGGGCGGAACACAATCTATGTAAAAACTTTAAATATGAAAGTGAGAATATGAACTAGATTTATCCTATTCATGCATTACTTACTTATTACCAAACTAAACCGTGTAAATACTTAGAAGAAACTTGATATGTGTACCTTCGCGCCGAGATGCAAATTAATTCGGATGTTTCAGGAGATAGCCCTTTTCAGGCTCCTGAACTACATTCTCGGGACTGACTCGCGCTATATGGTTTCCTTGTGGCTTTTTCTGGGACGTGATTCAGTTCGGGTTTCACTGAGTTGAGCCTTTTTTTTATTTCTTTTTGGCGAGGGACAGCTTTTTTTGTAGTGAATCGGCGTTTGGCCTTTGATTTGACTCTTTGAGTACTTCACTTTTGTTCGGTTAAAACCTTCACAACTTTGGCCTTTGGCCTTTGATTAGCTTCTTTGAGCTTTTGCCTTTTTGTGGCTTGCTAGTCCATTTTCTCAAGCCTTTTTGGGAGGTCCAATCATCGCCCACGAGCATATGGAAATACCTCCCCGCTCTCTCTCATCCTCGCCGTTTCCCGCGAGTCAAAATGAGGGTCGCTCATTTATTTTCCCGGCTACTCTGACTAGAGATAGGACGGTTTGATTCCCATCCCGCCTTTTTTCTACATAAACGCTGCATGGTGGAGATGACTCTGACTTAACTGAAACCCGAAGTGCAGCCTCAACTGACTTCGAAAACCATATAGTTAGATTCGATCTTTCGAGTGCTTGTCAAGCCTCTCTAGGGCAGTTTATATCAACTCCACATCCCCTGTTTATCTCAGCACAAAGGGACAAATGAGAAGTTACATTCTAAGTTTTTAAACAGTTGAATTTTCACAAGGTAAATGCATGAATTTAGGTCTATCTTTTTCACATTCTCAAGTTCATATTTTCAAAAAGATAATATTAAGGAAAAAGAAAAAGCATGTTATGTACAAAGGCGGTTCTCACCCCACACTTTTGAACGAAGGCATTCTTTACGAAATGACTTACGAAATGACTTAGTTCAAAAGCCATGCAAGCAGACATTTACGAGAAGGAAATGACATTTAAGGAAAAGGGAAGAACAGAACTCCCTTTACTGTGTCGAATGACATGGCTTGAGGCTGGATAATCGAGGGAGTTCGGCTGGGGCCTTGAACTCTTGACGTAGGCCTGGCTGGCTTGATGTTGCACCCAAAACCGATTCCTAAATAGTTATTTCTTTCTATGCACCAAGTGGGTGAGAGCGTCTTATGGAAAAAACTGAATGACAGAAAATAAATGACTGAAAGTAAGATAGGTGTCGGGTTACCTCCCGACCAGTGCCTTTGTTTAACATCGTTGGCTCGACGATACCTCATTCCCGGATCATAAGTAGGGATCCCATGGGTGCTTGAGGTCAAACTTCTTCTTGGCAGCTCTTTTTCTCCGCCCAAAGAACACATATGGCAGCGGGCTCAGTTCTGCTCTCCCTTGATCCGGAGGCTTCTTTTTCACATATCCCCGAGAAGGTAAGGACTCCTTGACCATAGATGCTGGTCCATCAAGTCGAGCTCTCTTGCTTCTCCTTCCGGGTTTCCATTCTTTGGGCCCATGTCTTTGCCGCTTCTTTATGTATAGCCGGTTGGCATCTTTGCAGTTTTGGAAGTTCAGTCTTTTGCCAAGCGACCTCAAGCATGCGCCCTTGCTAACCCTCTTCTTCGTGGCAGAGATGATTGGCCGTCCTTGATCCTTACACCTTTCAGGAGGCTCTTCTTGGCTTGTGACGAGTGGGAGCTCCTTCGTTGGCTGTTTTGGCTCATGCTTCTCCTCCAACTTGCCTAGCACTGCATCATCATCGATCATCTCATCTCTGGTGGCTGTGATCTTTATAGAACATGAAGGAATATGTAGGGGCTTCTCGGCCATAAGGACAGGGCCTTTCTCGAGCAGCTCTTCAGTGAGGACCGGGCCTGCCGTGATTTTCTCGGTCAGTTCGGCAGTGAGGTCCAGGTATGTCTCGGCTGGTTTGGTAGTGAAGTCCGGGACTTCCTCGGGTGCTTCTTTAGCGAGGTCCGGGACTTCATTTGGCTCGTCAAGTAGGGCCGGGACTTCCTCGGGTAGATTGGTGATGAGGACCGGGCCAGATTTGGGCAGTTCTTCTTCGGTCATCCAAGAGTCCTCATCCTATGTCGGCTCCGTGGGCTCCAATATTGGCTCCTTTAGAGTCGCCTCCACATCCATTACTGCCCTTGTATTGATGTCTTCTCTCGGTTTGGTTGCGGGCAAGCTCATAATGGGTGTGGTGTCGGGCTCGTTCTGTACTGAGTCCACTTCCATCGTTGGTGCCTTATCGTTAGTTTGGTGCCACTGACCCTGTTTTCTGTTCTCTGCCAAATCATTTATGAGGTGCCAGGCTTCAGTCACGGTTAACTTCATGAGTGAACATCCCGCTACATCATTAAGTCTTTTCCGCTCAAGTGGCATCATTCCATCGAGAAACCTTTGAATAAGATTGAATCTGGTGAATCCATGGTGCGGGCAACTCGCCACAATGGAGGCAAAGTACGCCAAGTACTCGTCCAAAGTTTCATCCCGGAATTGCTCAAGATTGAGAATCTTCTCGCGGGTTTTAAGTCAGAGAGATGGCGGGCAAAACTCCTCTAGGAATTGGGTTTGTAGATCCCTATAATCACCTTTATCTTCTGCACATGAGTAATACCAATCTAGTGCGGAGTCTGTTAAAGAAAATTTGAAGCATCTCAGCTTAAACTCCTCTAACGTCTCGTTCTCAGGTTTCATGTGGCGGCAGATGTGGTGAACATGTTGGCAATGTATCACAGGGTCCTCTTCAATGGTACCTCCGAATTGGGGGAGACGTCTAATCATTTCAAACATAAGGTTGCTGCCTCCATCATTCCAAGGCTCGCTTCCGTAGTACGACGACATGGTTGCGTAGAAGTGATTTCGAGAATTGAGAGAGAGAAAGAAAAGAAAAGAACAACTATCGGAAGTTAACTCCCCGGCAACGGCGCCAATTTGACAAATGCTTGTCGTCAGAGCAAATGTACAAATAAATTTATAAGTCCACTACTCGCGACTTCACTACTGGGTAGCAAGTGGTAAGTAGGGGTCGAACCCAAGAGAGTCAGTGTGGATTAGTTGTTCTTTAATGAAGCTTACACATAAATTAAAGTGCGATTGGGGTTGGGTTTGAGTGGTTTATACAGAAAGTAAACAGTTGATATTTTAATGGAAGGAAAGGATTCGGTTTCAGGAGCCTTGTATCATAATCAGTTTATCATTGACCTCTAATGATCATACTATGTGTTCAAAGATGAATCGAGGCTATTTCTAGCACAAGACTTGCAACATCGTTTAGAACACTTGTTCTATTTAGACTAATTCCTCCTTTCGAAGTATCTTAGCCTTATGTGCATCCATTTGATCTTCAGTTACGATCAACCAAATGGTTTTTAAAAGAGGTCGAAATCCTCAGATAAGCTTTGCCCGTTAAAGCATCCACTTACCCGAGTATGTTCACGAACCCCACGGAAGAGTTTTGACTGTTAAAGCATCCACTCAACCTTGGAAGTTCTAACCTAATATGTGGCACATAGAACAAGTTTTGAACACATAGAGGCACTAAGCGAAGGGTCTAAAACATTGTATGATACAAGTACACCCCTTCCACCGAATGAAGGGATTAGCTACGACTATTCATGGAACAGGACATCATAGCTAAGTGCATTGAAAAGTAAAGGTTTTTGAAAGACAATAAAGTAAACTTTTCAAAAGTAAAGACAGGAAAGTAAAGTTGCTAAATTGAAAAGACAGTAAAGTAAAGAAAAGAGTACTTACAAAAACCGTAGAAAGTGCTAAAGATCAAGCTTTGATTCCAAAGTAAAGTGATTACATGATTGTGCTCTTAATCTAGAGAGATAAGTGATTTGTGATTTTGGAATTTGTAGAGAGAGGAGCTCTGCACATTTTGGGATGCATTACAAAGGGAAGGGAAGATGTCTATTTATAGGCTAAGGGGATGAAGAGATGTGGAGGAGAAGGAGCCACTTGTCACAAGGGAAGAGGAGGAAGCAAAAGCCATCGGAGGTGAGGTGGCAACTCCCCTTAGCCGCCCATGTGAGGAGATGAGTGTGAGTTGAGATATTTCTTCAAAAGCCACCACCCATGTGGCAAATTCATATGGTTTAGCCGCCCATGTGAGGAGATGAGTGTGAGTTGAGATATTTCTTCGAAAGCCATCGGTCCTGTCCAGTTCTGGTCTGACTTTGGTTGCCCTTCGGTTGGACTTGTTTTGAGTGATTCCACGTCTGGTTCTTGAAAGTCAGAATTTGGTCGTGACCTGGAATGACTCGTAATTCATATTCAGCTTTAAAAGTCCTCCTTAGCCTGTATTCTCTCTAGACTTCAAAATACCCTGTAGATAAATATTGGAACTAACAAGCAAAAGTTAAATAGACAAAGAGTCTAATTTTTTGGGGTTAGCTGTGTTTATGATTCATACAATTATGGTCCATCACGCTGCATGGCGGAGATGACTTCAATCTTCACTGTAACCCGAAGTGCAGCCTCCACTGACTTCGAAAACCATATAGTTAGATTCGATCCTTCGAGTGCTTGCCAAGCCTCTCTAGGGCAGTTTATGTCAACTCCACATCCCCTGTATATCTCAGCACAAAGGGACAAATGAGAAGTTGCATTCTAAGTTTTTAAACAGTTGAATTTTCACAAGGTAAATGCATGAATTATGATCTATCTTTTTCACATTCTCAAGTTCATATTTTCAAAAAGATAATATTAAGGGAAAAGGAAAAGAAAAACATGTTATGTACACTGGCGGTTCTCACCCCACACTTTTGAACGAAGGTGTGCCTTTCAGCACAACTTAGTTCAAAAGTCATGCAAATATATACAAGAGAAGGAAATCACATTAAGGAAAAGAGAAGAACTGAACTCCCTTTTACTGTGTCGTGTCGTGGAACGACATGCCTCGGAGCTGGAAAATCGAGGGAGTTTGGCTGGGGCCTTGAACTCTCAGTGCAGGCCCGGTAATTCTCGGAAGCTGCCTGGCTGATCTGATCTTGCTCCAAAAACCGATTCCTACATGTTAGACATTCCTTCTATACAAAAAAAATGGGTGATAGCAACTTATGATAAAAACTAAATGACAGAAAAGAAAAGAAAATTACTGAAAGTAAGATAGGTGTCGGGTTACCTCCCGACTAGTGCCTTTGTTTAACGTCGTTGGCTCGACACATGGGGATCACAGGTTTGGATCCCATGGGCAGCTCAGGTCATAGTTTTGTGGAGTGCCTACTTTCATTTTTTCCTTGCCTTTCTCCGAGTTTTTGTGGGATGATGTGTTTGGACTTCCTTGTTTCGGTGGTTTTTCTTTCCAACTCTTCCGACTCTTTTGGTTCTTTCGAGAGGGCGAGGTTCTTTCGATTGTAGCTGCTGGTTTAGTCACCCTCTTGGTTTCTTCTGGTTGGTCATAAGATAGCGTATTGAGATCAGCGGTGTTCACAATGTCTGGTGGTATGGCTAGGTCATAGTTTTGCGGATTTAAGTCACCCTCTCCGTGATAGTGTTTGACTCGCAACCCATTTACTGTGAATCTGCTTCCATTGTCCGGGCTTTCTAGCTCAACTGACCCATGATTGAATACCTTAGTTATTGTGAAGGGGCCGGTCCATCTAGATTTAAGTTTCCCTGGCATCAATTTCAATCGCGAGGAGTAGACCAGCACTTGTTGTCCTTACTCAAATGAGCGCCTGAGGATGAATTTGTCATGATACATTTTGGTCCGCGCTTTGTAGTCCGTTTTCCCTTCATAGGCTTCAAGCCGCAATTCCTCAAGCTCGCATAGATTAAGCTTCCTATCCAGTCCTGCAGCCTTTAAATCTGGATTGCAATGCTTGAGCGCCCAATAGGCTTTATGTTCTAATTCCACCGGAAGGTGGCATGCTTTCCCATAAACAAGTCGAAAGGGGGAGGTTCCAATTGGTGTCTTGTATGCCGTCCGATAAGCCCAAAGAGCTTCATCTAGTCTCTGACTCCAATCTTTCCTACCTGGTTTCACCATCTTTTCTAGAATACTCTTGATTTCGCGGTTGGAGATCTCCGCTTGACCATTGGTCTGGGGATGATATGCCGTGGACGTTCGGTGGTGGACATGGTAGCGTTTTAAGGTGGCAGCCATCATGCGGTTGCAGAAATGAGTTCCTTGGTCGCTTATTATGGCCTTGGGTACCCCGTACCTACAAAACAGGTTAGTGCGCAAAAAATCTATGACAGTTTTTGCATCGTCGCACCTTGTGGCCTTAGCTTCTACCCATTTTGACACATAATCTACAGCAACTAAAATGTAAGTATAACCGCATGAAATTGGGAATGGTCCCATAAAATCAATACCCCAAATGTCGAAAACATCGTTGACTAATATGGGTACTTGAGGCATTTCATTTCTAGCTGACACATTTCCTACTCTTTGACACCTATCGCATTTTTTATACTTCTCATAGGCATCTCTAAATAAACTCGGCCAAAAGAAGCCGCTATCTAGGATTTTCCTAGCGGTTCTTCTAGGCCCGAAGTGTCCTCCACATGCAAACTCATGGCAAAAGCTAAGAACAGAAGCTATTTCATTATCGGGGACGCATCTCCTAAGTATTTGATCTGCTCCTATTTTCCACAAGTAAGGATCATCCCATAAGTAATGTCTAGCATCGTGCCTAAGTTTCATGCATTGTGCTTTAGTAAAAGAAGGGGGAAATTTACCTCCTACAAGGTAGTTGACGATTGAGGCATACCACGGTACCTTGGTTGAGACTGCATAGAGGTGCTCGTCTGGAAATGACTCGGTTATGTGCCCCTCTTCTTCCTTTCGGACAATCCTGCTTAGGTGGTTGGCCACAGTGTTCTCGATCCCCTTTTTGTCCCTTATTTCCACATCGAATTCTTGCAGTAGTAATTTCCACCGAATGAGTCTTGGCTTGGCTTCCTTCTTCTTCATCAGGTAACGGATGGCCGCATGGTCAGAATAAACTATCACTTTTGCTCCAAGCAGATAGGATCTGAATTTTTCCAGAGCGAAAACCACTGCCAGGAGTTCCTTCTCGGTGGTGGAGTAGTTTCGTTGGGCAGAATCTAGGGTTCTTGAGGCGTAGTAGATCACAACCGCCTTCTTATCAACTTTTTGGCCTAGGACTGCTCCCACAGCAAAGTCGCTTGCGTCGCACATGATTTCGAATGGTTTTCCCCAATCCGGATTTTGGATGATAGGTGTGCTGGTGAGGGCTTTCTTCAGTTTATCAAAGGCCTCCTTGCATGCATTAGTGAATTCAAAAGGGACTTCTTTCTGGAGAAGAGTAGTTAGAGACAACGCCGTTTTGGAGAAGTCTTTGATGAATCGTCGGTAGAATCCCGCATGGCCAAGGAATGATTGGATGTCTCGGACTGTGGATGGATATGGTAGGGTCATGATTAGGTCGATCTTTGCTTTGTCCACTTCCATGCCTTCTTGTGAGACGATATGTCCCAAGACTATTCCGTGTGTTACCATGAAGTGGCATTTCTCGTAATTGAGCACTAAGTTCATGGACACACATCGTGCCAAAACCGTTCACAAGTTGCTTAGGCATGCGTCAAATGTGTCTCCATAGATGGTGAAGTCGTCCATGAAGACCTCGATGAATTCTCCAATCATGTCTGAGAAAATGCTGGTTACCACTCTTTGAAAAGTCCCCGGAGCATTGCATAGACCAAACGACATCCTTCTGAAGGCGAATGTGCCGAATGGGCAAGTGAATGTAGTCTTTTCTTGGTCCTCAGGTGCTATAGGGATCTGGTTGTAGCCTGAGAACCCGTCCAGGAAGCAAAAGTATGGTTTGCCTGCCAGTTGGTCTAGCATTTGATCGATGAATGGCAGAGGGAAATGGTCCTTTCTTGTGACGGCGTTTAATTTTCTGTAGTCTATGCACATTCTCCAGCCGTTCTTGACCCTTGTTGTCACCATTTTTCCTTCGGCATCTTCCTCGATTGTGATTCTAGTTTTTTTCGGAACTATGTGGACTGGACTCACCCACTGGCTATCCGATATAGGATAGATTATATCAGCATCCAGGAGCTTTTGTATTTCCTTTTGGACGATTTCCATCATGATTGGATTGAGTCGTCGCTGAGGTTCTCTTGACGGCTTAGCTCCATCCTCGAGTAAGATGCGATGCATGCAAACTGCTGGGCTGACTCCTCTCAAGTCGGCCAGGGTCCATCCGATAGCCAACTTGTGTTGTCTAAGCACTTTTATCAGGCGATGTTCCTGGTTTGTTTCCAAACCACTCTTTATGATTACCGGGAGCGTGTTATTTTCCCCTAGGAATGCGTACTTCAGATGTATGGGTAGGGGCTTCAATTCTATTTTGGGGGCTTGCATCACCGAAGGTAGAAAGGTATTGGATTTGAATAATTTCACCTCGTTGACTTCATATCCTGGTGTGAGAGGCTCCGAGATTGTTAAGTGGGCTAGTGTTTCATGCAAGCCTTCGGCCAAGTCATATGAGCTCTGGGTTCCATTGAGTATGAGTTCTAAGGGATCTGCTCTTGGTTCTGATTGAACTTCTTGGACAAGGTCGTCCAAAGCGTCTAGAGCGTACACTTCCTCGGACTCCATGGGATGCTTCATTGCTCTGAATATGTCAAAGCTGAAGACCTCTCCTTCTACTTCCATTGATAGCATCCCACTTCCGCAGTCTATTTTCATTTTTGATGTTTTGAGAAATGGACGGCCGAGAAGGATAGGTGCATGGTCTGTTGGCCCGCCATTTTCCATTTTAAGACGTAGAAGTCTGCTGGAAACACCAATTTGCCTACTTTTACCAAGACGTCTTCTATCTTGCCCTCGGGCTGTTTGCGCGATTGATCTGCCAGTTGAATAGTGAGATCGGTGGGTTTGAGCGGTCCAATTCTGAGGCATGAGTAGATAGAGAAGGGAAGGACGTTGATTGATGCTCCAAGATCTAGCATGCAGTTCTCGATCCGAATGTTGCCAATTGTGCATGGAATTGTGTAGGTTCCCGGATCACCACATTTGGGGGGTACTTTTTGTTGTATGACGGCCGACACGTTCCTACTCATCAGCTCTTGATCATATCTTGTACTCCTCCTCCGGTTGGTGCAAAGTTCTTTTAAAAACTTAGCATATCGAGGAATTTGCTTGATGGCTTCCAAGAGGGGGATGTTGATTTCTACTTTGCTGAACAACTCAAACACGTCCTCATCCATGACATGTTGTTTTGGCACATGGGCAGGTACTGGAAATGGAAGTGCTGTGCTGATTTTGGGGGTCTCGGTTCTGGGCACCGGGCGCTCCTTGTGCTTCTCGGACGCTGAAACCGGGCTGGCCGCTGGTACTTGGTCAGGCCTGCGTTCCTTGGACGCGTTCTCTTCTTTTTCTGTTGCATCCTGCTCTTCTTCAGCCCCGTCTTCATTTTTCTCGTCTTCGTCAAGAATTTCAAAAGCCTCGGGCCTTTTGTCCTCCTCTTGTTTAATGGGTTTGTCGACAAGCTTTTTCCCACTCCTAAGGGTTACGACACTTACGTTTTCCTCCGGGTTTTGGATGGTTTGTGAAGGAGGTCTGCCGAGTTCATTAATGAGTGTGGACATTGAGGCAGCGAGTTGGGATATGTGCTTTTTCAAGTCCGATAATTCTCCCTTTGCTTTGGCTTGCTTTTGATGCATGGTAGTTCTCAACTGCTGCACAGTTCTTGACAATTGCATCATCATGTCCTCAAGAGGCTTGTTCGGTTCTTGATGATTGCTTGAGCTTGCTTGGTACTGGTTTGCTGGTGGGGTGTTCTGGTTGTACTGTTGGTTGGACGGTTGGTAAAATGACTGAGCTAATTGTGGTGCGGCTTGTTGTGTTTCCTTCTGAGGATAGCTGTTGTTTTACCAGCTCGGGTTGGTTGCTTGATTATACTGTCGGATTGGTCCTGCTCTATCGTTGCTGTTGTGGTTGTTGTTGTATTCTTGGTATCCTACCACTGCATTCACTTCTTCCGGTTCCTCTATTATCAGTGTTGGGCATGCGTCAGTCTTGTGGCCCGTAGAACTACAGAATTCACAAGGCTTTATCTGAACTGGCTGCCTTCGTAGGATTTGAATCATCATTTCCTTTATTTGTTTCATCTCCTCTGGAATCGAGTTCATTGGTGTTTCTTCAGCCCTTGCCACATTCTTTGTTCGGGAGAATTCTTCCTGCCGAGTTGTCTCTTCTCTGAATCGGGCATTTTCAGCAACGTCGGTGATGAGATTCCTTATGCCACTCAGTGATAGATTTATCATGGATCCTCCAGCTGAGGCATCCAGAAGCATTTTGTCTAACGGTCTCAATCCATCAATGAGGTATTCGATGATGAGTTTCTCGGGCAGTCCAAGGGTACAGCAGCTTCTCTCCAGGCGATTTAACTTTTCCAGGTAGTCGTACATGGTTTCATTAGGCCCTTGCTTGATGTCCTGCAATTGCCTTCTTACTTGCATTGCTCTTCCTGCTGGGTAGTATTTGTCTAAGAACTTCTTCTGCATCTGAGCCCATGTTCTGATGCTACCGGAAGGCAATGAAAGGAACCAGTCGTTCGCTGCGTCAGTGAGGGAAAAGTAGAACGCTTTTAGCTTGAAGTCGTCTACGTTCACACCATTAGGTTTTAGGTTTTGGCAAGTGCCATGTAAGCATTGGAGATGAGTCGTTGCAGATTCTCCACGAGTTCCTGAGAACTTGGGCAGGTTGTGGGCCACTGAAGTGTTGATTGCGATGTTTTCTAGTTCAGGGCCTTCGTAAATGCACCATGGCTGGATTCTGAAATCTGGTGCCGATAGTTCTCCCATAGTAGGTTCGCGGAAGTTGTTGTTATCCCCGTAGTAGTCATCAAAGACAGGTTCTCGCCTTGGCACTTATCGATATTGAGGGGGTGGGGGATATCTAGGGGTTGTACTAGACCAGCTCCATTTCGGTCCTCAGGTGGTCCTTGGTTTCTTTGAATGGCCTCCCTATTACGAGCTCTATGGTTTCGCATGAGTTGTTCCGGATCTTCAACAAATTGAGGCGGCGCTTCATTATTTCGATCGAACAGATTCATCTCGTCATCATCCTGATAGTCATGGTGACTTTCTTCACGAGACATGGTTGCGTAGAAGTGATTTCGAGAATTGAGAGAGAGAAAGAAAAGAAAAGAACAGCTAATCGGAAGCTAAATCCCCGGCAACGGCGCCAGTTTTGACAGAGCCCACCGCACTGTCGTTAAGGTGCGATGTTCTCTGTGCAAAAGCAAATTTGTATCTCCAATACTCGCGACTTAACTATTTTTGGTCGTAAGTGGTAAGCACGGGTCGAACCCAAGGGAATTAGGTGATTAATTGTTTTCGAAAGGGGGGATTTAAATAAAGCAGTTGGGGGGATTGTTTTTGGTTTTTAGTACTGAAAGGTAAAGTAACAGTTGATATTACAATTAAAGGAAAGATTCGGTTTCAGGGGCCTTGTATCATAGTCTGTTTATCATTGACCTCTAATGATCATACTAAGTGTTCAAAAGTGTATCAAGGCCATTTCAAGCACTTGATTTGCCACACTGTCTAGCCCATTTCAAGGTCATAGAGCACTTGTTCTATTCAGGCTAGCACCCCATTTCAAGGTATACTAGCCTGTGTGCATCCATTTGATCAATCATTTCCGATCAATCCAAATGGTGTTTTAGAGAGGTCGAACTCCTCAGATAAGCTTTGCCATTTCAAGCATCCACTTACCCGAGTGTGTTCACGAACCCCACGGAAGAGTTTTGCCATTTCAAGCATCCACTCAACCTTGGAAGTTCTGACCTAATATGTTGCACATAGAACAGGTCTTGAACACATAGAGGCACTAAGAGTAGGGTCTAAAACATTGTATGATACAAGCACTCCCCTTCAACCGAATGAAGGGTTTAGCTACGAATATCCATGGAATAAGACATCATAGCTAACTGCGTTGAAAAGTAAAGGTTTTTGGAAGACAGTAAAGTAAAGTTTTCGAAAGTAAAGACAGGAAAGTAAAGTTGCTGAATTGAAAAGATAGTAAAGTAAAGACGAGAATACTTACAAAAACCGTTGAAAGTGCTAAAGCTTCGATTCCAAAGTAAAGTGATTACAAGGATGGTGTTGTGAATCTAGAGAGAAGTGAGAGCTTCTCTCACTACTTGTGGTATGAGATGTTGGAATGAGATGGGATGATGATACAAGTGAAGAAGGGTCTCTATTTATAGGCTTGGAGAAGCCATAAGGATGCGACACTTGGCTCAAGGGGATTGGAGAGCTTCAATGCCGCCGGGGGGGGGGGGGGGAGGTGGCATGGAGGAAAGCCGCCGGGTTAGGTGGCATAAAAGGAGAGGAGGAGGGGAGTTTGTGAGAGGGGAGCCGCCGGCTAGGTTGAGGGGAGTGGGTGAGAGATGTGTGTTTGTGATCTTTCACAAAAGCCATCGGTCCCCTTTCAGCTCCGGACTGATTCTGGTTGCCCTTCGGTTGGACTTGTTTTGAGTAATTCCACGTCCGGTTCTTGAAAGTTAGAATTTGGTCGTGACCTGGAATGACTCGTAATTCATATTTAGCTTTAAAAGTCCTTTTTAGCTCGTATTCTCTCTAGACTCCAAAATACCCTGTAGATAAATATCGGAACTAACAAGCAAAAGTTAAATAAACAAAGCGTCTAATTTGGTGGGTTTAACTGTGTTTATGATTCATACAATTATGGTCCATCAATGAGGTGCAAGGGGAGTTAAAGGAAAATAAAGGGCAAGAAACGCCAATGATGGAGCGCTCATTCACCACGACTCAACAGAGCGGCTCGGAAAACTCACTTGTTCCAAAACAACCCATCTCCGCTGCCACAAAGAAGAAGCTTGGCAGGGGCACATGCTTGATGTCGCCTACACTTGATGGCACAATGCTGAACTTCCAAACTTGCAAAGGTGCTAACCATTCAAACATGAAGAAGCGACAAAGGCATGGCCCAAAGGAATGGATGCCCGGAAGGAGGAACACAAGGCCACGTCTCAATGGACCAGCAGCTATGGTCAAGGAGCCCTCATCTTCTCGGAGCTATGAAAAGAAGAACCTGCCGAACCAATGGAGAACCAAACCGAGCCCATCACTCCACAAGTTTTTTGGGCAGAGTAAAAGGGCAGCCGAGAAGAAGTTCAACCTCACACACCCATGGGATCCGAACTTATGATCCATGAGTGAGGTATCGTCGAGCCAACGACGTTAAACAAAGGCACTTGCCGGGAGGTAACCCGGCATATTTTGTTTATTTGTTACAGTTTTTATGTTTATGTCATTTCTTTTCATACTCACCCCTTTGTCATTTCCTTTCTCTTGTTAACTTGTTTTTTGTGTTTTGAACTAAGTCGTTCCGAGAGGAACGGCTTCGTTCAAAAGTGTGGCGGTGATTGAGTAGTCTTGTACATACTAGTAGTTGCACATAATAATCAGCATGTTACTTTTTGAAAATATACACTTTCATGATGTGAAAATAGATAGACCCGATTCATGCATTTCCTTGTGAAAACTTAATTGTGTAAAAACATGCGAACTTAACTTTCTACTTGTCCTTGTGTGCTGAGATAAACGTAGGATGTGGAGTTGAAAGAAATGCTCTTGAGAGGCTTGACAAGCACTCAAGGGACCGGATCCTTACTATACGGTTATGTGAAGATTGTGGAGGCTGAACTTCGGGCTTGTTGGTGAAGAGTGGACTCCGCCATGCAGCGTCTATGCAAGAGGCGGGACGGGAATCAAACCGTCCATTCTCTAGTCCAAAGTAGCCGGGAAAATAGATGAGCGACCCTCATCTTGACCCGCGCAAAAAAGGCAAGGATGAGAAAGAGAGGGGAGGTATTTTCATATGCTCTCGGTCGATGATTGGACCTCCCAAAAGTGAAGAAATGGATGAGAAATCATCAAAGGAGCAAAGCTCAAAGAAGAAAAGAAAGAAATCAGCCAATATGGTGAAACCAAACCGAAGCAAAAGTGAAGTACTCAAAGAGTCAAATCAAAAGCCGAAGGCCAAATCACTACAAAAGTTGTCCAACCACGCATACAAAGAAAAAGAGCTCGTCCCATTAGCCCGAATCAATCACGTGCTAGAAGAAGCAAGTAACATAACCATATAGTAAGATCGGATCCGAGAGTGCACTTCAAGGGCCTAAAAAGTGGCTATCTCCCAATCATCCAAATTGATTTGCATCTCAGCTCAAAGGTAACAAGTATCTACTTACTTTCATATGTGAGCATGATTTTGTTTGGAAGCAAGTAAGTTATGCATGCTAAGGTGAAGTCTAGATTCACATCTCACATTTACACCTAAGACTTAGAGTGTTGTCGTTCCTCTTTGACTACACTTGTTCGGGATGAACAAGATTATGTGTGGGGGTATTTGATGGGACGTATTTATACGATTCATCAAGTACACAAAACCCACCAAATAAGACATTTGGTCATACGAACATGTGCTTGTTGATGTCATTTTGTGTATACATGCAATTTTGGAGTCTAAAGAGGAATCACACTTAAAAAGGGAGATTTGAGCCAAAAAGCCAGCCAAGGATCTAGGACCTTAGCCAGGGACTGAGAAACTTCACCAGGGTACCGAGAGCCGTATCCGGGCCCGTCCGAGAAAACCAGGCGATTCCCCGCGCACCAGCCGAGCCGACCAGGTCCAAAACCAAGTCGCTCGGGAAAACGAGCTGATCCGATGAATCCACCTCGAGCAAAGTGATCAAAATGGAAAATAAGGTGGACAATGTCGGAAAACCAAGGTGAATGCCTGAGCTGATTGGCAGTTGGTCCAATTCCAAAGCAAATGCCCCGCGCGCATAGGCACTGAAACCAAGTCGCTCGACCAAACCATGGAATCTGGAAAATCTGGCTCGACCAAGTTGTTTGAAATGCCCAATAACTCGGACAATCTCACTTCCCAGACAAAACGCCTGAGTGGAACAAGCTCAAGCCCGCTCAAAGCCAAACTAGGGCAATTTCGGCCGTTTTGGGATTTCGACCATGTTCCGGGCAGAATATGGCTTAGCATCCTTCTTGAGATCATCTTAGAATGACTTTGTCGTTTAGAAACCACTCTCCAAAATCCAAGAAGCTCCAACCAAAGCTCTGGCCAGATTCCGGCCATATTCCGGCGAACTCCGGCCAACCTCCGGTGATGCTCTGATCAAGCTCATATCATCACCACCATGCTCTGGTCAATTCTTGCTCTGGTCACATTCTGGCGAAGATCAACCAAAACCAAACTACTTCATTTCCGATTGGACATACTATTCACTTCGGTTTGGTTTTGGAATCCGGTTGGGAGTGCAAGTGGGGAGGCATGTGGTGGCTTGTGGTTGGAGGAGGAGATGCAAGTGGGGAGGTTCTTATCCTCTTCCAAAACCCATGTGGGTGTCATATGGAGAACCAATCAAAATGGCTAGCTTTTGGGTTATTTTTCAAGCCAAACTTAGCCCCCAAGTCTTCCTCTTCTATAAATAGAGGCCTTAGCCTTAGAAATCAGCCATGCTCACATTAGGAAGTTGAGAGCTTATCTCTCTTTTTCACACTTCAATACAAACCTCTCTACATTTTACTTTGTTCTTGTTCTTCACTTGTTCATGATTTCCAAAAGCTTTCTTTACTTTCATGTCTTGTTCTTGATTTGGAGCTCCTCTCCTTTACTTTCCTTGCACTTGATTTGGAGCTCCTCGCCTATACTTTCCTTGTCAAGCCACGGCTTCTTTACTTTTTCTTGTCAAAACCGAGTCCTTTCCTTTACTTTTCTTGTTTTCTTTACTTTTGTGAGTATGGTTCTTGTATTCCTTGCCATGAATACAAGTAGCTAAAGTATATTCGGTCAAAGGGTGTTCATACTTGTGTATGCATGTTGAGACTTGAACTTAATGCTATTTTGTGTCAACTAGTTCTATGTGCCTCATATTCGGGTAGAACATACATGGTTGAGTGGAGGCTCGAAAGAGCAAAGCTCTTCCGTGGGGTTCGTGAACATACACGGTTAAGTGGATGCTTGAAATGGCAAAGCTTTTCCGTGGAGTTCAACCTCTCTTTAAGTCGCTTGGTTGATCGTAACTTAAGATCAAGTGGCTGCACTTAAAACTAGAAGTCTATGTCTTGATTTTGGAGTAGATTGTGGTGTAAGTGCTAGAAATGGCCTTACTTTAGGGTTATATCTGGACCAAGGAATAACCCACGCTTATGAACACAAAGTAAGATCTTTGACGTCCATGATGGTTGTCTCACAAGTAGAGACCCTAGACTGAATATCTTCTGTCCTTACTTACCTGTCATTTACTTTCAGTACTTTACTTTTCTGTCATTTACATTTCATCACTTTACTTTTCTGCACTTTACTTTACGCACTTTACATTTCAGTCTTTATTTTACGCACTTTACTTTCAGTACATTTACTTTACGCAATTTACTTTCCGCACTTTACTTTCATTACAGACCTTTTCAACATCAATCCAACATAACATTTGGCACGTATTGCGCTTGAAATACAGCATGCGACAAACCAAAAGTGTGTTGAGGTTGATTATTGAACTCGACTGTTCCAGCAATTCACTTTTCAGTATTACTTTCAGTTTAAACCACTCAAACCCAACCTGTCTTTACTTTATTTTTCTTTTCTTTTTAAAGAACAACTAATCCACACTGACTCTCTTGGGTTCGACCCCTACTTACCGCTCTACTAATCCAATAGTGAGCCACTAAAGTAGTGAAACTATAAATGTAAATTTTGCAGCGCACAACGACGTGCTGTCAAACACACAGACCAAGAGAGGATCTAAGTTTTTCAAACTAAGTTGCATCTAGTGGCTTGGTGAATATGTTGGCTAGCTGCTTGTCAGTTGTCACATGTTTCAATGTGATGACCTTCTTCTCTTCCAGCTCTCTGATGAAATGGTGTCTGATGTCAATGTGTTTCGTTCAGGAGTGTTGTACCGGATTTTCGGAAATGCTAATGGCACTCATGTTGTCACAGTAAAGTGTCATCTCCTCCTGTTCCACTCTAAATTTAGACAATATCTGCTTCATCCATAGCGTCTGAGTGCAGTAACTCCCAGCAGTAATATATTCTGCTTCGGTTGTAGATAGGGAAATGCTATTTTGCTTCTTATTGAACCAAGAAACCAAATTGTTGCCGAGAAAAAAAATAGCCTCCGGAGATGCTCTTCCGATCTACAGCGTTTCCTGCCCAGTCGGCATCACAGTATCCAACTAGGTATGAACTTGTATCCTTGGTGTACCAGATGCCATAGTCAGCAGTTCCACATACATACTTAATGATCATCTTAACTTGCAATAGATGGCTCTCCTTCGGACTTGCTTGATATCTTGCGCAAACTCTCACTGCATAGACAATATCTGGTCTGCTAGCCGTCAAGTAGAGGACATCCATGGTGACTTTTAAGTGCGTAGCAGCTGGGGTTCTTTTCTGACTTGCATTCTCCAGTTTAAACTTTTTTATTACATTCCTAGCATACTTGCGCTGTGAAATGAATATGCCATCGTCCTTTTGTTCACTTGGAGACCAAGAAAGTAATTCATCTCTCCCACCATGCTCATCTTATACTCCTTTTGCATCTATTCCACAAACTGGTCAACTAGCTTCTGTGTGCTGGACCCAAACACTATATCATCAACATAGATTTGTGCAATAATGAACTCTAACCTTGTACGTTTAACGAACATAGTCTTATCTACTCCCCCTCGCACATAGCCATGGTTGATAAGGAACTTCGTGAGATGCTCGTACCAGGCTCTGGGCGCCTGTTTGAGTCCGTACAATGCCTTCTTCAGTCTGTACACATGAGTAGGATGATGAGGATCCTTAAATCCCTTAGGTTGTGCTACGTAGACTTCTTCATTTAGAAACCTGGTCAGAAATGCGCTCTTGACATCCATCTGGAACAATTTGAACTTTAGGTGGCATGCCACTGCAAGTAGTAGTCGGATTGCCTCAAGTCATGCAACAGGAGCGAAGGTCTCATCGAAGTCGATTCCTTCAATCTGAGCATATCCTTGTGCCACTAATCGAGCTTTGTTTCTAGTGATGTTGCCCTTCTCATCCGATTTGTTTTTGAAGATCCATTTCGTCCCGATGACATTCACTCCGTCAGGCCGTGGAACTAAATCCCACACATCATTTATGGTGAACTCACCCAGTTCTTCCTGCATGGCCATCACCCATAACTCATCAATAAGTGCTTCCTTGACATTCTTCGGCTCTATGGTAGACAGAAAGCATGAGCATGTAGCCAATTCTCGATAATTTATTTCATTTCCTCGAGTCTTCACCCCTTCAAATGGTTCATAAATGACTTCAGTGATGGGGTGATTCTTGGCAATCCTCTGAGATGGCTGTAGAACTGGCGTAGAGTTAGTCGTCAGAGCTGGTGCATGCGTGTCTTCATCTGCATCTGAAGAAGAGTCTGAGGAGTACTTGTCCTCAGCAGGGACTCCCATTGGCACTCTGTCGTCGGTAGTCAGTGTCTGAGAAGGTGGTTTAGACAAAGTTCCATTGCTATCTTCATCATCTTCCGATACTGGTTTCTTGAAAACCTTGTCCTTCACCTTTACATTGATTGACTCCATAATTGTGCCAGTGCGTTTGTTGAACACTCGATAGGCATGACTATCTGGGGAATATACAAGGAAGATTCCTTCATCACTCTTCGGATCAAGCTTCTGTCTGTACTCTCGATCATTCAGTACGTAGCACTCGCTCCCAAAGATGTGAAAGTATTTCACAATTGGCTTCTTACCTTTCCATAGCTCATAACAGGTTTTGTCCGTACCAGTGCGAACCGTAACTCTATTGATGATGTGACAAGCAGTTTTTATTGCTTCAGACCAGAACTTGAGCGAAACATTCTTGGCATGTAGCATTACTCTGGCCATCTCCTGGATCGTCTGATTCTTGTATTCTACCACACCATTTTGTCGTGGGGGTGATAGGAGATGCAAACTGATGAGTGACTCCGTGCTCAGCACAATAGTTAGCAAAGGTGCTATTCTCAAACTCTTTGCCATGATCGCTTCTTATAGCCACCAGGTTTTCTCCCTTGATTTCTCTTTCCCACTGAAAAGAGTAGCCAACTCAATGAACCTTTGGGCTGCTTCAGACTTGTCACGTAGATATCTGATCCAAGTGTACCTTGTATAGTCATCTACACACACCAGAATATATTTCTTAGACTAACTACAATGGTTCACCCATTCAACACTCTACTTTTTAATTTCCCAACACTCCACATCATTTTCTCTCTCTTTCACCTAATAATTCAACAACCATTCTACTTTTACACTCTACAATGGTTTTGTTTAATAAAATTCAACACCCTTCCAACAACCATTCAACTATAAAAGACGTTTTTTTTCGTGTCCAAATCAAATGAAACAAGTCTCTATTTATAGAATACAAAAAATGATGAATTTTGGTATAAAAAAATTTTACTATGAAATAATTGACCCCAAATAATTAGAATGAGATAAAATAAAAATAAAAGCATAATTAAACTCATTCAACACCCAAAGGCCAAATTCAACACCCCCATTAAACCCATTCAACACCCCTATCAACACTCATTCAACATGTTTAATTTTTTCAACACAATTTAATCCACATCAATTCAACACCCAAATTCAACACCCCTATTAAACCCATTCAATTATTTAATTCATCTTTCAACACCCCCATTGTGGATAGTTACCTCCGTAACTCTCAACCTGCCTTGGTCCCATCAGATCCACGTATACTAGTTCCAATGGGCTATTGGTATTGATCTGGGTGGTCTTAGGATGAAAGGACTTTGTTTGCTTTCCAATCTGACATTCTCCACACATGAAGTCATGTTCTCCTCTAACTTTTGGCATTCCTTGAATGAGTCCTGCTGTAGATATCTTTTTCAAGGTTTTGAGATTTATATGCCCCAATCGTCTATGCCACAACTCCATTTCATCAGTTTGGCTTGTCAAGCAGGCAGATGAAGCGACTGTTCCATCAGTACCTAGAAGATAACAGTTGTTTGTTGATATGTTTCCTTCCATCAGTGTGCCCCCATACTCATCCAATACACGACAGGAGTCATGAGTAAATTTTACATGGTAACCTCCATCAAACAATTGACTGATGCTAATTAGATTCACTTTCAGTCCTTCAACCAATAGGATATCCTCGAGCGCAGGTAGATCCGGAACCTTCAATGTCCCACAGCCGATCACCTCGCCCTTTCCTCCATCACCAAATGTAACAAACTTACGTTTCTTAACAGGTCTGACATGTATACGATACTTAGGGTTACCTGTCATATGCGCCGAGCATCCACTATCGAAGTACCAGTGGTATTTCTGCATGTGACTGGATGAACTGAATGCAACCAGACATACTTCCTCCCTGATCTTTGGTTTCCAAATCTGTCTCATTCGGGTTTTGTTTTTGGGTTCCATCGCTCTTCGCTCTGCTAGAAACAATCGGCATTTTGGTTTAATGTGGCCCACCTAGTAGCAGTACCAATATATAAGAGTGTCTCTCCCCCATTAAGTACTAGGTCTGGCTCGTGTGGTCATCGTTCGAGTCTTCCTTTGATTTTCAGATGCCTTCTTTTGTCCAGGTTGTTGTGCCACTGCGTGTTCTGCCTTCACAAATGATGTCTTGTCGGAACTACTTTCACCAGTGAAACCGAGACCTCTGTGCCCATCTTTCATTCTTTGGGATTTCTGAATATCGTCCAATTTTTTAGAGCCAGAGTTTAGCATCTTTACAAATTTTTGAAGTTGCTAAAATTCCCCAAGGTGGCCACGTGGTTGTCTCTTTCTAACTCCATCAGCAGTTCTAGTGCTTCGACTTTGTTTAGGAGGAAAACCTCTTTTCGTCCTAGTTCTGCATACTGGAAGAGGAGAACTATGACAAGATTGCGAGCTGTTTACCTACTGGAAGCCTACATCTGATAGAACCACGGTCAGCAAGGAGATGGGACAGCTGCTCATTGACATGGAAAGAATTATGTTCGACTAGATTGCAGAACACGCCATATCTACAAAGTCTCTGCACCAGATAATCTACCCATCGCTTATCTATGAGTTGATCATCAACCAGCATCCAGATTTGAAGACTGACTAGGACAGACTGTCAAGTGCTCCGTTGAAGTTGGTAGTTGATCACAAGCTGTTTTAGGGTTGATATAAGAATAATCTGAAGGACCCCGGGCTAAAGAGGAAGGACGCACCTGAGTCTTCCATAAGGAGAGCTGCTGGTGAGAAGTTGTCCCGAGCTGAACGCGGATAGCTACTGAAGGCGGTAGAGATCACTGGAGGTCGAACAGCTGCTGAGACACCATGGTCTGTCACACTCACAGTATGTGTCACTGTCCCAGGCTATGTGACGGATGCACAGTCGTTGTGTGCAAATGTCAAGAATAAATTTATAAATCCGCTACTCGCGATTTCACTATTGGGTAGCAAGTGGTAAGTAGGGGTCGAACCCAAGGGAATTAGGGGGATAAGTTGTTCTTTGAGGGATCATACAGGGAGGGAGTGTGTTTTAGGTTGATTGAGATTTTAGTGCGGAAAAGTAAGTGTTTTTTTGGTTGTTTTTGGTTTTTAGTGCGGAAAAGTAAATGACAGAAAAGTAAATACTGAAAATAAAAGAGAAGACTTACAGTGGTTGTTGCGTGATTGGCAAGTCCTCCGGAAGGTGAGCAGTTGATAGAGCAGTTTATACTAAGAAAGTAAATGCAGGTGGTGTTTAAATTTAAGGAAAGCATTCGGTTTCGGGGGCCTTGTATCATAGCCTATTTATCATTGACCTTTAGTGATCCTTCTAAGTATTCAAAAGTGTATCAAGGCCATTTCAAGCACTCGATTTGCCACACTGTCTAGCCCATTCCAAGGTCGTAGAGCACTTGTTCTATTTAGACTAATACCCCATTCCAAGGTATATTGGCTTGTGTGCATCCATTTGGTCAGTCATTCCCGAGCAACCAAATGGTTTTTTAGAGAGGTCAAACTCCTCAGATAGGCTTTGCCATTCCAAGCATCCACTTATCCGAGTATGTTTACGAAGTCCCACGGAAGAGCTTTGCCATTCCAAGCATCCACTCAACCTTGGAAGTTCTAACCTAATATATGGCACCTAGAACAAGTTTTGAATACAAAGAAGAGGCACTAAAATATGGCCAAAAACATTTTATGATACAAGTACACCCCTTCAACCGAATGAAGAGTTTAGCTACGAATATCCATAGAGGTGGATACCATAGCTAAGTACTCGAGGGTTTTTGAAAGACAGTAAGTAAAGGAGAATACTCAAGAACCAACAGGAGTATTCTCAAAAACTACTAGAATACTCAAGAACCAACAGGAGTATTCTCTAAAACTACTATAATACTCAAGAACCAACAGGAGTATTATAGATTTCAAACAAAGCTTACAAAAGTGCCAACTTTCTAGAGAGATAAGTGAAGTGTGGATTGTGGGATTTGTGGATGGGATACAAGTGAAGAGAGGAGATGTATTTATAGGCTAAGGGGATGGGAAAGTGTGGCTAGGATGAGAGCACTTGGCATCATCTCCATGGAGCTCAAAAGCCGCCGGTTGGAGGTTGCAAGGGGAGGAAGCCGCCGGTTGGAGGTGGCAAGGTGGCTTGGCCTCCAAAATCCGCCGGTCACATGTGTGTGTGAGGAGGTTTTGTGAGTTTTGTGAAGTTTTCACAAAACTATCGGTTCAATTTCAGCTCCGGACTGACTTTGGTTGCTCTTCGAATGGATTTGTTTTGAGTGATTCCATGTCAGGGTCTTGAGATTTCTTTAGTCGGCATCTGGTCGTGACCTTGGAATAACTCGTAATATATTTTCAGCGTAAAAACTCCTCCTTAGCGTGTATTCTCTCTAGGCTCCAAAATACCCTGTAGATAAATATCAGAACTAACAAGCAAAAGTTAAATAGACAAACAGTCTAATTTGGTGGGTTTAACTGTGTTTATGATTCGTATAATTATGGTCCATCTGATCACCCCACACTTTTAGTTGTTCGTCCCGAACAATGCTATTAAAGGGCGGCACACTAGGTAAGCTTTTAAAATATGAAAGTAAGACTGTGGGACTAGATTTATCCTAATTCATGCATTACTACTTATTACTAAATTAAACCGTGTAAATACTTAGAAGAAACTTGATACGTGTACCTTCGTGCTGAGATGCAAATTATTTTGGATGTTTCGGGAGATAGCCCTTTTTAGGCTCCTGGACTGCATTCTTGGGACCGTCTCGCACTATATGGTTTTCTTGTAGCTTTCTCTAGCACGTGATTCGGTTCGGGTTTCAATGGTTTGGTCTTTGATTTTCTTTTGGCGAGGGACAGCTTTTGTAGTGAATTGGCCTTTGGCCTTTGATTTGACTCTTTGAGTACTTCACTTTTTGTTCGGTTAAAACCTTCACAATTTTGGGCTTTTGGCCTCTTGATTTGCTTCTTTGAGCTTTTTCCTTTTTGTGGCTTTCTAGTCCATTTTCTCAAGCCTTTTTTGGGAGGTCCAATCATTGCCCGCGAGCATATGGAAATACCTCCCCGCTCCTCTCATCCTTGCCGTTTCGCGCGGGTCAAGATGAGGGTCGCTCATCTATTTTCTCAGCTACTTTGACTAGAGATAGGACGGTCTGATTCCCGTCCTCGCCTTTTTTTCTTTTTGCATAAACACTGCATGGCGGGGATGACTTCAATCTTCACTGAAACCCGAAGTGCAGCCTCCACTGACTTCGAAAACCATATAGTTAGATTCGATCGTTCGATTGCTTGCCAAGCCTCTCTAGGGCATTTTCTATCAACTCCACATCCCTTGTTTATCTCAGCACAAAGGGACAAAATGAGAAGTTACATTCTAAGTTTTTAAACAGTTGAATTTTCACAAGGTTAATGCATGAATTATGATCTATCTTTTTCACATTCTTAACTTCATATTTTCAAAAAGATAATATTAAGGGAAAAGGAAAAGAAAAACATGTTATGTACACAGGCGGTTCTCACCCCACACTTTTGAACGAAGGAGTGCCTTTCAGCAAGACTTAGTTCAAAAGCCATGCAAGCAGATATTATATGAGAAGGAAATGACATTAAGGAAAAGGGAAGAACAGAACTCCCTTTATTGTGTCGAATGACATGGCTCGAGGCTGGATAATCGAGGGAGTTTGGCTGGGGCCTTGAACTCTTGGCATAGGCCTGGCTGGCTTGATGTTGCACCCATAACCGATTCCTGAATAGTCATTTCATTCTATGCACCAAGTGGGTGAGAGTGACTTATTGGTAAAAACTAAATGATAGAAAATAAAAGTACTGAAAGTAAGATAGGTGTCGGGTTACCTCCCGACCAGTGCCTTTGTTTAACATCGTTGGCTCGACAGTACCTCATTCCTGGATCACTGGTTTGGATCACATGGGTGGCTCAGGTCGTATTTCGCCACTATTCTTGTGTTGATTTTTGCCTTGCCTTTCCCCGATTTCTTGTGAGATGATGTGCTTGGGTCCAGTTCCCATGGTTCTGGTGGTTTCTCCTTCCAACGTCTCAGAGAAGGCGAGGGACCCTTCACTACTAGTCTTTTGAATCGGGTTTTCTGGTGTTTAGGGCTGCCTTGTCCAGTTATGGCGAAAACATGCTCCATCGAGGAGTCGTTCTGCTCAGGCCCTTTTCCCATCCTCTTTTTAGCCTCTTCATGGATCACATAGTTTCTGCGATTTGCCTATTGATCAAGGGAAAAAGTTGGGAAGCTTGCATATTAAGGCTCGGTTCTGCCTCGTCATGTCCATCTGTGAGGATTTGGTCATAGATGGTCTCTGCTGCTCGGGTAATGATAGCTGGGTATGACTCGGGTAGCTTGCCAGTGGTGTTTTGGACTTCTTCTTTTGTTGGTACCGCCTCGAGTTCCCATGAGGATTTTTCCTCGTTGCTTCCGATGCTTTCTATGTCTTATTCTTCCGATGGCTCGGGAGTATCTTCTTCATCTGTCTCTGGACCAACTTCTTCAATCTGCATTCCTATGTCAGCTTGGGGTATTTGTTTCGTGGCTGCGGCCAGGTCATTTATGAGGTTCCACATGTCTGCCATAGTTAAGTTCCTGGCTGATCTTCTCATTGCTTCGTTAATCCTTGTCAGCTTATTGGCCCTCATCCCACGAAGAAATTTTTGAAGAAGAACTTTCTTCGTGAATCCATGGTGCGGGCAGCTTGAGACGATGGTGTCATAGTTCGTGTAGTATTCGTCCAAAGTCTCATCCCGGGATTGTTGAAGGCACATGATCTTCTCACGGGTTTTTTGGCGTAAGGATGGGGGGGGGAGAATTCCCTCAGGAATGGAACGCAAAGATCCACAAAATGTTCTGCACGACTAGCGGTTGATGTGTAATACCAAATCATTGCAAAATCGGTTAAAGAAAATTTGAAGCATTTAAGCTTAAATTCCTCTAACATTTCGTTTTCAGGTTTTATGTGGCTGCAAATGTGGTGAAAGTTTCGGCAGTGTTGTACTGGGTCTTCTCCATCCGTACCTCCGAACAGAGGAAGATGTCTTGTTGTCCATGCATTCATAGTGGGTAGCGTCATGAGGAAATGAGAAGGGGAGGGAAAGAAAAGAACAACTAATCCGACTGCTAATTCCCCGGCAACGGCGCCAATTTTGACGGATGCACAGTCGTTGTGTGCAAACGTCAAGAATAAATTTATAAATCCGCTACTCACGATTTCACTACTGGGTAGCAAGTGGTAAGTAGGGGTCGAACCAAAGGGAATTAGGGGGATAAGTTGTTCTTTGAGGGATCGTACAGGGAGAGAGCGTGTTTTAGGTTGATTGAGATTTTAGTGCGGAAAAGTAAGTGTTTTTTTGGTTGTTTTCGGTTTTTAGTGCGGAAAAGTAAATGACAGAAAAGTAAATACTGAAAATAAAAGAGAAGACTTACAGTGGTTGTTGCGTGATTGGCAAGTCCTCCGGAAGGTGAGCAGTTGATAGAGCAGTTTATACTAAGAAAGTAAATGCAGGTGGTGTTTAAATTTAAGGAAAGCATTCGGTTTCGGGGGCCTTGTATCATAGCCTGTTTATCATTGACCTTTAGTGATCCTTCTAAGTATTCAAAAGTGTATCAAGGCTATTCCAAGCACTCGATTTGCCACACTGTCTAGCCCATTCCAAGGTCGTAGAGCACTTGTTCTATTTAGACTAATACCCCATTCCAAGGTATATTAGCCTGTGTGCATCCATTTGGTCAGTCATTCCCGAGCAACCAAATGGTTTTTTAGAGAGGTCAAACTCCTCAGATAAGCTTTGCCATTCCAAGCATCCACTTATCCGAGCATGTTTACGAACTCCCACGGAAGAACTTTGCCATTCCATGCATCCACTCAACCTTGGAAGTTCTAACCTAATATATGGCACCTAGAACAAGTGTGGAATACAAAGAAGAGGCACTAAAATATGGCCTAAAACATTTTATGATACAAGTACACCCCTTCAACCGAATGAAGAGTTTAGCTACGAATATCCATAGAGGTGGATACCATAGCTAAGTACTCGAGGGTTTTTGAAAGACAGTAAGTAAAGGAGAATACTCAAGAACCAACAGGAGTATTCTCAAAAACTACTAGAATACTCAAGAACCAACAGGAGTATTCTCTAAAACTACTATAATACTCAAGAACCAACATGAGTATTATAGATTTCAAACAAAGCTTACAAAAGTGCCAACTTTCTAGAGAGATAAGTGAAGTGTGGATTGTGGGATTTGTGGATGGGATACAAGTGAAGAGAGGAGATGTATTTATAGGGTAAGGGGAAGGGAAAGTGTGGCTAGGATGAGAGCACTTGGCATCATCTCCATGGAGCTCAAAAGCCGCCGGTTGGAGGTTGCAAGGGGAGGAAGCCGCCGGTTGGAGGTGGCAAGGTGGCTTGGCCTCCAAAAGCCGCCGGCCACATGTGTGTGTGAGGAGGTTTTGTGAGTTTTGTGAAGTTTTCACAAAACTATCGGTTCAATTTCAGCTCCGGACTGACTTTGGTTGCTCTTCGGTTGGATTTGTTTTGAGTGATTCCATGTTAGGATCTTGAGATTTCTTCAGTCGGCATCTGGTCGTGACCTTGGAATGACTCGTAATATATTTTCAGCGTAAAAACTCCTCCTTAGCATGTATTCTCTCTAGGCTCTAAAATACCCTGTAGATAAATATCGGAACTAACAAGCAAAAGTTAAATAGACAAACAGTCTAATTTGGTGGGTTTAACTGTGTTTATGATTCGTATAATTATGGTCCATCACTATGTTTGAGGGGGAGTTGACAATATTCCAGATGCCGAAGAGACCAAGTTGGTCGATTGGACCCCTTGCTAGTTTGTGGCAAAAAGGGGGAGTATTTTGAGGTAACTGATTTGGTTCCTCAAGTGGTGTCTAAAGCCTAGATTTGGTTTTGCCAAAATGCCAAGGGGGAGATTGATGTTCCCATGAATTGCATGGCTTTGGCAAAACGGCTTTAGACAGTTCGAGCTAGAGTTCGAGAAGAGTTCGAGAAGAGTTCAACCACAGACTGGAACAGAAGTACAGCGTGCAGCAGACGCATGATTTGATTCCGGAAGGTTCTGATGATAGAGGATCTTTTTGGTTGAAGTCGGTCAGCGAAGAAATAGATATTCGAGATGTCATTCGAATATCTCCTCACCAAAATTTAAGATCGCCTAACTAACTTACCGTAGAAGATATCTCGGAGATTGGAATGAAGATCTGGATATCCAGAAGATATCGACGAGATAATTTGATTGGAGCCAATTGACAAGTCATCACCGAAGATCAGATAGGCGATTAAATATATGCAGATTGGCTGAGAGAATATTGGATGGCTTGGCGTGGAAGTCATCTTCGAAGATTGGATACGGATTGAATATTCTACAAATATTTAGGAGTATCTCCGAAATATTTGACAGGATATTCAGATTGGATCTAGACTTCACCAAAGCCTATAAAAAGAAGGCTAGGGCGTCAAGATTGATCATCGCTTCCTAAGTAAAAAGAAAAACACGAGTGATCTTGTGAGATTGGAGGAGGAGCGACGGCCGGCTGATTATTCCACACCGGAATATCAACGGCAAAGAAGCAGTCTGTTCAGTGTGCTGTTCAGACTGCTCTTGAAGGAGAACAAGGCGCACACACACATAGTGATCAAGATACGTCTTTGAGAGAAGGCGACTGGGCTTCTGGGAGGTCCAAGACTAGGCCGAGAGGGAAGTGTCGTCCTACCCATAGGGGATCGAGGGGAGCTACGGTGAACCGAGATTGCAAATCCGAGAGACAGAGTGTTAGAGGCTAGGCGATTACAAACAAGGCGTTGTGTAAGAGTAAGACCACGAATAGCTCTAAACTCATAATAAGATTTGTGTCCCTTTCAGGGTGTGGGAAGCCCCCCAGAGTAGGCGAAGCCGAATTGGGTATCATATCGTGTGTGCTCCTATTTGTTCTGTTTACGGTTCTGTCTGCTAAGGTGTTCCAGTCTCTGTTTGAACACAACCTGAAACAGTCCAACAAGTGTTCGAGACGAAGTTCGAACACCATCTGGAACTCGTCTTGACTAAGACAAGTAGATTTCAAAAACACAATTAAGATTTCACGAGAGAAATACATCTAATCAGCATCGTCTGTTTCACATCATCAAAATTCAATACTGCATATCCAAGAAATAGAGAGAAACTTTCTACTTTTCAAATTTTTTTTGAAGGAAACGTGCTAACGCAGTACTTATGCAAGAAAAATAAATATGCTGACACAACTAACTGACTTACTCTCCCACCCCACACTTTTGAACAAAGCCGTGTCCTCACGGTACGACTTAAATTCAAAGACACAAACAATACAAGACACACAAACATATAGGAAAAGGTGAATAGAGTATAAAGGTGAACAGGCACTCCCCTCGTTTCGTCGCGTGATGGTGAGAATTCTGGTCAACGAGTCGGTCAATGCTGGTCAGTGGTCAACCGCGCCCGTAATAGACGTTAGGGGTGCGGTCACGCCTTAATGTTCACACTCGACGCGGCACTAATGTTGCATGTGGGCACGCTGCTAATGTTCGCACTCTGCGCTATCCGCACCGAGTTGGACCTGTTTCCTGCATGAAAAACATCTCTTTTCCCAAAAGACAACGTAAAAAACATGACTCAAGACTCAAACAAACATAAATGACATAAAAATGAGAAAAACCAAAAATTTGCCGGGCTGCCTCCCTACGAGTGCCTTTATTTGACGTCGTTGGCTCAACGATACCTGATGGACCATATTTATATGAATCATTAAGACAGTTAAACCCACCAAATTAGACGCTTTGTCTTAACAACTTTTACTTGTTAGTTTCACTTTTGTTCTACAGGCTATTTCGAGGATTAGAGATGAAACAAGCTAAAAAGGAGTTCTTAACGCTAAAAGTGGATTACAAGTCAAAACTGGCCATGCTCCGGTAGTACTCCGATCAAGCCACAACTAAATCCCAATGACTTGTTCCAACAAAGATCAAGAACTCAAGTGAATGCCCTTTGGAACAAGCCACAACCTAGCCACCCTTTGATGTCAACCAAGAAGCAACCAAGGGCAACCAAAGTCTAACCGGAGTTGGGAGGCAACTGATGGCTTTTGGAGAACAAAATATCACAACCCACTCACACCCACTCCCTCCACCTATGGCCGGCGGCTTCTCATGGGAGAGTAACACATGGGCGGCGGCTTTGGGGTGTTGCCACCTCATGGCCGGCGGCTTTTGAGCCCTCCTCTCCCCCTTTGACATGTGTTGGCTCCTCTCTTCTCCCCCTTGCCTATAAATACTACATCTCCTCTTCCTTGAAAAAATGTCTTTGGTCCCAAGTTCTAGTTCCAAGTTCTAATCTCATAGCCTTAGTTTGGGTCCTTTGATCACTTGTTGGGTGGATAGAAATCTCTCTACAATCCATCCCACAATCCTTGTAAACACTTTACTTTGAATCAAAAGCTCCAAGTTTGTTCTTGAGTTTGAGTGTGTTCTTGAGTTTAACTTTCGAAAACCTTTACTTTCCTTGTCTTTACTTTCCAAAACCTTTACTTTCTTGTCTTTGATTTCAAAACCTTTACTTTTCTGAGCACTTAGCTATGATATCCACCTCTATGGATACTCGTAGCTAAACCCTTCATTCGATTGAAGGGGTGTGCTTGTATCATAAAATGTTTTAAACCCTTCTCTTAGTGCCTCTTTGTGTTCAACTTGTTCTATGTGCCATATATTAGGTCAGAACGCTATTGGTTGAGTGGAGGCTCGAAAGAGCAAAGCTCTTCCATGGGTTCGTGAACTTCCGTGGATAAGTGGAGGCTCGAAAGAGCACAGCTTATCTGTGGAGTTCAACCTCTTTTAAACACCATTTGGTTGATCGGAAATGATTGATCAAATAGATGCACATAAGCTAAGATACTTCGAAAGGAGGAATTAGCCCAACTAGAACAAGAGTTCTATGTCTTGAAAAGGACTAGACGGTGTGGCAAGTTAAGTGCTAGAAATAGCCTTGATACATCTTTGAACACTTAGTATGATCATTAGAGGTCGATGATAAACAGATTTATGATACAAGGCCCCTAAAACCGAATCCTTTCCTTTAATTAAAACATCACCTGTCACTTTACTTTCAGTCTCATTATCAACTGCTTATTTTCAGTCATTTACTTTCAGTACTTTAATTTCCGCACATTTACTTTCCAGCAATTTACTTTTCACCAATTTATTTTCTGTCGCTTATTACAGACCCTTTCAATATCAGTCCATACCAAAAGTATGTTGATTAAGTAGATATTGAATTCGACTGTTCCAGCAATTTACTTTCAGTAATTTACTTTCTGTCGCTTATTACAGACCCTTTCAATATCAGTCCATACCAAAAGTATGTTGATTAGTCGATATTGAATTAGACTGTTCCGGCACTTTACTTTTCAGTATTTAGTTTCAGTCTTGTATTTACTTTCTTTACTTTCAGTCATTTACTTTTCAGTACTAAAATCACAACCAACCCACATTACTTTCAGTACTAAAATCACAATCAACCCCCAACGGTCTTATTTTCCATTTTCGAAAGAACAACTATCCACTAATTCCCTTGGGTTCGACCCCTACTTACCGCTTTACTACCCAATAGTAAAGTCACGAGTAGCGGACTTATAAATTAATTTTGTACACATTGCCTCGCGACAAGGCAGTGCTGTCAAATTGGCACCGTTGCCGGGGAATTAGCAATCGGATTAGTTATTCTTTTTCTTTTTCTTTTAGTTCGATACATGATTCACAATGTTTTCCTGGATGATTCGGTATCTCCCCCAGTTTGGAGGTACAATCGGAGAGGACCCTGTGAAACATTGCCAAACATTTCACTCCATCTGTGGCCACATGAAGCCTAGAGACGAGTCATTAGAGGAATTTAAACTGAAGTGTTTTAAGTTTTCCCTAACAGACTTTGCACTATATTGGTATGACTCGTCTTGTGCAGATTATGAAAATGATTATCTTGTGCTGCGAGCCCGTTTCCTAGAGGAATTTTCACCGCCATCCTTCCAACTTGAAGTCTGCGAGAAGATCATCAACCTTGAGCAATCCCGGGACGAGACCTTGGATGAGTATTATACGTACTTCGATACCGTTGTTTCGAGCTGCCCGCACCATGGACTCACGGACTTGTTTCTTCTGCAAAGGTTTCTTGGTGGGGATGATGCCACTTGAACAGAATAGGCTTAGTATTGCGGCGGGAGGTTCGGTAATGAAGCTAACCATGACTCAAATCTAGGACCTCATTGATGATTTGGCCGAGAGCTCTAAACGAGGAGCCGCATGCACCGAGCCAGCCAAGGATGAGGACTCTCGGATGGCCAAAAAAGAAATGCCCAAATCATGCCCGGTCCTCATTACCAATCTACCCAAGGAAGTCCCGGCCCTACATGACGAGACAACAGAAGTCCCGGACTTCACTGCTAAACCAGCCGAGACATGCCCGGACCTCACTGCCGAACTGACCGAGAAAATCACGGCAGGCCCGGTCCTCACTGAAGAGTTGCTCGAGAAAGACCTAGCCCTTGTGGTGGAAGTCCCCCAACTTGTCCCCTCGGTTTGTATGCGGATCACAGCCCCTGAAGATGAAGTGATCAATGATGAGGTGTAAGGGGAGTTGGAGGAGAAGCATGAGCCAAAACAGCCAACAAAGGAGCTCTCACTCGTCACAAGCCAAGAAGAGCCTCCAGAAGAGTGTAAGGACCAAGGATGGCCAATCATCTCAGCCACAAAGAAGAGGGTTAGCATGGGAGCATGCTTGAGGTCGCCAATGTTTGAAGGCACAATACCGAGCTTCCAGAATGGCAAAGATGCCAACCGGCCATACACAAAGAAGCGGCCAAGGCATGGGCCAAAGGAATGGAAGCCGGGAAGGAGAAGCAAGAGAGCTCGACTTGATGGACCAGCAGTTAAGGTCAAGGAGTCCTCGCCTTCTCGGGGATATGTGAAAAAGAAGCCTCCGGATCAAGGGAGTGCAGAACTGAGCCCGCTGCCATATGTGTTCTTCGGGCAAATCAAAAGAGCTGCCGAGAAGAAGTTCGACCTCAAGCACCCATGGGATCCCTACTTATGATCCATGAGTGAGGTACCGTCAAGCCAACGACGTTAAACAAAGGCACTTGCCGGGAGGTAACCCGGCATATCTAGTTTTTTTTAGTTTTTATTCTCTTATGTCATTTCCTTTTCTTAGTTAACTAGCTTTTTGTGTTTTGAACTAAGTCGTGCTGTGAGGCACGCCTTCGTTCAAAAGTGTGGGGTGAGAACCGCCTTTTTACATAGTTAACATGCTTTCTTTTTTCCTTTTCCCTTAATATTATCTTTTTGAAAATATGAACTTGAGAATGTGAAAAAGATAGATCTAAATTCATGCATTTACCTTGTGAAATCTCAACTGTATAAAAACTTAGGATGTAACTTCTCATTTGTCCCTTTGTGCTGAGATATACAGGGGATGTGGAGTTGATATAAAATGCCCTAGAGAGGCTTGGCAAGCACTCGAAGGATCGGATTTCACTATATGGTTTACGAAGTCAGTGGAGGCTGCACTTCGGGTTTCAATAGAGATTAGAGTCATCTCCGCCATGCAGCGTTTATGCAAGAGGCGGGACGGGAATCAAACCGTCATATCTCTAGTCCTAGTAGCCGAGAAAATAGATGAGCGACCCTCATCTTGACCCGCGCGAAATGGCGAGGATGAGAAAGAGCGGGGAGGTATTTCCATATGCTCTTGGGCGATGATTGGACCTCCCAAAAAGGTTGAAAAAATGGACAAGCAAGTCACAAAGAGGCAAAGCTCGAAGAAGCAAATCAAAGGCCGAAGGCCAAAATTGTGAAGGTTTTAACCAAAACAAAAGTGAAGACACTCCAATTCAACATCAAAGATCAAAGACCAAGTCACTTCAAAAAGCTGTCCCTCACCAAAAAGAAATCAAAGAGCTCAGATCATTGAAACCCGAACCAAATCACGTGCTAGAGAAAGCTACAAGAAAACCATATAGTGCGAGTCGGTCCTGAGAATGCAGTCCAGGAGCCTGAAAAGGGCTATCTCCCGAAACATCCGAATTAATTTGCATCTCGGCTCGAAGGTACAAGTATCAAGTTTCTTCTAAGTATTTACACGGTTTAGTTTGGTAACAAGTAAGTATTGCATGAATAGGATAAATATAGTCCCATATTCTCACTTTCTTATTTAAAGTTTTTACTTGGATTGGGTGCGCATCTTTCAAATAGCATTGTTCGGGACGAACAAGTATAAGTGTGGGGTGATCTGATGGACCATATTTATATGAATCATTAAGATAGTTAAACCCACCAAATTAGATGCTTTGTCTTAACAACTTTTACTTGTTAGTTTCACTTTTGTTCTACAGGCTATTTCGAGGATTAGAGATGAAACGAGCTAAAAAGGAGTTCTTAACGCTAAAAGTGGATTACAAGTCAAAACTGGCCATGCTCCGGTAGTACTCCGATCAAGCCACCACTAAATCCCAATGACTTGTTCCAACAAAGATCAAGAACTCAAGTGAATGCCCTTTGGAACAAGCCACAACCTAGCCACCCTTTGATGTCAACCAAGAAGCAACCAAGGGCAACCAAAGTCTAACCGGATTTGGGAGGCAACCAATGGCTTTTGGAGAACAAAATATCACAACCCACTCACACCCACTCCCTCCACCTATGGCCGGCGGCTTCTCATGGGAGAGTGACACATGGGCGGCGGCTTTGGGGTGTTGCCACCTCATGGCCGGCGGCTTTTGAGCCCTCCTCTCCCCCTTTGACATGTGTTGGCTCCTCTCTTCTCCACCTTGCCTATAAAAACTACATCTCCTCTTCCTTGAAAAAATGTCTTTGGTCCCAAGTTCTAGTTCCAAGTTCTAATCTCATAGCCTTAGTTTGGGTCCTTTGATCACTTGTTGCTTGGATAGAAATCTCTCTACAATCCAACCCACAATCCTTGTAAACACTTTACTTTGAATCAAAAGCTCCAAGTTTGTTCTTGAGTTTGAGTGTGTTCTTGAGTTTAACTTTCGAAAACCTTTACTTTCCTTGTCTTTACTTTCCAAAACCTTTACTTTCTTGTCTTTGATTTCAAAACCTTTACTTTTCTAAGCACTTAGCTATGATATCCACCTCTATGGATACTCGTAGCTAAACCCTTCATTCGGTTGAAGGGGTGTGCTTGTATCATAAAATGTTTTAGACCCTTCTCTTAGTGCCTCTTTGTGTTCAACTTGTTCTATGTGCCATATATTAGGTCAGAATGCTATTGGTTGAGTGGAGGCTCGAAAGAGCAAAGCTCTTCCATGGGTTCGTGAACTTCCGTGGAGAAGTGGAGGCTCGAAAGAGCACAGCTTATCTGTGGAGTTCAACCTCTTTTAAACACCATTTGGTTGATCGGAAATGATTGATCAAATGGATGCACATAAGCTAAGATACTTCGAAAGGAGGAATTAGCCCCCAACTAGAACAAGAGTTCTATGTCTTGAAAAGGACTAGACGGTGTGGCAAGTCAAGTGCTAGAAATAGCCTTGATACATCTTTGAACACTTAGTATGATCATTAGAGGTCGATGATAAACAGATTTATGATACAAGGCCCCTAAAACCGAATCCGTTCCTTTAATTAAAACATCACATGTCACTTTACTTTCAGTCTCATTATCAACTGCTTATTTTCAGTCATTTACTTTCAGTACTTTAATTTCCGCACATTTACTTTCCAGCAATTTACTTTTCAGCAATTTACTTTCTGTCGCTTATTACAGACCCTTTCAATATCAGTCCATACCAAAAGTATGTTGATTAAGTAGATATTGAATTCGACTGTTCCAGTAATTTACTTTCAGTAATTTACTTTCTGTCGCTTATTACATACCCTTTCAATATCAGTCCATACCAAAAGTATGTTGATTAGTCGATATTGAATTGGACTGTTCCAGCACTTTACTTTTCAGTATTTACTTTCAGTCCTGTATTTACTTTCTTTACTTTCAGTCATTTACTTTTCAGTACTAAAATCACAACCAACCCACATTACTTTCAGTACTAAAATCACAATCAACCCCCAACTGTCTTATTTTTCATTTTTGAAAAAACAACTATCCACTAATTCCCTTGGGTTCGACCCCTACTTACCGCTTTACTACCCAATAGTAAAGTCACGAGTAGCGGACTTATAAATTAATTTTGTACGCATTGCCTCGCGACAAGGCAGTGCTGTCAATACCTCATTCGGGATCACAAGTTAGGATCCCATGGTCGTGTGAGGTCAAACTTCCCTACTCCTTTGTGCTGCTCATAGCCCTCATCGAGTGGTGCTCTCATGTCTGTCCATCCTGGTTTCCATCCACATGTGTCATGTCTCGGTAGGTCGAATGAAACTACTGTAGAGACATGCCTGCAAGACCTAGCTTGTTATTTCTCCTTATGATGCTTTCAACTCATGAATGTGTTTTTGAATGACAGTTTGTAGTTGGTAATCCAATTTATAGTCCTGCATAATGGGATACTAGCAGCCACAATGTAAAGTGAACCAAACGCCTTTTCTTGTAATTTTTTAGGTTCACCATCCTGCAAGTACAACACAAGAGGCATATGAGTCATATGTAATTCCATATTAAATTCAACGCTTACCTCAGAATTTTTAGTAATCAAGTCTGTGCAAAGGTAAGGAGTGGCGTTTTCTTCGCTAGAACATATTTCCTCTACGTATGTGGCTGGCACTATTCAGCTGAATTCATTCTCATCTTCTTCTTCTCCTGCTTCTTCTTCTTCTGGCTCTTTATGATCATCTTGGATGATGTTATCCTGCACAAGAAGTGGAAGAGGTATATCAAAATTCTGTATAATTTTAGAGATTCACGTGAGCATGATTGTTTCTTTCTCTGTGTGTAGCTCTCTAGTAGTGGTGGAATTATCCTCTTCATCTGAATCTTGAGTCTCTGTTGTGAATAAGGTCGTGATGGAGATGCTACTTGTGATGTCGGGCACAATCTGCACTTAATCAACTTCTACTGTCTGGGCCTTATCATCCGTTTTGTGCATCTGACCCCGTCGCGACCTATGTGCCATATCATCTATCAGGTCCCAGATATCATACATGTGTAAATTCATTACTAAACCTCTTGCTGCAGCATCAAGCATAGAACGCTCTAGTGGAATCATCCCATCAAGAAAGCTCTCAAGAAGAAATAAATCTGTTAATCCATGGTGTGGACAGCTTCCCTCAAGGTCATCGAAGCACAAATAGTACTCATATAATGTTTTGCCCTGGAATTTCTTAATGGTAGAAATTTTCTCACTGATTTTAAATCGAAAGGATGGCGGAGAAACCTTCTTTAGAAATCGAGCTCGTAGATCCGTATAATTACTTTCACAATCTGCAGATGACGAGTAATACGAAGATCTTGCGGAGTCATTTAAAGAAAAGAAAAATATTTTGATCTTAAACCTCTCCAATGATTCTTCTTTAGGCTTTATGCGGCAACAGACGGAGTGAAACGTTTTTACATGTGTCACATGGTCTTCTCCAATGGCACCTCCAAATTTCGGGAGATGCCGAATCGTCCAACACTTAGCCTCTCTTCCATCATCTTCCTCATCGTCTTCAGCGTCACATGGTCCTCCACTATAATAGGAAGACATAATGAATCACAAAAAACTGAAATAAATACTAGAAATAAATAAAAAGAAACAACTTCACCGAAGCGCAGCTCCCCGGCAACGGCGCCATTAAGCTAAAAACAGATACACACTCAGACTGAGAAGAGAGATATCGATCAACCTTGAGTTCATTATTCCGTTGAACTCACGGCGGTGCTGTCCAGTCTGTTCCAGGTGCTGTTACCAGATTGGCGGTTGAACAAGTTATAGATTCCAGCTCTGTTTCACGCTTATATTCAAAGAAGGGTTGGAGGAGGTCTTTGACAAACTTTTCCTTTTCACCTCTAAATAGTATCAATTAAGAGAAGATCAAATGTAGTAGGTCAAAACATTTATAATGACCGTTAAAGTACCGGGTCGAACCCAAAGGAGCAAGCCAAGCACACGCACTATGTAAGATTGTGTTTTCGTTTGGCTATTCTAAACCAAAAATGTATAAGGAGTGTGTATATCTAAATCCTATTTGGTGAGTAATTAAAGATAAAAGATAGATAAGAGGTGTTTCGAGGGGTTACTCCCCTCCATGGCAATTTCTCATTGATCATGTATATATAAGAGTTATGCAAATCAAGGTGTCAAATAGTTTTGAACCTAGCTTAGGCTAAGGTATACCAACTTTGATGTGAATCTATTCTTAGTCAAGCTCTCTTAATTAGGACCTCACTTTATCAAGATATTGGTTCACTCTATAGCACTATTGTCCTTGAAGTGTCTTCCTAAGGTAGTAGATGTTATGACTTAGGGGACTAGTTCACTTCAAATCCATAGAAAAGATCATATCCACAAGAATATTTCGTGAAAAGTTCTAAAAGTGCTTGCTAAAACTTAATCCAAGGTATTTCAACGAAAATACTTAGAAAATTAGATAGACAAGAGATAACAATGATATTGATTCACAAGAATGCTCATTCAAGGGACTAGGTTGGTTCTAAGTTCAAGATCCAATAAATGTGACTAATAGGCTAGATGTGATTTGTAGGTATTTAGAATTGATAGTCACAAGCCTATGTGGTTAAAAGCACTCTCATGTTAGGGATAGAATACATGAATGCAAGTGTTCATTCAACAATGATAGGCATGGCATGAAATGAGTGAACTATGTGACTACCCCACCCACACTAAAAATGTAGCTTAGTCCCTAAGCGCAAACAATAAAGAGAATGAGATAAAAGCACATAGGAACTCCTCTCGTTTGTAGATGTGCCCCACCAATAGAAAAGATGTCATTGTGCTAAGGTTGATCGTACATGATGCAAATAACTTCCTTGATGACAAGAATACATGAGAGGTTAAAAGCTACGAGCGATATGCATGGTATTAAAAACTCAAGTATGAGCAAAAAAAGTATCACAAGTCACACACAAAAAACATCATGGCATAGGATCAATAGGCTTCAAACAAGGAAGGTAAATCACACCCTTCAAAATATGCCCAACGGTTCATAAGTGCCCCAAATGTGAAACTAGACTCATAGCATGGTATAACAAGATAGTCCTCATCTAGTAAACTCAAACACGGCACATGAACACTAAGGGGCGACATCATCATATATTGAGAAATCAAGGGAAAAGTGGGGAGCTTGACGATGTGAAGTGGAATTGAAGTGAGTAGACCTCACTCCACACCTAAAATTTTATCCACTAATCATAATTTTCACACCCCCATATTTAGAGTCTAAGCCACTCAAAATCATATCAAACACTTAAACATGAAAAACAAGAATGAACAACTTACAAACCGGGTTACTGATGGATGCACAGTCGTCGTGTGCAAACGTCAAGAATAAATTTATAAGTCCGCTACTCGCGACTTCACTACTGGGTAGCAAGTGGTAAGTAGGGGTCGAACCCAAGGGAATTAGGGGGATAAGTTATTCTTTGAGGGAATCGTACAGCGAGGGAGCGTGTTTTAGGTTGATTGAGATTTTAGTGCGGAAAAGTAAGTGTTTTTTTGGTTGTTTTTGGTTTTTAGTGCGGAAAAGTAAATGACAGAAAAGTAAATACTGAAAATAAAAGAGAAGACTTACAGTGGTTGTTGCGTGATTGGCAAGTCCTTCGGAAGGTGAGCAGTTGATAGAGCAGTTTATACTCAGAAAGTAAATGCAGGTGATGTTTGAATCTAAGGAAAGTATTCGGTCTTAGGGGCCTTGTATCATAATCCGTTTATCATTGACCGCTAATGACCATACTAAGTGTTCAAAAGTGAATCGAGGCTATTCCTAGCACAAGACTTGCCACACTGTCTAGTCTTTTGCTAGACGTAGTACTCTTGTCTAATATGTGCATCCATTTGACCATCATTCCTGATAAATCAAATGGTTTTTGGAAGAGGTTGATCTCCACAAATAAGCTGTGCTCTTCCGAGCCTCCACTTATCCACGGAGGTCGCGAGTTCATGATAGAGCTTTGCTCTTCCGAGCATCCACTCTACCAATGAAGTTCTGACCTAATATAAGGCACTTAGAACAAGTTGAACACAAAGAGGCATTAAGAAAAGGGTCTAAAACATTTTATGATACAAGTACACCCCTTCAACCGAATGAAGGGTTTAGCTATGATTATCCATGAACGAGGACATCATAACTAAGTACTTGAAAAGTAAAGGTTTTGAAAGACAGGAAAAGTAAAGGTTTGAAAGTAAAAACAAGGAAAGTAAAATTGCAGTTTTGAAAGACAGGAAAGTAAAGTTTTCGAAAGTAAAAGACAAGGAAAGTAAAATTGCAGTTTTGAAAGACAGGAAAGTAAAGTTTTCGAAAGTAAAAGACAAGAAAGTAAAGTTGCTGAATTAAAAAGATAGTAAAGTAAAGAAAAGAGTACTTACAAAAACCGTTGAAAGTGCTAAAGATCAAGCTTTGATTCCAAGTAAAGTGATTACAAGATTAGTGCCCAAACTCTAGAGAGAAGTGAGAGGTTCTCTCACTAACTTGTGGTATGAGATGTTGGAATGAGATGGGATTGTGGGATGGTTATTACATGAGGGCATGGCCTCTATTTATAGGGAAATGGATACTTGGGAGCTAAGTTTTGGGGATGAAATATCCCAATTGGATAAGAAGAAGAGAAGACTTGGGGACTAAGTTTGGACTTGAAAATATCCCAAAAGACTTGGAGGCTAAGTTTCCTTCTCCACCTCCTTGCACATGGCTGCGCTACCTGCAGCCAGCTGAGTGGTGCCACGTGGCTGGGCCGGAGCTAGGTTGGAGGTTGGCCGGAGATTGGCCGGAGTTCGCCGGAGTTGCCGGAATTTGGCCGGAATCTGACCGGAGCTTTGGTCGGAGCTTCTTGGATTTTGGAGAGTGTATTCTGAATGAAAAAGTCATTTTAAGATGATCTCAAGAAGGAACCTAAGCCAAATTCTGCTTGGAACATGGTCGAAATCCCAAAATGGCTGAAATTGCCCTTGTTTGGCCTTTATCGGGCTCGGTGCCTTTGCATTGCGTTCCTGTCCAAATGCCGACTGTTCTAGCATATTTGAGTGATTCCAAGTCGGTTCTTGAAAGTTAGAATTTGGTCGTGTCCTGGAAAGACTCGTAATTCTTTTTCAGCTTTAAAACTCCTCCTTAGCCTGTATTCTCTCTAGACTTCAAAATACCCTGTAGATAAATATCGGAACTAACAAGCAAAAGTTAAATAGACAAAGAGTCTAATTTGGTGGGTTTAACTGTGTTTATGATTCATACAATTATGGTCCATCAGTTACCTCCCACGAGGGCTTAGTTTTTCTTGTCTTGGCAAAGACGTAGCAAAGTGCCCCATAGAATGACTCGTTGAGAAGTCCTTTGCTAGGATTCCTTCTCACGGGGCCTCGGACTTGGTCGTGTGATGGATGCACAGTCGTCGTGTGCAAACATCAAGAATAAATTTATAAGTCCGCTACTCGCGACTTCACTACTGGGTAGCAAGTGGTAAGTAGGGGTCGAACCCAAGGGAATTAAGGGGATAAGTTGTTCTTTGAGGGATCGTACAGGGAGGGAGCGTGTTTTAGGTTGATTGAGGTTTTAGTACGGAAAAGTAAGTGTTTTTTGGTTGGTTCTGGTTTTTAATGCGGAAAGGTAAATGACAGAAAAGTAAATACTGAAAATAAAGGGAAGAAGACTTACAGCGGTTGTTGCGTGATTGGCAAGTCTTCCGGGAGGTGAGCAGTTGATAAGGCAGTTTATACTAAGAAAGTAAATGCAGGTGGTGTTTGAATTTAAGGAAAGCATTCGGTTTCGGGGGCCTTGTATCATAACCTGTTTATCATTGACCCTTAGTGATCCTACTAAGTATTCAAACGTGTATCAAGGCCATTTCAAGCGTTCGATTTGCACACACTGTCTAGCCCATTTCAAGGTCGTAGAGCACTTGTTCTATTTAGACTAGCACCCCATTTCAAGGTATACTAGCCTATGTGCATCCATTTGATCAATCATTTCCGATCAAACCAAATGGTGTTTAAAAGAGGTCGAACTCCTCAGATAAGCTTTGCCATTTCAAGCATCCACTTACCCGAGTATGTTCACGAACCCCCACGGAAGAGTTTTGCCATTTCAAGCATCCACTCAACCTTGGAAGTTCTAACCTAATATATGGCACATAGAACAAGTTTTGAATACAAAGAAGAGGCACTAAGAGTATAGCCTAAAACATTTTATGATACAAGTATACCCCTTCAACCGAATGAAGAGTTTAGCTACGAATATCCATAGAGGTGGATACCATAGCTAAGTACTCGAGGGTTTTTGAAAGACAGTAAGTAAAGGAGAATACTCAAGAACCAACAGGAGTATTCTCTAAAACTACTATAATACTCAAGAACCAACAGGAGTATTATAGATTTCAAACAAAGCTTACAAAAGTACCAAAACCTTTAGAGAGATAAGTGATTTTGTATTGTATTGTGGATGGATATTACAAATGAAGAGGGCATGTATTTATAGGCTTGGAGGAGGTGAAGATGTGGTGAGGAGTGAAGACACTTGGCATCTCATCCATGGAAGGAGCTATAGCCGCCGGTCACATGGGAGGGGAAGAGAGGGGAGCCGCCCATGTGAGGAGGAGCCTCCCCTCCATGTGGAGGAAGGGGAGAGGAGGAGAGGTTTGTGAGGAGGAAGCCGCCGGCCACATGTCCAAGGAGGAGTGGTGGAGTGTGTTTGAGATCTTTTCCCCAAAAACCATCGGTCCTTTTAGCTCTGGACTGTCTCTGGTTGCTCTTCGGTTGGACTTGTTTTGAGTGATTCCATGTCATGATCTTGAGATTTCTTCAGTCGGCATCTGGTCGTGACCTTGGAATGACTCGTAATATATTTTCAGCGTAAAAACTCCTCCTTAGCGTGTATTCTCTCTAGACTCCAAAATACCCTGTAGATAAATATCGGAACTAACAAGCAAAAGTTAAATAGACAAACAGTCTAATCTAGTGGGTTTAACTGTGTTTATGATTCGTATAATTATGGTCCATCAGATCACCCCACACTTTTAGTTGTTCGTCCCGAACAATGCTATTAAAGGGCGACACACTAAGTAAGCTTTTAAAATATGAAAGTAAGACTGTGGGACTAGATTTATCCTAATTCATGCATTACTACTTATTACAAAATTAAACCGTGTAAATAAATAGAAGAAACTTGATACTTGTACCTCCGTGCTGAGATGCAAATTATTTTGGATGTTTCGGGAGATAGCCCTTTTCAGGCTCCTGGACTGCAACCTCGGGACCGTCTCGCACTATATGGTTTCCTTGTAGCTTTCTCTAGTACGTGATTCAGTTCGGGTTTCAATGGTTTGGTCTTTGATTTCTTTTTGGCGAGGGACAGCTTTTTTGTAGTGAATCGGCCTTTGGCCTTTGATTTGACTCTTTGAGTACTTCACTTTTGTTCGGTTAAAACCTTCACAATTTTGGCCTTTGGCCTTTGATTAGCTCTTTGAGCTTTTGCCTTTTTGTGGCTTGCTAGTCCATTTTCTCAAGCCTTTTTTGGGAGGTCCAATCATCGCCCGCGAGCATATGGAAATACCTCCCCGCTCTCTCTCATCCTTGCCGTTTCGCGCGAGTCAAAATGAGGGTCGCTCATTTGTTTTCCCGGCTACTCTGACTAGAGATAGGATGGTTTGATTCACATCCCGCCTTTCTTTTTTCTGCATAAACGCTGCATGGCGGAGATGACTTCAATCTTCACTGAAACCCGAAGTGCAGCCTCCACTGACTTCGAAAACCATATAGTTAGATTCAATACTTCGATTGCTTGCCAAGCCTCTCTAGGGCAGTTTATGTCAACTCCACATCCCTAGTTTATCTCAGCACAAAGGGACAAATGAGAAGTTACATTCTAAGTTTTTAAACAGTTGAATGTTCACAAGGTTAATGCATGAATTATGATCTATCTTTTTCACATTCTCAAGTTCATATTTTCAAAAAGATAATATTAAGGAAAAAGGAAAAAGAAAAAGCATGTTATGTACAAAGGCGGTTCTCACCCCACACTTTTGAATGAAGGCGTGCCTTTCAGCAAGACTTAGTTCAAAAGCCGTGCAAGCAGACAATTATGAGAAGGAAATGACATTAAGGAAAAGGGAAGAACAGAACTCCCTTTATTGTGTCGAATGACATGGCTCGAGGCTGGATAATCGAGGGAGTTCGGCTGGGGCCTTGAACTCTTGGCATAGGCCTGGCTGGCTTGATGTTGCACCCATAACCGATTCCTGAATAGTCATTTCATTCTATGCACCAAGTGGGTGAGAGCGACTTATTGGTAAAAACTAAATGACAGAAAATAAAAGTACTGAAAGTAAGATAGGTGTCGGATTACCTCCCGACCATTGCCTTTGTTTAACGTCGTTGGCTCGACGCATGGGGATCACCAGTTGGGATCCCATGGGCAGCTTAGGTCAAATTTTGCCCCGGCTCCTGCATTGATTCTAGCCTTTACCCTTCCTGATTTTTTGCTGGATGATGTGCTTGGGTCAGGACTCTATTGTTCCGGTGGTTTCTTTGTACCCGTGCGGCTATCACCATAGATGTTATAATATGAAATTCTACCACTGAATGCAAGCGACAATGAGCCCTTCCCCATGTTGATCTTAGCCCCTGTGGTGTAAAGGAATGGTCGTCCCAATATGATTGTTGGAGGGTCGTCCTTGCTGGATTCTCCGATTGGTATCACATAAAAGTCCATAGGAACGACGATTTTTCCCACACGGAGCATTAAGCTTTCTAGCACTCCAATCGGTTGGATACACGACTTGTCCCCCAACTCGATAGATATCCTTGGTGGCTTCAATGGACCAAGCCCCAATGAGCAATATAGAGGGTAAGGCAGGACGTTGACGGCGGCCCCAAGATCTATTAAGCAATGATGAATTTGGGCTTCACCGATAACACAGTTGACTGTGAAGGCCCCTGGGTCCTTATCCCTTTCCGGTGGTGACTCCTGATCTTCTAGGTAAATGTTTTGCTCTGATGCATAGATGTTAGTTGGGGATCGTGCTACTTCTCCCAGTGTAGGCTTTATGTTTGACCTCCTTATCATGCTAATATTTTTCCTTCGGATTTTGGATGGTTTGTGAAGGAAGTCTGCCAGGTTCATTAGTGAGTGTTGACATTGCGGTGGCGAGCTGGGACATTTGTTTGGTCAATTCTGAAATTGCCCCGTCAGTTTTCGCCTGGTATTGGTGTAGTGAAGTACCTAATTGATTTATGCTTCCTGCGAGCTCCTTCATTGTGTCATCAAGCGACTTGGTTGGTTCTTGCTGATTGTTCGGGCCGGTTTGGTACTGATTCGGTCCTCTTTGCTGATATTGGCCTGCTGATGGAGCGTTCTGGTTATACTGTCGGTGGGGGGGTTGGTAGAATGACTGAGCTAGTTGAGGTACAGCTGGTTGTGTTTCCTTCTGAGGATAGTTGTTATTACGCCAGCTAGGGTTGGTTGTTTGACCATACTGCCAGTTTTGTCCGGCTCTGTCGTTGCTGTTGTTGTTGTATCCTTGGTATCCTCCCACTGCATTCACTTCTGCCGGTTCCCCTTCTATTAATGTCGGGCATGCGTCAGTTTTGTGGTCCGTAGAACCACAAAATTCGCAAGGCTTAAATGGAACTGGTTGTCTTCGTAGGATCTGAATCATCATTTCCTTTAATTGTTTCATCTCTTCTGGCATAGAGCTCATCGGTGTTTCAGCTCGTGCTACATTTTTTGTTCGGGAGAATTCTTCCTGTCGGGTTGTCTCTTCTCTAAATCGGGCATTTTCATCAACGTTGGCGATGAGGTTCCTTATGCCACTCAATGATAGATTCATCATGGATCCTCCAGCTGAGGCATCCAGAAGCATTTTGTCTAATGGTCTTAATCCATCAATGAGGTACTCGATGATGAGTTTCTCAGGCAGTCCAAGGGTACAGCAGCTTCTCTCCAGGCGGTTGAACTTTTCCAGGTAATCGTACATGGTTTCATTGGGTCCTTGCTTGATGTCTTGTAGTTGCCTCAGTACTTGCATCGCTCTTCCTACCGAGTAATACTTGTCTAGGAATTTCCTTTGCATCTGAGCCCATGTTCTGATGCTACCGGAAGGCAATGAAAGGAACCAGTCGTTTGCCGCATCAATGAGGGAAAAATAGAACGCCTTCAACTTGAAGTCGTCTGTACTCACTCGATTGGGTTTTAGATTTTGGCAAATGCCGTGGAAGCGTTGGAGGTGAGTTGTCGCAGATTCTCCCCGTGCTCCTGAGAACTTGGGCAAGCTATGGGCCACTGATGCGTTGATGGTAATGTATTCCAGTTCAGGGCCCTCGTAGATGCACCATGGTTGCGTTTCGAAATCTGGGGCATTCAGCTCTCCCATCGTAGGTGCGCGGTAGTTGTTATTCCCATAGTAGTCGTCGAAGACAGGTTCTTGCCTAGGCATTTGTCAAGGTTGAGGGTGTGGGGGACGTATAGGGGGTTGCATTGGACCAGTTGCATTTCGGTCCTCGGGTGGTCCTTGGTTTCTTCAGGCGGCCTCCCTATCACGAGTTCTTCTGTCTCGGATGATTTGTTCCGGATCGTCGACAAATGGAAGTGGCACCTCATCATTTCGATCGTACAGATTTATTTCTTCGTCATCCTGGTAGTCATGGTGGCTTCCTTCGCGAGACATGGTTGTTTTGAAGCGAGAATCGAATCAAAGAACTTATCCGATTAAGTAACTAATTCCCCGGCAACGGCGCCAATTTTGATGGATGCACAGTCGTCGTGTGCAAACGTCAAGAATAAATTTATAAGTCCGCTACTCGCGACTTCACTACTGGGTAGCAAGTGGTAAGTAGGGGTCGAACCCAAGGGAATTAGGGGGATACGTTGTTCTTTGAGGGATCGTACAGGGAGGGAGCGTGTTTTAGGTTGATTGAGGTTTTAGTGCGGAAAAGTAAGTGTTTTTTGGTTGGTTTTGGTTTTTAATGCGGAAAGGTAAATGACAGAAAAGTAAATACTGAAAATAAAGGGAAGAAGACTTACAGCGGTTGTTGCGTGATTGGCAAGTCTTCCGGGAGGTGAGCAATTGATAAGGCAGTTTATACTAAGAAAGTAAATGCAGGTGGTGTTTGAATTTAAGGAAAGCATTCGGTTTCGGGGGCCTTGTATCATAGCCTGTTTATCATTGACCCTTAGTGATCCTACTAAGTATTCAAACATGTATCAAGGCCATTTCAAGCGCTCGATTTGCACACACTGTCTAGCCCATTTCAAGGTCGTAGAGCACTTGTTCTATTTAGACTAGCACCCCATTTCAAGGTATACTAGCCTATGTGCATCCATTTGATCAATCATTTCCGATCAAACCAAATGGTGTTTAAAAGAGGTCGAACTCCTCAGATAAGCTTTGCCATTTCAAGCATCCACTTACCCGAGTATGTTCACGAACCCCCACGGAAGAGTTTTGCCATTTCAAGCATCCACTCAACCTTGGAAGTTCTGACCTAATATATGGCACATAGAACAAGTTTTGAATACAAAGAAGAGGCACTAAGAGTATAGCCTAAAACATTTTATGATACAAGTACACCCCTTCAACCGAATGAAGAGTTTAGCTACGAATATCCATAGAGGTGGATACCATAGCTAAGTACTCTAGGGTTTTTGAAAGACAGTAAGTGAAGGAGAATACTCAAGAACCAACAGGAGTATTTTCAAAAACTACTAGAATACTCAAGAACCAACAGGAGTATTCTCTAAAACTACTATAATACTCAAGAACCAACAGGAGTATTATAGATTTCAAACAAAGCTTACAAAAGTACCAAAACCTTTAGAGAGATAAGTGATTTTGTATTGTGTTGTGGATAAATATTACAAATGACGAGGGCATGTATTTATAGGCTTGGAGGAGAAGAAGATGTGGTGAGGAGTGAAGACACTTGGCATCTCATCCATGGAAGGAGCTATAGCCGCCGGTCACATGGGAGGGGAAGAGAGGGGAGCCGCCCATGTGAGGAGGAGCCTCCCCTCCATGTGGAGGAAGGGGAGAGGAGGAGAGGTTTGTGAGGAGGAAGCCGCCGACCACATGTCCAAGGAGGAGTGGTGGAGTGTGTTTGAGATCTTTTCCCCAAAAGCCATCGGTCCTTTCAGCTCCGGATTGTCTCTGGTTGCTCTTCGATTGGACTTGTTTTGAGTGATTCCATGTCAGGATCTTGAGATTTCTTCAGTCGGCATCTGGTCGTGACCTTGGAATGACTCGTAATATATTTTCAGCGTAAAGACTCCTCCTTAGCGTGTATTCTCTCTAGGCTCCAAAATACCCTGTAGATAAATATCGGAACTAACAAGCAAAAGTTAAATAGACAAACAGTCTAATTTAGTGGGTTTAACTGTGTTTATGATTCATATAATTATGGTCCATCATCGTGTCAATCCACTTTTAAGTCCCATTTGAATTTCCTCCCATCAAGTCTACAATGGACTTTCCTTTGGGAGCATGACCCCTTCAAGTATGAAGATCCTTAATAACTAAGGGGTCATGGGAGCTTTTTTCGAATAATCATTGAAAATATGGCAAAAAGCTCCAAAACTTGTCTCGAGACTTCATAGTGAAGAAGGGGTCTTCATAACTTGTCTCGAGAATGATGGGCATCCCTTCCTTGGGTTTTTCAATTATGTCCATGGGTGCCCAATCCTCAATATCCCTTTCTAGACCTTTGTCTTCTTGTATGCGAGGTTGTTCTTTGGTTTGGTCCATGTATACCTCAACAAAGTCTTTATATCCTTGGAGTCTTTTTTGCACCTTAAGCTCTTCCTCTATCTTATCCTCAGCAAGAAGTTTGGGTTCATATTTAGGCTCTTCTACACCAGGAGGGAGGAGTTCTTCTTTATCAACGAAAGGTATTTCCTCTATGTAAGAGGCATCATCATTGAAGAATCCCTCATTGGAGAGCCGAGGCGTTGATGGAATGGTAAACTCTTGTGTGTTCTCATCCAAACGATCTTGAGATGTGCTAATGGTGAAGGATGCTTCACTTTTGCATTCCATCTCATCCTTGTTACAAGATTCACCATCCCATAGCTTGTAATAATCTTCGGTGGCGGCTCTCTAAGTTCATCCTCCGATTCTTGATCCCGTTCTTGCCTTGGGGCATTCGATTCAAGGACTTCTTCTTCGGAGACCTCCCCTTCCTCACCCAAGTTTCCAATTTCAATTGCTTGTTGCTCCATCTTAGCTTGAAGCATATCGATGTGAGCATGCATATCTTGGTTAAATTGTATGAGATCCCTCATTTGAGCTTGAAAGTCTTGATTAAATTGTTCCATCTCCATCAATTGAGCTTGCATGTCTCTATGCATCTCCTCTTGGTATGCAAGCATTTCTTGCTTCATTTTCTCTTGATGTTCAAGGAGTGTAGCAATCATGGATTCCATATTGGAGGGCTCACTTGAAGGTTGGGAGGTTGAGGGTATGGAGGGTAGGAGTCTTCAACTTCAAAGCATTGGCTATCATCCCAATTCGGAGTGTAGTAACTTGTTTGATAGCTAAGCTCTTGAAAATAAGAATATGGTTGCTCCTCCTCTTGGTAGTATCCTCCATTAGACAAGACTCGTTGGTTGTAGGGGTCCATCCTCTCAAAACAAGATAAACGAAGTTAGCAAGGGATATGAGTAGACAAAGAGAATATACAAGTATAAGAAAAAAAATATTCACAAGAATAGTCGGAACATCCACACAATCTAATATAGGGATGTGCTAACTAGTTGCTCCCCGGCAACGGCGCCATTTGACAAACTTTTCTTTTTCACCTCTAAATAGTATCAATTAAGAGAAGATCGAATGTAGTAGGTCAAAACATGTATAATGACCGGTAAAGTACCGGTCGAACCCAAAGGAGCAAGCCAAGCACATGTACTATGTAAGATTGTGTTTCCGTTCGGCTATTCTAAACCAAAAATGTATAAGGAGTGTGTATATCTAAATCCTATGTGGTGAGTAATTGGAGATAAAAGATAGATAAGTGGTGTTTTGAGGGGTTACTCCCCTCCTTGGCAATTTCCCATTGATTATATATATATATATAAGAGTTATGCAAATCAAGGTGTCAAATAGTTTTGAACCTAGCTTAGGCTAAGGTAGACCAACTTTCATGTGAAACTATTCTTAGCCAAGCTCTCTTAATTATGACCTCACTTTATCAAGATATTTGTTCACTCTATAGCACTATTATCCTTGAAATGTCTTCCTAAGGTAATAAATGCTATAGGCTTAGGGGACTAGTTCACTTTAAATCCATAGAAAAGATAATATTCACCACATCCAAACCTTTCTTAAGGTCATTCGATACTTAGATCGAGTTTTAAGATCAACATGTCACTTAGGCATTTCATCAAACACTTAGTAGCATGTCATATATGAAGAGCATAGTGAACATGAATTCAACACCATAGATTGTTGAATTAAATGTATATACATGATCATAGAGTACCAAGGAGGGTTACAACACCCTCAAAACACAAGTTCACTACTCACACATCATGTAAGACAACATGGTGTGAGTAGGGTTTATAGCACACAACAAGTAGAATGGAAAAGATGTAGAGGAGGGAGGATGGTTAATCCTTGAACTCCCTTTAGTCTTCTCTTCTTCCCCTTAGTTGGATCTTTTGATGATTGATGACCTTGGTTGAGCCACTTTTCTGCTCTTCTTCTCCCTCAAAAACCTCCACACTTAGGTAAAAACCCCTCTTTCTATTTATAGCCTCGGGTGAAAATCCGCATTGTAGCAGTTCCAGCCGGTTGGCTGGTTTTGATGCTGAAATCCCAATCGGTCGGCTGGTTATGAGCTTGTGCAAGCCTCCCTGGATCTTTAGTCAGCCGGTCGGCTGATAGGACCAACCGACCGACTGGATTTTGATTGCTTCAACTTCTACTCCTTTGGTCAGCCGACCGGCTAGTTCAGGGGAAATTCCCAGCCGGTCGGCTGGGATGCTTTTTCTGCCCACTTTTGCTCAGCTTCAGTTTTTCCCCAAGTTTTTATATTTAGGCTTTGACCTTATGGGAGACTTGTTTTCTACTTGAAACGTAGAGATAGAGGTCAAATGACATCAATATATTGTCAGAAACGAACCAAAGCTATAGTGAAATATGGCTATTAGTGAGACGAAAACTCGACTCATCAGTCATCGACGTTAAGTTCATTATTCTGGTGAACTCTAACGCGCTCGGAATCAGTTTGTTCTAGTGCTCGACAGACTGATCGTGGAACAACTTGAAGATATACGCACTGTTACTGTTGTTGCGTATTCTGTGGAAGGCGCTGATCTTCGTGGAGGATCATCAGGTGGAATCGGAGGCGAGGCTCTGATCTAGGGGGAGATCATAGTTAGCAATTACTAGAGTGTTAGAGGCTCCGGCAGTTTAAGAGGGAATCTGTAAACGTAAACTCATGTACTCTAAACTCAACTTAGTGAATTGCTTTCCACCAGGCTGAGGATAAAGCCCCCCAGACGTAGGCTCGTTAACAACGAACCGGTTACCCATATTGCGTGTCTTTCTTTTCCGCACTGCACTTAAGTTAGTTAAACTTAATATTCTGTACGAGTTGTTCTAGTTCACGTCCAGAACAACATCTCAACATACACGGGAATATTGCATACGTGATGGATAAGAGGATAAGGTGTACAAAAAGGACAAGGCGTTTTACGGGTTAAAGCAGGCACGCGCATGGTATAGCAGAATTGAAGCACATTTTGAAAAAGAAGAATTTCGGTGTTGTAGCTATGAGCACACTTTGTTTGTTAAAACTGAGGGAGGTAACAGTATTTTGATTGTTAGCTTATATGTTGATGATTTGATTTTTACTGGGAACAATCATGCTATGTTTCTGAACTTCAAAGCAACAATGAAAAAAGAGTTCGAAATGATAGATTTGGGGAAGATGAAATACTTTCTTGATGTAGAAGTGGTTCAGAATTCTGAAGGTATTTTCATAAGTCAGCGAAAGTATGCTGGTGAGCTGTTGAAGAGATTTAATTTGCAAGATGGAAATCCTGTACAAAATCCTATTGTGCCAGGTTCAAAATTAACATAGGAGGGTGATGGCTCAAAAGCTGATGAAACTCAATACAAGAGAATTATCGATAGTTTGATGTATATCACGGCTACAAGGCCTGATTTAATGTATGTGGTATGTTTGTTAAGTCGCTTCATGGCAGACCCTTTGATGTATATCACCGCTACAAGGCCTGATTTAATGTATGTGGTATGTTTGTTAAGTCGCTTCATGACAGACCCTTTGCGACAGCATATACAGGCATCAAAGAGGGTGCTGCGTTATCTGAAAGGAACCATGTCATTGGGCTTGCTATATAAGAAAGCAAGAGAAGACGAATTATTCGCTTACACTGGTAGTGATTATGCTGGTGATTTGGACGATAAGAGGAGCACAATTCGATAGGTGTTTCTATTGAGTGGATGAGCTGTGTCGTGGGCGTCAAAGAAGCACATATTGTGACTTTATCCACAACTGAAGCAGAATTTATCGCTGCTACATATTGTGCTTGTCATTGTGTTTGGACAAGGAGACTTCTCGAGCATTTCAGTTTGAAGCATTCACTAACTATTTGGTGTGACAACATCTCAACAATCAAGGTATCCAAAAATGCTGTTTTACATGGTCACAGTAAGCATATTGACATGAAATTTCATTTCTTAAGAGATCTGGTGAAAGGAGTTGTTAAGCTCTCACTCCTTGCGAGACTGAAATGTAATTGGCAGACATTATGACTAAGGCCATGTCCACTTTGACTTGAATTTTTGACTTATAAGTCACTATAAGTTAATATCAGTTAAGATCATTTCAGTTAAGTTACTATCAGTTAAGATCAGTTAAGTTAAGTTTCAGTTAACTATTCATCATAACATCATCATCATACTATTCATCATACCATCACACTATTCATCATACCATCATCATCATACTATTCATCATCATACTGTCATACTATTCATCATACCATCATCATCATCATACCATCACACTATTCATCATCATCATCATACTATTCATCATACCATCACACTATTCATCATACCATCATCATACCATAACCATCATCATCATACTATTCATCATACCATCATCATCATCATTATCATCATACCATCATCATCACACTATTCATCATCATCATACTATTCATCATACCATCACACTATTCATCATACCATCATCATCATCATCATACCATCATACTATTCATCATACCATCATCATACTATCATACTATTCATCATACCATCATCATCATACTATCATACCATCATCATCATATTATCATACTATCATCATCATAATATTATACTATTCATCATACCATCATACTATTCATGATCATCATCATACCATCATCATCATAAAATTACTATTCATCACCATCATCACCCCATCATCATCAGTATATTACTATTCATCATCATCACAAAATTACTATTCATCATCATCATCACAACCATCATCATAATAGTACTATTCATCATCATAATATTACTATTCATCTTCATCATCATCACAACCATCACCATCATAAAATTACTATTCATCATCATCATAATATTACTATTCATCATAAGTTAACTTAACTTTATAAGTTAACATAAGTTTCAGTTAAGTTAATATCAGTTAAGATCAGTCACTATAAGTTAAGATCAGTTAAGATCATTTAAGATAAGTTAATATCAGTTAAGATCAATTAAGTTAAGTTAACTTTCAGTCAAAGTGGACGCACCCTAAATCTCTCAAATTAGATTCATTAATCAAGCTAGGAGAGGAGATGGGAGTACGTGAAGATGTAAACTGAATTTTGACACAATCAGTTTAGACCATGGACACCAATGACCAAAAATTGGCCATCCCCCTCTGTATCATTTTCTCACTCATCATAAAAAGTCTGATGAAAATTTTGGTCATGTGTATGTCACTCATGACCAACAACAACAAAAAGTTCATCATTTTCCTTATAGTTGCAAGAGTTGATTTTTAAATTTTTCAAAAGTGTTTGGAAATATGTCAATATGCATGTGTAATTGTAGATTTCAAACTATTATAATCATTGATTGTTATAATATGACATTATGAATGCACACCAAACCTTTGGTTAGACCCTTATTTAGACCACTCCATTATGCCTCCATTTATTTGTGTTAAAGGTCATGTCCTTTCATTTGTCTCATGTAATCTTATAAATAGGTGTCTATGTAAATAAGAAGAATATAATTCTCCTTAGGGATAGGATCCCATGAGAAGCCTAAATTAGGTGGAAAATGAGAAATTATTTCAATCTTTATTAATCTACGGCCAAGATTAAAAGCCAAGAATATTGATATTATTTTCTTAGTTTGTTTGATTGATCAAATAAGGGTGTTTTCGTCTAATCAATTATTAACTTAAATCGTAAACACATCTGACGTTGCCAAGAACTTCTGTCTCGTAACAGGAAACCTGTCGTCGAGCATCTGAAACAATTTCACTGTCTTCGTATCCAGTTAGTACTTTTGAAACTGATGTCTCCTCCATGTGATCCAAATTGTGTTCACTATGCCAGAATGCACCTTAGACGACGGTACTTTGATCCAGTCATATAAGGACGAGTCACGTAAGTATTCTTGGACGACTGAGAAACAATTACCTGTCATGTAAGGTCTCTTATGTTACTCGTCCTTATATGATTGACCAAAGTCTGACATAAAAGTGACCTTATGTACCTTATGTGACTCACCGAGTCTATTACGTAAGTGTCCTTATGTGACTGCAACTTAAGTAACTGACCCTAACTCTGTCACATAAGGTTTTTAATGTGACAGTGGTTTATTTGGTTGTCACGTAAGTGATTCCGTAGAAAAACCACTGACGTTTGAAATCCGTTGACCATTTATTGGTCAACCAAAAAAATTCATTGATGTTGATAGGTACACCAACTGTTTCTTAAGCGACACAAATGTTCAAAGGCGGTCGCATAAGGACACAACATTAAATGGAAAAACATAAACACTTCACCCACCATCATCCTCTCCCCATCATCTCCACTTTTCTCCTCCATGGCCGAAATTGTTTTCTCAGCTACTCCTCATCCAGAACAGTTAAGGTAACTCCATTCAAATGTATTTTGAGTTGCAAATGTTAGTTCCTTTGCAACAATGGTTAGATTTCTTTCAAAATCAGGAGTGTTATGTATATGTGTGTGGGTACTACACCCTTTTAGATGATTTGCAGCAGCTCCCATTGTGTACATATAAGTTGTTCGCCATGTATATATGTATATAGATTCACAAACGTTCATTTGTCATCATCAAATCATTTGCTATATATGTTTTGGTTATGTACTTTGTATATTGACTTTGTTGCTTGTTTTTGTTGTATGATCATTTTGAAAGTGAATTTCATTTAGCCATGGATACAAGTTGGATGGGGTCAGAAATAGTTACTTCTCGATACATTCAAGGGATTATTGATTTTGTTGAATTTGCAAGGTTGGGTGGAGAAGACCTACATGTATGTCCTTGTGTAAAGTGTTTGATGATTAGTTCTTTACCACAATATTTAGATTTGTTTGAGAGAAAAATTTAAGTTTTATATATGTACCCCAATTGTTGCTCCCTCTTGTATGTTACACATTACATCCGAATTCATGGTGAATGTTTTGCTATGTAGCTCTCCACACATTTGCCATCAAATGTTCTTCTATAATTTGTATAGTAATTTGTTCACAAATACATAAGTTGTGATCTAGATTAAGGGTAGTGTTCAATGTAAGTGATTCGACATAAGTCCTTTAACACTTTCTAATCATCTAATCGATCATTATAAACTCTTTCACACATAAGTGTGTATATCATGTGTTCCTAATTTTACATAAGCGTAAAAGTGTTAAGTAACGAGTTAATTGTTAGATCACAAACTATAAGTGTCGGTCGGTTAAAAGTAATGTTAAGGGGTCAATGGTTGGTTCCACACATGTTAAATGTTCAAGGTGGGTGTATGTGAAAATCTTGAGTGTGTAAGCCCAAAAATTATTATATCTATAAAACAACATCATCAATAAAACTCATATATCTATATCTCAAAAATTATTATAATATGAAAATGGGCTCTAAGCCCAAAATGACTCTCAAAACCCTGCGCATCTTCATATCTGCTCTATTCTATCATCGCCGCAGATGTTCATCTATTTTTCTATTCTATCGTCGCCTGCAGCTCCGTCCCAAGTCATTTACGACGTTTTCTTCGGCTACACCAAAGTCTAGAGGTGAGGTCGGATCCGCCAGTTTGATTTTGGTTTTCCCTTCTTTTGTCTGTTGGGAATGAGTTTCATGTCGCAAGCCCATGGACTAGCCCTAGCTAGCATAGGTGAGCGGTTGACAATCTTTTGTGCAAAACTATTAACTTTGCTTCATTGTATTGCCTTGAAAATGAGTGGAACTTTGGATGAGGCATTTGATAGCTCTAGTATTGATGATCTTGAATGCACAACCTCATGGGTACTTAAATGATTCAAAAGTTCTCTTAATGATATTGTGATGGTAGTCCTAGCTTGGGGTGAGGGATTGGTATTGTGAAATCATAGCCTCGGTTGAACACTCTTGAATTCATTCTCATGGGATAGGTGCATATGGGATTTGTGAGTATTCCCTTTTCTGAAAACTCTCACGAGACTATAACTCGTCCACTAGGGTAGCCTAGGGGTTTAAAGGCTTAATGCATACGCTAAATGCATTCGTAACGCCTACGAAAAGGAGCTAGTTAGATTGTACATACTTGTCATTTTTCTTTCAATAACATGTTTAGAAATAATGATCGAGACCTTGTGAAATCTAGTGAGGCAACTAAACGAAAAACTTAGCACCACTAGCATTTCGATATTTGCATGACCTTGACATATTTTCATACTTTTTTCGGGACGAACAAAACTTAAGTGTGGAGTGTTGATCAGTCGAGATTTCGACCGATTTATGGTCATTCTTCACTATAGTTTTGCATCGTTTCCGATATTATTTTGATGTCATTTGACCTCTATCTCTACATTTCAGGTAGAAAACAAGTTTCCCCCAAGGTCGAAGCCAAAATAGAAAACTCGGGGAAAAATTGAAGATTTAGAGCAAAACCGAGCAAATTGACCTTTGCGACTTGTTTTGGACGCCGAGGGCTCATACGGTGTCCGATTTGGGTGATTCAAAGCTTGTTGGAAAGGTATTTCAAAGATCTACAACTATGTAGTTGCATGCCCACGGCCATTATCAGCCGACCGGCTGGATTTCAGCCAATTTCAGCCGACCGGCTGAACTCTGCCGACTTCAAGCAATGCACACGTCCATTCCCAGCCGACCGGCTGAGAATCTAGCCGCCCGGCTGAACTCTGCTGCTTCAAAAACACTTCCCGAGGCTATAAATAGAAAGAGGGCTTTTGACCTAAAGTGTGGAGGTTTTTGGGGAAAAGAAGATCGAAAAAGAGGGTCAATCAAGGTCATCAATCACCATCCAACCAAGGAGAAGTGAAGATCAAAGGGAGATATCTTGGATTAATCATCCTACTCATTCCCTCTTCTATTCTTCTTGTTGTTGTCATTAAACCCTACTCACACCATGTTGTCTTACATGATGTGTGAGTAGTGGATCTTGTGTTTTGAGGGTCTTATGACTCTCCTTGGTACTCAATGATCATGTATACACATTATATTGCAATCTATGGAGTTGATTTCATTTTCACTATGTGTTCTATGTATGATATGTTGCTAAGTGTTTGATAAAATGCCTAAGTGACATTTCTACTCTAGAATTGTGATCTAAGTGTCGATAGACCTTAGTGATGATTTGGATAATGTGTGAATGAACATACCTAACAATTATGAGAGTAAATGCAACGGTATGTGGTTGACTAAAACTTAATGCCTATAATAGCATTACCTTAGGAAGACATTTCAAGGATAATGGTGCTATAGAGTGGGTTAATATCTCGACGGAGTGAGACTCTAATTTGGACGGCTTGACTAGGATAGATCATACGACAGTCAGTCTATCTTGGTCTAAGCAAGGTTTGAACCAATCAACCCTTAAGGATAAATTAACTCTTGTGTACATGATCATTGAGAAAATGCCAAGGAGGGGAGTAAGTCCTCGAAACGCCTCTTACTTAACGTTTTCCCCAATTACTAACCACATAAGATTTAGATATATTCACTCTTTATACATTTTTGTTTAGAATAGCCGAATAGAAACACAATCTTAAATAGTGCATGTGCTTGGCTTGCTCCCTTGGGTTCGACCCGGTACTTTACCGGTCAATATAAATGTTTTGACACTATATTCGATCCTCTCTTCATTGATACTATTTAGAGGTGAAAAAGAATAGTTCGTCAAATGGCGCCGTTGCCGGGGAGCAACTAGTTAGCACATCCCTAGATTAGATTGTGTGAAAGTTCCGACTATTCTTGTGAATATTTTTCCTTTTTCTTATACTTGTATATTCTCTTTTTCTACTCATATTCCTTACTAACTTCGTTTATCTTGTTTTGCGAGGATGGATCACTATAACCAACAAGTCACGCACAATGGAGATTATTATGAAGTTGATCAACCAAATGCCCATTGTGAAGACTATTGGATGTACAACTACAACCAACAAGTCTATTCTAATGAGGGATACTATCAAGAGGAGGAGCAACCGTATTGGAATTACCAAGAGCATGGCTATCAAACTAGTTATTATAATTTGGATGGGAATGACCAAGAAGAGGAGCAATCAAACGCCTATTGGGAAAATTCTTGGAATCCATCACATACCTACACTCAAAGTTGGAATGATAGTCAATGTTTTGAAATTGAAGACTCCTACCCTCCATACCCTCAACCTCCTCAACCTTCAAGTGAGTCCTCCAACATAGAAGTCATGTTTGCTAAACTCCTTGCTAGCCAAGATGAAATGATACAAGAATTGAAAGAAGTGAAGCAAACCCATCAAGATATGCATGCTCACATGGATATGCTTCAAGCCGAGTTGGCACAACAAGCAATTGAATTTGAGAACTTGGAAGAGGAAAAGGAGGCATCCGAAAAAGAAATCCTTGAATCAAATACTCCAAATCAAGAAGGGGATCAAGAATCGGAGGATGAATTTTGGAGAGCCGCCACCGAAGCTTATTACAATCATAAGGATGGTGAATCTTGTAACAAAGATGAGATGGAATGCAAAAGTGAAGCATCCTTCACAACTAGCACATCTCAAGATCATTTGGATGAGAACACACAAGAGCTCACCATCCCATTAACGCTCTCCGATGAGGAATTCTTCAATGATGATGCCTCTTACATAGAGGAAATACCTTTTGTTGATAAACAAGAACTCCCTCCTCCCACTACAAACGAGCTTGAATGTGAGCCCAAACTTCTTGGTGAGGATAAGATAGAGGAAGAGCATATGGAGATAAAAGGATTTGAAGGGTATAAAGACTTTGTTGAGGTTTACATGGACCAAACCAAAGAGCCACCTCGCATACAAGAAGACACAAGTTCAATGAGGGATATTGAGGATTGGGCACCCAAGGAACCGATTGAAAGATCAAAAGCGGGGATGCCCATCATTCTCGAGACAAGTTATGAAGACCCTTTCTTCACTACTTCGTCTCGAGACAAGTTTTGGAGCTTCTTGCCATATTTTCCAAGATTATTCGGAAAAAGCTCCCATGACCTTTTAGCTTTAAAGGGATCTTCATTATTGAAGGGGTCAACTTCGCAAAGGAAAGTCCATTGTAGACTTGATGGGAAGAAATTCAAATGGGACTTAAAGGTGGATTGACACGACCAAATCCAAGGCCCCGTGAGAAGGGATCCTAGCAAAGGACTTCTCAACGAGTGATTCTATGGGGCGCTTTGCTACGTCTTTGCCAAGACGGGAAAAACTAGGCCCTCGCGGGAGGTAACCCGGTTTGTAAGTGTTTCATTCTTATTCTTTTTTATGTTTAAATGTTTGGCATGATTTTGAGTAGCTAAGGCTTTTAAGTGTGGAGTGTGTAATCCTAGCTTGCTCTCTTGTCGAAAATTGTATGAATGCTAGTGATTTCTTGGTGAAGCGTGCGTGGATTTATATTAATTTGCGAAGTTGGGTTAGATTTAAGTGTGGAGTTGGATTCAAGCTAGATTCGAAGGATCATTCAAATCAAAATTCAGGAAATTGTTGAAGTCTAGATTCCAGCCGACCGGCTGAGAAATTCCCTCCATCCAGCCGGTCGGCTGAGAGAACTCATTGAAATCCATTCCACTCGGCCATTTTCAGCCGGTCGGCTGAGACTTGACCCGACCGGCTGAGATTCCCTCATCCGAACTTCCTCATGCCCATCACACTCGGCCGTTTTCAGCCGGTCGGCTGACATCTGACCCGACCGACTGAGATATGCTTATCCAAACCCTCTTCTCTTTGCTTTTCGAAATCAATTCACACCTCCACACCCCTCCAACTTTCCCTTGATCTTATTATGTTTAATAATGTTGCTCTAGTGCTCATATGCTTTATTGGTGTTTACTAGAGTGGAAATATTTTGTTATATCATGCTATGACTCTAGTTTGACATTTTTTTTGGCACTTAAGATACCTTGTGCACATGATGGAGGATGTAGATTACTTTCCTTGCTTGAATTCTATGAAACTTATGCCATGATGTTACCATGTGACTTGTGATGCTCTCTTGCTCATACTTGTGTATCACATAATATTGTATGTCACTTGTTACCTTTAACCTCTCATGTGTTCTTGTCATCAAGGAAGTTATTTGCATCATGTTTGATCACGTTTAACACAATGGCATCTTTTCTATTGGTGGGGCACATCTACAAACGAGGGGAGTTCCTATGCGCCTTAGTCTCATTCTATTTATTGTTTGCGCTTAGGGACTAAGCTATGCTTTAAGTGTGGAGTGGGTAGTCGCATAGTTCACTCATTTCATGCCATGCATATCATTTTAGAATGGACACTTGCATTCATGTATTCTATCTCTAACATGAGAGGGTTTTTAACCAAATAGGCTTGTGACTATCGATCCCAATCCCTATAAATCACATCTAGCCTATTTGTCACATTTATTGGATCTTGAACTTAGAACCGACCTAGTCCATTGAATGTGTATTCTTGAAAACCAATATCATTGCTATCTTTCGTCTATCCAATTCTCTAAGTATTTTCGTTGAAATACCTTAGATCAAGTTATAGCAAGCACCTTTTAAAATCTTCGTGAAAAACTTAGACCCTTTGAATACTCCATGGTGACTTGAGTTCTCTAACACGGTGCCTTGCTTATGTTTGATTCCCGCACATTCCATACACTTTTTTGAATATATTGTCAAGTTTTAAGTGTGGAGTCAAAAATAAAAGAGGGTGAAAAATAGGCCCCCCAAAAAAAAAAGTGTTTGCGGTCAAAGAGGGCAAAGCCCCGACTAAAAACTTTCTCAATGATCACGAGAAGTTTTGCTCCCAAATATACAAATGCCAGGGGTTAGGGAGGTAAGTCCCCCCTCGAAAGCATTTGTAGGCCAAAGGCCGTTTCAAAAAGAAAATAAGAAGCACTTAAAACTTGACTCTATGTTTTTCCTTCATTCTTTATTTGTGCGGGATTCATCATTTGCATTGTGCGCTTGTTAGAATGGCTTTTGAACGACCCATGTGCTTGCACGGGAGTTATCATTTGGTCTATGCATGTTTATTGAGAACTCATAGTTTTGAACTCCTATTCCCTTATGGATTATGGCTTAAGCGCCTAAAACTTGGGAATGAGTTTCATGTCGCAAGCCCATGGACTAGCCCTAGCTAGCATAGGTGAGCGGTTGACACTCTTTTGTGCAAAACTATTAACTTTGCTTCATTGTATTGCCTTGAAAATGAGTGGAACTTTGGATGAGGCATTTGATAGCTCTAGTATTGATGATCTTGAATGCACAACCTCATGGGTACTTAAATGGTTCAAAAGTTCTCTTAATGATATTGTGATGGTAGTCCTAGCTTGGGGTGAGGGATTGGTATTGAGAAATCATAGCCTCGGTTGAACACTCTTGAATTCATTCTCATGGGATAGGTGCATATGGGATTTGTGAGTATTCCCTTTTCTGAAAACTCTCACGAGACTATAACTCGTCCACTAGGGTAGCCTAGGGGTTTAAAGGCTTAATGCATACGCTAAATGCATTCGTAACGCCTACGAAAAGGAGCTAGTTAGATTGTACATACTTGTCATTTTTCTTTCAATAACATGTTTAGAAATAATGATCGAGACCTTGTGAAATCTAGTGAGGCAAATAAACGAAAAACATAGCACCACTAGCATTTCGATATTTGCATGACCTTGACATATTTTCATACTTTTTTCGGGACGAACAAAACTTAAGTGTGGAGTGTTGATCAGTCGAGATTTCGACCGATTTATGGTCATTCTTCACTATAGTTTTGCATCGTTTCCGATATTATTTTGATGTCATTTGACCTCTATCTCTACATTTCAGGTAGAAAACAAGTTTCCCCCAAGGTCGAAGCCAAAATAGAAAACTCGGGGAAAAATTGAAGATTTAGAGCAAAACCGAGCAAATTGACCTTTGCGACTTGTTTTGGACGCCGAGGGCTCATACGGTGTCCGATTTGGGTGATTCAAAGCTTGTTGGAAAGGTATTTCAAAGATCTACAACTATGTAGTTGCATGCCCATGGCCATTCTCAGCCGACCGTCTGGATTTCAGCCAATTTCAGCCGACCGGCTGAACTCTGCCGACTTCAAGCAATGCACACGTCCATTCCCAGCCGACCGGCTGAGAATCCAGCCGCCCGGCTGAACTCTGCTGCTTCAAAAACACTACCCGAGGCTATAAATAGAAAGAGGGCTTTTGACCTAAAGTGTGGAGGTTTTTGGGGAAAAGAAGATCGAAAAAGAGGGTCAATCAAGGTCATCAATCACCATCCAACCAAGGAGAAGTGAAGATCAAAGGGAGATATCTTGGATTAATCATCCTACTCATTCCCTCTTCTATTCTTCTTGTTGTTGTCATTAAACCCTACTCACACCATGTTGTCTTACATGATGTGTGAGTAGTGGATCTTGTGTTTTGAGGGTCTTATGACTCTCCTTGGTACTCAATGATCATGTATACACATTATATTGCAATCTATGGAGTTGATTTCATTTTCACTATGTGTTCTATGGATGATATGTTGCTAAGTGTTTGATAAAATGCCTAAGTGACATTTCTACTCTATAATTGTGATCTAAGTGTCGATAGACCTTAGTGATGATTTGGATAATGTGTGAATGAACATACCTAACAATTATGAGAGTAAATGCAACGGTATGTGGTTGACTAAAACTTAATGCCTATAGTAGCATTACCTTAGGAAGACATTTCAAGGATAATGGTGCTATAGAGTGGGTTAATATCTCGACGGAGTGAGACTCTAATTAGGACGGCTTGACTAGGATAGATCATACGACAGTCAGTCTATCTTGGTCTAAGCTAGGTTTGAACCAATCAACCCTTAAGGATAAATTAACTCTTGTGTACATGATCATTGAGAAAATGCCAAGGAGGGGAGTAAGTCCTCGAAACGCCTCTTACTTAACGTTTTTCCCCAATTACTAACCACATAGGATTTAGATATATTCACTCTTTATACATTTTTGTTTAGAATAGCCGAATAGAAACACAATCTTAAATAGTGCATGTGCTTGGCTTGCTCCCTTGGGTTCGACCCGGTACTTTACCGGTCAATATAAATGTTTTGACACTATATTCGATCCTCTCTTCATTGATACTATTTAGAGGTGAAAAAGAATAGTTCGTCATTGCGTTGTGCTGTGTTGGTATTGAGGACTCTCAGGGATATTTGGTGTAGTATTTTAGTTCGCAATCAGAAGTGGAGGGTGCTTTCCTCTTGATTTTCAATTTCTTATAAGTGGCGTCAATGCCTTTCCGCTTCCTAAAGATGGGTCAGAACAGAAGGTTCAAACTTATCTTCAAATTAAAGACAAGTATGAGACGAACAAAAAGCAAGTTGCCAAAGAAGGGGCAAGTCAAGTTCCAAGATAAGTGCGGAGGATTCAGACTAAAGAGAAGTAGGCGAGTTGTCATGGGAGGTTATGTAATTAAGATTCGATATTTCTATGAATGTATGTTTGGATTCTATTCAAGATTTGGAAATCCATATTGAAATTGTATAGTGTTGCTTATGCAATTTTCTATGTAACTCTTTTTTTATATGTAATTAAACGTTTAAAAGTGTATCACTTTTAACTGAATTTACACAATCGACCACATATCACTAGTAGCACAATTTATGTGACGTACTATATGTCAGAGGATGGTGATACTCTTCTCATACACGTGTCTTCTAATGTGACTGACGGTTTCCTTATACGTCATTTTTAGGTACTGTCGCCCTAGATCTTATATGACTGGTGTGCCTAAGGTACTGTCACATCAAATCTTAAGCGACACAACTTATGTGACTGGACCTTATGTGACTGCCATTAGTCGCAATAGGTCTTATGCGACTAAAAATGTCTTTATGCGACTATTTTTGGTCAGTCACGTACAGATAAATCCAGAATAGTGGTTGTTGAACCACCAGAACTGACGACACAATGTTGTGGTTGGCCGAAGCCAACATGTCTCCTATTGGCCCCAGTTCTGCATGCTCTAATTCCATGTCCGAAAACTCTGCCAGTGCCACCATTGTTAATGTGCATCTTCCTTTCCCTACAATTACTATGTCATAGTCCCCGCTTTATCCTATTTCCAGCACTGAATCCATAACACTTTGACGAGTCCATCTCCATGATATCTGCAATTCCACTCCATTTAGCTCGGAACTCGGATAACGCATCATCATCTTGAGTGACTCAGTGACTCATAAACAATGAATTTTATCACAGTGATTCATTGTGTTACGAATTTTGATCACAAGACTGCTAGGAATTTTGTTCGTAAGTATTATGAATTTTAATCATTGGCGATTGCTACAAATTTTAGTCACAGTGACTGCTACGAATTTTGTTCGTAACTGTTACGAATTTTAGTCATTGGTGACTGCTACGAATTTTGTTTGTAACTACTACGAATTTTGGTCACAGTGATTGTTACGAATTTTGTCTGTAACCTTACGAATTTTACAAACTTTGTTACTTGTTACGAATATTGTTTTATAATTCTACGAATTTTATTCTTTGAGTGTACGATTTTTACATTACAAACTTGGTTCTTTGTTACGAATTTTGTTTGTAACTTTACGATTTTTTATCACAGTGACTGTTGGTAGGATTACATGCACTTATTTTCTGACCAGAGGGATGAAGAGAGACAAAGCTAAGCATCAATCGAAATGATAAAGATAAAAATTCATCTGTCTTAAAACTCTGCTCCTCCTGCAACCCTCCACAAACCAGTTGAGAAAGAAGTTAAATTATTTTTAAAAACAATAAACTTTAAAAAAAGAGAAAAAAGTGTATGTTTATAAATGTAATTCTCTGCAAGTGAACGCTGTAGATTTTCACACGCAAATGAATGCGATAGAATCTCTTTGGTCAAAAACAATTTATAAAGACCGGTAAGACCGGGTCGAACCCAAAGGAGCAAGCCAAGCACATGCACTATGTAAGATCGTGTTTCCGTTCGTCTATTCTAAACCAAAAATGTATAAGGTGTGTATCTAAATCCTATGGTGGCGTGTAATTAGAGATAAAAGATAGATAAGAGGAGTTTCGAGGGGTTACTCCCCTCCTTGGCATTTCCCATGATCACGTATACAAGAATTATGCAAATCAAGGTGTCAAATAGTTTAGATTCTAGCTTACGCTAAGTGACAGAACCGCTCGTCGTCAAAGCGATTGAGCAAATAAATTTATAGTCCGCTACTTGCAACTATACTACTGGGTAGTACTTGGTAAGTAGGGGTCGAACCCAAGGGAACTAGGGGAATAATTGTTCTTCGGGGGGAATTACGCAGCGTGGGAACGTGTTTAAGGTCGGTTGGTTGGTTTTAAAGCTACCAGCTATTTTGATTGATTGATTGGTTGGTTGGTTGACTTTAATACTAGAAAGTAAATGACAGTTTATAATTAAAGAGAAATGTTTGGTTTCAGGGGACTTGTATTATATCCTATTTATCATTGACCTTTAGTGAATCATCTAAGTATTCAAACGGTGAATCGAGGCTAGTTACAGCACAAGACTTGCAACACCGGTTTAAAGCAACTCCTGTTCTATTTCAGTCTAGCGCCAATACCCTAAGGTATGCTAGCCTGGGTGCATCCACCTGATCTCACAGTTACGCTCGACCAGATGGGATTTAGGATGAGTCTAACTCCTCAGATAGCTTTGCTTGTTACAGCTTCCACTACCTGAGTATGATCACGAATTCCCACAGAAGAGCTTTGCTTGTTACAGCATCCACTCAACCTTGGAAACTCTGACTTTATATGGCACATAGAACAAGTTTTGAATACTAAGACTAAACACTAAGTTAATAGTCTAAAAACATTTATAATACAAGTGCGCCCCTTAGACCGAACTACTAGTTTAGCTACTATTCATCGCGCTAAACATTATACTAAGGAAATTAAAGACAACAGTTAAATAAATTAATACTAAGAGAAACTTACAACCGTTGAAGCGCTAAGGGAGCTTTCCTTTATTTCCAAAGCATGATTACAACATTACAAATATTACAACTTCTAGAGAGAGAAGTGAATTGAGATTTTGGTGTGTTGAAATGAGGAGGAGGAGGCTTGTATTTATAGCCAAAATGGGAGGAGATGGGTGGTGGAGATGGATGCACATGTCTTTTGATCCAAGGGAGGAGAAGGGAGGAGAAGGGAGGAGAAGGGAGGAGGAGGAGGAGGTGACAAGTGGCGCAAGGAGGAGGAGCCGGCGGCTTTTGGTGGAGGAGGGTGGAGCCGCCGGTTGCCGGTCACCCAAGGGGGAGGAGCTCCTCCCTTGGCCACCTCCTTGAGTGGTGGTCGGTCATCCTTCCCCAATGTGAGTTTTGTACAGTTTTGTGCAGTCTTTTCACAAAACTGTCAATGTGTTCCTTCCCCGGTCTGTCTTGACTCCACTCCTGATTCTTCTGATTAATTTATTCTGGTCAATTCATCGTCAGGATCCTTGATATTTCTTCAGTCGGCATATGATCTTGACCTTGGATTGACTCTTGTTATCTTTTCAGCTTAAAATCCTCTCCTGAGCGTGTTTTCACTTCAGTCTCTAAAATGCCCTGTGAAAATATATCGGGACTAACACGTAGACGTTAGATAGACAAACAGTCTAATTAAGGGGGTTTTACTGTGTTTCTGACTCGTATAACTTTGGTCCATCAGATTACCCCCCACTTTTAGTTGTTCGTCCCGAACAATGCTATTAAAGGGCGTAAGTTCTAATTTTGGCTTTGGAATATGAAAATTAGACTGTGGTACTCGATCTATCCTAATTCATGCATTGCTTACTTATTACCAAATTAAACTGCGTAAATAAATAGAAGAAACTTAATACTTGTACCTCCGTGCTGAGATGCAAATTATATTGGATGTCTCGGGAGATAGCCCTTTAGGTTCCTGGACTGCAACCTCGGGATCGTCTCTTACTATATGGTTTTCTGGTAGCTTTCTCTAGCACGTGATTCGATTCGGGTTTCAGTGAGTTGAGCCTTTTTGATTTTCTTCTTTGGCGAGGGACTGCTTTTTTGTTGTAGTGAATCGGCCTTTGGCCTTTGATTTGACTTTTTTGAGTGCTTCACTTTTGCTCGGTTAAAACCTTCACAATTTTGGGCCTTTGGCCTCTTTTGATTTGCTTCATTGAGCTTTTCGCCTTTTTGTGATTGCTAGTCCATTTTCTCGAGCCTTTTTTGGGAGGTCCAATCATCGCCCGCAAGCCTATGGAAATACCTCCCCGCTCCTCTCGTCTTTGTCTTTTTGCGCGGGTCAAGATGAGGGTCGCCCATCTATTTTCTCGGCTATTTTGACTAGAGAGAGGACGGTCTGATTCCCGTCCTCGCCTTTGCATAGATGCTTCATGGCGGAGTTGACTTCAATTATTCACTGAAAACCCGAAGTGCAGCCTCCACTGACTTCGAAAACCATATAGTTTGATCTGATCCTTTGATTGCTTTCCTAGCCTTTCTAGGGCAGTTTATATCAACTCCACATCCCTAGTTATCTCAGCACAAAAGACAAATGGAAAGTTACATTCTAAGTTTTTAAACAGTTGAATTTTCACAAGGTTAATGCATGAATTATGATTTATCTTTTTCACATTCTTAAGTTCATATTTTCAAAAAGGTACTTATTAAAAAAGAAAAAATAGCTGCATGTTATTTATGTACACAGGTGGTTTTCACCCCCCACTTTTGAACGAAGGCGTGCCTTAGTTCAAAAGTCATGCAAGCTTAAAACTAAATACTGAATTTAAATGACAGAAATTAAAGTGCGGAAAAGTAAGATAGTGTCGGGTTACCTCCCGACCAGTGCACTTGTTTAACGTCGTTGGCTCGACGATACCTCGTTTGTGGTTCATTGGTTTGGGTCCCATGGGTGGCTGAGGTCGAACTTCTTGATTCCACCGACTTTGATTATTGCGGTGAGTCTTCCTGATTTTTTAGCAGATGACAGGTTTGGGTCCAGTTCTGATGGTATCTCCTTCCAACGTCTCTGAGAAGGCGAGGGACCTTTCACTATTAGCTTCTTGAACTGGGTGTTCTCCTGTTTAGGGCTGCCTTGTCCAGTCATGGCGTAAGCGTGCTCCATGTAGGAGTCATTCTGCTCAGGCCCTTTTCCCATTCTCCGTTAAGCTTCTTCTTGGATCGCATAGTTCGCTGCGACTTGCTCATTGATCAAGGGGAAAAGTCGGGAAGGCCTCATGAGGCTTGGTTCTGCCTCGTAATGTTGGTTCGTGAAGAACTGATCGTAGATAGTCTCAGCTGCCTGGGTAATGATAGTCGGGTATGGAATAGGCAGTTCGTCGGTGGTATTCTGGACTTCTACTTCGTTGCTTCCGGTGCTTTCCATGTCTGATTCCTCGGATGGTTCTGGAGTCTCTTCTGACGGCTCGGTGGTTTCTTCTTTGTCAGCCTCAGGGTCAGCTTCTTCTGTTTGCATTCCCTCGTCAGTGTGGGGAACTCGTCTTGTGGCAGCGGCTAGGCCAGTTATCAGGTACCACATGTCTGCAATGGTGAGGTTTGCGGCAGACCTTCTCATAGCTTCGTTGACTCTTCCCAGCTCTTCGGACCTCATCCCACGAAGAAATTTTTGGAGAAGAATTTTCTTCGCAAATCCATGGTGCGGGCAGCTTGAGACGATGGCATCGAATTTTATGTAGTATTCGTCCAAAGTTTCATCCCGGGATTGTTGAAGGTTCAGGATCTTCTCGCGGGTTTCTTGGCGTAAAGAAGGTGGGGAGAATTCTTTCAGGAACGGAACGCAGAGGTCTACGAAACGTTCTGCACTGCAAGCGGTGGATGTGTAGTACCATATCGTAGCGAAGTCGGTTAGAGAGAATTTAAATCATTTCAGCTTAAATTCTTCTAACACTTCGTTTTCAGGTTTGATGTTGTGGCAGACTTGGTGGAAGTTTCGGCAGTGCTGTACAGGGTCTTCTCCCTCCGTTCCTCCGAACAGGGGTAGAAATCGCGTTGTCCATGCATGCGTGACAGGTAATGACATAGAGAGATGAACAGAAAAGAAAAAGGGGAGGGAAGAACAGTTATCCGATGACTAGTTCCCCGGCAACGGCGCCAATTTGACAGAACCGCTCGTCGTCAAAGTGATTGTGCAAATAAATTTATAGTCCGCTACTTGCAACTATACTACTGGGTAGTACTTGGTAAGTAGGGGTCGAACCCAAGGGAACTAGGGGAATAATTGTTCTTCGGGGAGAATTACGCAGCGTGGGAACGTGTTTAAGGTCGGTTGGTTGGTTTTAAAGCTACCAGCTATTTTGATTGATTGATTGGTTGGTTGGTTGACTTTAATACTGGAAAGTAAATGACAGTTTATAATTAAAGAGAAATGTTCGGTTTCAGGGGACTTGTATTATATCCTGTTTATCATTGACCTTTAGTGAATCATCTAAGTATTCAAACGGTGAATCGAGGCTAGTTACAGCACAAGACTTGCAACACCGGTTTAAAGCAACTCCTGTTCTATTTTAGTCTAGCGCCAATACCCTAAGGTATGCTAGCCTGGGTGCATCCACCTGATCTCACAGTTACGCTCGACCAGATGGGATTTAGGATGAGTCGAACTCCTCAGATAGCTTTGCTTGTTACAGCTTCCACTACCTGAGTATGATCACGAATTCCCACAGAAGAGCTTTGCTTGTTACAGCATCCACTCAACCTTGGAAACTCTGACTATATATGGCACATAGAACAAGTTTTGAATACTAAGACTAAACACTAAGTTAATAGTCTTAAAACATTTATAATACAAGTGCGCCCCTTAGACCGAACTACTAGTTTAGCTACTATTCATCGCGCTAAACATTATACTAAGGAAATTAAAGACAACAGTTAAATAAATTAATACTAAGAGAAACTTACAACCGTTGAAGCGCCAAGGGAGCTTTCCTTTATTTCCAAAGCAAGATTACAACATTACAAATATTACAACTTCTAGAGAGAGAAGTGAATTGAGATTTTGGTGTGTTGAAATGAGGAGGAGGAGGCTTGTATTTATAGCCAAAATGGGAGGAGATGGGTGGTGGAGATGGATGCACATGTCTTTTGATCCAAGGGAGGAGAAGGGAGGAGGAGGAGGAGGTGACAAGTGGCGCAAGGAGGAGGAGCCGGTGACTTTTGGTGGAGGAGGGTGGAGCCGCCGGTTGCCGGTCACCCAAGGGGGAGGAGCTCCTCCCTTGGCCACCTCCTTGAGTGGTGGTCGGTCATCCTTCCCCAATGTGAGTTTTGTACAGTTTTGTGCAGTCTTTTCACAAAACTGTCAATGTGTTCCTTCCCCGGTCTGTCTTGACTCCACTCCTGATTCTTTTGATTAATTTATTCTGGTCAATTCATCGTCAGGATCCTTGATATTTCTTCAGTCGGCATATGATCTTGACCTTGGATTGACTCTTGTTATCTTTTCAGCTTAAAATCCTCTCCTTAGCGTGTTTTCACTTCAGTCTCTAAAATGCCCTGTGAAAATATATCGGGACTAACACGTAGACGTTAGATAGACAAACAGTCTAATTAAGGGGGTTTTATTGTGTTTCTGACTCTTATAACTTTGGTCCATCACTAAGGTAGATCAACTTTCATGTCAATATATCCTTAATCAAACTCTCTTAATTAGAACCTCACTCATTCGAGAATGTTGGTTCACTTTATATCATATATTTGCCTTGGAACATCTCCCGAAGCAATAAATAACATAGGTTTAGGGGATTAGTTCACTTCCTATCCATGTATTCATCATCATAAACACTAGATAGGATCATATTTACTTCATCCAAACCTTTCCTAAGGTGTATCGATACTTAGGTCAAGTTTTGAGATCAACATGTCACTTAGGCATTTCATCAAACACTTAGTTGCATGTCATAAATGAAGAGCATAGCAAACATGAATTTAACACCATAGATTATTGAATCAAATGTATATACATGATCATAGAGTACCAAGGAGGGTCGTAGAACCCTCAAAACACAAGAACTACTCACACATCATCATGTTACATGTCATCAATACAAAACTACAAGGGGGAGAAAAGATGAGTAGAGACAACTCAAGTGGTAGATGGTGAGCAAGCTCTAGAATCCTTCCTTGGTCTTCTCCCTTCTCCCCAAGCAAACCTTTTATGATGGTGAGCCTTCCTTAGCCTTTTTCTCACACTTTTTCTCTCTAAAAACCACCCCCCCTTTGGTCAAAACCCTCACTTTCTATTTATAAACTCGGCTGAAAAACCCTACTGTAGCAAGTCCAGCAGGTCGGCTGGCCTGATGCTCGAAATTCCAGCCAGTCGGCTGGTTGAACATGTGCTTGGGCAACCCTTCTGAAATCTTATTTTAGTCGGTTGGCTGGTGAGTCTAGCCAACCGATTCGATGTGGGTAGTTATTTAGCATTCTGAAGACTTATTCCAGTCGGTCGGCTGGTGATTCCAGTCGGTCGGCTGGTGAGTCCAACCGACCAACTTGATGTTGGAGGTTTATCAGCACTCTGAAGCTTCCTTCCGGCCGGTCAACTGGTGGGTCCAGCCGGCCGACTCGATGTAGCTTGCTTGCTTCTTGTTCTACTCTTTTATCCAGCCGACCGGTTGGTTCAGGGGAGATTTTCAGCCGGTCGGCTGGGAGTCCATTTTCTGCCCACTTTTGCTCTATTCTTTGAGTTTTTTAAGCAATCTTGATAATGAGGTCTTGAATTCCGTAATGTATCATTTTGTACTTGAAATGTGAAAGGCAAGGATCAAATGATATCAAATAATGTTGGAAACGACTCAAAGATATAGTGAAAAATAGCTATTAATGAGTCGAAAACTCGACTCATCAACACTCCGCACTTAAGCTTTGTTCGTCCCGAACAAAGTATGAAAATATGTCAAGGTCGTGCAAATGGTGAAATGCTAGTGGTGATATGTTTTTTTGTCTATTTACCTTTCTAGCTTCCACAAGGTCTCGATCATTATTCCTAAACATGTTATTCAAGGAAAATGAAAGTATGTACAACCTAACTAGCTCCTTTTCGTAGGCGTTACGAATGCATTTAGAGTATGCATTAAGCCTTTAAACCCCTAGGCTACCCTAGTGGACGAGTTATAGTCTCATGAGAGTTTTCAGAAAAGGGAATATTCACAAATCCCAAATGCACCTATCCCATGAGAATGAATTCAAGAGTGCTTAACCGAGGCGAGGATTTTTCAAAACAAATCCCTTACCCCAAGCTAGGACTACCGTCACATTATCATCAAAATACCCATGAGGTTGTGCATTCAAGATCATCAATACTAGAGCTATCAAATGTCTAATCCAATGATCTACTCATTTTGAAGGCATTATAATAGAGTCATAGTTGTTAGTTTGCACAAAAGAATGTCAATCGCTCACCTATGCTAGCTAGGGCTAGTCCATGGGTTTGCGACATGGAACTCATTCCCAAGTCTTAGGCTCTTAAGCCGTAGTCCATAAGGGGAGAGGAGATCGACACTATGATTTCTTTGAAAACGGGCTTAAACCAAATGAGGGCTCCCGTGCAAGCACAAAGATCGTCTAATAGTTAATCCAACTAGCACACATACAAATGATGGATCCCGCACAAATGAAGAATGGAGGAAAACATAAAGTCAAGTTTTAAGTGCTTTTTATTCATCATTTTTTTGAAATGGCCTTTGGCCTACAAATGCTTTCGAGGGGAGACCTTTCTTTCTAACCCCCGGCATTTGTATATTTTGGATCAAAACTTTTCGTGTACATCGAGGAAGTTTTTAGTCGGGGCTTTGCCCTCTTTGACCACAAAATTTTTTTTGTTGGGGCCTATTTCTCGCCCTCTTTTGACTCCACACTTAAAACTTGACCATATGTTCAAAGTGTATGGGATGTGCGGGAAACAATCATAAGTAAGGCACTAAGTTCAAAGAACTCAAGTCACCAAGGAGCATACAAAAGGTCTAAGTTTTTCGTGAAAATTTTATAAGTGCTTGCTAAAACTTAATCTAAGGTATTTCAATGAAAATACTTAGAAAATTAGATAGACAAGAGATACAATGATATTGATTCACAAGAATGCACATCCAAGTGACTAGGTCGCTTCGAAGTTCAAGATCCAATAATTGTGACAAGTAGGCTAGATGTGATTTATAAGGATTTAGAATTGATAGTCACAAGCCTATGTGGTTAAAAGCACTCTCATGTTAGGGATAGAATGCATGAATGCAAGTGTCCATTCTAAAATGATAGGCATGGCATGAAATGAGTGAACTATGCGACTACCCACTCCACACTTACAGCATAGCTTAGTCCTTAAGCGCAAACAATGAAGAATAATGAGATAAAGGCGCATAGGAACTCCCCTCGTTGTAGATGCGTCCTACCAATAGAAAAGACGTCATTGTGCTAAGCTTGGTTGTACACGATGCGAATAACTTCCTTGATGACGAGAACACAAGAGAGGTTAAGAACAACAAGTGACATACAAGGTCATGCAAGACTCAAGTATGAGCAAGAGAGCATCACAAGTCACATAATAACATCATGGCATAAGTTTCATAGAATTCAAAGAAGTAATCTACATCCTCCATTATGTGCACAATGTGTCTTAAGTACCAATAAAATGTGAAACTAGAGTCATAGCATGTGTACGTTGATGATTTAAATATAATTGAAACTCCACAAAAGATCCAATTGGGAGAAAATTATTTGAAAAAGGGAATTCGAGATTAAAGATCTAGGAACTACCAAGTATTGTCTCGGCCTGCAGTTCGAGCCATTAATCAAATTACACTGAGAAGCTTCTAAAACGTTTCAATTTGGATAAAATGCATCCAATAAGCACACCGATGGTAGTAAGATCGCTTAATATCGAAAAAGCCATATTGGTCCCCGGTCAAACAATGAAGACATTTTAGGTCCAAAAGTACCTTATCTTAATGCAATTGAGGCTTTAATGTACCTTGTCAATAATACCCGACAAGACATATATTTTGCAGTTAATTTACTTGCAAGATATATCTCATCTCCCACTAAAAGACACTGGAGCGTTGTTAAGCAAATCTTACGTATTTACATGGAACAAGTGAATCTGGGTTTATTTTTCTAAAGAACAAGTGAAGTTCAAAATGGTGAATTGATTGGTTATGCCGATGCAGGTTATTTGTCAGACCCACACAAGACTATTTCACAAATGGGGTACTTATTCATGTGTGGAGGAACTGTCATTTCATGGCGTTTGACAAAACAGACATTGGTAGCCACGTCATCAAACTATGCAGAACTGATTGCATTATATGAAGCTGGACGAGAATGTGTTTGGCTTAGATTGTTTAGCAACCATGTCAAGACCTCTTGTGGATTAGTATCAGGCAAACAAAGCCCGACAGTAATATATGAGGATAATGATGCTTGCATCGCCCAAATCAAAGATGGATATATTAAAGGTGATAGAACAAAGCACATATCTCTGAAATTCATCTCCACTCATGCGCTTCAAGTGGAAGGGGAGATCAATGTTTGCCAAATACAATTCAAAAAAAAATTTGGCAGACTTGTTCACCAAGTCATTACCGACACTATTTTTTTAGAAACTTGTAAATGACATCGGGATGTGCAGTCTGAAGGATCTGTCGGCTTGAGGGCGAGTTTTATACTGTACTCTTTTCCGTAACTTGGTTTTTTATCCTTTTTGGGTTTTTTCTGGTCAAGGTTTCAATGAGACAGTTCACTAAATAAGGAGTGTGCATTCAAGGGGGAGTGTTATGATATAATGACATTATGACATTATGAATGCACACCAAACCTTTGTTAGACCCATTTAGACCCTTAATTAGATCACTTCATTACTCCATTATACCTCCATTTATTTGTGTTAAAGGTCACGTCCTATCATTTGTCTCATGTAATCCTATAAATAGATGTCTATGTAAAGAAGAACAAATACAATTCTCCTTATATATAATTTCTATCATGTCTTATCCTTCCCTATTATATTACAACATGATATTTATTTTGTATTTTTTTGATATGTAATTTCTAAGATATGATACTCACAAGTTCAAAATTATAATTTAAGACTATACACGTGTCACTTACTGATTAGTTGTTCTCATGACTGAATCCATGACCAAACTTCAAAATTGGTCACCGGGTGACCAATTTCATGATTGGTCATGTTTGATGACCCAAAAAAGCATTAGTGTGATCCTTGATTTTTTGAGTCACCTCTGATGATAAATTTTCATGACTCAAAAAGTTATTGGTGTACATGCTCTTAGGAGAGGCATTGTGCATTGTTGGAGTTGACTTAGTTTTCTGTTACAAATAACCTCCTAAGTTGTAGGAGTAGTGGTGTTGAACTGTTCTAAAGTAATAGGGCAACAAATCCACGTTTATAGCTAGACGTTTTTATTTCTTTTTTTTTCTATTAGACTATTTAAAGAGCTAAGATCATCACAACAAGACATCATGTTTAAAGATCTGATGTTGGAGATGGGAGCGGAGTTTTGTGAACAACCTCTTATGCATATGTGGACCACAGTTAAGTCACATAATGTGGTCGCTTAAAAGTTGATTCGGAGTAAAGCGCCGTTCGTAACAATGCATAAATTGTAAAATGCACTTAGTAATATTGCTTTAGGAAAATTAAGTATTTTAAGAAATGATTTATTATATCGAATAGATCCAGAACTTACCAAATTTGAGCAAATTGAAATTTGTTTCTTCAATCAGGGCGAAGAGGAGTACCTCAGTGGAAGAGGGCTCCCTCCTGGTGTTTAGCCACCAGGGTTCAAGTCCCTACAAACTCACTTTGAGCAGATACTACTTTTCAGAGCTTAAGCTCAAAATCAAAAAAAAAAAAAGAAATTTGTTTCTTCAATCTTGAAGTGATTTTGGATGAGAGATCAAATATAATAAAGAGAAAAAGGCATTACAAGATTCATAAAATCAAATGAAAAATCATTATTATATTCGCAAGACAACGCTGAATACAAAATTCCATGCTAAAAATAATCAAATAATTGAATGCCCAAATGTTCTAGCAAATCTCAAACCCTACAATACGGCCACAAATTTCTCAAGCAGACAATCGAGCCTACCTCCGACCAGTAGATCCCGGATTCATAGACTTCAATGGAAAAATCCGAGACGAGTGTGTCGGAGCTTAAACGGGTGTCCTTGTCCGAGGTGGTCTCCGATTGCATGAAGAGATGGTTTGACGAGACCTTGAAGGAAGCGAGAAGTGGAGATTTTGCTATGCAAGTTTTGGTGGGTCAGATGTATTATAATGGATATGGTGTCTCTAGAGATGCTCAGAAGGTTTTTTCTTGCCCAAGCTGCCTCCTTGTTCATCAATTTTTCCTTTTTGTTGTCTTTTTTATTTCGAGAGCCTCAGTTCTGGGTTTGACTGTGTACATAGTTTAATTGACTTGATTTAGATTAAAGTTCATTTCTTACTACAGTTTAGTTTCTGGAGGTGTAGGTGGTGGAGATTTATTGATGGACAGTAGTTTTTTTTTGTTGAAGTAGATGCATATGAGATTCCGTTGAGGAATTAGAGTCAAGATTATGAGTTTGTGGTCTGAATTTCTGTTGTGGATTGATATTTGTTTAACTTAACTTGTATACGAATGTGTGTTTTTATAGTTATTGTTGTGTATAGTTTCATTTTATTTGTTCTGCTGAGTGGGAATTAGGGTCGTGCTTGGATTACTAAAGCTTCAAGAGTGCGATCTTCGGCATGGAAAGTCAGTGAAAAGCGGCCAGGTAAACTGCCCACCCAATTATTGATTACATTTTGTTCAAATGAATGATGGAGCGCTGATTTGTGGGTTTGCTCATGTGTATATGTGTAGGTTATAATGCAAGCGACTCGGACTCAGATGATGTGGTAGAAGATGCGAGATAATATACCATGATGGTTGTGGTTTAGCTTCCCAAGTTATACAACAGTGTGCGTTGCATTCTTTTCTCTTTATTGTTATCTGCTACCCGTTTCTGAAACTTGCACTGACGGTGTTTTTATGGTTAAATCATGTTTGATTTGACCGGTTCTAATTTCCAACAATTCCAATAATTCTGTCCTAGTGTGAAATTCTCCTTTTCAGGAATGAGTCTCCCTAGAACCCTCTGTTTTGTTACTTCTTACAACTTCTACGAGTTCGTAGCTGGTTCTTTTTTAGTCTTTTTTGTGTGTAGTGCCTGTGCGTTTAGAGTGTGACATCTGAGCTTATTTTATACTGCTGATTTTGGCCTCTCAAACCTGTGTCATTAACATCGTGCAGCACTCTTATCAAAAAAAAAAAACATCGTGCAGCACTTTATATTATTTACTGATAGTCATGAAGGGAAAGAATATACTCTTAGTCCAATGTTGTTTAAGCAGGCAATGAGTTCACAGGTATTTGGGTCACTAGAGACTAGACACACTCGCTTTTGGTTGTATAAAATTTTAGATAAAGGCAGGGATCCATGATCTTTGCTTTGAACATTTGATATAAAAACAGTTCTGCATTGCGCCCATTTATATCTGATTTATCGTATGCTATTTGGGCTATGCTTAGTTATGACTATATGATGTTCAAGCTTAGGCATCATAAAAATACGGAACTACAAAACCAATTTCTCGCTAAACTGATTCATAATGTTGGCTAATATTGTGCGAATTGACTTATTGTTGATTTGTGGATTGCAGCACGTTCTCTAGCAATGCCAGTCTCAACACATCCTCCTACAGGGCCATGCAAATGTGGACATACATAACAATAGGCACTTGTGTAACAATATCAAAGCTACAATCATTTTGCTCTGTTCTGTAACAGCTTGTATTATACATTTTTGCGTTTATGGATTTAAGTTTGCGGTATTTATAATTAGAGACTAGAGACGAAGACATGCAGATTTGAAGTCAAGGCAACAATTGACAGAAATGTAAACATGAATTCATGCATCCATATCCAGATACTTATTCTTTTCAATGGGCGCAAGAAAATCGATAGAATTGTGAGATAATTATTGATTTTCTATGGGCACGAAAATCTATAAAATTATGAAATAGTTATTGATTTTCTACTTTGAAATATACAACCCACGTTTTCTTGGGTAAGAATGTGAAGATTGGATATGAACCAGGCCCTTCTAAAAACAAATGTAGGAATCCCAAGTTTAGCTTCAACAAAACCAGTCTCACAAGGAGCTTATTCTGTTTCATCTAAATTTTAATCCCGTGAAACGACGGCAAAACAGCAATAAGAGGGTCACCGTATCCGACCGGCTCTGCAAGAAATTAAACCATTGATCCATATCATGAGCAATGAATTTTTTTTGAGGGTATAGTTACCAAAGATGTAATGACATTTCAAGGGATAATCAGTGTGACATACCTCCATCAGTTACTAGGAGTTTCAATACTTCCCCGGCTACATCAGACTGTAAAACACAAAATTGATAAACTAGCAAAGGAGCTTAACACTAAGCAAAGCAAAAACTACATTGCCAGTCAGAAGACATACCTTAACGGGCAGCTCGGTGCCAAACTGATCCAAGAACCCGATAGTTTGTCCCTCCTTGATCATATCACCCTACACATTGGTCCAAGAGATGAAGTCAACACAGCTCGAGGACTGACATGCATTGATCTATTGTTAGCAATGGGCGAGCAATGCATCCAAACTTAAAGGACAAGAAGAGTAGCACACCCAAGATAAAATGGAATAGTGAGAGTGCTCAAGTCATTAAGACCTACCTCTTTACAAGAAGGAGGTTGTTTCTTCCCTTTAAATGTTCTTGCCCGGCGGAATGAACCAACCTGTAAAGACGACGTTCAAGGATGTCACCGGAACATATCCTCTTTGTATTGCAGTAATTTCTCTTTTATAAATTTGAGCATAATACTTACTGTTGGAGATGTCACCAGCACAAATCCTGCGGAGCCAGATGCTTCAAGTGCCTGCAATTTTGGTGACTTCTCCTGAGAAGCATTCTTAAAAAAGCTGGACTTTTCAGCTGGGGCTTTTGGTGGGGACGGTGGCAGGGCAGCAGGAAGTGATTCGATCATGGGCTCGCTTGGAATCGGTGGAGCAACTGTAGGTGAAATGATTGACTGGGGCGCTTTTGTGACCCCGACATTACGCTTGAGGTGCATTTCAAAATCTCCAATCTACATACGATTTGAACATTCAAATTTACGGAGGAAGATGACAAAAAAAAGTGACGAATCCCATACTGGATTTTGCATAAAACGAAAGCACGCCGAGATAAACCTACAGTGTTCAGAATATTACCCTCAGTTTCACTTCAGCAACTTCAGTCTCATCACATATCTCCAAAATCAATGCCTGCAAATTAATTTCAACGGCATACAAATAAATAAGGGTTGAAGTGGCAGTAGATGGTTTCCAGGTCCAAAACAAGTAGGGATAGACTTGGATAGTTGGATGTACAGAGCCAAATTAATCAAACTTCAGAACATAAAGAATACCTCAAATCCTGTTGGAAAAGTGGCATTTTGAAGCGCCTTCACAACTGGTGTGCCTTTGGATGAGTCTTCAGCTGACATACATGCATATCAATCAGTAATCCAAACTTAAGAAACCGGAGGAATCACATTAAAAACTGGAGGAATCACATAAAATAATTATTTTTCTATCTGAAATGGTTCATACTCTGCATTTATCTACTCCTTTTACTTGCACTAATAAGAACCCACATCAATTATTAAAAAAAAATACAAGAACCTACAGCCACTCGCTTTGCAGATACAACATATATAGCAGTGAGAATATTATATGTTCACCTGCCAAATAAAAGAAGGGCAATCAGTGACGGGACAATTAGACTCACCATCAACCTTCTCGACTACAACATTTTGGGATGCTTCTTTGACACATGAAATCGAGTATGCTCTCTGCTTCATCGAAGAGCAGAGAAGCTTCCCTGGAATGCGTAATGTGCTAGAAGGACACCAGATGGCCTGGCTCTCAACCAAAGATTGCTTATGTGATCCAGTGCCCACACAATCTGCAATCGAATGACACCACCACACCGTTAGCGGTTAGCCAACTGTTCTAATTCACGCTTTATGCAGCAGGTAATGATGTTAAGACAAAATTCAGATAGCCACTCTGACAAACACAAACGGTCAGCAATATGTGATCTTCTGTAGCAAAAAAACAATGCCATAACCGCAACAAGAAACTACATGAGACCAAGGAATAACTTAACCAGGTACTTTCTCTGAAAAGATAACCAGCAGTGGAGTAAAATTGTTAACTTGAGAATCACCAGCTGAACCAACCCAACAACACTTATGCAAACGCATCAGAAGCAGAACTCAACTTCACAAAAAGCCAGATATTTTTGTCTTGTCATTTTATAATTTTTCCTCACCAATTCGAATATAAAAAAAGTTCACTAAACATGACCGCTCACTCGAGCTAAATTGACAGAAAACAGCAAAACAATCCAATCCAATCACATTAAAAGGAAGTGTACACAATTCTGAGGTAATAAAGGACACACATACGGTAAAAGGATCGGAGCATGGCGGCAGAATCCATCGCAAAATGCAGGGTGAGTCGAAAGTAGACGAAACTGAGAGGAAGAAGCTATAGAAATACGATAATTGGAATAGGGGTTTGGGAGAAGAGTTGGATGGTGCGGAGTTGTGGGGTTTGGTTGGTTAACTGATTAGAGAGATGATGGCTCTGCTGCTTCGAAATCTCCGCCATCGATTCCTGTCTTCTGCCGTGCCACCTCTTCCTCCTCTCCCAGGCTGGCGCTTGCCTCTACTAATTTTGGGCCGAGATATATGAAAACCCATCAGGCCCATTAATAAATCCTTCCATCTCGACTGAACCGCTGTAACTATTGGATGCAGACCGTAAATTCGGATCAGAATAATACGGGTCGGTCAAGGATCGGATCCTAAAAATTCAAATCCGGTCCACGAGTACATTTTCGGAAATTTACGGTCTATCGGTTCGATTCGGACCGTAAAATTTTGGTCCGGACAATAAAATTAGAGATTATAGTATAAAATTACGATCCTATCCGGTCCACGATCCACTTTTTAAATGAATTACGATCTATCGATCTGGACCGGTACCGTATAACGGTATAACTCGGGTCTGATCCAGTCTTCGGTCCACATTTTTAAAAAAAATGGGTCCATAAATCCAGATTAGACCGGAACAAATGTGCATCCCTACTAATCATCTCAGGCTGCATTTCTATTTATCTTAAGATACAGCCAGCAGAGGGGTTGTGCCATTTGAAATCAGCTTGTTCAACAATTTTTGACCTTGAAAGCCCCATACTGTTTTACAATAAAATCATTTTAAGGGAAGCGTGCCATTAAGCTGTGCATTCTTCGAATAGTCGGAAGCTAGCTAAAGTTCATACGTCGTAGTTGATGGTCAAAAAAGTTTACAACGCCAGCCAGAACTCAGAAACCCCAAGCGAGGAAAGCTGCACCTAAATTTGCCCCTAAATCGCCATCCAACCCAGAATCGGCTTCCTTCTCGGACACGTCTAAAGAAGCCCTAGATCAGCAAATCACCATCCAAGACACTTCTTCAAAGAGATCCAACATTCCAACTGCGGTGAACCTCTAGATGTTCTTCAAAACTCTGTGTCCACAAATCAGACAATCTTATTAGTCAAGCACCAGAACCAGAGCACCTGTACATGTTCCCCCATCCAGCAAATACACTACTCTAGCGTACAATCACCTGATACCCATCCCTTACACCATTACCAGCTGCATCTGTTGATTCACATGAGACACCTATTGAGCCCACTGTTGCCCATCCAAAAACTGAGCAATCACCAACTAAAGACCCTCTGTTGAACCCAGTTCTTTCCCAGAAGGAACAGAGGTTCAGGAATGTTCTGATGAGAACATTGAGGCTATTGTCTCTGAGGAGGAGGAAGCACTCAGCATTTAATGCAAGAGGTCAGCATCTCTAAGTAATTAATTTATTTAGCTTCTGATGAGAACATTGATTTGTTGTGTGTTTTCCCCCTATATGTATTTCATTTGCTTTTCGTGGTTAATTTGTTGTACCTGAAGCCCCTGATGAAGCCGATAAAAAAAGGAAGAGCGGTGTGTTGTTATTTGTGGCACCAAGTTCATAATTTTGATGCACCATTTAGGGACAAAGATCAAATGGAGTGTAGCTTGGAGGCCATTGGCCCTGGAAGTGATGAAATCATGAGTATGACAACTCATCAAATAGGGAGTTGTGTCATAGAGAAGGTGACAATGTTAGCCCCCCACCTACACTACACTGATCTGGAGCCCAAAAACTGGGACATAGTTGTGATTTATCTAATTGTCAATTTTAATTGTTTAATTACAAGCATTTCTGTTTAACTATTCTGTTGTTAAAAGTGACTTACATGTCATATTTATTTGTTTATGCAGTCTCATTTCTTTCTGCCCAAAGATGACACAAAACTATGCGAATTTATTATCCAACTTGCCAATAGCCGCTCCAAGGACTGGAAATCAAATTGCCGCTACGAGACCCACGGAGAGAAAACACGTAAGGAATTCATCCACCGGAAAGAGCAATGGACCAAGCTCGTAGAGCACTTTAAGGACTCTGCTCAGCAGGTGATGCTTTATATATCGCAATGTACTTTTTTTGATAAACTAGCTGAAATAGTTACAAAGGCGCGATACAGAGGACTTATAGCTAGAGAAACTCTAGCTGGGACCAGTTCCAACAATATAAACCTGTGTCATAGATAAGTGGAATACTGCTCCGCTTGGCCTCACGCATCAGATGGTGGGCCCTCTAGCTGATCATTAGCAACATCATAATCGAAATAGAAACCCTATGCATACATAACTAGACCGGAACGAAAACCACCAAAATAGTTTGAATGCATACAACTCATTCGACTGGAAAAGACTCCCTTAAGCGGACATAGTCACACTTAGAGAGAAAGACCACTAACACATATAAACACCACGAAAAACATCCAAGAAGTGACTAACAAGGACTTCCCTCTCTCCCTCCTCCCTGCCAACTATTCCCACCGCCTGAAACTCCGCTCATCCCCAGCACCATGAAATCCAGTTCCCAACCATCTCCCTCCATCTCACACCACCTACCACAAGCCCCGAGCAACCCCACTACCTCCATATCTGAAACCTTGCCAAGCCTCCCCAGCAAACACGGTAGCGCGATGGTCAGGGCTACCGACGAGGACTTCTTTGCCAACATGCGATGAAGAAATTAGGCTTGGGAAAAAACGCCAGTCAGCGCCTAAAAGGATAAGAATTCAAGTCGGTGGAGAAGAGAGGATTTTGAAGGAGGAGAGCGAAGCAATCCTTAGCGCTCCTGCAGTGTATTTTTATTGAACTTCAGTTTTTTTGTGTTACTAATATTTTGCTTTGTAATGAAGGTTAAATGCGCAAGAATGAAACAATCTCAGGACAAAATGATCAATCACCATTCTGGGAAGACTCCTTTCAGCATCAGTCAAGCACCTAAAAAAAGGACATAAAACACACTTAGTTGCTGCATACGAAGAAGTTTATTCTCAAGAGCCGGAAAGTAGCCCTTTGATGGTAGTGTTCTAAATCTTAATTTTTCAGTTATGTCTAACTAAATAAATGGTTGATTATGATTATGTTAAGGATGTTATGGATTAGGACTATAGAAATTGTCAATTTTGATTCACATAATTATGTGCAAACAAATATATAGATTGTCATTGTGTACAAATTGTTTTATGTTATGTATTAGTTGTAGTTTTTTATATGGATTCCAAATGTTCGGTATGAAAATAATTAATGTGTATTGAGATCACCGTGTTATTGAATATGGATTTTGTGCATTTTGGTCATGGATTTTGTGCATTCTGTCTGTTCAGTAACTTTTTGATGAAGAGAGTATAGTTTTAGTTTTTGAGTTTATTTGGACGTGTACTAGGAGCAAATGATTGTGGATGTCAAACGCTTGATGGATGATCTTCAATATGATGACCCAAGCATGATTGCTGACCTTGTCACAATCAATGCACATCAAGTCTCGTTAGTCTCATTCTAAGGTTTGTCTAAGTTTGTCCTTAGAACTTGACTAACTTTGGACAAACTTAGACAAACCTTAGAATGAGACTAACGTTGTCTGTGTTCGTCTCAAATTAGTCTCGTTAGTCTTATTCTATGGTTTGTCTAAGTTCATCCTTAGAAAGAGACTAACTTGGGATGAACTTAGACAAATCTTAAAATGAGACTACCGCTTGTCTTTGTTTGTCCCAAGTTAGTCTCGTTAGTCTCATTCTAAGGTTTGCCTAAGTTCATCCTTAGAAAAAGTCTAACTTGGGATGCACTTAGACATATCTTAGAATGAGACTAACGTTTGTCTTTATTCGTCCCAAGTTAGTCTCGTTAGTCTCATTCTAAGGTTTGTCTAAGTTTGTCCTTTGAAAGAGGCTAACTTGGAACGAACTTAGACAAACCTTAGAATGAGACGAACATTTGTCTTTGTTCGTCCTTAGAACTAGACTAACTTGGGACGAACTTAGACAAATCTTAGAATGAGACTAACGTTTGTCTTTGTTCGTCCCAAGTTAGTCTCGTTAGTCTCATTCTAAGGTTTGTCTAAGTTCGTACTTAGAACTAGACTAACTTGGGATGAACTTAGACAAACCTTAAAATGAGACTAACGTTTGTTTTTGTTTGTCCCAAGTTAGTCTCGTTAGTCTCATTGTAAGGTTTGTCTAAGTTTATCCTTAGAACTAGACTAACTTGGGACGAACTTAGACAAACCTAAGAATGAGACTAACGTTTGTCTTTGTTCATCCCAAGTTAGTCTCATTCTAAGGTTTGTCTAAGTTCGTCCTTAGAACTAGACTAACTTGGGAGGAACTTAGCCAAACCTTACAATGAGACTAATATTTGTCTTTGTTCGTCCCAAGTTAGTCTCATTAGTCTCATTCTAAGGTTTGTCTAAGTTGTTCCTTAGAAAGAGACTAACTTGGGACGAACTTAGACAAACCTTAGAATGAGAATAACGTTTGTCTTTGTTCGTCCCATGTTAGTCTCGTTAGTCTCATTCTAAGGTTTGTCTAAGTTCTTCCTTTGAAAGAGACTAACTTGGGACGAACTTAGACAAACCTTAGAATGAGACTAACATTTGTCTTTGTTCTTCCCAAGTTAGTCTCGTTAGTCTCATTCTAAGGTTTGTCTCAGTTCATCCTTGGAATTTGACTAACTTGGGACGAACTTAGACAAACCTTAGAATGAGACTAACGTTGTCTGTGTTCGCCCAAAGTTAGTCTCGTTAGTCTCATTCTAAGGTTCGTTTAAGTTCGTCCTTAGAAAGAGACTAACTTGGGATGAACTTAGACAAACCTTAGAATTGTTAGAATTGAGAGACTAAAAGAGTTTTGGAATAGAGAGAATAGAAAGAGAGCAAAATCAGATTTACTTTCTTGTATTCAACTTGATAAAATATACAAGCTTATATAGAGGCTACATGAACCATTTAATATCAACTCTCAACTACATCCTAACAGCTCTTTTCTCATTTAATGTTAACTCCCAACAGCTCCTCATTTGAATATTTGAATGAGCTCTTGGTAGTTATATTCTTGAATAGAGTTAATCTTGGATATAGACTTCCTATCAATACTCCCCCTCAAGCTTGACAACCAGAACTTGTTAAGCTTGGAACCATGAAGACGTACCTCATTAAAAACCTAAGTATGTAAAACCTCATGGGATGAAACCTTACTTAGGGAAAAAGAGAGCAAACCCTCATGGCTTAGGGACTCATGACAGAGGAATGCTGGTGAGTCCAAGTTTTGAATTGATGAACTTGCACACCTTTGAGCTTGCAGCTTTGGTGAATATGTCTGCCAACTGATCTCCACTTCTTGTATAACATGGAAGAATCACTCCTTGCTCCACCATTTGCCTAACTTTGTGGCAGTCAACTTCAATGTGCTTGGTCCTTTCATGGAACAATGAGTTGGATGCAATGTGTATGGCTGCTTGATTGTCACAATGCATGGTGATTGGTGTTGGAGACTCGATGCCTAAGTCCTTGAGCAAAGCCTTGATCCATATGAGTTCATTGGTGAGCTTCCTCATTGCTCTATATTCTGCTTCAACACTTGAGCATGAGATCACCTTTTGCTTTTTGCTCTTCCAAGTAACTAAGTTGCCTCCAATGAATGTGCAATAGCCTGTGGTAGACTTCCTATCCACTCTATCTCCAGTCCAATCAGCATCACAATAACCCACAATCTCAGTGCTTCCATTGCACCTGATGGACCATAATTATACGAATCAAAAAGACAGTAAAACCCACCAAATTAGACTGTTGGTCTATTTAACTTCTGCTTGTTAGTCCCGATTTATTTCTACAGGGTATTTTGGCACTTAGAGAGAAAACACGCTAAGGAGAGGATTTTACGCTGAAAAGATATTACGAGCCAGTCCAAGGTCACGATCAGACACAGAATGAAGAATCTCAAGATCCTAACGTAGGAATTACTCAAATCAAATCCAACCGAGGACCAATCAAAGTCAGACGGAGCGAAATTGGACTGATAGTTTTGTGAAAAGACTGCACAAAACTGTCAAAATGCACCCATGGACCAAGGTGACCGGCCACCTTGCTTGGAGGTGGCCAAAGCCACCCTTCTCCTCCCCTTGCAACCGGCAACCGGCAGCCCAACCTCCCCCCAACCGGCGACTTTTGCTCCTTCCCATGTGTCACCTCCTCCTTCTTCCTCCCTTCTCCTCCCTTGGATGAAAAACACTTGCCTCCCATCTCCACCCTCCATTTCTCTCAAGTTTGGCTATAAATACCAAGCCAAACCTCATTTGTATAAATCAAAATCACTTATCTCTCTACAATTTGTTACTTTGCAAGTTTGGTTTGAAATTATAATACTCTTGTCGGTTCTCGAGTATTATAATACTTTAGAGAATACTCCTGTTGGTTCTTGAGTATTCAGTAGACCAAAAATATGAACTTAAGAATGTGAAAAAGATAGACCGAAATTCATGCATTTACCTTGTGAAAATTCAACTGTCTAAAAACTTAGAACGTAACTTCTCATTTGTCCCTTTGTGCTGAGATAAACTAGGGATGTGGAGTTGATAGAAATGCCCCAGAGAGGCTTGGCAAGCAATCGAAGGATCGAATCAGACTATATGGTTTTCGAAGTCAGTGGAGGCTGCACTTCGAGTTTCAGTGAAGATTGAAGTCATCTCCGCCATGCAGTGTTTATGCAAAAAGAAAAAAGGCGAGGACGGGAATCAGACCGTCCTCTCTCTAGTCAAAGTAGCCAAGAAAATAGATGAGCGACCCTCATCTTGACCCGCGCGAAAAAACAACGATGAGAGGAGCGGGGAGGTATTTCCATAGGCTTGCGGGCGATGATTGGACCTCCCAAAAAGGCTTGAGAAAATGGACTAGCAAAGCCACAAAAAGGCGAAAAGCTCGAAGAAGCAAATCAAGAGGCCAAAGGCCCAAAATTGTGAAGGTTTTAACCGAACAAAAAGTGAAGTACTCAAAGAGTCAAATCAAAGGCCAAAGGCCGATTCACTATAAAAAGCAGTCCCTCGCCAAAAGAAAATCAAAGTACTCAAACCATTGAAACCCGAACCGAATCACGTGCTAGAGAAAGCTACAAGGAAACCATATAGTGAGAGACGATCCCGAGGTTGCAGTCCAGGAGCCTAAAAAGGGCTATCTCCCGAAACATCCAGAATAATTTGCATCTCGGCACGGAGGTACAAGTATCAAGTTACTTCTATTTATTTACACAGTTCAATTTGGTAATAAGTAAGTAATGCATGAATTAGGATAAATCGAGTCCCACAGTCTAATTTTCATATTTTAAACAAAACTTAGAGTGCCTCCCTTTAATAGCATTGTTCGGGACGAACAACTAAAAGTGTGGGGTGATCTGATGGACCATAATTATACGAATCAAAAACACAGTAAAACCCATCAAATTAGACTGTTGGTCTATTTAACTTTTGCTTGTTAGTCCCGATTTATTTCTACAGGGTATTTTGGCACTTAGAGAGAAAACACGCTAAGGAGAGGATTTTACGCTGAAAAGATATTACGAGCCAGTCCAAGGTCACGATCAGACACAGAATGAAGAATCTCAAGATCCTGACGTAGGAATTACTCAAATCAAATCCAACCGAGGAACAATCAAAGTCAGACGGAGCGAAATTGGACTGATAGTTTTGTGAAAAGACTGCACAAAACTGTCAAAATGCACCCATGGACCAAGGTGACCGGCCACCTTGCTTGGAGGTGGCCAAAGCCACCCTTCTCCTCCCCTTGCAACCGGCAACTGGCGGCCCAACCTCCCCCCAACCGGCGGCTTTTGCTCCCCCCATGTGTCACCTCCTCCTTCCTCCTCCCTTCTCCTCCCTTGGATGAAAAACACTTGCCTCCCATCTCCACCCTCCATTTCTCTCAAGTTTGGCTATAAATACCAAGCCAACCCTCATTTGTAATCATCCATTCATAAATCAAAATCACTTATCTCTCTACAATTTGTTACTTTGCAAGTTTGGTTTGAAATTATAATACTCTTGTCGGTTCTCGAGTATTATAATACTTTAGAGAATACTCCTGTTGGTTCTTGAGTATTCAGTAGGAAATTGGGAATACTCCTGTTGGTTCTTGAGTATTCCACCCCTTTCCCTCTTACTGTTTTCAAAAACCCCCGAGTATTTAGTTATGATGTCCTTTTCCATGGATATTCGTAGCTAAACTCCTCATTCGGTCGAAGGTATTTTCTTGTATTATATAATGTTTTAATTTCTTTTAGTTTCATTTCTCTGTATTCAAAACTTGTTCTATGTGCCATTTATAGTCAGAGTTTTCAAGGTTGAGTGGAAGCTGTAACAAGCAAAGCTCTTCCATGAGAATTCGTGATCATACTCGGTAAGTGGAAGCTGTAACAAGCAAAACTTATCGAGGAGTTCAACTTATCTAAAACACCACTTGGTCGATCGTAACTGAGAGATCAAGTGGATGCACAAAAGGCTAAGATACTTCGAAAGGAGGAATTAGTCTGAAGTAGAACAAGTGTTGCTTTAAACGATGTTGCAAGTCTTGCGCTACGAAAGGGCCTCGATTCATCTTTGAATACCTAGAAAGGTTACTAACGGCTATTAATAAACATGTTATAATACAAGGTACCTGAAACCGAATACTTTTCCTTAAATTATAAAAACCCCCTGTATTTACTTTTATAAACTGCTCGATCAACTACAACCATCAACCGCTCATCTACCGGAGGAATCGCAATCACGCATCACCCACTGTAAGTCTACTTCCCTTAACTCTTTTACTTTTAGTATTTTAATTTCTGTATTTATTTTCTGTATTTACTTTTCCGCATAAAAAACCAAAAAAACCAAAAATAGTAGCTTAGTAATTAGCAGTAAGTCCGCAATCGACCTAAAATCACTCACCATACGATCCCCTAAAGAACAGTTATCCCTCTAATTCCCTTGGGTTCGACCCCTACTTACCACTTACTACCCAGTAGTGTAGTCGCGAGTAGCGGAAAATATAAATTTATTTGTACAGAGAACATTGCACCTTAACGACAGTGCAGTGGGCTCCGTCAGTACCCCATCCATATACCTTGACCGGGTGAGCCTTTGAGGTATCTAAGGACCCTCTCCACCAGATGCCAATGATGCATCTTTGGTTTTTGCATATGTTGGCTCACCTGATTCACAGCAAAGCAAATATCAGGTCTAGAAATGGTTAAGTAGATGAGTTTACCAACCATCCTTCTATATTACTTGAAGTCTTCAAATGGCCTATCTTCAATCTCCCCCTCTCTAGATACTTTGTAGCCTTCCTCAAGGGGTGTATTGGCTGGCTTTGCTCCAAGTTTTCCTGCCTCACACAAAAGATCAAGTGTGTACTTCCTTTGGGATAAGAAGAGCCCCTCTTTTGATTGGCATACTTCAATTCCGAGGAAGTACTTTAGCTTACCCAAATCTTTAATATCAAATACAGTTTTTAAGAAAACTTTGGTAGCATTTATACCTGCCTTGTCACTCCCTGTGATGATGATATCATCAACATACACAAGGATGACAACTCTACCTTTTGGATAAGAGAGGTTGAAGAGGGTGTGATCAGCTTTTGACGTCTTGAAACCTCTCTTTATAAGAGTTGAACTCAGCTTGTGGTACCAAGCTCTTGGTGATTGCTTCAAGCCATAAATTGCCTTCTTCAATCGAAGCACTTTCCCTGGCTTGACTGAGTCTTCTAGGCCAGGAGGGGGAAGCATATAGACCTCTTCTTCTAGTTCTCCTTGGAGAAAAGCATTTTTGACATCCATTTGCCATAATTCCCACTCAAGGTTGGTTGCAAGTGAAAGGATGATCCTTACCGTATGTAGCTTGGCCACTGGAGCAAATGTATCAAGATAGTCTTCTCCATATGTTTGAGTGAATCCTCTTGCTACCAATCTTGCCTTGTGCCTTTCAATCTGTCCATCACTCTTGTATTTGATTGTGAAGACCCACTTGCTTGACACTGCCTTCTTTCCTTTGGGAAGATCAGACTCATACCAAGTGCCATTTACCTCCATTGCCTTGGTTTCATCGCAAATAGCTTCCCTCCACAACTTATGCTCTTTAGCTTCATCATAGGATCTAGGCACATGTCATTCATCCAGTTTGCTAATGAACACTTGATGTTCTTGAGGGAAATGAGCCAAAAAACACATAGCTTGATTAGGGTGAGCTACAGCCATGTTGTTGTAGAACACCCTTGTGTTTACCCAATTGGAACGATCATTCCTCACCCTTGTGCTTCTCTTAAGAGGTTGCTCTTCTTCAAGCTCTTTACCTTGACACTCTTCATCATTCGGAGCAAAGGCTGAATCATCTTGGGCTCCATCTTGATCATGACTAGATGAGCCAGCTTCTTGTGGCTCTACTTGTGCTTCATCTTGATCACCATCTTGATCATGACTAAATAAGTCAGCTTCTTGTGGCTCCACATGTGCTTCATCTTGATTTACCCCCTCGTGATCAGGATGGGGTAATTACTCAGTCTCTTGAGGGGTCATAGGAGTAGGAACTTCCCGTGTTCCCCCCCGATCCTAGGGCAGATTTAGCCCAAAGCCCTCCAAGATGATATTTAGGTTCGTGGCTCTATCTGATGGTACTTGAGACAGGTTCTTTAGGTCATCCCAACTCCTACTCTCATAGTACCCCTTTGCCTCCACAAACTTCACATCTCGAGACACTAAGACTTTCCGTGCTACCGGATCATACCACTTGTATCCTTTCTGAGTTGTTGAGTAGCCAATGAACATTGCCTTTACACTCTTAGCGTCTAGTTTGTTTCTTTGTTCCCCTGGGATTAGCACAAAACAAAGAGACCCAAATACTCTTAAGTGATTAATGGAAGGTTTGGATTTGTTGAGTACCTCATAGGGAGATATGTCATCAAGACTCCTTTTTGGAATTCTGTTGATGAGGTAAGAAGCTGTCATCACAGCATCTCCCCAAAACCTCTTTGGCACATTGGTATGGAACATCATGGACCTCGCTATCTCCATTAAGTTCCTATTCTTCCTCTCCGCCATGCCATTCTGTTGAGGGGTCTAAGGGCAGCTTGTTTGATGTATAATCCCATGATTAGCCAAATGTTGCTTGAAAGTATTGCTAGTGTATTCTCCACCATTATCTGATCTGAAAACTTTTATCTTGGCATTGAATTGGTTAGTAATATAGTTCGGAAAATTCATAAATGCCTCTAGAACTCTATCCTTTGATTGGATCAATGTTAGCCAAGTATACTTAGATTTTTCATCAATGAATGTGACAAAGTACTTATGGTTTTCTCTAGACATACAAGGTGGAGTCCATACATCAGAATGCACAAGATCAAAACAATTTCTATAAGTAGTAATTGATCTTGGAAATACTGATTTGCAATGTTTTCCCAAAATACAAGCCTCGCAATCATCATTCTTAAAAGAAACACTAGGCAACATCAAGTTTAGAGCTCTAGTATGTGGATGTCCTAATCTAGCATGCCACATTGTATCATTGGCCAAATAAGAGCTAAAAGCACAATTCAAATCAGATAGGGGTTTAGTGTCTTCAAGCAAATATAAGCCTTCTTTGGTTACTCCTTTTCCAAGTAACTGATGACTCTTAATGTCCTGAAATTTCACATCATTAGGACTAAAGATAACATTGCAATCCAAATCAGTTGCAACCTTTTTAACGGATAACAAGATAGATGTAAAACTAGGCATATAAAAAGCTCTAGACTTCTTATCAAAAAGATTAAGGTTTCCAACACCCTTAATAGGTATTTTATCACCATTTGCAATTACCATATTTCCTAAGGCAGGCTCAACATCATTAATAAACTTATGATGTTACTAATCATGTGATGAGAGGACCCTGAATCTATAATCAATGATTTAGAAATGTTTGATGCAATGAATGATTTACCAAGTGTGTTACCAAGGTTCTCCTTGAGAGCTTTGATGAGTGCATCAAGATCTGATCTCCTGATCACCCCATCCTCAGTGCTCTTCAAGGCAGTCAAGGCTTGCCCTTCTTCTGCATTGTAGAGGTGAGCTCTTGCATCCTTGAACTTGTTTGGCTTCAAGTGAGGGTGAAGGATCCAGCATTTGTCCTTCATGTGCCCCTTTTTCTTGCAAAACTCACAAGAAAAGACCTTCCTATCCGCTGATTTATACACCACCTTGTTGGCTTGAGCTGCTTCAGCTTTGTTAGCCATGGAGAGTTCTCCTTTTCCTCCAAAAAGACCAACAGAACCTTGCTCCTTTTGGATTTGAGAACACATTTCTTCAAGTGTTGGAAGCTTGTCAGCCCTCAAGATGTGTTTGGTCAGGTCATTGTAGGTTGGGTTCAAGGTTAGAAGTAGCCCAAACACCTTGTCTTGCTCCCTTCTTTCATTAATAGTTGTTGGATCAATGGTGCTTGGTCTAAGCATTTCCAGCTCAGCCCATAAGGATCTAAATTTCCCGAAGTGTTGGGTGAACTCCATGTCTTCTTGGCTTAGGTTGTTGATTGCCTTCTTGACCTCAAACACCCTGCTCAAGTTGGATGTGTTTCCAAACACTGTTTGGAGTGTATCCCAAAGGTCTTTCGCTGTCTCAAAATAGGAATATGCCTCTAAGATTGATGGTTCAAGAGAGTTTTGAATGATGAACAGAACCATCAAGTCTTCTTGAAACCACCTAGCCTTATCAACAGGGACAATCTCCGTAGCATCTTCTTGTTGGACAATTTGGCTTGGAGCATCACTCTTGGTGATATGACTCCATAGACCTCTTCCTCCTAGGGATGTTTTGATCATTCTTGACCATAGCAGGTAATTCACCCCCTTGAGAGTCACCGGAATGACCACAGCTTTGGTATCCATCTTGGATAAGCGTGTGGTTTGATTTCCAAAAAAATGAATGAAAGAGAAAAAGAGTATGCTGCGGAATTTGGATCTATGCTGCTAATACCATGTTAGAATTGAGAGACTAAGAGAGTATTGGAATAGAGAGAATAGAGAGCTACTTGATAAAATATACAAGCTTATATAAGGGCTACATCAACCATTTAATATCAACTCTCAACTACATCCTAACAGCTCTTTTCTCATTTAATTTTAACTCCCAACAACTCCTCATTTGAATATTTGAATGAGCTCTTGGATAGTTATATTCTTGAATAGAGTTAATCTTGGATATAGTCTTCCTGTCAATAAGAATGAGAATAACGTTTGTCTTTGTTCATCCCAAGTTAGTCTCGTTAGTCTCATTCTTAGGTTTGTCTGACTTTGTCCCTAGAAATAGACTAACTTGGGATGAGCTTTGACAAACCATAGAAGGAGACTAACGTTTGTCTTTGTTCGACCCAAGTAAGTCTCATTAGTCTTGTTCAATGGTTTGTCTAATTTCGTCCTTAGAACTTGACTACCTTGGGACGAACTTAGACAAACCATAGAATGAGACTAACGTTTGTCTGTGTTCGTCCCAAGTTAGTCTCGTTAGTCTCATTGTAAGGTTATTCTGAGTTCGTCCTTAGAAAGAGACTAACTTGGGATGAACTTAGACAAACCTCAGAATGAGAATAACGTTTGTCTTTTTTCGTCCCAAGTTAGTCTCGTTAGTCTCATTCTAAGGTTTGTCTAAGTTTGTCCTTTGAAAGAGGCTAACTTGGGACGAACTTAGACAAACCTTAGAATGAGACTAACATTTGTCTTTGTTCGTCTTTAGAACTAGACTAACTTGGGACGAACTTAGACAAACCTTAGAATGAGACTAACGTTTGTCTTTGTTCGCCCCAAGTTAGTCTCGTTAGTCTTGTTCAAAGGTTTGTCTATGTTTGTCCTTACAACTAAACTAACTTTGGACGAACTTAGACAAACCTTAGAATGAGACTACCGTTTGTTTTTGTTCGTCCCAAGTTTGTCTCGTTAGTCTCATTCTACGGTTTGTCTAAGTTCATCCTTAGAAAGAGTCTAACTTGGGATGCACGTAGATAAACCTTAGAATGAGACTAACGTTTGTCATTATTCGTCCCAAGTTAGTCTCGTTAGTCTCATTCAAAGGTTTGTCTAAGTTTGTCCTTTGAAAGAGGCTAACTTGGGACGAACTTTGAGAAACTTTAGAATGAGACTAACATTTGTCTTTATTCATCCTTAGAACTAGACTAACTTGGGACGAACTTAGACAAACCTTAGAATGAGACTAACGTTTGTCTTTGTTCGTCCCAAGTTAGTCTCGTTAGTCTCATTTTAAGGTTTGTTTAAGTTCGTCCTTAGAACTAGACTAACTTGGGATGAACTTAGACAAACCTTAAAATGAGACTAACGTTTGTCTTTGTTTGTCCCAAGTTAGTCTCGTTAGTCTCATTGTAAGGTTTGTCTAAGTTTGTCCTTAGAACTAGACTAACTTGGGACGAACTTAGACAACCCTTAGAATGAGACTAACATTTGTCTTTGTTCGTCCCAAGTTAGTCTTGTTAGTCTCATTCTAAGGTTTGTCTAAGTTCGTCCTTAGAACTAGACTAACTTGGGACGAACTTAGACAAACCTTAAACTGAGACTAACGTTTGCCTTTGTTCGTCCCAAGTCAGTCTCGTTAGTCTCATTGTAAGGTTTGTCTAAGTTTGTCCTTAGAACTAGACTAACTTGGGACGAACTTAGACAAACCTTATAATAAGACTAACATTTGTCTTTGTTCGTCCCAAGTTAGTCTCATTAGTCTCATTCTAAGATTTGTCTAAGTTCTTCCTTAGAAACAGACTAACTTGGGACGAACTTAGACAAACCTTAGAATGAGAATAACGTTTGTCTTTGTTCGTCCCAAGTTAGTCTCGTTAGTCTCATTCTAAGGTTTCTCTAAGTTCTTCCTCTGAAAGAGACTAACTTGGGAAAAACTTAGACAAACCTTAGAATCAGACTAACATTTGTCTTTGCTCGTCCCAAGTTAGTCTCATTAGTCTCATTATAAGGTTTGTCTAAGTTCTTCCTTGGAAAGAGACTAACTTGGGACGAACTTAGACAAACCTTAGAATGAGAATAACGTTTGTCTTTGTTCGTCCCAAGTTAGGCTCGTTAGTCTCATTGTAAGGTTTGTCTAAGTTTGTCCTTAGAACTAGACTAACTTGGGACGAACATAGACAAACCTTACAATGAGACTAACATTTGTCTTTGTTCGTCCCAAGTTAGTCTCATTAGTCTCATTCTAAGGTATGTCTAAGTTCTTCCTTAGAAATAGACTAACTTGGACGAACTTAGACAAACCTTAGAATAAGAATAACGTTTGTCTTTGTTCGTCCCAAGTTAGTCTCATTAGTCTCATTCTAAGGTTTGTCTAAGTTCTTCCTTAGAAAGAGACTAACTTGGGATGAACTTAGACAAACCTTAGAATGAGAATAACACTTGTCTTTGTTCGTCCCAAGTTAGTCTCATTCTTAGGTTTGTCTGAGTTTGTCCCTCGAAATACACTAACTTGGGACAAACTTAGACAAACCATTGAAGGAGACTAACGTTTGTCTTTGTTCGACCCAAGTTAGTCTCGTTAGTCTTGTTCAAAGGTTTGTCTAAGTTCATCCTTAGAACTTGACTACCTTGGGACGAACTTAGACAAACCTTAGAATGAGACTAACGTTTGTCTGTGTTCGTCCCAAGTTAGTCTCGTTAGTCTCATTCTTAGGTTTGTCTAAGTTCATCCTTAGAAAGAGACTAACTTGGGACGAACTTAGACAAACCTTAGAATGAGAATAACGTTTGCCTTTGTTCGTCCCAAGTTAGCTCGTTAGTCTCATTCAAAGGTTTGTCTAAGTTTTTCCTTAGAACTAGACTAACTTGGGACGAACTTAGACAAACCTTGAATGAGACTAACGATTGTCTTTGTTCATCCTAAGTTAGTCTCGTTAGTCTCATTCTAAGATTTGTCTAAGTTCGACCGTAGAAGGAGACTAACTTGGGACGAACTTAGACAAACCTTAGAATGAGACTAACATTTGTCTTGGTTCGTCCCAAGTTAGTCTCGTTAGTCTCATTCTAAGGTTAGTCTAAGTTTGTCCTTAGAACTAAACTAACATGGGACGAACTTAGACAAACCTTAAAATGAGACTAACGTTTGAGTTTGTTTGTCCCAAGTTAGTCTCGTTAGTCTCATTGTAAGGTTTGTCTAAGTTCGTCCTTAGAAAGAGTCTAACTTGTGATGCACTTCGACAAACGTTAAAATGACTAACGTTTGTCTTTGTTCGTCCCAAGTTAGTCTCGTTACTCTCATTCTATGGTTTGTCTACGTTTGTCATTTGAAAGAGACTAACTTGCTGACAAACTTAGACAAACCTTAGAATGAGACAAACATTTGTCTTTGTTTGTCCCAAGTTAGTCTCATTAATCTCATTCTAAGGTTTGTCTAAGTTCATCCCTAAAAATAGACTAACTTGGGGTGAACTTAGACAAACCTTAGAAGGAGACTAACATTTGTCTTTGTTCGACCCAAGTTAGTCTCGTTAGTCTTGTTGAAAGGTTTGTCTAAGTTCGTCCTTAGAACTTGACAACCTTGGGACGAACTTAGACAAAACTTAGAATGAGACTAACGTTTGTGTGTGTTCATCCCACGTTAGTTTTGTTAGTCTCATTCTAAGATTTTTCTATGTTCATCCTGAGAAAGAGACTAACTTGGGATGAACTTAGACAAACCTTAGAATGAGAATAACGTTTGTCTTTGTTCGTCCCAAGTTAGTCTCGTTAGTCTCATTCTAAGGTTTCTCTAAGTTCGTCCTTAGTGTTAGAATTGAGAGACTAAGAGAGTATTGGAATTGAGAGAATATAAAGAGAGCATGAAATTATATCCCCTGTTCAAGCTTGTGTCCAGGGTACTGTTGCAACAGACCTTGAACTCTTTGTACAACAGTTCAACTGACAGTTCAAGACAGAGTTTGAACTCGTATCACAACATTTCAGCAAATAAACAAAAATAGTAGAACTCTCAGACTGATAACCCAGTTCGGCTCCGCCTACTCTGGGGGGTTTCCCACACCCAAAAAAGGGACAACAAATCTTTATTACGAGTATAGGGCGTACACAGGGACTTACACTTACACCTTGTAATTGCCTAACCTCAATACTCCGTCTCTCAGATTTGCAACCGAGGTTCACCGCAATTCCTCTCGATCCCATTCGTTCCGCCCTACCGTTCGAACGTTCTCGACCTTCTCCAGAAGCTCGGATGCTTTCTCTCGAAAGCTAGTTCACCTTTTGTTGTGTGCGTCAGTTGATATGCTTCAGACAGTCTGTGTTGCACTTGAGCAGACTGTACTTGCACCGATGTATTTCCAATGAGAAAAACACAACCGGCCGTCGCTTTCTTCTTCTCCAATCAACAGGATATGCTCGTGTGTATTTTATCTTTGAAAGCGATGGTGAATAAGGGCATCCTAGCATTGTATTTATATGCTTGGACGAATTCCTAATTCGCACAAGATAATCCCATCAAATATTTAGGAAATATTCCTAGATATTTGATGTATATCTTTTGAAACGGTTGGAAGAATATACGAAGTCGTCTTCTTGCCCAAGAGAGCTTTGCCGCCTTTAATGTAGATATTCATTCGAATATCTCATGCTCGATTAAGTCGCTGGCCGACTTTAACTTGACGAAATCTTCGCTGTCCAATATCCTTCCGGGACATATCCTTGCGTCTGATCCACGCTGTGTATGAGTACTAGGATATGTTCGAACTCCCCCTGAATACCTGCTCGAACTGTCTAAGCTACGTTTTGCCAAATACATGCCACTTAAGGGAACATCAATCTCCCCCTTGGCATTTTGGCAAAACCAAATCTACTGGATAACTAAGTCTATCTAACTATCTAGGCAGTAGACAACTTTGAGGGAAACAAGAATTGTCTCCTCCAAAATACTCCCCCTTTTTGCCACAAACTGGCAAGGGGTGCGATCCGAGTTCGAACAGTTAAAAAAATGTGCCAGAACAAGCACTAAGTACGAAAGTTTTAAACAACTAGTTCAGGGAGATAGTTTTTAGAGGACCTTTATGCAGACGTTTCTTCAATTGAATCTTCCTCAGAAGCTGTAATCTCGGACTCAACGTCACTCGAAAGGCTGAGGGCTCTAGCAAGCTTGTTGATCCGCCTGCGTTGCTCCTTGTCCACTTTGATGATTATATTCAGATATCTGAGCAGCTCACTCCTCTCATCCCGGCCCATCCGGACTCCCCCTCGACTTGACTCCGCAGCACCCTTTCCTGTCTGATTCTCCTTCTTGAGATCGTTCACGTGACGTCCTTTGAACAACTTGTGGTCGACGATGAACTTGCTGGGTGCCTTTGTGAGCAGGTCAGGCGAGGCCTTTAAATCTGGGGCTTGATGGATGATCAACTCATAAATCAGAGATGGGAAGCAGATCTGGTGCAGAGTTCTCATCGATGTAGCATGTTCAGCAATCTGTTTGAACATTATTCTGCCCAGGTTGAACTTCTGCTTGTTCCCTATCTGATAAATCAGTTGGGCCATGTCCTTTTTGACAGTAGAGCGATGAGTAGATGGCCTCTAGTTGAACACAGCTATGAAAAACAGCATTGCATAGAAGGTAGACAGATCCGCTGTATGCACAACTGACTCAGGCCTCCACTGAACAGAGCCTGCAGTGATGGTGCTCACTATCTTCTCAAAGCTGGATTCTTCTTCATCAACAGCTGGGTCGTCCATGGAGAAGTATACATTGATCAGCTCTGGATCAATCTTGATCCTTCTTCCTCTAACATAGAAGACCCCATACTCTGCCTCTCCAATGACCCCAAACTTTGGAGGCAAGTTTGCCATGGCCTCACGCACCAGCTGTTCGTTGAACGTCTTGCATCTGTCTAACGTCCAGAGCAGATCCGACTCTTTAAGCACCCAACCACTTCCTTCCCTTTGTAACTGGATGCATCCAGCAGCCTCTCAGGTATGATTTTCCTTTTCAGCACACATTCCCATTTCAACGCAGCTTCTTTAGTCACGAACCACACTCCTTTCTTTACCTTACCGACTGGGACAGTCTCAGACTCAGGGCCTGGGACTTCACATCCCCCAGCATCTTCAGAGATGGGAACTGCAGCAACGCGCTTCCTTTTCTTAGAAGAGCCAGCTCCCCCTGCACCACTGCTGACTTCAGCAACCTTCTGAGCTGGTTCCTTTGTAGTCTTAGCAAAGACCACCTTTTTCTTTTCCTTGCCCTTTGTTCTCCTTTTGAGATTGACAAGGGGGACACTGTCTTGGTCATCTTCTGAAAGGGTAACGCCTTTTGCTGCTGACATAGAGGCATCCTTACGAATGGATGGACCATCTTCCTCCAAATGATCTCTACGACGATCATCTTGAACTGCCACAGTTTCTTCACTCATCACTGACTCTGGAACTACTCCAGTCTTAACTTTAGTCTGAACACTTTGTTCCACTGTTAGAACCCTTGAGACCTTCTCAGCAACAGACTCTTCTGCTTCAACTGCCTGGTTACGCAGACCTTCCTCTGGAGCTGGTGCTGTGAGAGCTTCGGTCTGAACAGATGGTTCCACAGTTGAACCGCTTGTACCTTTCTCTGCAGCTCTTCCAGTCTCAACACCAGATTGAACACTCGGTCCCATAGTTGGAACACTTGTAGCTTTTTCTGCATCAGATTCTTTTGCCCCAACAGCCTGATCATGCTGGGCATCCTCTGGACTTGCCACTTCCTGATCCTTCTCCTTTTCCAGGTCTTCCATGACATCATCAATATCTTTGAACAACTTCTCCAACTCCTCATCCTTTTCTGCTGGGTCTGATTCTTTCAATACATCAGTCTTCCCTGATGGATTAATCTTTTCTGCCATAGCCTCGGCATGCAAATCGGAACCTTCTTCAGTAATTGCTCCTTGGTTCTCAGACGGATCAGCATCACTAATCACCAAATTCCTCTTCCCCGAGGACTAGATAAACTTCTCTGTTTCTTCATCGGACATTGCAATCTTCCGACCTCGAGTGGCGTATATCTGGGCTAGTTATTTTCAGGAAGAGTCACCAGCCCTCTTAACCTTCTTTCTGCGACCAGCCTTTGGAGGAATGTATCATGTGGCAAAGATCTTTTCCCTCCAAGTTCCTGGACCTCCAGCCACCTTGCTGGGTTCCTTTTCTTCCACACTCTTGACCGACTCCTTTTCAATAACCGCACTGCCGGCTTTGTCAACCGCCACAGCCTTACCACTCTCACGATTTCCATCATTACCACCAAGCACCGCCCTGCTGGATTTAACACCAACAGTCCTAACACTACTAACATCCTTTCCACCAATATCACCAATTACAGCTCTACTGGCTTTATCACCGTCAACCGACTTAACAACCTTCTCAACATCCACAATCTTTTCAATAATATTTGCATAAACTGAAGGAACAGTTAGAAATACCTCAGATTGAGGATGAACTTCTTGAGACGAACTGGCATCTAATGAGACAGTCGAGTCCACCGTGGTTGACTGAGGGATTTCAGCGGAAGACTTCTTCTCTTGGGCCAAAGATTCGGTGGCGGATTGTAAAGGCGACGCCTTTTTCACCGTCGGAGCTTTTGATTTCGGATTTTTGGATTTCACCACCAGAGTTTTAGAAGACTGCATGCTCTCTTTACTCTTCTCAGTGGATTTGATGCCGGATTTCGCTGACTTTCTGGTGTTTACCATCGCTGTGGAGGGGGAAGCGATTGAGAGAAAAGTTGCCGTTCTTAGGGGTTTGGGGACGAGAGAGAGAAGACACTTGAACACACTCAACTGTTTTGTGTTTAAAATATCCTCCGGCCTTTTCAACTTCCCAAATTAGACAACCCTTGATTCAAATAACGGCAGGAAAAATCTTTGAGAATATTCAAAAAAAAAAGGATTTTCACACGCTGTGCTTTCTGTTCCAGCTCTCTTTATTAGGTGATCAGTCCAACTGTTCAGCTGGAGATTCGACTATGACTGACCACCGTTGGATGCTTTTCAGTGGTTGACACCACATAGACCCAATGGGGATCTGGGTGTTCCAATCCGTGACCTGCCATAGGGGTTGACAAAGGTATGCTGCCTCAAAGTTACCATCTTTTGTGAGCATTCATATTTTCTTGTACGGCTCCAGGCACATTTCTGTGGGCAGTGTACGAACTCCTTCCGTAACTGTGACACCCTCTGATTCAACAGTTTCCTGGGACACCCGACAACATGGATTTGTGCGCATCTCCAATCATATCTTGTGTGCAAGGTCTTATCCACTCCCCCTCGTAGAAAACTATGTTCAGTGATTGCACAAGTAGGAGCACCGGGGTGCTGGCCATGGCTCTCGTCGTTCATTGATTCCGTCAGACCCATCCTAATAATGTAGCAGTTGTTGGCATCCCTTTTTCCTTTCATCAGAGTATCACCATTCTGGCCTAGTACAAGACATGAGTAGCTAGAGAATGACACATAGTGTCCATCGTCGCACAGTTGACTGATGCTGATAAGATTCCTAGTCAGTCCTTTGACAAGGAGGGTGTTCTTGAGTGCAGGGAGATCCGGAACCATCAATGTCCCACAGTCGATCACCTGACCCTTTCCACCATCCCCGAAGGTGACGGACCACATCTGCTCAACAGGTCTAATATGGGTAAGATATTGAGAGTTACCTATCATGTGGGCGGAGCATCCACTGTCAAAATGCCAACTATCATGCGATGTGTAGCTTGAGGTGTAGCAGGCCACCATGCAAACGGTTCGGTCTACCTTTTGAACCCAGACTTGTTTCTGTTGCGGTATGGTTCGTTGATGGAAAGCACGTCGTTCGGCTAGAAACAGGCGACACTTCAGTTTGATGTGTCCCATCTGGTTGCAGTACTAGCAAGTGCGCCACTCTTTCCTTTGCGCTGTAGGAGAGCCGAAGTGCACCGTACGAGTCCTTCTTTGACCACTATTGGGTTGTTCTTGGTGCAAGTCTACTTTCCGTCTAGGGTGCTGTCTCACCTTCTGTTCTGACTTCTGTTCCGACACCGGTCTTGTTTTAACAAACGTTGTACCTTTTGAGCTGCCTTCTCCAGGGAACCCCAATCCTCTATGTCCGGACTCCAATCTCTGAGATCTAAGAATATCATTTAAGTTTTTAGTGCCAGAGTTAAGCATTCTTACAGACTGTTTGAGGTGATTGAGTTCCTCCTTAGTGTCAGAGTGATCCATCTTCTCAGATTCTAGCTGAAGTTCCAGCTGTTCTACCCTCCTTAGTTGGAACACCTCTTTGCGCTGCAGATCTATGATGGTTTTTCTTAGACCCGCCATGCCTACAGGATGAGTGTCCCGATCCTTCTCCATTTCGACTTTCAGTGAGGAGACGGTACCCAGGAGTTCTATTTTCTGAGCAAGAAGATCCAGCCTTTCCTGTTTTATCTCAGCCAGTTGAGAATTTAGTGAGTCAATTGTACCTTCCAGTTCCACCTTTAGTGTCAGCAGTATCTCGACCTCCTGCCATACCTTGTCCTTTTCCATAGTGACGCTTGCAACTGTGTCATTTAGCTTCTTGTTGATCTTGATCAGAAGCAGCCACTTGTCATACAGATCTTTATATGTCTGAGCCAGAGAATCTTGTGTGAGTTCTTCATTGTCACTGTCTGAGAGGTCTTCATTTGGGAGTTCCAACTGAGATGGAACAGTTTCACTAGTGCTGCTGCACTCATCCAGAGTTGTGACGAAGGCCACAAAGTTGGTGGTTTCACCTTCTTTTTCTTCGTCTGACTCACTGTCGATGAAGCTAGCCACCATTGCCTTCTTCTTCATGAGAGTGTTTGCACACTGTGAAGCAATGTGGCCAAAACCCTTGCATTCATGACACTGAATCTCTTCTTTTCCTTTGTCAGACAAGTCTTGCCTCGAATCAGTAGACCTAGGCCTGTCGGATTTCCAGTTTCGGTAACCAGTTGATGAAGACTGACCTTGTTCTGGACCACGTCTGTTGATTTTCCGCACCATTCTTCCAAAGTTCTGTGCCATCATAGCCAGTTGCTCAGTGGTGCAGCCAGAGTTCAATTTGTCTTCCGTCATGTCTGCTTTGAGGGCGATTCCCTTCTCTTCTCCGGTTTGGAAGTCATGATTGATCTCGTAAGTTCTGAGAGAACCCATTAGCTCATCCAGCTTCAGTTTGGTGATGTCATGCATTTTCTCAATGGCCGTGACTTTCATGGCAAATCTCGGAGGGAGAGACCTCAGGACCTTACTGGTCAATCTTTCTTCATCGATGGGTTTCCCTAGTGCAGACGCCTCGTTGGACAGTTCCAGAACTCTGGTGTTGTACTCAGTGATGGTTTCACTCTCCTTCATCTTCATCTCTTCGAACCTGGTTGTGACAGCTTGCATGCGAGAGTTGCGAACTTTGTCTGTTCCTTCAAAAGCTGTTTGGAGGATATCCCATGCTTCCTTGGCCACTTCACAGTTGATGATTAGCTTCATGATGTTTTCATCTACGGCCGAGAAAATTGCGTTCTTAGCCTTTGAGTTTCCCATGGAAGCTTTGTCCTCCTCTTCTGTCCACAGTGCTTCTGGTTTTGCGATCGGTTCTCCAGTGAGATTGTTCATCATGGGTTCCGTCCACCCTTTCAGAACAGCCTTCCATGCCTTTTCGTCTAGAGATTTCAGAAAGGATCTCATCACGGGCTTCCAGGTGGCATAGTTCGATCCTTCGAGTAGCGGGGGTCTGGTTATGCTTTGTCCTTCCTTTAGAGTCATCTTGAACAGTTCAGGATCCTACTCAGTGTGTTGAGTGAACGGCTCTGATACCAATTGAAATTATAACCCCTGTTCAAGCTTGTGTCCAGGGTACTGTTGCAACAGACCTTGAACTCTTTGCACAACAGTTCAACTTACAGTTCAAGACAAAGTTTGAACTCGTATCACAACAGTTCAGCAAATAAACAAAAACAGTAGAACTCTCAGACTAATAACCCAGTTCGGCTCCGCCTACTCTGGGGGTTTCCCACACCCGAAAAAGGGACAGCAAATCTTTATTACAAGTATAGGGCGTACACAGGGACTTACACTTACACCTTGTAATTGCCTAACCTCAATACTCCGTCTCTCAGATTTGCAACCGAGGTTCACCGCAATTCCCCTCGATCCCCTTTGTTCAGCCCTTCCGTCCGAACGTTCTCGACCTTCTCCAAAAGCTTGGATGCTTTCTCTCGAAAGCTTGTTCACCTTTTGTTGTGTGCGTCAGTTGATATGCTTCAGACAGTCTGTGTTGCACTTGAGCAGACTGTACTTGCACCGATGTATTTCCAATGAGAAAAACACAACCGGCCGTCGCTTTCTTCTTCTCCAATCAGCAGGATATGCTCGTGTGTATTTGATCTTTGAAAGCGATGGTGAATAAGGGCGTCCTAGCATTGTATTTATATGCTTGGACGAAACCCTAATTCGCACAAGATAATCCCATCAAATATTTAGGAAATATTCCTAGATATTTGATGTATATCTTTTGAAACGGTTGGAAGAATATACGAAGTCGTCTTCTTGCCCAAGAGAGCTTTGCCGCCTTTAATGTAGATATTCATTCGAATATCTCATGCTCGATTAAGTCGCTGGCCGACTTTAACTTGATGAAATCTTCGCTGTCCAATATCCTTCCGGGACATATCCTTGCGTCTGATCCACGCTGTGTATGAGTACTAGGAAATGTTTGAACTCCCCCTGAACACCTGCTCGAACTGTCTAAGCTACGTTTTGCCAAATACATGCCACTTAAGGGAACATCAGAGAAAAATCAGATTTAATTTCTTGTATTCAACTTGATAAGATATACAAGCTTATAGAGAGGCTAGATCAACCATTTAAGGTCAACTCCCAACTACATCCTAACAGCTCTTTCCTCATTTAATATCAACTCCTAACAGCTCCTCATTTGAATATTTGAATGAGCTCTTGGATAGTTATATTCTTGGATAGAGTTAATCTTGGATATAGTCTTCCTGTCAATACTCCCCCTCAAGCTTGACAACCAGAACTTGTTAAGCTTGGAACCATGAAGACTTGCCTCATTAAAAACCTAAGTATGTAAAACCTCATGGGATGAAACCATACTTAGGGAAAAAGAGTGCGAACCCGCATGGCCTAGGGACTCATGACAGAGGAATGCTGGTGAGTCCAAGTTTTGAATGGATGAACTTGCACACCTTTGAGCTTGCAGTTTTTGTGAAGATGTCTGCCAACTGATCTTCACTTCTTGTATAACATGGAAGAATCACTCGTTGCTCCACCATTTGCCTAAATTTGTGGCAGTCAACTTCAATGTGCTTGGTCCTTTCATGGAACAGTGAGTTGGATGCAATGTGTATGGCTGCTTGATTGTCACAATGCAATGTGATTGGTGTTAGAGAGTCGATGTTTAAGTCCTTGAGCAAAGCCTTGATCCATATGAGTTCATTGGTGAGCTTCCTCATTGCTCTATATTCTGCTTCAGCACTTGAGGATGAGGTCACCTTTTGCTTCTTGCTCTTCCAAGTAACTAAGTTGCCTCCAATGAATGTGCAAAAGCCTGTGGTAGACTTCCTATCCACTCTATCTCCAGCACAATCAGCATCACAATAACCTACAATCTCAGTGCTTCCACTGCACCCCATCCATATACCTTGACCGGGTGAGCCTTTGAGGTATTTAAGGACCCTCTCCACCATATGCCAATGATGCATCTTTGGTGCTTGCATATGTTGGCTCACCTTATTCACAGCAAAGCAAATATCAGGTCTAGAAATGGTTAAGTAGATGAGTTTACCAACCATCCTTCTATATTGCTTGAAGTCTTCAAATGGCCTATCTTCAATCTCCACCTCTCTAGATACTTTGTAGCCTTCCTCAAGGGGTGTATTGGCTGGCTTTGCTCCAAGTTTTCCTGCCTCACACAAAAGATCAAGTGTGTACTTCCTTTGGGATAAGAAGAGCCCCTCTTTTGATTGGCATACTTCAATTCCAAGGAAGTACTTTAGCTTACCCAAATCTTTAATATCAAATACAGTTTTTAAGAAAGCTTTGGTAGCATTTATACGTGCCTTGTCACTCCCTATGATGATGATATCATCAACATACACAAGGATGACAACTCTACCTTTTGGACCAGAGAGGTTGAAGAGGGTGTGATCAGCTTCTGACCTCTTGAAACCTCTCTTTATAAGAGTTGAACTCAGCTTGTGGTACCAAGCTCTTGGTGATTGCTTCAAGCCATAAATTGCCTTCTTCAATCTAAGCACTTTCCCTGGCTTGACTGAGTCTTCTAGGCCAGGAGGGGGAAGCATATAGACCTCTTCTTCTAGTTCTCCTTGGAGAAAAGCATTTTTTACATCCATCTGCCATAATTCCCACTCAAGGTTGGTTGCAAGTGAAAGGATGATCCAGACCGTATGTAGGTTGGCCACTGGAGGAAATGTATCAAGATAGTCTTCTCCATATGTTTGAGTGAATCCTCTTGCTACCAGTCTTGCCTTGTGCCTTTCAATCTGCCCATCACTCTTGTATTTGATTGTGAAGACCCACTTGCTTGACACTGCCTTCTTTCCTATGGGAAGATCAGACTCATACCAAGTGCCATTTACCTCCATTGCCTTGGTTTCGTCGCAAATAGCTTCCCTCCACAACTTATGCTCTTTAGCTTCATCATATGATCTTGGCACATGTCCTTCATTCAGTTTGCTAATGAACACTTGATGTTCTTGAGGGAAATGAGCCAAAAAGCACATGGCTTGAATAGGGTGAGCTACAGCCATGTTGTTGTAGAACACCCTTGTGTTTCTCCTAAGAGGTTGCACTTCTTCAAGCTCTTTACCTTGATGCTCTTCATCATTCGAAGAAAAGTCTGAATCATCTTAGGCTCCATCTTGATTATGACTAGATGAGCTAGCTTCTTGTGCCTCTACTTGTGCTTCATCTTGATCACCATCTTGATCATGACTAGATGAGTCAGCTTCTTATGGCTCCACTTGTGCTTCATCTTGATTTCCCCCCTCGTGATCAGGATGGGGTAATTCCTCAGTCTCTTGAGGGGTCATAGTAGTAGGAACTTCCCGTGTTCCCCCCTGATCCTTGGGAAGATTTAGCCCAAAGCCCTCCAAAATGATCCTTAGGTTCGTGGCTCTATCTGATGGTACTTGAGATAGGTTCTTTAGGTCATCCCAACTCCTACTCTCGTAGTACCCCTTTGCCTCCACAAACTTCACATCTCGAGACACTAAGACTTTCCGTGCTACCGGATCATAGCAATTGTATTCCTTTTGAGTTGTTGAGTAGCCAATGAACATTGCCTTTGTACTCTTAGCTTCTAGTTTGTTTCTTTGTTCCCCTGGGATTAGCACAAAACAAAGACACCCAAATACTCTTAAGTGATTAATGGAATGTTTGGATTTGTTGAGTACCTCATAGGGAGATATGTCATCAAGACTCCTTGTTGGAATTCTATTGATGAGGTAAGAAGCTGTCATCACAGCATCTCCCCAAAACCTCTTTGGCACATTGGTATGGAACGTCATGGACCTCGCTATCTACATTAAGTTCCTATTCTTCCTCTCCGCCACTCCATTCTGTTGAGGGGTATAAGGGCAGCATGTTTGATGTATAATCCCATGTTTAGCCAAATGTTGCTTGAAAGTATTGCTAGTGTATTCCCCACCATTATCTGATCTGAAAACTTTTATCTTGGCATTGAACTGGTTAGTAATATAGTTCTAAAAATTCATAAATGCCCTGGAACTCTATCCTTTGATTGGATCAATGTTAGCCAAGTATACTTAGATTTTTCATCAATGAATGTGTCAAAGTACTTACGGTTTTCTCTAGACATTCAAGGTGCAGTCCATACATCAGAATGCACAAGATCAAAACAATTCCTATAAGTAGTAATTGATTTTGGAAATACTGATTTGCAATGTTTTCCCAAAATTCAAGCCTCACAATCATCATTCTTAAAAGAAACACTAGGCAACATCAAGTTTAGAGCTCTAGTATGTGGATGTCTGAATCTAGCATGCCACATTGTATCATTGGCCAAATAGGAGCTAAAAGCACAATTCAAATCAGATAGGGGCTTAGTGTCTTCAAGCAAATATAAGCCTTCTTTGGTTACTCCTTTTCCAAGTAACTGATGACTCTTAATGTCCTGAAATTTCACATCATTAGGATTAAAGATAACATTGCAATCCAAATCTGTTGCAACCTTTTTAACGGATAACAAGTTAGATGTAAAACTTGGCATATAAAAAGCTATAAACTTCTTATCAAATAGGTTAAGGTTTCCTACACCCTTAATAGGTATTTTATCACCATTTGCAATTACCACATTTCCTAAGGCAGGCTCAACATCATTAATAAATTTAGAGTTACTTATCATGTGATGAGAGGCTCCTGAATCTATAATCAATGATTTAGAAATTTTTGATGCAATGAATGATTTACCAAGTGTGTTACCAAGGTTCTCCTTGAGAGCTTTGATGAGTGCATCAAGATCTGATCTCTTGATCATCCCATTCTCAGTGCTCTTCAAGGCAGTCAAGGCTTGCCCTTCTTCCTCATTGGAGAGATGAGCTCTTGCATCCTTGAACTTGTTTGGCTTCAAGTGAGGGTGAAGGATCCAGCATTTGTCCTTCATGTGCCCCTTTTTCTTACAAAACTCACAAGTAAAGACCTTCCTCTCCTCTGATTTATACACCACCTTGTTGGCTTGAGCTGCTTTAGCTTTGTTAGCCATGGAGAGTTCTCCTTTTCCTCCAAAAAGACCAAGAGAACCTTGCTCCTTTTGGATTTGAGCACACATTTCTTCTAGTGTTGGAAGCTTGTCAGCCCTTAAGATGTGTTTGATCAGGTCATTGTAGGTTGGGTTCAAGGTTAGAAGTAGCCCAAACACCTTGTCTTGCTCCCTTCTTACATTAATAGTTGCTAGATCAATGGTGCTTGGTCTAAGCATTTCCAGCTCAGCCCATAAGGACCTAAATTTCCCAAAGTGTTGGGTGAACTCCATGTCTTCTTGGCTTAGGTTGTTGATAACCTTCTTGACCTCAAACACCCTGCTCAAGTTGGATGTGTTTCCATACACTGTTTGGAGTGTATCCCATAGGTCTTTCGCTGTCTCGCAATAGGAATATGCCTCTAAGATTGATGCTTCAAGAGAGTTTTGAATGATGGACATCACCATCAAGTCTTCTTGAGGCCACCTATCCTTATCAACAGGGACAATCTCCGTACCATCTTCTTGTTGGACAGTTTGGCTTGGAGCATCACTCTTGGTGAATGAAAAAGAATAAGAGTATGCTGCGGAATTCGGATCTATGCTGCTGATACCATGTTAGAATGGAGAGACTAAGAGAGTGATGGAATAGAGAGAATATACAGAGAGCAAAATCAGATTTAATTTCTTGTATTGAACTTGATAAGATATACAAGCTTATATATAGGCTAGATCAACCATTTAAGATCAACTCTCAACTACATCCTAACAGCTCTTTCCTCATTTAATATCAACTCCCAACAGCTCCTCATTTGAATATTTGAATGAGCTCTTGGATAGTTATATTCTTGGATAGAGTTAATCTTTGATATAGTCTTCCTGTCAATACTTAGAACAAGACTAACTTGGGACGAACTTAGCCAAACCTTTGAATGAGACTAACATTTGTCTTTGTTCATCCCAAGTTAGTCTCGTTAGTCTCATTCAAAGGTTTGACTAAGTTCGACCGTAGAAGGAGACTAACTTGGGACGAACTTAGACTAACTTAGGATGAACTTAGACAACCCTTAGAATGAGACTAACGTTTGTCTTTGTTCAGCCCAAGTTAGTCTCGTTAGTCTCATTCAAAGGTTTGTCTAAGTTCGTCCTTAGAACTAGACTAACTTGGGACGAACTTAGACAAACCTTAGAATGAGACTACCGTTTGTCTTTGTTCGTCCCAAGTTAGTCTCGTTAGTCTCATTCTAAGGTTTGTCTAAGTTCACCCTTAGAAAGAGTCTAACTTGGGATGCACTTAGAAAAACCTTACAATGAGACTTACGTTTGTCTTTATTCGTGCCAAGTTAGTCTCGTTAGTCTTATTCTAAGGTTTGTCTAAGTTAATCCTTTGAAAGAGGCTAACTTGGGACGAACTTAGACAGACCTTAGAATGAGACTAACATTTGTCTTTGTTCGTCCTTAGAACTAGACTAACTTGGGACGAACTTAGACAAACCTTAGAATGAGACTAACGTTTGTCTTTGTTCGTCCTAATTTAGTATCGTTAGTCTCATTCTAAGGTTTGTCTAAGTTCGTCATTAGAACTAGACTAATTTAGGATGAAGTTAGACAAACCTTAAAATGAGACTAACGTTTGTTTTTGTTTGTCCCAAGTTAGTCTCGTTAGTCTCATTGTAAGGTTTGTCTAAGTTCGTCCTTAGAACTAGACTAACTTGGGACAAACTTAGACAAACCTTAGAATGAGACTGACGTTTGTCTTTGTTCGTCCCAAGTTAGTCTCGTTAGCCTCATTCTATGGTTTGTCTAAGTTCGTCCTTAGAACTAGACTAACTTGGGACGAACTTAGACAAACCTTACAATGAGACTAACATTTGTCTTTGTTCGTCCCAAGTTAGTCTCATTAGTCTCATTCTAAGGTTTGTCCAAGTTCTTCCTTAGAAACAGACTAACTTGGGACGAACTTAGACAAACCTTAGAATGAGAATAACGTTTGTCTTTGTTCGTCCCAAGTTAGTCTCGTTAGTCTCATTCTAAGGTTTGTCTAAGTTCGTCCTTTGAAAGAGACTAACTTGGGACGAACTTAGACAAACCTTAGAATGAGACTAACATTTGTCTTTGTTCGTCCCAAGTTAGTCTCATTAGTCTCATTCTAAGGTTTGTCTCAGTTCATCCTTGGAACTTGACTAACTTGGGACGAACTTAGATGAACCTTAGAATGAGACTAACGTTGTCTGTGTTCGTCCCAAGTTAGTCTCGTTAGTCTCATTCTAAGGTATGTTTAAGTTTGTCCTTTGACCCTCCAGCTTAATGGTAGGCTCATCATTGACCCTCCAGCTGAAGCATCAAGGAGCTTTTTGTCTAAGGGAGTCAGTCCATCAATCAGGTACTCGATGATGAGCTTCTCGGGTAATCCAAGATTGCAGCAGCTTTGCTCCAATCGGTTGAATTTCTCGAGGTAGTCGAACATCAACTCGTTGGGTCCTTGCTTTATGTCCTGCAGCTACCTCCTTACTTGCATCGCTCTTCCTGCTGGGTAATATTTGTCTAGAAATTTCTTTTGCATCTGAGCCCATGTTCTGATGCTACCCGAAGGCAATGAAAGGAACCAATCGTTTGCTGAGTCAATGAGGGAAAAATAGAACGCCTTCAACTTGAAGTCGTCTATATTCACTCGATTGGGCTTTAGATTTTGGCAAATGCCATGTAAGCGTTGGAGATGAGTTGTCGCAGATTCTCCATGAGTTCCTGAGAACTTTGGCAAATTGTGGACCACGGACATGTCGACGGCAATGTTTTCTAGTTCAGGGCCCTCGTATATGCACCACGGCTGATTTCTAAAATCTGGGGCATTGAGTTCGTCCATAGTAGGCTCGCGGTAGTTGTTATCACCATAGTAATCATCGAAGATGGGTTCCAGTCTTGGCACTTGTTGATGTTGAGGAGGTGGGGGATGTCTAGGGGGTTGTTGCACTGGACCAGCTTCATTTCGGTCCTCGGGCGGGCCATGGTTTCTCCGGATGGCTTTCCTATCACGAGCTCTTCGGTTTCGGATGAGTTGCTCAGGATCCTCGAGAATTGGAAATGGAGGCAGCGCCTCATTATTTCGATCGAACAGATTCACCTCGTCGTCATCTTGATAGTCATGGTGGCTTCCTTCGCGAGACATGGTTATGCAGAAGTGAGTGTGAAATTTAAGAGAAGAAGAAAAAAGAAAGAACAGTTATCCTATTGTTAACTCTAATTCCCCGGCAACGGCGCCAATTTGACAACACTGCCTTGTCGCGAGGCAATGTGTACAAAATAAATTTATAAGTCCGCTACTTGTACTCTACTATTGAGTAGTAAAGCGGTAAGTAGGGGTCGAACCCAAGGGAATTAGTGGATAGTTGTTCTTTCGAAAATGGAAAGTAAGACAGTTGGGGGTTGGTTGTGATTTTAGTACTGAAAAGTAAGTGGGTTGGTTGCAATTTTAGTACTGAAAAGTAAATGACTGAAAGTAAAGAAAGTAAATACGGGACTGAAAGTAAATACTGAAAAGTAAAGTGCTTGAAGGACAAGACTTGCTGAAAGTAAGTGCGTAAAAGTAAACTGCTTGAAGGACAAGACTTGCAGAAATTAAATGCTTGAAGGACAAGACTTGCTGAAAGTAAATGCTTGAAGGACAAGACTTGCAGAAAGTAATTGCTTGAAGGACAAGACTTGCAGAAAGTAATTGCTTGAAGGACAAGACTTGCAGAAAGTAAGCAGTTGATATGGAATTGAAAATAAAGTAACAGGTAATGTTTTAATTAAAGGAAAGGATTCGGTTTTAGGGGCCTTGTATCATAAATCTGTTTATCATCGACCTCTAATGATCATACTAAGTGTTCAAAAGTGTATCAAGGCTATTTCTAGCACATGACTTGCCACACCGTCTAGCCCATTTCAAGGCATAGAACACTTGTTCTAGCTAGACTAATACCCCATTTCAAGGTATATTAGCCTATGTGCAGTCACTTGATCAGTCATTTCCGATCAAACCAAGCGACTTAAAGAGAGGTTGAACTCCACGGAAAAGCTTTGCCATTTCAAGCATCCACTTAACCGTGTATGTTCACGAACTCCATGGAAGAGCTTTGCCATTTCAAGCATCCACTCCACCATGTATGTTCTACCCGAATGTAAAGCACATAGAACAAGTTTTGAACACAAACAGGCACTAAGAGAAGGGTCTAAAACATTTTATGATACAAGTACACCCCTTCAACCGAATGAAAGGTTTAGCTACGAGTATCCATAGAGGTGGATATCATAGCTAAGTGGTTAAAAGTAAAGGAAAACAAGAAAACAAGACAAGGAAAGTAAAGGTTTTGAAATCAAAGACAAGGAAAGTAAAGGTTTTGAAAGTAAAACTCAAGGAAAACAAGAAGTAAAGACAATGAAATGTAAAGGGTTGAGATCAAGAACACACTTAAGAACAACTTGGAGCTTTCAATATCAAAGTGAAATGTTTACAAGGATTGTGAAATGGATTGTAGAGAGCTACTCTCACTAAGTAACCAAGGACCTAGCACTAGAACTTGTGATTTTGAGGACACTTTACAAAGGGAGGGAAGTGTGGTATTTATAGGCAAGGAGAAGGGAGGAGGAGCCAACACATGGAAAGAGGGGAGAGGAGGAGCTCAAAGCCGCCGGGCAAGGTGTCACATTCCCATGGTTAGCCGCCCATGTGGTGAGGAGGAGGAGGAGAAGTTGAGTGGATTGAGATATTTTGCCTCAAAAGCCATCGGTTGTGATATAACTCCGGTTGCCCCTTGGTTGCTCTTTGGTTGCCCTTTGGTTTGCTTCTTGGTTGATATCAAAGGGTGAGGAACTTAGACTTGCATTTCACTTGTGTTCTTGATCTTTGTTGAACCAAGTCCTTGAGACTTAGTTGTGGCTTGATCGGAGTATTGTCGGAGTATGGCCAGTTCTGACTTGTAATCCACTCTTAGCGTTAAGAACTCCATTTTAGCTCGTTTCATCTTTACTCCTTGAAATAGCCTATAGAACAAAAGTGAAACTAACAAGTAAAAGTTGTCAAGATAAAGCGTCTAATTTTGTGGGTTTAACTGTCTTAACGAATCATATAAATATGGTCCATCAGATCACCCCACACTTTTAGTTGTTCGTCCCGAACAATGCCATTTAAGAGATGCACACACAATCCAAGTAAAAACTTTAAATATGAAAGTGAGAATATGGCACTAGATTTATCCTAATCCATGCAATACTTACTTGTTACCAATCTAAACCGTGTAAATACTTAAAGAAACTTGATACTTGTACCTTCGAGCCGAGATGCAAATTAATTCGGATGTTTCGGGAGATAGCCCTTTTCAAGCTCCTAGACTGCATCCTCAGGACCGACTCGCACTATATGGTTTACTTGTAGCTTTCTCTAGCACTTGACTTGATTCAGGTTTCAATGAGTTGAGTTCTTTGATTTCCTTTTGGTGAGGGACAGCTTTTGAAGTGAATTGGCCTTTGGCCTTCGATTTTGAATTGGAGTTTCTTCACTTTTGTTTCGGTTAAAACCTTCACAGAATTTTGGCCTTTGGCCTTTGATTTGCTTCTTCGAGCTTTGCTCCTTTGTGATTTTCTTGTCCATTTTCTCAACCTTTTTGGGAGGTCCAATCATCGCCCGAGAGCATATGGAAATACCTCCCCGCTCTTTCTCATCCTCGCCGTTTCGCGCGGGTCAAGATGAGGGTCGCTCATCTATTTTCCTGGCTACTCTGACTAGAGATAGGACGGTTTGATTCCCGTCCCGCCTCTTTGCATAAACGCTGCACGGCGGAGATGACTTCAATCTTTAATGAAACCCGAAGTGCAGCCTCCACTGACTTCGTAAACCATATAGTAAAATTCGATCCTTCGAGTGCTTGCCAAGCCTCTCTAGGGCATTTTATATCAACTCCACATCCCCTGTATATCTCAGCACAAAGGGACAAATGAGAAGTTACTTCCTAAGTCTTTATACAGTTGAGATTTCACAAGGTAAATGCATGAATTATGATCTATCTTTTTCACATTCTCAAGTTCATATTTTCAAAAAGTTAATATTAAGGGAAAAGGAAAAGAAAAAACATGTTAATTAACTATGTACAAAGGCGGTTCTCACCCCACACTTTTGAACGAAGGCGTGCCTCACAGCACGACTTAGTTCAAAAGCTAATTGCAAGCAAATATATACAAGAAAGGTGAGAATGACTTAAGGCAAAAAACTAAATGACAGAAATTAAATGACTGAAAGTAAGATAGGTGTCGGGTTACCTTCCGACCAGTGCCTTTGTTTAACGTCGTTAGCTCGACGCTACCTCATTCATGGATCATAAGGTGGGATCCCATGGGTGGCCCAAGTCAAATTTTTCCGCGGCTCTTGCATTGATTCTTGCTTTGACTCTCCCCGAGTTCTTGTGGGATGATGTGCTCGGGTCCTGTTCCCATGGTTCTGGTGGTTTTTCCTTCCAATACCTTTGAGAAGGCGATGGACCCTTGACCATAGCTGCTGGTCTAGTTACTCTCATGGTCTCTCTTGACTGGTCAGAAACTAGTGCGCTGAGATCAGCGGTATTTACAATGTCTGGAGGTACGGCTAGGTCATAGTTCAGCGGAGTTAAGTTGACCTCGCCGTGGTAATGTTTGACTCGCTGCCCATTTACCGTGAATCTGCTTCCGTTGTCTGGGCTTTCCAGCTCAACTGCCCCATGGTTGAATACCTTAGTTATTGTGAAAGGGCCGGTCCATCTAGATTTAAGCTTCCCGGGCATCAATTTCAGTCGCGAGGAGAAGAGCAGCACTTGTTGTCCTTCCTCAAATTAGCGGCGGAGGATGAATTTGTCATGGTATAATTTTGTCCTTGCCTTGTAGTCCGTTTGCCCTTCATAGGCCTCAAGCCGCAACTCCTCAAGTTCACATAGATTAAGCTTCCTATCCAGTCCGGTAACCTTTAAATCTGGATTGCAATGCTTGAGCGCCCAATAGGCTTTATGTTCTAATTCCACCGGAAGGTGGCATGCCTTCCCATAAACAAGCCTAAATGGGGAGGTTCCAATTGGCGTCTTGTATGCCGTCCGATAAGCCCAAAGAGCTTCATCCAGCCTTTGACTCCAATCTTTCCTCGCTGGTTTTACCATCTTTTCTAAAATACCCTTGATTTCGCGGTTGGAGATCTCCGCTTGGCCATTGCTTTGGGGATGATATGTCGTGGACGTCCGGTGGTGGACATGGTAGTGTTTTAAGGTGGCAGCCATCATGCGTTTGCAGAAATGAGTTCCTTGGTCGCTGATTATGGCCTTGGGTACTCCGTACCTACAAAACAGGTTAGTGCGCAAAAAATCTATGACAGTCTTTGCATCGTCGCACCTTGTGGCCTTAGCCTCTACCCATTTTGACACATAATCTACAGCAACTAGAATATAAGTATGATGAGCCGTATTTATACGACTCATCGAGTCGTTAATTCCCACCATTTCATTCACTTTATTATGCGAACAGTTACTTTTTAGTGTTGTTTCGTATTTCAGGTGATTTGGAAGCTCTAGGAGGAAACACGCTTAAAAGACGGCATTTTCATGCCAGAAACATCGCAGTGGGAGAACGGAGCCAAAGGAGGGTCGTGAACAGTACTCCGGCATGAATAGTAATTCCGGCGTGAATAGTAATTCCGCGTGAAATAGTGATTTCGGTGCCGTGAACAGTACTTCGGAAAAAGAAAGTCCAAACCCTAAATCCAGCAGCCGGCCCATTCTACATTGTGATATTAGGGCAACATTCAAATGCTAGGGTTTCGGAAGGTTCCAAGAAGATCAAAGGGTTTCCAAGAAGATCAAAGGGTTTCTCAAACCCTATATAAGGAGGAGTCCACAATCATCTCATCATCCCTCATTCTACAATTCAGCCGTGTGCTACTCTCCTCACAATCCAACCGTGCCTCCTTGCTCAGCCACAATTCCGCCGCTTCTCAGCCTTGCACGGTCGCCCATCAGCCCTACACGGCCAGCCCTTGCCTGCCTCGGTTTTGTGAAGTATTTCATCCCCTTTTATTATTTGCATTGTTTCATTATGATCATGTGTAACTAAACCTTCTATTCGGGTTAGGGTTAATATATTGTGACTATGTTTTTGAGACTTGGATCTTTAATGCTATATTCTATGTTTTACTAATTCTCGTACATGAATTCCATGAAATATTGTTAGACTGGACGTATACTTTGTCGTGAAATCTAGTTGCGCATATTTCTACATTAATCATCTATCTAATACTTTGTCGTTTAGATAGATAGTACAACTAGGGCAATTAACACCTTTGTCGGGTTAATTAAACCTAGGGGAATTAGGTCGTGGCGTAACACCTTTGTCGGGTTACTTGGGAAATCACCTTTGTCGGGACAACCACACGTAAAACACGAATTGAATATTTAGAAGTCTATGATAAAACAAGTCACAATCAAACCCTAATCTGAATACTTCTCTCTGATATTTACAACCTTGAAATTTTCGATTATTTCACTAACCGTTACTCTCATTCTAGTTTCTTGTTTTTCTCCATTACAGAACAAAGTAGTAGCTATCTAGCTCCCTTGGGTTCGACCCTTGCTTGCCATTGTGCTAACCCACAGTTCAGGACAAGGAAATTATAAATTGTTTTTGCACAGGTACGACGACAGCCTGTTCAAAGTATAACCGCGTGAAACTGGGAATGGCCCCATGAAATCAATGCCCCAAACGTCGAAAACATCATTGACCAATATGGGTACTTGAGGCATCTCATTCCTAGCTGACACATTTCCAACTCTTTGACACCTATCGCACTTTTTACACTTCTCATATGCATCTCTAAATATACTCGGCCAAAAGAAGCCGCTATCTAGGATTTTCCTAGCGGTTCTCCTAGGCCCGAAGTGTCCTCCACATGCAAACTCATGGCAGAAGCTAATAACAGAGGCTATTTTATTATCGGGGATGCATCTCCTATGTATTTGATCTGCTCCTATTTTCCATAAATAAGGATCATCCCAAAAGTAATGTCTAGCATCATGCCTAAGTTTCATGCATTGTGCTTTAGTAAAAGAGGGAGGAAATGTACCTCCGACTAGATAGTTGACGATTTGAGCATACCATGGTGCTTTTGTTGAGACTACATAGAGGTGCTCGTCTGGAAATGATTCGGTTATGTGCCCTTCTTCTTCCTCTCGGATAATCCTGCTTAGATGGTCGGCCACCGTATTTTCGATCCCTTTTTTGTCCCTTATTTCCACATCGAATTCTTGCAGCAGCAAGATCCATCGTATGAGCCTTGGCTTGGCCTCCTTCTTCTTCATCAGGTAACGGATGGCAGCATGGTCAGAATAAACTATCACTTTTGCACCAAGCAAATAGGATCTGAATTTTTCCAGAGCGAATACCACTGCCAGGAGTTCCTTTTCGGTGGTGGAGTAGTTTTGTTGGGCAGAATATAGGGTTCTTGAGGCGTAGTAGATCACACCTGCCTTCTTATCAACCGTTTGGCCGAGAACTGCTCCCACAGCAAAGTCGCTCACGTCGCACATGATTTCAAATGGGAGTTCCCAATTTGGCGTTTGAATTATAGGTGTGCTAGTGAGGGCTTTCTTTAGATCATCAAAGGCCTCCTTGCATGCATTGGTGAATTCAAAAGGAACTTCTTTTTGGAGAAGAGTGGATAGAGGCAATGCCTTTTTGGAGAAGTCTTTGATGAATCGTCGGTAGAATCCTGCATGGCCAAGGAATGATTGGATGTCTCGGACCGTGGATGGGTATGGTAGAGTCATGATCAGGTCGATCTTTGCTTTGTCCACTTCCATGCCTTCTTATGAGACGATATGTCCCAAGACTATTCCGTGTGTTACCATGAAGTGGCACTTCTCATAATTGATCACTAAGTTCATGGACACACATCGTGCCAAAACCGTGCTCAAATTGCTTAAGCAAGCGTCGAATGTGTCTCCATAGATGGTGAAGTAGTCCATGAAGACTTCAATGAATTCTCTGATCATGTCTGAAAAGATGCTGGTTACTACCCTTTGAAAAGTCCCCGGGGCATTGCATAGACCGAACGACATCCTTCTGAAGGCGAATGTGCCAAATGGGCCGGTGAATGTAGTCTTCTCTTGGTCCTCAGGCGCTATGGGGATCTGGTTGTAGCCTGAGAACCCGTCTAGGAAGCAAAAATATGGCTTGCCCGCCAGTCGGTCTAGCATTTGGTAGATGAATGGCAGAGGGAAATGGCCTTTTCTTGTGACGGCGTTTAATTTTCTGTAGTCGATGCACATTCTCCAGCCGTTCTTAACCCTTGTTGTCACCAGTTTTCCTTCGGCATTTTCCTCGACAGTGATCCCACATTTCTTCGGGACCACGTGGACAGGGCTCACCCATTGGCTATCCGATATGGGATAGATAACGTCCGCATCAAGCAGCTTCTGTATTTCTTTTTGGACAATCTCCATCATGATTGGGTTGAGTCATCGTTGAGGCTCTCTTGATGGATTTGCTCCATCCTCAAGTAGAATACGGTGCATGCATACAGCCGGGCTGACTCCTCTCAAGTCGGCTAGAGTCCATCCAATAGCCAACTTGTGTTGTCTCAGCACTTTTATCAAACTACGTTCCTGGCCTGCTTCCAAGCCACTTTTGATGATCACTGGAAGTGTGTTATTATCCCCAAGGAAAGCGTACTTCAGATGCCCGGGCAAGGGCTTCAATTCTATTTTGGGAGCTTGCATCACTGAGGGCAGAAAAGTATTTGATTTGAATAATTTTACCTCGTTGACTTCATATTATGGTGTGAGAGGCTCCGAGATTGTTAAGTGGGCTACCGTTTCATGTAAGCCTTCGGTCAATTCGTATGAGCTTTCGGCTCCATTGAGTACGGCTTCTAAGAGATCTGCTCTTGGTTCTGGTTGAACTTCTTGGACCAGGTCGTCCATAGTGTCGAGAGCGTGTACTTCCTTGAACTCCATGGGGTGCTTCATTGCTCGGAATATGTCGAAGCTGAAAACCTCTCTTTCTACTTCCATTGAGAGCATTCCACTCCCGCAGTCTATCTTCATTTTGGAGGTTTTAAGAAATGGACGGCCGAGAAGGATGGGTGCATGGTCTGTTGGTCCGCCATTCTCTATTTTTAAGACGTAGAAGTCTGCTGGAAACACCAATTCACCTACTCGAACCAGGACGTCTTCTATTTTGCCCTCGGGCTGTTTGCACGACCGATCTGCCAGTTGAATAGTGAGACCGGTGGGTTCGAGCGGTCCAATCCTAAGGCATGAGTAAATAGAGAAGGGAAGAACGTTGATTGATGCTCTAAGGTCTAGCATGCAGTTCTCGATTCAGATGTTGCCAATTGTGCATGGAATGGTGTAGGTTCCCGGATCACCACATTTGGGGGGCACTTTTCGTTGTATGACGGCCGACACGTTCCTACTCATCAGCTCTTGATCATATCTAGTATTCCTCCTCTGGTTGGTGCAAAGCTCCTTTAGAAACTTAGCATATCGAGGGATTTGCTTGATGACTTCCAAGAGGGGGATGTTGATTTCAACTTTGCTGAACAATTCGAACACGTCCTTATCCATGACATGTTGTTTTGGTACTCGGGCTGGCACTGGAAATGGAAGCGCGGCGCGGATCTTGGAGGTCTCGGTTCTGGGCACCGGGTGTGGCCTATGTTCTTCGTGTGCGTCCCCATTTTTCTCAGCCGCGTCCTGCTCAAGAGTTCCGCGAGCCTCGGGCCTCATTTGTTCTTCTCCAGGCAACCTTGGGCTTTTGTCCTCCTCTTGCTCCATGGGTTTGACGGCAAGCTTTATCCCACTCCTTAGGGTCACGACACTTACGTTTTCCTTCGGGTTTTGGACGGTTTGTGAAGGAAGTCGGCCAGGTTCATTATTATGCTCGAACATTGAGGTAGCAAGCTGAGACATTTGTTTCTTCAGGTCGGCTATTGCTCCATCATTTTTCGCCTGGTTTTGATGAACAGTAGCACTTAATTGTTTCACGGTGCCCGACAATTGCTGCACAGTACCCGAGAATTGCTGCACAGTACCCGAGAATTGCTTCATCATGTCCTCAAGTGACTTGTTCGGTCCTTGATGATTGCTCGAGCTTGCTTGGTACTGATTTGGTCCCTTCTGTTGATATTGGCCCGTCGGGTACTGGTTTGGTCCCCTTTATTGGTATTGGCCTGTTGGTGGGGCGTTCTGGTGGTACTGTTGGTGGGGCGGTTGGTAGAATGACTGAGCTGGTTGAGTTGCGGCTTGTTGTGTCACCCTTGGAGGGTGGTTCTCATTTTTCCAGCTCGGGTTGGTTGCTTGACCATACTACCGGCTTGGACCGGGGTAGTAGTTGTTGTTGTTGTACCCTTGATATCCCTCTACTGCATTGGCCTCCACCGGGTCCTCTTCGATCAAAGTTGGGCATGCATCAGTCTTGTGGTCCGTAGAGCCACAAAACTCGCAAGGTCTTACTTGAACTGTATGCTTTCGTAGGATTTGCATCATCATTTCCTTCATCTGTTCCATTTGCTCGGGCATTGAGTTTACCGTTGTCTCGGCACATGCCACGTTCTTGGTTCGGGTAAACTCATCCTGCCGAGTGGTCACCTCTCTGAACCGGGCATTTTCAGCAAATTTTGTGGCCAGTCGCCTTATGCCGCTTAATGGTAGGCTCATCATTGACCCTCCAGCTGCATCAAGGAGCTTTTTGTCTAAGGGAGTCAGTCCATCAATCAGGTACTTGATGATGAGCTTCTCGGGTAATCCAAGATTGCAGCAGCTTTGCTCCAATCGGTTGAATTTCTCGAGGTAGTCGAACATCGACTCGTTGGGCCCTTGCTTTATGTCATGCAGCTGCGTCCTTACTTGCATCGCTCTTCCTGCTGGGTAATATTTGTCTAGAAATTTCTTTTGCATCTGAACCCATGTTCTGATGCTACCCGAAGGCAATGAAAGGAACCAATCGTTTGCCGAGTCAATGAGGGAAAAATAGAACGCCTTCAACTTGAAGTCGTCTACATTCACTCGATTGGGCTTTAGATTTTGGCAAATGCCATGTAAGCATTGGAGATGAGTTGTCGCAGATTCTCCATGAGTTCCTGAGAACTTTGGCAAATTGTGGACCACGGACATGTCGACGGCAATGTTTTCTAGTTCAGGGCCCTCGTATATGCACCACGGCTGATTTCTAAAATCTGGGGCATTGAGTTTGTCCATAGTAGGCTCGCGGTAGTTGTTATCCCCATAGTAATCATCGAAGATGGGTTCCCGTCTTAGCACTTGTTGATGTTGAGGAGGTGGGGGATGTATAGGGGGTTGTTGCACTGGACCATCTTCATTTCGGTCCTCGGGCGGGCCATGGTTTCTCCGGATGGCTTCCCTAGCTCTTTGGTTTCGGATGAGTTGCTCAGGATCCTCGAGAATTGGAAATGGAGGCAGCGCCTCATTATTTCGATCGAACAGATTCACCTCGTCGTCATCTTGATAGTCATGGGGGCTTCCTTCTCGAGACATGGTTATGCAGAAGCGAGTGTGAAATTTAAGAGAAGAAGAAAAAAGAAAGAACAATTATCCTATTGTTAACTCTAATTCCACGGCAACGGCGCCAACTTGACAACACTGCCTTGACGCGAGGCAATGTGTACAAAATAAATTTATAAGTCCGCTACTCGTACTCTACTATTGGGTAGTAAAGCGGTAAGTACGGGTCGAACCCAAGGGAATTAGTGGATAGTTGTTCTTTCGAAAATGGAAAGTAAGACAGTTGGGGGTTGGTTGTGATTTTAGTACTGAAAAGTAAGTGGGTTGGTTGCGATTTTAGTACTGAAAAGTAAATGACTGAAAGTAAAGAAAGTAAATACGGGACTGAAAGTAAATACTGAAAAGTAAAGTGCTTGAAGGACAAGACTTGCTGAAAGTAAGTGCGTAAAAGTAAAGTGCTTGAAGGACAAGACTTGCAGAAATTAAATGCTTGAAGGACAAGACTTGCTGAAAGTAAATGCTTGAAGGATAAGACTTGCAGAAAGTAATTGCTTGAAGGACAAGACTTGCAGAAAGTAAGCAGTTGATATGGAACTGAAAGTAAATTAACAGGTGATGTTTTAATTAAAGGAAAGGATTCGGTTTTAGGGGCCTTGTATCATAAATCTGTTTATCATCGACTGACGGACGCACAGTCGTCGTGTGCAAACGTCAAGAATATATTTATAAGTCCGCTACTCGCGACTTCACTACTGGGTAGCAAGTGGTAAGTAGGGGTCGAACCCAAGGGAATTAGGGGTATAGTTGTTCTTTGAGAAATGTACTGGTAGGGAGCGTGATTTGGGGTTTTAGCGATGAAAAATGAGTGGTTGGTTGTTGGTTTTAGTTTTAGTACAGAAAAGTAAGTGGGTTGGTTGGGATTTTAGTGCAGAAAGTAAATTACTGAAAGTAAAGTACTGAAAGTAAAAGGAGAAGACTTACAGCAAGTGGGATGCTTGAAGGATAAGTCTTGCGGAGAGTAAGCGGTTGATATTTTGACCGAATGTAAAGTGCAGGTAATGTTTTAAGTTAAGGAAAGTATTCGGTTTTAGGGGCCTTGTATCAAAGTCTGTTTATCATTGACCTCTAATGATCATACTATGTATTCAAAAGTGTATCAAGGCCATTCCAAGCACTTGATTTGCCACACTGTCTAGTCCATTCCAAGACATAGAGCACTTGTTCTATTTAGACTAATACCCCATTCCAAGGTATATTAGCCTTATGTGCATCCATTTGATCAATCATTCCCGATTAACCAAATGGTGTTTTAAAGAGGTCAAACTCCTCAGATAAGTTTTGCCATTCCAAGCATCCACTTATCCGAGTATGTTTACGAACCCCACTGAAGAGTTTGCCATTCCAAGCATCCACTCAACCTTGGAAGTTCTAACCTAATATGTGGCACATAGAACAAGTTTTGAACACATAGAGGCATTAACAGTAGGGCCTAAAACATTTTATGACACAAGTACACCCCTTCAACCGAATGAAGGGTTTAGCTACGTATATCCATAGAGGTGGATACCATAGCAAAGTACTCGAGGGTTTTTGAAAGACAGTAAGTAAAGGAGAATACTCAAGAACCAACAGGAGTAAACTCAAGAACTACTAGAATACTCAAGAACCAATAGGAGTATTATAGATTAAAAACAAATGTTTACAAGAGTAGTGCCCAAATCTAGAGAGATAAGTGTTTTGTGCTTCTTGCACACAAAATGGGATGGATTACAAAAGAGAATGGCATGGGTATTTATAGCCATGGGGGAGTGAGAGATGTGGAGGAGAGGCCACCACATGGCAAGCAACCCATGGAGGAGCTAGAGCCGCCGGGTGATGTCATCAAGGGGAGGAGCCGTCGGCCCATGTGGAGGAAGGGGAGAGGAGGAGGCTTAGCCGCCGCCCATGTGGCATGAGGGGAGAGGATGAGTGAGTTTGAGATCTTTTCCCCAAAAGCCATTGGCTCCTTTCAGCTCCGGACTGACTCTAGTTGCCCTTCGGTTGGATTTGTTTTGAGTGATTCCACGTCAGGTTCATGAGATTTGTATAGTCGGAGTCTGGTCGTGACTTGGAATGACTCGTAATTCATATTCAGCTTAAAAAGTCCTCCTTAGCCTGTATTCTCTCTAGACTTCAAAATACCCTGTAGATAAATATCGGAACTAACAAGCAAAAGTTAAATAGACAAAGCGTCTAATTTGGTGGGTTTATCTGTGTTTATGATTCATACAGTTATGGTCCATCATCGACCTCTAATGATCATACTAAGTGTTCAAAAGTGTATCAAGGCTATTTCTAGCACATGACTTGCCACACCGTCTAGCCCATTTCAAGGCATAGAACACTTGTTCTAGCTAGACTAATACCCCATTTCAAGGTATATTAGCCTATGTGCAGTCAGTTGATCAGTCATTTCCGATCAAACCAAGCGACTTAAAGAGAGGTTGAACTCCACGGAAAAGCTTTGCCATTTCAAGCATCCACTTAACCGTGTATGTTCACGAACTCCATGGAAGAGCTTTGCCATTTCAAGCATCCACTGAACCATGTATGTTCTACCCGAATGTAAAGCACATAGAACAAGTTTTGAACACAAAGAGGCACTAAGAGAAGGGTCTAAAACATTTTATTATACAAGTACACCCCTTCAACCGAATGAAGGGTTTAGCTACGAGTATCCATAGAGGTGGATATCATAGCTAAGTGCTTAAAAGTAAAGGAAAACAAGAAAACAAGACAAGGAAAGTAAAGGTTTTGAAATCAAAGACAAGGAAAGTAAAGGTTTTGAAAGTAAAACTCAAGGAAAACAAGAAGTAAAGACAATGAAATGTAAAGGGTTGAGATCAAGAACACACTCAAGAACAACTTGGAGCTTTCAATATCAAAGTGAAGTGTTTACAAGGATTGTGAAATGGATTGTAGAGAGCTTCTCTTACTAAGTAACCAAGGACCTAGCACTAGAACTTGTGATTTTGAGGACACTTTACAAAGGGAGGGAAGTGTGGTATTTATAGGCAAGGAGAAGGGAGGAGGAGCCAACACATGGCAAGAGGGGAGAGGAGGAGCTCAAAGCCACCGGGCAAGGTGTCACATTCCCATGGTTAGCCGCCCATGTGGCGAGGAGGAGGAGAAGTTGAGTGGATTGAGATATTTTGCCTCAAAAGCCATCGGTTGTGATATAACTCCGGTTGCCCCTTGGTTGCTCTTTGGTTGCCCTTTGGTTTGCTTCTTGGTTGATATCAAAGGGTGAGGAACTTAGACTTGCATTTCACTTGTGTTCTTGATCTTTGTTGAACCAAGTCCTTGAGACTTAGTTGTGGCTTGATCGGAGTATTGTCGGAGTATGGCCAGTTCTGACTTGTAATGCACTTTTAGCGTTAAGAACTCCATTTTAGCTCGTTTCATCATTACTCCTTGAAATAGCCTGTAGAACAAAAGTGAAACTAACAAGTAAAAGTTGTCAAGATAAAGCGTCTAATTTGGTGGGTTTAACTGTCTTAACGAATCATATAAATATGGTCCATCAGTGATCGTGAGGATTGTCTTCATGACCATGACAGTGAGGTGCTGGTGTTGCAGAAGATTAGAGATGACTTTAGTATTTGAAGGCGGGTGTGGCTTTATTGTGCATCAGACCTCATTCTTTTCCAGGCGGCGAGGCATTTTAGCTCGTAGGTGTCTGCCTTTTCAGCCTATTGGCTAATTCATTTGCTTCAGTGGTTGTTTTTTGAAGATAGCTGCGGCGTCGTAGGTAGTAGTAGGGATAGCTGCCTGTTCGGCGTCTTTAAGAAGGAAGGTTTTATAACTTCTTTCTGGCGCTTGAGGGCTGGTTTGTGCTTGCCACGATCCAGGCTTTTTGGATCCTTTATCTAATAAAGGTGCTGGCTCCGTCCAGCTTAAAAAAAAAGAACTAGACTAACTTGGGACTAACTTGGGACGAACTTAGACAAACCTTTGAATGAGGCTAACGGTTGTCTTTGTTCATCACAAGTTAGTCTCGTTAGTCTCATTCTAAGGTTTGTCTAAGTTCGACCGAAGAAGGAGACTAACTTGGGACGAACTTAGACAAACCTTAGAATGAGACTAACGTTTGTCTTTGTTCGTCCCAAGTTAGTTTCGTTAGTCTCATTCTAAGGTTTGTCTAAGTTCGTCCTTAGAACTAGACTAACTTGGGACGAACATAGACAAACCTTAAAATGAGACTAACATTTATCTTTGTTCATCCCAAGTTAGTCTTGTTAGTCTCATTGTAAGGTTTGTCTAAGTTCGTCCTTAGAACTAGAATAACTTGGGACGAACTTAGACAACCCTTACAATGAGACTAACATTTGTCTTTGTTTGTCCCAAGTTAGTCTCGTTAGTCTCATTCTAAGGTTTGTCTAAGTTTGTCCTTTGAAAGAGACTAACTTGGGACGAATTTAGACAAACCTTAGAATGAGACTTACATTTGTCTTTGTTCGTCCCAAGTTAGACTCGTTAGTCTCATTCTAAGGTTTGTCTAAGTTCGTCCTTAGAACTTGACTAACTTGGGACGAACTTAGACAAACCTTAGAATGAGACTAACGTTTGTCTATGTTCGTCCCAAGTTAGTCTCGTTAGTCTCATTCTAAAGTTTGTCTAAGTTCGTCCTTAGAAAGAAACTAACTTGGGACGAACTTAGACAAACCTTAGAATGAGAATAACATTTGTCATTGTTCGTCCCTATAAATTGACTAACTTGGGACGAACTTAAACAAACCTTAGAAGGAGACTAACGTTTGTCTTTGTTCGACCCAAGTTAGTCTCGTAAGTTTTGTTCAAAGGTTTGTCTAAGTTCGTCGTTAGAACTTGACTACCTTGGGACGAACTTAGACAAAACTTAGAATGAGACTATCATTTGTTTGTGTTCGTCCCAAGTTAGTTTCGTTAGTCTGACTCTAAGGTTTTTCTAAGTTCATCCTTAGAAAGAGACTAACTTGGGACGAACTTAGCCAAACCTTAGAATGAGAATAACAATTGTCTTTTTTTGTCCCAAGTTAGTCTCATTCTAAGGTTTCTCTAAGTTCGTTCTTAGAACTAGACTAACTTGGGACGAACTTAGACAAACCTTTGAATGAGACTAACGTTTATCTTTGCTCGACCCAAGTTAGTCTCGTAAGTCTTGTTCAAAGGTTTGTCTAAGTTCGTCCTTAGAACTTGACTACCTTGGGACGAACTTAGACAAAACACAGAATGAGACAAACATTTGTATGTGTTCGTTCCAAGTTAGTTTTGTTAGTCTACTTCTAAGGTTTTTCTAAGTTCATCCATAGAAAGAGACTAACTTGGGACGAACTTAGACAAACCTAAGAATGAGAATAACAATTGTCTTTGTTCAACCCAAGTTAGTCTCCTTAGTCTTGTTCAAATGTTTGTCTAAGTTCGTCCTTAGAACTTGACTACCTTTGGACGAACTTAGACAAAACTTAGAATGAGACTAACATTTGTCTGTGTTCGTCCCAAGTTAGTTTCGTTCGTCTCATTCTAAGGTTTTTCTAAGTTCATCCATAGAAAGAGACTAACTTGGGACGAACTTAGACAAACCTTAGAATGAGAATGACATTTGTCTTTGTTCGTCCCAAGTTAGTCTCATTCTAAGGTTTCTCTAAGTTCGTCCATAGAACTAGACTAATTTGGGATGAACTAAGACAAACCTTTGAATGAGGCTAACATTTGTCTTTGTTCATCCCAAGTTATTCTCGTTAGTCTCATTCTAAGGTTTGTCTAAGTTCGACTGTAGAAGAAGACTAACTTGGGACGAACTTAGACAAACCTTAGAATTAGACTAACATTTGTCTTTGTTCGTCCCAAGTTAGTTTCGTTAGTCTCATTTTAAGGTTTGTCTAAGTTCATCCTTAGAACTAGACTAACTTGGGATGAACTTAGACAAACCTTAAAATGAGACTAACGTTTGTCTTTGTTCGTCCCAAGTTAGTCTCGTTAGTCTCATTGTAAGGTTTGTCTAAATTCGTCCTTAGAACTAGACTAACTAGGGACGAACTTAGACAAACCTTACAATGAGACTAACATTTGTCTTTGTTTGTCCCAAGTTAGTCTCGTTAGTCTCATTCTAAGGTTTGTCTAAATTTATCCTTTGAAAGAGACTAACTTGGGACGAATTTAGACAAACCTTAGAATGAGACTTAGATTTGTCTTTGTTCGTCCCAAGTTAGTCTCGTTAGTCTAATTCTAAGGTTTGTCTATGTTCATGATACGGTGTTGGTTTCGATCTTCACGACGTAGGATTTTGATATACTTCAGCAGTTGGAGCCACTCAAAGTACTTGGGTGATAATAGTGCAACCCGACGATTCTTGATGCCAACCACAGCTAGTGCAATGACATGCTAACCACACTCTAAGTTTTCTAACCACACAACCACACACGAAGTTGGAAGCACGGGAAGGTTGCCGTCGAACGACTGCTTCTGCAATATCACTTAAGAAATTACAAGAGCAAAGGGGTAGAGAAATCTCTCATTGATATTGAAATAGCACTTGGCTAAGTTTCATGTAGAAATCAGATTCAAAGTAATGTCTATTCTGTTTGTAACAGAAATGAAAATGTGGTACTTATGCTAAGAAAACAATAAATCTTGTGTTTTTGATTCATGTGCAGCCATCCTTGATTCTTGTGCAACCATGGTTGAGTTTTGTGTAGCCAAATCGGATGTTGTACAGCATGGTTGAACCTTGTGCAATTTTTCATGTCTTGATGGCTGCATTAAATTCTTGGGGAGTTGCACCTCCTCTTTGAATTGAGATGTCCATAATGAGGTGTGGAAGGACGAACCCCTATTTTTAGATGTGCACTAAGTGATGGTGCGGAAAGCTTGCTATCATTCTTCATGTCACACTTGGATTTCAGCACATCATATTCTTCATTAATTGATGCTTGTAGGCAATGCACGCCAATAGCTAAGCTTTGATTCTCCTTGTATGCTCCTTTATCTTGAATTTCCTCTGTAGTTAAAAACCTGAGTAAAAGAAGCATTCGAGACTTAGGCAGTATATAATTCTCATTAATATCATCATGAAAGTTAGTTAGGAGCGCATTCACCTCTTGCTGAATTTGTTTGTCACAATTTCTTGTCATGGGACCAAGATAAGCATCCTTAGTCGATGTATCAACTTGTAGGCGTATAGGGTCCTCATCATCCTCCCCCTCTTGAAAATGAGTCGTCCTCGACTCTAATTCTTCTTGACCCATGTAAGGAGACAAATCAGCTACATTGAATGTTGGACTCGCCGCATAGTCTTCCGGAAGCTCTATTTTGTAAGCATTGTCATTTATCCTCGAAAGCACTTTGAATGGTCCATCTCCGCAAGGCAATAGTTTTGACTTGCGTTTCTCTGGAAAACGATCTTTACGCTTGTGTACCCAGACAAGATCAACGGGGTTAAAAGTCACCTTCTTACGGTTTTTATTTGCCTTTGCTGCATAGTACTCTCCCTTTTTCTCTATTTCCTCTTTGGTTTTCTCATGAATTTTCTTCACATATTCATCACGTTTCGAAGCCTCCATATTACTCCTCTCTTGCAATGGATGTGGCAGCAAGTCAATAGGTGCAATTGGCTTGAACCCATAAACCACCTCAAAGGGGCACGTGCCGGTAGTAGAGTGAACAACTCTATTGTAAGCAAACTCAACGTGATGTTCTCATGATTGGCATGTCTTTGACAAAACATCTTTAGACAGTTCAAGCAGGAGTTCAATCACATATTGGAACCGAAGTACATCGTACAGAAGACGCATGATCAAGATACGGTTTATTCTGAAGATACTGAAGATTGAGGATCTTTCCAGTTGGAGTCGGTCAGCAACGATACAGATTCTTCGAGAGGTCACTCCAATATTTCCTCACCAGAATTGGAAACCAACTGCCTAACTTGACAAAGAAGATATCTTATGAAGAAGATGTCGACGACGAGATTAAGTGATTGAAGTCCCGAAGATGTCAATGAAGTTATTTGATTGGAGCCAATCGATAGATCATCATCAAAGATGTGTGCGATCAAATATACGCAGATTCACTGAGAGAATATCGGATGGCTTGGGGCGGAAGCCATCTTCGATGATTGAATATAGATTGAATATTCAGCAAATATTTCGCAACATCTCCGAATTATTTGACGACATATTCTGATCGGATTAGGGTTTCGTCCAAGAATATAAGTACAATGCTAGGGCGTCCTTATGTGTGCGACTCCCGAGAGAAAAGCTAAACACGAGAGTTCGTGAGATTGGGGGAGAAGCGACGACTAGCCATTCCACATCGGAATACCAGCCCTAAAGTAACAGTCTGTTCAGTGTGGTGTTCAGGCTGTGCTGGAGGATCAATGAAGTACACACACACAGCTATCAAGCTACGTCTTTGAGAGAAGGCGACTGGACTTCTGAGAAGTTCAAGACTAGGCCGAGAGAGAAGTCTCGTCCTACGCACAGGGGATCGAGGGGAGTAGCGACGAACCGAGATTGCAAATCCGAGAGACGGAGAGTTAGAGGCTAGGCGATTACAAACACGGGGTTGTGTAAGAGTAAGACCACTTGTAGCTCTAAATCTCGTAATACGATTTGTGTCCCATTATAGGGTGTGGGAAACCCCCCAGAGTAGGCGAGGCCGAACTGGGTAACATACCGTGCGTGCTCTCGTTCTTTTACTTTGGTTTCCGGTTCTGCTTGATAAACTGTTTAATCACCTGTTGGAACACTCTCTGGTAGAGTTCGGTTCTAGTTAACTTTGTGTGTCTCAGTTATCTTCTCTGACTACTGGATTATTGCGAGAGGTGTTCAAGGTCTGTTGCAACAGTTCCCTGAACACAAGCTTGAACAGGGGATATAATTTCAAATGGTATCAGAGAAAACACTCGACACACTAAGTGGGATCCTGGAACCGTTCAAGATGACTGCACAGCAAGGATAGCTACCATCAAGCACGGTTCATGACTGGAAGATAGACACCAAAACTTACAGAGGTAAAGACGTTTGCATGGTTGCGTTCAGCTCTTCAAGTCACATGGAGAAAGATCGCTGGTACTTCGCGATGGAGGATATCACGTTTGCATGGTTGCGTTCAGCTCTTCAAGTCACAGCGGATGCTCTGCCCATATGACAGGAGACCCCAGATTTCTCGTAAAGATTCGACCTGTGATTAAGAAGCAGTTCATCACCTTTGGAGACGGAGGAAAGGGACATGTAATCGGCTGTGGGACATTGAAGGTTCCGGATCTACCTGTCCTCAAAGACACTCTCCTAGTTGAAGGACTGAAAGTGAACCTGATCAGCATAAGTCAACTTCGCGATGGAGGATATCATGTCAAGTTCACTCACAACTCATGCCAAGTTCTCGACAAAGATGGAGGAATATTGACGAAAGGAAGCAGAGCAGCCAACAATTGTTATCTCATCGGCTCTGATGGAACAGGGTCAGGAACAGGTACTGGAACAGCCTGTTTGTCTAATCAAGCAGATGAGATGTCCCTTTGGCACAAACGGTTGGGACATCTGAATCTCAAGACATTGAAGAAACTCTGCTCATCTGGACTCATCAGAGGAATGCCAATTGTCAAAGGGAGTCAGGATGTGATGTGTGGAGAATGTCAGACCGGGAAACAGACGAAAGCATCACACCCCAAGATCTCTCAAATCGGCACCAACCGACCTCTTGAACTGATCCATATGAACTTGATTGGACTGATGAGCCGTATTTATACGACTCATCGAGTCAACAATTCCTATCAATTCCAGCACTTTATTATGCAAACAGTTACTTCTTAGTGTTGTTATGCATTTCAGGTGTTTCGGAAGCTCTAGGAGGAAACGTGCATTAAAGACGGCATTTTATGCCAAAAACACCACAATGGCAGATCAGACCATTGGACGCTCGACGGAGCGCTGGGAATGGACCTTCGATCAGAAAAATACGAGCTACATGGCGTTGCGTAGCTGACTCAATTCCCTACAACTCTCTAGTTCACACCGAGAGCATCCGAGGTCGTTTGGAAGGTCAAATCGAGAGCCGAAGTCAAAACAGATGCGCAGAATAGATGAACAGTGTCCGTGAATGAACAGTACTTCCGGCGTGAACAGTACTTCCGGCGTGAACAGTAACTTCCGGATTCTAAGGTTTGTCTAAGTTCGTCCTTAGAACTAGACTAACTTGGGATGAACTTAGACAACCCTTAAAATGAGACTAACTTTTGTCTTTGTTCGTCCCAAGTTAGTCTCGTTAGTCTCATTGTAAGGTTTGTCCAAGTTCGTCCTTAGAACTAGACTAGCTTGGGATGAACTTAGACAAACCTTTGAAAGAGACTAACGTTTGTCTTTGTTCATCCCAAGTTAGTCTCGTTAGTCTCATTCATAGGTTTGTCTAAGTTCACCCTTAGAAAGAGACTTACTTGGGATGAACTTAGACAAACCTTAGAATAACTAACGTTTGTCTTTGTTCGTCCCAAGTTAGTCTCGTTAGTCTCATTCTACGGTTTGTCTATGTTCTTCCTTAGAAAGAGACTAACTTGGGACGCACTTAGACAAACCTTAGAATGAGACTAACGTTTTTCATTGTTCGTCCCAAGTTAGTTTCGTTAGTCTCATTCTATGGTTTGTCTAACTTCGACCTTAGAAAGAGAGTAACTTGGGACGAACTAAGACAAACCTTAGAATGAGACTAACGTTTGTCTTTGTTTGCCCAAGTTACTCTCGTTAGTCTCATTCTAAGGTTTGTCTAAGTTCGTCCTTAGAAATAGACTAACTTGGGACAAAGTTAGACAAGCCTTAGAATGATACTAAAGTTTGTCTTTGTTCGTCCCAAGTTAGTCCCGTTACTCTCATTCTAAGGTTTGTCTAACTTTGTCCTTAGAAATATACTAACTTGGGACGAACTTGGACAAACCTTACAATGAGACTAACGTTTGTATTTGTTCGTCCCAAGTTAGTGTCGTTAGTCTCATTCTATGGTTTGTCTAAGTTCATCCTTAGAAAGTGACTAACTTGGGATGAACTTTGACAAACTTTGGAATGAGACTAACATTTGTCTTTGTTCGTCCCAAGTTAGTCTTGTTAGTTATATTCTAAGGCTTGTCTAAGTTCGTCCTTAGAAAGAGACTAACTTGGGGCAAACTTAGGCAAACCTTAGAATGAGACTAACGTTTGTCTTTGTTCGTCCCAAGTTAGTCTTGTTAGTCTCATTCTAAGGTTTGTCTAAGTTCGTCCTTAGAACTAGACTAACTTGGGATGAACTTAGACAAACCTTAAAATGAGACTAACGTTTGTCTTTGTTCGTCCCAAGTTAGTCTCGTTAGTCTCATTGTAAGGTTTGTCTAAGTTCGTCCTTAGAACTAGACTAACTTGGGATGAACTTAGACAGACCTTTGAATGAGACTAACATTTGTCTTTGTTTATCCCAAGTTAGTCTCGTTAGTCTCATTCTAAGGTTTGTCTAAGTTTGTCCTTAGAACTAGACTAACTTGGGATGAACTTAGACAAACCTTAAAATGAGACTAACGTTTGTCTTTGTTCATCCAAAGTTAGTGTCGTTGGTCTCATTCTATGGTTTGTCTAAGTTCACTCTTCGAACGAGACTTACTTGGGACGAACATTGACAAACCTTAGAATAACTAACGTTTGTCTTTGTTCGTCCCAAGTTAGTCTCGTTAGTCGCATTCTAAGTTTTGTCTAAGTTCTTCCTTAGAAAGAGACTAACTTAGGACGAACTTAGACAAACCTTAGAATGAGACTAACGTTTGTCTAGGTTCGCCCAAGTTAGTCTCGTTAGTCTCATTCTAAGGTTTGTCTAAGTTTTTCCATAGAAAGAGACTAACATGGGATGAACTTAGACAAACCTTAAATTGTGACTAACATTTGTCTTTGTTCGTCCCAAGTTAGTCTCCTTAGTCTCATTCTAAGGTTTGTCTAAGTTCGTCCTTAGAACTTCACTAACTAGGGACGAACTTTGACAAACCTCAGAATGAGACTGATGTTTGTCTATGTTCGTCCCAAGTTAGTCTCGTTAGTCTCATTCTAAAGTTTGTCTTAGTTCGTCCTTAGAAAGAGACTAACTTGGGACGAACTAAGACAAACCTTAGAATGAGAATAACGTTTGTCATTGTTCATCCGCAGTTAGTCTTGTTAGTCTCATTCTTAGGTTTGTCTAAGTTCGTCCCTAGAAAAAGACTAACTTGGGACGAACTTAGACAAACCTTAGAAGGAGACTAACGTTTGTCTTTGTTTGACCCAAGTTAGTCTCGTTAGTTTTGTTCAAAGATTTGTCTAAGTTCGTCCTTAGAACTTGACTACCTTGGGACGAACTTTGACAAAACTTAGAATGAGACTAACATTTGTCTGTGTTCATCCCAAGTTAGTTTCGTTAGTCTCATTCTAAGGCTTTTCTAAGTTCATCCTTAGAAAGAGACTAACTTGGGACGAACTTAGACAAACCTTAGAATGAGAATAACATTTGTCTTTGTTCATCCCAATTTAGTCTCATTAGTCTCATTCGAAGGTTTCTCTAAGTTCGTCCTTAGATCTAGACTAACTTGGGACGAACTTAGACAAACCTTTGAATGAAACTAACGTTTGTCTTTGTTCATCCCAAGTTAGTCTCGTTAGTCTCATTCTAATGTTTGTCTAAGTTCGTCCGTAGAAGGAGACTAACTTGGGACGAACTTGGACAAACCTTAGAATGAGACTAACGTTTGTCTTTGTTTGTCCCAAGTTAGTCTCGTTAGTCTCATTCTAAGGTTTGTCTAAGTTCATCCTTAGAACTAGACTAACTTGGGATGAACTTTGACAAACCCTAAAATGAGACTAACGTTTGTCTTTGTTCGTCCCATGTTAGTCTTGTTAGTCTCATTGTAAGGTTTGTCTAAGTTTGTCCTTAGAACTAGACTAACTTGGGATGAAATTAGACAGACCTTTGAATGAGACTAACGTTTGTCTTTGTTCATCCCTAGTTAGTCTCGTTAGTCTCATTCTAAGGTTTGTCTAAGTTCACCCTTCGAAAGAGACTTACTTGGGACGAACTTAGACAAACTTTAGAATAACTAACGTTTGTCTTTGTTCGTCCCATGTTAGTCTCGTTAGTCTCATTCTATGGTTTGTCTAAGTTCTTCCTCAGAAAGAAACTAATTTGGGACGCACTTAGACAAACCTTCCTTCTTTGATCTCTCCTCGTTAGGGTTTTCTCTCTAGCGGAAGTGCGACAGGCGTTCGTCGATGGCGCCGCCAGCCATTCCGGCTCCTTTCCAACCGCAAGCCCCCCTCCAATGACCCCCGCCTGCTCCCAATCTCAATTGTGCTCAGACAGATGTAGATATTGGATCCGCAGATGTTGAAATTGGATCTGCAAGTAACGCGACTGGTGGAGCTAAATCGTCCTTTGCGTCGATTCTGGGTTGTCCTGCTATTAACCCTCGGTTTCTAGAAATACAACTGGCAGCACGTCAATATGGAATGAAAGATGGAGTTCCAGCGATTACCTTCACCCCGGCGGAGTATCAAGCGGCGACGCAGAGGTTAGCCTTCACTCTTATTGCTAAATTTTAAGTTGGTCGCCCTCCCTTCGAAACTGTTAAGAAGACTATTCTGTCGACCTGGAAGATTGAAGGCAGAATCACTATTACCAGTAATTTGGATGATAGGCATGTGGTTATTATTTTAGAATCAGAGAAAGATGTGATTGAAGTCCTTACTAGTTCTCTGCGCAGAGTGGGACACACTATGTTTAGACTGTTCAGATGGTCTGCTGATTATAATCCTAAGAAGGAACCCACCACTGTCACCAAGTGGATTAGATTCCCAGGCCTCCCCATGGAAATGTTTGATAGGGCCATTATCAAATCGATTGTGTCCTCCTTTGCTTATTTTCTGGATTGTGATGCGAGAACGAAAGAGATGGATTCGCTGAACTTTGCTAGAGCCTGTGTTGAATTAGATGTTACCAAAACAGTCCCAAGCAGTGTCTTGATTAATCTACCAGGGGGTAATGTATTTTTTTCAGGATATTGTTGTTGAAGGGGGCCTCAGATATTGCTCTAGATGCAAGCTTCATGGTCATGATATGACAAATTGCAAGAAACAACAAAAGCCTGTGGAGAAGAAAGAAAAGGCTATGAATCTGACTAATGAACAGATTATAGCTAGAAAAAAGTCAGATGAGAATAATAAAGACCTGCCTGGTCAGGAATGGAAGGTTGTTGAGAGAAAGAAGAACAGAAAGAAATCGAATGAGCAGGAAATGATCATAGATCAAGTGAATAACTATCCAAAACAGAATGAGCAGACAAATATCGAAGTGGCTGAATCCTCTAATAAAGGGAGTGTTAATCAGCAAACTCATAAGGCCAATATCTTTCCCCTTGTGAGGGTTGCTGATAAATTTAAATATAAAGGGATGAAACTCCTAAAAAGGAAGGCAGTTAGATTTGGCTTCTCAAATCTACAGGAGAACAATTACCTGAACCCCTCTCCTGATCAAGACACTGATGATCCTAATGATGAAGGGGATCCCTTATCTGGGAAACTGTAGATCTGCTCGATGAATGTGGACCACAAACAGAAGACTGTTGAAGAGGGAGAGATTGTGCAAATTAATGACTCTAGCGACATTAATCATGTTGAAGGAACAATCACACCTGCAATTGAGAAAAAGAATAGCAATGAAGATAGTATTAGTCATGTGTCTGAAACCATGGATTTGGAGCAGGGTAATGACCATCAGAGTAAGATGCAGGGAAAGCTCTTTTATAGTAAATCTTTGGGAGGTTTGGTCCACCCATCAATGATCCCACATTTCAAAAAAATTACTAAGGATGTTTACAAAGCAGCCTTGGACGAGGAACTACATCAGGATGGTGGTGACTATCCTTCAAATCTTTATCAATGCTTATGAAGCCTATTCTCTGTTGGAATGCCAGAGGCATCAATAACAAAGGTACTTGTAATTACTTATCCCTTATGATCAAAAATTACAATCTAGATCTGTGCTGCATTCTGGAACCAAAAGCCTCTCCTGAGTATTTGATTGCGATGACTAGAAAAATGGGCTTTCATAACTACCTTAGTTGTTTTCCTACCAACAACCATATTTGGCTTATGTGGACTGATAATTATAAGGTCTCAGTTATTGATTCCTCTGAACAACAGATTACTGTTAAGATGAATAACATTGTGGAGGAAGAAGCCATCTTATGCAGTTTTGTTTATGCCTTCCATGATCTTCATTTCAAGCAGAAATTATGGGATGAGTTGGGGGAATTCGCTCACCAAATCTCTGGCCCCTGGATGATATTGGGTGATTTTAACTGCATTGCTGGCTGGAATGAGAAGAAAGGAGGGAATAAAAAAATGGTAAAGTTATTAGACTTTTCAATGAATTTATGGCTAATGTTGGTGTTTCTGATGCCGGCTTTGAAGGATTTTCTTTTACTTGGTCCAACAACCAAGATGGGTATAGCAGAATTTGGGAAAGATTGGATAGATGCTTGATTAACGGCTTGGCTCTGAATAAATTTCCTAATCTGAAAATTCATCATCTCTCAAGGGTTGCTTCAGACCATTGCCCTCTTTTAATCAACTTTGCTGACGAGCAAGCCAGGAGGCATAGATCCTTTAAATTCATGGGAATGTGGACGGAGCACGCTGATTTTATCAATAAGGTTTCCTGTGCCTGGAAAGGTAGGGGACATATTAATCCCCTGGTCAATTTTGCGCTGAAATTAAAAAAAACTAGACTCATGCTGAAGGAATGGAACTAGGATACTTTTGGAGATATTCACAAGAGGATTAAGGAGGCTAATTGCCAGCTCCTTTCCCTGGAGAAGCAGCTCCAAGATTGCTGGGATGAGGAGATCCATACCAAAATCAAGGATACCACGCAAGAGCTGAATAGCCTTTTGAGATACCAATTTGGGATGCTAGAGGAAAAAGCTAAACTATCCTGGTATAAAGATGGTGACCGGAATTCCAGTTTTTTTCATGCTGCAATTAAGGCAAGGAGGGCTCAAAATACAATTAGACTTACCTTGGAGGATGGCACCACCTCTGATGATGGGGATTTTGTTGGCCTCAAAGCCTCCCAATATTTTCAACACCTATTTGGAGAGTTTTCTGCTTCTGGAGACTTGCAGCTAGGTGATCTGATGCACCCAATTATTTCTGATGCTGATAATATGAGGCTTACCTCTAGTCCTAACATGGAGGAAATTAAAAGCATTGTTTCAGTATGAAATCGGACAGTTCTCCAGGCCCTGATGGCTTCACTGGAAAATTCTTTATCTGCTGCTGGGATGTAATTAAGAAGGACCTCACTGAGGCTATACTGAGCTTCTTTGAAGGACTTCAGCTCCCCAAGTGTATTTCTTCAACTAACATTGTTCTGATTCCCAAGGTGAGCAGGGCTAGCAGTCTTGACCAGGTTCGCCCTATTAGCTTGTGTAACTTTATACACAAAATTATCTCCAAGATCCTGAATTCTAGGCTGACTGGTCTTCTCAGCACCCTGATTAGTCCCGAGTAATCTGGATTTATTGAGGGCAGGAATATTCATGATAGCATTGGTTTGGCTTATGACATGGTAAGAGACATTAATGTGAAAACTTTTGGGGGTAATATCATGCTCAAGATTGATATGTCGAAAGCTTATGACCGTCTTTCTTGGAGGTTCATCATTAAAATGCTTGCTGCTTGGGGTTTTTCTAATAAACTCATCGACCTTGTTTATAGAAATTTTTCTAATTATTGGTACTCGGTGCTTTGGAATGGCAGCTCTTATGGTTTCTTTAAATCTAATAGAGGAGTTAGGCAGGGTGATCCTTTATCTCCTACTTTGTTCATCCTCGCTATGGAATATCTCAGCAAACTGATTAATATGAACATACAAAGAAGACAGCTCACTCCTTATACAGTGGAAGGCTGTAAAGGCCATATTCATCATCTAATGTATGCCGACGACCTTCTAATCTTCTCCAATGGGCACATTAAATCAGTGAACAAGCTTATGAAGATCATCAATCACTTCTGTGATTTGTCTGGTGAGCAGCTGAATCCTTCTAAAAGTAAGATTTTTTTTCTCCAAAAACATTAGCTTTGAAAGGAAGAAGAGGATATTAAAAGATACTGCTTTCCAAGAGGGCTCTTTCCCCACGAATTACTTGGGAGCCCCTCTGTTCCCGGGGAACAACCAGAATTTCATATTTCAAGAAGCTGGAGGATAATATCAGAGGAAGAATAATGGGATGGACTAAAAGTTTCCTGAACATTAGTGGCCGTGCTATTCTGATCAATTCCGTCCTGAGCTCCCTCAGCATATATACAATGTCTGTCATCCCAGTGCCAATTTCCTGCATTAAGAGTATGGAGAGACTTTTTAAAAAATTTCTTCGGGATGGAAAGCATCATTGGATCGGTTGGGATACTATCTGCCTTCCAAAACAGAAAGGAGGGCTTGGTATTAAACACATGAAAGGAGTTAAAGAAGCCCTCTTGGCCAAGGTGGCTTGGAAATTCCTCAGCAACGAATCCTTATGGGCCAAGTTCTGCAGGGATAAATATCTTAACAAGAAGAGGAAATCTTCTATTTGTTCCGCTACTCTCCCTTTGATAAAGAGGCTGCGAAGAGAAACCTATTGGGCCATCGGCAGAGGGACTATGCTTATTAACCATCTATGTGAGTGGCTTGAATTTACTCCTTGATGGACCAAAGTTATACGAGTCAGAAACACAGTAAAACCCCCTTAATTAGACTGTTTGTCTATCTAACGTCTACGTGTTAGTCCCGATATATTTTCACAGGGCATTTTAGAGACTGAAGTAAAAACACGCTAAGGAGAGGATTTTAAGCTGAAAAGATAACAAGAGTCAATCCAAGGTCAAGATCATATGCCGACTGAAGAGATATCAAGGATCCTGACGTTGAATTGACCAGAACAAATTAATCAGAAGAATCAGGAGTGGAGTCAAGACAGACCGGGGAAGGAACACATTGACAGTTTTATGAAAAGACTGCACAAAACTGTACAAAATCACACATTGGGCAAAGATGACCGGCCACCATTCAAGGAGGTGGGCAAGGGAGGAACTCCTCCCCCTTGGGTGACCGGCAACCGGCGGCTCCACCCTCCTCCACCAAAAGCCGCCGGCTCCTCCTCCTTGCGCCACTTGTCTCCTCCACAAGCTCCTCCTTCTCCTCCCTTGGATCAAATGCACATGTCCACCATCTCCACCACCCATCTCCTCCCCTTTGGGCTATAAAAGGAGGAGCTCCTCCTCCTCATTTCACACACCTCAACTCAAATTCACTTCTCTCTCTAGAAGTTGTAATATTTGTAATGTTGTAATTTTGCTTTGGAAATAAAGAAAAGCTCCCTTGGCGCTTCAACGGTTGTAAGTTTCTCTTAGTATTTATTTATTTAACTGTTGTCTTTAATTTCCTTAGTATAATGTTTAGCGCGATGAATAGTAGCTAAACTAGTAGTTCGGTCTAAGGGGCGCACTTGTATTATAAAATGTTTTAAGACTATTAACTTAGTGTTTAGTCTTAGTATTCAAAACTTATTCTATGTGCCATATATTAAGTCAGAACGTCCATGGTTGAGGGGACGCTTGGAATGGCAAAGCTCACCATGGGGGTTCGTAAACTTGTACGGATAAGTGGATGCTTGGAATGGCAAAGCTTATCTGAGAAGTTTGACTCATCCTAAACACCATTTGGTTGATCGGGAATGATTGATCAAATGGATGCACATAGGCTAATATAACCGAGAATGGAGTATTAGTCTAAATAGAATAAGTGTTCTACGTCCTTGGAATAGGCTAGACAGTGTACGCAAATCGAGTGCTTGGAATGACCTTGATACACCGTTTGAATACTTAGATGATTCACTAAAGGTCAATGATAAACAGGATATAATACAAGTCCCCTGAAACCGAACATTTCTCTTAATCATTAAAATAGTAATTTACTTTCCAGTGTTAAAATCAACCAACCAACCAATCAATCAATCAAAATAGCTTGTAGCTTTAAAACCAACCAACCGACCTTAAACACGTTCCCACGCTGCGTAATTCCCCCCGAAGAACAATTATTCCCCTAGTTCCCTTGGGTTCGACCCCTACTTACCAAGTACTACCCAGTAGTATAGTTGCGAGTAGCGGACTATTATAAATTTATTTGCACAATCGCTTTGACGACAAGCGGTTCTGTCAAATTGGCGCCGTTGCCGGGGAACTAGTTAATGGATAGTTGTTCTTTTAAAATTTCGCCATGCCTTCCTACTACGATCACGAGCCTTGGAACAATGAGGCATATGTTTCGCTACTCCGCGAAGAGATCATCGACACTAAGCAATCGCGGGACGAAACTTTGGATGAGTACTTAGCGTGCTTTGACTCCATGATAGAGAGCTACCCGCACCATGGATTCACCAGACTCAATCTTCTTCAAATATTTCTCGGTGGAATGATGCCACTTGAGCGGAAAAGATTTAATGATGTAACGGGGAGTTCACTCAGGAAGTTAACCATAGGTGAAGCCTGGCGCCTCATAAATGATTTGGCAAAGAACACAAAACAGGGTCAGTGGCACCAAACTGAAGATAAGGCACCGACGATGGAAGTAGACTCAGTGCAAAACGAGCCCAACACCACACCCATTGCGAGCTTGCCCGCAACAAACCTGGAAGAAGACACCAGTACAGGGGCAGTAATGGACGTGGAGGCGGCTCTAAAGGAGCCAACATTGGAGCCCACGGAGCCAACTGAGGATGAGGACTCACAAATAACCGAAGAGGAATCGGCCAAATTAGGCCCGGCCCTCACTGAAGAACTGCTCAAGAAAGACCTAGCCCTTGTGGTGAAACTCCCCCAACTTGTCCCCTCGGTTTGTATACAGATCACAGCCCCTGAAGATAAAGTGATCAATAAGGAGGTGCAAGGCGAGTTGGAAGCAGGACAAAGGCAAGAAAAGCCAACAATGGAGCACTCTCTCGTCATGAGCCAAGAAAAGCCGGCTGAAAACTCACTCGTTCTAGGATGGCAATTCATCTCTGCCACAAAGAAGAGGGTTAGCAAGGGCGCATGCTTAAGGTCGCTTGGCAAAAGACTAAACTTCCAAAACTACAAAGATGCCAACCGGCCATACACTAAGAAGCGACAAAGACATGGCCCGGTGCAATGGAAGCCCGGAAGGAAGAACAAGAGAGCACGGCTCATTGAACCAGCAGTTATGGTAAAAGGTCCCCAGCCTTCTCAGAAACTATGGAAAGAAAAAGCACCAAAACCGTGGAGTTCCAACCTAAACAAGAAATCAGGAAAAAGCAAGGCGAAAACCAACACCGGGACAGTGGCAAAGTTTGACCTCAGCCACCCATGGGACCCAAACCAGTAATCCACAACGAGGTATCGTCGAGCCAACGACGTTAAACAAGTGCACTGGTCGGGAGGTAACCCGACACTATCTTACTTTCTGCACTTTATTTTCTGTCATTTTATTTTCTGTCATTTAGTTTTTTCAATAAGTTGCTCTCACCCACTTGGTGCATAGAAGAAATGACTATTCAGGAATCGGACTTGGGTGCAACATTAGGCCAGATAGGGCTACGCTTAGAGTTCAAAGCCCCAGCCGAACTCCCTCGATTATCCAGCCTCGAGCCATGTCGTTCACTCGACACCTTAAAGGGAGTTCTGTCTTTCCTTTTACTTAATATCATTTTCTTCTCGTATAATATCTGCTTGCATGGCTTTTGAACTAAATTTTGCTGAAAAGCACGACTTCGTTCGAAAGTGTGGGGTGAGAACTACCTGTATATATTAGTTAATAAATAGTACCTTTTTGAAAATATGAACTTAAGAATGTGAAAAAGATAAATCATAATTCATGCATTAACCTTGTGAAAATTCAACTGTTTAAAAACTTAGAATGTAACTTTTCATTTGTCCTTTGTGCTGAGATAACTAGGGATGTGGAGTTGATATAAACTGCCCTAGAGAGGCTTGGAAAGCAATCAAAGAATCAGATCAAACTATATGGTTTTCGAAGTCAGTGGAGGCTGCACTTTGGGTTTTCAGTGAATAATTGAAGTCAACTCCGCCAAGAAGCATCTATGCGAAGGCGAGGACGGGAATCAGACCGTCCTCTCTCCAGTCAAAATAGCCGAGAAAATAGATGAGCGACCCTCATCTTGACCCGCGCAAAACGACAAAGACGAGAGGAGCGGGGAGGTATTTCCATAGGCTTGCGGGCGATGATTGGACCTCCCAAAAAGGCTTGAGAAAATGGACTAGCAGTCACAAAAAGGCGAAAAACTCAAAGAAGAAAATCAAAAGAGGCCAAAGGCCCAAAATTGTGAAGGTTTTAACCGAGCAAAAGTGAAGCACTCAAAAAAGTCAAATCAAAGGCCAAAGGCCGATTCACTACAACAACAAAAAAGCAGTCCCTCGCCAAAGAAGAAAATCAAAAAGGCTCAACTCACTGAAACCCGAATCGAATCACGTGCATGAGAAAGCTACAAGAAAACCATATAGTACGAGATGATCCCAAGATTGCAGTCCAGGAGCCTAAAAAGGGCTATCTCCGAGACATCCAATATAATTTGCATCTCAGCACGGAGGTACAAGTATTAAGTTTCTTCTATTTATTTACGCAGTTTAATTTGGTAATAAGTAAGCAATGCATGAATTAGGATAGATCGAGTACCACAGTCTAATTTTCATATTCCAAAGCCAAAATTAGAACTTACGCCCTTTAATAGCATTGTTCGGGACGAACAACTAAAAGTGGGGGATAATCTGATGGACCAAAGTTATACGAGTCAGAAACACAGTAAAACCCCCTTAATTAGACTGTTTGTCTATCTAACGTCTACGTGTTAGTCCCGATATATTTTCACAGGGCATTTTAGAGACTGAAGTGAAAACACGCTAAGGAGAGGATTTTAAGCTGAAAAGATAACAAGAGTCAATCCAAGGTCAAGATCATATGCCGACTGAAGAGATATCAAGGATCCTGACGTTGAATTGACCAGAACAAATTAATCAGAAGAATCAGGAGTGGAGTCAAGACAGACCGGGGAAGGAACACATTGACAGTTTTGTGAAAAGACTGCACAAAACTGTACAAAATCACACATTGGGCAAAGATGACCGGCCACCATTCAAGGAGGTGGGCAAGGGAGGAACTCCTCCCCCTTGGGTGACCGGCAACCGGCGGCTCCACCCTCCTCCACCAAAAGCCGCCGGCTCCTCCTCCTTGCGCCACTTGTCTCCTCCACAAGCTCCTCCTTCTCCTCCCTTGGATCAAATGCACATGTCCACCATCTCCACCACCCATCTCCTCCCCTTTGGGCTATAAAAGGAGGAGCTCCTCCTCCTCATTTCACACACCTCAACTCAAATTCACTTCTCTCTCTAGAAGTTGTAATATTTGTAATGTTGTAATTTTGCTTTGGAAATAAAGGAAAGCTCCCTTGGCGCTTCAACGGTTGTAAGTTTCTCTTAGTATTTATTTATTTAACTTTTGTCTTTAATTTCCTTAGTATAATGTTTAGCGCGATGAATAGTAGCTAAACTAGTAGTTCGGTCTAAGGGGCGCACTTGTATTATAAAATGTTTTAAGACTATTAACTTAGTGTTTAGTCTTAGTATTCAAAACTTATTCTATGTGCCATATATTAAGTCAGAACGTCCATGGTTGAGGGGACGCTTGGAATGGCAAAGCTCACCATGGGGGTTCGTAAACTTGTACGGATAAGTGGATGCTTGGAATGGCAAAGCTTATCTGAGAAGTTTGACTCATCCTAAACACCATTTGGTTGATCGGGAATGATTGATCAAATGGATGCACATAGGCTAATATAACCGGGAATGGAGTATTAGTCTAAATAGAATAAGTGTTCTACGTCCTTGGAATAGGCTAGACAGTGTACGCAAATCGAGTGCTTGGAATGGCCTTGATACCCCGTTTGAATACTTAGATGATTCACTAAAGGTCAATGATAAACAGGATATAATACAAGTCCCCTGAAACCGAACATTTCTCTTAATCGTTAAAATAGTAATTTACTTTCCAGTGTTAAAATCAACCAACCAACCAATCAATCAATCAAAATAGCTGGTAGCTTTAAAACCAACCAACCGACCTTAAACACGTTCCCACGTTGCGTAATTCCCCCCGAAGAACAATTATTCCCCTAGTTCCCTTGGGTTCGACCCCTACTTACCAAGTACTACCCAGTAGTATAGTTGCGAGTAGCGGACTATTATAAATTTATTTGCACAATCGCTTTGACGACAAGCGGTTCTGTCACTCCTCCTAAGGCGGCCTCCGAATGGACCATCAGGGACCTGGTTAATGACCATGATAAAAGAACTAGATTCCTGGAATGGTGCCCCACAGTTATTAATGGCATTCTTCCCCAGATCCAGATTTCGAATTTTCCTGATAAATTATTCTGGAGAGTTGTTAGTTCTGGAAAATTCTCAGTCAAGGCATTTTATGATTATAGAAGGAAAACCCTCCCTAAAAGCAGCAGCTTTGAAAATATTTGGCAAAAGTGGATTCCTCCGAAAATCAGTGGATTCATGTGGAAACTGCTGCACCGTGGGCTCCCCACTGATAAGGCTATCACCAAGCTGAGTATCCCTATGGCTTCCAAGTGCAGATGCTGCAAAAAGCCCTGCGGGGAATCTATCTCGCATCAGTTTTTCCAAAGTGACGTGGCCAAGAATATATGGCGATTTATTAGCATTCTCTTCAATAAAAAGGCCCCTACTAGCTTGGACGTTTTTATTAAAGATTGGCTTCAGAATTATGACCCCAAGGACTTCATGAACTGTCTTGGTCTTACTATGGCATGCTGTACTTCTTGGGAGATCTGGAATTTCAGAAATTGCATTATGTTTGATAAAGAGCAACCTCAAATAAAAAGGAATTTGCTCCGATGGGCCTCATCCTTGGGACCTCTGATCAAAGCCAAGTATATCAGATCCCTGTCTAACAAGATCATCTTGGATTCTCTTCAGGTCAGGGAACCCAATTACTCCATCAAGGGATCTTGGACCCGTTGGATCCCCTGGACTTCAGGGCTGTCCCTCTCCATTGCTATTAATAATAACACTGATGCCGGTATTATTCGTGACAGTAAGGGTACCTTTAAGCTGGCTGCTAGTTATGATGTTGTGGAAGATGATACTTTTGAGGCTCTCATTGGCCTGATTGACTGTTTTGATTCTAGTGCCCTTCCTTTTGCATATATTTTCTCCTCTCATCAGGACATGCTCTTCCTCCACTCTGATGCTTGTCGAGGCCCTTGGGATAAATTCGTGTGCTGGAGGAAAGCCAAAGAAAAAACTTCGCATTGCCTCGTTACAGAGGTCCATCCCTCCTCTAACCAATCGGCTATTGCTCTCTCCTTTGCCATGGGCTTAGACTCGCCAAGAATTTTCAGAAATGTTAAAGAGCTTCCAAAGCCAGTCCAAATCAGCATTACTGCTGATTATTTGGGCCTGCCAGCTTGGTGTAGAGCTGATGGCATCCACCACGTCTCCTGTAATTGCTATGACCTATCCACATGCCTCAATTGTTCCATAAGTGATGATGCAGCTGCCCCTCGCCTGTCCCAGAATCATCATAACTGTGCAGGGAATCTATTTTAATGTCTCGTTCTGTTGCTTTTTGCGTCAGTGGTTCTATGTGCTGTGTAGTGGTGTGTGCCTTAATCATGATGGCAGCTTCATATTAGTGATTCTTGTTTGTGCTCTCCAGTAAGGGGACATTGTCCAGCTTTGTGTTATTTCGTCAGCTTGTTCGGCGTTTTTAAGGGGTGGGAGATTATAACCTTCCCCTGGCGCTTGAGGGCTTTCCTGTATTTGCCATGATCCAGGCTTTTTGGATCCTTATATAATAAATGTGCTGGCACCGTCCAGTTTTCCAAAAAAAAAAAAAAATTTAGACAAACCTTAGAATGAGACTAACGTTTGTCTTTGTTCGTCCCAAGTTAGTCTCTTTAGTCTCATTCTATGGTTTGTCTAAGTTCGACCTTAGAAAGAGACTAACTCGGGACGAACTTAGACAAACCTTAGAACGAGCAGACTAACGTTTGTCTTTGTTTGCCCAAGTTAGTCTCGTTAGTCTCATTCTAAGGCTTGTCTAAATTCGTCCTTAGAAATAGACTAACGTGGGACGAACTCAGACAAACCTTGGAATGATACTAATGTTTGTCACTGTTCGTCCCAAGTTAGTCCCGTTAGTCTCATTCTAAGGTTTGTCTAATGATGGACCATAATTATACGAATCAAAAACACAGTAAAACCCACCAAATTAGACTGTTGGTCTATTTAACTTCAGCTAGTTAGTCCCGATTTATTTCTACAGGGCATTTTAGAGACTAAAGAGAAAACACGCTAAGGAGAGGATTTTACGCTGAAAAGATATTAAGAGTCAATCCAAGGTCAAGATCAGACGCTGAACGAAGAAATCTCAAGATCCTGACGTAGGAATCACTCAAATCAAATCCAACCGAGGAACAATCAAAGTCAGACCGGAGCGAAATTGGATTGATAGTTTTGTGAAAAGACTGCACAAAAACTGTCAAAATGCACTCATGGACCAAGGTGACCGGCCACCTTGCTTGGAGGTGGCCAAAGCCACCCTTCTCCTCCCCTTGCAACCGGCTACCGGCGGCTCCTCCACCCAAGGCAACCGGCGGCTTTTCTCCTCCCCCATGTGTCACCTCCTCCTTCCTCCTCCCTTCTCCTCCCTTGGATCAAAAACACATGCCACCCATCTCCACCACCCATCTCCTCCCCTTGTGGCTATAAAAGGAGGCTTCTCCTCCTCATTTCAAACATCCACATCATCCACAAAATCCACAAATTTGTAAATCACTTCTCTCTCTAAGTTTGTGTTACTTGTAAGTTTGGTTTTGGAAATAATACTCCTGTTTGTTCTTGAGTATTATACTGATTGGAAATAATACTCCTGTTTGTTCTTGAGTATTATACTTTAGAGAATACTCCTGTTGGTTCTTGAGTATTCCACCCCTTTCCCTCTTACTATTTTCAAAAACCCCCGAGTATTTAGTTATGATGTCCTTTTCCATGGATATTCGTAGCTAAACTCCTCATTCGGTCGAAGGTATTTTCTTGTATTATATAATGTTTTAATTTCTTTTAGTTTCTTTTCTCTGTATTCAAAACTTGTTCTATGTGCCATATATAGTCAGAGTTTCCAAGGTTGAGTGGAAGCTGTAACAAGCAAAGCTCTTCCGTGGGAATTCGTGATCATACTCGGTAAGTGGAAGCTGTAACAAGCAAAACTTATCGAGGAGTTCGACTTATCTAAAACACCACTTGGTCGATCGTAACTGAGAGATCAGGTGGATGCACAAAAGGCTAAGAAACTTCGAAAGGAGGAATTAGTCTGAAGTAGAATAAGTGTTGCTTTAAACGATGTTGCAAGTCTTGCGCTGCGAAAGGGCCTCGATTCATCTTTAAATACTTAGAAAGGTTACTAACGGTTATTAATAAACATGTTATAATACAAGGTACCTGAAACCGAATACTTTTCCTTGAATTACAAAAAACCCCCTTGTATTTACTTTTATAAACAGCTCGATCAACTACAACCATCAACCGCTCATCTACTGGAGGAATCGCAATCACGCATCACCCACTGTAAGTCTTCTTCCCTTAACTCTTTTACTTTTAGTATTTTCATTTCTGTATTTATTTTCTGTATTTACTTTTCCGCATAAAAAACCAAAAAAACCAAAAACGGTAGCTTAGTAATTAGCAGTAAGTCCGCAATCGACCTAAAATCACTCACCATATGATCCCCTAAAGAAAAGTTATCCCTCTAATTCCCTTGGGTTTGACCCCTACTTACCACTTACTACCCAGTAGTGTAGTCGCGAGAAGCGGAAAATATAAATTTATTTGTACAGAGAACATTGCACCTTAACGACAGTGCAGTGCGCTCCGTCATCTAACTTCGTCCTTAGAAATATACTAACTTGGGATGAACTTAGACAAACCTTACAATGAGACTAATGTTTGTCTTTGTTCGTCCCAAGTTAGTGTCGTTAGTCTCATTCTAAGGTTTGTCTAAGTTCGTCCTTAGAAAGAGACTAACTTGGGCTGAACTTTGACAAACTTTAGAATGAGACTAACATTTGTCTTTGTTCGTCCCAAGTTAGTCTTGTTAGTCTTATTCTAAGGTTTGTCTAAGTTCATCCTTAGAAAGAGACTAACTTTAGACAAACCTTAGAATGAGACTAACGTTTGTCTTTATTCGTCCCAATTTAGTCTTGTTTGTCTCATTCTAAGGTTTGTCTAAGTTCGTCCTTAGAAATAGACTAACTTGTGACGAACTTAGACAAACCTTAGATTGATACTAAAGTTTGTCTTTGTTCGTCCTAAGTTAGTCCTGTTAGTCTCATTCTAAGGTTTGTCTAACTTCATCCTTAGAAATATACTTACTTGGGACGAACTTTGACAAACTTTAGAATGAGACAAACATTTGTCTTTGTTCGTCCCAAGTTAGTCTCGTTAGTCTCATTCTAAGGTTTGTCTAAGTTTGTCCTTAGAAATAGACAAACTTGGGACGAACTTAGACTAACCTTAGAAAGAGACAAACATTTTACTTTGTTCGTCCCAAGTTAGTCTCATTAGTCTCATTCTACGGTTTGTCTAAGTTCTTCTTTAGAAAGAGACTAACTTGGGGTGACCTTAGACAAACCTTAGAATGAGACTAACGTTTGTCTTTGTTCATCCCAAGTTAGTCACGTTAGTCTCATTCTAAGGTTTGTCTAAGTTCTTCCTTAGAAAGAGACTAACTTGGGACGCATTTAGACAAACCATAGAATGAGACTAACGTTTGTCTTTGTTCGTCCCAAGTTAGTCTCGTTAGTCTCATTCTATGGTTTGTCTAAGTTCGACCTTAGAAAGAGACTAACTTGCGATGAACTTAGACAAACCTTAGAATGAGACTAACATTTGTCTTTGTTCGCCCAAGTTAGTCTCGTTAGTCTCATTCTAAGGTTTGTCTAAGTTCGTCCTTAGAAATAGACTAACTTGGGACGAACTTAGACAAACCTTAGAATGATACTAAAGGTTGTCTTTGTTCGTCCCAAGTTAGTCCAGTTAGTCTCATTCTAAGGTTTGTCTAACTTTGTCCTTAGAAATATACTATCTTGGGACGAACTTAGACAAACCTTAGAATGAGACTAACGTTTGTCTTTGTTCATCCCAAGTTAGTGTCGTTAGTCTCATTCTAAGGTTTGTCTAAGTTCGTCCTTAGAAAGAGGCTAACTTGGGATGTACTTTGACAAACTTTAGAATGAGACTAACATTTGTCTTTGTTCGTCCCAAGTTAGTCGTGTTAGTCTTATTCTAAGGTTTGTCTATGTTCGTCCTTAGAAAGAGACTAACTTGGGACAAACTTAGACAAACTTTAGAATGAGACTAACGTTTGCCTTTGTTCGTCCCAAGTTAGTCTTATTAGTCTCATTCTAAGGTTTGTCTAAGTTTGTCCTTAGAAATAGACAAACTTGGGACGAACTTAAACAAACCTTAGATTGTTACTAAAGTTTGTCTTTGTTCGTCCCAAGTTAGTCCCGTTAGTCTCATTCTAAGGTTTGTCTAACTTCATCCTTAGAAATATAGTTACTTGGGACGAACTTTGACAAACTTTAGAATGAGACAAACATTTGTCTTTGTTGGTCCCAAGTTCGTCTCGTTAGTCTCATTCTAAGGTTTGTCTAAGTTCGTCCTTAGAAATAGACTAACTTGGGACGAACTTAGACAAACCTTAGAATGAGACTAACGTTTGTCTTTGTTCGTCCCAAGTTAGTCTTGTTAGTCTTATTCTAAGGTTTGTCTAAGTTCATCCTTAGAACTTGACTAACTTGGGACAAACTTAGACAAACCTTATAATGAGACTAACGTTTGTCTCTGTTCGTCCCAAGTTAGTCTCGTTAGTCTCATTCTAAAGTTTGTCTAAGTTCATCTTTAGAAAGAGACTAACATGGGACGAACTTAGACAAACCTTAGAATGAGAGTAACGTTTGTCATTGTTCATCCCTAGGTAGTCTCGTTAGTCTCATTCTAAGGTTTGTCTAAGTTCATCCCTAGAAATAGACTAACTTAGGACGAACTTAGACAAACCTTAGAAGGAGACTAACGTTTGTCTTTGTTCGACCCAAGTTAGTCTCGTTAGTTTTGTTCAAAGGTTTGTCTAAGTTCGTCCTTAGAACTAGACTACCTTGGGACGAACTTGGATAAAACTTAGAATGAGACTAACATTTGTATGTGTTCATCCCAAGTTAGTTTCGTTAGCCTCATTCTAAGGTTTTTGTAAGTTCATCCTTAGAAAGAGACTAACTTGGGATGAACTTAAACAACCCTTAGAATGAGAATAAAATTTGTCCTTGTTCGTCCCAAGTTAGTCTCATTAGTCTTATTCGAAGGTTTCTCTAAGTTCATCCTTAGAACTAGACTAACTTGGGACGAACTTAGACAAACCTTTGAATGAGACAAACGTTTGTCTTTATTCATCCCAAGTTAGTCTCGTTAGTCTCATTCTAAGGTTTGGCCAAGTTTGACTGAGAAGGAGACTAACTTGGGACGAACATAGACAAACCTTAGAATGAGACTAACATTTGTCTTTGTTTGTCCCAAGTTAGTCTCGTTAGTCTCATTCTAAGGTTTGTCTAACTTTGTCCTTAGAACTAGACTAACTTGGGATGAACTTAGACAAACCTTAAAATGAGACTAACGTTTGTCTTTGTTCGTCCCAAGTTAGTCTCGTTTGTCTCATTGTAAGGTTTGTCTAAGTTCATCCTTAGAACTAGACTAACTTGGGATGAACTTAGACAGACCTTTGAATGAGACTAACGTTTGTCTTTGTTCTTCTGAAGTTAGTGTCGTTAGTCTCATTCTAAGGTTTGTCTAAGTTCACCCTTCGAAAGAGACTTACTTGGGACGAACTTAGACAAACCTTAGAATAACTAACGTTTGTCTTTGTTCGTCCCAAGTTAGTCTCGTTAGTCTCATTCTAAGGTTTGTCTAAGTTCTTCCTTAGAAAGAGACTAACATGGGACGCACTTAGACAAACCTTAGAATGAGACTAACGTTTGTCTTTCTTCGTCCCAAGTTAGTCACGTTAGTCTCATTCTATGGTTTGTCTAAGTTCGACCTTAGAAAGAGACTAACTTGGGACGAACTTAGACAAACCTTAGAATGAGAATAACGTTTGTCTTCGTTTGCCCAAGTTAGTCTCGTTAGTCTCATTCTAAGGTTTGTCAAAGTTCGTCCTTAGAAATAGACCAACTTGGAATGAACTTAGAGAAACCTTAGAATGATACTAAAGTTTGTCTTTGTTCTTCTCAAGTTAGTCGCGTTAGTCTCATTCTAAGGTTTGTCTAACTTCGTCCTTAGAAATATACTAACTTGGGACGAACTTAGACAAACCTTACAATGAGACTAATGTTTGTCTTTGTTCGTCCCAAGTTAGTGTCGTTAGTCTCATTCTAAGGTTTGTCTAAGTTCGTTTTTAGAAAGAGACTAACTTGGGATGAACTTTGACAAACTTTAGAATGAGACTAACATTTGTCTTTGTTCATCCCAAGTTTGTCTTGTTAGTCTTATTCTAAGGTTTGTCTAAGTTTGTCCTTAGAAAGAGACTAACTTTAGACAAACTTAGACAAACCTTAGAATGACAGTAACGTTTGTCTTTGTTCATCCCAAGTTAGTCTTGTTAATCTCATTCCAAGGTTTGTCTAAGTTCGTCCATAGAAATAGACTAACTTGGGACGAACTTAGACAAACCTTAGATTGGTACTAAAGTTTGTCTTTGTTCGTCCCAAGTTAGTCCCGTTTGTCTCATTCTAAGGTTTTTCTAACTTCATCCTTAGAAATATACTTACTTGGGACGAACTTTGACAAACTTTAGAATGAGACAAACATTTGTCTTTGTTCGTCCCAAGTTAGTCTCGTTAGTCTAATTCTAAGGTTTGTCTAAGTTTGTCCTTAGAAATAGACTAACTTGGGACGAACTTAGACAAACCTTAGAATGAGACTAACGTTTGTCTTTGTTCGCCTCAAGTTAGTCTCATTAGTATCATTGTAAGGTTTGTCTAAGTTCTTCCTTAGAAAGAGACTAACTTGGGGTGACCTTAGACAAACCGTAGAATGAGACAAACGTTTGTCTTTGTTCGTCCCAAGTTAGTCTCGTTAGTTTCATTCTAAGGTTTGTCTAAGTTCTTCCTTAGAAAGAGACTAACTTGGGACGAACTAAGGAAAACCTTAGATTAACTAACGTTTGTCTTTGTTCGTCACAAGTTAGTGTCGTTAGTCTCATTCTAAGGTTTGTCTAAGTTCTTCCTTAGAAAGAGACTAACTGGGGGCGCACTTAGACAAACCTGAGAATGAGACTAACGTTTGTCTTTGTTCCTCCCAAGTTAGTCTTGTTAGTCTCATTCTAAGGTTTTTCTAAGTTCGTCCTTAGAAATAGACTAACTTGGGACGAACTTAGACAAACCTTAGAATGAGAATAACATTTGTCTTCGTTCGTCCCAAGTTAGTCTCATTAGTCTTATTCAAGGTTTCTCTAAGTTCGTCCTTAGAACTAGACTAACTTGGGACGAACTTAGACAAACCTTTGAATGAGACTAACGTTTGTCTTTGTTCATCCCAAGTTAGTCTCGTTAGTCTCATTCTAAGTTTTGTCTAAGTTCGTCCGTAGAAGGAGACTAACTTGGGACGAACATAGACAAACCTTAGAATGAGACTAACGTTTGTCTTTGTTTGTCCCAAGTTAGTCTCGTTAGTCTCATTCTAAGGTTTGTCAAACTTCGTCCTTAGAACTAGACAAACTTGGGAAGAACTTATACAAACCTTAAAATGAGACTAACGTTTGTCTTTGTTCGTCCCAAGTTAGTCTCGTTAGTCTCATTGTAAGGTTTGTCTAAGTTTGTCCTTAGAACTAGACTAACTTGGGATGAACTTAGACAACCCATTGAATGAGACTAACGTTTTTCTTTGTTCATCCCAAGTTAGTGTCGTTAGTCTCATTCTAAGGTTTGTCTAAGTTCACCCTTCGAAAGAGACCTACTTGGGACGAACTTAGACAAACCTTAGAATAACTAACGTTTGTCTTTGTTCGTCCCAAGTTAGTCTGGTTAGTCTCATTCTAACGTTTGTCTAAGTTCTTCCTTAGAAAGAGACTAACATGGGACGCACTTAGACAAACCATAGAATGAGACTAACGTCTGTTTTTGTTCGTTCCAAGTTAGTCACGTTAGTCTCATTCTATGGTTTGTCTAAGTTCGACCTTAGAAAGAGACTAACTTGGGACGAACTTAGACAAACCTTACAATGAGACTAACGTTTGTCTTTGTTTGCCAAAGTTAGTCTCGTTAGTCTCATTCTAAGGTTTGTCTAAGTTCGTCCTTCGAAATAGACTAACTTGGGATGAACTTAGGCAAACCTTAGAATGATACTAAGGTTTGTCTTTGTTCGACTCAAGTTAGTCGCGTTAGTCTCATTTTAAGGTTTGTCTAACTTCGTCCTTAAAAATATACTAACTTAGGATGAACTTAGACAAACCTTACAATGAGACTAACGTTTGTCTTTGTTCGTCCCAAGTTAGTGTCGTTAGTCTCATTCTAAGGTTTATCTAAGTTCGTCCTTAGAAAGAGACTAACTTGGGATGCACTTTGACAAACTTTAGAATGAGACTAACATTTGTCTTTGTTTGTCCCAAGTTAGTCTTGTTAGTGTTATTCTAAGGTTTGTCTAAGTTCGTCCTTAGAAAGAGACTAACTGGGTACAAACTCAGACAAACCTTAGAATGAGACTAACGTTTGTCTTTGTTTGTCCCAATTTAGTCTTGTTAGTCTCATTCTAAGGTTTGTCTAAGTTTATCATTAGAAATAGACTAACATGGGACGAACTTAGACAAACCTTAGATTGATACTAAAGTTTGTCTTTGTTCGTCCCAAGTTAGTCCCGTTAGTCTCATTCTAAGGTTTGTCTAACTTCATCCTTAGAAATATACTTACTTGGGACAAACTATGACAAACTTTAGAATGAGACAAACATTTGTCTTTGTTCGTCCCAAGTTAGTCTCGTTAGTCTCATTCTAAGGTTTGTCTAAGTTTGTCCTTAGAAATAGAATAACTTGGGACGAACTTAGACAAACCTTAGAATGAGAATAACATTTGTCCTTGTTCGTCCCAAGTTAGTCTCATTAGTCTTATTCGAAGGTTTCTCTAAGTTCGTCCTTAGAACTAGATTAACTTGGAACGAACTTAGACAAACCTTTTAATGATACTAACGTTTGTCTTTGTTCATCCCAAGTTAGTCTCGTTAGTCTCATTCTAAGGTTTGGCCAAGTTTGACTTAGAAGGAGACTAACTTGGGACGAACATAGACAAACCTTAGAATGTGACTAACGTTTGTCTTTGTTTGTCCCAAGTTAGTCTCGTTAGTCTCATTCTAAGGTTTGTCTAACTTCGTCCTTAGAACTAACTAACTTGGGATGAACTTAGCCAAACCTTAAAATGAGACTAACGTTTGTCTTTGTTCGTCCCAAGTTAGTCTCGTTTGTCTCATTGTAAGGTTTGTCTAAGTTCGTCCTTAGAACTAGACTAACTTGGGATGAACTTAGACAGACCTTTGAATGAGACTAACGTTTTTCTTTGTTCTTCCCAAGTTAGTGTTGTTAGTCTCATTCTAAGGTTTGTCTAAGTTCACCCTTCGAAAGAGACTTACTTGAGACGAACTTAGACAAACCTTAGAATAACTAACGTTTGTCTTTGTTCGTCCCAAGTTAGTCTCGTTAGTCTCATTTTAATGTTTGTCTAAGTTCTTCCTTAGAAAGAGACTAGCATGGGACGCACTTAGACAAACCTTAGAGTGAGACTATCGTTTGTCTTTCTTCGTCCCAAGTTAGTCACATTAGTCTCATTCTATGGTTTGTCTAAGTTCGACCTTAGAAAGAGACTAACTTGGGACGAACTTAGACAAACCTTAGAATGAGAATAACGTTTGTCTTTGTTCGCCCAAGTTAGTCTCGTTAGTCTCATTCTAAGGTTTGTCTAAGTTTGTCCTTAGTAATAGACCAACTTGGGATGAACTTAGAGAAACCTTAGAATGATACTAAAGTTTGTCTTTGTTCTTCTCAAGTTAGTCGCGTTAGTCTCATTCTAAGGTTTGTCTAACTTCGTCCTTAGAAATATACTAACTTAGGACGAACTTAGACAAACCTTACAATGAGACTAACGTTTGTCTTTGTTCGTCCCAAGTTAGTATCGTTAGTCTCATTCTAAGGTTTGTCTAAGTTCGTCCTTAGAAAGAGACTAACTTGGGATGAACTTTGACAAACTTTGACAAACTTTAGAATGAGACTAACATTTGTCTTTGTTCGTCCCAAGTTAGTCTTGTTAGTCTTATTCTAAGGTTTGTCTAAGTTCGTCCTTAGAAAGAGACTAACTTTAGACAAACTTAGACAAACCTTAGAATGAGACTAACGTTTGTCTTTGTTCGTCCCAAGTTAGTCTTGTTAATCTCATTCTAAGGTTTGTCTAAGTTCGTCCTTAGAAATGGACTAACTTGGGACAAACTTAGACAAACCTTAGAATGAGACTAACGTTTGTCTTTGTTCGCCTCAAGTTAGTCTCATTAGTCTCATTCTAAGGTTTGTCTAAGTTCTTCCTTAGAAAGAGACTAACTTGGGGTGACCATAGACAAACCGTAGATTGAGACAAACGTTTGTCTTTGTTCGTCCCATGTTAGTCTCGTTAGTCTCATTCTAAGGTTTGTCTAAGTTCTTCCTTAGAAAGAGACTAACTTGGGACGCACTTAGACAAACCTTAGAATGAGAATAACATTTGTCTTTGTTCGTCCCAAGTTAGTCTCATTAGTATTATTCGAAGGTTTCTCTAAGTTCGTCCTTAGAACTAGACTAACTTGGGACGAACTTAGACAAACCTTTGAATGAGACTAACGTTTGTCTTTGTTCATCCCAAGTTAGTCTCGTTAGTCTCATCCTAAGGTTTGTCAAACTTCGTCCTTAGAACTAGACAAACTTGGGATGAACTTAGACAAACCTTAAAAAGAGACTAACGTTTGTCTTTGTTCGTCCCAAGTTAGTCTCGTTAGTCTTATTGTAAGGTTCGTCTAAGTTTGTCCTTAGAACTAGACTAACTTGGGATGAACTTAGACAGACCTTTGAATGAGACTAACGTTTGTCTTTGTTTATCCCAAGTTAGTGTCGTTAGTCTCATTCTAAGGTTTGTCTAAGTTCACCCTTCGAAAGAGACCTACTTGGGACGAACTTAGACAAACCTTAGAATAACTAACGTTTGTCTTTGTTCGTCCCAAGTTAGTCTGGTTAGTCTCATTCTAACGTTTGTCTAAGTTCTTCCTTAGAAAGAGACTAATATGTGACGCACTTAGACAAACCTTAGAATGAGACTAACTTTTGTCTTTGTTCGTTCCAAGTTAGTCACATTAGTCTCATTCTATGGTTTGTCTAAGTTCGACCTTAGAAAGAGACTAACTTGGGACGAACTTAGACAAACCTTACAAGGAGACTAACGTTTATCTTTGTTCGCCCAAGTTAGTCTCGTTAGTCTCATTCTAAGGTTTGTCTAAGTTCGTCCTTAGAAATAGACTAACTTGGGATGAACTTAGGCAAACCTTAGAATGATACTAAGGTTTGTCTTTGTTTGTCTCAAGTTAGTCGCGTTAGTCTCATTTTAAGGTTTGTCTAACTTCGTCCTTAAAAATATACTAACTTGGGATGAACTTAGACAAACCTTACAATGAGACTAATGTTTGTCTTTGTTCGTCCCAAGTTAGTGTCGTTAGTCTCATTCTAAGGTTTATCTAAGTTCGTCCTTAGAAAGAGACTAACTTGGGATGCACTTTGACAAACTTTAGAATGAGACTAACTTTTTTTTTTCCCAAGTTAGTCTTGTTAGTGTTATTCTAAGGTTTGTCTAAGTTCGTCCTTAAAAAGAGACTAACTTGGTACAAACTTAGGCAAACCTTAGAATGAAACTAACATTTGTCTTTGTTTGTCCCAATTTAGTCTTGTTAGTGTTATTCTAAGGTTTGTCTAAGTTCGTCATTAGAAATAGACAAACATGGGACGAACTTAGACAAACCTTAGATTGATACTAAAGTTTGTCTTTGTTCATCCCAAGTTAGTCCCATTAGTCTCATTCTAAGGTTTGTCTAAGTTCTTCCTTAGAAAGAGACTAACTTGAGATGAACTTAGACAAACCTTAGAATGTGACTAACATTTGTCTTTGTTCGTCCCAAGTTAGTCTCGTTAGTCTCATTCTAAGGTTTGTCTAAGTTCATCCTTAGAACTTCACTAACTTGGGATGAACTTAGACAAACCTTAGAATGAGACTGACGTTTGTCTGTGTTCGTCCCATGATAGTTTCGTTTGTCTCATTCTATAGTTTGTCTAAGTTTGTCCTTAGAAAGAGACTAACTTGGGACGAACTAAGACAAACCTTAGAATGAGAATAACGTTTGTCATTGTTCATCCCCAGTTAGTCTTGTTAGTCTCATTCTTAGGTCTGTCTAAGTTCGTCCATAGAAAAAGACTAACTTGGGATGAACTTAGACGAACCTTAGAAAGTGACTAACGTTTGTCTTTGTTCAACCCAAGTTAGTCTCGTTAGTTTTGTTCAAAGGTTTGTCTAAGTTCGTCCTTAGAACTTGACTACCTTGGGACAAAATTAGACAAAACTTAGAATGAGACTAACATTTGTCTGTGTTCATACCAAGTTAGTTTCGTTAGTCTCATTCTAAGGTTTTTCTAAGTTCATCCTTAGAAAGAGACTAACTCGGGACGAACTTAGACAAACCTTAGAATGAGAATAACATTTGTCTTTGTTCGTCCCAAGTTAGTCTCATTTGAAGGTTTCTTTAAGTTCGTCCTTAGAACTAGACTAACTTGGGACGAACTTAGACAAACCTTTGAATGAGACTAACGTTTGTCTTTGTTCATCCCTATTTAGTCTCGTTAGTCTAATTCTAAGGTTTGTCTAAGTTCATCCTTCGAAAGAGACTTACTTGGGACGAACTTAGACAAACCTTAGAGTAACTAACGTTTGTCTTTGTTCGTCCCAAGTTAGTCTCGTTAGTCTCATTCTAAGGTTTGTCTAAGTTCTTCCTTAGAAAGAGACTAACTTGGGACGAACTAAGACAAACCTTAGATTAACTAACGTTTGTCTTTGTTCGTCCCAAGTTAGTGTCGTTAGTCTCATTCTAAGGTTTGTCTAAGTTCTTCCTTAGAAAGAGACTAACTGGGGGCGCACTTAGACAAACCTGAGAATGAGACTAACGTTTGTCTTTGTTCCTCCCAAGTTAGTCTTGTTAGTCTCATTCTAAGGTTTTTCTAAGTTCGTCCTTAGAAATAGACTAACTTGGGACGAACTTAGACAAACCTTAGATTGATACTAAAGTTTGTCTTTGTTCGTCCCAAGTTTAGTCTCGTTAGTCTCATTCTAAGGTTTCTCTAAGTTCGTCCTTAGAACAAGACTAACTTGGGATGAACTTAGACAAACCTTTGAATGAGACTAACGTTTGTCTTTGTTCATCCCAAGTTAGTCTTGTTAGTCTCATTCTATGGTTTTTCTATGTTCGTCCTTAGAAATTGACTAACTTGGGACGAACTTAGACAAACCTTAGATTGATATTAAAGTTTGTCTTTGTTCGTCCCAAGTTTGTCCCGTTAGTGTCATTCTAAGGTTTGTCTAACTTCATCCTTAGAAATATACTTACTTGGGACGAACTTTGACAAACTTTAGAATGAGACAAACATTTGTCTTTGTTCGTCCCAAGTTAGTCTCGTTAGTCTCATTCTAAGGTTTGTCTATGTTTGTCCTTAGAAATAGACTAAATTGGGACGAAATTAGACAAACCTTAGAATGAGACTAACGTTTGTCTTTGTTCGTCCCAAGTTAGTCTCATTAGTCTCATTCTAAGGTTTGTCTAAGTTCTCCCTTATAAAGAGACCAACTTGGGGTGACCTTAGACAAACCTTAGAATGTGACTAACATTTGTCTTTGTTCGTCCCAAGTTAGTCTCGTTAGTCTCATTCTAAGGTTTGTCTAAGTTCGTCCTTAGAACTTGACTAACTTGGGACGAACTTATACAAACCTTAGAATGAGACTAACGTTTGTCTGTGTTCCTCCCAAGTTAGTCTCGTTAGTCTCATTCTAAAGTTTGTCTAAGTTCGTCCTTAGAAACAGACTACCTTGGGATGAACTTAGACAAACCTTAGAATGAGACTACGTTTGTCTTTGTTCGTCCCAAGTTAGTCTCGTTAGTCTCATTCTAAGGTTTGTCCATTGAAAGAGACTAACTTGGGACAAACTTTGACAAACATTAGAATGAGACTAACATTTGTCTTTGTTCGTCCGAAGTTAGTCTCGTTAGTCTCATTCTAAGGTTTATCTAAGTTCGTCCCTAGAAGTAGACTAACTTGGGACGAACTTAGACAAATCTTTGAAGAAGACTAACGTTTGTCTTTCTTCGACCCAAGTTAGTCTCGTTAGTCTTGTTCAAAGGTTTGTCTAAGTTCGTCCTTAGAAATTGACAATCTTGGGACGAACTTAGACAAAACTTAGAATGAGACTAACGTTTGTCTTTGTTCGTCCCAAGTTAGTCTCGTTAGTCTCATTCTATGGTTTGTCTAAGTTCGTCCTTAGAAAACGACTAACTTGGGATGAACTTAGACTAACTTGGGATGAACTTTGACAAATCTTAGAATGAGACTAAAGTTTGTCTTCATTCGTCCCAAGTTAGTCTCGTTAGTCTCATTCTAAGGGTTGTCTAAGTTCATCCTTAGAAAGAGACTAACTTGGGACTAACTTAGACAAACCATAGAAAGAGACTAAAGTTTGTCTTTGTTCGTCCCAAGGTAGTCTCGTTAGTCTCATTCTAAGGTTTGTCTAAGTTTGTTCATAGAAATAGTCTAACTTGGGACAAACTTAGACAAACCTTAGAATGAGACTAACGTTTGTCTTTGTTCGTTCCGAGTTAGTCTCGTTAGTCTCATTTTAAGGTTTGTCTAAGTTCGTCCTTAGAAATAGACTAATTTGGGACGATCTTATACTAACTTTGGACGAACTTAGACAAACCTTAGAATGAGATTAACGTTTGTCTTTGTTCGCCCCAAGTTAGTCTCATTAGTCTCATTCTAAGGTTTTGTCTAAGTTCGTCCTAAGAAATAGACTAACTTGGGACGACCTTACACAAACCTTAGAATGAGACTAACGTTTGTCTTTGTTCGTCCCAAGTTAGTCTCATTAGTCTCATTCTAAAATTTGTCTAAGTTTGTCCTTAAAAAGAGACTAACTTGGGACAAACTTAGACTAACTTGAGATGAAATTAGACATCCCTAAGAATGAGACTAAAGTTTGTCTTTGTTCGTCCCAAGTTAGTCTCGTTAGTCTCATTCTGAGGTTTGTCTAAGTTCGTCTTTAGAAAGAGACTAACTTGGGGTGACCTTAGACAAACCATAGAATGTGACTAACATTTGTCTTTGTTCGTCCCAAGTTAGTCTCGTTAGTCTCATTCTAAGGTTTGTCTAAGTTCGTCCTTAGAACTTGACTAACTTGGGACGAACTTAGACAAACCTTAGAATGAGACTAACGTTTGTCTGTGTTCGTCCCAAGTTAGTCTCGTTAGTCTCATTCTAAAATTTGTCTAAGTTCGTCCTTAGAAACAGACTACCTTGGGATGAACTTAGACAAACCTTAGAATGAGACTACGTTTGTATTTGTTCGTCCCAAGTTAGTCTCATTCTAAGGTTTGTCCATTGAAAGAGACTAACTTGGGACAAACTTTGACAAACCTTAGAATGAGACTAACATTTGTCTTTGTTCGTCCGAAGTTAGTCTCGTTAGTCTCATTCTAAGGTTTGTCTAAGTTCGTCCCTAGAAGTAGACTAACTTGGGACGAACTTAGACAAATCTTTGAAGGAGACTAACGTTTGGCTTTCTTCGACCCAAGTTAGTCTCGTTAGTCTTGTTCAAAGGTTTGTCTAAGTTCGTCCTTAGAAATTGACAACCTTGGGACGAACTTAGACAAAACTTAGAATGAGACTAACGTTTGTCTTTGTTCGTCCCAAGTTAGTCTCGTTAGTCTCATTCTAAGGTTTGTCTAAGTTCGTCCTTAGAAAACGACTAACTTGGGATGAACTTAGACTAACTTGGGATGAACTTTGACAAATCTTAGAATGAGACTAAAGTTTGTCTTCATTCGTCCCAAGTTAGTCTCGTTAGTCTCATTCTAAGGTTTGTCTAAGTTCATCCTTAGAAAGAGACTAACTTGGGACTAACTTAGATAAACCATAGAAAGAGACTAAAGTTTGTCTTTGTTCGTCCCAAGGTAGTCTCGTTAGTCTCATTCTAAGGTTTGTCAAAGTTTGTTCATAGAAATAGACTAACTTGGGACGAATTTAGACAAACCTTAGAATGAGACTAACGTTTGTCTTTGTTCGTCCCGAGTTAGTCTCGTTAGTCTCATTCTAAGGTTTGTCTAAGTTCGTCCTTAGAAATAGACTAACTTGGGACGATCTTAGACTAACTTTTGACGAACTTAGACAAACCTTAGAATGAGACTAACGTTTGTCTTTGTTCGCCCCAAGTTAGTCTCATTAGTCTCATTCTAAGGTTTTGTCTAAGTTTGTCCTAAGAAATAGACTAACTTGGGATGACCTTACACAAACCTTAGAATGAGACTAACGTTTGTCTTTGTTCGTCCCAAGTTAGTCTCATTCTAAAATTTGTCTAAGTTTGTCCTTAGAAAGAGACTAACTTGGGACAAACTTAGACTAACTTGAGATGAAATTAGACATCCCTAAGAATGAGACTAAAGTTTGTCTTTGTTCGTCCCAAGTTAGTCTCGTTAGTCTCATTCTGAGGTTTGTCTAAGTTCGTCTTTAGAAAGAGACTAACTTGAGACTAACTTAGACAAACCATAGAAAGAGACTAAAGTTTGTCTTTGTTCGTCCCATGTTAGTCTGGTTTGTTTCATTCTAAGGTTTGTCTAAGTTTGTCCTTAGAAATAGACTAACTTGGGATGAACTTAGACAAACCTTAGAATGAGACTAACGTTTGCCTTTGTTCGTCCTAAGTGAGTCTCGTTTGTCTCATTCTAAGCTTTGTCTAAGTTTGTCCTTAAAAATAGACTAACTTGTGACAAACTTAGACAAACATTAGAATGAGACTAACGTTTGTCTTTGTACATCCCAAGTTAGTCTCGTTAGTCTCATTCTAAGATTTGTCTAAGTTCATCCTTAGAAAGAGGCAAACGTGGGACAAACTGAGACAAACTTGGGACGAACTTAGACAAACCTTAGAATGAGACTAACGTTTGTCTTTGTTCGTCCTAAGTTAGTCTCGTTAGTCTCATTCTTAGATTTGTCTAAGTTCGTCCTTAGAAAGAGACTAACTTGGGACGAACTTAAACTAACTTGGAATGAACTTAGACATCCCTAAGAATGAGACTAAAGTTTGTCTTTGTTCGTCCCAAGTTAGTCTCGTTAGTCTCATTCTAAGGTTTGTCTAAGTTCGTCCTAAGAAAGAGACTAACATGGGAATAACTTAGACAAACCATAGAAAGAGACTAAAGTTTGTCTTTGTTCGTCCCAAGTTAGTCCGGTTAATTTCATTCTAAGGTTTGTCTAAGTTTGTCCTTAAAAATAGACTAACTTGGGATGAACTTAGACAAACTTTAGAACCAGACTAACGTTTGTCTTTGTTCGTCCCAAGTTAGTCTCGTTAGTCTCATTCTATGGTTTGTCTAAGTTCTTCCTTAGAAATAGATAAACTTGTGACGAACTTAAACTAACTTGGGACGAAGTTAGCAAAATATTAGAATGAGATTAACGGTTGTCTTTGTTCGTCTCAACTTTGTCTCGTTAGTCTCATTCTAAGATTTGTCTAAGTTTGTCTTTAGGAATAGACTAACTTGGGACAGACTTAGACAGACCTTAGAATAAGACTAACGTTTGTCTTTGTTCATCCCAAGTTAGTCTCGTTAGTCGAATTCCAAGTTTTCTCTAAGTCCGTCCTTAAAAAGAGCCTACCTTGGGATGAACTTAGACAAACCTTAGAATGAGACTAAAGTCTGTGTTTGTTCGTCCCAAGTTAATCTCATTACTCTCATTTTAAGGTTTGTCTAAGTTGGTCCTTAAAAATAGACTAACTTGGGACGAACTTAGACAAACCTTAGAATGAGACTAAAGTTTGTCTGTGTTTGTTTCAAGTTACTCTCGTTTGTCTCATTCTAAGGTTTGTCTAAGTTCATCTTAGATAGAGACTAACATGGGACGAAATTAGACTAACTTGGGACGAACTTAGACAAACATTAGAATGAGACTAACATTTGTCTTTGTTCGTCCCAAGTTAGTCTCGTTAGTCTCATTCTAAGGTTTTGTCTAAGTTCATCCTAAGAAATAAACTAACTTGGAACGACCTTACACAAACCTTAGAATGACACTAACGTTTGTCTTTGTTCATCCCAAGTTAGTCTCGTTAGTCTCATTCTAAGATTTGTCTTAGTTCATCCTTAAAAAGATACTAACTTGGGATGAACTTTGACTAACTTGGGATGAACTTAGACATCCCTAAGAATGAGACTAAAGTTTCTCTTTGTTCGTCCCAAGTTAGTCTCGTTAGTCTCATTCTAAGGTTTGTCTAAGGTCGTCCTTAGAAAGAGACTAACTTGGGACTAACATAGACAAACCACAGAAAGAGACTAAAGTTTGTCTTTGTTCGTCCCAAGTTAGTCTGGTTAGTTTCAGTCTAAGGTTTGTCTTAGTTTGTCCTTAGAAATAGACTAACTTGGGATGAACTTAAACAAACTTTAGAATGAGACTAACGTGTGTCTTTGTTCGTCCCAAGTTAGTCTCGTTAGCCTCATTCTAAGGTTTGTCTAAGTTCATCCTTAGAAATAGACTAACTTGTGATGAACTTAGACTTACTTGGGATGAACTTAGCAAAACCTTAGAATGAGACTAACGTTTGTCTTTGTTCATCCCAAGGTAGTCTCGTTAGTCTCATTCTAATGTTTGTCTAAGTTCGTCTTTAGGAATAGACTAACTTGGGACGAACTTAGACAGACCTTAGAATGAGACTAACGTTTGTCTTTGTTCGTCCCAAGTCAGTCTCGTTAGTCGAATTCCAAGGTTTCTCTAAGTTCATCCTTAAAAAGAGACTAACTTGTGATGAACTTAGAAAAATCATAGAATGAGAATAAACTGTCTTTGTTCGTCCCAAGTTAATCTCGTTACTCTCATTCTAAGGTTGATGGGACGTATTTATACGATTCATCAAGTTCACAAAACCCACCAAATAAGACATTTGGTCATACGAACATGTGCTTGTTGATGTCATTTTGTGTATACAGGCAATTTTGGAGTCTAAAGAGGAATCACACTTAAAAAGGGAGATTTGTGCCAAAAAGCCAACCAAGGCCCGAGGACCTCAGCCAGGGACCGAGAAACTTCACCCGGGTACCGAGAGCCGTACCCGGGCCCATTCGAGAATGCCAGGTCCTTGTCCCGGGCCCATCCGATAAAACCAGGCCACTCCCCGCGCACCAGCCGAGCCGCCCAGGCCACGCCCGAGCTGTCTAGCACTGAATTCATGTTACCCGGGCAAACGAGCTGCTCTAACAAATCCACCTCGAGCAAAGTGATCAAAATGGAAAATAAGGTGGACAATGTTGGAAAACCAAGGAGAATGCTCGGGCAGATTAGCAGTTGGCCTAGTTCCAAAGCAAAGGCCCCGCGCGCATAGGCACCGAAACCAAGTCGCTCAACCAAACCATGGAATCTGGCAAATCTGGCTCGACCAAAGTGTTTTAAATGCCCAATAACTCGGACAATCTTACTTCCCAGACAAAATGCCCGAGTGGAACCAGCTCAAGCCCGATCAAAGCCAAACTAGGGCAATTTTGGCTGTGTTGGTATTTCGACCATGTTTCGGGCAGAATTTGGCTTAGCATCATTCTTGAGATCATCTTAGAATGACTTTGTCGTTCAGAATACACTCTCTAAAAGCCAAGAAGCTTCGACCAAGATTCTGGGCAGATTCCGGCCATATTCCGGCAAACTCCGGCCATGCTCCGACGAACCTCCGGTGATGCTCCGATCAAGCTCATCCAACCACCACCATGCTCCGGTCATTTGGTTCTCCGGCCACATTCCGGGGAAGTCCAACTAAATCCAAACTACTTATTTCCCGGTTGGCCTTACTATTCACTTCAGTTGACCTTTGGGAACAAACTAAGCCACAACCAAGTCCAAGTGACTTGCCCAAGCCTCAACCAAGTTGGTTAGTTTCCCTTTGGAGAAGCAATCACAAGTGCACAAGTGGCCAAGTCGTTTTGCTTGAGGAGGTGCAAGAGATAAGTTCAAGAAGTGTGCTTTTTGGAAGAACCATTCAAAATCCTTTGCATTTGGGATATTTCTCACCCAAACTTAGCCTCCAAGTCTTCATTAGCCTATAAATAGAGGCCTTAAGCCTCAGAATTAGTGGACCACATATGCTCACCTTAGACAGTTGAGAGCTTATCTCTCTTCTCTTCATTTTCAATACAACACACCTTTGTTCTTACTTTGTTCTTGATTTTCAAAGCTTTGTTCACTTGTTCTTGAGCTTCAAGCTCTTATTTTCCAGCAAGCACACTTCACTTTCCTTTACTTGTCTTGATTTGGAGCTCCTCTCCCTTTACTTTCCTTGTTGTTCTCTTTATTTTTTTGTCGGTTTTCTTTACTTTCCTTGTTCTAGCCAAAACTACTTGTATTCCTTGACATGAATACAAGTAGTTAAAGCTATTGTTCTTGTTACAAAAAGCTCATGGTTTTTGTTACAAAATTGCTCACGGTTCCTTTACAAGTTCTTGTTTTCTTTTCGGTTTTCCTTTGCTTTCTTTTTTTGCACTTAGCTATGATATCCACTTCCATGGATACTCGTAGCTAAACCCTTCATTCAGTTGAAGGGTGTGCTTGTATCAAAAACCGTTTTTAGACCCTTTTCTTAGTGCTTCTATTGTGTTCAAGTTTGTTCTATGTGCCATATACTAGGTTAGAACATACATGGTTGAGTGGAGGCTCGAAAGAGCAAAGCTTTTCCATGGAGTTCGTGAACATACACGGTTAAGTGGAGGCTCGAAAGAGCAAAGCTTTTTCGTGGAGTTCAACCTCTTTTAAACACCACTTGGTTGATCGGAAATGATTGATCAGGTGGATGCACATGGGTTAAGATACTTCCAAAGGAGGAATTAGCCTAACTAGAACAAGTGTTCTATGTCTTGAAAAGGACTAGACGGTGTGACTAGTGCTGGAAACGGCCTTATCACATCTTTGAACACTTAGTATGATCATTAGAGGTCAATGATGAACGGAACTATGATACAAGGCCCCTAAAAACCGAATCCTTACCTTTGATAAAACACCAACTCTTCAATTTACTTTCAGTCTCAATATCAACTGCTTACTTTCAGTACTTTACTTTTCAGCACTTTAATTTCTGTCTTTACTTTTACGCACTTTACTTTACGCACTTTATTATACGCACTTTACTTTTAGTACTTTACTTTTCAGCACTTTAATTTCAGTCTTTAAATTTCCGCTTATTACAGACTTATTCGACATCAATCCAACATAAATTTGGCACGTATTGCGCTTGAGATACAGCGTGCGACAAACTAAAAGTATGTTGCTTGGTTGATATTGAACTCGACTGTTCCAACAATTTACTTTCCGCACTTTACTTTTCAGTCATTTACTTTCCGCACATTTACTTTCAGTCTTTACTTTCCGCTTACTACAGACGCTTTCAATATCAATCCAACATACATTTGGTACGGATTGCGCTTGAAATACAGCGTGCGACAAACCAAAAGTATGTTGTTTGGTTGATATTGAACTCGACTGTTCCAGCAATTTACTTTTCAGTACTTACTTTCAGTCTTTACTTTCAGCACTTTAATTTCTCGCACTTTACTTTCAGTACCTTTACTTTTACGCAATTTACTTTCTGTAAAAAAAACCCATAAAACCCAATCTGTCTTTACTTTATTTTTCTTTTCTTTTTAAAGAACAACTAATCCACACTGACTCTCTTGGGTTCGACCCCTACTTACCGCTCTGCTAATCCAATAGTGAGCCACGAGTAGTGCAACTATAAATGTAAATTTTGCAGCGTACAACGACGCGCTGTCAGAGGTTTATCTAAGTTGGTCCTTAAAAATAGACTAACTTGGGATGAACTTAGACAAACCTTAGAATGAGACTAAAGTTTGTCTTTGTTTGTCTCAAGTTACTCTTGTTTGTCTCATTCTAAGGTTTGTCGAAGTTTGTCCTTAGAAAGATACTAACTTAGGACGAACTTAGACAAACCTTACAATGAGACTAAAGTTTGTCTTTGTTCATCCCAAGTTAGTCTCGTTAGTCTAATTCTAAGGTTTGTCTATGTTCGTCCTTAGAAAGAGACTAACTTGGGACGAACTTAGACAAAACTTAGAATGAGACTAAAGTTTTTCTTTGTTCGTCGTAAGTTAGTCTCGTTAGTCTCATTCTAAGATTTGTCTAAGTTCGTCCTTATAAAGAGACGAACTTGGGACAAACTTAGACAAACCTTAGAAAGAGACTAAAGTTTGTCTTAGTTCATCCCAAGTTAGTCTCGTTAGTCTAATTCTAAGGTTTGTCTAAGTTCGTCCTTAGAAATAGACTAACTTGGGAAGATCTTAGACCAACTTTGGACAAACTTAGACAAATCTTAGAATGAGACTAAAGTTTGTAATTTTTCGTCCCAAGTTACTCTCGTTTGTCTCATTCTAAGGTTTGTCTAAGTTCGTCCTTAGATAGAGGCTAACATGGGATGAAATTAGACTAACTTGTGGCAAACATAGACACATCTTAGAATGAGACTAACTTTTGTCTTTGTTAATCCCATGTTAGTCTCGTTAGTCTCATTCTAAGGTTTGTCTTAGTTTGTCCTTAGAAATAGACTAACTTGGGACGAACTTAGACAAACCTTAGAATGAGACTAACGTTTGTCTTTGTTCGTCCCAAGTTAGTCTCGTTAGTCTCATTGTAAGGTTTGTCTAACTTCATCATTAGAAAGAGACTTACTTGGGATGAACTTAGACTAACTTGGGTTGAACTTAGACAAACCTTAGAATGAGACTAAAGTTTGTCTTTGTTCGTCCCAAGTTAGTCTCGTTAATCTCATTCTAAGGTTTGTCTAAGTTCAACCTTGGAAAGAGACTAACTTGGACGAATTTAGACAAACCTTAGAATGAGACAAAAGTTTGTCTTTGTTCGTCTCAAGTTATGATGTTCCCTTAAGTGGCATGTATTTGGCAAAACGTAGCTTAGACAGTTCGAGCTGGTGTTCAGGGGGAGTTCGAACAATATCTTGGTACTCCTGTACAGCGTGATCAAGACGCGAGGATATACGCGAGGATATGTTCCGGAAGATATTGGCAACGAAGATTTCGACAAGTGGTAGTCGGCCTGCGACTTATTCGAACATTAGATATTCGAATGAATATCTACATTGAAGATGGCGCGACTTATTTGGAGAGAAGACTTCGTATATTCTTCCGATCGATTTATGAAAGATATACATCAAATATTCAGGAATCATTTCCGAAATATTTGATGGGATTATCTTGTGCGAATTAGGGTTTCGCTCGAGCATATAAATACAATGCAAGGGCAACCCTAATTCTCATAGCTTTCAAAGATCAATTATACACGAGCATATCCTGTTGATTGGAGAAGAAGAAAGCGACGGCCGGTTGTATTTTCTCATTGAGAATACACCGGTGCAAGTACAGTCTGTTCAAGTGCAACACAGACTGTCTGAAGCGTATCAACTGCCGCACACAACAAAGGTGAACAAGCTTTCGAGAGAAAGCATCCGAGCTTCTGGAGAAGGTCGAGAACGTTCAGACTGCAGGTTCTGAACGAAGGGGATCGAGGGGAATTGCGGTGAACCTCGGTTGCAAATCTGAGAGACTGAGTATAGAGGTTAGGCTATTACAAGGTGTAAGTGTAAGTCCCTGTGGAAACCCTATACTCGTAATAAAGATTTGCTGTCCCTTTTTCGGGTGTGGGAAACCCCCCAGAGTAGGCGGAGCCGAACTGGGTTATCAGTCTGTGTGTCTCTACTGCCTTTATCTGTTTGCTGAACTGTTGTGATAAGAGTTCAACCTCTGTGTGTTGAACTATTATGCAAAGAGTGCCAGGTCTGTCGCAACACTACCTTAGACACAAGCTTGAACAGGGGACATAATTTCAATTGGTATCAGAGCAAGTCACTCGACACACTGAGTGGGATCCTGAACTGTTCAAGATGACTATAAAGGAAGGACAAAGCATAACCAGACCCCAGCTGCTCGAAGGATCGAACTATGCCACATGGAAGCCTGTGATGAGATCTTTTCTGAAATCACTAGACGAAAAGGCATGGAAGGCTGTTCTGAAAGGGTGGACGGAACCCATAATGAACAATCTCACTGGAGAACCGATCGCCAAACCAGAAGCTCTGTGGACAGAAGAGGAGGATAAAGCTTCCATGGGCAACTCAAAGGCAATGAACGCAATTTTCTCGGCAGTAGATGAAAACATCATGAAGCTAATCATTGACTGTAAAGTGGCCAAGGAAGCATGGGATATCCTCCAAACAGCGTTTGAAGGAACAGACAAAGTTCGCAACTCCCGCATGCAAGCTGTCACAACCAGGTTCGAAGAGATGAAGATGAAGGAGAGTAAAACCATCACTGAGTACAACACCAGAGTCCTGGAACTGTCCAACGAGGCATCTGCACTAGGGAAACCCATCGATGAAGAAAGATTGGCCAGTAAGGTCCTAAGGTCTCTTCCTCCGAGATTTGCCATGAAAGTCACAGCCATTGAGGAAATGCATGATATCACCACACTGAAGCTAGACGAGCTAATGGGTTCTCTCAGAACTTACGAGATCAATCATGACTTCCAAACTGGAGAAGAGAAGGGAATCGCTCTTAAAGCAGATATAACGGAAGACAAACTGGATTCTGGGTGCACCACTGAGCAACTAGCCATGATGGCACAAAACTTTGGAAGAATGGTGCGGAAAATCAACAGACGTGGTCCAAAACAAGGCCAGTCTTCATCAACTGGTTACCGAAACTGGAAATCCAGCTGGCCAAGGTCTACTGATTCGAGGCAAGACTTGTCTGACAAAGGAAAAGAAGAGATTCGGTGTCATGAATGCAAGGGTTTCGGCCACATTGCTTCACAGTGTGCAAACACTCTCATGAAGAAGAAGGCGATGATGGTAAGCTTCAGCGACAGTGAGTCAGACGAAGAAAAAGGTAAAACCACAAACTTTGTGGCCTTTGTCACAACTCTGGATGAATGCAGCAGCACAAGTGAAACTGTTCCACCTCAGCTGGAACTCCTAGGTGAAGACCCCTCGGACAGTGACAATGAAGAACTCACGCAGGACTCTCTGGCACAGACATATAAAGATCTATATGAGAAGTGGCTGCTTCTGATCAAAATAAACAAGAAGCTAAATGACACAGTGGCAAGCGTCACTATGGAAAGGGACAAGGTATGGCAGGAGGTCGAGATACTGCTGACACTAAAGGCAGAACTGGAAGGTACAATCAACTCACTGACTTCTCAACTAGCTGAGATAAAACAGGAAAGGCAGGATCTTCTTGTTCAGAAAACGGAACTCCTGGGTACTGTCTCCTCTCTAAAAGTCGAAATAGAGAAGGATCGGGACACTCATCCTGTAGGCATAGCGGGCCTGAGAAAAACCATCGTTGATCTACAGCGCAAAGAAATGTTCCAACTAAGGAAGGTAGAACAGCTGGAACTTCAGCTAGAATCTGAGAAGATGGAACACTCTGACACTAGGGAGGAACTCAATCACCTCAAACAGTCGGTAAGAATGCTTAACTCTGGCACTAAAAACTTAAATGATATTCTTAGATCCCAGAGAATGGAGTCCGGACACAGAGGATTGGGGTTCACAGGAGAAGGCAGCTCAAAAGGTACGACGCTTGTTAAAACCAGACCGGTGTCAGAACAGAAGACAGAACAGAAGGTAAGACAGCATCCCAGACGGAAAATAAATCTGCAACAAGAACAACCAAACAGTGGTCAAAGAAGGGATGGTACGATGCACTTCGACTCTCATTCAGCGCAAAGTAAAGAATGGCGCACTTGCTGGTATTGCAATCAGATGGGACACATTAAACTAAAGTGTCGCCTGTTTTTAGCCGAACGACGTGCTTTCCAGCAACGAACCACATCGCAACAGAAATAGGTCTGCGTTCAAAAGGCAGACCGAACCGTTTGCATGGTAGCCTGTTACACCTCAAACTACTCATCACATGATAGTTGGCTCTTCGACAGCGGATGCTCCGCACACATGACAGGTAACTGTCAATATCTTACACATATTAGACCTGTTGAGCATACGTGGTGTGTCACCTTCGGGGATGGTGAAAAGGGTCAGGTGATCGGCTGTGGGACATTGATGGTTCCGGATCTCCCTGCACTCAAGAACACCCTCCTTGTTAAGGGACTGACCAGGAATCTTATCAGCATCAGTCAACTATGCGATGATGGACACTATGTGTCATTCTCCAGCTACTCATGTCTTGTACTAGACTAGAATGGCGATACACTGATGAAAGGAAAAAGGGATGCCAACAACTGCTATACTATTAGGATGGGTCTGACGGAGTCAATGAACAATGAGAACCATGGCCAGCAACAGGTTGCTCTCCCATGTGCAAACGCACAACCTAGTTTTCTGCGAGGGGGAGTGGATAAGACCTTGCACACAAGATCTGATTGTCGATGCGCACAAATCAAGGTTGCCGGGTGTCCCAGGAAGCTATTGAATCAGACGGTGGTACAGTTGCAACAGGAGTTCGTACACTGCCCACAGAAATGTTCCTGGAGCCGTACAAGAAAATATGAATGCTCACGAAAGATGATAACTCTGAGGCAGCATACTTGTGTCAAACCATATGGCAGGTCACGGAGTGGAACACCCAGATCCCCAGGGGGTCTATGTGGTGTCAACCAATGAAAGCTTCCGACGGTGGTCAGTCATAGTCGAATCTCCAGCTAAAACAATTGGACTGACCACCTAATAAAGAGAGCTGGAACAGAAGTCTCAACAAAATATTTTTTTCAATATCCTTGAAGATTTTTTCGGTTGATGGTTTTTGGAAAGCTGAAGAGTCATATAGACAAATTTGATTTTTGAAAAATCAAATTCATTCCCTGAGTATCGTCTTCTCTCTCGAAAACCCTAGAACGGAACTTCCCTCTCAACTGCTCTTTCCTCAACCGACAATGGTGAACACCAGGAAGTCAGCAAAATCCAGTGCTAAATCTGTGGAGAAAATCAAAGAAAGCATGCAGACCTCAAAGGCGTTGGCGGCGAAATCAAAGATTCCGAAATCAAAACCTGCGAAGATGAAAAAGGCGTCGCCTTTACACTTAGTCACCGAATCTTTGGCCAAAGAGAAGTCTATTGAAGGAGTTACCGCTGGTATCCCTCAGCCGGGCACAGTGGATTCAACTCCACAGGCTCAGGGAAATCCCAATATTCCTTCTGTCTCTGCGAATATCCTCGTTATTGAAAAATCTGTGCTGAATAAAGAAACAAGTGTGGAGGGTGAGAAGGTTGTTGAGTCGATTGACGGTGTTGAAGCCAGAAGGGCTGTAATTGGAGATAATGAGAGTGGTAGGGCTGTGACGGTTGACAAAGCCGGTAGTGGGGTTTCTAAGAAGAAGTCTGTCAAGAGTGTGGAAGAAGAGGAACCCAGCAAGGGGGCTGGTGGCTCAGGAACGTGGAGAGAAAAGATTTTCACCACAGGATACATTCCTCCGAAGGCTGGTCGCAGGAAGAAGGTGAAGCGGGCCAGTGACTCTCCCAGAAAATATCTCGCCCAGATTTATGCCACTCGAGGAAGGAAGATTGCAATGTCCGATGAAGAAACAGAGAAGTTCATCGATTCCTCGGGGAAGAGGAATGTGGTAATGAGTGATGCTGATCCATCTGAGAACCTAAGAATAATTACTGAAGAAGGTTGCAGTTTGGATGCTGAAGCTATGACAGAAGAAATTAATCCATCAGGGAAGACGGATGTGTTGAAAGAATCAGACCCAGCAGAAAAAGATGAGGAATTAGAGAAGTTATACAAAGACATTGATGATGTCATGGAAGACCTGGAAAAGGAAAAGGATCAGGAAGTGACAAGTCCGGAAGAGGTTCAGGCTGTTGGGGCAAAAGAATCTGATGCAGAAAAAGCTACAAGTGATCCACCTATGGAACCAAGTGTTCAGTCTGGTGTTGAGACTGGAAAAGCTACAGAGAAAGCTGCAAGCGGTTCAACAGTGGAACCCTCTGTTCAGACTGAAGCTCAAACAGCACCAGCTCCAGAGGAAGGTCTGCGTAACCTGGGTATTGAAGCAGAAGAGTCTGGTACTGAAAAGGTCTCAAGTGCTCCAACAGTGGAACAGAGTGTTCAAACTGAAGATAAGACTGGAGTAGTTCCAGAGAAAGCAGTGAGAGAAGAAGCAATGACAGTTAATGATGATCGTCGTCGGGATCATTTGAAGGAGGATGAACCATCCATTCGTAAGGATGCCCCTACATCAGCAGCAGAAGGTGTTACCCTTTCAGAAGATGACCAAGACAGTGTTCCCCTTGTCAACCTCAAGAGGACAACGAAGGGGAAGGAAAAGAAAAAGTTTGCCTTTGCTACGTCTACAAAGGAACCAGCTCAGAAGGTTGCTGAGGTCAGCAGTGGTGCAGGGGGAGCTGGCTCTTCAAAGAAAAGAAAGCGCGTTGCTGCAGTTCCCATCTCTGAAGATGCTGGGAGATGTGAATTCCCAACCCCTGAATCTGAGGCTGTCCCAATCGGTAAGGTCAAGAAAGGTGTGTGGTTCGTGAACAAAAAAGCTGCGTTGAAATGGGAATGTGTGCTGAAAAGGAAAATCATACCGGAGAGGCTACTGGATGCATCTAGTTACAAAGGGAAAGAAGTGATTGAGGTGCTCAAAGATTCGGATCTATTCTGGACGTTAGACAGATGCAAACCATTCAACGAACAGCTGGTGCGTGAGGCCATGGCAAACTTGCCTCCAAAGTTTGGGGTCATTAGAGAGGCTGAGTATGGGGTCTTCTATGTAAGAGGAAGAAGGATCAAGATTGATCCAGAGCTGATCAATGTATACTTCTCCATGGACGACCCAGCTGTTGATGAAGAAGATTCCAGCCTCGAGAAGATAGTAAGCACCATCACTGCAGGCTCTGTTCAGTGGAGGCCTGAGTCAGTTGTGCATACGACAGATCTGTCCACGTTCTATTCAATGCTGTTTTTCATAGCAGTGCTCAACTGGAGGCCGTCTACTCATCGCTCTACTGTCAACAAGGACGTGGCCCAATTGATTTATCAGATAGGGAACAAGCTGAAGTTCAACCTGGGCAGAATAATGTTCAAACAGATTGCTGACCATGCTACATCGATGAGAACCCTGCACCAGATCTGCTTTCCATCTCTGATTTATGAGCTGATTATTCATCAAGCCCCTGATTTGACAGCCTCGTCTGATCTTCTTACTAAAGCTCCCAGCAAATTCACAGTGGACCACAAGTTATACAAAGGGTGGCATGTGAATGATCTGAAAAGGGGGAGCAAGCCAGGTAAAGAAATTGGGGAATCCAGTCGAGGGGGAGCCAGAATGGGCGTGGATGAGAGGAGCAAACTACTGAAGGACCTCCAGGTTATCATTGCTGCGGACAAGGAACAGCGCCGCCGGATCAACAGGCTTGCTCGAGCACTCAGCTACCCCAGTGACGATGAATCAGAAGCTACTGCCTCTGAAGATGATTCTATTGAAGAAGCTTCTGATTGAAGGTCCTCTTCAAACTTTCTCCCTGAACTATTTGTTTAAAACTATCGTTCTTAGTGCTTGTTCTGGCACATTTTGATTGTCTATTCAAACTCGGATCGCACCCCTTGCCAGTTTGTGGCAAAAAGGGGGAGTATTTTGGAGGAGACAATTCTTGTTTCCCTCAAAGTTGTCTACTGTCTAGATAGTTAGATAGACTTAGTTATCTAGTAGATCTGGTTTTGCCAAAATGCCAAGGGGGAGATTGATGTTCCCTTAAGTGGCATGTATTTGGCAAAACGTAGCTTAGACAGTTCGAGCAGGTGTTCAGAGGGAGTTCGAACAATATCCTGGTACTCCTGTACAGCGTGATCAAGACGCGAGGATATACGCGAGGATATTTTCCGGAAGATATTGGCAATGAAGATTTCGACAAGTGGAAGTTGGCCTGCGACTTATTCGAACATTAGATATTCGAATGAATATCTACATTGAAGATGGCGTGACTTACTTGGAAAGAAGACTTCCTATATTCTTCCGATCGATTTATGAAAGATATACATCAAATATTCAGGAATCAATTCCGAAATATTTGATGGGATTATCTTGTGCGAATTAGGGTTTCGCTCGAGCATATAAATACAATGCAAGGGCAACCCTAATTCTCATCGCTTTCAAAGATCAATTATACACGAGCATATCCTGCTGATTGGAGAAGAAGAACGCGACGGCCGGTTGTGTTTTCTCATTGAGAATACACCGGTGCAAGTACAGTCTGTTCAAGTGCAACACAGACTGTCTGAAGCGTATCAACTGCCGCACACAACAAAGGTGAACAAGCTTTCGAGAGAAAGCATCCGAGCTTCTGGAGAAGGTCGAGAACGTTCAGACTGCAGGTTCTGAACGAAGGGGATCGAGGGGAATTGCGGTGAACCTCGGTTGCAAATCTGAGAGACGGAGTATAGAGGTTAGGCTATTACAAGGTGTAAGTGTAAGTCCCTGTGGAAACCCTATACTCGTAATAAAGATTTGCTTTCCCTTTTTCGGGTGTGGGAAACCCCCCAGAGTAGGCGGAGCCAAACTGGGTTATCAGTCTGTGTGTCTCTACTGCCTTTATCTATTTGCTGAACTGTTGTGATAAGAGTTCAACCTATGTGTGTTGAACTGTTGTGCAAAGAGTCCCAGGTCTGTCGCAACACTACCTTGGACACAAGCTTGAACAGGGGACATAATTTCAAGTTTGTCTCGTTAGTCTCATTCAAAGGTTTGTCTAAGTTCATCCTTAGAAAGAGACTAACTTGAGACGAACTTGGGACGAACTTAGACAAACCTTAGAATGAGACTAGAGTTTGTCTTTGTTTGTCCTAAGTTAGGCTCGTTAGTCTCATTCTAAGGTTTGTCAAAGTTCGTCCTTAGAAAGGGACTAACTTGTGACGAACATAGCCTAACTTGGGACAAACTTAGACAAACCTTAGAATGAGACTAAAGTTTGTCTTTGTTCGTCCCAAGTTAGTCTCGTTAATCTCATTCTAAGGTTTGTCTAAGTTCAACCTTAGAAAGAGACTAACTTGGGATGAACTTAGACTAACTTGGGACGAATTTAGACAAACCTTAGAATGAGAATAAAGTTTGTCTTTGTTCGTCCCAAGTTAGTCTCTTTAGTCTCATTCTAAGGTTTGTCTAAGTTGTCCTTAGAAACAGAATAACTTCAGGCGAACTTAGACTAACTTGTGACGAACTTAGACAAACCTTAGATTGAGACTAAAGTATGTCTTTGTTTGTCCCAAGTTAGTCTCGTTAGTCTCATTCTAAGGTTTGTCAAAGTTGGTCCTTAGAAAGAGACTAACTTGGGACGAACATAGACTAACTTGGGATGAACTTTGACAAACCTTAGAATGAAACTAAAGTTTGTCTTTGTTAGTCCCAAGTTAGTCTCGTTAGTCTCATTCTAATGTTTGTCTAAGTTCATCCTTAGAAAGTGACTAACTTGGGATGAACTTAGACTATCTTGGGATGAACTTAGACAAACCTAAAATTGAGACTAAAGTTTGTCTTTGTTTGTCTTAAGTTAGTGTCGTTAGTCTCATTCTAAGGTTTGTCTAAGTTCGTCCTTAGAAAGAGACTAACTTGGGATGAACTTAGACTAACTTGGGACGAACTTGGACAAACCTTAGAGTGAGACTAAAGTTTGTCTTTGTTCCTCCCAGGTTAGTCTCGTTAGTCTCATTCTAAGGTTTTTCTAAGTTCATCCTTAGAAATAGACTAACTTGAGATGAACTTTAGACAAACCTTAGAATGAGACTAACGTTTGTCTTTGTTCGTCCCAAGTTAGTCTCGTCAGTCTCATTCTAGGGTTTGTCTTAGTTCGTCTTTAGAAAGAGACTAACTTGGGACGAAGTTAGACTAACTTGGGACAAACTTAGACAAACCTTAGAATGAGACTAACGTTTGTCTTTGTTCGTCCCAAGTTAGTCTCGTTAGTCTCATTCTAAGGTTTTTCTAAATTCGTCCTTAGAAACAAACTAACTTGGGACAAACTTAGACAAACTTGGGACGAACTTCAACAAACCTTAGAATGAGACTAAAATTTGTCTTTGTTCGTCCGAAGTTAGTCTCGTTAATCTCATTCTAAAGTTTGTCTAAGTTCAAGCTTAGAAAGAGACTAACATGGGATGAACATAGACTGACTTGGGACGAATTTAGACAAACCTTAGAATAAGACTAAAGTTTGCCTTTGTTCGTCCCAAGTTAGTCTCTTTAGTCTCAATCTAAGGTTTGTCTAAGTTCGTCCTTAGAAAGAGACTAACTTCGGATGAACTTAGACTAACTTGGGACAAACTTAGACAAACCTTAGAATGAGACTAAAGTTTGTCATTGTTCGTCCCAAGTTAGTCTCGTTTGTCTCATTCTAAGGTTTGTCTAAGTTCGTCCTTAGAAAGAGACTAACTTGGGACGAACATAGACAAACTTGGGATGAACTTTGACAAACCTTAGAATGAAACTAGAGTTTGTCTTTGTTCGTCCCAAGTTAGTCTCGTTAGTCTCATTTTAAGGTTTGTCTATGTTCGTCCTTCGAAAGAGACAAACTTGGGACGAACATAGACTAACTTGGGACGAATTTAGTGATCGAGTGTAAATATAGCGGAAATATTCGAATAAGAATTCAAACACTTATGCTAGGTCACGTCAATCAAAACATTTATATTGACTCGGGTGAACCGAGGTCGAACCCAAGAGATAGGTGATTAAACTAATGGTGCTAACATTATGATTAGAATGTCTATTGTTTGGGGGGGGTCTATTTTTCAATCCAAAGTGAGATTAAACTTGCAAAAAGGGTCAACTTCCAATTAAAAGATGACTAGGGATTACTTCACCACCAAGACAATTATTGTGACAATGGAATGATAAACCAATGATGAAATCACATGCACACGTATAGAATTTAGCTCATGCAACATTAATACTAGGTTCAACTCGCGCTACAACCTATTATCAAGAGGTTACATCTCGCATAGCACCTCACACTCGCGCTCTATTGGTACTATAGAACATGAATTTCTAGCCTCACACTCGCGCTCTATTGGCTAAATACACACGTTCTTACTAAATCAAGCAATTCTCATTAGGTTAATGAATTATCCAACTAACTCAAAAGTCCTAATGCTTCTTCATTTAGTCCATTGAAGTCATGTTGATCAACGTGAGCTACATCAAACATGAGATCATGCAAAGTTCCCATTGAGGACATTTCACAAACACCTTATGGGCAACTTGAAACATTAAGTTCAAATGAAGAAGATTCATGTGCAAACTCAATTATCATTAGCATCTATAGTGTTCACAATGTCACAACATGTCTAGGGGATCCATAATCCCCAATCAAAGTCACTACTCACTCATGGCGAGATTACAAGCAAAACAAATGAAAGAGATGGAGTTTAGGAGTCTAAAACCAATATGAGATTGAAGAGTGTGAGAATCCTTGTTGTTGATCTTCTTCTCCACTCAATCCACCTTGAAATCAGTGCAGGTCTCCTCAAAATCCGTGCCAAAAAAAGTCCCCTTTGAAAATTCCCAAAAGTTTCTATTTATAGCCAACATTAGGGTTTCCGGTACTGTAGCTCCAGTCGGTCGACTGGCGGGAGCTGGTTTTCCCAGTCGGTCTACTGATGCTGAAAATGTGGCTGATGAAGGAGTTTCCCAGTCGATCGATTGGCTGGTCCAGTCGACCGACTCGATGGAGGCGCATGGAAGGCCATCTGAGGTGCTTGCGAACTCGAGCGACTGATGCTGCGAGTCGAGCGACTGGCGCCATGTGCTCTGTTAAGCTTCTCTTCAGTTGACCGACTGGAGGTTCCAGTCGACCGACTCGATTGGCGTGCTTGAGGAGGCCATCTGAGAAGTTCATCAACTCGACCGACTGGCACAGGGGAATTAGCCATTCGGTCGACTGGAGCATCTTTCAGTCCAAATTTGCTCCAATCTTCGATTTTTCCTTGATTCTTCGTGTCAAGGTCCTGAGCTCAATGTATGGTTGCTTCAAGCCTGAAATGCAATGATAATGGTCAAATGGCATCGAAATAGCATCGGGAATGGACCAAAACTCTTCGTAAATGGGTATGTAAATGAGTCGAGAATTCGACTCATCAAAACACTCCACACTTAGAGTTTGATCGTCCCGAGCAAACAATAAGAACAAGCCAAAGAGACACAATGGGTAAACTTTATTTCTAACTACTCTAACACATATTTACAATCTAACTCCTTTTCGTAGGTGTGACGAGTGCATTTAGCATATGCACCAAGCCTTTAAACCCCTAGGCTACCCTAGTGGACGAGTTATAGTCTCGTGAGAGTTTTCAGAAAAGGGAATACTCACAAATCCCAAGTGCACTTAACCCATGAGAATTGAATTCTAGAGTGTTTAACCAAGGCTATGATTTCTCAAAGCAAATTCCTCACCCCACGCTAGGGCTATCATCACAATACCATCAAAAAGACTTTCGAACCACTTTGAGTACCTTTGAGATTGTGCATTCAAGGTCATCAATACTAGAGCTATCAATCGCCTCGTCCAAATGTCTATTCATTTTCAAGGTAATACAATAGAAGTAGAGCTTTTAGTTTGCACAAAAAGTGTCAATCGCTCGCCTATGCTATCTAGGCCTAGTCCACGGGCTTGCGACATGGAACTCGTTCCCAAGTTTTAGGCGCTTAAGCCGTAATCCATAAGGGAAGAGGAGTTCGACACGAGAGTTCTTTACAAACAAGTCATAAACCAAATGAATATTCCCGTGCAAGCACATGGGTCGTCCAAGAGTTGTTCCAACTAGCACACAATGCAAATGTTGAATCCCGCACAAGTGAATAATGATGGAGGAACATAGAGTCAAGTTTTAAGTGCCTCTTATTTTCTTTTCTTTCTTTTTTTTGAATGGCCTTTGGCCTACAAATGCTTTCGAGGGTGGACTTACCTCCCTAACCCCCGGCATTTGTAACATCATTTTTTTTGCGGGGCTTCGCCCTCTTTTGACTCCACACTTAAAACTTGACAATATGTTCAAAAAGTGTATGGAATGTGCGGGGAACACACATAAGCAAGGCACCGTGTTAGAGAACTCAAGTCACCAAGGAATATTCAAGGGGTCTAAGTTTTTCATGAAGATTTTTAAAAGTGCTTGCTATAGCTTGATCCAAGGTATTTCAACGAAAATACTTAGAAAATTAGATAGACGAGAGATAGCAATGGTATTGGTTTTCAAGAATACATATTCAATGGACTAGGTCGGTTCTAAGTTCAAAATCCAATAAATGGATAAATAGGCTGGATGTGATTTATAGGAATTGGAATCGATAGTCACAAGCCTATGTGGTTAAGAACACTCTCATGTAGGGATAAGGTGCAAAAGATGCAAGTGTCCATCAAAAATGATATGCAAGGCATGCAAACATGTGAACTATGCGCATAGAACCACTCCACACTTAACTCAAGCTTAGTCCCTAAGCGCAAAGAATGATAAAATAAAGGCAAAGGCGCATAGGAACTCCCCTCGTTTGTAGAGCCGATGACAAAACTCATGGGAGTGAGAAATACCCTTTTGGTTGCAAATGTAGACAAGAAGGTGATTATTGAACATGAGAAGAATATAAATGTGCATGTCCTGTAGAGTGAACAGTAGAGATGGTAAACACCTTTAATGTCATATGAAATGTTGCATATAACCAAAAGCAAGTCAAGGGCAAATCACTCAAAATGGCGTACATCATCCAAAATTGCGCCAAAAGGCGACTTAACATCCAAAACAGTCATCCAATGTAACAAGTAAAATAGGAGATACACAAGTGAGTACTAAATGAAACATGGAATCATGATGTAGCCTCGTCGTCTCCGGGCCTAACTGAATCAACGACACCCTCATCATCAGGCGGCGCCGTGGTGCCCGTCATCAGTGGGCTCTCCTCCCTGAAAGAGCGAACCGGCTCCACGGTCTCTCCTTAGAGACGTGACCCCGCCTCTCCGACTCTGGAAGCTGGCGTGGTAGGCAAGGGAGAGGCGCCACCAGGGACAGAAAACTCTGGAGCAGCAGGGGAAGCAACTGGGCCACTGGAACCACTGACCATGGATAAAACTGTGGACCGAAGCCACTCCCACTCCTGGCGAGCTCTCGCGTCAGACTCTCAAACAAAATCCTCAAGACGAGTCAAGCCGCTCCTCAAATCAGCCACTCCACCCTTCAGGTCAGCAATGTCAGAGGAGGTCCTCTGCCTCCACTCGGTCAGATCATCTGTGGCAGGGGGAGGTCTCTCCACAGCAGCATCATCGTGAGGCAAATACTCCTGAATGAGTGGCTCCTTAGGGATAGGTGCATCAGGATCGTCGGCCGGAGGAGGGGAAGGTATGGGAGAGGCAAGAGGGGAAGGGGTGAGATGGGTGCTGCAATACAGTGGATTCGCCCTCTTGAACAACCGCCTCCTATACGCGGCATTAGACACGAGGTCTGGCTGAGGAGGCTTCATGTCGACCTCCCAAGTCTTCCCGTCCTTCTTGACGATGTGCATACGCTTCATGGTCTTCAGAGTAAGAGTACTCTTGGAAGGCTTGGGGCATCCCTTGTGGCCGAAGGTGAAGTTACACCTTAAGGCGATCAAAGTAATCAAAGAGCCTCCCCTTAAGGCGCGGTTCCTCGCACCCTTCTTCACAATGTTCTTAAAACGAGTAGCAAGGGTAGCGAGCCAATCAATGCCCTCCTCGTGGTCGATAGCAAGCAAGAGGTCCATGTCCGGGAGAGTGAATGAACGAGCCTTTGCCGTCCAGGTGTTTATCCCAATAGCAATGAGATGATGGATAATCTTCCACACCGGGTCGGTGATCGCTGAAGAATTATATGAAGAAATGAACCACTCGTTCCTCCCTGAAATCCGCTTCCAAAATCGGCTCTGATCATGTTCGGAGTATTTCCGGGCTATGGCATCATAAGGAGGGAATCCCAACCATTCACTGATCACACTCTCCTTAATCTCAAAATTCCGGCCACCCAATACAAATTTCCAGTAATATTCCCTTCCTTCCTCCCCCTCCTCTCTGATCCAATCAAATGAGCTAATAAACTCCTTCACTACCCTCTCATAGCAACCGGGATCATCATTCAATAAAAAGTTCAAACCACAACGGGAGAGGCGCGAATGTACCTCATCGGTGACCGCACTATCAATGCCTCTGAGGAGTCCCATGTCGGGGTAGAGAGTGGGGATGACAGTCTTCCTCTTCCTCACGATCGTGGCAAGATTGGTCTGGTGCGTCTCATCCGTAAATGCTAGAGGCACTGAGAAAGGGTAAGGAGTTGGGAAGGGCAACGGTCCATCCAATGGTCCCTCATTCGGCAATACCGGGACGATAGCACTGGAGGATGGTGCAAAAGCTGGAGGAGAGGGTACTCTCGGAATGGGTGGCACTGGAGCACTAGGCAATGAGGGCAAAGGGACTCTTCTCTTCTTCGCTGGCTTCCTCGGTTGTTGGTTTTTCTTTTTGGGACGAGGTGCGGGAGAAACTGGTGTAGCATCCAATTCCTCATCCAAGGATGAGCTAGAGTTCGCTAGCGAAGCTCTGAATTGCTTCCTCTTGCGAGAGACGAGAGGCATGTCATCCTCGTCGTCTTCGCTTTGCTCAACGATGCGCTCAACTCGTGTAGGCTCATGGGCAACCTCTTTCCCCTTTGATGTGGATTGAGACGAAGGACCGGCACGAGGCATGGCTGCAAATGGAATGAAAAACTGAAGATTGGATTCTGAGCAAAGCTGAACAAGAAGCCACTGCAACTTCAATCAACTCGATCGACTGGCGCTGTAAGGAAAATCCAGTCGGTCGACTGGAGAGCGATTTAGGTCGGAATTTGAGGGGTTTTGAAATCGGGCTCGGCGAGAGGAATTGATGCAAGGGGTTTGTTGGCGGGCTGATTTGGAGTGGAATGAGCGGTTGAACGGGTGGAGGGGATGTTGGAATGAGCAGATCGGCCGGATTGTAGCTTTTCCGATTGAATCGGAGATGCGGACGGGGTGGAGCGCGGCTGGGCTGACTGGAGACGGCGGAGTGATGGCGAGACGAAGGCGAGGTGATGGGGAGGATTGGTGAAGGTTGGAATCGGAGGTTGAGGTTTGGCGAAGGTGGGAGTCGAGCGATTGAAGGTTTATGAGTTGGATGAAGTGAGTTTGAAAAGAGGAAAAGGGTTTTGTGATAAGGGGATTCCAGTCGGTCGACTGGGAGGCGAGTCGACCGACTCGATTGACGAAAATAAGTGCCTTGCTGAACCGTCGCCAACTCGACCGACTGGCCTTTTGGTCTTCTCCCAGTCGATCGACTGGGGGCAAAATTCAGCTTCAATGAATTTTTTTTTCTTCTTTTTCGAACTCCCCAACTCCACACTTAAGATTTTTACTCCGCACCACACAATGATCATACAAATTCAATTCAAACATAGTCATGCTTTACCAAGAAGTCACTAGCATAAACATATTTCGCAATAAAATGCAAGCTAGGATCAAAGACTCCACACTTAAGATATTACCATCACCAAGATAATTCATGCAAGCACAAAACCACACCAAGCACACCAAATCATGCATTTTTAATCATCTAGCACCATGTTCGCATTCAAAGTTCAATGGACACATGCCAAGCACATATATGAAATTAATTGTGCATATATGGACAACTCACAAACCGGGCTACCTCCCGTTAGGGCCTAGTTTAACGTCTTGGCAAAGACTGAGCCGAGGCTTGATACGTAGAGAAGCACACTAAGAGAAGTCCCGAGCGGGATCCCTTCTCTAGCGGCATTAGCACAAGGCATTCAAGAGGGAGCTTCCAACATGTTTTGGTCTCCATGGTGAGCATGATAGATTTTGACTCTCTGCCCATTTGCTTTGAATAAATTCCCTTGATTGTCAACTAGCTCTAGATGGCCATCGTCGAAAACTCTATGAATTCTATATGGTCCAAACCATCTAGACTTGAACTTCCCGGGAAATAACTTGTATCTTGAGTTGAATAGCAAGACTTTGTCTCCTACCGAGAACTGCTTCTTCAGAATAAGCTTGTCATGCCATCTCCGAGTTCTCTCCTTATAAATTTTTGAACTTTCGTAGGAGTCCAATCTGATTTCATCTAACTCATTTAGTTGAAGGAGTCTCTTTTCTCCCGTAGCCTTCATGTCGAAATTCAGCTCCTTAATAGCCCACATGGCTTTATACTCAAGCTCTACCGGGAGATGGCAAGGTTTGCCATATACTAACCGGTATGGAGACATTCCAATTGGCGTCATGAAGGCGGTTCTATATGCCCACAAGGCATCATCAAGCTTCAACGCCCAATCCTTCCCGGATTTCCCAACTGTCTTTGTCAAAATGTTCTTTATTTCTTGGTTTGACACTTCGACTTGCCCATTTGCTTGGGGATGATAAGGGGTAGAACATCTATGGAATATCCCGTGCTTCTTAAGCATAGATTCGAATCTTCTCTCCTTAAAATGGGAACCATTGTCACTTATCACCGCTCTTGGCATTCCAAATCTCGGGAAGATAATTTTCTTGAACATTTTGATCACCACTTTAGCATCACAAGATGGGGAAGCTATGGCTTCAACCCATTTAGACACGTAGTCTACCGCTACGAGAATAAAGCAATTTCCTTGTGATGAGGGTAGAGGTCCCATGAAATCTATCCCCCATACGTCGAATACTTCCACTTCTAAGATGCCTTTCTGAGGCATTTCATCTCTTCTAGCAATGTTGCCCATTCTTTGACATTCGTTACAACCCTTGACGAATTGATACGTATCTTTGAATGCATTGGGCCAATAAAATCCCGATTGAAGAACCTTAGCCGTGGTCTTGGAAGCAGAACCATGACCACCATAGGAAGATGAATGACAACAAGCTATAATTCCTTTCATATTTTCTTCGGGCACACACGTTCTATAAATGCCGTCTGGGCATAGCTTGTACAAGAAAGGGTCATCCCAAAAGTACCTCGAGACATCGTGCAAGAACTTCCTCCTTTGGTTATGATCAAGGTCATTCGGGAGAATGTTGCATGTCAAATAATTCACATAGTCCGCGTACCAAGGGGCATTCTCTTCTATACTAAGCAAATATTCTCCGATAAACGAGTCTCCTATAGGTGACGATAATTGTTTTGAATCATGAAGCTCAACTCTTGAAAGATTGTCCGCCACTACATTTTTGACCCCCTTTTTATCTTTGATTTCAATAGTAAACTCTTGCAAAAGAAGGATCCATCGAATAAGTCTTGGCTTTGCATCTTTCTTTGTCATCAAATACTTAATAGCGGCGTGATCTGTCTAGACGATTGTCTTGGATCCCACAAGTTATGGTCTAAATTTTTCAAAGGCATATACCACGGCTAGCAACTCTTTCTCGGTGGTAGTATAGTTCATTTGAGCATTATCTAGCACCTTGCTCACATAATAGACTACATGGAGTCTCTTATCAATTCTTTGTCCCAAAACGGCTCTAATAGCATAATCGCTTGCGTCGCACATAAGCTCGAATGGAAGATCCCAATTCGGTGGTCGCACTATGGGTACCGATACAAGGGCTTTCTTGAGCTTTTCAAATGCCTCTAAACAATCTTCATCAAATTTGAATTGCACATCATTACATAGGAGATGAGTTAGCGGCTTGGCAATCTTTGAGAAGTCCTTAATAAATCTCCGGTAGAAACCGGCATGTCCTAGGAAACTTCTAACTCCTTTTTGATCTTTTGGTGGTGGTAGTTGCTCAATAACTTGAACTTTTGCTTTATCAACTTCCACACCTCTACTAGACACCAAATGCCCAAGCACAATTCCCTCTTGAACCATAAAATTGCACTTTTCCCAATTTAGCACCAAACAGTTTCAATGCAGCTAGCAAGAACATGAGAAAGATTCGTTAAACAATCATCAAATGAAGTTCCATGAATAGAGAAGTCATCCATGAAAACTTCCATGCATTTCTCAATGTAATCGCTAAAAATAGACATCATGCATCTTTGAAACGTTCCCGGTCCATGCATAACCCAAAGGGCATGCGTCTAAATGCAAAAGTTCCATAAGGACATATAAATGTAGTTTTTCCTTGGTCATTAGGCAAAATGGGAATTTGATGAAATCCGCTATAACCATCTAGGAAACAAAAGTATTAATGTCCTGCAAGTCTTTCAAGCATTTGATCAATAAAAGGTATGGGAAAGTGATCTTTCTTAGTTGCTTTGTTCAATTTCCTATAATCAATGCACATCCTCCATCCATTTACGGTTCTAGTAGGGACCAACTCTCCCTTATCGTTTTGCACAACCGTAAGTCCTCCCTTTTTGGGGACGACATGGATGGGGCTTACCCATTCCGAATCCGGGACCGAATAAATGATCCCCGCATCTCTTAGTTTAGTAATTTCTTTAAAGACAACTTCGCTAAGGTTAGGGTTCAATCCCCTTAGAAACTCCCTAGAAGGTTTTGCATTCTCATCAACATTTATCCTATGCATGCATAATGAAGGGCTAATTCCCTTAAGATCATCAATAGAGTACCCCAAGGCTTTTCTATTATTTTTCAAGACATGCAAAAGTTTGGATGTTTCATTCTCATTCAAGGTTGCACCAACTATAACCGGGTGCGTAGAATTAGACCCAAGAAACTCATACCTTAGATTCGAAGGTAGAGGTTTTAACTCTCCTTCGAATTCCTTACCTCTTGGCATTTGGTTTTCTTCTCCTTGATAAGCATCAAATAATTTATCTCCTTCGGCCAAAGTCAAGTCATACATTTCCTCATCTTCCATATCCATAAGTGAGGTAAAAAGCATACTAGAGTCATCTAAGTCCATGACTTCACTTTCAAAAGATGTTAGCTCAAGATTTTCACAAGATATATCAAGCAAATTGCATTCAAAAGATGAAGTGGGAGCTGTCATGGCATTTTTCAGAAAAAATTTCAACTTTTCATCCCCTATTTTCAATTCAATAGACCCTTCTCCACATCTAATGACCGCCTCAACGGTGTTAAGAAAAGGTCTACCAAGAATAACGGGCATTTCTTGCTCATCATCCATTTCTAGCACATAGAAGTCTACGGGAATAAAGAATTTACCAACTTTAATATGCACATCCCTAAGAACTCCCCTAGGGATTCTAGAACTTCTATCGGCTAGTTTCAATGAAATAGTAGTAGGATGGAGTTCACCCACATCAATTTGCTCAAACAATGAATAGGGAATTAAAGAAATGCTAGCTCCCAAATCACACAATGCCCTATCAATTTCGATCTTTCCTAAAGAGATAGGAATAGAAAATGATCCATGATCTTGCATTTTCTTAGGCATTCTACTTTGCACAATGGCGCTACACTCAACATTCAATGCTACCATACTAGATTCGTCAATAACTCTACGATTAGACACAATATCTTTCAAGAATTTTGCATAGGTAGGATTTTGAGTGATTACCTCATGGAATGGAAGCGTGACATACAACTTCTTCAACATCTCCACAAATCTTTGGAAGTGGGCATCTAGCTTGCTCTTTTTTAGCCTTTGAGGGAAAGGTATCACGGGCACATATTTCCTCATCAAAATTGGCTCTCCCTCTTTTTCCTCTTCTCCGGTAGGGGCTTGAAGTTCAACTTCGGCATTTTCGTTGGCAACTTCCTCGTCTACCTCTTTAGAGTTGAGATTTGATTTTCCTTGAGGGGTAGGCGAAACCTTTCCACTTTTCAATGTGATGGCATCGACATGCTCTAGATAATTCACATCCGGTTGAGAAGGGAGCTTCCCAATTTGCTTCATATGGGCATTTTCTTTAGCAAGCCTCTTGTTTTCGGCCACTAGTTCCTCCATCTTCTTGTTGGTCTCTTTTTGGCTTTCAAGCATTTGTGCCTTCATAGCCAGCATAGGATTATCTTGAGGATTGGAAGAAGCTTGCCCTTGATGATGAGAATTCCCTTGATCATTCTTAGGAGATTTGGCTTGATAAGGCCTTTGAGAGTTTCCTTGAGAATATTGAGAGTTTTGGGTGGAACCTTGACCCTGAGTAGAATAAGAATTTTGCCCTTGATTTTGGTTAGAGCCATACTCTTGTCTTTGGTAACTCCCTTGATAAGAATTTTGCCCTTGAGGCCTAGGAGTGAAATTGGAGTCATTGGCCATTCTTCTTTGCGGAGGCTCGTAATTTCTCGTGATGGGATTAGAATTTTGAGCATAGTTTCTTTGTTGATTTACGTAGTGGGCTTCTTCATACCCGTCATCATCATCTTCATGTCTCCCATCGGGACAAGCCTTCGTAGAATGCCTCGTACTAGAGCATATGAAACAAGGTTGTTGGACCGGATTCTTCTCTTTTTCATTCTTCGGTTTACACACCTCCAAAGCATTTACCATGCTTATCATGGTTTCCATCTTCTTTGTCAAATCACTAAATTGATCTTTAGTCACATGATTCGAAGAATCCTCTCTAGACTTAGCCATTTTCTTGTGATCGACTCCTTGACATCTATCGGAATTTGTGGCGATCTTCTCTATGACTTTAAATCCTTGGTTTGCCGGTAACTCCATGATTGCACCACCACTAGCCATGTCCATTTGGTCTTTGGCCTCTTTGCTCATGGCAAGATAGAAATATCTCATAAGATCCGCTCTTCGAAAGTTATGGTGAGGGCATTCCTTTAAATAATGCTTGAATCGATCATAGGCTTGATGAAATAGCTCATTATCCCTTTGAGAGAACGTCAATATAAAATCAGTGAATTTCTTTGTCCTTGATGGTGGAAAGAATTTGGTGAGAAAAGCATTTGCTAGCTCGCTCCAAGTCCTAAAGGATCCCGGCTCTTGGTTTTGCAACCATTCCTTCGCATCTCCGTATAGTGAAGACGGGAAGAGTTTTAGATAGACATATTCCACGGGTACATCCATTGGCTTATAAGTGCGGCAATATTCTTGAAAGCTTGCCAAATGGGTAGAGGGATTCCCAACTCCTTGGTATTGATCATGAGTCACCATATGGACTAAGGAGGACTTCACATCAAAATCAAATGCATCTTGATGGACCAAAATTATACGAATCATAAACACAGTATAACCCCCTTATTTAGACATTTTGTCTATTTAACTTTTGCTTGTTAGTTCAGATATATTTTTGCAGGGTAATTCAGAGCTTAGAGAGAATACACATTAAAGAGGAGCTTTTAGAGCAGAAAAGATGTTACGAGTCAATCCAAGGTCAAGATCATATGCCGACTGAAGAAATATCAAGGATCCTGACGTTGAATCACTCATAACAATTTAATCAGAAGAATTAGGAGAGGAATCAAGACAGTCCGGGGAAGAAACACATTGACAGTTTTGTGAAAAGACTGCACAAAACTGTACAAAACTCACACATGGGCAAAGTGACCGGCCACTTGTTGAAGAGGTGACCAAGGGAGGAGCTCCTCCCCTTCCACCACCGGCAACCGGCGGCTCCTCCTCCCTTGACCGGCGGCTTTTGAGCTCCTCCACATGTCTCCTCCTCCTTCCTCCTCTCCTCCTCCCTTGGATCAAAAACACATGTTTCCATCTCCACCACCCATCTCCTCCCATTTTGGCTATAAAAGGAGGAGCTCCTCCCCTCATTTTCATCATCCCAAAATCAATATTCACTTCTCTCTCTAAGTTTTGTAATTGTAAGTTTGGCTTTGGAAATAAAGGATAGCTCCCTTGGCGCTTCAATGGTTGTAAGTATTATTTCTAGTATTTATTCAACTATTTTTATTTCCTTAGTTATAATGTTTAGCGCGATGAATAGTAGCTAAACTAGTAGTTCGGTCTAAGGGGCGCACTTGTATTATAAAATGTTTTAGACTATTAACTTAGCGTCTCTCCTTAGTATTCAAAACTTATTCTATGTGCCATATATTCGGTTAGAACGTCCAAGGTAGAGTGGATGCTTGGAATGGCAAAACTCTACAGCGGGGTTCGTAAACTTGTACGGATGAGTGGATGCTTGGAATGGCAAAACTTATCTGAGAAGTTCGACTTATCTTAAACACCATTTGGTTGATCGGGAATGATTGATCAAATGGATGCACATAGGCTAATATAACCGGGAATGGAGTATTAATCTAAATAGAATAAGTGCTCTACGTCCTTGGAATAGGCTAGACAGTGTACGCAAATCGAGTGCTTGGAATGGCCTTGATACACCGTTTGAATACTTAGTAGAGTCACTAAAGGTCAATGATAAACAGGATATAATACAAGGCCTCTGAAACCGAACGCTTTCCTTTAATTATAAATTGCAATTTACTTTCCAGTACTAAAACCAACCAACCAACCAATCAATCAATCAATCACTTAGCTGGTAGCTTTAAAACCAACCAACCGACCTAAAACACGCTCTCTCACTGGACAACCCCCTCAAAGAACATCTATTCCCCTGATTCCCTTGGGTTCGACCCCTACTTACCACTTGCTACCCAGTAGTAAAGTCGCGAGTAGCGGACTATTATAAATTTATTCTTGACGTTTGCACATAACGACTGTGCATCCATCACATCTTCATCCGGGGGCACAATAGCCGAGCCATTCACTTCAAGGGTAGGGGTCATATAATCTCCAACGGGCCTCTCATCATCTTCGTCATCATATCTATAATTTCTAGCATTCCTTTGCGGAAAGGGAGGATTCCGTATAGGATTTTGATCATCAACATTGTTCCGTCTAGCGGGAGGATCTTCTTCCCTATCCTCTTCCATTCTAAAGTTTCAGTTGTTTCTTTGAAGAACGGGAGGGTTCTCTATCTCATCTTCCATTCTAAATCCCGGTGGCAAGTAAGGTAGTGGGTTTAGGAGTGGAGGTGGACGAGGTCTTGGGCCTTGGAAAGCCGGAGGAACAATAGGATCAAGGGGAGGAGGGTTCTTGCGAGGTCTACCTCTTGGTTTCTTGACGGTTGGGAGGTTTGAAGTCGAACCGGTAGCTACTTGTTTTTCCCCTTAAATCTTGTGTTCATTCAAGTGCCTGCGAGAACAAAAGAAGTTCATAGCAATGAAAGGCAAGAGAAACTACCACAATCAAGCTCAAAACAAGCAATAACTATCGAACAAGGGAAAGTAGACAAACTAAACAATCTAGTAGCACCTAGTTAATTAACCTATCCCCGGCAACGGCGCCATTTGATCGAGTGTAAATACAGCGGAAATATTCGAATAAGAATTCAAACACTTATGCTAGGTCACGTCAATCAAAATATTTATATTGACTCGGGTGAACCGAGGTCGAACCCAAGAGATAGGTGATTAAACTAATGGTGCTAACATTATGATTAGAATGTCTATTGTTTGGGGGGGGTCTATTTTTCAATCCAAAGTGAGATTAAACTTGCAAAAAGGGTTAACTTCCAATTAAAAGATGACTAGGATTACTTCACCACCAAGACAATTATTGTGACAATGGAATGATAAACCAATGATGAAATCACATGCACACGTATAGAATTTAGCTCATGCAACATTAATACTAGGTTCAACTCGTGCTACAACCTAATATCAAGAGGTTACATCTCGCATAGCACCTCACACTCGCGCTCTATTGGTACTATAGAACATGAATTTCTAGCCTCACACTCGCGCTCTATTGGCTAAATAGACACGTTCTTATTAAATCAAGCAATTCTCATTAGGTTAATGAATTATCCAACTAACTCAAAAGTCCTAATGCTTCTTCATTTAGTCCATTGAATTCATGTTGATCAACGTGAGCTACATCAAACATGAGATCAAGCAAAGTTCCCATTGAGGACATTTCACAAACACCTTATGGGCAACTTGAAACATTAAGTTCAAATGAAGAAGATTCATGTGCAAACTCAATCATCATTAGCATCTATAGTGTTCACAATGTCACAACATGTCTAGGGGATCCATAATCCCCAATCAAAGTCACTACTCACTCATGGTGAGATTACAAGCAAAACAAATGAAAGAGATGGAGTTTAGGAGTCTAAAACCAATATGAGATTGAAGAGTGTGAGAATCCATGTTTTGATCTTCTTCTCCACTCAATCCACCTTGAAATCAGTGCAGGTCTCCTCAAAATCCATGCCAAAAAAAGTCCCCTTTGAAAATCCCCAAAAGTTTCTATATATAGCCAACATTAGGGTTTCCGGTACTGTAGCTCCAGTCGGTCGACTGGCGGGAGCTGGTTTTCCCAGTCCGTCAACTGAAGCTGAAAATCTGGCTGATAAAGGAGTTTCCCAGTCGATCGATTGGCTGGTCCAGTCGACCGACTCGATGGAGGCGCATGGAAGGCCATCTGAGGTGCTTGCCAACTCGACCGACAGATGCTGCGAGTCGAGCGACTGGCGCCCTGTGCTCTGTTAAGCTTCTCTTCAGTTGACCGACTGGAGGTTCAAGTCGACCGACTCGATTGGCGTGCTTAAGGAGGCCATCTGAGTAGTTCATCAACTCGACCGAGTGGCACAGGAGAAATAGCCAGTCGGTTGACTAGAGCACCTTTCAGTCCAAAATTGCACAAATCTTTGATTTTTCCTTGATTCTTCGTGTCAAGGTCCTGAGCTCAATGTATGGTTGCTCCAAGCCTGAAATGCAATGATAATGGTCAAATGGCATCGAAATAGCATCAGGAATGGACCAAAACTCTTCGTAAATGGGTATGTAAATGAGTCGAGAATTCGACTCATCATTTAGACAAACTTAAAATGAGACTATTGTTTGTCTTTGTTCGTCCCAAGTTAGTCTTGTTAGTCTCATTCTAAGGTTTGTCTATGTTCGTCCTTTGAAAGAGACTAACTTGGGACGAACTTAGACAAACCGTAGAAAGAGACTAACCTGGGATGAACTTAGACTAACTTGGGACGAACTTCGACAAACCTAAGAATGAGACTAAAGTTTGTCTTTGTTCGTCCAAAGTTAGTCTCGTTAGTCTCATTCTAAGGTTTGTCTAAGTTCGTCCTCAGAAAGAGAATAACTTGGGACGAACTTAGACAAACCTTAGAATGAGACTAAAGTTTGTCTTTGTTCGTCCCAAGTAAGTCTCGTTAGTATCATTCTAAGGTTTGTCTAAGTTCATCCTTAGAAAGAGACTAACTTGGGACGAACATAGATTAACTTGGGATGAACTTAGACAAACATTAGAATGAGACTAAAGTTTGTCTTTGTTCGTCCCAAGTTAGTCTCGTTAATCTCATTCTAAGGTTTGTCAAAGTTCAACCTTAGAAAGAGACTAACTTGGGATGAACTTAGACAAACCTTAGCATGAGACTAAAGTTTGTCTTTGTTCGTCCCAAGCTAGTCTCTTTAGTCTCATTCTAAGGTTTGTCTTAGATCACCCTTAGAAAGAGACTAACTTCGGACAAACTTAGACTAACTTGGGACGAACTTAGACAAACGTTAGAATGAGACTAAAGTTTGTCTTTGTTCGTCCCAAGTTAGTCTCGTTAGTCTCATTCTAAGGTTTGTCTAAGTTCGTCCTTAGAAAGAGACTAACTTGGGACGAACAAAGACTAACTTGGGATGAAATTTAACAAACCTTAGAATGAAACTAAATTTTTTCTTTGTTCGTCCCAAGTTAGTCTCGTTAGTCTCATTCTTAGGTTTGTCTAAGTTCGTACTTTGAAAGAGACTAACTTGGGACGAACTTAGACTAACTTGGGACGAACTTAGACAAACATTAAAATGAGACTATTGTTTGTCGTTGTTCATCCCAAGTTAGTCTTGTTAGTCTCATTCTAAGGTTTGTCTATGTTCATCCTTTGAAAGAGACTAACTTGGGACGAACTTAGTCGAACCTTAGAAAGAGACTAACTTGGGATGAACTTAGACTAACTTGGGATGAACTTCGACAAACCTTAGAATGAGACTAAAGTTTGTCTTTGTTCGTCCAAAGTTAGTCTCGTTAGTCTCTTTCTAAGGTTTGTCTAAGTTCGTCCTCAGAAAGAGAATAACATGGGATGAACTTGGGACGAACTTAGACAAACCTTAGAATGAGACTAAAGTTTGTCTTTGTTCGTCCCAAGTTAGTCTCGTTAGTCTCATTCTAAGGTTTGTCTAAGTTCATCCTTAGAAAGAGACTAACTTGGGACGAACATATATTTACTTGGGACGAACTTAGACAAACCTTAGAATGAGACTAAAGTTTGTCTTTGTTCGTCCCAAGTTAGTCTTGTTAATCTCATTCTAAGGTTTGTCTAAGGTCAACCTTAGAAAGAGACTAACTTGGGATGAACTTAGACAAACCTTAGAATGAGACAAAAGTTTGCCTTTGTTCGTCCCAAGTTAGTCTCTTTAGTCTCATTCTAAGGTTTGTCTTAGTTCATCCTTAGAAAGAGACTAACTTCGGACAAACTTAGACTAACTTGCGACGAACTTAGACAAACCTTAGAATGAGACTAAAGTTTGTCTTTGTTCGTCCCAAGTTAGTCTCGTTAGTCTCATTTTAAGGTTTGTCTAAGTTCATCCTTAGAAAGAGACTAACTTGGGACGAACATAGCTATCTAGGGATGAACTTTAACAAACCTTAGAATGAAACTAAAGTTTTTCTTTGTTCGTCCCAAGTTAGTCTCGTTAGTCTCATTCTAAGGTTTGTCTAAGTTCATCCTTTGAAAGTGACTAACTTGGGACGAACTTAGACTAACTTGGGACGAACTTAGACAAACTTTAAAATGAGACTAAAGTTTGTCTTTGTTCGTTCCAAGTTAGTCTCATTAGTCTCATTTTAAGGTTTGTCTAAGTTTGTCCTTAGAAAGAGACTAACTTGGGACAAATTTAGACTAACTTGGAACGAACTTAGAAAAATCTTAGAATGAGACTAAAGTTTGTCTTTGTTCGTCCCAGGTTTGTCCTGTTAGTCATATTCTAAGGTTTGTCTAAGTTCATCCTTAGAAATAGACTAACTTGGGATGAACTTTAGACAAACCTTAGAATGAGACTAACGTTTTTCTTTGTTCGTCCCAAGTTAGTCTCGTTAGTCTCATTCTAAGGTTTGTCTAAGTTCGTCCTTAGAAAGAGACTAACTTGCTACGAACTTAGAGTAACTTGGGACAAACTTAGACAACCCTAACAATGAGACTAAAGTTTGTCTTTCTTCGTCCCATGTTAGTCTCATTAGTCTCATTCTTCCTTTGAAAGAAACTAACTTGGGACAAACTTATACAACCCTTAGAATGAGACTAACGTTTATCTTTGTTCATCCCATGTTAGTCTCGCTAGTCTCATTTTGTGGTTTGTTTAAGTTTGATGTTCCCTTGAGTGGCATGTATTTGGAAAAACGCCTTTAGACAGTTCGAACAGGAGTTCAGGGGGAGTTCGAACTCATCCTGGTACACATGAACAGCGTGGAGCAGACGCAAGGATGTTTCCGGAAGATTCTACAGATCGAGGATCTTTTCGAATCAAACTGAAGTCGGCTAGCGAATATTTCAAGCCTCAGATATTCGAATGAATATCTTCACATCATATTGGATCCGGCGTGGCTGACTTGACGAGGAAGTAATCTTATATTCCTCCAACCGATTTGAGAAAGATATACATCAAATATTTAGGAATATTTCCAATATTTGATGGGATTATCTTGAGCAGATTTGTATATCGTCCGAGTATATAAATACAATGCTAGGGCATCCATAATCGTGTCGCTTCCTGAGAGAAAAGAAAAACACGAGAGTATTCGTGGGATTGGAGGAGGAGCGATGGCCGGCTGACTATTCCACACCGGAATATCAACGGCAAAGTCACAGTCTGTTCAGTGTGCTGTTCAGACTGTGCTTGAAGAACAACAAAGCGCAGACACACACACGGTGATCAAGATACGTCTTTGAGAGAAGGCGACTGGGCTTCTGGGAGGTCCAAGACTAGGCCGAGAGGGAAGTCTCGTCCTACCCATAGGGGATCGAGGGGAGCTGCGGTGAACCGAGATTGCAAATCTGAGAGACGGAGAATTAGAGGCTAGGCGATTACAAACAAGGTGTTGTGTAAGTGTAAGACCACTTGTAGCTCTAATATCGTAATACGATTTGTGTCCCTTTTAGGGTGTGGGAAACCCCCCAGAGTAGGCGAAGCCGAACTGGGTAACATATCGTGTGTGCTCCCATTTTGTTTGGTTTTTGTACTATCTGTTAAGGTGTTGCAGTCTCTGGTAGAACACAAGCTGGAACTGTCCAACAAGTGTTCGAGACGCAGTTCGAACACCATCTGGAACTCGTCTTGTCTAAGACAAGTAGATTTCAATTGGTATCAGAGCAGACACTCAACATACTGAGTGTGATTCGGTGACTGTTCAAGATGAGTTTGAAGGAAGGACAGAGCACTAACCGACCACTGTTGCATGAAGGGCCGAATTATGCCTATTGGAAATCCAAGATGAAAGCCCTTCTGAAATCCTTCGATGAAACGGCTTGGAGAGCTGTAATGATAGGATGGACCGAACCCATGATGACCAACCCCGAAGGTGTTGTTATGCCAAAATCTGAAGCTCTGTGGTCTGAAGCAGATGATGTAGCGGCTGTTGGGAATTCAAAGGCCCTAAATGCAATATTCTATGGAGTGGACGAGAATGTGTTCAAACTGATTGCAGAATGTGAGGTGGCCAAGGAAGCATGGGACATTCTCAGAATAGCCTATGAGGGTCCAGACAGTAAATCTAACGATGAGGAAGAAGAGCATGAGAATGTCAATCTCGTCAGACTTGTTGTCACTATTGAAGACTGCAATGAGACAAGTGAAGATTCATACTCGAGTGCACTATCTGAATAGCCTGTTGACGACGCATCAAGCAGTGATGACGAAGGACTTGCTCATGAGACCTCGGCCAAGACGTACAAGGAACTCTATGAAAAGTGGCTATTGGTGATTGGCCTGAACAAGAAGCTCACAGAAACAGTGGCAAGCCTGACAGAAGAAAAAGATAAAAAATGGCAGGAGGTTGAACTTCACGTTGCCCAGAGGTGGAACACCAAAAAGAAATATCTGCTTTAAAGCACGAGATGATTAAAATGAATCAAGAACACTCGTCACTTCTTGCACAGAAGGTGAAACTGCTAGACACCGTATCAGTTCTGAAAGCTGAGATGGAGAAAAATAGAGAAACACATCCTGCAGGCTTGGTGGGGCTAAGGAGAAAGAATGCTGAGTTGAGCCGCAAAGAAGTTCATCTCAATATGACAGGTAATCCTCAATATCCCATCAATGTTAAACCTATTCGCAAGCGTCAATTTGTCACTTTTGGAGATGGAGGGAAGGGCCAGGTGATCGGCTGTGGGACATATAAGGTTCCGGATCTACCTGAGCTCGAGGATATCCTCCTAGTGGATGGGTTAAAGGTGAACCTGATCAGTATCAGTAGATTGTGTGGTGAAAGACAGTCTGTTACATTCACTCGTGATTCCTGTCAAGTACTGGATAGGAATGGAGACACACTGATGGAAGGAAGTAGGTCATCCAACAAAAGCTACTTTCTAGGCAGTTGGAACAGGAGCTGCCACTGTCTGTCCGACAAATACGATAAATGAGATGGAATTGCAAGGGACAGGTATGGTGTCCTCTTCTGAAAAGGTGAAAGACAAAGTTGCCCTATACTTAGTTCCAGAAGATGATAAAGTTAGAGGTGGGACATCGTCTGAAACACCCTTTCTGACCAAGTCTACAGAAGATAAAGTTCCAGAGGGAGGTCCAGCTGATGAAGCCACATCTACTCCAGCTGGGACACTTGACAATGCACCTGCGCTGCAACCCTCATGGAGAATTATCAAGCATTATCCGATCACGGAAACTGTTGAAGATCCATCTGAAGTAATGAAGAGTCGAGCGAATGAGATCAAGTATCGAGAACTGACTGCATGCTCATCCAGTCTGAAGAATGTCAACAAAGCATTTATTGATGAAATTTGGGTGGTGGCCATTCACGTGGAACTGGGAGAGTTCACCAGATCTGAAGCATGGAAGTCATATCATCTTGCGCATAGTCACGAACTGAAGAAGACTATGTACAAGCTCACCCAAGCGCCCAGAGCATGGTACGAGACGTTCGTCATCAACCATGGCTATGAGAGAGGGGGAGTAGTGAAGCATATGTTCGTCACGAGTACACAGAAGCTGTTTGGACAGTTCGTGAGACGGATGCAAAAGGAGCTCCAGCTGATCATGGTGGGAGAGTAAAAACACCTTCCTGGAACACACGTTGCCCAGATGCTGGGAGAGCAGGAGAGCATCGCTGCAAGAGAGCATCACTGCAGGGAGGTGCTGCACTCAGTTCCTATGGATGAAGCAGAATCTGTCTGAACACGGAGTGGAACGGATGAAGAAGTTTCTGCCCAAGAACCCAGTACAACACTCCATGAGCAGATATCACTTCATCAGAGAGCTAGTGGAGAAGAAGGTCATCACATCGAAACTCATGACAACCGTAACTGTCATACTCACCATGTCACTAGACGCCGCTCAGTTTGAAACACTTAGATCCTCTCTGGGTCTGCGTGTTATCGCCAACTAAGTGTTCCAGAAAGAGGCCAGCCAAGAGCAGAATCCCAGCAAATCAGATGTGCTGACCTACCAAAGAAGAGGGCTGGAACAGATGGTACGTGGTTGGAACTGATTACCAAATTCAACTTATTAGCAGTTTTATGAGGCATTGGAGCATTTCAAGGAGGAGAGAGGTGATTGGACAAATATCTCAAGAGATATACACATGACAGTTTTTGGCAAGTTGAGTAGTCCAAATATTTAAAAATCAAAAAGGCAGTCGAATCGAAGTCAGACGAGGATACATTATCAGCAAACCTTAAGATCGGAGAGGGGGAAAAGAAGGGAGAAGAGGCGGCTGTCACGGAACTTAAAGAAGCTACTTCAAAGGCGTCAAAGGCTGATCCTAATCCAACTAAAGGGATTGTGCAGACTGCGAAGGAAAATCAGACACTGGCTGAACAACCCCTCAATGAGGTAATCTCTTGTTCTCACTCCTAAGCTACTGCACTCAATTCTGTTGATGAGGAAGTACACACGATTGGTAAAGATTCGGTGAGTTATAAGGGTGACAAAGTGGTTAGTAAGAAGCCGAAGGGATTGAAACCTGCTGTAGATTCTGTGGCCGATGCTACAGAAGAAGGTGAAGCCAATAGGGCTAAGATTGTGGTTCTGATAAGCAGAAGAATGAGGATGCAAGTGGGGAACAGCAAGCTAAGCAATCTGGCAATGTGATGGAAGAGTCTCATGCATCCGACAATGATGAAGAACTGGATGTGTTGTTCAAGGACATTGATGATGTTGTTGATGAGTTGCAAAAAGAGGAGGTTACAATACATGTTGAGACAAGAGCTGATCAGTCCTCAGGAGCCCAGGTCGTAGGGGTTGAGAAGGAGGCAAGTGTGCCAGATGATGCTGTCTCAGATATGCAGCAAGGTGGTGAGACCGTTTTACCCCAAGAGTCCTTTAGCTCTGATGCAGTCCCAGAGGGTGAGTCAATTAAAGCACCGGACGTTGTGCAAGGAGGGTTACATGATGATTTTGTGGAGGATGCACATGTGGTGGTGGATCCCCCAGCTATTCCTGAGTTTTTGATGAAGGATGCTCAGGACTTCGTCCCTCTTTCTGAACTAAGGAAGGCAAAGAAAGATAAAAGGAAGGAGATGTGTTTGTTTGTTTGTGTCTGTAGCACAATCAGAAAATGAACATGTTGAAGAAAAAGCATCTGATGCACCAGCTGTGCCGACTGAGTTGGAACATCCAGCTAATACAGATGTAGAGATGCGATTATCTGATCAAGAAGAGGCTGAGCATGAGAACACTCAGAAGGAGGATCAGGACACAGTTTCACTGGCTGAGCTTAAGAAAGCTGAAAAGAAGAAACCCAAGAAGAAAGTAACCTTCCAAGCATGCTCATCTAAGGCAACTATCATGATGAATGGGAACACAGACGCAGTGGGAGCAACTGCGTCTAAGAAGAGGAACGATGCACCTGAGTCTTCCATAAGGAGAGCTGCTGGTGAGAAGTTGTCCCGAGCTGAACGCGGATTGCTACTGAAGGAGGTGGAGATCATATTGGAGGTCACACAGGAGCAGAGGTCAAGAATCAATAAATTGGTGCACGCTCTGCGATATCCTAATGATGATGAAGAAGATGAAGCTTGACGAGCTCATGGGGTCACTAAGGACATTTGAGATGAATTTTTCTGATGAGTTTCGAAGAAGGATAGAAAAATGTGTTGCTCTGAAGACTGATGTATTTGAAGAGTGGAATAACGTCAAGGATGAGTCTGAATCAGTTCAAGACATCAGTGAAGATGTTAAACTCTGGATCAAAAGACCTAGATACGATTCAGAAGTCTCGGAGGATGAGTGGAGGACATAGAGGCATTGGCTACACTGATGGGAGCAGTTCAGGAAAGACTAAGTTTATCAAAGCTGAACAGTCAGTGAATAGAGAGATGAACAGGTACCCTCTGGCCAACATGAAGAGTTCTAACGGAGAATGGAGACGAGACTCAAGAACCTGTTGGTACTATCGCAAGAAGGGGCACATCAAGCCAAGGTGTCATGAGTTCATTGCTATGCGCAGAAAGTTGCAGCAGAACAATACTCCAAGGATGACACAAGAATGGAGAGTGAGAAAGTGGGCCGAGAATCTCTGATGGAGGAAACCAGATCATCAAAAACCTATCAGTTGCTGACCTGTGGTCGAACAGCTGCTGAGACACCACGGTTTGACAGACTCACAGCATGTGTCACTGTCCCAGGCTATGTTCGAGGGGGAGTTGATAAGATTCCATATGTCGAAGAGACCAGGTTGCTCGATTGGACCCCTTGCCAGTTTGTGGCAAAAAGGGGGAGTGTTTTGAGGTAACTGTTCTGGTTCCTCAAGTTGTGTCTAAAGCGCAAATTTGGTTTTTCCAAAATGCCAAGGGGGAGATTGATGTTCCCTTGAGTGGCATGTATTGTGCAAAATGCCTTTAGACAGTTCGAACAGGAGTTCAGGGGGAGTTCGAACACATCCTAGTACACATGAACAGCGTGGAGCAGACGCAAGGATGTTTCCAGAAGATTCTAAAGATCGAGGATCTTTTCGAATCGAACTGAAGTCGGCCAACGAATATTTCGAGCCTCAGATATTTGAATGAATATCTTCACATCATATTGGATCCGGCGTGGCTGACTTGGCGAGGAAGTAATCTTATATTCCTCCAACCAATTTGAGAAAGATATACATCAAATATTTAGGAATATTTCCAAAATATTTGATGGGATTATCTTGAGCAGATTTGGATATCGTCCGAGCATATAAATACAATGCTAGGGCATCCATAATCGTGTCGCTTTCTGAGAGAAAAGAAAAACACGAGAGTATTCGTGGGATTGGAGGAGGAGCGACGGCCGGCTGACTATTCCACACCGGAATATCAACGGCAAAGTCACAGTCTGTTCAGTGTGCTGTTCACACTGTGCTTGAAGAATAACAAAGCGCACACACACACACGGTGATCAAGATACGTCTTTGAGAGAAGGCGACTGGGCTTCTGGGAGGTCCAAGACTAGGCCGAGAGGGAAGTCTCGTCCTACCCATAGGGGATCAAGGGGAGCTGCGGTGAACCGAGATAGCAAATCCGAGAGACGGAGAATTAGAGGCTAGGCGATTACAAACAAGGTGTTGTGTAAGAGTAAGACCACTTGTAGCTCTAATCTCGTAACACGATTTGTGTCCCTTTTAGGGTGTGGGAAACCCCCCAGAGTAGGCGAAGCCGAACTGGGTAACATATCGTGTGTGCTCTTATTTTGTTTGGTTTTTGTACTGTCTGCTAAGGTGTTCCAGTCTCTGGTAGAACACAACCTGGAACTGTCCAACAAGTGTTCGAGACGCAGTTCGAACACCATCTGGAACTCGTCTTGACTAAGACAAGTAGATTTCAAAGTTCGTCCTAAGAAATAAACTAACTTGGGACGAACTTAGACTAACATGGGACAAACTAAGACAAACCTATGAATGAGACTAACGTTGAATGAGACTAAAGAAGAAATTAGAAAAACCATAGAATGAGACTAGCGAGACTAACTTGGGACGAACAAAGACAAACTTTAGTCACATTCTGAGGTTTGTCTAAGTTCGTCCCAAGTTACTCTAAGTTCTTCCCAAGTTAGTCTAAGTTCGTCCCAAGTTAGTCTATTTCTTATGACGAACTTAGACAAACCTTAGAATGAGACTAACGAGACTAACTTGGGACGAACAAAGACAAACGTTAGTCTCATTCTAAGTTCGTCCCAAGTTAGTCTAAGTTGGTTTCAAGTTAGTCTATTTATTAGGACGAACTTAGACAAACCTTATAATGAGACTAGCGAGACTAACTTGGGACGAACAAAGACAAACGTTAGTCTCATTCTAAGGTTTGTCTAAGTTCGTCCCAAGTTAGTTTCATTCTAAGGAATAACTTAGACAAACCTTAGAATGAGACTAATGAGAGTAACTTGAAACGAACAAACGAAAACTTTAGTCTCATTATAAGGTTTGTCTAAGTTCGTCCCAAGTTAGTCTATTTCTTAGGACAAACTTAGACAAACCTTAGAATGAGATTAACGAGACTAACATGGGACGAACAAAGACAAATGTTAGACTCACTCTAAGGTTTGTTTAAGTTCGTCCCAAGTTAGTCTAAGTTCGTCCCAAGTTAGTCTCTTTCTTAGGGCAAACTTAGACAAACCTTATAATGAGACTAGCGAGACTTACTTGGGATGAACAAAGTTAGTCTCATTCTAAGGTTTGTCTAAGTTCATCCCAAGTTAGTTTCTTTCTAAGGAAGAACTTTGACAAACCTTAGAATGAGACTAAAGAGACTAACTAGGGATGAACAAAGATAAACTTTAGTCTGATTCTAAGGTTTATCTAAGTTCGTCCCAAGTTAGTCTATTTCTAAGACGAACTTAGCCAAACCTTTGAATGAGACTAACAAAACTAACTTGGGATGAACAAGGACAAACTTTAGTCACATTCTAAGGTTTGTCTAAGTTCGTCCCAAGTTAGTCTCTTCCTAAGGACGAACTTAGACAAACCATAGAATGAGTCAATCGACACTAACTTGGGACGAACAAAGACAAACCTTAGAATGAGACTAACGTTTGTCTTTGTTCGTCCCAAGTTTGTCTCTCTAGTCTCATTATAAGGTTTGTCAAAGTTCATCCTAAGAAATAGACTAACTTGGGACGAACTTAGACTACCTTGGGACGAATTTAGACAAACCTTAGAATGAGACTAACGATTGTCTTTGCTCATCCCAAGTTAGTCTCGTTAGTCTCATTCTGAGGTTTGTCTAAGTTCGTCCTAAGAAATAGACTAACTTGGGACGGACTTAGACTAACTTGGGACAAACTTAGACAAACCTTAGAATGAGACTAAAGTTTGTCTTTGTTCATCCTAAGTTAGTCTCGTTAGTCTCATTCTAAGGTTTGTCTAAGTTCTTCCTTAGAAAAAGACTAACTTGGGACGATCTTAGACTAACTTGGGACGAACTCAGACAAACATTAGAATGAGACTAAAGTTTACCTTTGTTAGTCCCAAGTTACTCTCGTTTGTCTCATTCTACGGTTAGCCTAAGTTCGTCCTTAGAAAGAGACTAACTTGGGACGAACTTAGACTAACTTGGGGCGAACTTAAACAAAACTTAGAATGAGACTAAAGTTTGTCTTTGTTCGTCCCAAGTTAGCATCGTTAGTCTCATATCAAGGTTTGTCTCAGTTCGTCCTTAGAAAGAGACTAACTAGGGACGAACTTAGACTAACTTGGGATGAACTTAGATAAATCTTAGAATGAGAGTAACGTTTGTCTTTGTTCGTCCCAAGTTAGTCTCGTTAGTCTCATTCTAAGGTTTGTCTAAGTTTGTCCTTAGAAAGAGACTAACTTGTGACAAACTTAGACTAACATGGGATGAACTTTGACAAACCTGAGCATGAGACTAAATTTTGTCTTTGTTCGTTCCAAGTTAGTGTCGTTAGTCTCATTCTAAGGTTTATTTAAGTTCGTCCTTATAAAAAGACTAACTTGGGACGAACTTTGACAAACCTTAGAATGAGACTAACGTTTGTCTTTGTTCATCCCAAGTTAGTCTCGTTAGTCTAATTCTAGGGTTTGTCTAAGTTCGTCCTTAGAAAGAGACTAACTTGGGACGAACATAGACTAACTTGGGACAAACTTAAATAAAACTTTTGATGAGACTAAAGTTTGTCTTTGTCCGTCCCATGTAAGTCTCATTAGTCAATTTCTATGGTTTGCCTAAGTTTGTCCTTAGAAATAGACTAACTTAGGATGAACTTAGACAAACCCTAGAATGAGACTAACGTTTGTCTTTGTTCGTTCCAAGTGAGTCTCGTTAGTTTCATTCTAAGGCATGTCTAAGTTCGTACTTAGAAAGAGACTAAACTTGGGACGAACTTAGACCAACTTGGGATGAACTTAGACAAACCTTATAATGAGACTAACGTTTGTCCTTGTTTGTCCCAAGTTAGTCTCGTTAGTCTCATTCTAAGGTTTGTCTAAGTTGGTCCTTAAAAAGAGACTAACTTGGGACGAACTTAGACTAACTTGGGATGAGCTAAGACAAACCTTAGAATGAGACTAATGCTTGTCTTTGTTCATCCCAAGTAAGTCTCATTCTATGGTTTGTCTAAGTTCGTCCTTAGAAATAGACTAACTTGGGTCGAACAAAGACAAACCTTAGAATGAGACTAAAGTTTGTCTTTGTTCGTCCCAAGTTAGTCTTGTTAGTGTCATTCTAAGGTTTGTCTAAGTTTGTCCTTAGAAAGAGACAAACTTGGGATGAACTTAGACAAACCTTAGAATGAGACTAACGTTTGTCTTTGTTCATCCCAATTTAGTCACGTTAGTCTCATTCTAGGGTTTGTCGAAGGTCGTCCTTAGAAAAAGACTAACTTGGGATGAAATTAGACAAACCTTATAATGAGGCTAAAGTTTGTCTTTGTTCGTCCCAAGTAAGTCTCGTTAGTCTCATTATAAGGTTTGTCTAAGTTCGTCCTTAGAATTAGACTTAATTGGGACGAACTTTGACAAACCTTACAACAAGACCAAAGTTTGTCTTTGTTCATCCCAAGTTAGTCTCGTTAGTCTCATTCTAAGGTTTGTCTAAGTTAGTCCTTAGAAAGAGACTAACTTGGGACGAACTTAGACAAACTTTAGAAGGAGGCTAACATTTGTCTTTGTTCGTCCCAACTTTGTCTCGTTAGTCTCATTCTAAGGTTTGTCAAAGTTCTTCCTCAGAAAGAAACTAACTTGGGACGAACTTAGACAACCCTTAGAATGAGAATAACGTTTGTCTTTGTTCGTTCCAAGTTAGTCTCGCTAGTCTCATTATAAGGTTTGTCTAAGTTCGTCCTAAGAAATAAACTAACTTGGGGTTAACTTAGACTTACTTGGGACAAACTTAGACAAACCTTAGAATGAGATTTACATTTGTCTTTGTTCATCCCAACTTAGTCACGTTAGTCTCATTCTATGGTTTGTCCAAGTTCATCCTAAGAAATTGACTAGCTTGGGACGAACTTAGACTAACTTGGGACGAACATAGACAGACCATAGAATGAGACTATAGTTTATCTTTGTTCGTCCCAAGTTAGTCTCGTTAGTCTCATTCTAAGGTTTGTCTAAGTTCATCCTTAGAAAGAGACTAACTTGGGACGTACATAGACTAACTTGGGACGAACTTAGACAAACCTTAGAATGAGACTAAAGTTTGTCTTTGTTCGTCCCAAGTTAGTCTCGTTAGTCTCATTCTAAGATTTTTCTAAGTTCGTCCTTATAAAGAGACGAACTTGGGACAAACTTAGACAATCCTTAGAAAGAGACTAAAGTTTGTCTTAGTTCGTCCCAAGTTAGTCTCGTTAGTCTCATTCTAAGGTTTGTCCAAGTTTGTCCTTAGAAATAGACTAACTTGGGACGATCTTAGACTAACTTTGGACAAACTTAGACAAACCTTAGAATGAGACTAAAGTTTGTCTTTGTTCGTCCCAAGTTAGTCTTGTTAGTCTTATTCTAAGGTTTTGTCTAAGTTCGTCCTAAGAAATAGACTAACTTGGGACAAACTTAGACAAACCTTAGAATGAGACTAACGTTTGTCTTTGTTCGTCCCAAGTTAGTCTCGTTGGTTTCATTCTAAGGTTTGTCGAAGTTCGTCCTTAGAAAGAGACTAACTTCGGACGAACTTAGACTAACATGGGACGAACTTAGACAAACCTTAGAATGAGACTAAATTTTGTCTTTGTTCATCCCAAGTTTGTCTCGTTAGTCTCATTCTAAGGTTTGTCTAAGTTCGTCCTTAGAAAGAGACTAACTTGGGACGAACTTAGACAAACCTTAGACTGAGACTAACGGTTGTCTTTGTTCGTCCCAAGTTAGTCTCATTTGTCTCATTCTAAGGTTTGTCTAAGTTCGTCCTTAGAAAAAGACTAACTTGGGACGCACTTAGACATACCTTATAATGAGACAAAATTTTGTCTTTGTTCATCCCAAGTTAGTCTCGTTAGTCTCATTCTAAGGTTTGTCTAAGTTCGTCTTTAGAAATAGACTAACTTGGGACAAACTTTGACAAACCATAGATGGAGACTAACGATTGTCTCTATTCGTCCTAAGTTAGTATCGTTAGTCTCATTCTAAGGTGTGTCTAAGTTTTTCCTTAAAAAGAGACTAACTTGGGACGAATTTAGACAAACCTTATAATGAGACTAAAGTTTGTCTTTGTTCCTCCCAAGTTAGTCTCGTTAGTCTCATTCTAAGGTTTGTCTAAGTTCTTCCTTAGAAATAGACTAACTTGAGACGAACTTTAGACAAACCTTAGAATGGGACTAACGTTTGTCTTTGTTTGTCCCAAGTTAGTGTCGTTAGTCTCATTCTAAGGTTTGTCTTAGTTCGTCTTTAGAAAAAGACTAACTTGGGATGAACTTAGACAAACCTTAGCATGAGACTAACGTTTGTCTTTGTTCGTCCCAAGTTAATCTCGTTAGTCTCATTCTAAGGTTTGTCTAAATTCGTCCTTAGAAACAGACTTACTTGGGACAAACTTGGGACGAACTTCAACAAACCTTAGAATGAGACTAAAGTTTGCCTTTGTTCGTCCCAAGTTAGTCTCGTTAATGTCATTCTAAGGTTTGTCCAAGTTCATGCTTAGAAAGAGACTAACATTGGATGAACTTAGACTAACTTGGGACGAATTTAGGCGAACCTTAGAATAAGACTAAAGTTTGCCTATGTTCGTTCCAAGTTGGTCTCTTTAGTCTCAATCTAAGGTTTGTCAAAGTTCGTCATTAGAAAGAGACTAACTTCGGACGAACTTAGACTAACTTGGGATGAACTTAGACAAACCTCAGAATGAGACTAAAGTTTGTCATTGTTCGTCCCAAGTTAGTCTCGTTAGTCTCATTCTAAGCTTTGTCTAGATTTGTCCTTAGAAATAGACTAACTTGTGACGAAGTTAGACAAACCTCAGAATGAGACTAATGTTTGTCTTTGTTCGTCCCAAGTTAGTCTCGTTAGTCTCATTAGTCTCATTCTAAGGTTTGTCAAAGTTCGCCTATAGAAACAGACTAACTTGGGATGAACATTGACAAACCCCAGAATGAGACTAAAGTTTGTCGTTGTTCGTCCCAAGTTAATCTTGTTAGTCTCATTCTAAGGTTTGTCTAAGTTTGTCCTTCAAAATAGACTAATTTGGGACGAACTTAGACTAACTTGGGACGAAATTAGACAAACCTTACAATGAGACTAAAGTTTTTCTTTGTTCCTCCCAAGTTAGTCTCGTTAGTCTCATTCTAAGGTTTGTCTAAGTTCATCCCAAGCTAGTATCTTTATAAGGACGAACTTAGACAAATCTTAGAATGAGTCGAACGAGACTAACTTGGGACAAATAAAGACAAAGTTTAGTCTCATTCTAAGGTTTGTCTAAGTTCGTCCCGAGTTAGTCAATTTCTGAGGACAAACATAGACAAACCTTAGAATGAGACTAACGAGACTAACTTGGGACGAACAAAGACAAACTTTAGTCTCATTCTAAGGTTTTTCTAAGTTAGTCCTTAGAAGGAGACTAACTTGGGACGAATTTAGACTAACCTTTTAATGAGACTAAAGGTTCTCTTTGTTCATCTCAAGTTAGCCTTGTTATTCTCATTTGAAGGTTTGTCTAAGTTCCTCCATAGAAATAGACTAGCTTCAGACGAACTTAGACAAACCTTAATAGTAGACTAGCGTTTGTCTTTGTTCATTCCAAGGTAGTCTTGTTAGTCTCATTCTAAGGTTTGTCTAAGTTCATCCTTAGAAAGAAACTAACTTGGGACGAACTTAGACTAACTTGGGACGAACTAAGACAAACCTTAGAATGAGACTAATGTTTGTCTTTGTTCGTCCCGAGTTAGTCTCGTTAGTCTCATTCTAAGGTTTGTTTAAGTTCGTCCTTAGAAATACTCTAACTTGGGACGACCTTACACAAACCTTAGAATGAGACTAAAGTTTGTCTTTGTTTGTTCCAAGTTAGTCTCGTTAGTCTCATTCTAAGGTTTGTCTAAGTTCGTCCTTAGAAAGGGACTAACTTGGGACGAACTTAGACTAACTTGGGATGAACTTTGACTAACCTTAGAATGAGACTAAAGTTTGTCTTTGTTCGTCCCAAGTTAGTCTTGTTAGTCTCATTCTAAGGTTTGTCTAAGTTCGTCCTTAGAAACAGACTAAATTGGGACTAACTTAGACAAACCATAGGAAGAGACAAAAGTTTGTCTTTGTTCGTTCCAAGTTATTCTCGTTAGTCTCATCTAAGGTTTGTCTTAGTTTGTCCTTAGAAATAGACTTACTTGGGATGAACTTAGACAAACCTTAGAATGAGCCTATTGTTTGTCTTTGTCTAAGTTCGTCATTAGAAATAGACTAACTTGTGACGAACTTAGACTAACTTGGGACGAACTTAGCAAAACCTTAGAATGAGACTAACGTTTGTCTTTGTTCGTCCCAATTTAGTCTCGTTAGTCTCATTCTAAGGTTTATCTAAGTTCATCCTTAGGAATAGACTAACTTGGGACGAACTTAGACAAACCTTAGAATGAGGCTAACGTTTGTCTTTGTCCGTCCCAAGTTAGTCTTGTTAGTCGAATTCCAAGGTTTCTCTAAGTTCGTCCTTAAAAAGAGACAAACTTGGGACGAACTTAGACAAACCTTAGAATAGGACTAAAGTTTGTCTTTGTTCGTCTCAAGTTACTCTCGTTTGTCTCATCCTAAAGTTTGTCTAAGTTCGTCCTTAGAAAGAGACTAACTTGGGACGAACTTAGACTAACATGGGACGAACTTAGACAAACCTTAGAATGAGACTAAAGTTTGTCTTTGTTCGTCCCAAGTTAGTCTCGTTAGTCTTATTATAAGATTTGTCTAAGTTCGTCCTTAGTAAGAGACTAACTTGGGACGAACTTTTGCTAACTTGGGACGAACTTAGAAAAACCTTAGAATGAGACTAACGTTTGCCTTTGTTTGTCCCAAGTTAGTCTCGTTAGTCTCATTCTAAGGTTTGTCTAAGTTCATCCTTAGAAAGAGACTAACTCGGGACGAAGTTACACTAACTTGGGATGTACTTAGACATACCTTAGAATGAGACTAACGGTTTTCTTTGTACATCCCAAGTTAGTCTCGTTAGTCTCATTCTAAGGTTTGTCTAAGTTCATCCTTAGAAATAGACTAACTTCGGACAAACTTAGACTAACCTTAGAATGAGACTGAAGTTTGTCTTTGTTCGTCCCAAGTTAGTCTCGTTAGTCTCATTCTAAGGTTTGTCTAAGTTCATCCTTAGAAAGAGACTAACTTGGGATGAACTTAGACAAACCTTAGAATGAGCCTATTGTTTGTCTTTGTCTAAGTTCGTCATTAGAAATAGACTAACTTGTGACGAACTTAGACTAACTTGGGACGAACTTAGCAAAACCTTAGAATGAGACTAACGTTTGTCTTTGTTCGTCCCAATTTAGTCTCGTTAGTCTCATTCTAAGGTTTATCTAAGTTCATCCTTAGGAATAGACTAACTTGGGACGAACTTAGACAAACCTTAGAATGAGGCTAACGTTTGTCTTTGTCCGTCCCAAGTTAGTCTTGTTAGTCGAATTCCAAGGTTTCTCTAAGTTCGTCCTTAAAAAGAGACAAACTTGGGACGAACTTAGACAAACCTTAGAATAGGACTAAAGTTTGTCTTTGTTCGTCTCAAGTTACTCTCGTTTGTCTCATCCTAAAGTTTGTCTAAGTTCGTCCTTAGAAAGAGACTAACTTGGGACGAACTTAGACTAACATGGGACGAACTTAGACAAACCTTAGAATGAGACTAAAGTTTGTCTTTGTTCGTCCCAAGTTAGTCTCGTTAGTCTTATTATAAGATTTATCTAAGTTCGTCCTTAGTAAGAGACTAACTTGGGACGAACTTTTGCTAACTTGGGACGAACTTAGAAAAACCTTAGAATGAGACTAACGTTTGCATTTGTTTGTCCCAAGTTAGTCTCGTTAGTCTCATTCTAAGGTTTGTCTAAGTTCATCCTTAGAGAGAGACTAACTCGGGACGAAGTTACACTAACTTGGGATGTACTTAGACAAACCTTAGAATGAGACTAACGGTTTTCTTTGTACATCCCAAGTTAGTCTCGTTAGTCTCATTCTAAGGTTTGTCTAAGTTCATCCTTAGAAATAGACTAACTTCGGACAAACTTAGACTAACCTTAGAATGAGACTGAAGTTTGTCTTTGTTCGTCCCAAGTTAGTCTCGTTAGTCTCATTCTAAGGTTTGTCTAAGTTTGTCCTTTGAAAGAGACTAACTTGGGATGAACTTAGACAAACCTTACATTGAGACTAGAGTTTGTCTTTGTTCATCCTAAGTTAGTCTCGTTTGTCTCATTCTAAGGCTTGTCTAAGTTCGTCCTTAGAAAGGGACTAACTTGGGACGAACATAGCCTAACTTGGGACGAACTTTGACAAACCTTAGAATGAAACTAAAGTCTGTCTTTGTTAGTCCCAAGTTAGTCTCGTTAGTCTCATTCTAAGGTTTGTCTAAGTTCGTCCTTAGAAAGAGACTAACTTGGGATGAACTTAGACTATCTTGGGACGAACTTAGACAAACCTAAAATTGAGACTAAAGTTTGTCTTTGTTCGTCCCAAGTTAGTGTCGTTAGTCTCATTCGTAGGTTTGTCTAAGTTTGTCCTTAGAAAGAGACTAACTTGGGATGAACTTAGACTAACTTGGGATGAACTTGGACAAACCTTAGAGTGAGACTAAAGTTGCTCTTCGGTTGGACTTGTTTTGAGTGATTCCACGTCAGGTTCTTGAAAGTTGGAATTTGGCCGTGACCTGGAATGACTCGTAATTCATTTTCAGCTTTAAAACTCCTCCTTAGCCTGTATTCTCTCTAGACTTCAAAATACCCTGTAGATAAATATCGGAACTAACAAGCAAAAGTGAAATAGACAAAGAGTCTAATTTGGTGGGTTTAACTGTGTTTATGATTCATACAATTATGGTCCATCAATAAACCCAAAATAATTGACAGGAACAGATATTGGACTCCAATCTCTAGCGCTAGAAACATGAGTGGTTTCAGCAAGTGTGACACCACTATTTTGCACAATGGTGTGTTCATCTTGATCTTTTGTTTGAAAACAAAATCCGTTAATATCAAAAGCTTTCCACGTGTGTTCAATAGGTATTGGGCTTGCCATAAATTACTTCATCAAGTCATCAGATTCGTCTTCATAGTTGGTCTGATTATTTATAACCTCATTACTCCTCAGCCAATTACAAAATGACCGATTGTGTTCTTCTAGCAACCACTGCTCAGATTTTCCTCGGTATGTACTTCTCAAAATGTTTATGTGATCCTCGATGAAAGGTGTTATTTCAGGTATAAGTTGCAGTACATAGAAATGAACTTTCGTTAATTCCTCAAATGACTGAGGCATTAGTTGATGTCCACTTGTGCCTTTTCCCATAAATCGATCAAAATGACGTGGCCTTGGAACCCCAACTGTAGTTGTATTTCCCAAAAAGTAAGTGGAAAATTCAACATCCTCTTCAGCTATGCATCCTTGCACTAGACATCCTTCGGGACGATGTCTATTCCTCACCTAGCTCTTTAGAACCTTTATATACCTCTCAAAAGGATACATCCATCTCATATGATTTGGTCCGAGAATTTGAAGCTCGCGCACCAAATGAACAGTAAGATGCACCATTATATCAAAAAAGCTGGGAGGGAAAAGCATCTCTAGTTGGCAAAGTGTAACAACTATCTGCTCCTGAAGTCCATCAAGCTCCGATGTATCAATAACCTTAGCACATAAAGAGCTAAAAATGACGCAAAGTCTTTGTACAGCTGCCCTTACTTTGGGAGACAGTATACCTCTGATTGCCATAGGTAAGAGTTGTTGCTTGAATGTATGACAGCCATGAGATTTGAAGCCATTCAACCGCAGATCCTTCATTGAAACCAAGCTGGCAATATTTGAAGAGAACCCATATGGAACTTTAACTCCCCTCAGACATCCGCACAAACTAGTTTTATCGCTCTTAGAGAGAGTGGTGCACGAAGGAGGAAAATATATACGCTGCCCTCGAGGTTCATGTGCTAATTTGGTACGAATATTTATCTCCAGCATATCGAGTCTTGCTTTAACTCCATCTTTTATTTTTCCAGGAATGTTCAATAAAGTACCAACCAGACTGTCACATATATTCTTTTCAACATGCATCACATCAATACAATGTCTGATATCAAGAGAATGCAAATATGGGAGATCAAAAAATATTGACCACTTCTTCCATGGAGCACTTTCAGTGCACGAATTCGGTTTACCGAATCGATTTGTAATATTCTAAATTTTTTGAAGTATTTCATCACCAGAAGTCAGTTGCGGTTCTATTCCGTGTTCAGTCTTACCATTAAAGGCTGCTTTCGTTCGCCTGTAAGGATGATGCCTCGGTAAGAAACGCTGATGTCCCATATAAACCATTTTTTAACAATTGCTTAAATGGCGTGCATGTGTCCCTTCCCCGCATACTGGACATGCTTTGTACTCTTTAATACTATATGCGGACAAGTTACCATAAGCTGGGAAATCATTGATCGTACACATCAGCATAACAGGCATATTTAAATATTCTTGCCTCGATGCGTCATATGTGCTTACTCCTTAATCCCATAAAAGCTTCAAATCATCTATCAAAGGAGCCAAGTATACATCAATATCATTTCCAGGTTACCGAGGACCCGATATCAACAAAGAAAGCATCATATACCTACGCTTCATGGTTAACTTGGGAGGTAGATTGTAGATAACCAAAATCATAGGCTACTATGCTGACTACTGAGATTTTCATGTGGATTCACCCCATCAGTACACAGGCCGAGCCGTAAATTTCTAGACTCCGCTCCAAACAGTGGGAATGTGTTGTCTACTTTAGCCCATTGCAGTGAATCGGCAGGATGGCGCATTTTTGTATCAACAACACGTTTCTCAGCATTCCAACGCATATTATTAGAATCTTCTATTTCAGCAAATAATCTCTGAAACCTGGGGAACGGTGGAAGATATCATAGTACTTTCGAAGGAGTGCCTTTAGAAGTACCTTTCGGTTCTTTGTTTAACTTGTAGCGAGGAGCCTTACACACTGGACATTCTTTGAATTCACTAAAAGCATTTCGATACAATATACAATCATTGGGACAAGCATGTATTTTCTTGTACTCGAGGCACATGAGACACATAACCTTCTTAGCCTCGTATGTACGGTTAGGTAGGGTATTTCCCTCAAGAAGCATGTCTTTTACCAGCGCCAATAATTCAGTGAAACTCTTGTTGCTCCATTCATTTTTCGCTTTAAGATTGAATAACTTCAACATTGCCGATAGTCTTGTATATTTGGAACACTCTTCATACAATGGTAATTCAGAGTCATTCCTCAATGACTCCAAAACATGAGGTGTATCAACAAAGTCATCAGCAACGTTGTTAACCATCTCAATTAAATTATCCTCCTCCCAATCATCATTATCCTCCAGCAAGCTTTCTACAGGCGGAGGCTAAAAGTTTTGTTGTTTAACCTCGCCATGCATATACCACACCTTATATCGTGGGTCAATCCCCTTTAACAAAAGGTGTTTATGTAACTTCTTCGGTTTGACCTTTTTGTAATTCCAACAACCCTTACACGGACAAAAGACACGTTCAATGTTGTTTCTAGACGCATATGACGATGCAAACGCACAAAAATCCATAATCCCTTTTTCGTACTCTTGACTCAACCTATTAGCGGACAACCACTTTTGATTCATTATAAATCCACTACATGAAATATGTAAAGATTATATCAAATATGATATAATTACCATTCTCATATTGCATAACTCAAAAACTTATAAGAACTCAAATAAAAAAATGTAGCTTAGTTACATACTACTTATTTACACCAACAAACAATTACATTTGAATGAATTACAATCACTCCAACAATTAAAAAGTATTGAATGAGTTATATAGTGCGGTTTACCTTACAGTTGAAGCTCTCCCGAAAAACAATCTAAGGGTGGATGCAAAATCGGATCTAAAGTCATATACAACAAAAACAATTAGTAAATGAAGAAAGAAAATCAAATATCCAATATGAATGGAAACATAAGTAGTGAATTAGTTTAATCGTGTAGTTTACCTTCGAATAGAAGCTCGCATAGAAGAACCCTAATGGTGGGTGTGCAACAAGTACGGACTAGAGCTATAAACAACAAACAGAAATTATTAAACAAGGAAAAATTAATTCAAACTCCATGTTAATAGGAAAATAAGAAAGAATGATAACCATCAAATACCATGAATTGAAGAAGCAAAGAGTAACCAAAGGGAAGAGGATGTAATGATGTTAGGAGGAAAAAGTTGGAGAGGGGAAGCTTTCTCTTGCAAATTGACTAACAATGACTACAAGTAGTAAACGAACACAAGTTAAAAATTAAGAACAAATGGTTTCAACAACATGTTACTATAAATGCGTATTACAAATTATTAACCATATAAGCAAAGAAACATGCTTCAACATCAACAGAAAAAGCAGCCACGAACGAGCTCTTAGTCCCCGATATGACTAAAACAATTCCCAACACAACAATGACACAGTTAACTGCCATTCGCTTCTTGCTCATTTCATCTTCAATCACCAAAATATGAAACAATGATGGCAATAAAAATCCTAAACTAATACCTAAACACAGTGACTGGCGTCGAGCGAAGTACGAAATCTAGTGGAGTCGAGCAAAGTACGAAATCGAGTGGAGTCGAGCGGCGATGTTGAGCAGCGTCGCCGGAATACAAATTCGAAGCAAAATTGAGCGGAGTCGTCGAAGTTCAGGTGCGAATTTGAGGAAAGTGATACGGAGGAGTAAGCAGCTCAATAGGAATATGAAATCGAATAGAGGGAAACCTAATTTTTAATTGATCTTATGCATCGGTTCAACAAAAACCGATGCTTAAAGCTTTACATTACGCATCGGTTCCTTATAAACCGATGCATATTGTATACCTTATGCAACGGTTATAACCGAACCGATGCATAAATAAACCATTAGACATCGAATTATCTGAACCGTTGCATATTGTGGACTTTATGCATCGGTTCGCCCAAAACCGTTGCATATTGTGGACTTTATGCATCATTTTCCCGTAAAACTGATGCATATTACATACCTGATGCATAATTCTATTTTTGAACCGATGCATAATGACTCGTTTATAGTAGTGATGAATGTTGCTAACAATATGATAATGGAATTATAGAATACGTTACCGTTGCTTCGTTCCACATAACATCCTTGCACGTTTGAGGCACCTTCTTCCAATAAGTGTAGTCGATGGGAACTCGAGTACGGACCACAATGCCCAGGTAACTCCTCCAGTTGTCACCAACCATCCCTAAGGGATAACCTGTGGCATTAAATTTGACAGTGAGCTTGGTACAATTCTCCTTGTGTCTCCTAATCAGACAGAGCATATACGAGGGGCCCCTCTTAGTTTTCTTGGCGATGCGTTGTTCCACATTGAAGTCTTCTTCTTCTTCGCCGCTACTACTACTGTGTGCCATGATCCCTGTAATATCACATAAATGTTAGTTCAATAGATATGTAAATACATAGGTGTACAGAACAATAAAAAATAACATGACGTGTAATAAACATCAGTGATCCGGTAACATACAACATACACATAAGTTAAGTTTGTTTATCAATCCATATTCCTTCGTCATGATCTTCTCTTAATTGCATTTTGCCATCAATTTCAATGTCGACGCTTTACATAGGAATGATCGTACATACAGGTATGTAATCTCCAGCGAGGTCTTCAGATGTGCCACTTGTAGCATCATTAGTTACTTGTTGTTTGCCATGGAGGACAACAAACAAATTTTTGTCAGAAGGGTCATTGACGTAATATACTTGTCTTGCTTGTGCGGCCATAATGAAGGTCTCATCTTTTTAGCCCTCCTTTTGAAAATCCACAAACGTCATTCCGTATTCATCAACGCGAACCGCGGAATGGTTAACACTTTTACATTTAAAAACAGGTACTGATAGTGTAACATAATCCAACTCGAATATTTCTTCGATAAGCCCAAAATAATTGATAGGAGCAGATATTGGATTTTGTCTCCAGCGCTAGAAATGTGAGTGGTTTCAGCAATAAGTGTGACACCACTAATTTGTGCAATGTTGCGTTCGTCTTGATCTATTGTGTTAAAACAAAGTCCGTTAATGTAAAAACTTCTCCACATGTATACACATGGTCTCAGACCTACCATAAGCCACTTCACTAAGTCATCATCAGACTCTTCTTCCGAGTTCGCTTGATTACTTAAAGCTTCAATAGTTCTCAACCATTTACAAAATTACCGACGGTGTTCTGTTTGCACCACTGCTCATTTTTCCCCCGGTGTGCACTTCTCACTATGTGTAAGTGCTGCTCGATGAAAGGCGGCATCTCAGGTATATGTTGCAATGCATAGAAATGGGCTTTTGTTAACTCATCCACGAGTTTAACTATTTGTTTCAATCCACTTGTTCCTTTTCCTTGAAATCGATCAAAATGACGTGGCCTTGGAATCCCAATTGCAGTGGTATTTCCCTAAAAGTTAGTGTAAAATTCCACCGCCTCTTCAGCTATGTATCCTTCCACTATACATCCTTCAGGACGATGCGTATTTCTCACGTAGCTCTTTCGAATCTTCATGTACCTCTCAAAAGGGTACATCCACCTCATATACAATGGTCCAAGAATTCGAAGCTCGCGCACTAAATGAATAGTTAGATGCACCATTATATCGAAAAAGGATGGTGGGAGAACATCTCAAGTTGGCATAATGTAACCACTACCTGCTCTTGTAATCTATCATGCTCTGTTTGATCAACAACCTTAGCACATAAAGAGCTAAAAATCACGCAAAGTCTTTGTACAGCTGTCACGACCCAAAAATATAGGCCGAAACCGGCGCTTGACACTTATGCTAGTGGCCAAGCAAGCCTCCATTTCAGTCTCAATATTGAAATTAATAAGTTACTCATATAGGAAAATATAACTGATAGCAAATAACGTAACGAAAGTAACATAACAATTAACCAGAAATCCTGCTCAAAGTACTATGGTGCGATTGAACTAACTGACATAGAAAAATAACAAGTGTTCAAATGAAAAGTAGATGGTTGGATGGCACCCTACGTGAATCAGAAACCGTCTTGCGAAATTGGCTGATGACCTCCCAAACTAGCAAGTCGTCGATCCGAAATTATTTGGGTAAAAATAGAGTGACTCGAAATGACTCAGCGAGTAAATACAACACTTAAGTAACGTCATTATTCTTATTTACATAACATTTCATATGCTCATATACTCGTATCACATCAGTAACTCATTACATCACATGCGTATACAAATGCGTGAATGCATGAATGCACGTGGGCAGCCGTCACTGCCGATCCGGACCATCATATCAGGGTGCGGGCTGAGCTCGCCTGAATATCTCTGAGTGCGGGACATGCCTCGCCAGAGTCATATCAGAGTGCAGGCCATTCCTCACCAAAATCATATCATGTCGTGTATGTCGTGAATGGAATGATGCATGTGCAACATGAGCTCATCTCCACAAGTATATCAGTACATAGTAATATTATCATATATCGATACTCATAACGTGGTTTACGTCTTTGTAAAGACGAGGGGGAAAATACCGATAATATATTTCTCTTATTTTTACCCAAATAGTATTATACGTACTAAAATATTGATAACATAAAATAAACATAAGCATATTATTTACTCACCAGTCTCAAATAAGACGAAACAGTGATCTGCAGCCCTCCTCACCGACGACTGCTTTTGATAACTTTCCAAACGTAACTGTGAGGAGGCTAATAATATCAACGTCCAACCAATAAATAACGAACAATTTCTTAAAAAATGAAAACCAATATTTACTTAAATACAATCATCCCAACAAGTGACTCACCTAGTCACTAACTCTCACCTCTGCAAACGTCCCTTCCCTAATCGAGTTTCACTTTGATTTCTCAACTTTCCTCTCACACGTCCTTGTCATGGAAAAAGAGAGCATTAAATGCAATCCTAGATTCACAATCCGGTCAAGTCTAATAATAAAATGGGAAAAGTACAGTTTGGGGACTTGAGCTATCATCATTTTCTAACTTGTGGGCTGAACCATAAAAACTTTAAAACAATGGACGAACTATCAAACAATTTTCCAAACAAGGGGCATCGTCTAACGCCGTTAGAATTTTCACTAACGTCGTTGGACGGCGTTAACTCCGTTCCGTTAGTTAATAAAATAGTACAAAATTTAAGATTGCCAAAATTAATGAAAAAGTTTACAATTGTAAAAAAAATAATAGAATTTATAAAACTCATAAAAAATTGAAAACTTATTTTTAGGAAAAGGATATAATTTTTTTTATCCCTACTACCTCTTATATAGTTAAATAGGAACAATTATTAATATTTTCTTAAAATATTTATATGGTAACTTTGTACCAAAAATTTTAAAATATTTTTCATTTTGTGTTTAATTTTTCTAAAGTTTCTAATTTTTATTTTTCTAAAATTGTATATCATTTTTATTAAAAATTAATTTTTTTTATAAATTCGTTTTTTTACAACTTTTTAACAAATTTCAAAAAGTTTGCCATTTGAATTTTAATATATTATTTTATAAACTAACGAAACTGAGTCAACGTCATCCAACGACGTTCGTGAAAATCCAAACGGCATTAGACGGTGCCCCTTGTTTAGAAAATTATTTGATAGTTCGCCCCTTATTTGGAAGTTTTTATAGTTCAGCCTACAAGTTAAAATAATAATAGTTCAGGTCCCCAAACTGTACTTTTCCCTAATAAAATTTTAATAAAGATACCTATGGTGACATAGCTAGATCTTCCTCTCACTTCCAGAGATGATGAGGGCAGGTGATGACATGTCCTTGACTCCCTCTCCCCCTCACTGTATAGACCAATGGATCTTCGTTTTTTCCTGAAGAAGAATAGCCTTTGGGTAAGTCAAATTTGTTGCTCCAACCCAACCTCAAAGCATGAATATACAACTTACTTTTCCGATCTGATTGATGAGACTTTGCTGTTCAGTTTTTTTTCTTCCATTGCTGCCTCTCTCGGTGATACAGAAAAAGCTGATTCACTCTCTCTCTCTCTCTCTCTCTCTTTTAAACCCTAATGACTCACACTCATATAAATACCGAGTAGTCATCTGATCTTCATTAACCGTAATCCCCACTAATCCATGATTATCTCTAATCGCTTCATTATCTCTAACCGTCTAACTCATTCAAAATTTTATCCGTTTAAAAATTATAGTCTTATCAATAATTTAAATATTCAGAATATTACAACAGCGGCTCTCACTTTGGGAGGCAAATACCTCTAATTGCAATAGGCAAGAGTTGTTGAATCAAAGTGTGATAGTCGTGAGATTTCAATCCATTCAACCGCAAATCCTTCGTCGAAACCAAACTGGCAATATTTGAAGAGAACTCATACGGTTCTTTAACTCCTTTAAGACATCCACAAAATCTTGATTTCTCACTCTTAGAAATAAGGGTGCATGATGGAGTCAGATATGTACGTTGCCCTCGAGTTTCTGGTGCAAATTTGATACGAATGTTCATCTCTAGCATGTCCAGTCTCACTTTAACTACATCCTTTGTTTTCGCAGGAACGATTAATAATGTGCCTATCAGATTGTCACATATATTTTGAATTTTCTCAAGTATTTCAAGTATTTCATAACCTGAACATGGTTGAGGATCTATTACGTGTTCGGTCTCACCGTTGAATGCAACGTTCTTTTGCCTGTAAGGATGATGCCTCGGTAACAAACGTCGATGTCCCATGTAAACCATTTTTGGACAATTCTTTAGATAACGTGAATGTGTCGCTTCCCCGCATAGCTTTGTACCCATTAATACTGTACCCAGACAAGTTACCATAAGCAGGGAAGTCATTGATGGTACACATTAGCATGGCACGCATATTGAAATATTCTGGCCTAGATGCATCAAATGTCTGTACTCCTTCATTCCATAAAAGCTTCAGATAATCTATCAAGGGAGCCAAGTATACATCTATGTCATTTCCAGGCTGTCGAGGACCCGATATCAACAAAGAAAGCATCATATATATGTGCTTCATGGTTAGTCTAGGAGGTAGGTTGTATATCACTAATATCACGGGCCATGTACTATGTTTAATACAGATTTCCATGTGGATTCACCCCATCAGTAAACGAGCCAAGACGTAAATTCCTAGACTCTGATCCAAACTCTGGGAATGTGTTGTCTGCTTTGGCTCATTGCAGTGAATCGACCGGATGAAGCATTTTGGTATCAACAACACGTTTCTTGGCATGCCATCGCATATTATCAGAATCTTTTGCTTAAGCAAATAATCTTTGAAACTTGGGAATCGGTGGAAGATACCACAATACTTTGGTCGGAGTACCTTTTGAGGTATCCGTCGGTCCTTTGTTTTACTTGTAGCGAGAAGACTTGCACACCAGACATTCAGTCAAATCTTTATGAGCATTACGATACAATATACAATCATTGGGACAAGCATGTATCTTCTTGTACTCGATTCCCATGGGACACATAACCTTTCTAGCTTCGTAAGTACGTTTAGGTAAAGTGTTTCCATCGGGAAGCATATCTTTCACCAATGTTAACACTTCAGTGAAACTCTTATCACTCCATCCATTTTTAGCTTTCAAAATGAATAACTTCAAAATTACAGATAACCTTGTATATTTGGAGCAGCCTTCATACAATGGTAATTCAGAGTCATTCCTCAATTATTCCACAACTTGTGGTCTAGATACAAACTCATCGGCAACGTTGTTAACCATCTCAATTAAATTGTCCTCCTCCCAATTATCATTATCTTCAGGCAAACTTTCTACGGGTTGAGGTTCAACGTCTTGCGATTAAGCCTCACCAAGCATATACCAAACCTTATATAGTGGATCAATTCCTTTTAAAAAAAGGTGTTTATGGAAATCCTCCACTTTGACCTTTATCTTATTGAAACATGTCTTATACGGATAGAAGACAAGTTCAAGTGCATTTTGTAATGCATTCGACGATGCAAATCCATTATCCCCTTTTCATACTCATCACTTAACCTATTACCGGACATCCACTATCGAGTCATCATAAATCCACTACATGAAGCATGTAAATATTATTATTAGACTGAGAACAAGTTAGCTAACCATTTAATATATACACCATCTTGTTAAACAAAGAACAAATGGACATGAAAGAGCAACCTAACCAAAATGTTCATGTACAAAAATAAACATAGTAAAATTAGAAGCATACCATAAGAAATATGGACACGAATGGAATGGTAAGAGAAAATAAGTTTGGAAGGGTGTGAACCTTGTGTGAAATCGAGAGAGGATAAATGTAGCAGTAGGTTGAGGAAGCCAATGAGCAAAGACTGAAGTACGCTAATAATATATCCCATCCTAACAAGGAATCATACCCCAACAATGACATACGAACCCAACCAAATCCATAAAATTCATATTGAACAAAATATAAACCCTAATAAATCAGTCAAATACATCATCAATCAATCTGAATCTGAAATACCTTTTACTGGCGGAAGCGGGATGGTTTTGATATTTAGGAGAGCTGCGAGAACTGGCAAGCAAGAACGGTCAAGAGGACTGGCAGAGGCGGGCAACGGTGAGGACTGGCGATGGCAAACAACGGTAGTGTGTCGGAGCAACGGCAGTTACCGTCGGAGTGAAGGTGGGCAACGGCAGTGACAATCGCAGCGAAGGAAGTAGGGACTTTGAAATTCCAGTAAGAAATCTTATGCATCTGAGGATGAATTCGCATAAGTAAAAAAGTGTAGGTTAAAATTTTATTGAACGCTTATGCATCGGTTCTTTTCTAACTGATGCATAATGTCGACAATATGCATCGGTTATATTGAAAACGATGCATAATTTCTACCTTATGCATCGGTTGGCAAAGAACCGATGCATAAGGTAGACATTATGCATCGTTTTTATCCCCAACCTATGCGTAATGTCAAAACCGATGTGAAAAGCTGAACACGGAACCAATGCATAATGTCTTGTCTGTAGTAGTGCACACTTACCTATTGAAACAGAAAAAACTATATTATACAACAACAATTTCCTACTCACATTGCATTCAGATGTCAAGACCTTTTCGTATTGGAAGCGTTGGGCCAATTTATCCAGATGCAACACCAGGGGAAAATTATCGACTATTTTCCGAAAGAGTGCACATCACTCCGGTGGATACATCAATGTTAGTGATATTTATCAGCAATTATTGTTTTGAAATTAATATTCCTTTGTGATATACTTGTTGGATATTAAATATGGTCTCCCATTGCTTTGAACCAGCAAATGTTATTCGCCGCATTGGGCCCGAGTGCATTGCCCCACATTGGATTTCAAATTGGACATCGTGGAATGCGATTTCCTGGCGGGCTAAAGATAGGTGGTTCGATGAATTTCAGGTACACAAATTGTGCATATCAGTTGTTAAATTTTTTATTAAATACGTCTTTTAGTAAAACGTTAATCTAAAGTTTATAATGAAGAGGATCGCACAGTGGGATGATGAACACGATCGTGAGATTTTCTTGCAGCATTGTCGGGTATTGGTGCAATCTGGCCACCGTTTCCTAAATGTGACACGTTCAGGGACAAATAGAGCATGACGAGTCGTACTTTCGGATTCAGTTGTTTGTTTACTGTTGTATAATAATTGTTGCACTAAAAGCATGAACAATAATTGTTGCATTATAAGCATGAACGTTTTTTGGTCTGCATTGGATCTTATTTTAAATTATGGATTTCCATTGAGTTTTTACATACAAAATCTGTATATGATAATTTTAAACAGAAGTATACGTGAACCATAATTTTATAGTAATATTAAAATGTGTAGACAATAATAGGAGAACCGGCCCCAACACCCATCAACTACATGGACACAAATTCATGGACACTAATTCTATTACTCCGCAACGCATATTCATTACACCGGTCGATGAAAATGAGTAAGTTAATGTATTCAATTTACATTCAATGTCACTTATACACTTAAAATTAATAACCTTCAATCGTCATGTGTAGATTTGAACCACGCATAGGATTGCGTCGCACAGGGGCGAATCCAGGATTTGAAAGTTACCAGTGCTTGACACACACAAAAAATTGTGTAAGATGGCCACTAGAGTCACATTTGGGTCTTCCGCCGAATCAAAGCAGATGTGCTGGGACGGACCCAGGAATTATGACAGGGGGTGACAAACGAAATACAATTAATGAAATTTAAAAAAATAAAAATTAACGGACAATATTTTACTACCATGCCATGAAAATCATTTATGATTGAATTAGCGCTAAACATTTCAATTATTTTTCTTGATGTTCATAACCAAACAGTCCGATAAGAAATCATTTATCATTTTCTTGCGAGGTACACTCTTCACTATTTTCTTTTTTTACAAAAACAAAACTCTTCGGCATATTCATTCAATCAATATTTTAATTTATTTTCTAAAAATGGATTAGTAGTTGGCGTTTTCATCTATAAAATAAAATAAAATAATAAAATCAAATTGTAATTGACTCGAATACAAACTTCAACATAAATTTCCAACTTTAACGTGAGTTCTTTATACAGTTACAGAGTTCAATTAATTTAATTATATAATATAATTGACTCCTAGCACAAACTAACAAATTCTAATTCCTGAAATACACACCGGTAAAATTTGGAAGTCAAAACAACATAAATCATGATTTCCAAAAATCATCATGACTATCAAAAACACACTTATAAACATTAGACTAATTTTAACAAATAAATATTAAACTAAACCAATGTCTTCATTTAAATATCAATATAACTATGCAATAAATACAAGTTGAAAAATCTTGGGGGTGACACAAAACTAATTTTAACAAATAAATATTAAACTAAACTAATGTCTTCATTTAAATATCAATATAACTATGCAATAAATACAAGTTGAAAAATCTTGGGGGTGACACGTCACCCCAAGACAAACGTGGTTCTGTCCCTGCAGATGTGGCACTCGAAATCACCAACATTTCATTTGCTGCTGACACTGCTCGAGAATGGATATTCAGGCTGCTCACGAGCTAATTCCCCAAATCCACCCGACATCTCAAAATCACACCAAACTAACCTGTCCAGAATATCACCAAATCTTCCCATCAAAAAAAAAAGAATATCACCAAATCCCCATGTCAAGTACCTAATTATGTTAGCAATCTTCAATAGCAGACTATTAGTCATTTATTACAATCATTGTGCACATGAATGACAAAAAAGAGGCAAACGATAAGCACATGAATGAGAAAAAAAGGCAAACGAGAGGCGTTTATTAACTAAGAGGTAAAGCAGTAGTTGGTAAGAACTGGACATCACATTTAGCAGATGAGAGTTGACTGTAATGGTAACAAAAGTATTTACCTCCTCACCAAATATTGTTGCATATGAACCAAAACTGAAATCTTTTACTGCAATCTCTGTAGTAAACGAAAATATATTCTTCAAACGTTTAGGCTTTCTATTATCCATCAAGACACCTACAATCAAGAAGAAACTATTCAGAAGTTGATTTAAACAAGTTGATTTAAACAATTCAATTCATCAATTCTGGCAGAGCTTTAAACAAGGCTTGAGTGTCTTGTTATCTATCTTGTATTGTGTACATCTGTAGAAAGCTGACCAATAGATTCAGCTTTTAATGATTTGTGTGAAGGGCTGCATTTAAAACATTACATTTTCGTATCGATTTTAACAGGGATATATAAGATCATTTCAACTATCATCATAAATTAAAATCAATCTTTATTGGAGTGTACCCGGGAGATAATGCAAATGTAAAATGGACTGACAACAAACAGATCAAGCTATCAATAGACAGCAATAAGCATGCCAGCCTTACATCTTGTAAGGTTCTGGAATACAGAAGTGACCCTTTGACCTATCATTTCGAGTATGTATCTTAAGCCAAGAAAACAAAAGATTAACTAACCGCTTTATTTGACAAAATGAACAAAAGATTAACTAACCGCTCGCTCGCTGCTTCTCCCCAGTCCCCAAATCGCTCGCTCGCAGCTTCTCTCCAGTTAGAGATCAGAAGCTGTCTCGCTTGCTTGCTGCTTCTCCCCAGTCCCCAAATCGCAATTGCATTCTCGTTACAGTGAAAGTGAAACGTAAAAAAATAAAAAAAATTGGGCCAAATCTACCCGGGCTGCAGCCCGAGCAGCCCACCAGCTGCATTCGCCACTGGCATCGCATTTCGTGTGAATGCATCGCTAAGTGTTGGGATCCGACATGGATATTCTAGGAGATTGTCCCTCATTCAGCGCATGAAAAGTGGGTTGTTGAGTTCAAGGTATACTACACCATTTTGCAGAGTAGGAAATGGTTTTTTTCCGTTGCATAATGCCCTATATTTGTCGCATATCCTTTATGCGACCAATTGAGTGTCGCGTAATTTTTGTCGCCAAAGCCTAGTAGCGTAATGTCGAGCGACATTTTTAAAATACAATTGTTGCTTTAAATGTTAATCATATGCGACATTCTATTTAGTAAGTGACATAAAACAGGAATGAGTTGTACTCTTGATGGGCATACACTACATTTATAATGAATTTTTTTTCAAAAATGGTCACACTACCTGTTTAACAGGACAAAGTTAGCAGTCACAATTGTCGCTTTATACTTCATACGCTTAAAACCATATGATGTTGGAGTAGTATAAAACTACATACGCTACAAATTTTGAACACATTATTGTCGTATAACCGAACTTAAACTTAGAAACTGTAACATATAATGGTCGCCTAAAAGTGCATAAGCTTTAAAAATTAAGAACAGAATGTTGCATAAAGGCACATAAGCTCTAACAATTAATAACATAATGTCGCATAAAATGATAAAAGCACATAAGCTTTAAAAATTACGAACAGAATGTCGCATAAAAGCACATAAGCTTTAAAAATTAAGAACAGAATGTCGCATAAAAGCACATAAGCTGAAATAATGTACAAACATAATATCGCAAAAAAGAACAAATGACTGGAATAACATACAACAAAATGTCGCATTAAATCATAAGTACCAAACATGGATCTGTTTTACACAAAAGAGATCCGACCAATTATGAACAGAAACCGGCCAACATTCATAATTCCAGCCAACCTTATACAAAAGGGCAAACACACAAATGTCCAGGTGCGTTGCAGGGCCATATATAGCACAAAAGTTGTAGAACAACGTGAGTTTCAAGAAACTAGTTTGAGAATTTTAATTATCAATTTGCAGGGCCAAAACTAGTCGCACCTTCGGAGACATTGTTGCCAGTTAGATTTGTTGAACCACCTCGAACAACCAGGTCTTCAAGAACTCGTATCATGTCTTCAAATGCAGCCTTCATTTCCAGAAACTCCTTCTTTTGCTTTTGGAGTTGGTTTTTGAGTTCCGAGTTTCTCGCACCCCCTCTCGGGAGGGGTGGCCTCTTGAAGGACTTTCCAGTTCCAGAAATGTACGTTCCATGCTTTTGCCCCATAACTTTGTAATAATATCAAGTTCCGTAGCAAGTAGAATTGGTCCTTGTTCATCCAGGACACTAGGTTCCTCGTGCTCATCCCCATTCTGATTTGCCAAAACCGCCCGAACCTTTTCTTGCATTTATGTCTACACATACACAATGGAGAGTAAATAAATTGGGAAGAAGGTCATTGCTGTATTCACCAACCATACATGTATACACAGCAAATATACATGTATATATTCACCAAAGATACATACACAGTAAATATACAAACACAACAACAAGATCGTTTTGTTATGTAAATAGACAGCAACCAAATATACATGTACATTGTCATTGACTTAAAAACACAGCAACAAGTATACATTGTATTCACCACATACACAGAAACAAGTCATCGACTTAATTACATACACATACACAGCAACAAGGTCATTGACTTTAAGACAGAAAAACCAAATATACATACACAACAAATATACATTGTATTCACCAAAAAGATCATTGTTGTCATGTAAAACAGCAAATATACATGTATTCACCAACAAGTATTGACCAACAGCAATTATAAAACAGCAAATATACAATTATTGACTGACATGTATCACAAGCAATTATCCACAAGTTTTCACAATTATTCACCAGCAAATATACAATTATTCAGCAAATATAAAACAGTGAATATACATGTATTCACCAGCAGCAAATACAAACATGCAACCAAATAACCAAGTAAAATATAAACAATAAATACAAACAGTAAAATATGCAACCAAATAACCAAGGAGTGGCTGCACCAAGTATTTACCAAGTAAAATATTAAAAGTAAATACATCAGCAAATACAAACATGCAACCAAATAACCATTCACCGACCACGATAACAGTTCTCATTAAATAGGTAACCAAATAACTACACATGACAATAGATAATAAAGGAGGCTTAACTGCCAGGGCTTCATCGGCAGGATCTTTAGAGTAGACATGGTTGAAGGTTGCTACGTGAGGTTCTCCCTCCTCAGCTAGTATTTCAGCTCCCATGTAGAAGGGACATTTTCCGGAGGTGTGGATGATCGGTCGAATTATTGACCTATTATTCACTTCATTCGATGATGGATTAAGTTTGTTTTATGGATATTTTGTTATTATTTAACCTCTTTTCTAGTGTTTCAGGTCAAATATCACATACTTAAGACTTTTGGATTGATCTCAAGCAAAATAAAGCATTTAGAAGAGATTTGGGTAAAAACAGGGCAGATTGACCTTTCCAACTTATTTTGTACGCACAGATCGCATATAGTGTCCAAATTGATTGATTATACGCTTGTTGGAAATCTAATTGAAAGGGCTACAACTTTGTAGTTTACGCCAAGCTCAAATTCTGAGTTTAAGACCATGAAAAATCCACCCGAAGTCTCTGCCATTTTTCACGGGTGTCACGGCACCCTTATTTCCCAGTGCACCTCTGCTTAGTCCGTGACAACCGTGACACACTTGAATATCACGGGTGTCACGGCCCCGTCGGAGACAATTTCTAAAAACGATTTTTGGGCTTTTTTTTGGGAATAAAAAGTGGGCAACCAGATCGAAATCGGTGTGGATGATTGACGAGATTTGTGTGAGACATTGAGAGAGACTTGGGGGAGAAGATGGAGAACATCCCGAGAGATTGAGGATGCGCACATTGATAAATAAAACAGCTGGTGGAGGACTTACTGAAGTTCCCCTGGAAGAGACCTATGCTATTGTAGAGAAAGCAGCTCAAGATTTCCACCTCTGGACGAGTGCCCGAGGTAATACTAAGGAGAAGAAGGGTGTACAAGATCTCTACCTCGCTGATAGCACTAATGACATTGCTGAGTTAACCAACACAGTAAAGATACTTGCTGCTGAAATCGAAAACCTGAAGATTGACTCCTCTATGGAGTCATCTATTGTTGCTAATGTGGTTGTTTATTATCAGATATGTGGCTCTCCTTCTCAGTTCGCATATGGCTGCCCGGTGATGGGACAAGATAATAACGGCGGAAACTAGGAGGACACCAATTATGTAGGGCAATACAATCAAGGTGCCGGCTTCGCCTCCGGATCAGGCATGAATTGGTGGGATAACCCGAACAAGAATAATCCTAACCTCTCTTATAAGCCACAGAATCAGGTAGCACCACAGGTTTCCCTTACAAACAGCAGCAGGACAACGCTCCCTACCAACCGAGGAACCAGTACAACAACCAGCAGCAACAACAAGGTCAGAATCATGACATGTGTATGTATTGCGACTGAAATCCTCATTTTTCTACGATAGTCATTCTTTTGGATTTGAAGTCTAGGACTTGAAATAGTTTTATTCGTGTGTGTATTCTCTCATGTCAGTATCTTTGCTAGCCTTTTCCTATCACGTGTTTTACGTATTTCTCGAAGCATGTTTGAGACTTGATATTAGTAGGCACCGGTATTAAACGTTAAAAACTTAAACTCATCTCTTTTTCTAGGTGACCTTAGTACTAGTATGTGTTTCTCTATACTTGTGATTTGCATGCACCCGCAGTTACTCATACACTATGTCATGTTTTATGTGTGGAGTTAGAAAAAAAATAGTCAAAAGAAGGGCGAAAAATAAGCCCCATATCAAGAACAAAGTTTTGAATTTTCCAATTTCATATGAGGGTGAAAAATTGACCCTAAGCATAGTTGTTTTTGCAGAAAAAAAGAGAAAAAAATAATACCAAGGGCAAAGTGAGAAAAGTCATCCCTTGTGTATGAAAAAAAATGAAATTTCTGCCCCCTTTCGCTTGATGTGGAGAATTCGTACTATTTTTCAGGAAATTCTTAAGCCAGGCTCTTCTTCTCTTACGGGTCATTGCCTACTCCTTGGCACTTGAGAAGCTCTGTGCCAAGAGCCCGTGGACTATCCCTTGATAGCATAGGTGAATGGCGAGCATGTTTTGTGTAACTATTCATGTTCTTAATATGTTGCTATAGAACTATTTAGAACATGTGATTAGTCGCTTGCTAGCTGTGTGTATTGACCATTTGAATGCATAACTCGTTTAATCTATGATTGTCTGACAACTTTGATGAAGATGTTTGACTTGAAGTCGAGGTAACACGATGAATTCGAGGTATGACATGACTTTACTTTGACTCGTTGAGCATCATTTCATGCATTCACGTTAGTTAGTTGTACAGGGGATTTGTAGGTAGTCCCAATCCTGAAAACCTTCACGAGATTATACTCGTCCTACTAGGGCAGCCTAGAGGTTTAAAGGCTTCATGCATATGCTAAATGCATTCGTGTCCTCTATGACAGTGAGTTATGTTTTTATTATTTTTGTTTTTGTTTTAGTTAGGATTGATCACATGATACTTGAGTGGGTAACAATTGTGCGATTTATCGACTTGTGTTTAATGTTTGTTCGGGATGAACAAATCCTAAGTGTGAAGTGTTTTGATTGGTCGAATTCTTGACCTATTATTCACTCCATTCGATGATGGATTGGGTTTGTTTTCTGGATATTTTGTTATTATTTAACCTCTTTTCTAGTGTTTCAGGTCAAATATCACATACTTAAGACTTTTGGATTGATCTGAAGCAAATCAAAGCATTTTGAAGAGATTTTGGTAAAAACAGGGCAGATTGACCTTTCCGACTTATTTTGCACGCATAGATCGTATATGGTATCCAAATTGATTGATTCAGAGCTTTTTGAAAAGCTAATTCAAAGGGCTACAACTCTGTAGTTTACGCCAAGATCAAATTCGGAAGTTGATGGATGCACAGTCGTTATGTGCAAACGTCAAGAATAAATTTATAATAGTCCGCTACTCGCGACTTTACTACTGGGTAGCAAGTGGTAAGTAGGGGTCGAACCCAAGGGAATCAGGGGAATAGATGTTCTTTGAGGGGGTTGTCCAGCGAGAGAGCGTGTTTTAGGTCGGTTGGTTGGTTTTAAAGCTACCAGCTAAGTGATTGATTGATTGATTGGTTGGTTGGTTGGTTTTAGTACTGGAAAGTAAATTGCAATTTATAATTAAAGGAAAGCGTTCGGTTTCAGGGGCCTTGTATTATATCCTGTTTATCATTGACCTTTAGTGACTCTACTAAGTATTCAAACGGTGTATCAAGGCCATTCCAAGCACTCGATTTGCGTACACTGTCTAGCCTATTCCAAGGACGTAGAGCACTTATTCTATTTAGACTAATACTCCATTCCCGGTTATATTAGCCTATGTGCATCCATTTGATCAATCATTCCCGATCAACCAAATGGTGTTTAAGATAAGTCAAACTTCTCAGATAAGCTTTGCCATTCCAAGCATCCACTTATCCGTACAAGTTTACGAACCCCGCTGTAGAGTTTTGCCATTCCAAGCATCCACTCTACCTTGGACGTTCTAACCGAATATATGGCACATAGAATAAGTTTTGAATACTAAGGAGAGACGCTAAGTTAATAGTCTAAAACATTTTATAATACAAGTGCGCCCCTAAGACCGAACTACTAGTTTAGCTATTATTCAACGCGCTAAACATTATAACTAAGGAAATAAAAATAGTTGAATAAATACTAGAAATAATACTTACAACCGTTGAAGCGCCAAGGGAGCTATCCTTTATTTCCAAAGCCAAACTTACAATTACAAAACTTTTAGAGAGAGAAGTGAATTGCTTATGGGATGATGAAAATGAGGGGAGGAGCTCCTCCTTTTATAGCCAAAATGGGAGGAGATGGGTGGTGGAGATGGAAACATGTGTTTTTGATCCAAGGGAGGAGGAGAGGAGGAAGGAGGAGGAGACATGTGGAGGAGCTCAAAAGCCGCCGGTCAAGGGAGGAGGAGCCGCCGGTTGCCGGTGGTGGAAGGGGGAGGAGCTCCTCCCTTGGTCACCTCTTCAACAAGTGGCCGGTCACTTTGCCCATGTGTGAGTTTTGTACAGTTTTGTGCAGTCTTTTCACAAAACTGTCAATGTGTTTCTTCCCCGGACTGTCTTGATTCCTCTCCTGATTCTTCTGATTAAATTGTTATGAGTGATTCAACGTCACGATCCTTGATATTTCTTCAGTCGGCATATGATCTTGACCTTGGATTGACTCGTAACATCTTTTCTGCTCTAAAAGCTCCTCTTTAATGTGTATTCTCTCTAAGCTCTGAATTACCCTGCAAAAATATATCTGAACTAACAAGCAAAAGTTAAATAGACAAAATGTCTAAATAAGGGGGTTATACTGTGTTTATGATTCGTATAATTTTGGTCCATCAGAAGTTAAGACCATGAAAAGTCCACCCGAAGTCTCTGCCATTTTTCATGGCCATGACAGCCGTGACAAAACACAACGTCACGGGTGTCACGGAACCCTTATTTCCCAGTGCACTTTTGCTTAGTCCGTGACACACTTGAATGTCCGGGTGTCACGGCCCCGTCGGTGACAGTTTCTAAAAACTTTTTTTGGGCTGATTTTTTGGGAATAAAAAGAGGGCAAGCCGATCGAAATCAGTGTGGATGATTGGCGAGATTTGTGTGCGACATTGAGAGAGAATTTAGTTCTTGAATTGAGAAGAAAACCTTAACTTGGGAGAGAAGACGGAGAACATCGCGAGAGATTGAGGATTCGAAGAGCTACATCGTCGCTACGGTTATCTCGTCCTTAATTTCTATAATTATACTATTCGTGGTTAACTTACCATGAATAGTGAGTAGTCTTCTTTATTCTTGGATCCTATGGATCCCGTGCTATTTACCCAATTCTTCGTGTGATCAATTGAACGATTTTCATTAATGCAATTTGAATATTCAATTTCATCGTGCTTAATTTTATCATTCTTACAAGTTTTACATTGAATGGGATGTTTGCATGCTAGATCGTAGTTAGGTTAATTACCAAAAGATGGATGGGTCCTAGGTATTAACCACATTGTATGAAATTCATATTAGGTCACGGTAGGTACAATGGTAGTATATGAATTAATAGGAAAGTTGAGTTTTGTCTGAAAAACCCTGAGTTTAATAATTGAGATCGTTGATAATCCGTGGATGGGCGGCGTTCAACGATTGAGATTAATATAGACAATGATCCGTGGATGGGCGGCTTGTCTAGTGTTATTTTGGTTTATTTCCATATTCGATAGCATGATGATTTTACTCATATGATTGCATGATTAGTGGGGTTGGCACGGGTGAAGTTTGATCATGGGAATCTTTCTCTGATCAAGTCAAAACCCTTCTATTTTCTGTATTTAATTTCTGCTACTTTCATCACATCAAAACCTTTAATCATTCGGAATAGCTAAATAGGTCACTTGTTAGCTAGTACTCACACACGTTGTTCCTTTGATCAACGCTTGGCTTACCAATGTTTATAAATTTTGTTTGACTACAACTTGACCCCTAGAACATATAACTTGACAACTATAAAGGGTTAAAAATATGCTTGCCAGTGGTTCATTCTTTCGGGCATATTACGCACACCAGACATTTTCTTACCCCTTTCCTATCATAAGAAAATTTAAACAAGTTAGGAGCACTGGATACAAAAGAAATAAGTGAAATCAGTAAAATCAGTTAGATGATAACCTAGTTTTTTAGTTCACTAAAGTGGCTAACAAGCCATCTCCATTGATCGGGCGGATCCAGAAACTCTCGGGGAATAACCTCAGGTCCATGGATTTGAAAAAAGTTTTTGCAGTCGGACTTCCAATCATGGTACCTCTCCGTGGCTTTTTTAAATATGTGATCCATAGCTGGTCATCCTTTGCAGGAATTAGAAAGTTTGGCTGCAATGAAAATAAAACTTGGTTAGACTTATAACTTAGTTCTTAATGAAATGAAATCTTGTTCTACAAAGTACTACTTACACTCAAGTGGTCATTTACAATTCTTTTGTCTTCCTCCCCAAACTTTTTGAATGATGCGGCCATCATTGGAGCTTTGTCCCTATCTTCACTTCCAATATCATGAACTAGTAGGCTTCCCACTGTTCTATTAGTCGGCCCCCTACCATCAGGCCAAAAGTCCACCTTAATCAGCTGCCCTTTGTTGTAGATGTGCTTACTAGCCGCCGTTGACCAATTGACAACTCATCTTACTTTTCTTTTGTCTCCTCCTTCATCCCCTGTTTTACAACAAACACAATTCATTAATGCAGGGGATGCAACAAACACAATTCTAAAGAAATTCAAAAGCGTGTGAAAAATACTTATAGTAACTAAATAATTGACAATAAGAAACACATTTAATTAATCATTACAATAATATATATACCTCTTACCACATAACCCGTGCTCTTGCATCGGATGCTTGGAACATTATCTGAATTTTGTTCGCCCTCATTATCGAAAACATTGTTCTCGAACGATGGATCAAAATCAGGAGCAGGGGCTTCAACATCATCGGATATGGCAACGGATATAGGAAAAGCAGGGAGTGGAGGGGATGGAGGTAATGGACTGTTGGACATATCATTTGGGTTAGGGGCACTAAAATTGGACAGCGCAGGTCGAGACTGGTGAAACACATGACCCGTGGACTTAGAAACACCCCTAGGAGACCTTCAGGGTAGCATGGTATTTTCCATTGGGGTTTGGGGTTTCCTAGGGGCTTGTGGACGAGGGTATTCCATGGTAGGAGCTTGTGGATGAAGATCGGCTATGTATGGAGGGTATTCGATGGCAGGAGCTTGTGGACGATGATCGGCTATAGCAGGAGGTTCTTTGATGGCAGGAACTTGTGGACGAGGCATTTTCTCTTCTCTTTTATCTTGTTGGGTGGTTCGCTGGGTATTCTCTCAGGTTCTTTTCTCTTCTCTTTTGTCTTCTTGGGTGGTTCTATTGGTATTCTCTAAGGCTCTATTATCTTCTAGGGTGGTTCATCAGGTGGTTGGACTGTTTTCTTAGCTTTGCGCGGAGGAGTCTGTCAATGGGGAAGTGGTTGGGCTAGCTCCTTGGCATGAGGCGCAGTGGAGTCTTGATTGCATCCAACCGCTTGATGCGCTCTGAACGATCCATTGCATTAACTATCGCTGTCGAGCGCTCTGTCGGCCAAATCTCAGGGCCCAAGAATCGTGGTTCATGGCTCGCTGGAGATGGCGGTGACGGCATCCGCCCTGGAGAGTCCCCAGCCAAAAGGTAGCCGGTGGTAGGCTTTACGGGACCATCTCGGAACTTGGATGCCTGCTTGTGAATCGAGAGAGATCAGAGCTTCATACCTCGCCGGCTAGTCAGTCCCACATGATCCGGACGCCTCTGGGGTTTGGAGTTCTTCGATTTCGCCACATGGTTTGATGTCTTAGCTAGGGTTTGATGTCGAATTCCGTCTGGAAGGCAGGACAGATGTGCTTAGGGGTTGATGTAGGCAGGACGAAGGGTAGGCTTGGACGATGAAGGCACCGTGGATGGAGATGCGGTTCGAAGTTAGGATTTGGGTAGATGGAGGCAGGACACGGGTGAAACAACACTTAGCGACTTTTGCATTTTGCGGATAAAACAACGATTCAGGCATCTTGGCCTTTTTGGGACTAATTACGTACCTTTAAGCGACGTTTTTTGTAATTTATGTCACGTAAACCTTTCTAACAAAATTTCAGTTTCCCTGCTCAAAAAGTTCATTTCCCCCCAATATGCATTCACTTGAAACTAAAAAACCTGCATAATTAGCCACTGCCAAAACACGTAAAAACCTTCATTTAGCCCCTCCATTCACTCAAACCAAATTGTAAACACACATAACACATAAATTTGAGTTTTACAACGTAGGGGGTACAAAGAAGAAACAACAACATGCAAATTATAGATCCATTAATTAAGTACTTTAATTATCACTGTGATCCATTTCATCACCATTCACTGATTGATCCATTTCTTCATCATCATCCTCCGATTGATCATCTTCCTTGTATAATTGTCATCATCTTCATCACCTACACTCTCATCATCAGTTTCAAACATATCATCTTCTTCACCCAAGTATAATTGTCTCCCTGCCCTTGGAATTTGTTCTTCCACATTGTCGTCCACAGAATAGTCATAAGGTTGTACATCACTTGTTATGTTAGTGGGCATTTGCTCTTGATAAGGGTCATCTTCAAATTGATCGTCTCGTGCAAGTGAACTATCACTATATGTCCCTCAATGCGAAACAACATTGACAACTTTCCATGGTTCACCAGCTTTTAGATCATTCAAGTAAAAGACTTGCCATGCGGTAGTGGCTAGGCAATAAAGCCAATCTTTGAACTAAGTGAAGGAAGTGTCTACGGATAGAAGTATGTAGTTTATCTTAGTGCTACCCCTCTATTTAGGATCCGTATTAAACCATGTGCAATCAAAAACAACCACGGGCATTCCATTGGCATACCGTAGCTCAATAATGTTTTGGATTACCATAGTATGTTAAATCACCATCTTCGACCATAACACTAGAATTTTGAGTCCTCTTGTTCCAATCCCGATCCCAAACAACAAACTTGACACCATTAACATAACATTGAGAGTAACACGTGTATGATTGTGGATAACGTGCTAAACTGTGCACCTCTTTAGAATATGATGGACTCGCTTCCTTTCTTAAGATCTCCATCTGAGATAAAAAAAAAAGAACACCACAGAATATTTAGTTATTAAATAAAATAAAAAATTTCATGTAGAAGCATAAATATAAACCTGTATAAAAAATTTAGCATTTATACCCAGTCACAAAAATACTTAAGAAAATGCTTAACACGCTGCGTCTTTGTTTTGTTTGGGCACTCTCACTCAAACTTCTCGGTATGCCTTCGAAGATAATTTGCAGCTTCTTCAGAGTGTTTCGCAACGCACCAGTGAGCCATTTCAAGTTGTATCTTACTCAACTTGACCCTAGGCAAATGACCACTAACTTTGAATAGAGGAGAGTAAATATTTAGGCCATACAATTAAGCTTCATTTGGTGAGTCCATATCGGTCGATTCGTTAATGTATAATTTGCAATATGTTAAACACTCAAGAGTAATATATTTCTCAGAGATGCATCCCTCTGGATATCTGCTATTTCGAACCGATCTGTTATACTAACCTAGTTTTCTACAAAAGGAGGAAGTTATAGTTAGCTTATACAACAATGAAGAGCGATCAAATGAGGCAGGCCTTGGTAGAATGAGGTAGTGAGGCATGATCTCAACCACACATCCAACCTCCCGTGCATCTGAGGCGCGCCATGTGTCCAAATGCATTCACACTACAAGGTAGAATGAGGCAATGAGGCACGATCTCAACCACACATCTAACCCCCCGTGCATCTGAGGCGCGCCATGTGTCCAAACGTGTTCACACTACTTTGTAGTGTGAACGCAAATGACGGCTTGTGACACGTGGTTTCGCCACGTGCATCCGATAGAGTCGATCAACGACTCGGATCCTACCTCACTGCCTCATTCTACCAACCCTGCCTCAACCGAGTGCTCCACATACAATAATAGGAAACAAATATAAAGGCATATTGAAAAATAAAAAGTTTAACACAAAAACCTCTCAATAGGTGATGAGTCGTATTTATACGACTAGTCGAATCAGTTAATCCCATTTATTTCGACACTTTATTATGCAAACAGTTACTTTTTAGTGTTGTTTTGCATTTCAGGTGCTTCAAAAGCTTTAGGAGAGAACGCGCATAAAAGACAGTATTTCGTGCCAAAAACACCACAATGGCAGATAAAACCTTTGGAGGTTTTACGGAGTGCTGAAAATTGACCACTGCTCGTAAAAATACGAGCTACATGTCGTTGTGTAACTGACTCAATTCCCTACAACTCTCTAGTTCACACCAAGAGCAGCCGAGGTCGTTTGGATGCTCAAATCCAAGTCGAAACTGGCCCGCAGAAGGAAGAATTCCAAGTCTGAGAATCTCGTGCCCAAGGAACACTTTATGGGTTGGGCGCGGCGAGCTAAAATACACTATGGGTGCGGCGCTAAAGTACTCTTTGGACGCGGCAAACCCGACGAGGTGATGATGTCAGCAATGCGTGTGATGACGTCAGCAGGATGGGATTTGCAAATTAAGCCCAAAAATCAGACTTGGAAACTCAGTTTTTGCTATAAATAAAAGTTTTGGGTTAGGGTTTCCGTCATCCCATCATTCTACAAAGATCAGAAGATGGCTCTGAAGGAGAAGGCGAAGTTTTTGACGAGAGAAGAGATTTGTACTACTTTCATCATGAATATTTGTGTTTTTATTTCAATGATGTGTAGCTAAACTCTTAATTCAGTTTAGGGTTTCGTTCGTTGTGACTTATGTTTTGAGACTCTTTTCTTAATGCAATTTCTTGTTTCTCTAGTTCTTGTGCTTCATCACATGAATTAATTTGTGAGGTTAAGTGGAAGCTTTGTCGCAAACCTTAATCAAACAATTAATTCTTACCGTTAACATCTACTGGATACTTTGTCGTAAAGGTAGATAGTAACACCTATCCTTAGTAATACCTTTGTCGGATTATTGAGTTCAGAAAAGAACTAGAAGTCTGACACCTTTGTCGGGATACTAGGGTAGTTACCTTTGTCGGAACAAACAGACTTAGAAACTTGAGATTTGATATTTAGCAGTCGATGATAAACATGTCACAATAGAAACCCTAAGCTGAATATTCTCTCTTATTGGAACCTTTTTTCTATTTTTCTCTTTTGCACTCATAAATACTCACACCCCCTTTTCTTTAATTGTTTTTAGTGACAGCTTCGACAACACCAGCTCCCTTAAGTTAGACCCTACTTGCCACTACACTAGCTATTAGCAGAAGATTATAGATAATAAATTTGACGTGTCAATAGGATACATCCAAGAATAGCGTACTGGTCCATTAAGCAGTACTTGTTCAGGAAGATGGATCAGTAGATGCACCATGATGGTGAAGAAAGCAGGAGGAAAACCCATCTCCAATTTGCACAAAATTATAATGATGTCGTCTCGTATTTGAGATACATCTTTCACCATCAACTCTTTGCAACATAACTTCTAAAACCATAGTGATAATGATATAAGGGGCTCCACTACATAATGTGGCAAGTACGGTCGAATGAGCACCAGAAGTAATCGTTGCAACATGACATGGCAATTTTACATTTTCAACCCATTAAACCTTTTATCTTCCACGTTGATTTTATTCTTCGAACTACCCGCATAACTGTAAGGATATTTAGCATCCTTAATGACTTCAAATATCTCTGCCCTCTCATTAGGTAAGCCTGTATTAGGTGCTTGTGAAACCTTTTGCTTTTCTTGATGTTGAGCCCTTTTTCTTCAACCACAATTCCTTCTGAATCCCTTGTTTTTCCAAACCTTCTCGAGCCTTAATGTTATCTTTGGTCTTTCTTTGAAGACAAGGAATAGTACCAATGATGTTATCAAATACATTCTTCTTAATATGCAAGACATCCAACAAATACGGTTGTCTCAATGTGCTGCAAGAAGGTAAATCGTAGAAAACGCTCACATGAGTCCAACATAACTTCTCTTTCACACCTTTCGGTTTAAAATCAAGATGCAAACTATGTATGGGTTACTCATGGCTAAGCACGGTACTCAAAATCTCCTCTCCTGTCAACGTAAGTGGGGCATCTCGCAGTTCCATTTCCCCATTGAAGTTACAGGGCGCATGCCTCCATGAATGATCTCTATCAACCATATGTGATGACCTTGGTATGACATTCTCCCTGCTAAATGATGAGCAAAAACATCATCTAAACATATTGGGCAAGATTTGTATCCTTTGGACTTTAGACCTCCCAACATCCCCAAGCCTGGGAAGTCACTAATTGTCCACATCACTGCAACTCTCATGTTGAATGAAGAGCTAACATGTCTATCAAATGTGAGTACTCCGGTGTCCCACAACATATTTAATTCATCGATCAGAGGTTGCATGGACACGTTCAAGCATTTTCCCGGAGATTTTGGACCAAAAATCAACATAGTAAGAATGTTAAATTCTTTCTTCATGCACAATGAAGGTGGCAAATTGTAAGGCATCATGACAATTGGCCTAGTGCTATGAGAAAGAGCAGCAGCCCCAAAAGGGTTGAAACCATCTGTGGCCAATCCAAGACGCACATTTGGAACGTCTTGTGCAAAATCAAGAAATTTTTTTCGAAGTCTTGCCATGCTTCGCTATCTGCAGGATGTCTGATAAGACCTTTCTTCACTTTTCTTTCTCCGTGCCACCGCATCTCCTTAGCTATATGCGGTGACATGTAGAGTCATTGTAATCTAGGAGCTAAGGGGAAGTATCGTACCACTTTTCTTGGAATCTTTCTATTACCATCCAAGTGTAAGTACCTCGGCGTGTTACACACCGGACAATGCTCTAGGTTCTTCAAGTTTTATATATTAGGACACAACCATAGTCACATGCGTGTATAATCTCATATCCCATACCCATATTCTTCAAAATTTTCTTAACCTCCGAATACGTACCGAGATAATTGTTTGGGCTCGGAAGTAGTTCTTGAGTTATCTTCAAATGATCGTTAAAGCTCTTGTCGGACTATCCATTATCAACTTTAACTTTCATTACAGTTAAAATAGTGCCCAAAACAGTTTTGTCACTCCCCACATAAAGGGGAGTTTGTGCTTCTGCACGAATGATGAGCCGTATTTATACGACTCATCGAGTCATCAAATCCCACCGATTTCGGCACTTCATCATGCAAACAGTTACTTCTTAGTGTTGTTTTGCATTTTAGGTGTTTCGGAAGCTCTAGGAGGAAACGTGCTTAAAAGAAGGCATTTTCATGCCAGAAGCATCGCAGTTGAAGAACAAAGCCAGAGGAGCGTCGTGAACAGTATTTTTCGACTCGTGAACAATAATTCTGGCGTGAACAGTGTCCGGGATGAACAGTCGGGTCATGAACAGTGATTTTCGGGAAATTTCCCAATTTCGTCCTTGGCGGTTTAGAGGCTCCTAGAACCTCCTGGAAGAATCTGGAAGACTTGTTGGCCAAGTTAGCTAACAATCTAAGTTAACTTGCTCCCCAAGTTAGCTTACATACCAAGCAAACCGGATTTGGAAACAAACGAGATCAGGCATGTCCCATATTTAGACTATAAATAAGAGCTCTCCTCAGCCCTTCAAAGCATCCCATCAGCTCCTCTATCTACAACATCCCAAATTCGAGCATTCCTTCTCACAAGCGAGCTCACCTCTCCTCCTCTCGACCGAAGTCCTCTCGGTGCTCAACCTTGCTCCGGCATTCATCAGCCCTCACGGCCCGGTCCTTCACTTCTCTCGGCTATAGAGAAGAACACTTGTTCCTTTACTTTCATTGCTATTTATTCCATGTCTATGTCTAGCTAAGCCTTTTATTCAGGCTAGGGATTATACATTGTGACGATCGTTTTTGAGACTTAGTTCTTAATGCTATTCATGTTTTACTAATTCTCGTGCCTTATTCTGAATTATTGCTAGACTAGGTGGATGCTTTGTCGCAAAGCTTAGTTGATCAATATTCTTATAATTATTATCTGCCTATTACTTTGTCGTTTGGGTAGACAGCACATCTAGGTTAAATAGCACCTTTGTCGGGTTATTAAACTTAGGGGAATTAGAAGCGTAACACCTTTGTCGGGTTACTTGGGAAGTCACCTTTGTCGGGACAACCACACTTAGAAACTATGAATTAGATTATTAGAAGTCAATGATAAAGCAAGTCGCAATCAAAAACCTTAGTCTGAATATTCCTCTCTGATTGATACTACTCGCTTGTTTCCTAATCTTGCATTGTTTCCAATTCACTCACGCCCAACTATTTTCTTCTTCTCTTCTCTCAAAACAAATAGTACCCCGTCTAGCTCTCTAGGGTTCGACCCTTGCTTGCCACTACACTAGTCTCTCGCAAGGAAATTATAAATACAAATTTGCAGGTACCGACGACGACCTGTCAAATTTTGGCGCCGTTGCCGGTGAGCTACGCATGGTGAAATTTGTTCTATCTTTTTCTGTTATTTCCTTTTTCTTTTTCGTTTCTTTCTGTTCTTCTCTACTTGTGTGCCATGGCTCACGCAGGAAATCAGGTTCCCAACAACGAAGAGATTTATGAGGAGGATGATCCGGGCCTCCTCAACAACGAAGAAGCACCACCGGTGATCTATGAAGACCCGGAAAGGATGTTCCGAGCTAGGAACCGAGCCAACCGAGAAGCTGCCCGACAGGACCAAGGAGCGCCCGGAGCACAGCAAAGGGCAGACCTGAGGGCACCGGTCCAGCAGCAAGCACCGATTCAGCAACAAGTCTCGGCCGACAACAAGCTCCTCAACTGAGACGCCAACCTCCGGCGGCCCTGCAGCAACAAATCAGGCGACCTCCCAGACAACCGGTGTTCTACGAAGAGTATGACGAGGAGGACTACGATCAAGAGCCTACCATGGGAGAGTTGTCGACCCTTGACTTCCACAACCAATCTTGGCGTATCTACGAAGGGCCGGACCTCGAAGTCATAGCAATCAACACGGCAATCGTACACCACCTACCAAAGTTCCCAGGCACAAGGGGAGAGTCGGCCACGTCTCATCTACAGCGCTACCATGGGATTTGCCAAAACCTAAAGCCACACGGAGTCGAAGTCGATGACTTCAAGCTAAAGGCGTTCTACTTTTCACTCATAGACTCGGCTACTGATTGGTTTCTCTCTTTGCCTTCAGGTAGTATCTACACATGGGCCCAGATGCAGAGACAATTCCTCAACAAGTACTACCCAGCAGGCCGAGCCACACAAATCCAAAAACAGCTACAAGAACTCCGCCAAGGGCCCAACGAGACCATGTACGAGTACATGGAGAAGTTCACCGCCCTCGAGAAGAGCTGCTGCAACCTCGGACTGCCAGAGAAGCTGCTCGTGGAATACATGTTAGATGGACTGCGAAGAATCGATAGGAAGCTACTAGATGCCTCGGCTAGAGGCACAATCATGAGCCTGTCACCAGCTGAAGCTCGGAGAAAGATCATGGAGATGGCCGAGAGTGCTAGATTCCAAGACGAGTCCAAAGAAGAAGAGTACACCCGGACCCGGAACGTATCAAAAGCCGACACTCCATCAAGTGCAATGGCCGAAGAGCTCAAGCAACTCAAGGATATGATGGCCCAAGTCCTCAAAAAGCAGTCAGCCCAGACAAGACTTTGCGGATACTGTGACGCAGTGGACCACAAGACCGACGACTGCCTGACCACAAGAGAGGACGACAATGGAGAGGTGAATGCCGTAGGCGACTACCAGAGCTACAACAACAGGACCGCACCAGCTAGGCACTATGGAATGACCACCACCGGGCAGGGGTCCAGCGGACAATACTTGAGGAACAACAACCGCGACAACCGAGCCCCCAGGGAGCCAGTTCAACAGGCCACACCTCAGCAAAACCCGCAGCCCTACCGGCCTCCACAGCGCCAATTTCAGCAGAACGGGCCAAACCAGTACCAGCCACGAGCACAACATCAGAACCAGGCAGGCCCGAGCCAACCAAGCAAGTCAGTGGAGGATATAGTGAAGGAGCTGGCAGCTAGCACCCAGCAATTGGTCGTGACCGTCCACCAGTTCCAAGCCAAGACCGACGGGGCCATAGCCGACCTATCCAGACAGATGTCGCAAATTGCAACGACAGTCTCGGAGCTGAAGAACGATCCAGGACGACTCCCGTCACAGACGATCCAGAATCCAAGGGGGAACGTTAGTGCAGTCACACTGAGGAGCGGCAAACATGCGACGACAGTGCCCACCGGACCAGGAGAAAGCGACAACCTTCAAGCAACCGTGGAGGAACCGGCTGAGGTAGAAATTTGCGACGCAAGTAGCCCGGTGGCGCTCGGCGAACCGAGACCCGAGAGCCCGACATCAGCAGCCGAGACCTCTCGGTAGGGCTCGGTACCCGCTACTGATAATACTAACCTTAGTGCTCCTTTACCTTTTCCTGTGCAAGTTCGAGCTCCAAAGCCATATGTGATGGACAAGGAGGTCTGGGAACTATTCAGCAAGGTGGAAATCAACATCCCCCTTCTCGAGGCCTTCAAGCAGATCCCCAGATACTCCAAGTTCTTGAAGGAGCTCTGCACAAACCGTAGGCGACGCACTAGGAACGACCAGGAGCTGATGAGTCGCAATATTTCAGCCGTGATTCAGCGTAAGGTTCCTCCAAAATGTGATGATCCAGGCACCTACACAATCCCTTGGACTATTGGAAATATTAGAATAGAAAATTGCATGCTTGACCTCGGTGCTTCAATTAATGTTCTACCATACTCGATATACTCTTGTCTTCGTATTGGTCCTCTAGAACCTGCAGGACTTACCATTCAGTTGGAGGACCGATCGTGCAAGCAGCCCGAGGGAAAGATCGAGGATGTACTAGTGCAAGTAGGAGAGCTTGTCTTCCCAGCAGATTTCTATGTGCTCAAGATGGAGAACTGCGGCCCAACCGATCATGCACCTATCCTGCTAGGCCGACCGTTTCTGAAGACATCAAAAATGAAGATAGATTGCGGCAGTGGAACACTCTCCATGGAAGTCGAAGGCGAGGTGATCAGTTTCGACATCTTCCGGGCCATGAAGCATCCAGAACAGTATGAAGAGGTCCACGCCCTTAACACATTGGACGACCTTGTCCAGGAGGTGCAGTCCGAGAGAGAAGCCGACCCACTGGAGCTCACGCTCGAGAGAGCGGTGTATTCACCCGAAGACTCCTATGAGCTCACCGAGGCTATCACTGATGCACTGACCCAGTTGGAAATTGCGCGACAGGCTTACACCGAGGTATGAGGTGAATGAAGTTCAGTTATTTAAGGCTAAAGTGTGTTTGCCCTCTGTTGTGCAGGCACCCACGGTGGAACTGAAGCCACTACCCGGGCACTTGAAGTATGCCTTCCTAGGAGAGAACGACACTCTGCCAGTCATCATCAAGAACGGCCTAGGAGCAGATCAGGAGCGACGGTTAATCGAGGTTCTGACCGAGCACAAACTTGCCATTGGATGGACATTGGCGGACATCAAGGGAATAAGCCCGGCAGTTTGCATGCATAGGATTCTACTGGAGGATGGAGCCAAGCCGTCAAGAGAGCCTCAAAGGAGACTGAACCCAGTGATGATGGAGGTCGTACAGAAGGAGATCCAGAAGCTGTTGGACGCCGACATCATATACCCGATCTCGGACAGCCAATGGGTCAGCCCTGTGCACGTCGTCCCGAAAAAGATCGGGATCACCGTGGAGAAGAATGCCGAGGGCGAGATGGTCACGACCCGAGTGAAGAATGGATGGAGGATGTGCATAGACTACAAGAAGCTGAATGCCGTCACACGCAAGGACCACTTCCCATTGCCGTTTATTGATCAGATGCTCGACCGCTTGGCAGGTAAGCCCTATTTTTGCTTTTTAGATGGTTTTTCGGGCTATAACCAGATTCCCATACCACCTGAGGATCAGGACAAGACGACCTTCACATGTCCATTCGGTACATTTGCTGTTCGCCGAATGTTGTTTGGATTGTGTAATGCACCCGGTACTTTTCAACGGGTCGTTACTAGCATATTTTCTGACATGATAGGATCGTTTATAGAAGTGTTTATGGATGATTTTACAGTGCACGGTGACACTTTTGATGCATGCCTAGATAACTTGAGTACTGTCTTAGCTCGTTGTGTTTCCATGAACCTAGTACTCAATTATGAAAAGTGTCTCTTTATGGTCACTCATGGTGTAGTTCTCGGTCACATAGTCTCACATGAAGGTATAGAGGTAGATAAGGCCAACATAGACTTGATTGTTACTCTGCCGTATCCCTCTACAGTCCGTGACATTAAGTCGTTTTTAGGGCATGCTGGTTTCTATCGTAGGTTCATCAAGGATTTCTCTAAAAAGGCGCTACCTTTATCTAACCTCTTGCAAAAAGACATTCCTTTAGAGTTTACAGATCAGTGCAGGGCTGCGTTCGATGAGCTGAAACAGGCCCTCACTAGCACACCTATCATCAGAGCCCCGGACTGGAGCCAGCCCTTCGAGATTATGTGCAATGCGAGCGACTACGCAGTAGGAGCAGTTCTTGGCCAGAGAATGGACAAAAAGCCCGTGGTGATCTACTACGCTTCAAGGACTCTGGACGTGGCCCAAAAGAACTACTCAACCACCGAGAAGGAGCTTCTAGTCGTGGTCTTTGCCCTTGAGAAATTTCGATCTTATTTGCTCGGTACTAAGGTTGTTGTTTATTCTGATCATGCAGCCATTAGGTACCTGATGACGAAGAAGGAGGCAAAGCCAAGGCTTATCAGGTGGATTCTGCTCCTACAAGAGTTTGACTTGGAGATCAAGGACAAGAAGGGCGTAGAGAACACCGTCGCAGATCACTTGAGCCGAATTGTCCGAGAGGAAGAGGCCGGGCAGATTACCGAGACATTCCCGGATGAGCACTTGTATGCTCTCACAGGTAAGTCGCCATGGTATGCTTCATTGGTGAACTACCTGGTCGCAGGTAAGTACCCGCCTTCCTATTCTAAGGCTCAATGTCTTAAACTGAAGCATGATGTTAAATACTATGTGTGGGATGATCCGTATCTGTGGAAAATTGGTGTAGATCAGATTATGAGACGGTGTATTCCTGATAATGAAATTGCCTCGGTTATAAGTTTCTGTCATGAGCATGCATGTGGTGGCCATTTTGGTCCTAGGAGAACGGCTAGGAAGATATTAGATAGTGGTTTCTTTTGGCCGCATGTTTTTAGAGATGCCTACAATCATTGCAAAAAGTGTGATAAGTGTCAACGTGTAGGTAACATCTCGGCTAGGAATGAGATGCCGCAAGTCCCTATCTTAGTGAATGATGTTTTTGATATTTTTGGCATAGACTTTATGGGTCCTTTTCCTGTGTCGTGTAGTTTCACCTATATTCTTGTGGTTGTGGACTATGTTTCTAAATGGGTAGAGGCGAAGGCCACTAGGCGTGATGATGCTAGAACTGTTATAGATTTCCTGCGCACTAACATCTTTTGTAGATACGGAGTACCGAAGGCAATCATCAGCGACCAAGGGACGCACTTCTGCAATAGGATGATGGCCGCGACCCTCAAGCACTACCATGTTCATCACAGGACATCCACGGCTTATCACCCACAGACAAACAGACAAGCGGAGATCTCCAATCGCGAAATCAAGGGGATACTGGAGAAGATGGTGAACCCGAGCAGGAAGGATTGGAGCCAGCGGCTAGATGAAGCACTGTGGGCATACCGGACAGCCTACAAGACACCGATAGGCACCTCGCCATTTCGGTTGGTCTAAGGGAAAGCTTGCCACTTGCTAGTAGAACTTGAGCACAAAGCATATTGGGCATTGAAGAAGTGCAATCCGGACCTTGTCGCAGCTGGACTGGACAGAAAGATGAGACTATGCGAGCTAGAGGAGCTGCGCTTGGAGGCTTACGAGAGCCAAACCGACTACAAGGCGCGGACTAAGCTGTACCAATACAAGTTCATCTTGCGACGCACCTTTGAAGTTGGTCAGCAGGTGCTCTTATTCTCCTCACGGCTGCGACTCATGCCAAGGAAGCTACGATCCAGATGGACAGGTCCCTACACGATCACACATGTCTTCAACCACGGTGCACTTGAGCTAGAGAACCCAAAGGATGGAAACCGGTTCAAGGTGAATGGACAACGGGTAAAGCACTACCAGGGAGAGATCGACACCACCACTGAGGAAGTCGACCTAGCCGAACCAGCCACTGATGCTTAGATGAGGTACCGTCGAGCCAACGACGTAAAACAAAGACGGTCGCAGGGAGGCAGCCCGGCATTCTTCCATTTTTCTTAATTTTTGTTTGTGTCGTTTATGTTTATTTGAGTCATATTCATCACATTGTACTTGGGAAAGAAGATGATTTTCATGCAGGAGACAGATACGAGCGCATGAGGAGACTGTGCGAGCGCACACGGCTGGGAATTCAACCGCATGCAAGCATGCAAGGCCATCCGAGATGTTTGTGTAAGACTGCTATCCATCGGGGGTAGTTTCACACCTTGAATAAATTGTGTCGAGAAAAATAAGCTTTTGAGGATTCTGTCACCAAGACTTACGAGTCTAAGGAGATTGGTTTGTAAGTGAGACCGTTTGTGGCTCCACCAATTTCCTGCGAATCCTTTATTTGTCTTAATTTCTTTGACATAGTCCTTTCTTTTTGTGACGAACTCACGTTGCGATACAAGTTTCTACCAAAGGAAGGTAGGCGCAATGGTGCTCTTCGAGGACTCAAAGGAGAATGGTCAGCTATTTCTGAACATCACGCATCGCACGAGGGAAGTGCCTGTCCAACCTTACTCTCTTCTTATTTTCCGTATTGTTTGCATGCATGTGAGTCTAGAGTCTAAGTCGTGCCGTGAGGACACGGATTATTTCAAAAGTGTGGGGTGGGAGAGTCAGTCATCGAGTTAGCACGTTTACTTTCCTGCACCTGCACAGAGTCAGCACGTTTCCCAAAATTTTTCAAAATTTTGTACATGTTTCTTCTCTAATTCCTAGATTTGCGATAGTGAATATTGATGATGTGAAATAGATAGAGCCGATTACATGCATATCTTTGGTGAAATTAGAATTGTGCGATTACATGTGATCTTAACCCATTGCGTGCCTTTGTTAGTTGAGATAAACAGGGATGTGGAGTTGACAGAAACGTCCTAGAGAGACTTGACAGAACATTCAAAGGACCGAATTCGAGTTATATGGTTATGTGGATTTCGTGGAGGCTAGCATTTCGAGGCAACATGGTTACGAGTCTGCTCCGCCACTGCGGTATTTTTGCGGTTGGTTGGGACGGGAATACATCACACCGTCCAAACTCTAGTCCAAGTAGCCGGGAAAATAGACAAGTGACCCTTGGCTTGACTCGCGTCAAAAGGACGAGGATGAGTGAGAGCAAGTAGGAACGAGCAGTCACAATCCGTAGCAAAGAAACAAATTCATTCCATTGTGAAGTTTTACACCGCAACAAAAAGTGATGTGCCCCATTGATACATCAAATCAAGTCACTACAAGCTGTCCGAAAAGAACTCAAACACCTTGAAGCTCGAATCAATCACGTGCAAGAAAAAGCAATGAAGCGTAACCATATAGCGAGAGCTCGGTCCCGAGAGTGCAGTTCATGGGTCTAAAAAGGACTATCTCCCGAGACATCCGAATTGATTTGCATCTCAGCCTAAAGGTAACACGTATCATTACTCCATGTTTTCGCACAAGGCTTTTAGTAACAAGTATGCATAGAAAGGTGAAATCTAGATTAGCCGAATCATATACATGTAGCAATATCTAGGATGCCGAAGCTTTGTGATGTTTACATTTATTTTTCCTCTTATGACCTAGTCCTTGTTCGGGACGAACAAGTTTAAGTGTGGGGTGGTTTGATGAGCCGTATTTATACGACTCATCGAGTAATCAAATCCCACCGATTTCGGCACTTCATCATGCAAACAGTTACTTCTTAGTGTTGTTTTGCATTTTAGGTGTTTCGGAAGCTCTAGGAAGAAACGCGCTTAAAAGACGGCATTTTAATGCCAGAAGCATCGCAGTTGTAGAACAAAGCCAGAGGACCGTCGTGAACAGTATTTTGTGAACAGTAATTCCGGCGTGAACAATGTCCGGGACGAACAGTATTCGGGTCGTGAATAGTGATTTTTGGGAAATTTCCCAATTTCGTCCTTGGTGGTTTAGAGGCTCCTAGAACCTCCTGGAAGAATTTGGAAGACTTGTTGGCCAAGTTAGCTTACATACCAAGAAAACCGGATTTGGAAACAAACGAGATCATGCCTGGCCCATATTTGGACTATAAATAAGAGCTCTCCTCAGCCCTTCAAAGCATTCCATCAGCTCCTCTCTCTACAACATCCCAAATTCGAGCATTCCTTCTCACAAGCGAGCTCACCTCTCCTCCTCTCGACCGAAGTCCTCTTTGTGCTCAACCTTGCTCCGGCATTCATCAGCCCTCACGACCCGGTCCTTCACTTCTCTCGGCTATAGAGAAGAACACTTGTTCCTTTAGTTTCATTGCTATTTATTCCATGTCTATGTCAAGCTAAGCCTTTTATTCGGGCTAGGGATTATACATTGTGACGATCGTTTTTGAGACTTAAATCTTAATGCTATTTATGTTTTACTAATTCTCGTGCCTTATTCTGAATTATTGCTAGACTAGGTGGATGCTTTGTCGCAAAGCTTAGTTGATCAATATTCTTATAATTATTATCTGCCTATTACTTTGTCGTTTGGGTAGACAGCACATCTAGGTTAAATAGCACCTTTGTCGGGTTATTAAACTTAGGGGAATTAGAAGCGTAACACCTTTGTCGGGTTACTTGGGAAGTCACCTTTGTCGGGACAACCACACTTAGAAACTATGAATTAGATTATTAGAAGTCAATGATAAAGCAAGTCGCAATAAAAAACCCTAGTCTGAATATTCCTCTCTGATTGATACTACTCGCTTGTTTCCTAATCTTGCATTGTTTCCAATTCACTCACGCCCAACTATTTTCTTCTTCTCCTCTCTCAGAACAAATAGTATCCCGTCTAGCTCTCTAGGGTTCGACCCTTGCTTGCCACTACACTAGTCTCTCAAAAGGAAATTATAAATACAAATTTGCAGGTACCGACGACGACCTGTCAATGAAGTTTTTCATACTTCTCATATGCATCCTTGCCAAACACGTCATTTTGAAGGTCCTCATGTGTATCTTGAAAAGGAAAAGCGTCGGTGAGCATCTATATTGTAGGATTCATGTAATAAGAAGCACCTTCTCCAATAGTACTCTCACGACTCTTTTCCATAACAAACCGGCGACGTTGTGCGTATACCAAAGATGAAGCCTCTGATTCTTCCCCATGATATGTCCAAGTTGTGTAATTTTGCATTATACCATTTCTAAACAAATGTGTTCGGATTTCATCCAATGGTAATTTGGCGTGTTGCAACGTACAACGCCTACATGGACATTTATGTGTAGTACTCCAAGGTTTGTTTTGTTTGACATAGTTCACGAAATCCATAATCCCTTTGATAAATCGCGGATCACATTTGTCCGACAAATACATCCAACTCTTTTCCATGGTTCATATATTCAAATAGAAACCAAATAAAGGGGAGTTAAGGCAAATCATATATTATTCCATCAAAGGAGAGGTACCAAAATGCAGCAAATGCCCATGCAATTCTACTCTTACGCCCAAATGCTACTAGCTAGCAAATTCTCTACTGGCTAGCAAATTATCTACTCACTTATAACCAGCCCAAAAAATGGACACAAGCAGTGATACACGAATATGCTAGCTCTCTGCAATAATGGTAGTCATTTGTTGCTAGCCGCCAGCTCATCTCAATCTCATCCGCCATATATGGCCCCTACGCTGCTATACTCTCAATTTCAAAATCTCATCCCCCAAAATTTACCAAGGCAACTAAACTATAACTTCAAATCAAAGAGTGGAAACAATGGGTAATAAAAAATGACAATCATATGAAGTAAAGTGAGCTCATACCTTCAAAAAGTGTGCGCTTCAAATGAAGATTTCACCAAAACATATGCAAAATCCACTCCCTTGGAACTTCAAAGGATGTCTCCGACAAATTGGGTCCTTTGGCATCAGATCAGTTTCAGTACAAGGTAGGTGAAAAGGGAAGACAGGGGTGTACTTTGGAGTTATGTTCTGCATTTAATTTTTGTACTTTTACGCGACATACTTTAGATACCAGCATCGCGTAAAATTAAAACGGTAGATCGCTATCTTTAATTGCGAATCAATTTCAAACTTAATGTCGCGTCTCAATGCCAGCTACGGTGGGTCGATCTAATTTTCATGATTACGGGACATAATATAAGTTGTCGCAAGACAGACGTCGCAAAAACACGGTAAAGTGACATTGTTTTTGCGTCGCTTAAAAATATGTCACGTAAACACTATAACGGGACATAAAAATCGTGTCGCATTAAATTAAGTCGGGTTAACATCTTTATGTGACAACAGTTTTGACGTCGCTTAAACGTTTGTCGCATATTAACATTTTTCCGACAAACATATCAAATCGGAGTACTATAATCAATTATATGCGACAAAGTTATTGCGACAATGTTCAAATTTTGTCCCGTAAGATTTAAAATGGTGTATTGGTAAAGATGATATTTTTTTTCCGATGGGTAAAGATGATATATATTGATAAGTCGAGTTTTCGACATATTAATGGCCGTTTTCACTGTAGCGGTTAACAATTTTCTAAGCGACCCACATAAATGATTTACATATGAACTTGAATAAAAAAGAATAGAGGCTCCAAAAGGCCTTCTATACCTGGAAAACTCTTTTCTTATTTGCGTCTTGTATATCCTTCCATCATCGAATCAATGACTGAAGCATACACTGCTACCACGGATCTAGTACCAACAACTCCTTCTCAAACATTTTGACCATCACATTTATCATTAAACAACATGCAAAACTAGTTCAAAGAAAGGTTTTTATAAATGTAAATTGTCCTATTGATCAAGTGCGAACTTTGAAACCATTTTTGGGGACGAAAATAATGTGAATAATTCAGGCTCAGGAGTCATATAACTTAAACAACAGCTATTGCCAAACCCCCAGAACACATCAAGCTCCAAAACAATTAGCCTCTAGCTTAAATTAAAAGTTGCAATAAAGATAAATATGTATAAATTATCTACGGCCGACTTGATCGACACTCCTTAAGAAAGCAGTGCTTTGTGGTTTGGGAATATACTATATTAATTGGAACTAGACTGTATGAAGCTAAATGATGCAATCTAGTCAGATGAATCAAGCACAAAAAATCAAGTGGTTTCCACCTCTTCTCATCTATAGGAGGCTCATGAAATCATCGTTGTGGTTGCTAATTCAGTGATAATTAATATTATTGTCAACCCCAGGAACAAAACCTATGTTGATGTTTTTTGAAAAGAGGTGCATTCAATTTCAAAAAGAAGAAGATACAAAAAATGTACTACACTACACCGCACAACCCGACATAACAAAAAAGGCCCCCGACCACAACTAGCTACAAACGGCTACAAACCTTACCTGTCAAACCACAAAACTCAGCTAAACGATCCAGCACAACAAGGATCACTATTACAAAGAGAACAACATTACACAAATCTCGGTAGAGACAAGTTGTAAAATTTCTTCGTTCTCTCCTTGTTTCTCAGCAGCTCTATTCTCATCTTCAATGTACTCCAAATGAAAGCTATAATCTCTTTTTCTTTAGTCCTTTCTCCTCTGAATATTTTTCTGTTTCTGTTCTTCCACAACTCAAAGATTGACGCATTGATAATGAAAGACGCCACCTCTTTTTGCTCTCTCCTGCTCCAAGAAAAACCCAGGGCAGCCATCAAAGGCCTCAAAACTTGCATTTCAGGGCACACAAAGAAAATAGGAGAGTTTGTTCCGCTTCAGACCTGCACCAGCAACAAAAACTGTCCAAATTCCTACTAGACTTTAATCTGTCAACAGTTTGAAGCCTGTTTTGAATTGCAAGCCAGCAGCAAAGGCTATGCTTAGGCGGAGATCATTCAGCCCAAACTAAGTCAAACCAAGGATGCCGCTCGATGATAGAAGACACCAGAAAGCTATAGGCTCCCTTCACTGAAAATTCATCGTTAGGGCCCTTCCAACACACAGAACCATCCACACCAAAAGTAATACAAGATTTAACATAATCTCTTAATATCAATATTCTTTTTAACTGGCAATAAAAATTACTCTTCTCCGCCATTGCCCAAAAATTTTACCGAATCGAATAATAACTATGCAACCATTTCAACCAAACTGACTCTCTATTCAGACAAATATCCAAAATATGCACTAAATTGAGAGCAACATTAAACTTATCAATAGCTTTAATCCCCAAACCTCCTGCAGTTTTATCAAGGCAAACAATCTTCTAGGCCACAAAACTTCTTTACCAGAGCTAGTGCCTGACCAAAGAAAATTTCTGCACAATCCTATAACCCTTTTCAGAACACCTCTGTGAAAAATAAGGAATCATTCAATAAGAGCAAATTGTAGATAACACATGTTTTACAATAACAACTCTACCAGCATAAGATAAAAATCTGCCACTCCAGAGTTAATTTTGCTGAGCATGCGATCAATAATTGGCGTTCGGGAACGAGTTAAATCTGCCACTCCAAGAGTTAATTTTACATGGGAACGAGTTCGGGAATAATCACTAGCTTGTACAGGACGCAACGTAGGCCAAGCCTGTGGAAAATCGTGATTACCGATGACCATCACTTAACTGCACCGGAACGTCTGAAGCCGAAGTAAACATGGATTGATTTGGAAAACCTGTCAGATCTGGCAAACATGGCAGAGCTGGCGCATCTGGTCATCGATTGCGCCAGGTGGCTCGGCGACATGGCCAAAATTAGGGTTTTCGAAAGCGTCAAAGAACATGATTTTAGCAAGTCGGCAGTTTTCGGTGGTGGAGGAGAGTGGTAAATCATGCTTTTATCACTCTTAATCAAGGTCACAACATTATGTATTTGTGATCTAACTACTATCTTAAAATATAACCCTTATGTATATTTATGAACACATGATATATGAATGTCTTTGATATAATTTGTGATTTCAAGGGAAATTCATTAGTGCTTATGTATTTGTGATCTAACCATTAACTAGCATAACCCTTATAACATTTTTGAACGCATGGTATAAACTTGTCATTCATAATTCTTGTGATGTTTTGTGATGTGATTTGAATGTGTTAGATGATTTCAAGGGTAATTCATGCTTGTATCACTCTTAATCAAGAACACGGCCTTATGTATTTGTGATCTAAACCTTAACTCATAAACTTAACTCTTATGCATTATGAACTTGCTCATAATCCATATATATACCATAACACTTGTAAGATAACCCTCATACCCTTATAACATAACCCTAATATATCCTTTATAACCCTCATAACATTTATAACATAACCCTTGTAACAAGCCCGCATACCCTTATAACATAACCCACATATCTCTTATAACATAACCCTCATAATCATTATAACCCTCATAACTTTAATAACTCTCACAAGGGTTAATGATTTGACACTGATGCAACAGAGGGTTATCTTCACAAGTTGCATTAGTGTATACGTAACATATTTGATAAGGGGGAAATGAAATTTTTTAGGGGGAAACAAAAATCTTTAAGCGAGAAATTTTAATTGAGTTTTGTCCAAACTATCGTAACGAACTTTCTCCGTTGCATATGTACATGTTGCATTAGACTTGGCGGGAATCGAAATTTTCATGTTTTTCGTTTTCCTCCCACCCAAAATCTCAATCTCTCTTTTTTAATTTCGTTTTTAAAATAAATGTGCTACTTACGCAACGTAGACATACTTTTCACATAACACATGTTGAACAAGTAATCTAACGTAACACACATGTACTCATTGCTTTTGACTGATAGTTACATAAGTAACTTTTAAACAATGCGCGACCGCATGTGACTTTATATCATGTTGCATTCCTGTATTTATGCAGCTAACGTTGATATGTTTCTTTTGTGTTTGTTACGTAAGACATTTACGTAACGTATTTGTGGCTATCGCTTAACTACGTGTTGCATATTTGTCCTTATGCAACGTATAGTAGGACGCATGTTTTGTATATGTTGCGTTAGTTGTCTTATGCGACCCGGATCATAAGTAACGATTTTCGCATGTTGCGAGAGTTCTTATGTTACGTGTGTTTTGCAACAGCGTGTCATGTCCTGTTGCATATGGGTTAAAATGGTGTAGTGATTGTACTTGAACTAAATTCTAAAAATTATTGCGTAAATATGTCAAAGAGGTAATTGGTCATGTTGTATGTTAATTGTTACCTCGATAGATGGCAAAAGCAAATATTTGTACCGAGGATCTCTTCCAATCATTTGCACAACCTCTTGATCAGTCTCCATTCCCATGGCCTTCATGACAATCATGATACGAACCTAATTGTAAAATGGACGGTCACATCAAATCTAACAATTGCATCATTTTTACAATTTATCAAGGATGGATTACTGATCAGTCATATTTATACGACTCGTCGAATCAACTAATCCCATTTATTTCGATACATTATTAGGCGAACAGTTACTTTTTAAGGGTTGTTTTACATTTCAGGTGTTTTGGAAGCTCAAGGAGGAAACACGCATAAAAAATGGCATTCTTGCCAAAAACACCACAATGACAGATTAGACCTTTGTAGCTTCAACAGTGTGCTGGGAACGGACCGCTGAGCATACAAAAATATGAGCCACGTGTCGTTGTGTAGTTGACTAAATTTCCTACAACTCTCTAGTTAACACCGAGAGCATCCTAGGTCATTCAGACAGGCAAATTCAGAGTAGAAGTCGAAACTGGCGCGCAGACTCGGTGGGGACCGCACCCTATGAAGACATTAGCCACTCTGCTAACGTCAAGGCAAGGCGCGGCCAGTACCGATAACGTCAACGCAGGGAGCGTCCGTAACGTCTACACGAGGCGCGGTGATGATGTCAGCAACACATTTTGATGATGTCAGCATGCCGAAACTTGGAAATCAAGCCCAAAAATCAGACTTGGCAACCCTACTTTTTGCTATAAATAAGATGTTTGGGTTAGGGTTTCCATCATCTCATAATTCCACCATTCAGAAGACGACTCTGGAAGAGAAGACGAAGATTTCGACGAAGAGAAGAATTTTCTATCGCTTTCATTACAAAAATACTTGTGTTTTTGTTATGGCTATGAGTAGCTAAATTCCTAATTCAGTTTAGGGTTTCGTGCATTGTGACAAACGTTTTGAGACTTTATTCTTAATGCAATTTCTTGTTTCTCTAGTTCTTGTGCTTAATTTCAAAGATTGACTTGTGAAGCTAAGTGGATACTTTTCATGGTACAGCTTAGTCGAACAATTCAGTCTCTATCGTTAATACTTGTTGGATACTTTCCCGTAAAGACAGGTAGTAACGCCTAGATTCGATAATACCTTTCCCGAATTATTGGTTTAGGAGAATTGGAAGTCTAACACATTTCTCGGGTTAGATTGTGGTGTATCGCCTTTCCTGGGATACTTTGGGTTATAACCTAAACCGGAGTAACCACACTTAGAAACTTGAAATTCGATTATTAGCAGTCAATGATAAACATGTCACAATAGAAACCCTAAGCTGAATACTCTCTCTGATTGGAATCTTTTTCTCTTTTCTCTTTTGCACTCATTATTGCTCACAAATCCCCCTTTTAAATTATTTTCAGTAACAACCTCAGCAACACCAGTTCCCTTGGGTTCGACCTTGCTTGCCACTAGCTAGTTGTACGCAGAAGAATTATAAATCTAAGTTTGAAGCATCAGACGACGCGCGTCAAATTTTGGTGCCATTGCCGGGGAGCTGTGCTTCGGTGAAGTTGTTTCATTTTTTATTTTATTTTATTTTCTATTGTTCTATTTATCTTATTTAGCTATTTTTGTGCGTATGACTTGTTTTACTATGTCTGGCGCAGGTAGTCAGGTTGGCAATGATGACAACAACAATGAGATTGCTCCAGTTAATGAAAACGAAGTAATACCTCCATTCCATGATGAGCCAAAACGAGAGATACGTGCGCGCAATAGGGCGAATAACGTAGCAAGGCTGGCTCGACAGCTGAATCAGAGGGCACCAACTGTACAAAATGTTGGGAATGGTGTTGGCGAAAGGCAGCCCTTCCACCGCCACCACCGCAACCGCCACTTCACAGGGAGCCAGAAGACGAAGAAGAATATTATTATGTGCCCACAATGAAGGAGTTGTCTGCTCCCAACTTTTAGAATCAGCCATGGTGCATCGATGAGGGGCCAGAATTAGCTGAGATAGAGATCAAGACCGTAATAGTGCATTATCTACCGAAGTTCTCAGGACGACAAGGAGAGTCAGCCACCAAGAATCTGCAGACCCTTCATGGCATCTGCCAGACTCTCCAACCATACGGAGTCTCAGTGGAGAATTTCAAACTGAAGGCTTTCCATTTTTCCTTAACTGATGCCGCTCACGCTTGGTTCTTGTCTCTTCCTCCAAGTAGCATCATGACATGGGACCAAATGCAGAAGAAATTATTGGCCAAATACTACCCAGCTGCCAGGGCGATACAGGTTTGCAAGCAGCTACAGGATAGCCTAATGAGTCAATGTATTTCTATGTGGAGAAATTCAACGCCCTAGAACAGAGCTGCTGCAACCTGGGAGTGCTTGAGAAGCTGATAATCGAGTCTTTGCTGGATGGGTTGAGGCCACTCGATAGGATGCTGCTTGACGCCTCAGTCTACAAGATGCTTGCCGCAGTCTACAGGAGGATATACAATCCAACGTCAATGCAGTGAGTGAATTTCAGAATTACAACAATCATGCACCCCAACAACCTCAGCAGCAGTACTACCGCCCACCATATCTTCATCAGCAGGGTAGCTATAATAATCAAAATCAGTATCAGCAGAGGGGGCAGAACTACAACCAAGCAGGCCCTAGCAATCAGAACTCCAGCAAGTCTCTGGAGGATGTGGTGACGGAGTTAGCGATTACCATGCAGTAAAATCAGGTGAAAAATGATGGAACTTTAGCAGAGCTGGCTAAGCAGATGTCCAACTTAACTCAGACTATTTCTGAGCTGAAGAGAGATCCAAGAAAGCTACCGTCACAAACAATGCCTGATCCGAGAGGGAATATCAGCACAATTGTAGTGGTAGATGTGGACGCAGCGCTAAGGGAGTCTACGGATGCAGTGAATAAGTTGCTCCCGCTCAACGAGCACATTAAAGTGAAAAATAGCAAAAAAGAGCCGGAGTTAGTGTCCACCGCGCCTATAGAAGACATTAGCTCAACGCTAATGTCTGAAGAAGACGTGCCCATAATGTCTAAGCCGGGCATGGCCATAACGTCAAAGCAGGACACAGTACTCACTGATGCATGTTCCAAAACTCATCGTTCCTTTCCGTGTTCTTTGCAGGTAAGAGGTCCCGAAGGCCATGTGATCGATAAGGATGAGGTAGATAATGAGTTGGAGGTGAAGCATGTGCCAGAAGAGCCAACAACGGAGCACCCACTCGCTACGAGTCATGAGGCACCGCCTGGAAAGTGTAAGGACCCAGGTGCCTTCACAGTCACCTGTGGTGTTGGTTACACTCTTATACATCACTGTTTAATCGAGTTGGGTGCTACTATTATTGCCATGCCATACTTTTTATATTGTTCTTTAAAGCTGGGACCATTGAAGCCTCCTAAACTAATGGTAAAGTTAGGATATAAATCTTGTATTCATCTAGTTGGTTTGCTAGAGGATCCAACCCTACATGTAGGTGACCTTGTTGTTCCTGCAGACTTTTATGTTTTGAAAATGGGAGATGCCAGAAACGACGATCCTCCGGCACTTATTTTGGGATGTCCGTTCCTCTTCGCCACCAAAACCAAGATTGACATGGACACAAGCTTGTTGTCACTTGCATTTTGTGGCAAGACATCAAATTTTTATATTTATGATGATAATGACCGTCCATGCACGAAGAAACCACCGGACATCATTGACAGGTGTCGTTTGGCCTGTGCAAAAACATTTATATTTTTCCAACTAGCTAGTGGCAAGTCGGGTCGAATCCACAGCGATCGGTCGAGAACCTGTTTACTAAGTACAAAAGTAACGGGAGGTTTTGTAATTCAGTCAAGTAAATAAAACACAGCGTGCAACAATGATCCGTTGTCAGGAGATCAATCGTCACACGAAATCAAGTATCAATATTAAGGAACAAGTGCAAGCTACACATGGTAATGCAATACATAATCAAGTAATTGAGTTGAGATGATGTTACTGATAGTGAACTCTTCACCAAGCTTTTTGATGATTCTGCTCCAAACTTCAATTCTCTTCACAGCCACTGTCTTCTTCAATCCTATGTCTTCTCAAACCTTCTCTTCACAAAACACACACGCCAAACCAAAGACACTTTCTCACGTTTTCAACTAGAACACACGGCCAAAACCCAACTTGTTTTCTTTTACAAACCAAAAAAAGCTTTTCAAACAAAGATCCAAAACTACACGGCAGGAGACCAAAGCTTTGGTCAACAAAGGACAGAATATGTTGTTGTTTTTCACGGACCAAACTTTTTGGTCAAAGAGAAGACCAATTTCACAACAGAACACACGGCCAAACAATGGCCAACAATGGACAAATTTTGTTTCTCTATTTCCCACAAACACACGGCCAAACAATGGCCAAAAAGGAAGACACAATCTCACGTTTTTCTCAAGGGACAAAAAGCCAAGAACAAATTGACAAGTTGTTTTCTTTCTCTTGTAACACACGGCCAGAATTTTTGGCCAACAAAGGACCAATTTTGTTTCTCTTTTCTTCTCTTCTTTTATCTTCTCTCCTTTTGGCTCTTTGAATTCTCTAATGCCTCTTCAAAATCAGATTTTTCTTCTTCCCACAAGCTGTTCGATTTCCGCCCTTGGCTGTTCAATTTTCGTTCTGAGAAAACGCAATTCGATTTCAGTAAATTTCGCCAGCTGGAAGTTCGCACGGACACCTCTTGTATTAGTGATCCGCGGACGTCTCTTTCATTTTGCTAATTGTTCAGACGTCCGCGCCTGATAATTGTAGAGACCTCCGCGTAATTCTGCCTCAGACTTCATTCACTTCGGTCTTTATTTCTTTCCGTGCAGAACATCTTCTAAAAAGGCTCTCTTAGCCGGTATTCCTTCGATGGTCTCCGAGAGTTCCTGAGAATGAAAACTACACAACAGTAGTGAAATAATATACAGGTAACACTTAAGAGACGGGGTTTAAACATATAAAATAGTCGTACAATTACGACTTATCAAACTACCCCACACTTGAACTTGTTCGTCCCGAACAATAACAAAGCCATAGAACGAATTACAATGCACTATCATGCTAAACATTACATCTCAATCTCAAATCCAGCAATTCATCTTATCATGCTTAAAATTCTAACAATGCGAGTAAAGATAGATTTTTCGATACTTGTTACCTCGCGAGTTGCAATTCAAACGACCTTGGATGTTTGGGAGATAGTCCCCTATAGGTACCACGGACACTGCATTCTTTTCTGAGTTTTGGTCTATTGATTGAGTCAGCGGCTTTCTCTGACACGTGATATATTCACTGCTTTCGTTCCTTTGAGCCTTGAATTCCTTAACTTGTATGGACTTGATAAACTTCACATCTTTGCTTGAATCAATCAAATTCTGATTTTCTTCTTACTTGATGGTTTGCCTTCGGCTTTTGAAATTGTTTCTTGTCCACATAATCATTTGCGCCCTTGAACCACTCCAATCATAGCCTCCGAATAACAGCATAGGAGTGCGTCCCGCTCTTTTCTCATCATCGTCTTTTCTGCATGAGGCAAGGTAGGGGTCACCCACCCATTCCCAGCTACTTCGACTAGAGATGGACAGTTCGTTTTCTCTGTCCCGCCACCACTGCGAACGCATGAATATACTTGAAATACTTGGTGACGGAGCTACTCTCAGGACTAGGCTAGTGAAGCGTCAACCTCCACCGCTTTTCTCAATCATCAGAACCAAAAACTCAGAATTTCTTGCAATTTGCCGTACCTCTCTAGGACATTTATGTCAACTCCACATCCCTGCATATCACAACTCGAAAGAACAAAGCATCGAATTTTTTTGAAATTTCGCATTTTTAGTCAAATAAGCACAATAGTCATAAAAACTGGAAGTAGGATTTTTGACATATCAGAAAATATGGCAGTACATCGTCATTTCATTACGACACGACACCGACTCTATAACACCCCACCCCACACTTAAATCTTCCCATGTCCTCACGGTACAACTGTAGTGATAAGGCGCACAAACACAACAGACTCAAATAAAAATAAAAGATCATAAATAAAAATAAGTGAACTGGTACTCCCCTAATGTTCTGGTGGCGGTGTTGTGCTCTGAGATTTCCCGCGGACGTCTTCTCCATTTACTCCCGCGGACGTCTCTTGTTTTGTGCATTAATGCTTTAGACGTCCGCGCCTTTTAATGTTGAGACGTGCGCGAATCACACTGAGGAAAATCCCTTTCTTCAATCATTCACCTGAAAACACCAAAAATAAAAGGAAATGCACTCGAGGCGCATTGTCAGCTTCCCAATTCCACTATAACATGTGTAAAATAAAAATAAAACACACCGGGTTGCCTCCCGGGAAGCGCCTTTGTTTTACGTCCTTGGCTGGACAATACCTCTATGGGATCACAAGTTAGGATCCCATGGCCTCTCCAAGTCAAACTTCCTTATTTTCTTGTGATAGTCGTAGCCCTCAACGAGTGGTGCTTTCGTGTCTCTCCATCCCGGTTTCCATCCAAACGTGCCATGTCTCGGTCTCTTCCTCGTGTATGGATGATCAGAATCCTTGCGAACCTCGAGGTTTGATGTCTTCCCAGCAAAAGCACGCGACGACGTTTTTGTTCCCATGTCATTCTTGGTCCATGTGTCCAAGACCACAGATTGTCCCAGAATGAGCGCAAGTGGACTGTGAGTGCTGGCATCTCCCATCTGCAAAATGTAACAATCAACATCACGGGTAACTGTGAGAGTACCTAAGTCCTTACACGTTCCATGCGGTGCCTCATGATTCGTAATGAGTGGGCTCTCTATTATTGGCTCTTCCGGCTCATGCTTCGCCTCCAATTCATCTTTCAGCTCTTCTTTATCGATCACATGGGCTTCGGGAGCTAACACCTGCAATAGGAATGGTACAGAGGGGTCAGAAACTGGAATTTCCTCAACTGAATTAATGCAGCCCGCGGAGGTCTCTTGAATATCTTCCGCGGACGTCTCCTGAATTTGTGGTAATTCTTCAGGCGTCCGCTCCATAATGGTTGAGACGTCCGCGTTCTCTACGGAGGGCGACTCTTCCATTAGCTCTTCTTCTCGCATTTCGTTCATTATGCTACCCACTTGTTTCTTCAATTCATTAACATCTCCGCCAATCCTTTGAGCGAATTCCTTGAACATTTCTTTCAATTCCTTGATCGGATCCTCATCTCCTTGTCTGTTTGGCGGTGGTCTGTACGGCTGCTTTTGTGGGTACGATGGTTGCCCCGCATCGTAACTGTTGTTCCTTTGCCAACCACCATCATTTTGCCTAGATTGCCATTTGTTGTTGCCTTGGTATTCTTCAAATCTCCTTGGTGGCGAGTCTCCCTTGTTTATGTAGTCCTCTAACAGTCCATAGTAATATCCTCTCATAGTGCGTCTCGGATCCCTATGCCTAGGTGACTGTCCATATCGGTTTCCTCCATCGAGGTATTTTCGATCAAGCTCTTCCTCGTAATTCTCGTGTCTAGCTGCACGAGGTCTGCCATACTCGTTCACAAATTGCTGTTCCTCATCACTATACTGGGCGTTATAGAAACCTCGCATAGTGCGTCTCGGATCTCGACGCCTAGCACAATCATTCACAATTTCCTCACGTCTGGGGGGTGGTAGTCTTCGATAAACATCATTGTCATGCACTGGTTCACTATAATCGTCATACACTGGTTCACTACAATACGAATTCATAGCAAACCATAAAACCAAACAAAAACAAAATAAAGTAAAATAAAACTAAAACAAAAGAGTACTTAGTGAGATTCTGCGTTACCGATCCCCGGCAACGGCGCCATTTTGACAGGTGGCGTTTGGCCTGTGCAAAAACATTTATATTTTTCCAACTAGCTAGTGGCAAGTCGGGTCGAATCCACAGGGATCGGTCGAGAACCTGTTTACTAAGTACAAAAGTAACGGGAGGTTTTGTAATTCAGCCAAGTAAATAAAACACAGCGTGCAACAATGATCCGTTGTCAGGAGATCAATCGTCACACGAAATCAAGTATCAATATTAAGGAACAAGTGCAAGCTACACATGGTAATGCAATACATTTTCAAGTAATTGAGTTGAGATGATGTTACTGATAGTGAACTCTTCACCAAGCTTTTTGATGATTCTGCTCCAAACTTCAATTCTCTTCACAGCCACTGTCTTCTTCAATCCTATGTCTTCTCAAACCTTCTCTTCACAAAACACACACGCCAAACCAAAGACACTTTCTCACGTTTTCAACTAGAACACACGGCCAAAACCCAACTTGTTTTCTTTTACAAACCAAAAAAAGCTTTTCAAACAAAGATCCAAAACTACACGGCAGGAGACCAAAGCTTTGGTCAACAAAGGACAGAATATATTGTTGTTTTTCACGGACCAAACTTTTTGGTCAAAGAGAAGACCAATTCACAACAGAAAACACGGCCAAACAATGGCCAACAATGGACAAATTTTGTTTCTCTATTTCCCACAAACACACGGCCAAACAATGGCCAAAAAGGAAGACACAATCTCACGTTTTTCTCAAGGGACAAAAAGCCAAGAACAAATTGACAAGTTGTTTTCTTTCTCTTGTAACACACGGCCAGAATTTTTGGCCAACAAAGGACCAATTTTGTTTCTCTTTTCTTCTCTTCTTTTATCTTCTCTCCTTTTGGCTCTTTGAATTCTCTAATGCCTCTTCAAAATCAGATTTTTCTTCTTCCCACAAGCTGTTCGATTTCCGCCCTTGGCTGTTCAATTTTCATTCTGAGAAAACGCAATTCGATTTCAGTAAATTTCGCCAGCTGGAAGTTCGCACGGACACCTCTTGTATTAGTGATCCGCGGACGTCTCTTTCATTTTGCTAATTGTTCAGACGTCCGCGCCTGATAATTGTAGAGACCTCCGCGTAATTCTGCCTCAGACTTCATTCACTTCGGTCTTTATTTCTTTCCGTGCAGAACATCTTCTAAAAAGGCTCTCTTAGCCGGTATTCCTTCGATGGTCTCCGAGAGTTCCTGAGAATGAAAACTACACAACAGTAGTGAAATAATATACAGGTAACACTTAAGAGACGGGGTTTTAACATATAAAATAGTCGTACAATTACGACTTATCAATCATCCACACACCATTTCTTGGTGCCATATCTCCCTACCTACCAGATGAGGCTAGATTTACGACGAGCTTTGCAGCAAATGAAGTAGCTATGAGCAAAGGGTCCTCACAGACTCCGGAGGAAGTGAAGACAAATCCACCTAATTGATGGAGAGTAGACCCGAGCACACCATTATATGAGTATTTTGGGCAGATTGAAGGAGTAGCTGAGGCAAAGTTTGACCTCACACGACCACTGGATCCTAACTTGGGATCCCTAACGAGGTATCGTCGAGCCAACGACGTAAAACAAAGGCGCTCGCGTGGAGGTAGCCTGGCAAGTTTTTTTTCTTTTTCTTTGTTCTTTCTCATTTTTTTATGTCATTTACGTTTGTTTGAGTCTTGAGTCATGTTTGTACATTGTCTTTTGGGAAAAGAAGTTGTTTTGCAGGTCAAAACAAGTGCGACTCAGTGGGTATCGCGTCCAGCATTGACATTAGCTGGACGCACCCCGCCTTGACATTGGTTAACGTCTACAATGGACGCGGTAGCGTAACATCTAAAGTGGGGCGCGGGTGATCGTTGACCACCGTTGACCGACTCGTTTGACCCGAATTTACACCATCACGCAACGAGATGAGGGGAGTACCTGTTCACTATTACTTCTATTTTCCACATACTTGTATGTCTTACATTGTTGTATCTTTGAATTTAAGTCGTACCGTGAGGAAACGGCTTTGTTCAAAAGTGTGGGGTGGGAGAGAGTCAGTCAGTCTGTTGTGTCAGCACATTTATTTTTCTTACATATGTACTGTGTCAGCACGTTTCCTTTATAAAAATTTTTTTGAAAGTAAGAATTTCTCTCTATTTCATGGATATACAGTATCAAATTTTGATGATGTGAACAGATGATGCGGATTAGATGCGTTCCTCTAGTGAAATTTGAATTGTGCTTTTACATGTGAATTTAACATACTACGTGTTGTTTTGAGTTGAGATAAACAGGGATGTGGAGTTGATTGAAATGTCCTAGAGAGACTTGACGAAGCATTCAAAGGACCGAATTTCGAGTTATATGGTTATGTGGATTTCGTGAAGGCTAGCACTTCGAGATGATATGGTTCAGAGTTAGTTCCGCCGCTGCAGCATATATAGGTAGGCAGGATGGGAAAATAGACCGTCTTATCTCTAGTCCGAAGTAACCGGGAAGAGGTGAGCGAACCTCATCTTGACTCGCATCAAAAAGGTCGAGGATGAGAAAGAGCGGGGAGGTAATTCCATATGCTTGCGGGCGATGATTGGACCTCCTTCAAAAGAATGAAAAGGGCAAGGTATTCACAACGAAGGAGCAAATCTCAAAAAAAAATCAGCCAGTTGTGAAGGTTTATACAAAAAAAGTGAAGTACATCATTCTTACATCAAGAGCCAAAGGCCAAAGAAAGTCACTACAAAAGCTATCAAACAAAAGAAGAAAGAAGAAAGCTCAAAAACCTTGAAGCTCGAATGAATCACGTGCAAGAAAAAGCAATGAAGTATAACCATATAGCTAGAGTTCGGAATGGCGAATGCAGATCATGGGTCTAAAGAGGACTATCTCCCATGCATCCGAATTAGTTTGAATTTCAGCTCAAGGGTAACATGTATCAAGTTAATTCTGTGTTGAGCATGATGCTTTTAGTAGCGATTGAGTTATGCGTAGAAAAGCGAGTCTAGACTAGCAACTCATATTCATGTAGCATCTAGCCAGGACGTCGATGAAATTATGATGTTATACTTGTTTTCCTTCTATGACTTCGTTCTTGTTCGGGACGAACAAGTTTAAGTGTGGGGTGGTTTGGTGAGCATTATTTATACGACTCGTCGAATCAACTAATCCCATTTATTTCGACACATTATTATGCGAACAATTACTTTTTAAGTGTTGTTTTTCATTTCAGGTGTTTCGGAAGCTCTAGGAGGAAAAGCGCATAAAAGACGGCATTTCTTGCCAAAAACACAACAATGGCAGATTAGACCTTTGGAGCTTCAACAGAGTGCTTGGAATGGACCGCTGAGCAGAAAAATATGAGCCATGCGTCGTTGCGTAGGCAACTCAATTTCCTACAACTCTCTAGTTAACACCGAGAGCATCCGAGGTCATTCAGCTAGGAAAATTCAGAGTAGAAGTAGGAACTAGCGCGCAGACTCAGTGGGGACCGCGCCCTATGAAGACATTAGCCACTGTGCTAACGTCAAGGAAAGGCGCGGTCAGTACTTATAACGTCAAGGGAGGGAGCGGCCCTAACGTCTACACGGGGCGCGACGATGATGTCAGCAATGCATTTTGATGATGTCAGCAGGCCGAAACTAGGAAATCAAGCCCAAAAATCAGACTTGGAAACCCTACTTTTTGCTATCAATAAGATGTTTGGGTTAGGGTTTCCATCATCTCATAATTCCATCATTTAGAAGACGGCTCTAGAGGAGAAGACGAAGATTTCGACGAAGAGAAGTTTTCTATCGCTTTCATTACAAAAATACTTGTGTTTTTGTTATGGCTATGAGTAGCTAAATTCCTAATTCAGTTTAGGGTTTCGTGCATTGTGACAAACGTTTTGAGACTTTATTCTTAATGCAATTTCTAGTTTCTCTAGTTCTTGTGCTTAATTTCAAGGATTGAATTATGAAGCTAAGTGGATACTTGTCATGGTAAAGCTCAGTCGAACAATTCAGTCCCTGTCGTTAATACTTGTTGGATACTTTCCAGTAAAGACAGGTAGTAACGCCTAGATTCGATAATACCTTTCCCGGATTATTGGGTTTAGGAGAACTGGAAGTCTAACACCTTTCCCGGGTTAGATTGTGGTGTATCGCCTTTCTCGGGATACTTGGGGGTATAACCTAAACCGGAGTAACCACACTTAGAAACTTGAAATTTGATTATTAGCAGTTAATGATAAACATGTCACAATAGAAACTCTAAGATGATTACTCTCTCTGATTGGAATCTTTTGCTCTTTTCTTTTTTGCACTCATTATTGCTCACAAACCCCCCCCCCCCCCCCTTTTTAATTGTTTTCAATAACAACTTGAGCAACACCAGTTCCCTTGGGTTTGACCCTGCTTGCCACTAGCTAGTTGTACGCAGGAGAATTATAAATTTAAGTTTGACGCGTCAAACGACGCGCGTCAATTATCGAATTAATATGATTATTTGTAGTGTGCACAAACCTAGGTTTTGAATTGGTTCAAGCTGACATATATCTTATCTTTATTAATGACAATGATAGTTTTGCTTTGATGTGTAGCGGTGCTACTTTGATCTCATGCCCTTCTTTATGGTACCATGAGTATATAATCTGTGGATATAATAAAGTCATGATGTTGAGCATAAATGCTTTGATATTATTGTTAGATATTCATAATGTTCATAGTTTTGTTCTATCTTTGTGTATTTGCTGTATATATCCGCAGACATCAATCCTCGTTTTGTTGTTTGTGTTTTTGTCTTCAACTTGTGTAATGTAATTTGTGATAAAAATTCCTAACGTTTCTAATTTGGCTTGACATTTGCGGTGACAACAATGCTCATGATACTCATGATGTTGATAACGAATCAAGTATTTTTGTGTCTTCCCCTTCGGAAACAAGATATTGGATACCTAAGTGTCCAGATGACATAATACCCTTCGCTGGTTTGACGTTTGGAAACTTTGATGGGGCTATTAGCTTTTAGAAACATTATGCAAGCGTTGCTGGGTTTCTTATCCATCTATTAACTACAAAAACATGGTCAGATGGAGCTGTTACATTGAAGTATACAGAGTGTCAAGGTAGAAAAAGAAGCAACATGTACTTGGGACTTTAAATGAGAAGAATAAGAATAAAAGAAGTAGAAGGGAAACTCGTTGTGGTTGTCAAGCAAAACTTTTTATTAGTATAGTGGATGGAGGTAAATATCATGTTTATCATTTCGAGCAGAAACATAATCATCATTTGGTTATCAAGCATGGTAAACAAAATTCGAAATCAAATCGGTGTTTGACATATGGTCATCAGAATTTCATTGTTTATATTGGTAAATTTGGTATTGGGTCTACTAAGTCTCACCACCGTATGAAAGAGTTATCCGGTGGTTTCAGAAATGTTGGAGCCATAGTTACTAATTTTAAGAATTTCAAGAAAGACTTGAAGATGTTTATTGGCCCAACGATGCGCAAATTGTTGATGACAAGTTATTAAATAATAAAAGCACTCGCAAAAGGGTATAATTTTGAGCAGAGACGTTAAACTTTAGTGATGTTGTATCATTCCATGCTACTTACAGACCCAACATGTATGTATTATTTTGTTCTATGTGTAATGGTGCTTTACTTGATGTTAAAGAATATCTTACTCGATACAAGTATAGTTTGGCATTTTTACCATTTACTGGTGTCGATAAACAACATAATAGTGTCACTTTATCTGCTCGCCTCTTTTCAAATGAGGACGTTGTCAGAACGTGAACCTTGTGTAGTTGTCACTGACCAAGATGCGACAATGGAAGCTTCAATTTCAAGGGTATTCCCATCAAGTCGCCATAGGTTCTGCATGTGGCATATTGCCGGAAAGTTACAGGCCAAGATGGTCATAAATGAAATTTGATGACTTATTATGTCATGCTACTTATAGTTCACCCAATTGATTTTATTGTTCGTGAATTTGTAGCCGAAGGCAGTTTTGAAATTCATCGCAAATTTGAAATGTTTTCTGTTTACAATAGGTGGGCATATCTTTATGCAGAGAATTGGATTTCTTGAAGAACATAAAGGGGGTTATATGTGGAGATCATGCATAGTTTAGAGATTTTGAAGAAGGGTGAAAGTGTATAATCACAAAATACAAGCTGTTTGAAGCCAACAAATGGCTGCCTGACATGTACGATATAAGAGAGTCATGGTTTCGGGTATATATTAGGGATGTATCTATGGGTTCTCTTTCAAGAACAGCATCACGAGCAGAAACTGAGAACTTTTTTTTTGAAAGGTACCTTCATAAGTATATGACATTGGTAGAAGTTTACATGGGTTCCACAACGCTTTTATTTCTGAGTCAAGAACTTCAACACCTTCCTTGACAACTGATGGACCACAATTGTATGAATCATAAACACAGTTAAACCCACCAAATTAGACTGTTTGTCTATCTAACTTCGATGTTTTAGTCCCGATACATTTCTACAGGGTATTTCAGAGCTTAGAGAGAATACACGCTAAGGAAGAGCTTTTAGCACAGAAAAGATATCAGGAGACAATCCAAGGTCAATATCAGACGCTGAATGAAGAAATCTAAAGATCCTGACATGGAATCATTCAAAACAAATCAAACCGAAGAGAAACTGAAGACAATCCGGAGCTGGAATACACCGATAGTTTTGTGCAAACTGCACAAAACTCACAACCACTCTCCTCATGCCACATGGACCGGCGGCTTTGCCTTCTCCTCTCCCCTTGTGACACTTGCCCTCCTCTCCTCTTACCCTCCTCTCCACCCTTGGATGCTAAACCACATGCCCTCATCTTGGCCATCCATTCCTCTCCTCCATGGCTATAAATACCAAGCCATCCCTCCTCATTTCAAAAGCCATAAGCAATCACAACACACCACACTCCACTTCTCTCTCTAAGTTTGTTACTTTGTAAAGTTTGGTTTTGATATAAATAAAAGTTCAGTTTGTTCTCAAATACTTTAGTTCAATCTTGAGTACTCCTGTTTGTTCTTGAGTACTCAAGCTTTCAGTTACAGTTCAAGAGTTACTCCTATTTGTTCTTGAGTAATCTCTTTCTCTTCTCTCTTTACTCTTGTCGGTTCTTGAGTATTCTTTTCCAAATCCCCAAGTATTTAGTTATGATGTCCAACTCTATGGATATTCGTAACTAAACTCTTCATTCGGTTGAAGGGGAGTTCTTGTTTTATAAAATGTTTTACTTCGTTTAGTTTCTTTTCTCTGTATTCAAAACTTGTTCTATGTGCCATTTATAAGGTCAGACTTTCCAAGGTTGAGTGGAAGCTACGAAAGGGCAAAACTCTTCTGTGGGAAGTCGTGAACATACTCGGGTAAGTGGATGCTACGAAAGGGCAAAGCTTATCTGAGGAGTTCGATCTATCTTTAAAACCATTTCGAAACTGGACCAAAGGGACCAAATGGATGCACAAAAGGCTAAGATACTTCGAAAGGAGGAATTAGTCTGAAGTAGAACAAGGGTTTACAAACAGTGTGGCAAATTGAGCGCTACGAAAGGGCCTCGATACACGTTTGAATACTCAGAAGGGTTACTAAAAGAATGAACAGGATATAATACAAGGCCCCCTAAGACCGAATACTTCTCTTGCAATCACAGAATCCCCTTTGTCTTTACTTTTATTGTTCAATCAACTGCAACCATCAACCGCTCACAATCCGGAGGACTTGCAATTCACGCATCACCCACTGTAAGTCTTCGCTTTTAATTTCAGTATTTACTTTTCTGTAATTTACTTTTCAGCACTCAAAACCAAAACCAACTAAAAAGTCACGTAGTTGTTAGCACTAAAACCTCAACCAACCTAAAACACGCTTCTTCGCTGAACAAATCCCTTAAAGAATAACCTATCCCCCTAATTCCTCTGGGTTCGACCCCTACTTACCAAGTACTACCCAGTAGTATAGTTGCGAGTAGCGGACTATTATAAATTTATTTGTACAAATCGCTTTGACGACGAGCGGTTCTGTCAAATTGGCGCCGTTGCCGGGGAATTAGCCATCGGATAAGTTGTTCTTTCTCTCTCCTTCTCATGACGCTACCCACTTCGTATGCATGGACAACACTACATCTCCCCCTGTTCGGAGGTACGAATGAAGAAGACCCAGTGCTACACTGCCGAAACTTTCACCATGTTTGTCAGCATATAAAACCTAATAATGAAACGTTAGAGGAGTTTAAACTTAACTGCTTCAAATTCTCTCTAACGGACTTTGCGACAATCTGGTATTACACATCAACTGCTATGAATGCTAAATATTTCATGGACGTTAGCATTCCATTCCTGAAAGAATTCTCCCCCCATCCTTACGACAACAAACCCGAGAAAGGATCATGAACTTTCAACAATCCCGGGATGAGACCTTGGCCGAGTACTACACGAACTATGACGCCATCATCTCACGCTGCCCGCACCATGGATTCACGGAGGTTTTTCTTCTTCAAAAATTCCTTTGCGGGATGGGGGCTGAAGAGTTCTCAAGGATCAATAACGCAGTAGGAGGAACAACCGCACACTTATCCCTGACTCAGATATGGGATGTGATAGACAACTTGGCGGGAACTGCAATACGAGGGCCAGTACCTCAACCCAATGATGGGATACGAAGTATCGAGGCCAGTCCAGAAAGGAACAGTACAGAGGATGTGATGAACGGATCAGTTATAGAAAGCTCAGAGGAAGAGCCTACAGAGGAGGTCACATCCGAACCATCAGAAGAAACTTCCGAGCCATCAGAAGAATCAGACATAGAAAGTACCGGAAGTAACACAGGAATAGTGGCAAAATTCGACTTAAGCCACCCATGGGACCCCAACCAATGATCAAGAACGAGGTACTGTCGAGCCAACGACGTTAAACAAGTGCACTAGTCGGGAGGTAACCCGACACTATCTTACTTTTCTGCACTTTATTTTCTGTCATTTAAATTTCCAATAAGCGCTCTCACCCACTTTTTGTATAGAAGGAATATCTTTCATGTAGGAATTAAGTTTGGAGCAAGACCGGATCAGCCAGGCAGCTTCCGTGAATTTACCGGGCCTGCGCTGAGAGTTCGAGGCCCCAGCCAGACTCCCTCGATTATCTAGCCTCATGCCATGTCGTTTGCACGACACAGTAAAAGGGAGTTCTGTTCTTCTTTTTCCTTAATGTCATTTCCTTCTCTTGTATATATTTGCATGACTTTTGAACTAAGGCACGCCTTCGTTCAAAAGTGTGGGGTGAGAACCATCTGCATGTTTTTCTTTTCTTTTTTAATAATATCTTTTTGAAAATATGAACTTGAGAATGTGAAAAAGATAGATCATAATTCATGCATCAACCTTGTGAAAATTCAACTGTTTAAAAACTTAGAATGTAACTTCTCATTTGTCCTTTGTGCCGAGATAACCTAGGGATGTGGAGTTGATAGAAATTGCCCTAGAGAGGCTTGGCAAGCACTTGAAGGATCAGATCAAACTATATGGTTTTCGAAGTCAGTGGAGGCTGCACTTCAGGTTTCGGTGAATAATTGAAGTCAACTCTGCCTTGAAGCATCTATGTAAAAGGCAAGGACGGGAATCAAACCGTCCTCTCTCTAGTCAAAGTAGCCGAGAAAATAGATGAGCGACCCTCATCTTGACCCGCGCGAAACAACAAAGATGAGAGGAGCGGGGAGGTATTTCCATATGCTTGCGGGCGATGATTGGACCTCCCAAGAAGGCAAAAAACAAGATGGACTAGCAAGTCACAAAGAAGCAAAAAACTCAAAGAAGAAAATCAAAAGAGGCCTAAGGCCCAAAAATGTGAAGGTTTTAACCGAGCAAAAGTGAAGCACTCAACAACGTCAAATCAAAAGCTAAAGGCAAATCACTACAAAAAGCAGTCCATCGCCAAAGAAGAAGAAAGAAAAAAGAAAAAAAAGGCTCAACTCACTGAAACCCGAATCGAATCACGTGCTAGAGAAAGCTACAAGAAAACCATATAGTGCGAGACGGTCCCGAAGGTGTAGTCCAGGAGCCTGAAAAGGGCTATCTCCCGAAACATCCGAAATAATTTGCATCTCAGCACGAAGGTACAAGTATCAAGTTTCTTCTACTTATTTACGCAGTTTAATTTAGTAACAAGTAGTAATGCATGAATTAGGAAAAATCGAGTACCACAATCTTATTTTCATATTTTAACCAACTTACTTAGTAACGCCCTTATAAAGCATTGTTCGGGACGAACAACTAAAAGTGTGGGGTTATCTGATGGACCACAATTGTATGAATCATAAACACAGTTAAACCCACCAAATTAGACTGTTTGTCTATCTAACTTCGATGTTTTAGTCCCGATACATTTCTACAGGGTATTTCAGAGCTTAGAGAGAATACACGCTAAGGAAGAGCTTTTAGCACAGAAAAGATATCAGGAGACAATACAAGGTCAAGATCAGACGCTGAATGAAGAAATCTAAAGATCCTGACATGGAATCATTCAAAACAAATCAAACCGAAGAGAAACCGAAGACAAACCGGAGCTGGAATACACCGATAGTTTTGTGCAAACTGCACAAAACTCACAACCACTCTCCTCATGCCACATGGACCGGCGGCTTTGCCTTCTCCTCTCCCCTTGTGACACTTGCCCTCCTCTCCTCTTCCCCTCCTCTCCACCCTTGGATGCTAAACCACATGCCCTCATCTTGGCCATCCATTCCTCTCCTCCATGGCTATAAATACCAAGCCATCCCTCCTCATTTCAAAAGCCATAAGCAATCACAACACACCACACTCCACTTCTCTCTCTAAGTTTGTTACTTTGTAAAGTTTGGTTTTGATATAAATAAAAGTTCAGTTTGTTCTCAAATACTTTAGTTCAATCTTGAGTACTCCTGTTTGTTCTTGAGTACTCAAGCTTTCAGTTACAGTTCAAGAGTTACTCCTGTTTGTTCTTGAGTAATCTCTTTCTCTTCTCTCTTTACTCTTGTCGATTCTTGAGTATTCTTTTCCAAATCCCCAAGTATTTAGTTATGATGTCCAACTCTATGGATATTCGTAACTAAACTCTTCATTCGGTTGAAGGGGAGTTCTTGTTTTATAAAATGTTTTACTTCGTTTAGTTTCTTTTCTCTGTATTCAAAACTTGTTCTATGTGCCATTTATAAGGTCAGACTTTCCAAGGTTGAGTGGAAGCTACGAAAGGGCAAAACTCTTCTGTGGGAAGTCGTGAACATACTCGGGTAAGTGGATGCTACGAAAGGGCAAAGCTTATCTGAGGAGTTCGATCTATCTTTAAAACCATTTGGAAACTGGACCAAAGGGACCAAATGGATGCACAAAAGGCTAAGATACTTCGAAAGGAGGAATTAGTCTGAAGTAGAACAAGGGTTTACAAACAGTGTGGCAAATTGAGCGCTACGAAAGGGCCTCGATACACGTTTGAATACTCAGAAGGGTTACTAAAAGAATGAACAGGATATAATACAAGGCCCCCTAAGACCGAATACTTCTCTTGCAATCACAGAATCCCCTTTGTCTTTACTTTTATTGTTCAATCAACTGCAACCATCAACCGCTCACAATCCGGAGGACTTGCAATTCACGCATCACCCACTGTAAGTCTTCGCTTTTAATTTCAGTATTTACTTTTCTGTAATTTACTTTTCAGCACTCAAAACCAAAACCAACTAAAAAGTCACGTAGTTGTTAGCACTAAAACCTCAACCAACCTAAAACACGCTTCTTCGCTGAACAAATCCCTTAAAGAATAACCTATCCCCCAAATTCCTCTGGGTTCGACCCCTACTTACCAAGTCCTACCCAGTAGTATAGTTGCGAGTAGCGGACTATTATAAATTTATTTGTACAAATCGCTTTGACGACGAGCGGTTCTGTCAACAACCACTATTATTTTTTAGAAGAAAGTAGCATAAACATTCAAACTTCCAATTTGTAATACAACGCAATCTCAGATTATACTTTTGTTGGATATCGGTGAGAATTCAGACGATAAATGAATTTCAAGAGAGCAAAGTGTTCACAATAAATGATGCATAAAGCAAAAACACTAAATTTTAGGTATTCGACGTTTGTTTTTGTTTCCAAAAACACTACAAGAAAAAGCCTCATTATCGACTGCAGATTCCGTTGTATTTAAGTTGTATCCCTTGAAATGGTATTAAATTCAAGGAATTTTTTCGTTGGAAAGTCATATGTAACACATGGGTAGGTTTTATCAAATTCGTTGATTTTCGTTTCAATTTCGATAGATCGACTATTGCAAAAGTTGACCAGGAACAATAAAGAAAAACAGTGAAAACTAAGAGATAATCCATTAGTTTTAAAGCTTGTAGATAATAAAATTCATAACTTACATTTACTATTATACCCTTTTATTTTATTAGTGACGGAATTATAATGTCATTTGTCACAAATATTTTTATTGATTATACATTTTCGAAAAAAATAAGAGATGCCTAAAGTGAACGGAAAGTCAGTAGGATTTTACGTTTGTTAATAATAATTTTCGCTATGTAAATTTATCATTTTGCCCTTTTATTAATTGTTACAAAAAAAATTCTTACGTTTTACAATTTTAAAAGCGACGGACAACTTGTAAGTTTTCAAATTTGTTAATAATAACGTTGATAATGTAAATTTATCTTTGTGCCCTTTTATTAATTTCGACAGAAATGTCTTACAAATTAGCCGTCATTTTTACCATTTTAAAAGTGATGGAAAACTTGTATGTTTTAAAGTTTGTTACTAATAACTTTGAAAATGTAAATTTACCTTTGTGCCCTTTTATTAATTTCAACAGAAAGTTCTTACAAATTAACTGTCATAATTACCATTTTATTAGCGACAGAAAACTTGTAGGTTTTAAAGTTGGTTACTTATAACTTTGGCAATGTAAGATTACCTTTGTGCCCTTTTATTAATTTCAACAGAAATTCTTACAATTTAGTTGACCTTTTTAATATTATACGAGGGTTGATAAAATTCTAAATGCAACGCAAAATTTCTGTGAATTTTTTTTTGTAATTATCCGGATATCATTACATTTTAGTAATAAAATCATTTTTTTCCAAAATAATTACAGGTTATAAAATTTTGATTTATTACGAAAATAATGCTAAATAAAAAATATTAAAAATGTAATCGTTTGTATAAAAATGACAATCTAAATTAGACACATTCATGCAGTGACATAAAACATAGAAAATATAAATTCCGAATGCTTCTACTAGTTTCTTGCATCTTCATGATCAGTGGCAGAACTTAACGAAAGTTAAAACTCATGGCATCACCTAATCATAGTGAATCACATAAAAAAACATATGATGTATACCCTATGTGCACAAGCCAGTATTTCATAAACATATGACGCATTGCACAAAGGCATCACTAATTAAAAAAGTAAGCAAATGACAATACAAACAAAAGGATCAGCTACTGATCTTTACAAAAAAAAAATACCAAAAGCAGCTCACTATTTTACACCTCTTTACAATTTTTTTAAAGAAAAATAGTATTTTTGATATTAGTTAATATGTTTTCATGTCCCCTATAATACAAACGAGTGTTGGTTTTGATGAGTCGTATTTATACGACTCGTCGAGTCAACTAATCCCATCTATTTCGACACTTTATTATGCGAACGTTTACTTTTTAATATGGTTTTGCATTTCAGGTGTTTTGGAAGCTCTATGAGAAAACGCGCATAAAAGACGACATTTTATGCCAAAAACATCACAATGACAGATCAGACCTTTTGACGCTGGAAGAAGTACTGGGAATGGACCGTTGATCAGAAAAATAAGAGCTACATGGCGTTTCGTAGCTGACTCGATTCCCTACAACTCTCTAGTTCACAACGAGAGCAACCAGGGTTATTAAAGAGGTCAAATCTAGAGTCGAAGTCGGAACTGGCGCGCAGGTCAGTGTATATCGCGTCCGGAAGAGACATTATCAATACCGCTAATGTCAAAGCCGAACGCGACGAGACGACGAGGTGATGATGTCGGTAGTCCGTTTGATGACATCAGCAGTTCGAAAGTTGATAATTCTAGGCCAAAAATGGATTTAGAAACCCAGCTGATAATTCAAGCCCAAAAATAGACTTGGAAACTCAGTTTTGCTATAAATAAAAGGCTTGGGTTAGGGTTTCAATCACCAATTACTCTACGAAGACCTAGACGACTCTGGAGGAGAAGACAAAGCTTTCGACGAGAGAGATGATTTTTCTACTTTTCATCATGCATTGTGTTTCAATCATGTGTAGCTAAAACCTTTAATTCAGTTTAGGGCTTCGTTCATTGTGGCACATGTTTTTTGACTTCGTTCTTAATACTATTTTATGTTTTACTAGTTCTTGCTTCATCACATGAATTAACTTGTTAGATTAAGTGGAAGCTTTGTCACAAAGCTTAATTGAGCAATTAATTCTTACCGTTAATATCTACTGTAAACTTTGTCGTAAAGGTAGATCGTAACACCTAGGCTAAATAATACCTTTGTCGGATTATTAAGTTTAGGAAAGAACTAGAAGTCTAACACCTTTGTCGGGTTAGATTGTGGCCTATCACCTTTGTCGGGATACTTGGGTTGTTACCTTTGTCGGAACAACAACCCTTAGAAACATGAGATTAGATATTTAGCAGTCGATGATAAACATGTCACAGTAGAAACCTTAAGCCGAATACTCTCTCTGATTGAATTCTTTTCCTATTTTCTCTTGTGCTTTTACAATACTTGCTCACAAAACCCCCTTTTAATTGTTTTCAGTAACAACTTCAACAACCAGTTCCCTTGGGTTCGACCCTGCTTGCCACTAACTAGTTTATAGCATAGGATATAAATATTAAATTTGACACGTCAGACGACGCGCGTCAAATTTTGGCGCCGTTGCCGGGGAGCTGTGCTCGGTGAAGTTGTTTCTTTTTTGTTTTTATTTTTTGTTTTTTAATTTTTTTAATTTAGTTATTTTTTGTGCTCGCTACTTGTTTCACCATGTCTCGCGCAGGTAGCCAGATTGGTGATGATGTCAACAACAATGAGATTGCTCCAGTCAATGAAAACGAAGTAATACCTCCATTCTATGATGACTTAGAGCAGATCGTCCGTGCTCGCAACCATGCCCTAAGGGAGGCTCGACAGCTGAATCAGAGCGCACTTGTTGCACAGAATGGTGCTGGTGCGAGGCAGCCACCTCCACCGCAACCGCCACAGCTGCCGGCCAATGTGGAGCTAGAGGAAGACGAGCATTACTACTACGAGCCCACCGTGAAGGAGCTATTGATGGACCATAATTATACGAATCAAAAACACAGTAAAACCCACCAAATTAGACTGTTTGTCTATCTAACTTCTACTTGTTAGTCCCGATATATTTCTATAGGGTATTTTGGCGCTTAGAGAGAAAACACGCTAAGGAGAGGATTTTACGCTGAAAAGATATTACGAGTCATTCCAAGGTCAAGATCAGACGCTGAACGAAGAAATCTCAAGATCCTGACATTGAATTACTCAATTCAAATTCAACCGAGGAACAACCGAAGTCAGACCGGAGCGAAATTGGATTGATAGTTTTGTGAAAAGACTGCACAAAACTGTCAAAACTCATCCATGGACCAAGTGACCGGCGGCTTTGGTGAAGAAGATGACTCATGGGTGGCCTTCCTCCCCTCCTCCTCTTTGGGTGACCGGTGGCTTTGGGAGAGGGTGGCAAAGCCACAAAAACCTCCCCCTTTTACCACTTGCAACCGGCGGCAATTTGTGACACCATGAGAAGTTGCCATGTGGTGGCTTCTCCTCCACATGCTCCTCCCCTCCTCCTCCACCCTTGGATGCAACACCACTTGCCACCATCTTGGCCCTCCATTCTCCTCCCCTTAGCCTATAAAAGGAGAGCTCCTCCTCCTCATTTGTAACATCCCACAATCAACAATTCACTTCTCTCTCTAAGTTTTTGTTACTTTGTAAGTTTGGTTTATGAAATAATACTCTTGTTGGTTCTTGAGTATTATAACGGTTTGAAATTATAATACTCCTGTCGGTTCTTGAGTATTATTGATGAGACGTATTTATACGACTCATTAAGTCACTAATACCGACCATTTACGGCATTTAACCATGAGATCATATACTTGTTAATGTCGTTTTGCATTTCAGGGCCTTTTGAAGACTAAAGAGGAAATGAGCTTAAGAATGGCATTTTAGGCCATAAATACATCACGAGGTGTTTTGGGCATAAAATGGGGCCAAGAGATCGAGTTTGGACCTGAAGAACTTCATCCGGGACTTAGGGACTCAATTCCGGATTTTGGACCAAAAAGAGGAGGACCGAGACCCTATCTTTAAGGACCTCCCGAGCCTAAAGCGTCCACACAAAGGACCAATTTCAAGGTCTTAAGGCCAAGTCTATATGTCCATGAAGGTTGTCGTTCCAAGAGCCCGGTCAAAAGACTTGCCTAAGGCCAATCTAAAACGTCCCCAAGTACCGAGCACGCTCAGGCCAAGAACCGGAGGACTGGTGCAGAACCGCCCAAATCTGTCCGAGATGCCTACTTTGACGACCTCCCGAGCTTCAATTCCTATTCAAAAGTCTGGTTTCAAGGGCCTAGCATCAAGAGCAAGTGTTAACTAGGTCTATGACCCAAGTTCCCGGCCAAGTCCATGTCCGAGGTCGGTGCAAAACAGTCTCAAAGTTCAGACTAAATCAGCCAAAACCGGAACCTATTCTAGACTAAGTCTGGAGGTTCGGACTCCAACTTTGAGGGCTTCTCGTGCCTCATATGCCCATTCAATGGACTCATTTCAGTGCTCTAGCACCAAGACCACATGTTGAACTTATATTCATGCCCTTGAACCCGGCCAAAAGCTCACTCCAAGCCGGACTAATCCACCTCCAAAGTGGCGGACTCAATCAGCAACCAAAACCGGAAGGCCTGTACTGCCATGTTCAAGGCTTCGAATGGACCTCCAAATGGGCTCGTTTCCCAAGGACAAAACCCAAAATGGAAAGTCAAACACTCCCTTGACTTTCTCAGCTCGTTACCCCATGTGCCACGTCATCATTCCGTGTGGTTTTGCCACTCCAAAGTGGCTATCGGCACACCCTTCATGCCCAAAATGGAAAGTCGGTTTAGGGCTTGCTAATGCCAATTTTCTTGTGCCAATCCAAGGTCTAGATCCTTCCACATTGCCCTATAAAAGGGGGGCCTTGGATCATGTAATGATATTCGAAATTTACCCTAAAGTTCCTTGCTTGTTACTCTTGTCATTTGGCTTGAAGAAATCCAACTTCTCTCTACTCCTTCTCTTTACTCTTTACGCATTTTGTTATTGTTTCCTACAAATTTTGGGTAGGATCTTGCTGATTCCGATTGTGAAAACCTTAGCCCTTGTGTTCTCATTATGAACATGAGTGGCTAAAACCCTCATAATTCGGTTTGGGATCCCCTTAATGTTGTAGCAAGGCTTTGAGACCTTGATCTTAATGCTTCCTTGTATTAATTTGCTAGTCATGTGCCAATGGTTTGGGAATGAATAACTAGGTTAAACTAATGGTTCGAAAGGCCTAGGTTTAGCCGTGTGGTTTCAATACCTCCATTGTACTTGTTGTCATTAAAAAATGAGCAAGTTTTAGCACCTAGTCTAGTACGCCTTAAAATGGTTGAAAAACTTGTTTGTACTAGAAATCCAAGTCTCGAAAGGGAATGGATTGTGATGTATGCGCTCTAACGAGCCTTACTTTAGGGTTTTTCTCTTGAAAAAGAACTAACCCACACTTATGGATACAAGGATTGATCATTAGAGGTCTATGATGAGTTGAGCTATAACAAAGGCCCCTAGACCGAATTCCATTCTATTTGATCACATCTTTCGCTATTTACTTTGCATTTGTACTTACTTTACAAAAACCACTTTCAAAACCCCAAAAACTTGTATTACTTTCGTTTACATTTCGCACAAAGAGCAATGAGTATTTGATCTATCTCCCTTGGGTTCGACCCCTACTTGCCACCTTACTATTCTATAGTAAAGTACAAGATAGTGGATTATAAATTTAAAGTTGATTTGCACACTACGACATTGTGCACGTCAAATTTTGGCGCCGTTGCCGGGGATGTAGATAATCATTGAAAGTTGTTCTTGTTTCTTTTTATTTTTGTTACACTTGTGCTTAGTGAACCATGTCTCACCATAGTGAAAATTTTGGTGAAGATGAGGTGAACAATGATATGCACCAATTTGCCCGCGATAATGTACCACCTCTAGTCTATGAGGATCCCGAGGTACTATTTCGCCAAGCAAACTTGAGGCGTAGGCGAGCAATGGGACAAAACGTTGGTGCGCCGGAAGATCAAGTACCAAATGATCCTAGGCGACCCGTTAGACCCCACCCTCACCATCACGCCTCAAGGGGAAATGACCGCAATGAAAACTTTGAAAATGTGTTCTACCAAGAACCCACTTTTGAGGAACTATCGGCTCCAAACTTTAGAAACCAATCTTGGTGTATCTATGAGAGCCCCGAACTAGAGGACATATCGGTTAGCACCGGAGTTGTGCACAACTTGCCTAAGTTCGGGGGTGCTCAAGGAGAGTCCGCTACTTCCCATATCAAACGTTTTAATGCGGTGTGTCAAAATCTCAAGCCCCATGGAGTAGAAGTAGAGGACTTCAAGTTGAAGGCCTTCTACTTCTCTCTAATGGATTCGGCCATTGATTGGTTCCTCTCTTTGCCCTCGGGTAGTATCATGACTTGGGCCCAAATGCAAGCTAAGTTCTTGGCCAAGTACTACCCGGTTGGCCTAGCCTCACAAGTGAGGAAGCAATTGCAAGAGTTGAAACAAGGGCCGAATGAGTCAATGTATGACTATCTTGAGAAGTTTAACCAACTTGAGGGAAGTTGTTTCAATCTAGGGCTTCCCGAGAAGCTCCTAGTTGAGTATTTGTTGGATGGGTTCAAGCCTTTGGACAAGATGCTTCTGAATGCCTCGGCTGGAGGATCAATGGCTAGACTTACCTTAAGAGAGATAAGGGATTTAATAGTAAAGGTAGCCGAGAATGCCCGTTTTGAGGAAGCTAATAGCCGACGAGATGAGTTCACTAGAACAAGGAGTGTTGCTAAAGCCGAAGCCCCTACAAACCAAATGTCCGAGGATATGAAACAAATGAAGGAGATGATGGTTCATTTGATGAGGAGGGAACCGGCGGCCAAAGCAAAGGCTTGTGAGTTTTGTGGGTCTATGGACCACAAGACCGATTCATGCCCGACCTTGTTCGATGAGGGCCATGAAGATGTGAATGCCGTGGGGGATTATCAAGGGTACCAAGGCCGAGCCGGTCCAAGTCGCCCCTATAGACAAGGGCTGGCCGGTGAAACATGGCGCCACGGAATTCCCAAGGACTTCACTCAACAAGCCCACCATCAACAAGCTGCCCCCCAAGCTTCCCATGGTCTCTACAAGCCGCCCGAAAGGCAGTTTCAACAAGCCGGGCCCTCACAAAACCGGCCGGGACCGAGTTACAATCAAGGCGGTCCTAGCCCGGTTGGACAAAACCGATCAGTGGAGGATATGCTAAGAGATTTGGCAGCAAGCAACGCTCAACTAAGTGCTACTATTCTGCAAAACCAAGCCAAAACCGATGGGCGAATGGCCGAACTTGAGAAGCAAATGTCCCAACTTATCATGACGGTGGCCGAAATAAAGAAAGACAATGGTCGTCTACCCTCTCAAACCGTCCAAAATCCGAGGGCAAATGTTAGCATGATGGAGGTGATCATGATTGATGATGACAAGCTAGATAGATTGGAGGAGTTGCCCGAGCAAGATGGACCCATGATGGAGCTTGCCCTCACTACGAGCCACAAGGTTAGAGACCCGGGAGCTTTCACGGTCACATGCGGTATAGGAGAGGCTCAAGTTCCTCATTGCTTGATCGATCTTGGTGCTGCCGTTAATGCCATGCCCTACTCCTTATACCACTCATTGGGGCTTGGTCCGTTGAGCCCGCCTAAACGGATGATTGAGTTGGGCGACAAGTCATGCATTCGACCGGTTGGATTGCTTGAGGATGTGACACGCCAAGTGGGAGACCTTGCTATTCCTGCAGATTTCTACGTCTTGCAGTTGGGCAATACTAGAGACGATGAGCCTCCTACGCTGATATTGGGACGGCCATTTCTCTACGACACGAAGGCTAGGATTGACATGGGCGAGGGTTTATTGTCACTTTCATTCGGCGGCGGAATTTCAGATTTCTACATCTATGATAATGATGACCGTCCGTGCACAAAGAAGCCACCGGACATTGTGCACACCTCGGAATTCAGTACCCTAGTCCCTGACCGACCAAGAGAGACCGTATGCACGACTGGGACAGCAGCTATGGTTAAGACGTCCTCACCGACATGGAGGAATGTGAAGGCGAACCCGCCCGACTATTGGATACCAGAACCGTGCACATCAATCCACAAGGGCTTGGGGCGGATCAAAGGAGACACTGAGGTGAAGTTTGACCTCACCCGCCCATGGGACCCCACCGAACCTCCTTGAAGGAGGTACCGTCGAGCCAACGACGTTAAACAAAGGCGCTCGCCGGGAGGCAGCCCGGCATTTACTTATATTTTCTTGCATTTCATTTTCTTGCATTTTATACTAACCCTCACCCTCTTATGTTTGGAAAGAATCAAGGATGTTTTTGTAGGTCGCGCTACGCACTTTGCCGAGCGAGCTACGCATTATAGAGAGACCGAGACCTTAGGCCCGAGGAACCCAGTGACGGTCCTAGACCGGGACGCACCCAAAGCCAAGGCTCGCCCAAGAAAGACGCTCGTGCTATGCATTTTGCCTTCACGGCTACGCATTTTATGCAAAAGCCGAGCCCGACCTACCTCCCCATGAGTCCAAATGCCATTACACGCCTTGCCACTTCGTGGCATACGAGGGGAGTTTCCGTTTCACCCTTGTACCTTGTTTCTTTCCATTGATTTTGTGCATAATTGTGTTGATTGAATTGTGCCGCGAGGCCACGGCTCATTTCAAAAGTGTGGGGTGAGGTGTTTAGTAGTTGTTGTGTCATCACGTTTACTTTCGTGCATATGCATGAGTCAGCACGTTTCCCTTTGAAAATTTTAAATTTTTTGAATAAAATGAGTAGATTTGTGAATAAAATGCGTAGGAGAAGGGTGTTTGTGCTTAAATGATGTGAAATAGATGGATCCGAGTATATGCATTCCTCTTATGAAATCTGAATTGTGTGATGACTTATGATATTAACCCATTACTTGTCCTTGTGAGTCGGAATAAAGAGGGATGTGGAGTTGATAGAAAGGGTCCTAGTGAAGCTTGACAAAGCACTCAAGGGATTGGGTTCGAACTATATGGTTATATGGATGCCGTGGAGGCTAGCATTTCGAGGCCTATTGGTATAGAGTGACTCCACCATTGCAGCGTTTATGCAAGTAGTGGGACGGGAATCAAACCGTCCTATCTCTAGTCTTAGTAGTCGGGAAAATAGATGGGTGACCCTCATCTTGACTCGCACAAAACGACGAGGATGAGAAAGAGCGGGGAGGTATTTCCATATGCTTGAGGGCGATGATTGGACCTCCCAAGAAGGAATGAACAAAGAAAAATCACGAAGGAGCAAGGCTCAAAGAAAGAAAAATCATCTCATGTGAAATTCTAACCGAAGCAAAAAGTGAAGGATCATCAAAGCCATACAAAGGCCGAAGGCCAAGTTCACTACTAGTATGTCCAAGAAAGTACCAAAGACTCAAACCCTTAGCTCGAATGAATCATGTGCTAGAGAAAGCGAAGAAATATAACCATATGGCAAGAACCCAAACCCGAGAGTGTAGATCATGGGCTTGAAAAGGACTACCTCCCACTCATCCGAATTGGTTTGCATTTCGGCTCCAAGGTAACAAGTAGCAAGTGAAATCTACGTCTAAGCATGATACTTTGAGTAATAGTCGAGTTATGCATGAAAGGGGAAATCTAGACTAACATGTATATTGTGGCCAAGAAGGGCTTGTGGTGTTTGCATTTGTGTTGTTCCTCTTGTGACTTAAGTCCTTGTTCGGGACGAACAAGTTCAAGTGTGGGGTGGTTTGATGAGACGTATTTATACGACTCATTAAGTCACTAATACCCACCATTTACGGCATTTAACCATGAGAGCATATACTTTTTAATGTCGTTTTGCATTTCAGGGCCTTTTGAAGACTAAAGAGGAAAGGAGCTTAAGAATGGCATTTTAGGCCATAAATACATCACGAGGTGTTTTGGGCATAAAATGGGGCCAAGAGATCGAGTTTGGACCTTAAGAACTTCATCCGGGACTTAGGGACTCAATTCCGGATTTTGGACCAAAAAGAGGAGGACCGAGACCTTGTCTTTAAGGACCTCCCGAGCCTAAAGCGTCCACACAAAGGACCAATTTCAAGGTCCTAAGGCCAAGTCCATATGTCCATGAAGGTTGTCGTTCCAAGAGCCCGGTCTAAAGACTTGCCTAAGGCCAATTTAAAACGTCCCCAAGTACCGAGCACGCTCAGGCCAAGAACCGGAGGACTGGTGCAGAACCGCCCAAATCTGTCCGAGATGCCTACTTTGACGACCTCCCGAGCTTCAATTCCTATTCAAAAGTCTGGTTTCAAGGGGCTAACATCAAGAGCAAGTGTTAACTAGGTCTATGACCCAAGTGCCCGGCCAAGTCCATGTCCGAGGTCGGTGCAAAACAGCCTCAAAGTTCGGACTAAATCAGCCAAAACCGGAACCTATTCTAGACTAAGTCTGGAGGTTCGGACTCCAACTTTGAGGGCTTCCCGTGCCTCATATGCCCATTCAATGGACTCCTTTCAGTGCTCTAGCACCAAGACCACATGTTAAACTTATATTCATGCCCTTGAAACCGGCCAAAAGCTCACTCCAAGCCGGACTAATCCACCTCCAAAGTGGCGGACTCAATCAGCAACCAAAACCGGAAGGCCTGTACTGCCATGTTCAAGGCTTCGAATGGACCTCCAAATGGGCTCGTTTCCCAAGGACAAAACCCAAAATGGAAAGTCAAACACTCCCTTGACTTTCTCGGCTCGTTACCCCATGTGCCACGTCATCATTCCGGGTGATTTTGCCACTCCAAAGTGGCTATCGGCACACCCTTCATGCCCAAAATGGAAAGTCGGTTTAGGGCTTGCTAATGCCAATTTTCTTGTGCCAAGCCAAGGTCTAGATCCTTCCACATTGCCCTATTAAAGGAGGGCCTTGGATCATGTAATGATATTCAAAATTTACCCTAAAGTTCCTTGCTTGTTACTCTTGTCATTTGGCTTGAAGAAATCCAACTTCTCTCTACTCCTTCTCTTTACTCTTTACGCATTTTGTTATTGTTTCCTACACATTTTGGGTAGGATCTTGCTGATTCCGATTGTGAAAACCTTAGCCCTTGTGTTCTCATTATGAACATGAGTGGCTAAAACCCTCATAATTCGGTTTGGGATCCCCTTAATGTTGTAGCAAGGCTTTGAGACCTTGATCTTAATGCTTCCTTGTATTCATTTGCTAGTCATGTGCCAATGGTTTGGGAATGAATACCTAGGTTAAACTAATGGTTCGAAAGGCCTAGGTTTAGCCGTGTGGTTTCAATACCTCCATTGTACTTGTTGTCATTGAAAAATGAGCAAGTTTTAGCACCTAGTCTAGTACGCCTTAAAATGGTTACGAAACTTGTTTGTACTAGAAATCCAAGTCTCGAAAGGGAATGGATTGTGATGTATGCGCTCTAACGAGCCTTACTTTAGGGTTTTTCTCTTGAAAAAGAACTAACCCACACTTATGGATACAAGGATTGATCATTAGAGGTCTATGATGAGTTGAGCTATAACAAAGGCCCCTAGACCGAATTCCATTCTATTTGATCACATCTTTCGCTATTTACTTTGCATTTGTACTTACTTTACAAAAACCACTTTCAAAACCCCAAAAACTTGTATTACTTTCCTTTACATTTCGCACAAAGAGCAATGAGTATTTGATCTATCTCCCTTGGGTTCGACCCCTACTTGCCACCTTACTATTCTATAGTAAAGTACAAGATAGTGGATTATAAATTTAAAGGTTATTTGCACACTACGACATTGTGCACGTCAAAACTTTAGAGAATACTCCTGTTGGTTCTTGAGTATTCAGTAGGAATTAGGAATACTCCTGTTGGTTCTTGAGTATTCCACCCCTTCTCCTCTTACTGTTTTCAGAAACCCCCGAGTATTTAGCTATGGTATCCACCTCTATGGATATTCGTAGCTAAACTCTTTATTCGGTTAAAGGGGCATACTTGTATTATAAAATGTTTTAATTCTTTTAGTTTCTTTTCTGTGTATTCAAAACTTGTTCTATGTGCCATATATTAGGTTAGAACTTCCAAGGTTGAGTGGATGCTTGGATTGGCAAAGCTCTTTCGTGGGGTTCGTAAACATACTCGGATAAGTGGATGCTTGGAATGGCAAAGCTTATCTGAGGAGTTTGACCTTTCTAAAACGCCATTTGGTTGCTCGGGAATGAAAGACCAAATGGATGCACACAGACTAATATACCTTGGAATGGGGTATTTGTCTAAGTAGAACAAGTGCTCTACGACTTTTGCAAAAGACTAGACGGTGTTGCAAGTTGAGTGCTTGGAATGGCCTCGATTCACTTTCGAACACTTTTGCAAATGGCTAGACAGTGTTGCAAGTCGAGTACTTGGAATGGCCTTGATTCACATTTGAATACTTAGAAGGGTTACTAAAATAATAAACAGGCTATGATACAAGGCCCCTGAAACCGAATGTTTTCCTTGAATTACAAAACCCCCCTGTATTTACTTTTACGAATTGCTCGATCATCTGCAATCACCAACCGCTCATCTACCGGAGGACTCGCAAATCACGCATCACCCACTGTAAGTCTTTCTTTTTACTTTTCAGTATTTATTTTCTGTAATTTACTTTTCAGCACTCAAAACCAAAAAAACAACCAAAAAAAGTCACTTAGTCATAACCGCTAAAATCTCAATCAAACCTAAAAAACGCTCCCATCCTGTACAAATCCCTTAAAGAACAACGTATCCCCCTAATTCCCTTGGGTTCGACCCCTACTTACTACCCAGTAGTGTAGTTGCGAGTAGCGGAAATTATAAATTTATTTGCACAGAGAACATTGCACCTTAACGACAGTGCAGTGGGCTCCGTCAAAATTGGCGCCGTTGCCGGGGAATTAGCCACCGGATAAGTTCTTTAAATCGATACGCGCTTCAAAACAACCATGTCTCGCGAAGGAAGCCACCATGACTATCAGGATGATGACGAGATAAACCTGTACGAGCGAAATGATGAGGTGCCACTTCCATTTGTGGACGATCCGGAACGACTCATCAGAAACAGAAGAGCTCGTGATAGGGAGGCAATCAGAAGAAATCAAGAACCACCCGAGGACCGAAATGCAGCTGGTCCAGTACAACCCCCTAGATATCCACCACCCCCTCAACCTCGACAAGTGCCGAGACGAGAACCCGCTCTCGATGACTACTACGGAGATAACAACAACTACCGTGCACCTACTATGGGAGAACTCAATGCCCCAGAATTTGAAACGCATCCGTGGTGCATTTGCTAGAGCCCTGAACTAGAAAACATTGTCGTCGACATCAACAATTTGCCAAGGTTCTCAGGAACTAATGAAGAATCTGCGACAACTCATCTCCAACGCCTACATGGCATTTGCCAAAATATAAAACCCAATCGAGTAAATATAAACGATTTCAAGTTGAAGGCATTCTATTTTTCCCTCGTTGACTCAGCAAGCGACTGGTTCCTTTCATTACCTTCAGGAAGCATCAGAACATGGGTTCAGATGCAAAGGAAATTCCTGGATAAGTACTGCCCAGCAACAAAAACAATGCAAGTAAGAAAGCAATTACAGGACATAAGGCAGGAACCTAATGAAACCATTTACGATTATCTGGAGAAATTCAACCACCTGGAGAGAAGCTGCTGCACTCCAGGATTACCCGAGAAACTCACCGTCGAGTATCTCATTAATGGACTAACTAAGATAGACAAGATGTTCCTGGATGCCTCAGCTGGAGGATCCATGATGAATCTATCATTAAATGGCATAAGGAATCTCATCACCAACGTTGCTGAAAATGCTCGATTTAGAGAGGAGACTACTCGTCAAGATGAATTCTTCCAAACAAAAAACGTCTCACAAGACGATGGATCAGTAAACTCCATGCCAGAAGAGATGAGACAAATGAAGGAAATGGTGATGCAGCTCTTACAAAAGCAAACAGTTCAAGTAAGACCTTGCGAGTTCTGTGGTTCTACGGACCACAAAATGGACACATGCCCGAGCCATCAGCCAGGACCAAACAAGTCTCTTGAGGACATGATGATGCAATTGTCAAGTACTGTGCAGCTGTTAAGCACTACTATGCATAAAAACCAAGCCGAGACAAAGGGAGAATTATCGGACTTGAAGAATCACGTCTCCCAACTCACTGCCTCAGTGTCCGCATTTGCTAATGAATCAGGCAGACTCCTTTCACGAACCATTCAAATACAGGAAGATGTGAATGCCCTGACTCTTAGGAGTGGAAAAATGCTTGTCGACAAACCTTTGGAGAAAGAGGAGGACAAAGACCCAAGGTTGCGCGGAGAAGAGCAAATGAGGCCCGAATCTCTCGAAACCCTAGAGGATGATGCGACCGATAAAGACGACGACATATTTGAAGAAGAACGGGATATAACCGAAGAAGAAGAGAATACGTCCAAGGAACATAGGCCTGGCCCAGTACCCAGAACCGAAACCCCTAAAATCAGCGTAACACTCCCATTTCCAGCACCTACTCGCGTGAAAAAACAACATGTCATGGATGAGGACGTATTTGGATTGTTCAGCAAAGTCAAAATCAACATTTCCCTTTTGGAGGCCATCAAGCAAATTCCTCGGTATGCCAAGTTTTTAAAAGAACTTTGCAACAACCGGAGGAGGAGTACTAGAGACGATCAAGAGCTGATGAGTAAAAACGTGTCAGCTGTCATACAACGAAAAGTGCCCCCCAAATGTGGAGATCCAGGAACTTACACCATTCCATGCACAATTGGCAACATCAGGATCGAGAACTGCATGCTAGACCTTGGAGCATCAATCAATGTCCTTCCCTTCTCTATCTACTCATGTCTAAAGATTGGACCACTCAAACCCACCGGTCTAACTATTCAACTAGCAGATCGGTCATGCAAACAACCCGAGGGCAAAATAGAAGACGTCCTGGTTCAAGTAGGCAAATTAGTATTTCCAGCAGACTTCTACGTCTTAAAAATGGAGAATGGCGGACCTACTAATCATGCGCCCATCCTTCTCGGCCGTCCATTTCTCAAAACATCGAAAATGAAGATAGACTGTGGAATTGGGATGCTCTCAATGGAAGTAGAAGGAGAAGTATTCAGCTTTGACATATTCCGAGCAATGAAGCATCCTATGGAATTCGAGGAAGTACACGCTCTCGATGCTTTGGATGACCTGATCCAAGAAGTTCAATCAGAACCAAGAGCAGATCACTTAGAAGCCATACTCAATGGAGCCGAATGCTCATATGAATTGATCGAATGCTTACAAGAAACGTTGGCCCACTTAACAATCTCGGAGCCTCTCACACCAGGATATGAAGTCAACGAGGTAAAATTATTCAAATCCAATACTTTTTTACCCTCAGTTATGCAAGCTCCCAAAATAGAATTGAAGCCCCTGCCCGAGCATCTGAAGTACGCTTTCCTTGGGGATAATAACACACTCCCGGTAATCATCAAGAGTGGCTTGGAAGCAGGCCAGGAAAGTAGCTTGATAAAAGTGCTGAGACAACACAAGTTGGCTATTGGATGGACGCTGGCCGACTTGAGAGGAGTCAGCCCGGCCGTATGCATGCACCGTATTCTACTGGAAGATGGAGCAAAGCCATCAAGAGAGCCTCAACGACGACTCAACCCTATCATGATGGAGATCGTCCAAAAGGAAATACAGAAGCTTTTAGATGCGGACGTTATCTATCCCATATCAGATAGCCAATGGGTGAGTCATGTCCACGTGGTCCCAAAGAAAAGTGGGATTACAGTCGAGGTAGATGCCAAAGGAAAAATTGTAACAACAAGAATCAAGAACGGCTGGAGAATGTGCATCGACTACAGGAAATTAAACGCCGTCACAAGAAAAGACCATTTTCCCCTACCATTCGACGATCAAATGCTAGACCGGCTGGCAGGCAAGCCATATTTCTGCTTCTTGGATGGTTTCTCAGGCTACAACCAGATCCCCATAGCACCTGAAGACCAAGAGAAGACTACATTTACCTGCCCATTCGGTACATTTTCCATCAGAAGAATGTCGTTCGGCCTATGCAATGCCCCGGGGACTTTCCGAAGGGTAGTACCCAGCATCTTTTCGGACATGATCGGGGAATTCATTAAAGTCTTCATGGACGACTTCACCATCTATGGCAATACATTCAACGCTTGCCTAGATAACCTGAACACGGTTCTGGCACGATGTGTCTCAATGAACCTCCTGCTCAATTACGAAAAATGCCACTTCATGGTAACTCATGGAGTAGTCTTAGGGCACGTCGTCTCACGAGAAGGCATAGAGGTGGATAAATCTAAAATAGACCTGATCATGACTCTACCATACCCCTCCACTGTCCGAGACATCCAATCCTTCCTTGGGCATGCGGGATTCTACCGACGATTCATCAAGGACTTCTCCAAAAAAGCATTGCCTCTATCCACTCTTATCCAAAAAGAAGTTCCTTTTGAATTCACCAATGCATACAAGAAAGCCTTTGATGAGCTCAAAAAGGCCCTCACTAGCACACCCATCATCCAAACTCCGGATTGGAAAAAGCCGTTTGAAATCATGTGCGACGCAAGCGACTTTGCTGTGGGAGCAGTTCTCGGCCAAAAGATTGATAAGAAGGCAGGTGTGATCTACTACGCCTCACGAACCTTAGATCCTGCCCAACAGAACTACTCCACCACCGAGAAGGAACTCTTGGCAGTAGTTTTCGCTCTAGAAAAATTCAGACCATATTTGCTTGGAGCAAAAGTAATAGTTTACTCTGACCATGCTGCCATCCGTTACCTAATGAAGAAAAAGGAGGCCAAGCCAAGACTCATTCGGTGGATATTACTACTGCAAGAGTTCGATGTGGAAATAAGGGACAAAAAAGGAATCGAAAATACTGTGGCCGACCACCTAAGTAGGATTGTCCGAAAGGAAGAAGAAGGACACATAACTGAGTCATTCCCAGACGAACATCTCTATGCAGTCTCAACCAAGGTGCCATGGTACGCGTCAATCGTCAACTACCTTGTAGGAGGTACATTTCCTCCCTCTTTTACTAAAGCACAATGCATGAAACTTAGGCATGACGCTAGATATTACTTATGGGATGATCCCTATTTATGGAAAATAGGAGCAGATCAAATACTTAGGAGATGCATCCCCGATAATGAAATAGCTTCTGTTATTAGCTTTTGCCATGAGTTTGCATGTGGAGGACACTTCGGGCCTAGGAGAACCGCTAGGAAAATCTTAGATGGCGGCTTTTTCTGGCCAAGTATATTTAGAGATGCCCGTGAAAAGTGTAAAAAATGCGATAAGTGTCAAAGAGTAGGAAATGTGTCAGCTAGAAGTGAAATGCCTCAAGTACCCATATTAGTCAATGATGTTTTTGACATTTGGGGTCTTGATTTTATGGGACCATTCCCAGTTTCATGCGGGTATACTTATATTTTAGTTGCTGTAGATTATGTGTCAAAATGGGTAGAAGCCAAGGCCACAAGGTGCGACGATGCAAAGACTGTCATAGAATTTTTGCGCACTAACCTATTTTGTAGGTACGGGGTACCCAAGGCCATAATCAGCGACCAAGGAACGTATTTCTGCAACCGCATGATGGCTACCACCTTAAAACGCTACCATGTCCATCACCGGACGTCCACGGCATATCATCCCCAATCCAATGGTCAAGCGGAAATCTCCAACCGCGAAATCAAAGGAATTTTAGAAAAATGGTAAAGCCAGGTAGAAAAGATTGGAGTCAGAGGCTTGATGAAGCTCTTTGGGCTTATCGGACGTCATACAAAACGCCAATTGGAACCTCCCCCTTCCGGCTTGTTTATGGGAAAGCATGCCACCTTCCGGTGGAAATAGAACACAAAGCTTATTGGGCGCTCAAGCATTGCAATCCAGATTTAAGGGCTGCCGGACTAGATAGGAAACTTAATCTGTGTGAGCTTGAGGAATTGCTGCTTGAGGCCTATGAAGGGCAAACGGACTATAAGGCGCGGACTAAATTATATCATGACAAATTCATCCTCCGACGCTCATTTGAAGAGGGACAACAAGTGCTGGTCTTCTCCTCGCGACTGAAATTGATGCCCGGGAAGCTCAAATCTAGATGGACCATTCCCTTCACAATAACTAAGGTATTCAACCATGGGGCAGTAGAGTTGGAAAGCCCGGACGATGGAAGAAAATTCATGGTGAATGGGCAGCGAGTCGAACATTACCATGGCGAGATTAATTTGATAACACAGAAATTCGACCTAAGCCACCCATGGGACCCAACCAGTGATCCAGGAATAAGGTACTGTCGAGCCAACGACGTTAAACAAGTGCACTGGTCGGGAGGTAACCCGACACTATCTTACTTTCTGTCTTTTTATTTTCTATCTTTTAGTTTTTATCAATAAGTCGCTCTCACCCACTTGGTGCATAGAATGATTTGACTATTTAGGAATTGGTTTTTGGAGCACGATCGGATCAGCCAGGCAGTTTCCGTGAATTTACCGGGCCTGCGCTGAGAGTTCAAGGCCCCAGCCGAACTCCCTCGATTATCCAGCCTCATGCCATGTCAATTGACACAAAAAGGGAGTTCTGATCTTACCTTTCCTTAATATAATTTCCTTCTCGTAATTGTCTGCTTGCATGGCTTTTGAACTAAGTAGTGCTGAAAGGCACGCCTTCGTTCAAAAGTGTGGGGTGAGATCCGCATGTGTACATAAATAACATGTTTTTCTTTTTCTTTTTTAATATTATCTTTTTGAAAATATGAACTTAAGAATGTGAAAAAGATAGATCTAAAATTCATGCATTTACCTTGTGAAAATTCAACTGTCTAAAAACTTAGAACGTAACTTCTAATTTGTCCCTTTGTGCTGAGATAAACTAGGGATGTGGAGTTGATAGAAATGCCCTAGAGAGGCTTGGCAAGCAATCGAAGGATTGAATCAAACTATATGGTTTTTGAAGTCAGTGGAGGCTGCACTTCGGGTTTCAGTGAAGATTGAAGTCATCTCCGCCATGCAGTGTTTATGCAAAAAGAAAAAAGGCGAGGACGGGAATCAGACCGTCCTCTCTCTAGTCAAAGTAGCCGAGAAAATAGATGAGCGACCCTCATCTTGACCCGCGCGAAACAACAACGATGAGAGGAGCGGGGAGGTATTTCCATAGGCTTGTGGGCGATGATTGGACCTCCCAAAAAGGCTTGAGAAAATGGACTAGCAAGTCACAAAGACGCAAAAAGCTCAAAGAAGCAAATCAAGATGCCAAAGGCCCAAAATTGTGAAGGTTTTAACCAAACAAAAAGTGAAGTACTCAAAGAGTCAAATCAAAGGACAAAAGCCGATTCACTACAAAAGCAGTCCCTTGCCAAAAGAAAAAAATCAAAGTACTCAAACCAGTGAAACCCGAACCGAATCACGTGCTAGAGAAAGCTACTAGGAAACCATATAGTGCGAGACGGTCCCGAGGTTGCTGTCCAGGAGCCTAAAAAGGGCTATCTCCCGAAACATCCAGAATAATTTGCATCTCAGCACGGAGGTACAAGTATCAAGTTTCTTCTATTTATTTACACAGTTCAATTTGGTAATAAGTAAGCAATGCATGAATTAGGATAAATCGAGTCCCACAGTCTAATTTTCATATTTTAACAAACTTACTTAGTGTGCCGCCCTTTAATAGCATTGTTCGGGACGAACAACTAAAAGTGTGGGGTGATCTGATGGACCATAATTATACGAATCAAAAACACAGTAAAACCCACCAAATTAGACTGTTTGTCTATCTAACTTCTACTTGTTAGTCCCGATATATGTCTACAGGGTATTTTGGCGCTTAGAGAGAAAACACGCTAAGGAGAGGATTTTACGCTGAAAAGATATTACGAGTCATTCCAAGGTCAAGATCAGACGCTGAACGAAGAAATCTCAAGATCCTGACATTGAATTACTCAATTCAAATTCAACCGAGGAACAACCAAAGTCAGACCGGAGCAAAATTGGATTGATAGTTTTGTGAAAAGACTGCACAAAACTGTCAAAACTCATCCATGGACCAAGTGACTGGCGGCTTTGGTGAAGAAGATGACTCATGGGTGGCCTTCCTCCCCTCCTCCTCCTTGGGTGACCGGTGGCTTTGGGAGAGGGTGGCAAAGCCACAAAAACCTCCCCCTTTTACCACTTGCAACCGGCGGCTATTTGTGCCACCATGAGACGTTGCCATGTGGTGGCTTCTCCTCCACATGCTCCTCCCCTCCTCCTCCACCCTTGGATGCAACACCACTTGCCACCATCTTGGCCCTCCATTCTCCTCCCCTTAGCCTATAAAAGGAGAGCTCCTCCTCCTCATTTGTAACATCCCACAATCAACAATTCACTGCTCTCTCTAAGTTTTTGTTACTTTGTAAGTTTGGTTTATGAAATAATACTCTTGTTGGTCCTTGAGTATTATAACGGTTTGAAATTATAATACTCCTGTCGGTTCTTGAGTATTATACTTTAGAGAATACTCATGTTGGTTCTTGAGTATTCAGTAGGAATTAGGAATACTCATGTTGGTTCTTGAGTATTCCACCCCTTCTCCTCTTACTGTTTTCAGAAACCCCCGAGTATTTAGCTATGGTATCCACCTCTATGGATATTCGTAGCAAAACTCTTTATTCGGTTAAAGGGGCGTACTTGTATTATAAAATGTTTTAATTCTATTAGTTTCTTTTCTCTGTATTCAAAACTTATTCTATGTGCCATATATTATGTTAGAACTTCCAAGGTTGAGTGGATGCTTGGAATGGCAAAGCTCTTCCGTGGGGTTCGTAAACATACTCGGATAAGTGGATTCTTGGAATGGCAAAGCTTATCTGAGGAGTTTGACCTTTCTAAAACACCATTTGGTTGCTCGGGAATGAAAGACCAAATGGACGCACACAGGCTAATATACCTTGGAATGGGGTATTAGTCTAAGTAGAACAAGTGCTCTACGACTTTTGCAAAAGAATAGACGGTGTTGCAAGTTGAGTGCTTGGAATGGCCTCGATTCACTTTCGAACACTTTTGCAAAAGGCTAGACAGTGTTGCAAGTCGAGTGCTTGGCATGGCCTTGATTCACGTTTGAATACTTAGAAGGGTTACTAAAACAATAAACAGGCTATGATACAAGGCCCCTGAAACCGAATGTTTTCCTTGAATTACAAAACCCCCTGTATTTACTTTTACAAATTGCTCGATCATCTGCAATCACCAACCGCTCATCTACCGGAGGACTCGCAAATCACGCATCACCCACTGTAAGTCTTTCTTTTTACTTTTCAGTATTTATTTTCTGTAATGTACTTTTCAGAAAACATTGCACCTTAACGACAGTGCAGTGGGCTCCGTCAGCTGTTTGCTCCAAGTTTTCAGAGTCAACCATGGTGTATCGACGAAGGGCCTGATTTAGCTGAGATAGAAATCAAGACTACAGTAGTGCACCATCTGCAAAAGTTCCTAGGACGCCAAGGAGATTCGGCCACCAAGCATCTACAGAGCTTTCATGGCATCTGCCAGACTCTCCGACCATACGGAGTCTCAGTGGAGAACTTCAAATTGAAAGCCTTTCATTTTTCTTTAACTGACGTAGCTAATGCCTGGTTTTTGTCTCTTCCCCCAGGTAGCATCAGGACATGGGATCAAATGCAGAAGAAGTTCTTGACCAAATACTACCCAGCCGCTTGAGCAATGTAGGTTCGCAGGCAGCTACATGATATCAGACATGGCCCTAATGAGTCGATGTACGATTATTTAGAGAAGTTCAATGCCCTAGAACAGAGCTGCTGCAACCTGGGAGTGCCAGAAAAGCTGATAATCGAGTACCTGCTTGATGGTCTGAGGCCTCTCAACAGGATGCTACTAGACGCCTCAGCAGGAGGGACCATCTTGAATCTATCCCCAGCTAGAGTGCGAAAGATGATTGCAGAGGTGGCCGAGAACACACGATTCAGAGAAGAAGCAGGCCATCACGATGAGTTAAGTAGGGGCAAGAACGTCTCCAGGGCTGAAGCTGCACCGGCTTCTGATGAGCTGAAGCAACTGAGAAAGATGGTGAAGATGCTGGTAACTAATCAGGTAGCTCAGGTGAGGGCGTGTGAATTCTGTTCTGTTACTAACCACAAAACCGATTCGTGCCCAAGTTTACAGAAAGAGGAACTCGGAGGCATCAATGCTGTGGGAGGATATCAGGATTACAATAACTGACCGAAACACCGACAGTTTGGGAAGGCAGCTAATGGATTAAGCTAGAGAGACAACAACAACATAGAGAAGGAACCAGCCCAGCAGCCTCAACAACAACATGATTACCGCCAGCCATACCGTCAACAACAAGGAGGGTACAATAATCAGGGCCAATATCAGTAGCGTGGGCAGAACTACAACCAGGCAGGCCCTAGTAGTCAGAGCCCCAGCAAGTCGCTGGAGGACATTGTGAAAGAGTTCGCAGCTAGCACCCAGCAATTAGCCCGAGCCGTTTTGAAGACTGATGGAGACATAGCAGAGCTGATAAAGCAGATGTCGCAGATAGCCCAGACCATTTCCGAGCTGAAGAGAGATCCAGGGAAGCTACCATTACAGACAGTGCCTAATCCGAGAGGCAACGGCAGCACATTGGCCATGGTGGACGAAATGGAGGCAAAAAATAGCAAAAATGAGTCCGAGTCAGTGCCGATCGCATCCGAAGGAGACACTAGCGCAACGCTGATGTCTGAAGTGGACGTGCCCATAATGTTAAGGCCGGACGCGTCTCTAACGTCTCTAGCCGATGCGACCCACACTGATATGCACCCCAAATCTGACTCTTTGCCTTCGTTTTCTATGCAGGTAATTGCTCCTAAAGGCCATATGATGGACAAGGATGAGCTAGGAGGCAGATTAGACGCGAAGCATGAGCAGAACAACCCAACAATGGAGTACACAGTTGCTGCGAGTCATGAGGCACCGCCTAAAAAGAGTAACGACCCAGGTGCCTTCACAGTCACCTGTGGTGTTGGTGAGTGATGAGCCGTATTTATACGACTCATCGAGTCAACAATTCCTATCAATTCCAGCACTTTATTATGCAAACAGTTACTTCTTAGTGTTGTTTTGTATTTCAGGTGTTTCGGAAGCTCTAGGAGGAAACGTGCATTAAAGACGGCATTTTGTGCCAAAAACACCACAATGGCAGATCAGACCTTTGGACGCTCGACGGAGCACTGGGAATGGACCTTTGATCAGAAAAATAAGAGCTACATGGCGTTGCGTAGCTGACTCAATTCCCTACAACTCTCTAGTTCACACCGAGAGCATCCGAGGTCGTTTGGAAGGTCAAATCGAGAGCCGAAGTCAAAATAGATGCGCAGAATGGATGAACAGTACTTCCGGCGTGAACAGTACTTCCGGTCGTGAACAGTGTTTTTGGGCTATGAACAGTAACTCCGACCGTGACCAGTAACTCCGGCCCAAATCAATGTGAAAGTAGGGCAAATTCAAAAGCTAGGGTTTCAGAATATTCTAGAAGATCAAGGTGGCTTGAAGATAAAGCAAAGATTATTATGGAAATATTTCCATGATTATCTTTTGGCTTATTTTGGGAACTTTAGGGTTTCTCAAAACTCTATATAAGGAGGAGCATACAAGACCTAAAATCATCCCTCAGACACTACTCCACACGAGTTCCTCATCTCATCACACACGTCCGCCGGTCTTGTGCCCGAGCTCCGCCGCAGCACCACCGTAGCTCCGCCCATCACTCGGCCGTGACTCGGTCAACTCAGCCACACGGCTTTTGCTCCTCCACTCGGTTTTGTGAAGTATTTTCGCACCCTTTATTTACTTGCATCGTTATTAATGGCTATGGGTAACTAAAACCCTTATTCGGGTTAGGGTTTCGAATATTGTGACTTATGTTTTTGAGACTCTATTCGTAATGCTTATTTCGTTATTCCATTAAACCTTGTGCTAATTATCTCGATTAATATTGTGAAACCAAGTTGATACTCGGAAAGGTTAGACTTAGTTGAACGATATAAATCCCTTATTTAATATTTGTTTGATACTAGACCGTTGAAAACAAATAGAGCACTAATTTGATATGTCTTGGAATGGAGTATTAAATTGCTAGGTTTAATTCGTGGTGTAGGCGTCCGGAAAGACACTACTTCAGGTTATAACTTGGAATTGAAGTAACCACACTTAGGAATTTAGAAACATGATATTTAGAAGTCAATGATAAACTAGCCACAATTTAGAAACCCTAACCTGAATATTCCTCTCTGATTATTACACCTTCGTTTATTTCCTATTTTCTCTTATTCCCTAAACTGTTTTCTCACAACCAATTGTGTTTTCTTTTCACAGAACAAGTAGTAACTATCTAGCTCCCTAGGGTTCGACCCTTGCTTGCCATTGTGCTAACCCACAGTCTACAGTAAGGAAATTATAAATTCAAATTTGCAGGTACCGACGACGCCTGTCAAATTTTGGCGCCGTTGCCGGGGAGCTACCCACGGTGAAATTGTTCTTTTCCTTTTTCAATTTTGTTTTTTTTAAGTTTTTTAGTTTTTCGGTATTACAACAAAACTGCAGATTCAAGCTACTAGTGACCGAGTTCAGCCCATACAAACGAGGAGATCACAAATCACCAGCGTCGCTCGTGACACACAGCGTTCTTCGTCCATTCGAGAAGTTTGCGTAGGACTGCTATCCATCGGGGGTAGTTTCACATCTTGAATATATTGTGTCGAGAAAAATAAGCTTTCGTGGATTCTGTCATCAAGACTTACGAGTCTAAGGAGATTGGTTTTTAAGTGAGACCGTTTGTGACTCCACCAATTTCCTGGGAATCCTTCATTGTCTTAAATTTCTCTGACATAATCCTTTCATTTTGTGACGAACTCACGTTGCGATATAAGTTTCTGCCAAAAGACAGCAGGCGCGGTTGCACGGTTACCATGTCTCATGCAGGTAGCCGCGTAGGCGACAACATCAACGAAGAAGTGGAGCAGGGCATCCGGAACATGGAAGGGGCGCTCCCACAACACGACGAGCAAGGCCCGATAAGACAGAATGGAGAGATCAGGGGGGCTATCCCGGGACAGTTACAACAACAACAACCACCACTCTAACCTCAACCGTACCAACAATACCCCCAGTATCCACCCCCATATCAACAGTACCCACCACCTCCATATCCACAGTATCCACAACCGCCCTACCCACAATATCGACCACAATACCCACCACTACCATACCTTCCACAACACCCATACCCACCACCTCAGAGACCTCCACGCCAGCCAGTAGTCGGAGATGATGATGAGGAGGACGAAAATGAAGGACCTACAATGGGCGAGCTCTCGGTCCCAAACTTCAAGGACCAGTCCTGGTGCATCTACGAAGGGCAAGACCTCGCAACTATAAACATCAGCACAGCAGTCATTCATCATCTGCCCAAGTTCTTTGGAACGAAGGGAGAGTCGGCCAAAGCTCACCTGACACGCTATCACGGGATATGCTTGAACCTTAAGCCATATGGAGTCGACGTCGATGACTTCAAACTGAAGGCATTCTACTTCTCACTGACAGACGCCGCTACAGACTGGTTCTTATCCTTGCCCTCTAGTAGTATCTACACATGGGAGCAAATGCAGAGGAAATTTGTCAGCAAGTACTATCCAGCAGCCCACGCAATGCAAGTCCGGAGACAGTTGCAAGAGCTCAAGCAAGGCCCAAACGAGAACATGTACGAGTATGTGGAGAAATTCCTAGCCTTAGAGAAGAGCTGCTGCAATCTTGAGCTCCCAGAGAAATTAGTCGTCGAGTATATGCTGGATGGACTTCGCAGACTGGATATGAAATTACTAGAGGCCTCAGCTGGAGGCAACCTCATGAACTTGACCCCAGCCAGAGTCCGACAGAAAATCATGGAAGTAGCAGAAAGTGAGCAGTTCCAGGATGAATCTACAAGGGAGGACGAATATGCCCGAACAAGGAACGTGTCAAAGGTTGAGCCCTCAGTCAGTGTCATGGGCGAACAGATCAAGGAGCTTAAGGACATGATGCAGCATGTGATCAGGAGGCAGCCAGTCCAGACTAAGCCATGCGGCTTTTGTGCAGCTACAGACCACAGGACAGAAGAGTGCCCTACCTTAGTGGAGGACGACCAGGCTGAGGTCAATGCCGTAGGAGATTATCAGGGTTATGGCAACCGTCCAGGGCCAGTCCGACAATATGGCGCAGCCGCAAACAATCAAGGAGTCAATGGACAGCCCTGGAAAAGAAACAATCATCAGACCGGGCCAAATCATCAGTATCAGGCCCAGAGAGAGCCAGCACAACAGAGCACGCCTCAGCAGAACCAGGAGCCTTACCGGCATCCACATCATCAGTTTCAGCAGAATGCGCCTGGTCAGTATCAGCAGAAAGGGCCGGGTAACAACCAGCAGGGCCCGAACAATCAGAGCTCCAACAAGGCTCTCGAGGACATGATAAAGGATCTGGCATCAGCCGTGATCCAGGATCGGGCCACGACCAAAGGAGACATTGCCGAATTGAAGAAACAGATGTCCTAGCTCAATGCGACAGTCTCAGACCTCGCAAGCAACCTGAACGCTGGACGACTACCCTCGCAGACCATTCCGAATCCAAAGGGGAATGTCAGTGCAGTCACGTTGAGGAGTGGACGAGGGGCATCTAGGCCATCCGAGGAAGAAAGCCCTCCAGAGCCCGAAGAAGCAGTGGCCGAGCCCGACACCTACAGCCAGGACTTGGCCGGACAGGACCCAGCGGACGAAACCACAATCTCTCGGCCAGGCCCGATTCCATCAGCAGAGGCCTCTCGGCCACACCCGGTTCCCATCACCAGGAATTCTAATGTCCAGGTACCTTTGCCTTTTCCTGTGCAGGTTCGAGCTCCGAAGAAGTATGTGATGGACAGGGAAGTGTGGGAGCTATTCAGCAAAATAGAGATCAACATCCCACTCCTTGAGGCCATCAAGCAGATCCCGAGGTACTCCAAGTTTCTGAAGGAGTTGTGCACGAACAGACGAAGAGGAACCCAGCCAGATCAGGAGCTCATGAGCAGGAACGTTTCAGTGGTGATTCAGCGCAAGGTGCCACCGAAATGTGGTGATCCAGGCACCTACACCATCCCCTGCACGATCGGTAACATTAGAATAGAGAATTGCATGTTAGATCTTGGTGCTTCTATTAATGTTTTACCGTATTCGATATACTCCTCTTTGCGCATTGGTCCTCTAGAACCTGCAGGTCTCACCATACAGCTGGCGGACAGGTCATGCAAGCAGCCCGAGGGTAAGATTGAAGATGTGCTAGTACAGGTCGGAGAGCTAGTATTCCCAGCCGACTTCTATGTACTCAAGATGGAGAATTGCGGCCCGACTGACCACGCACCGATTCAACTTGGCCGACCGTTCCTCAAGACGTCAAAGATGAAGATAGATTGCGACAGTGGGACACTGTCCATGGAGGTCGAGGGGGAGGTGTTCAGTTTCGACATCTTCAGGGCCATGAAGCATCCCACAGAGTACGAGGCGGTCCATGCCTTAGACACCTTGGATGACCTTTTCCAGGAGGTACATCCAGAGAGAGGGACCGACCCACTAGAGCAGGTGATCGAGGAGGCAGTGTACTCGGCCGAGGATTCATATGAGCATACAGAAGAGATCATGGATGCCCTAGATCAGCTAGAGATCGCCCAGCCACTCACACCGAGGTATGAGGTTAATGCAGTTCGGTTATTTAAATCACAAGTGTGTTTGCCTTCTGTTGTGCAGGCACTTACAGTTGAATTGAAGCCTCTACCTGGTCACTTGAAGTATGCATTCTTAGGGGAGAATAGCACGCTGCCAGTCATCATCAAGAACGGCCTAGAGGCAGATCAGGAGCACCGGTTGATTAGGGTGCTGACCGAGCACCGACTGGCCATCGGATGGACACTAGCCGACATCAGAGAAATCAGCCCGGCAATTTGTATGCATCGAATCTTGTTGGAGGATGGAGCTAGACCTTTGAGGGAGCCTCGGCGCAGATTGAACCCGATTATGATGGAGGTGGTCCAGAAGGAGATTCAGAAGCTGTTGGATGCGGACGTGATCTACCCGATCTCAGACAGTCAGTGGGGGAGCCCGGTACATGTTGGACCGAAGAAGACAGGGATCACAGTTGAAAAGAATGCCGAGGTCGAGATGGTCACGACACGAGTCAAGAATGGATGGCGCATGTGCATAGACTACAGGAAGCTGAACGCAGTTACGCGCAAGGATCACTATCCTCTTCCATTCATTGATCAGATGCTCGACCGCTTGGCAGGTAAGCCTTATTTTTGCTTTCTAGATGGTTTTTCAGGCTATAACCAGATTCCCATAGCACCCGAGGATCAGGAGAAGACCATTCGGTACGTTTGCTTTTCGCCGGATGTCCTTTGGCTTGTGTAACGCACCCGGCACCTTTCAGCGGGTCGTTACTAGCATATTTTCTGACATGATAGGTTCATTCATAGAGGTGTTCATGGATGATTTTACTGTGCACGGTGACACTTTTGATGCATGCTTAGATAATTTGAGTACAATTTTAGCACGTTGTGTTTCTATGAATTTGGTACTTAATTATGAAAAGTGTCATTTTATGGTTACTCATGGAGTAGTACTCGGTCACATAGTCTCACATGAGGGTATAGAGGTAGACAAAGCTAAGATAGACTTGATTCTTACTCTGCCATATCCCTCCACAGTCCGTGATATTAAGTCGTTTCTAGGGCATGCTGGTTTCTATCGTAGGTTCATAAAGGATTTCTCTAAAAAGGCACTGCCTTTATCTAACCTCTTGCTGAAAGATGTTCCTTTTGAGTTTACAGATCAGTGTAGGGCAGCGTTTGACGAGCTGAAAGAGGCCCTCACCAGCACGCCCATCATTAGAGCTCCGGACTGGACACAGCCCTTTGAGATTATGTGTGACGTGAGTGATTATGCTGTAGGAGCAGTTCTCGGTCAGAAGGTGGACAAGAAGCCCGTGGTGATCTACTACGCTTCGAGGACACTAGACGTGGCCCAGAAGAACTATTCCACCACAGACAAGGAGCTGCTAGCCGGGGTCTTTCCCTTAGAGAAGTTCAGGTCTTATTTGCTATGTACTAAAGTTGTTGTCTATTCTGACCATGCAGCTATTAGGTACTTGATGACGAAGAAGGAGGCAAAGCCGAGGCTCATTAGGTGGATCCTGCTCCTACAGGAGTTTGACGTAGAGATCAGGAACAAGAAGGGCATAGAAAACACAGTAGCCGATCACTTGAGCCGCCTTGTCCGAGAGGAGGATGCCGGGCAGATTACCGAGACGTTTCCAGATGAGCACTTGTATGCTATTTCGGGTAAGATGCCATGGTTCGCTCCCCTAGTGAACTACCTGGTAGGAGGTAAGTTCCCGCCTTCATATTCTAGGGCTCAGTGTTTGAAATTGAAGCATGATGCTAAATACTATGTGTGGGATGATCCGTACTTGTGGAAAATTGGTGTAGATCAGATTCTTAGACGGTGCATCCCCGATGATGAGATTGCTTCAGTTATTAGCTTTTGCCATGAGTTTGCATGTGGTGGCCATTTCAGCCCTAGGAGGACGGCTAGGAAGATTTTAGATAGTGGTTTCTTTTGGCCGCATGTTTTTAGAGATGCCTACGACCATTGTAAGAGATGTGATAAATGCCAGCGTGTAGGTAATATTTCGGCCAGACAAGAGATGCCACAGGTCCCCATATTAGTGAATGATGTGTTTGACATTTGGGGGATAGATTTTATGGGCCCTTTTCCTGTTTCATGTGGATTTTCTTACATCTTAGTTGCAGTTGACTATGTGTCCAAGTGGGTAGAGGCCAAGGCCACTAGGTGTGATGACGCTAAAACTGTCATAGACTTTTTGCGCACTAACATCTTTTGCAGGTACGGAGTACCCAAGGCCATTATCAGCAATCAGGGGACGCACTTCTGCAACCGAATGATGGCATCCACATTGAAACACTACCATGTTCACCACCGGACTTCCACTGCATATCACCCCCAGACGAATGGGCAAGCGGAGATCTCCAACCGCGAAATTAAGGGAATTCTGGAGAAGATGGTAGGACCGAACAGGAAGGATTGGAGCCAGCGGTTAGATGAGGCACTTTGGGCATACAGGACAGCCTACAAGACACCGATAGGCACCTCGCCTTTTCGGTTGGTCTATGGGAAGGCGTGCCATTTGCCGGTTGAACTCGAGCACAAGGCGTATTGGGCACTGAAGAAGTGCAACCCAGATTTACAGGCAACCGGGCTAGACAGGAGATTGCAGCTATGCGAGCTTGAGGAGCTGCGCCTAGAGGCTTACGAGAGCCAAACAGACTACAAGGCGCGGACCAAGCTCTATCATGACAAATTCATCCTTAGGCGCACTTTCGAGGTTGGCCAACAGGTCTTGGTCTTTTCATCACGCCTACGATTGATGCCCGGCAAGTTGCGGTCGAGATGGACAGGGCCATACACAGTGATGAGAGTTTTCGACTACGGGTCGCTCGAGCTAGAGTGCTCAACAGATGGCCGACGCTTCAAAGTCAATGGGCAACGGGTGAAGCACTACCACGGAGAGATCGAAGCACCCGCCCAAGAGTTTGACTTGGCCGAACCCACCACAGATGCTTAGATGAGGTACCGTCGAGCCAACGACGTTAAACAAAGGTGCTCGCAGGGAGGCAGCCCTGCGCGGTTTGCATTTTAGTTTATTTACTTACTATATTTATGTCTTGAGTCATTATCATCACATTGTACTTGGGAAAGAAGATGATTTTCATGCAGGAATAGAGGCGAACGTATCCGAAACATTAGCATAAGACTGTATCCAACGTGAGTAGTTCACTCCTTGAATAAATTGTGTCAAGAAGCATGAGCGTTTAAAGATTCTGTCACAAAGACTTACGAGTCTAAGGAGGTTGGGTTTTAAGTGAGACCGTTGTGACTCCTCCAACCTCCTGGGAATCCTTTATTCGTCTTAATGTCATTGACACAGCCCTTTCATTTTGTGACGAACTCACGTTGCGATACAAGCTTCGATGGGGCTCTCTTTGAGGACTCATAGGAGAATAATCAGTCATTTCTGATCGTCACGCATCGCACGAGGGAAGTGCCTGTCCAACTTTACTCTCCCTTCCTTTCTTTTTTTATTTATTGCATGCATTGTGGGTCTAGATTTGAGTCGTGTCGTGAGGACACGGCTTATTTCAAAAGTGTGGGGTGGGAGAGTCAGTCAGTGAGTCAGCATGTTTATTTACTGCACCCTGCACAGAGTCAGCACGTTTCCCGTATTTTAAAAAAAAATTTGTACATGATACTTCACTATTTCCTAGACTTGCAGTATTGGATAATGATTAGGTGAAATAGATAGAGCCGATTACATGCATGTCTTTGGTGAAAATTGACTTGGGCGACTAACATGTGATTTTAAAATTTTTGCGTTCCTTTGTTAGTTGAGATAAACAGGGATGTGGAGTTGATAGAAACGCCCTAGAGAGACTTGACAGATCATTCAAAGACCGGACTCAGGATATATAGTTATGTGGAGCTCGTGGAGGCTAGCACTTCGAGGCGACATAGTACGAGTCTGCTCCTCCACTGCGGTACTTTTGCGGCTGGTTGGGACGGGAATACTTCACACCGTCAAAACTCTAGTTCAAGTAGCCGGGAAAATAGACAAGCGACCCTTGGCTTGACCCGAGCAAAAGGACGATGATGAGTGAGAGCAAGTAGGTTCGAGCAAGTCACAATCTGCACTACAAAGCAACAAATCCACCATCATTGTGATAGTCCACACAAAATCAAGTGAAAGCATCATTGAAATATCAGATCCGATGACACTATAGATGGCCGAAAAGCACTCAAACACTTTGAAGCTCGAATCAATCACGTGCAAGAAAAAGCGGCAAAGCATAACCATATAGCAGCGAGTTCGAGTCCGAGAATGAGGTTCATGGGTCTAAAAAGGGCTATCTCCCGATACATCCGAATTGATTTGCATCTCGGCCCAAAGGTAACACGTATCTTTAACCCATGTTTTCGCACAAGGATATTAGTAACGAGCATGCATAGAGGGCAGGATCTAGAGTAACCGATTCATGTCCATGTAGCACGTCTAGGATGACCGAAGCATTGTGGTGTTTACATTATCCGTTCCTCTTATAACCTAGTTCTTGTTCGGGACGAACAAGTTTAAGTGTGGGGTGGTTTGATGAGCCGTATTTATACGCCTCATCGAGTCAACAATTCCTATCAATTCCATCACTTTATTATGCAAACAGTTACTTCTTAGTGTTGTTTTGCATTTCAGGTGTTTCGGAAGCTCTAGGAGGAAACGTGCATTAAAGACGGCATTTTGTGCCAAAAACACCACAATGGCAGATCAGACCTTTGGACGCTCGACGGAGCACTGGGAATGGACCTTTGATCAGAAAAATACGAGCTACATGGCGTTGCGTAGCTGACTCAATTCCCTACAACTCTCTAGTTCACACCGAGAGCATCCGAGGTCGTTTGGAAGGCCAAATCGAGAGCCGAAGTCAAAACAGATGCGCAGAATGGATGAACAGTACTTCCGGCGTGAACAGTAACTTTCGGCCGTGAACAGTGTTTTTGGGCCATGAACAGTAACTCCGACCGTGACCAGTAACTCCGGCCCAAATCAATGTGAAATTAGGGCAAATTCAAAAGCTAGGGTTTCGGAATATTCTAGAAGATCAAGGTGGCTTGAAGATAAAGCAAAGATTATTATGGAAATATTTCCATGATTATCTTTTGGCTTATTTTGGGAACTTTAGGGTTTCTCAAAACTCTATATAAGGAGGAGCATACAAGACCTAAAATCATCCCTCAGACACTACTCCACACGAGTTCCTCATCTCATCACACACGTCCGCCGGTCTTGTGCCCTAGCTCCGCCGCAGCACCACTGTAGCTCCGCCCATCACTCGGCCGTGACTCGGTCAACTCAGCCACACGGCTTTTGCTCCTCCACTCGGTTTTGTGAAGTATTTTCGCACCCTTTATTTACTTGCATCGTTATTAATGGCTATGTGTAACTAAAACCCTTATTCAGGTTAGGGTTTCGAATATTGTGACTTATGTTTTTGAGACTCTATTCGTAATGCTTATTTCGTTATTCCATTAAACCTTGTGCTAATTATCTCGATTAATATTGTGAAACCAAGTTGATACTCGGAAAGGTTAGACTTAGTTGAACGATATAAATCCCTTATTTAATATTTGTTTGATACTAGACCGTTGAAAACAAATAGAGCACTAATTTGATATGTCTTGGAATGGAGTATTAAATTGCTAGGTTTAATTCATGGTGTAGGCGTCCGGAAAGACACTACTTCAGGTTATAACTTGGAATGGAAGTAACCACACTTAGGAATTTAGAAACATGATATTTAGAAGTCAATGATAAACTAGCCACAATTTAGAAACCCTAACCTGAATATTCCTCTCTAATTATTACACCTTCTTTTATTTCCTATTTTCTCTTATTCCCTAAACTGTTTTCTCACAACCAATTGTCTTTTCTTTTCACAGGACAAGTAGTAACTATCTAGCTCCCTAGGGTTCGACCCTTGCTTGCCATTGTGCTAACCCACAGTCTACAATAAGGAAATTATAAATTCAAATTTGCAGGTACCGACGACGCCTGTCAGTGAGACACTTATATATCACTGTTTGATCAATCTAGGTGCTGCTATTAATGTCATGCCTTACTCATTATATTTCTCTTTGAAATTGGGACCATTAAAGTCTCCAAAGCTGTTGGTAGAGTTAGGAGATAAATAATGTGTTCATCCGGTTGGTTTACTTGAGGATCTAACACTCTGAGTAGGAGACCTTGTTGTTCCTGCAGATTTATATGTCTTGCAGATGGGAGATGCTTGAGACGATGATCCTCCAGCGCTTATCTTGGGACAGCAATGACCTCTTGGTGACTAACGTCGTCAGCCTCGTCTGATGCGATGATGGCGTTGGGGTTGTCAGCCGATAGTACTTTGCCTGACTGAGCTATGTATGTTGGCTGACAAAACGGTGGTGCGTCAGGTGTTGTTCCAACTCTTTCATCAGCATCGTCAGAGACAAACTTCTCAGTCACTTCATCCTGTACTTTGATATTGACAGACTCCATGACAGATCCTGTGCGTTTGTTGAACACCCGATATGCTCGACTGTTCGAGGAATATCCAAGAAAGAAGCCATCATCACTCTTCGGATTCAGCTTCTGTCTGTAATCACGATCATTCAGAATGTAGCACTCACTGCCAAAGATGTGAAAGTACTTGACAGTTCATAGCAGGTCATCTCCGTTCCATTGCAAATTGTCACACGATTTATGATGTGACATGCCATATGCATAGCTTCTGACCAGAACTTCAGAGGAATCTTCTTGGAATGGATCATCACCCAAGCCATTTCTTGAATTGTGCGATTTTTGCGTTCCACAACTCCATTCTGCTGCGGAGTGATGGCATATGCAAACTAATGGGCTATCCCTTGTTCTGCACAGTAGGTGGCCATAGTGGTATTCTTAAACTCTGTGTTGTTGTTACTCCTGATACTTACCAGGTGTTCTCCTTTGTCAGCTCTCTCTCGTTGAAATATGGTGGCAAGTTGAATGAACTGTTGAGCAGCTTCTGTTTTGTCTCGAAGAAATCTAGTCCAGGTAAATATGGTGTAGTCGTCGACACATACTAGAACATACTTCTTCCCTCCATAGATCTCAACTTGCATCGGACCCATCAAATCCATATGGATCAGTTCTAACGGTCTGCCAGTATTGATCTGTAAGGTGTTGGGATGCGAAGCCTTCGTTTGTTTCCCTATTTGGCACTCCCCGCAGATTATATCTATATTACCTGACACAGTGGGCAGTCCTCGGATGAGACCAGCCGAGGAGAGCTTTTTCAGGTCTTGAGATTCAGATGACCCAAGCGCCTATGCCACAATGCTATCTCGTCCGCTTGACTCGTCAGACAAGCTGACGTAGCAGCTGTTCCAGCAAAACCTATGAGGTAGCAGTTGTTGGCTACCCTACTGCCTTTCATCAGTGTGGCTCCTTCCTTATCCAAAACTTGACACGAGTCATGAGTGAATTTGACATGGGGTCCACCATCACACAGTTGACTTATACTGATTAAGTTCACCTTCAATCCTTCAACTAGGAGAGTGTCCTTGAGAACAGGGAGATCCGAAACCTTCAGTGTCCCATAGCCGATCACCTGTCCCTTTCCTCCATCTCCAAAAGTGACAAACTGCTTTTTCATAACTAGTCGGATATGTGTAAGAAACTTAGAGTCACCTATCATATGCGCGGAGCATCAACTATCGAAGTACCAGCGATCTTTCTCCATGTGACTCGATGAGCTGAATGCAACCATGTAGACAATCTTATTTTTGCTGGATTCACTGCATTCTCCTCTGGTTGCAACAACTGCGACAAAGCTAGTAGTTTCATCACCATTCTCCTCATCATTTGACTTAATGTGGCTGAGGTTTGCAATCATTGCCTTTTCCTTCTTGAGGGTGTTGGCACATTCTGCCTGGATGTGGCCGAATCCCTTACATTCGCGGCATTGAATCTCTTTCCCTTTTTCTGAAGAGTCCTGTATTTTCTCACTAGTCTTCGTCTTGCTTGTTTTCCAGTTGCGAAAATTGCCCGAGGATGACTGACCTTGCTCAGGGCTACGTATGTTGAGTTTTCGGACCATCCTGCCAAAGTTCTAAGCCATCAGTGCCAGCTGTTCAGTGGTGCAGTCAGTCTCACCTAATCCTTCATCTCTGGCTTGACCCTCATGATTCATCTTGTAAGTTCTGAGTGAACCCATGAGCTCATCCAACTTCAGTTTGGTGATATCATTCATCTCATCATCTTTCATTGCAAATCTTTGAGGAAGCGATTTTAAGACTTTGATGGCCATCCTTTCTCCATCAATGGGCTTTCCCAACTCGTGCAGTTGCCTCGTTGGACAGATCTAGAACTCTCGCATTAAACTTAGGGATGTTTTCACTGTCCTTCATCTTCATGTCCTCGAACTTGGTTGTTACAATCTGCATCCGCGAATTGCGAACTTTGTCGGTACCTTCATAAGCTGTTTGAAGGATATCCCATGCTTCCTTCGCAATTTCATAGTTGATGATTAGTTTCAGCACATTCTTATCCACACCAGAAAAGATTGCGTTCATATCTTTTGAATTTCAGATAGAAGCTTTTTCATCATCCTCAGTCCACAGAGCTTTTGGTTTAAGGACTACTTCTCCCATAAGATTATCCATTGTGGGTTGAGTCCATCAGATCAACACTGCCTTCCAAGCCTTTTCATCAAGGGATTTCAAAAACGACTTCATCTTGAGTTTCCAGCGGGCATATTTTGATCCTTCAAGAAGAGGGGGTCGGGTTATGCTTTGTCCTTCTTTCAGAGGCATCTTGAACAGTACTAGGATCCCACTCAGTGTGTCAAGTGTTTGCTCTGATACCAATTCAAATTCTACTGTCTGTTCAAGACCAGTTCCAGGTTGTGTTTTACCAGAGATTGGAACACCTTAGCAGACATGATAGAACAAATAGGAGCACACACGATATGATACCCAGTTCGGCCCTGCCAACTCTGGGGGGCTTCCTACACCCTAAACAGACACAAATCTTTATTACGAGTTTAGAGCTACAAGTGGACTTACGCTTACACAACTCCTTGTTTTTAATAGCGTAGCCTCTAACACTCCGTCTATCAGATTCACAATCTCGGTTCACCGCAGCTCATCGTCGATCCCTTGAGTTTGAGAGTCTCTCCCGAACTAGCTCGAACTCCTCACGAAGTTTGGACACTTTCTCCCGAAAGCGAGTCTTGATCACTGCGTGTGTGCGCTTGGTTGTTCTTCAAGATCAGTCTGAACTGCACACTGAACAGACTGCTTCTTCGCCGTTGATATTCATGTGTGGAATACTTAATCGGCCGTCGCTATTCTTTCCTCCAATCTCACGAATGCTCTCATGTTTATTTCTCTCAGAAAGCGATGCAGATTATGGGTGCCCTAGCATTCTATTTATATGCATGGGCGATCTCCTAATCTGCTCCAGATATACTCATCAAATATTTAGGAAATATTCTTAAATATTTGATGTGTATCTTTAATCCAATCTTTGGGAAGATTATTAGATAACTTCGGCTCCAAGTCAGCCAACTGATCTCCAATTTGATGAGAAGATATTTGTATGAATATCTGAATCTTCGTTAGCCGACTTCGACCGAAAAGATCTTCGATCTTTAGAACCTTCCGGATTGCATTCTTGCGCCTGCTCCATGTTGTACTTTAGTTCCAGAATGTGTTCGAACTCTTCTAGAACACCTGCTCGAACTGTCTAAATACATTTTGCCAAATACATGCCACTTAAGGGAACATCAAAAGTCACTACAAAAGCTGTCCAACAAAACCAAAGAAAGAAGCTCAAAAACCTTGAAGTTCGAATGAATCACGTGCAACAAAAAGCAATGAAATATATCTATATAGCTAGAGTTTGGGACAATGAGTGCAGATCATGGGTCTAAAGAGGACTATCTCCCGTTCATCCGAATTGATTTGAATTTCAGCTCCAAGGTAACATGTATCAAAGTTAATTCTGTGTTGAGCATGATAATTTTAATAGCGATTGAGTATGCATAAAAAAGCGATTCTAGACTAGCAACTCATATTCTGAACGTCGAAGAAATTGTGGTGTTACATTTATTTTTCCTTCTATGACTTAGTTCTTGTTCGGGACGAACAAGTTTAAGTGTGGGGTGGTTTGATGAGTCGTATTTATACGATTCGTCGAGTCAACTAATCCCATCTATTTCGACACATTATTATGCGAACGTTTACTTTTTAGTATGGTTTTGCATTTCAGGTGTTTCGGAAGCTCGAGGAGGAAACGCGCATAAAAGACGGCATTTTATGCCAAAAACAACACAATGGCAGATCAGACCTTTCAACGCTCGAAGGGGTACTGGGAATGGACCATTGATCAGAAAAATACGAGCTACATGGCGTTGTGTAGCTGACTGAATTCCCTACAACTCTCTAGTTCACACCGAGAGCAACCAAGGTCATTAACGAGGTCCAATCTAGAGTTAAAGTCAAAACTAGCGCGCAGAGAAGAGGAACCAGGTCAGTGTATATCGCGTCCGGAAGAGACATTAGCAATACTGCTAATGTGAAAGCCAAATGCGGCTCTAATGTCATTGCCGAACGCGAGGAGACGACTAGGTGATGACGTCAGCAGTTCGTTTGATGACATCAGCAGTTCGAAAGTTGAAAATTCTAGGCCAAAAACAGATTTAGAAACCCAGTTGATAATTCAAGCCCAAAAACAGACTTGGAAACTCAGTTTTGCTATAAATAAGAGGCTTGGGTTAGGGTTTCAATCACCAATTATTCTACGAAGACCTAGACGGCTCTAGAGGAGAAGACGAAGCTTTCGACGAGAGAGAAGATTTTTCAACTTTTCATCATGCATTGTGTTTCCATCATGTGTAGCTAAAACCTTTAATTCAGTTTTGGGTTTCGTTCATTGTGACACATGTTTTGAGACTTCGTTCTTAATGCTATTTTATGTTTTACTAGTTCTTGCTTCATCACATAACTTAACTTATTTGATTAAGTGGAAGCTTTGTCGCAAAGCTTAATTGAGCAATTAATTCTTACCGTTAATATCTATTGGAATCTTTGTCGTAAAGGTAGATCGTAACACTAAGGCTAAATAATACCTTTGTCGGATTATTAAGTTTAGGAAAGAACTAGAAGTAAGACCTTTATCGTGTTAGATTGTGGCGTATCACCGTTGTCGGGATACTTTGGTTGTTACCTTTGTCGGAACAACCACACTAATAAACATGAGATTAGATAATTAGCAGTCGATGATAAACATGTCACAATAGAAATCCTAAGTTGAATACTCTCTCTGATTGAATTCTTTTCCTATTTTCTCTTGTGCATTTACAATACTTGCTCACAAAACCCCCTTTTAATTATTTTCAGTAACAACTTCAACAATCAGTTCCCTTGGGTTCGACCCTGCTTGCCACTAACTAGTTTATAGCAGGAGATATAAATATTAAAGTTGACGCGTCAGACGACGCGCGTCAGGTTTACATAGATTTCGACCACTAAACTTATGAACAATAAATGGCTGTTTACAAGTTAACATATGTATAAAGTGTCTAATAAAAAAAAATACTTATTGACCTTCCCACTGCAATTGCTTGAATTTTATCTAGTGGAGGAAGCTTTCCATAAATACCACTCGAATGGCTGGAGGTTTGAGATTAACAGATGAACTATTCACTCTAATTTTGTCGCTGCTACTGTCTCTTTCGCTAGAATTAATATCTAAACTCACTTCTTCTCTATCACCATTCTAAAAAGTTTCTGGGTGACTAACATGATTTTGTCTTTCTGTGGCATCTTGGCTATGACCATGACCACGCCCTCTTCCACATTCACATCGAGCAACAACCATCAACATTGTCATAAAGAGGAAAGCAATGGCAACTAATTCACCATAAAAATCTTACAAAAATCGACATATGCATACTTTGGGTTCAGAATTTAGGTTAATGTTATAAAACGCAGCAAACCAACCATATCAAGTATGACTAACCCTTAGGCCAACAAGGTGGTGGTTGAATTGGTAGAACACTTGCCTTGCAATAGTAAGGTGGAAGGTTCAAATCCCACCGTGACATTTTCCTTCCATAATTTTGTGGATTTTCCTAGTCCCACCTATGGTGTGGACCTTTCCTACATCCTTCGTGGATGTTTTTCCTCTTTACTTTCCTCTTCCTCCTCCCTTATGGAGGTTTGCATGTGTTATGCCCTATCCACTCGTAGAGGCGTGCTTAGGCGGTGCTATAACCTTACCATGGAGATGTATGTCAACGAGTGGGCTTCAAAGATAAAGGTGCCAGATTTTTTTTTCAAAGGCCTAGAAACCATGTACGCAACCAGCTAGAAAAACACCCAAGGAATGCAAAAGAAAACTTGAAACTCTACGGTAGAGGAGCAAAACACTGGGAGATTTTGGAGGTCGCCAACCACTACTCCATGGACTACTCTGGAAGCTCTAAGAAAGCATTGAAGGTACAAATATGATGCCCCCTATGGTAGGCAATGATTCTAGCTGCAAGGTTCAACTCGATGCGAATACCGAAGACAAGAGTAAGCCCTAGCTGAGCTTTGGCCGACCGTCATCTGTCAAAGGAGTCCCAATGGCCTGAGAACACCTGAGAATTAAGTGAACTCACATCGGGGCTGGAGCAATGAATGGCGTCAATAGTCACCTGATGATGGCATATAAGTTGCATGGCTGTTGCAACGGCTAGCAGGAAACAATCTTCAGCAAGGGGAATCATTGCCCCAAAATTGAAGTTGCCATGGTTATCGCGAATGATAACCACGCATTGACCGTAGTGGCTCGCCACGTTCATGGTGAGACCAGACGGATGGGGGAGCCAATTCAGCCAGACTCCTCATCCGATCATTAGATTTTGGCACCTAACATATAAAGCTAGGATTGTTGTTTTGTTTTGAAGGGATGGGTGGAAGTAGGTACATGAGATCTGAGGAGAAATAAGAGAAGCCCAGTGTCTGATCTTAGGCAGGAGGAGGTTGCAAGATGTGTTGGTGCCATGGATGACGTTGTTCCGAAAGACCCAGACTTCCCAAAGGCAGCAACAACCTAGAGCCAAGGTGATACAGTCCATGAAGCACTTCATATTAACAGAATAAAACCAGCCGTAAATCCACCTTTGTCAAGAACGAGGAGAATTTTCCCCAAAATGGATGCAAGGAAACGCCACAGAGGAGTAGCTGCATCACTAGATAAAAATAGGTGGTATGTAGATTCAAGTTGAGGGGACTGACAGCAAGCGCATTTTAACGCAATTGGAATGCCCAAAAAAATCACAGCATCATCCGTAGGGGTAACTTTATGGAAAAATTTCCAGATGAACACACTAATCTTGGGAGGGATCCAAGTCTCCCAAATGTTTTTAAATATCACCTTGTGAGGCCCTGCGGTGCGTCTAGCAAAAGGGATATTATTAACTGTAAGAATGACCGACGCCACCCCTATCCAATGAAGTTTGTCTGGAGATTCCGAGAGGTGTATGTTCTGCAAAATACCACTAGCACCAAGAGGAATGAGCTCCATCAAACCAACAACCAACTCTTGATTGCTGACAATGTCCCTAATGGGTTTGTCGCACACATTAGCAGGTTCTGGTTTATGAAGCCATTCGCAAAAAAACCCACTTTTATGTCGCCGTTGCCAATAGTCCAGCAGCTTTCACTCCTGAGTTGTTGGATAAGGGGGAAGATGGTAGTCCATATGGCCGAGCCTTTGGGCCTGTTTTTAAAGCGGTTACGCGCATACGCTTCCTAAGGGAAAAGTTCAGCATGAATCTCCATGCAAGTTTAGAGAGCACAACATTCTTGACATCTAAGAGAGGTTTAATGCCCAAGCCCCCTTCAGGTTTACGACAATAAACCTTTTGCCAACTGACCCAATGCCGACATCTGTTCTATCCACTGTCCCATAAGAAATTAGATAAAAGCGATTCTATGCGCTTGATGCAACCTTTGGGAATTAGAAGGATAGATACAGCGTGGATAGGTATCGAGCCCAAAATAGAGGAGATAAGCGTAGCTCTTCCTCCCATAGATAGATAAGCGTGGACCAGCCTCATATCTTGTTTCGAATGGACACTTCTTGCTTGTGAAAACAGCATAGCTTCACCCTCCCAGGGAAAAGAGGGGCTCCCAAATAAAAGGTCGGGAAACGACCCTCTTTAAATTTGGCCATTTCCAACAGAGCCTTTTTGTGAGCAAGGGGTATTTTATTAGGAAAAAATATAGACCTCTTCACTTAATTTTTCATTTCTTCATAGAGGTCACATAATTTATGAATTAACTCAGCAGTGCCTCTACAGATTTCTTCCTTCCATGGGTAAATATTAACATATCGTCTGCATACATCAAATGATGCACCATAGTCGAAGCACCTTTCACATGATAAGGGCTGATCACAGTAGAAGAAACTACACTATTTATGAGCTTTCTGAAATAATCCATGGCAATAATAAATAAAGTCGGGGAAAGAGGGTCACCTTGTCTATCTCCTCAATTGGACTTGAAGAAATGGTAATTTTTACCTTCCCAGCGCACAGTATACCAACAGTTTGAGATGTTGCGATAAATAAGGTCACAGACTTGATGGGAGAAACCAAAAGAAAGTAGCACCTTAATAAGAAATCTCCAAGACAACCTGGCATAGGCCTTCAACATGTCGACTCTAATAACAATATTACTACCAAATGTTTTGGTGTTGATGTCCCTCACAAGATCATGTGCTAGCCCAATGCTATCATGAATTAGTCTACCTTGGATAAAATCAGCCTATTCTGCACTGATAATCAAAGGGAGCACAATAGCCAATCTCGCATTCAAGATGCGCGAAATTATCTTATGTATAAAATTGCATAGACTTATAGGCTTGATTTGATCCATCGAGGTTGCTCTCTAAACTTTTAGTAATAGAATAAGGAAGGTAGCGGAAATTGAATTGGGGAGATGCAAACCTTTAAAGGAACACCCAATAGCAGCAGTAAGGTCTTCCTTGACGATGTCCCAACAAGACAAATAAAATTTTCCTGTAAATCCATCCGGACCTGGAGCGCTAGAGGCATTCATACCGCTTATAGCTCGCTTGATTTCTTCCTCCTCCGGAATAGCAGATAAACTTCTATTGTTGTCTTCGAGCACTAAATCACTTGTCTCTGGGAAAGAACCAAACAAGTCTTTGAAATAGTCAGATGTCGTTTCTCCAATAGTGTTACGATCCTCCATGCAGGAACCATCGTGTAGTTGGAGGTGGATGGCATTTTGAATTCGACGAGCCTTAATGGCAGCATGAAAAAGTTTGGAGTTCCGATCCCATCCTTGACCCACGCCAGCTTGCACTTGTGTTCGAGCATCTAGTGCTGTTGTCCAAGCATTGTACCCAGCCTTGCTTTGGCCTCGATGAGTCTCAATTCATCGTTGGCATCCCAGCTTTGCTGTAGCCGGGTCTCATTATAGTAAATTAGGGCATATTCCTCTTGTAGATGATTGCTAAGATCTGAAGAAATCCCAGATCGGTGCAGGTCGGAAGTCGCTAGTCGCTGATTGAAGCCTGACGGAGAGAAAAATGTGAACTTGAATATTGGGGAAAGTTGAGATTGTATTCAATAGCAGGAGAGTTTGTTACACGAGTTATAAGTACATCAAGAATTAATTACACTAGCTTCCCTACATAATACAACCTCACACTTCAGCCCCATAAATACCAAATGACACCAGCAACCCCTTGTACATTTGAATACCTTCTGGAGCAAAAGCTCAACACCCCCTACTCAATATGGAGAGTGCAGAAAGTTTGAAATGCCCATATTGGAACAAAGTTTGGCAATTTGGTCAGTGGGTAAAGGCTTTGTCAGTAAGTCGGCTGGCTGATGAAGGGTCGAGATATGGCATGATTGAATGAACTTGTTCACCACATGTTGCCGAATGAAGTGACAGTCCATTTCGATATGCTTGGTGCGCTCATGAAAGATGGGGTTGCGAGCAATGTACAGAGCTGCCTGGTTGTCACAAAATAAGGTGATCGGTTTAGGCGGAGGCACCCCTAAATCGGTCAACAAGCCAGCTATCCAAACTATCTGGCAACAAGCCATAGCCATTGCTCGATATTCCGACTCAGTGGAGGAACGTGACACCACAACTTAGCTAACAAGACCAATATCCTATCAACAATAACTATTTGACCTAAAAAATAGGTCAAATCATGATTTCGTATCACAATACCAACACATGTGGAATATTTTCATCATATATGGCAGAAAAGTAACAAACTTATCAGATTCTGACACTTAGAAAATAATTTCACGCTACTGAACATGGTCGAGCCACAATAGAGTGAGAGATGAAGATGTATAAGAGAGGTATAAAGATGGTAGAATACAGTAGGTAATGAAAATTTATGCTTTTAATGACTGTTGAGAGGAAGAAAGAGATATTTTTTATTAGAGATGAAGAGATTGAAGTAAGAAGATGATAAAGTGCGAGAGAGACAACGTTGTTCCAAGTTTCGGTAGAAACAATTTAGGTTGTAATGTTCATAGAGAAAACAAATGTTTAGGGTTGAAAAGATCAGAAAGACAAACATCGATAAATGCTATAAAAAAAGAGTAACTTGGGCTTTAAGGGTCAGAGTGACAAATGAATAAGTATGTGAAAAATATAAAGAGGGTAAAAACATAGTAGATTATGAAGGTTTATGCTTTTATTGACAGTAGAGAGGAAGGAACAGATAGTCTGTACTAGAGATGGGGTGAGGGAAGTAGGCATACAATATAGTGTGAGAAAGATAGCATTATTCTAAGTTTTGGGAGAAACGATTTATGTTTTAATGTTGATAGAGAGATGAAATGTTTGGGGTTGAAAAGAGAGAGAAACTAAGCAAATGCTAAAGAGAGAGTAACTTGGGCTTTAAAGGTTATAGTGACAGAGTTCGGTTCCGGTGAGAAGTGTATGTTACGGTGAGAAATGAGAACTAATCTCATCCATTCATATTTGTAATCAATGACTACGATTAATAAGAATTAAATACATTATTCGTAGCTTTTCATTTACTACGAATAATGTATTTAATGCATAATCTTTTAAAAAGATACGAATAATATATTTAATTCTATTTAATCCTAGTCATTGATTACAAAATATGAATGGATGAGATTAGTTCTCATTTCTCACCGTAACATACACTTCTCATGTGATCTTTACTCTATAGTGACATAAGTAAATATACTAATTTAGCAAAGTTAATCATTTTAATGATTGTAGAGACGGCGCAAGAGATAGTATTTACTATCGATGAAGTGTTGGAAATAGGCAGGCGATAAAGTACGAGAGAGATAGACTTGTTCTATGTTTTTAAAGAATCGATTTAGGTATTAATGTTTATTGAGAGAACAATGTTTAGGGTTGAAATGATCAGAAAACAAACACAGGTAAATGCTAAAAAGAGAGTAACTTGGGTTTTAAGGGTTAGAGTGACATATGAATAAGTATGTGAAATATAAAAATGAGTATAGAAATATAGTAGATTATGAAAGTTCATGCTTTTAAGGATTGTAGAGAGGAAGCAGGGGCGGACCCTGCATATGAGGTTAGGGGTGACAGCAAAAAAAAATCGTATTACCAAAAAAAATTACAATTTTTAAAAAAGTTTTATTACACTAAAATAAAGACCGTCTTGTTTCCATATCACGAAAATCATCTATTATATGCAGAGACCTATGTAGAAAGCATCTTGAGCTAATGCCCAAGATGTTTTGGCACCAAAACAAATTTTAGAATTTGAAGGGTATTTTTAAAGATATTTATACAATTTTTGTGAAATGCCCAAGTAATTTCAGAATTTTTTTGTGTGCCCAATTAATTTCAGAAATTTTTGACCACTCACACCTGTCACGCACATTTTAAATACCTTTTTGCAAAATTTTCACACACCATAACAGCAAAATTTCATTCAAATCTTAGAAACAATAATAACCCCAAAGTGGAAGATTAACAAGTACAAAAAAAGATTAACAAAAGTTAAGTGAAATTATTCAACAAACTAATTTACTATTTTTTTTACTTAGCTACACCTCGGCCGAGCATCTCCTTGTACCTCAAAATTGAATCCAGCATCTGCAGCTTCAGCTGCTTCTTAAACTTGTTGATGAAATCATCCGCCTTCGACTCCACCTCCTCGTCCTCTTTGATTCTCCTGGTGTACTGGTAGAAGTTGATGGACTTCAATCACTGGAGGACGGAAGGTGAGCGCTCCAGAAACGGCTCGGTTTGATTCTCCTACTGTTGTAAATCGGTATTGTTAAGTCGATGCGGTTGTTGCTGTTGCTGCTGCTGCTTGTGCGAGCCGAATCCGAAAGTGACAAAGATGCTAGAAATCATAAAATTCAAATAAATGAACAACATCGTCGGTGTGAACCAACTGCTCATCACGCCTCACATCGACTCCTCCAACATCGTCAATCGCTTCAAAGGATTGTGGCTGAGGATTTGTACCAGGTTTAAATTTTAGTAAAAAAAATTCCGATCAACCTGGGGGTGACATTTGTCACCCCTGGCCTATGCTGGTTCCGCCCATGGAAGGAAGAGACATTTTTTACTAGAGATGGAGTGATAATGGAAGTAAGCAGATGATAAAGTGCTAGATAGATTGTGTTGTTCTAAGTTGGTAGAAACAATTTAGGTTTTAATGTTTATAGAGAGAAAGAATGTTTGGGGTTGAAAAGAGAGAGACAAACAAAGCGAAAGCTAAAGAGAGAGTAACTTGGGCTTTAAAGGTTAGAGTGATATATGTATAAATAGTAGATTTGAGAAGTTTATGCTATTAATGATTATAGGGAAGAAGAAAGAGATAATGTTTACTAGAGATGAAGTGTTTAAAGTAGGGACACAATAAAGTGCGAGACAGATAGCGTTGTTCTATGTTATTCGAGAATCGATTTAGGTTTTGATGTTTATGGAGAGAATACATGTTTAGGGTTAAAAAGAGAGCTATGAAGATAGGCAAATGCAAAAAAGAGTGATGTTCCCTTAAGTGGCATGTATTTGGCAAAACTTAGCTTAGACAGTTCGAGCAGGTGTTCAGGGGGAGTTCGAACATATCCTGGTACTCATGTACAGCGTAGAACTGACGCAAGGATATCTTCCGGAAGGATATTGGACAGCAAAGATTTCGTCAAGTTGAAGTCGGCCAGTGACTTAATCGAGCATGAGATATTCGAATGAATATCTATATTGAAGGCGGCAAAGCTCTCTTGGACAAGAAGACGACTTCGTATATTCTTCCAACCGATTCAAAAGATATACATCAAATATCTAGGAATATTTCCTAAATATTTGATGGGATTATCTTGTGCGAATTAGGGTTTCATCCAAGCATATAAATACAATGCTAGGGCGCCCTTATTCGTATCGCTTTCAAAGAACAAATGCACACGAGCATACCCTACTGATTGGAGAAGAAGAAAGCGACCCCCGGTTGTGTTTTCTCATTGGAAATACATCGGTGCAAGTGTAGTCTGCTCAAGTGCAACACAGACTGCCTGAAGCGTATCAACTGCCGCACACAACCAAGGTGAACAAGCTTTCGAGAGAAAGCATCCGAGCTTCTGGAGAAGGTCGAGAACGTTCGGACTGCAGGTTCTGAACGAAGGGGATTGGGGGGAATTGTGGTGAACCTCGGTTACAAATCTGAGAGACGGAGTATTGAGGTTAGGCAATTACAAAGTGTAAGTGTAAGTCCCTGTGTAAACCCTATACTCGTAATAAGGTTTTGCTGTCCCTTTTTTGGGTGTGGGAAACCCCCCAGAGTAGGCAGAGCCGAACTGGGTTATCAGTCTGTAAGTTCTACTGCTTTTGTCTGCTTGTTGAACTGTTGTGATACGAGTTCAAGATCTGTCGCAACTGAACCTTGAACTGTCAGCTGAACTGTTGTGCAAAGAGTTCAAGGTCTGTTGCAATAGTACCCTGGATACAAGCTTGAACAGGGGATATAATTTCAATTGGTATTAGAGCTGATACTCGACACACTGAGTGGGATCCTGAACTGTTCAAGATGACTCTGAAGGAAGGACAAAGCATCACCAAACCCCCGCTACTCGAAGGATCGAACTATGCCACCTGGAAGCCCGTGATGAGATCCTTTCTGAAATCTCTAGATGAAAAGGCATGGAAGGCTGTTCTGAAAGGGTGGACGGAACCCATGATGAACAATCTCACTGGAGAACCGATCGCAAAACCAGAAGCTCTGTGGACAGAAGAGGAGGACAAAGCTTCTATGGGAAACTCAAAGGCTATGAACACAATTTTCTCGGCCGTAGATGAAAACCTCATGAAGCTAATCATCAACTGTGAAGTGGCCAAGGAAGCATGGGATATCCTCCAAACAGCCTTTGAAGGTACAGACAAAGTTCACAACTCTCGCATGCAGGCTGTCACAACCTGGTTCGAAGAGATGAAGATGAAGGACAGTGAAACCATCACTGAGTACAACACCAGAGTTCTCGAACTGTCCAACGAGGCGTCTGCTCTCGGAAAACCCATTGATGAAGAAAGATTGGCCAGCAAAGTCTTAAGATCACTTCCTCCAAGATTTGCGATGAAGGTCACGGCCATAGAGGAAATGCACGACATTGCCAAACTAAAACTGGACGAGCTGATGGGTTCTCTCAGAACATATGAGATCAATCATGATTTTCAATCTGGGGAAGTGAAGGGAATCGCCCTAAAGGCGGATATGCTTGAAGACAAACAGGATGGTGGCTGCACTACTGAACAACTGGCCATGATGGCTCAGAATTTTGGCAGAATGGTACGGAAAATCAATAGACGTGGACCAAAACAGGGCCAGCCTTCATCAAATAGCTTCCGAAATAGGAAACCTGACAGGCCAAGATCCAGAGACATGAGACAAGACTCCTCTGACAAAGGAAAGGAAGAAATTCAGTGCCATGAATGCAAGGGGTTTGGACATATTGCCTCCCAATGTGCGAATACACTCATGAAGAAGAAGGCAATGGTCGCTAGCTCCAGCGATAGTGAATCAGACGAAGAAAAAGGTGAGACCACTAATTTTGTGGCCTTTGTCACTACTCTGGGTGAATGCAGCAACACCAGTGAAACAGTTCCATCGCAGTTGGAACTCCCAAGTGAAGACCTCTCAGACAGTGACAATGAAGAACTCACGCAGGATTCTCTGGCTCAGACATATAAAGATTTGTATGAGAAGTGGTTGCTTCTGATCAAGATCAACAAGAAGCTAAATGACACAGTTGCCAGCGTCACTATGGAAAAGGACAAGGTCTGGCAGGAGGTCGAGATACTGCTTACACTGAAGGTAGAACAGGAAGGTACAATTGTCTCACTGAATTCTCAACTGACTGAGATAAAACAGGAAAGATTGGGTCTTCTTGCTCAGAGAACAGAACTCTTGGGGACTATCTCCTCACTGAAAGTTGAAATTGAGAAGGACCGAGACACTCATCCTGTAGGCATGGCGGGACTAAGAAAAACCATCACAGATCTGAAGCGTAAAGAGGTGTTCCAACTGAGGAGAGTAGAACAGCTGGAACTTCAGCTAGAATCTGAAAAGATGGATCACTCAGACACTAAGAAGGAGCTCAATCACCTCAAACAGTCGGTAAGGATGCTAAACTCTGGCACTAACGACTTCAATGATATTCTCAGATCTCAGAGGTTGGAATCTGGACATCGAGGTCTGGGGTTTACAAAAGAAGGTACCTCTAAAGGCAGCTCGTGTGTTAAAGCAAGATCAGTGTCTGAACACCTGCCTGAACAGAAGGTGAGACAGCACCCCAGACAGAAAATAGACTTGTCCCAAGATCAGTCCAAAGGAAAGAACCGAGCTGATCACAAGGAGACGCATGGAACACTCGGCGGTGGAAAGATCCGTAGATCACCCGTCCAAAACTGTGACTATTCACCAGTGACTCAAAGGATAGATCGGCGCACTTGCTGGTACTGCAACCAGATGGGACACATCAAGATGAAGTGTCGCCTGTTTCTTGCTGAACGGCGTGCTTTCCAACAACGGACCACACCACGACAGAAACAAGTCTGGGTTCAAAAGGCAGACCAAACCGTATGCATGGTGGCCTGCTACTCCTCAAGCTACACAGCGCAAGATAGTTGGCACTTCGACAGCGGATGTTCCACCCACATGACAGGTAACTCTCAATATCTTACCCATATTAGACCTGTTGAGCAGAAGTGGTTTGTCACCTTCAGGGATGGTGGAAAGGGTCTGGTGATCGGCTGTGGGACATTGATGGTTCTGGATCTCCCTGCACTCAAGAACACCCTCCTTATCGAAGGTCTGACAAGGAATCTTATCAGCATCAGTCAACTGTGCGACGATGGACACTATGTGTCATTCTCTAGCTACTCGTGTCTTGTCTTAGACAAGAATGGTGATACACTGATGAAAGGAAAAAGGGATGCCAACAACTGCTATACCATTGGGATGGGTCTGATGGGATCAATGGACGTCGAGAACCATGGCCAGCAACTGGTTACTCTAGCTTGTGCAAACGTCAACCATCGATTTCTGCGAGGGGGAGTGGACAAGACCTTGCACACAAGATCCTGTTGGAGATGCGCACAAATCCATGTTGACAACTGTCCCAGGAAACTGTTGAAACAGAAGGTGTCACAGTTACGGAAGGAGTTCGTTCCATGCCCACAGAAATATGCCTGGAGCCGTACAAGAAAATATGAATGCTCACAGAAGATGATAACTCTGAGGCAGCATACCTTTGTCAACCCCTATGGCAGGTCACGAAGTGGAACACCCAGATCCCCAGTGGGTCTATGTGGTGTCAACCACTGAAAGCATCCAACGGTGGTCAGTCATAGTCGAATCTCCAGCTGAATAGTTGGACTGACCACCTAATAAAGAGAGCTGGAACAGAAGGTACAGCGCGTGAAGACCAATTTTTTGAATTTTCTCGAAGATTTTCCTGCCGTTATTTGAATCAAGGGTTGTCTGATTTAGGAAGTTGAAATGGCCGGAGGATATTTTTTTTGAAACACAAAACAGTTGAGTGTGTTCAATTGTCTTCTCTCTCTCGTCCCCAAAACCCTAAGAACGGCAACTTCTCTCTCAATCGCTTCCCCCTCCACAACGATGGTAAACACCAGAATGTCAGCGAAATCCGGCATCAAATCCGCTGAGAAGAATAAAGAGAGCATGCAATCTTCAAAGGCTCTGGCAGCGAAATCCAAAAATCTGAAATCAAAAGCTCTGACGGTGAAAAAGGTGTCGCCTTTACAATCCACCACCGAATCTTTGGCCCAAGCGAAGAAGTCTAACCCTGAAATCCCTCAGTCAACCGCGGTGGACTCGTCTGTCACATTAAATGCTGGTTCGTCTCAAGAAGTTCGTCCCCAATCTGAGGTATTTCCAACTGTTCCTTCAGGTTCTGCAAATATTCCTATTATTGAAAAGATTGAGGAGGCTGAGAAGGTTGTTAAGTCGGTTGACGGTGATGAAGCCAGTAGGGCTGTAATTGGTGATAATGGTGGTAAGGATGTTAGGGCTGTTGGTGTTGAAACCAGTAGGGCGGTGCTTGGTGGTGATGATGATAGAAATCTTGAGAGTGGTAGGGCTGTTGCGGTTGACAAAGCCGGTCGTGCGGTTATTAAAAAGGATTTTGTCAAGAGTATGGAAGAAAAGGAACCCAGCAAGGTGGTTGGAGGCTCAGGAACATGGAGGGAAAAGATCTTTGCCACAGGATACATTCTTCCGAAGGCAGGTGGCAGGAAGAAGATTAAGCGGGCTAGTGACTCTCCCAGAAAATATCTAGCTCAGATATATGCCACTAGAGGTCGGAAGATTGCAATGTCCGATGAAGAAACAGAGAAGTTCATTGAGTCCTCGGGGAAGAGAAATTTGGTGATGAATGATGCTGAGTCGTCTGAGAATCAAGGAGGAATAACTGAAAAAGTTTCCGGTATGCATGCTCAGACTATGGCAGAGGAGATTAATCCATCAGGGAAGACAGATGTGTTGAAAGAATCCATACCAGAAGAATCAGACTCAGCAGAAAAGGATGAGGAGACGCAAAAGATGTTCAAAGACATTGATGATGTCATGAAAAACCTGGAAAAGGAGAAGGATCAGGAAGTGGCAAGTCCAGAGGAAGCTCAGCGTGACCAGGCTGTTGGAGCAGAAGAGTCTGCTGCTGAAAAAGTCACAAGTGTTCCAACTGTAAAACAAAGTGTTCAGACTGAAGTTGAGACTGGAGTTGTTCAAGAGACAGTGATGTGCGAAGAGACAGTGGCAGTTCAAGATGATCGTCGTAGGGATCATTTGGAGGAAGATGGTTCATCCATTCGTAAGGATGCTTCTATGTCAGCAGCAAAAGGCGTTACTCTTTCAGAAGATGACCAAGACAGTGTTCCCCTTGTCAATCTCAAACGGTCAATAAGTGCAAGGAAAAGAAAAAGGTAGTCTTTGCTAAGACTACAAAGGAACAAGTTCAAAAGGTTGCTGAAGTCAGCAGTGGTGCAGGGGGAGCTGGCTCTTCCAAGAAAAGGAAGCGCGTTGCTGCAGTTCCCATCTCTGAAGATGCTGGGAGATGTGAAGTCCCAGCCCCTGAGTATGAGACTGTCCCAGTGGGTAAGGTCAAGAAAGAAGTGTGGTTCGTGACTAAAGAAGCTGCGTTGAAATGGGACTGTGTGCTGAAAAGGAAAATTATACCTGAGAGGCTGCTGGATGCATCCAGTTACAAAGGGAAGGAAGTGGTTGAGGTGCTTAAAGAGTCTGATCTGTTCTGGACGTTGGACAGATGCAAGTCGTTCAACGAACAGCTGGTGCGTGAGGCCATGGCAAACTTGCCTCCAAAGTTTGGGGTCATTGGAGAGGTAGAGTATGGGGTCTTCTATGTTAGAGGAAGGAGGATCAAGATTGATCCTGAGCTGATCAATGTATACTTCTGCATGGACGACCCAGGTGTTGATGAAGAAGAATCAAGCTTTGAGAAGATAGTGAGCACCATCACTGCAGGCTCTATTCGGTGGAGGCTTGAGTCAGTTGTGCATACAGCGGATCTGTCTACGTTCTATTCAATGCTGTTTTTCATAGCTGTCTTCAACTGGAGGCCGTCTACTCATCGCTCTACTGTCAACAAGGACATTGCCCAACTGATTTATCAGATAGGAAATAAGCTGAAGTTTGACCTGGGCAGAATAACGTTCAAACAGATTGTTGAACATGCTACATGGATGAGAACTCTGCACCAGATCTGCTTCCCGTCTCTGATTTATGAGCTGATCATCCATTAAGTTCCAGATTTGAAGGCATCGCCTGACCATGTCTTCAAGGCACCCAGCAAGTTCATCGTCGACCACAAGTTGTTCAAAGGGCGTCACGTGAACGATCTCAAGGAAGAGAACCAGAAAGGAAAGGGTGTTGCGGAGTCAAGTCGAGGGGGAGCCAGGATGGGCCGGGATGAGAGGAGTCAGCTGCTCAGGGACCTGAATGTAATCATTGAAGTGGACAAGGAGCAACGCAGGCGGATCAATGATGAGACGTATTTATACGACTCATTAAGTCATTAAATCCCACCAATTACGACATTTGATCATGAGAACATTTACTTGTTAATGTCGTTTTGGATTTCAGGGCCTTTTGGAGTCCAAAGAGGAATCGAGCTTAAAAGAGGGCATTTTGTGCCAAAATCATCACAAGGAGTTCTTGACCATCTTATGAGCATATGACTCGAGGGATGCTCGAGAAAATTTGCGGTTTGCCCGAAGAAAATCGAGGGAGGCCCGAAATGGCCAGCACCTGCCGAGCCTCCAAGGCCCACAATCAATTCTCTCGAGCAAACCAGCCAATCTCACAATTCCGTCTCGACCAAAGTGATTCAAATAGCAGATATATCGGAAGATTTCACCTTTCCAAAGAAAACGCTCTAGGGGATTAGGAGTTGGCCCAGATTCAAGCAAGGCCCCGCGCGCGCTGAAGGACCAAAACCAAATTGCTCGAACAAACGGCCGAATCTGGGAAAACTGGCTCGACCAAGTTGTTTGGAATGCCCACTTTATCGGAGGATCTCAATTTTCTGGCCAAACGCTAGAGCAAAACTGCCCTTGGCCGAAGACCAAGCCATTTCGACTCATTCGAAGGCCTAAAGTGGGCCCCACTTCAAATCTCGGCTCGTCCTTCGAGGCACGCCACTTTTGCACATGCCAAGACCTCTTTGACTAATGCCACACCCCTTTGGCCAAGGAACAAGTCGGTTTATGCTTTGGCCCCTTCCAAACCACTAATGCCACTCAAACTTGAAGATCAAGCCACATCCAAGGGCCTAGAATCCTCCTCATTCTCTATCTAAGCAGCACCTTGGCCCTTGTAAAAGACATGCTAAAATCTCTCTAAAATCCCTTAGGGGAACTTCTTGTAATTTGGCTTGGGAAAGAATCAGCATCTCTCTACTCCTTCTTTACTTTCTCTTGCATTTACATTCTTGTATTACTTTCTTGCACTTACTTTACTGTTCTTACTTTCATGTACTTGCATTCCATCCATTGCCCTCATATCCTTCCCATGGATATGAGTGGCTAAAACTCCCTCTTCGGTTTAGGGATCATTCTACATTGAGGCACGGTTTTGAGACCCTATTCTTAATGCTTCTTTGTGTTCTTGTGGTGTAAGTGCTTGGAATGGCCTTACCTTGGGTGACCTCTTGGAATGGAGTGAACCACACTCATGACACAAAGTATGATCATTAGAGGTCAATGATGAACTAGCCACAATAACATTGTCAACACATTTTGAGATTCTAGTACGTAATGCTATTTTACATTTCACTAGTCCTTGGATATCACTCCACGGGTCAAAGGCTTGGCTAAGTGGATGTCTTGCCACAAAGCTTAGTCAAGCGAATGACCCTTATTGTAAAATCCATTTGATGCTTTGCGGCAATAATGGATAGTGCACATAGATAGAACAATGCCCTTGCCGGATTGTTCGATCTAATAAGGACTAGATTAGAAGGTTAAAATCCGGGCCTAGTGAGGTAGTGGAGCTTAAATGCTTTGGGTTGCCTATGGCACCACACTACTACCTAGTTCGGTGAAACCGTGGTGTACTACCATTGCCGGAGTACTTTGGGTTGTCACCTTTGCCGGGGCAACCACACCCTACGAAATGTGAAATAGATCGTTCGATATCCATGATTAATGTGTGACAATGGATCCCTAGACCGAATGCTCCCCTTGCTTGTTACATTTCGTTCCTTTACTTTATGCACTAGTATTAACTTGTTCCAAAATCCCCCCAATTTGCCTTACCTTCTTGTTTCAAGGAACAAATAGTAGCCATTACAACTCCCTTGGGTTCGACCCCTACTTGCCGCTCTACTATCTTTTTAGTGAGCCCTAAGTAGCGGACTATAAATTTTATCTTTGATTTGCACGATCACGAATAGTGCTCATCAATCAACAAGCTTGCTCGTGCCCTCAGCTTTCCGAGTGACGATGAGTCCGAGACTACAGCTTCTGAGGATGATTCAATTGAAGAGACGTCTGCACGAAGGTCCTCTAAAAACTATCTCCCTGAACTATTTGTTTAGAACTCTCGTACTTAGTGCTTGTTCTGGCACATTTTAATTGACTGTTCGAACTCGGATTGCACCCCTTGCCAGTTTGTGGCAAAAAGGGGGAGTATTTTTGAGGAGATAATTGTTGTTTCCCTCAAAGTTGTCTATTGTCTAGATAGTTAGGTAGACCTAGTTATCTAGATCTGGTTTTGCCAAAATGCCAAGGGGGAGATTGATGTTCCCTTAAGTGGCATGTATTTGGCAAAACTTAGCTTAGACAGTTCGAGCAGGTGTTCAGGGGGAGTTCGAACATATTGATAAGTCGAGATTTCGACTTATTAGTACCCGTTTTCACTATAGCTTTTGTTCGATTTCGACGTTATCTTGATGTCATTTGATCCCTTTTCGTACGTTTCAGGTACAAAGCAATATATCCCCAGTGTCAAAGCCAAAATACAAAAGCTCGGCAAAAACTAGAGGTGTGAGCAAAATATGGGCAGATTTGCATCTCAACCGGTCGGGTGAGAATTTCCCCCTGATCCAACCGACCGGTTGAAGAGAGGAGCAGAGAGGTGTTCAGTCGGCGACTTTCACCCGGTCGGGTGGATTCCTACAGATTTCCACCCGGTCGGGTGGACCCATAGGCGATCGATTGATATTTTAACCCTTTTGTGCTATCTCATTACTTGTTTTCATCATTGATAACCACATCACACTTGAATTGTAGGAATAGCCGAGTTAGAAATTGATAGACTTAGCGCATAATCCGTTTGCTCCCTTGGGTTCGACACCGGTCTTACCGGTTCACTTATAAATTGTTTTTGACAAAGTGTATCTCAAAAATACTCAACGTCAAAATGGCGCCGTTGCCGGGGAGCAATAGCTAGATTATCCCTAGGAAAATCAATTAGTACTCCGACTATTTCATGTTCTACTTTATTTACATTGTTACTTGCGATTCTTGAGCATATTCGGTATTCTTACTTGTCTTAATTGTCTTCCCCTTGTAGGTTCACTTCTTTTATGCCACCAAAGACCAAGAAGCTTACACAAATTGTGGATAGAGACTTGAATCAACCTATAAGGGAATTAGCCAGCACATATCCTACAAGAAGTAAGACAACTAAGGATAAGGGATCAACATCAAACGTTCAAGAAGCCGCTATTACCCAAGACATGGGAGAAAGACTTCCTCCTCGTCTACCTCAAGGCCAATTGGGCCAAGATCATCACAATCAAGATAACCTTCCACCATTGCCCCAAGCTAGAAGGGCTCTCAAAGATTATGCCATTCCCACGGCTTATGGATACCGTTCTCCCATCCTTATACCGGCGGTAGAAAATCGAGACTTTGATTTGAAGACCTCTACAATTCAAATGATACAAGCAAACCGATTTTCGGGAGGAGACAACGAGGACCCTAATTCTCATTTGACAACATTTCTTGAAGTGTGTGCCACCTTCAAGATAAATGGGTTCTCGGAAGATGCTAAGCTTCTAAGGCTTTTCCCTTTCTCCCTCACGGGAAGAGCAAAGGATTGGTTGAGGAGTCAAACTCCCGATAGTGACTGGCTAGAGCAAAGGATTGGTTGAGGAGTCAACGCCTCAGCCATCACCCTTCCGGTTTGGAAGATCATTCACCACATCATTCCTATAGGAATTAATGCCCGTGGGGATATGGCTAGAGCAGTGACTGGCCCTGATTTTGAGTTGATGATGGCCATCAATGAGGGTGATGCGCTTGATTGGGTTTCCATCTTATCCTCCCGCTTTGAGGGCTATGTGAAGTCGACATCGAGGAATTCTGTTTTAGGAGGAGGGTCTATGATCACTCTTGTTGCCATGCGGTGTAACTTCACCTTTGGCCATGATGGATGCCCCGAGCCATCCAGGAAGATCCTCGATGTGCCTACCTTGCAGCACATGCGCCTCCTTAAGAAGGATGGCAAGACTTGGGAGGAGGATAGCAAGCCTCACAAGGGGACCTTTAGACTGGCGGCAGAGAAGAGGAAGAGGAACTTCAAGAGAAGGAACCATTTATATTGCCTTGCCCACCTTACACCATCCCCCCCTTCCTCTCCTATTGCCCCTTCCCCCGCGGCTTCCGAGCATGAGGCTCCCATTGCAGAGGAGGTGGTTCCTGAGGCCCCTATTTCTGAGGAGCCTGCTGTTGAGAGTGCTCCCCGTGCTAGTGGGAATTTGACTGAGTGGCGAGAGAGGGTCTCCTCTGACATCGCCGAGCTGAAGAGTGGGGTAGCTGATTTGAGGAGTGGCCTGACCCGACTTGAGGAGTTTGCTAGAGACGAGGCTATGAGAGCTCGTCAGGAGTCGGAGTGGCTCCGTTCTACACTTTTATCTTTGATCAGAGGCCCGACTGCTCCAGTTGACCCAGGACCTTCTGTCCCTCCTGCCGCCTCTCCCTTGCCTCCCTCGCCACTTACCGATGATATGGAGGAGGACGCTGGCGATTCTTCTAGAGAGACCACTTCGGGAGATAGAGAGACTGGATCTTCGCGTTCTGAGACATTTTGATCATGCTTGTATTGATGTATTGATGTTTTGATGCTTTGTTTGCTTTGATCATGTACTTGGATGCTAAGTCGCCTTTTGGCGCAATTTTGGATGATGTATGCCGTTTTGATGATATTCCCATTACTTGCTTTTGGTTATATGCTATATTCATTATGATATTGACGGTGTTTACCATTCATGCTGCTTACTCTACAGGATATCCATTACATATTCTTTTCATGTCCAAAACACCTTCTTTATCTACAATTGCAACCAAGAGGTTAATTCTCACTCTCATGGGTCACATCACCGGCTCTACAAACGAGGGGAGTTCCTATGCGCCTTTGCCTTTATTGTATCATTCTTTGCGCTTAGGGACTAAGCTTGAATTAAGTGTGGAGTGGTTTAATGCGCATAGGTCACATGTTTGCATGCCATGTATATCATTCTAGATGGACACTTGCATACTTGCACATTGTCCCAACATGAGAGTGTTTTTAACCGCATAGGCTTGTGATTTTAAATTCTAAATCCCTATAGATCGCATCTAGCCTATGTGCCACATTTACCGACCTAGTCCTTTGAGCATGCATTTTTGAGAATCAATATCATTGCTACATCTTGACTATCCAACTTTCTAAGTATTTTCGTTGCAACACCTTGGATCAAGCTAGCAAACACTTTTAAAAATCGTTGTGAAAAACTTAGATCATTTGAATGCTCTTTGGTGACTTGAGTTCTCTAACATAGTGCCTTGTTCATGATTAATTCCCGCACACCCCTTACAACTTTTGAACATATTGTCAAGCTTTAAGTGTGGAGTTAAAAAAAAAGAGAAAAAAAAAAGAAAAAAAATAAAAAAAGAGAGAGAGGACGCCTGAATGAATGAGCAAATGCCGGGGGTTAGGGAGGTAAGTCCCCCCTCGAAAGCATTTGTCTCAATAAGAAAATAAGAAGCACTTACGACTTGACCCTATGTTCTTCCATCATTCTATATTTGTGCGGGATTAGTCATTTCCATCGTGTGCTTGTTAGAATAATTCTTGGACGATCCTTGTGCTTGCACGAGAGCTATCATTTGGTCTATGCGTGTTTATTAAGAAAGATTAGTGTCGAACTCCACTTCCCTTATGGATTACGGCTTAAGCGCCTAAAACTTGGGAATGAGTTTCTTGCCGCGAGCCCATGGACTAGCCCTAGCTAGCATAGGTGAGCGGTTGACACTCTATTGTGCAAGCTATAAGACTTACTTCTATTATGTTGCTTTGAAAATGAGTAGAATTTTGGATAGTCATTTCATAGCCCTAGTATTGATGCTCTTGAATGCACGTCGCAAAAGGTACTCAAAAGGTTGAGAAAGCTCTTTTTATGATATTGTGGCGCTAGTCTAGCTTGAGGTGAGGGATTGGTTTTGAAAAATCGAAGCCTTGGTTGAGCACTCTTGCATTCACTCTTAATGGACATGTGCACATATGGGATTTGTGAGTATTCCCTTTTCTGAAAACTCTCACGAGACTATAACTCGTCCACTAGGGTAGCCTAGGGGTTTAAAGGCTTAATGCATACGCTAAATGCATTCGTAACGCCTACGAAAAGGAGCTAGTTAGATTGTACATACTTGTCATTTTTCTTTCAATAACATGTTTAGGAATAATGATCGAGACCATGTGAAATCTAGTGAAGCAAATTGACGAAAAACATAGTACCACTAGCATTTCGCCATTTGCATGACCTTGACATATTTGCATACTTTGTTCGGGACGAACAAAGCTTAAGTGTGGAGTGTTGATAAGTCGAGATTTTGACTTATTAGTACCCGTTTTCACTATAGCTTTTGTTCGATTTCGACGTTATCTTGATGTCATTTGATCCCTTTTCGTACGTTTCAGGTACAAAGCAATATATCCCCAGTGTCAAAGCCAAAATACAAAAGCTCGGCAAAAACTAGAGGTGTGAGCAAAATATGGGCAGATTTGCATCTCAACCGGTCGGGTGAGAATTTCCCCCTGATCCAACCGACCGGTTGAAGAGAGGAGCAGAGAGGTGTTGAGTCGGCGACTTTCACCCGGTCGGGTGGATTCCTACAGATTTCCACCCGGTCGGGTGGACCCCCAGGCGATCGATTGAGATTCCAGTCGATCGACTTAATGACTTTCAGGAGGAGCTGCAAATTGAGTTTCCTCAGTCGATCGACTGAGATTCCAGTCGATCGACTTAATGGACTTTCAGGAGGAGCTGCAAATTGAGTTTCCTCAGTCGATCGACTGGACTGAGATTTCATCCGAGACAAATCTCACCCGGTCGGGTGGATTTCTTCTGGATTCTCACCCGGTCGGGTGAACTCTGCTACAGTACCGAGCTATAAATAGAAAGTTGCGATTTTGACCTAGAGGGTTGGACGTAGAGTTGGACTTTTGGGGGAAAAATACTCATCAAAGGAGATCAAATCAAGGTCATCAACCAGCAATCAACAAAGAAGGAGTGAAGATCAAAGGGAGACATCTAGGATTAACCATCCTATTTTCTATCCTCTTCTCTTCTAATTTGTTGTATTCAAACTCTACACACATCATGTTGTCTTACATGATGTGTGAGTAGTTTCCTTGTGTTTTGAGGGTGTTGTTACCCTCCTTGGTACTCTTGATCATGTATACACATGTTTGATGATTAATCTATCGTGTTAAATTCACATTTGCTATGATCTTCATTATTGCATGCCACTAGGTGTTTGATAAAATGCCTAAGTGAATTGTTTATCTCAAACTTGACCTAATAATCTAGCGATGTTAGGAATGGTTTAGATGTAGTAAATGTGATCTTATCTAAGGATTCGAAGTGAACTAGGACTCGAGTTCATGACATTTGTTGCTTGGGAGACATTCCAATGTTAATAAATGCCATGGAATGAATCAATAATCTCGACGGAGTGAGGTTCGCGCTTTAAGAGAGTTTGGCTAGGGATAGATTCGATGACCATTGGTCTATCCTAGTTTAAGCTAGGTTCAATACTATCTAACACCTTGAATGCGTTTAATTCTTGTATGCATGATCATGGGAAATGCCAAGGAGGGGCACATCCCCTCGAAACTCTTCTTGATTGATATTTTAACCCTTTTGTGCTATCTCATTACTTGTTTTCATCATTGATAACCACATCACACTTGAATTGTAGGAATAGCCGAGTTAGAAATTGATAGACTTAGCGCATAATCCGTTTGCTCCCTTGGGTTCGACACCGGTCTTACCGGTTCACTTATAAATTGTTTTTGACAAAGTGTATCTCAAAAATACTCAACGTCACATATCCTGGTACTCATGTACAGCGTAGAACTGACGCAAGGATATCTTCCGGAAGGATATTGGACAGCGAAGATTTCGTTAAGTTGAAGTCAGCCATCGACTTAATCGAGCAAGAGATATTCGAATGAATATCTACATTGAAGGCGGCAAAGCTCTCTTGGACAAGAAGACGACTTCGTATATTCTTCCAACCGATTCAAAAGATATACATCAAATATCTAGGAATATTTCCTAAATATTTGATGGGATTATCTTGTGCGAATTAGGGTTTCATCCAAGCATATAAATACAATGCTAGGGCGCCCTTATTCCGTATCGCTTTCAAAGATCAAATACACACGAGCATACCCTGCTGATTGGAGAAGAAGAAAGCGACCCCCGGTTGTGTTTTCTCATTGGAAATACATCGGTGCAAGTGCAGTCTGCTCAAGTGCAACACAGACTGCCTGAAGCGTATCAACTGCCGCACACAACAAAGGTGAACAAGCCTTCGAGAGAAAGCATTCGAGCTTCTGGAGAAGGTCGAGAACGTTCGGACTGCAGATTCTGAACGAAGGGGATCGAGGGGAATTGCGGTGAACCTCGGTTGCAAATCTGAGAGACGGAGTATTGAGGTTAGGCAATTACAAGGTGTAAGTGTAAGTCCCTGTGTAAACCCTATACTCGTAATAAATATTTGCTGTCCCTTCTCGGGTGTGGGAAACCCCCCAGAGTAGGCGGAGCCGAACTGGGTTATCAGTCTTTGAGTTCTACTGCTTTTGTCTGCTTGTTGAACTGTTGTGATACGAGTTCAAGATCTGTCGCAACTGAACCTTGAACTGTCAGCTGAACTGTTGTGCAAAGAGTTCAAGGTCTGTTGCAACAGTACCCTGGACACAAGCTTGAACTGGGGATATAATTTCAAAGAGAGTAACTTGGGCTTTAAGGGTTAGAGTGACATATGATAAAGTATGTGAGAGCTATAAAGAGGGTAGAAATATGTTAGATAAAGAAAACATATGCTTTCAATGACTATATAGAAGGAGAAAGAGATACTGTTTACTAGCGACGGAGTGAAGCAAGTAGGCAGGGGATAAAAGTCAAGAGAGCTAGCGTTGTTCTAAATTTTGAGAAAAAATGATTTGATTTTTGATATTTATAGTGTGAACAAATATCTAACTTACGGACAATATTTAGTTCAAGGATATCACTTCTGACATGTTCATCATTGACATCTAATAAATACAGTTCATTTTTAAGTATGTGGTTATTCTGACAAAGGTAATAATCTAAAGTATCTCGGTAAAGGCGATACACCATAAACCTACTCCGAAAAAGAGAATAAGTTTTCTCGCTCTCCTAGGCACAAATATTAGCTTGTCGCGTGTGACACTGAAGTTTTCCTTGCCCATGGGAACCACTGTTTTGGCCTCTTTTCGCTGTTGTTTGCTTGTTAATCACCTCTAACCGCTAATGCACATACGTTTTACTTCGAGTGAGGCAGTGTCTGCTATGATAGCTTTCTCGAATCATTCCTTGCCCGACAACGACACTAGCTATCTGAGACAACTACTTGACAGATCTGTTAGGGCAACAGTGATCCTTATCTGATTCCGTTGCATCGTCGCATCAAACTCTCTTTAACTACATCTTCAAGAGCTTTGCTTCAATTTGTATTGCTGGATCCTACCATACTATTGTTCCTTCCTCGCTGTTGATACTGACTCTGATTATTGTAGCCTCCCTATTGCTGACGTTGTGGAAGGTGGTAGTATGGCTGATGTTGCTGAGGAGCAGCCTTCTGAGTCGGTTCCTTAGAAAGTTGTTATCACTACTCCAGCTGAATCCATTGGATGATAGTCAAAACTGTCTTTGAGGTTCACGGTTGTTGTAATTCTAGAGTCCACATAGTGTCGGACAACTTATTCTTCTTGATTGACCAGCAACATCTAAAGTATCGCTTTCATCTCTCTCATCTCGTCGGTTACATGGTTTGATGACGTCTCTAGCTTGGAGACATTTCTATAGCGATTGGTCTCCTCTCAAAATCTAGCATTTTCGGCTACATCAGCAGCGAATTCTCGTACTCCTCCTAGGGTCAAATTCATGACTACGCCTCATGCAGAGGCATCCGGTAGTATTCTCTCTAAAGGTTTCTGTCCATCCAGCAAGTACTTTGCTATCATTCTCTATGGCACTCCTAGATCTCACAAACTTTGCTCCATTGCATTAAACATCTTCACATACTCATACATCGATTCATTGGTTCACTGCTTAATTAATGATAGCTCTCTGCAAACCTGCGCAACTTTAGCCGGCAAGTAGTACTTATCAAGAAACTTGCGTGGCATTTGTTCCTATGATATGATGCTAAGTGAAGGAATAGAAGGAAACCAAGAATAGCAAAATCAACCAAAGATAAAGAAAAAGCTTTAAGCTTAAAGTTCTCCTCTGTAACGCCATATGGTTTTGAAGCCAGGAAAAATGCCATGAAACTATTGTAGATGTTTTGTAGCTATTTCTCCTAGCAATCGTGCAAACTTTGGAAGGTGGTGCATCACTTAGGCTTCAGCTTAAATTCCTCCATTTATGGCCCTGTGTAGATACACTAAGAGTTGGAGCTGACAGCTTCTTCATTGTAGGCTCTACTCTAATTGGCTCTCTGGGTAGTGATAGTGGTGGTTGTTGCTACACATATCCCACATTCCCAGCATTCTACGCAGCAGGCACCATATTTTTTTTCCTGTACCTGCTTTGCTCTACTATTCAATCTATTGCGCTTATGAAAAACTTATTCTGGCACATCGTAGTATGACAACACATTCTTGTTACATTGATCTGGTTATTCTCCTGATGGTTATCACCATTCACACAATCCGCGTGTGACATAGTAAAGCAAGTAGTGAATCACAAAAAAGAAAAACTAAAAATTAAGACTTCATCGAAGTGCAGTTCCCCAACATCTGCGCTAAAATTTGACACGCGCCGTTTAACGTCAAAATTAGCAATTATTTTCCTACTACTGTTAGTATAGTGGTAAGTAAGTTCAAACAAAAGTGAACTGGTTCTTGAAGCTGCACTCATGTAAGTAACTAAGAAGGGGATTCCTTTGAGTGATTGTGAGAGCACAAAAGAATACGAAGAAAGTGCTGCAACATAAAATTATATTCATTTCAGAGATATCACTTGTGACATGTTCAGCACTCTGACAGCTACTAGTCTTAAATCATGTTTAAGTATGTTGTTATTCAGACAAAGGTAATAACCTAAAGTATCACAATGAAGGGGATACATAATAAATCTATTTTGGCAAAGGTAATATTTAAAAAAATTAAATCCAATTAAGCTTGGCAAGGGACGGACAACCACCAAAACTCATGTCATAAGATGCATTAGGGGGGGGGGGGCTTAACCATTGACCTCCTGGTCATTCGACCAAGAATATGACCATAAGACCACAACTCTTTATGCTTTGAAAATCAACGGATTTGCTAACATATATGCTACTGTAACCTAGGTGCAAATATTCCTTCAAAGGTACTACACCTAGGTGTTACTACTTGTCTTTACAGCAGAGTTTTCAATAAGTGTTAACAGTAAGATTTAGTTGTTAAACAAAGCTTTACGGTAAGGTCTACACTTAATCAAACTATTCAATTCATGGGATGAAGAACAAGAACTAGTAGAATCAAGGATTAAGAAAAAAGAGTCCCAAAACATGTGTCACAAGATCTAAACCGTAAATTTCAATATAAAATTAGCTACTCATATTTCTTGGAAATTTAACACTATATTTATGAATGATGAAAGTAGAAATTCTTTTAGTATCTTTGGAAGCTTTGCGATGTTTGTCTCTTTCGTTCTTCATGTCACTATAGTCGTCTCTAGTTGGTCGGAATTTTTCTCTGAGCCAAAAGATATTCTAATTGGGTTCCAAAACAGATTTGAGGGTTTCCAATCTCAAAATTTTCGATCTCAGCAATTGCAATCTGTTCCTGTCAGCCGCATGTAGCCACTTTAGCGCTGCGTGCTGCTTGAACATTATCATCTACGCGCGGTACTCGTTAAATGCAGGTTGCGCGCGGAACAAACTGATGTGCTTTTCCCCTTTCTATGCCTCAGTTTTCACTTCAAATCTTGATTCAACCTTCCAATGGACTCTGGCTAGTCTCGTTGTGAACTAGAGAGTTATAGAGCTTGGACTCAGCTACGCAGCAAACCTTAGCTTGTATTTTTCAAATCTATCGTTAACACTCAGCACTCCTTTAAAGCTCTGGATGTCTAAAATGCCATGTGGTGTTTTGACACAAGAATGTTGCTTCTTATTCAATATTTTGTTTTAGAGCCTTTGAAACACCTGAAAAGAAAAATCATACACAAAAGTAAATGTTGGCATATAAATGTGTCGAAATAAATAGAATTAGTTAGTTTGAAGCGAGAAACAGTTTAGGATTTTAATGTTTATAGAGAGATAGAATGCTGAGGGTTTAGAAGTGAGAAACGAACATAGCCAAATACTAAAAAGAGATTAACTTGGGCTTCAAGGGTTAGCGTGACATATGAATAAGTATGAGAGAGTTATAAAAGGGTATAAATGTAGTATATTATGATGATTTCTGCTTTTCATGACTTTAAAGAGAAAGAAAGTGATAGTTGTTACCAGAGATGGAGTTATGGAAGTAGGCAGACAAATAAGAGCAAGAGAGATAGTGTTGTTCTAAGCTTTCAGAGAAACAATTTAGGATTTAATATTTATAGAGAGAGGGAATGTTTAGGATTGAAAAAATTGAGTTAAATAAAGCAAATGCTAAAAAGAGAGTAACTTGGGCTTTAAGCATTAGAGTGTCGAATAAATATGGATGAGAGAGCCATAAAGAGTATAAAAATATATATAGTAGGTTATGAAAGTTTATGCTTTTAATAACTTTAGAGAGGATGAAAGAGACTGTTTTTACTATAGCGATGGAGAGATGGAAGTAGGGAGACGATAAAGTGTAAGAGAGATACTGTTGTTCTAAGTTTTGAGAGAAATGTTTCAGGTTTCAATGTTTATAAAGAGATAGAATGTTGAGGGTAGAAAAGAGAGAGACGAACATATACAAATGCTATAAGAAAAGTAAATTTTGCTTTAAGGGTTACAGTGACACATAAATAAGTATGAGGGAGTTATAAAGAGGGTCGAAATGTAGTAGTTTGTGTTGGTTTTTTTAAATGATTAAAGTGAGGAAGAAAGAGATAATTTGTAGTAGATATGGAGTGATGGAAGTAAGAGGACAAATGGTCATATGCAATTTAAGTGCTATAATGGACAACTTACAACGGGTTACCTCCTAGAGGGCCTAGTTTAACATCATGGGAAAGATCAAGTTGGATCTCTGTGTAAAGAAACACACTTGAGGAGTCTTATTCTAAGATCCCTCATAAAGTGAACATGTAATGTAGTGAAATAATCAATCTGGATTCTGTGTGTTGCAGGCAACTTGCTTAATAGCCATTTTCCAAAGAGAATTTTGCTACTCATCCCTTTACGTTTTTGCGTTGGCATTTCTTTTCACTCAGTCAATGCATGAGGATGACTCAGGGTAATCAAGGGGAGAATCTAAGTTGGTGTTGTGCATCTTGAGCAACTTCTTCATAGTTACCTTCTTGGGCCTTAACTTTTTTACTCTCATCTCACCTACAAATCAATGTTTTCAAGTAGATCCACTTGTTCTCTGCTAGGCCTTCGAATTCTTACCTTTTCAACACCAATTTTCAAGGTTAACTTGCCATTTCCCACTTTTTTTTAATACCGGCGGTGGCCAAAAAGGGACGTCCAAGAATCAACGAAGAATTACAATTATGCCCTATATCCATTACCACGAAGTTGCAAGGTATGTAGAACTTGTCCACCTTGATTGGAACATTTTCAATTATGCCGCAGGGGTGCCTTGTTGTCCCATCCGTGAGTGGTAGTTTCATTATAGTGCCCTTTATCCCTACCAATCCAAACTTGTAATAGGTGACTAGGTGCATAACACTTACACTAGCACCAATATCGGCTAATGGGTTTGTGAAGTTCATGTTGCCAGTCAAGCAATGGATAGTGAATTTACTTGGATCAATTACCTTTTGTGGGATTTGCATTGAGAAGAGGGCACTACACTCATGGTTGAGAGGGTGAGAACCGTCCTTCTCGATGGTCATCTTTCTAGACATGATCTCCTGTAAGAATTTGTTATAGAGTGAGGCTTTCTCTACGAGTTCCAAAAATGGCAAGTGAACATACAACCTTTTAGGGTAGTCACAAATGTCCCAAACTCCTTGTCCAAATTTGTAGGATTGGTTAGCCTTTGATGGAATGGGATAGGAGGTGAACAAGTCGTTAGTTCTTCTTTGTTCTTTTTGATTACTTTTTCTTCGTCGGTTAAAGGGATATGAATCACATCTTCTATTTCCTCGTTTCTTTCAAGGCATTTGACTTATTTTTGGCTGAACCTTCTATAGTCATTTCCCACTTATAAGATAGTTACCGTGTCGCACAACTACATGTAAGGGGCCTTTGGAATTAACTTTTCAACAAGCTCTTTGATCCCATCTTCATCAACCTCAAGTAACTCTCCCTCAAACTACTCATCATCTTCAAGGTAGATGTCATTGCAATATTCCTTCAGGTATAGATCGGTTTTAGCCGGTAACTTCCCTTATGCCCTTGAAAAAAGATTCAGCTAGTTGAGTTAGTTGAGTTTCAATCATTATTGCTGCGAGTCTCCTTTCTATCTATTTGAGCTTGCATCTTCTCTTTGTTCAATTGAGGTTTCAGGAGGTTGAGGGGCTTGTTGGTATTGCCTTTGAGGTTGGGATTGCCCTTGGCCTTGGTATTGATTTCTAGGTTGGCAAAGTTGGGCATTTCGTGGAGGTTTGGCTTCACATCCGGGAGGAATGGGATTAGTTGTCTTATAAGATAGGTTGTGATGGTTCTTCCGAGCAGAATAAAAAAGGTTAGAATTTTGGTTGTAGGAAGTCATGGTCCCATAGTTTCTTTCTTGGTTCCCTCTCACGAAATTTACCTCTTCATAAAAACCTTCTTCACTAGGCATCACTAAAGGAAATTAGTTTGTTTCATGTTTTGTCACCCCACATATATCACAAGATTTAGAAGCCATTTGAGGGGTGGAAGACCTTTGCATTTGGTCTAGCCTCTCGACTATGGTATCAAATTTCTTCGAAAAGGTGGTGTATGCCTCATTGCTGTCTATAGCATTTACTCCATATTTCCATCAATGCTTCTTTGGGATTTCTCTCTCGCTTGCCCACATAAGGTAATTCCTTGTTATTTTCTCTATAACTTCATACCCTTCATGAGTGATAAGTCGAATTTTCGACTTATTCTTCGCCATATTTTATTAAAACTTTGATTTGTTTCCGACATTTATTGATGTCATTTGACCATTGGCTTTCACATTTCAGGTACAAAATGATACCCCATTGAATTTAAGACTTCAATATCAAGATTGCATGAAAATTGAAGTTTCGGCGCAAAACAAGGAGTTTCAAAGCAAAACAGGGCAGATTGACCTTTCAAACTTATTTTGCATTGCTAAAGCGCATACGGTTTCCCAACTTCTTGATCAATAGCTTCTTGGAAAGCTAACTCGAAGGGCTATAACTCTCCAGTTTACATCAAGACCAAATTCGGAACCTGATGAGTCGTATTTATACAATTCATCGAGTCAACAAAACCCACCAAATACGACATTTGATCATAAGAACATATGCTTGTTAATGTCGTTTTGCATTTCAGGGCCTTTTGGAGTCTAAAGAAGAATCGGGCTTAAAAGATGGCATTTAAGGCCAAAATCACCACATAGCATTATTGGGCCACACGTGAGCCCAAGCCAAAGCTAGCCCACTTGCAAAATCTTGATGATTCTAGAAGCATCTCATCATTTGCTCATGTCAATCCATTTTGACTACTTCCAGAGCAAGAGTGCCTTGATGATTCTAGAAGCATCTCATCATTGGCTCATGCCAATCCGCTTGTGCCACTCCAAACTTGGAGCCCAAGACAAGAGAAACCCTAGCTCATTCTTATAAATACAACCTATTGGAGCACGGAAAAAGAATTCGAAAATGTAGACAAAAATCACTCATTTGTATCCTTGTTGGTTTGGCATTGGAAAGCAACAAAGTTCTCAACTTCTCTCTACTCCCTCTTCTTACATTACGCATTTTACTCTTTGTTCTACGCATTCTAGGTTGAGCCTATATTCCGATTGTGATTCCTTAGCTCTTGTGTTCTTACCATGAACATGAGTGGCTAAATCCTTCACAATTCGGTTTGGGGTTCCCTAATGTTGTAGCATGGCTTTGAGACCTTGACCTTAATGCTTCTTTGTACCCATTCGCTAGTTGTGCCAATAGTTTGGGGAATGAGTACCTAGGTTAAACTAAATCTTGGAATGGCAAGGTTTAGCCGTGTGGTCTCTTCACCACTATTGTGTTGTTTTCATTGGAATGTGAAACAAGCTTTTGCACCTAGTCTAGTACACCTTGGAAGAGGGTATTAGTCTTATGTACACTAGTGTTCTATTCTTGGAATGGAATAGAGCATGGAGTAAGTGCTTGGAGTGGCCTTACTTGGGTGATCTCTTGGAATGGAGTAACCACGCTTATGGGCGCAAGGATAGATCATTAGAGGTCAATGATGAGTTGCGCTATAACAAAAGGCCCCTAGACCGAATATCATTCTCTTGATCACAATCCATTGCATTTGCTTTTAGTTCTTACTTTCACGTTCAAAACCATTTTTCAAAACCCCCAAAACTTGTACTTACTTTCTTTTACTATTTTTCCTAGAACAACAAGTAGCCATGACAACTCCTCTGGGTTCGACCCCTACTTACCGCTCTACTAGTCTATAGTGAGCCAATAGTGGTGGAAATTATAAATGTAAATTGGATAGGGCTCTTCGACACCTATCAGAACCTAAGACATCAAACAAGCCCCCGTAAGTCAGACCGGTTGAAATTCCAGCCGACTGGTTGGGCACCTCCATTGTCAAGCATTGCACTAGGCCACTCCCAACTGACCGGCTCAAGTCCCAGCCAACCGGTTGGGTCCAAAACATAGAAATTTCATCTTCAAACCTATAAATATATAGAGAGGTTTTTGATCTAAAGGGGGTGGGGTGGGGTGGTTTTTTGAGAGAAAAACTGTGAGAAAAAGGCTAAGGAAGACTCCACATCATCAAAGTATTTCTTGGGGGAGAAGATCAAGGAAGGAATCTCAAGCTTGCTCAACATCTCCTACTTGGGTTTTCTCAACTTATCTATCCTCCCTTTTCTAGTTTTTTTTATTGAAAACATGTTATCATGATGATGTGTGAGTAGTTCTTGTGTTTTAAGGCTTCTACAACCCTCCTTGGTCTAAGCTAGGTTCTACACTATTTGATGTCATGAAACACTCAAATATTGTGTACGTGATCATTTGGGAAACGCCAAGGAGGGGAGTAACCCCTCGAAACGCCTTTCAATCATCTTTTATCTCTAATTACTTTCCATTTAGAATTTTGACACACACCTTTATACATTTGAATTAAATAGCCGAACGGAAACACAATCTTATATAGTGCATGTGCTTGGCCGCTACTTTGATTTTGACCCGATCTTACCGGTTTTATAAATTGTTTTTGGCTAGAGTTTCTATTGCACTTATTTGCATGCAAAAATCAAGATAAACGTAAGCTAGCAAGGGATATGAGTGAAAATAGAATATACAAGTATAAGAAAAAGAAAAATACCAACAAGATTAGTCGGAACTTCCACACAATCTAAGCTAGGTATGTGCTAACTAGTTGCTCCACGACAATGACGCCATTTGACAAACTATTATTTTTAGCCTCTAAATGGTATCAATTAAGAGAGGATCGAATGTAGTGAAAACATTTATAATACCGGTAAAGTACCGGGTAGAGCCCAAAGGACCAAGCCAAGCACATGCACTATATAAGATTGTGTTTTTGTTCCACTATTCTAGTAAAAATGGCAAGTAATTAGAAATAAACGATGGATTAAGAAGTTTCGAGGGTTATTTCCCTCCCTAGCAACTTAAACGATCAAATATAATTAACTCATGTGATTAAATGATGATTTGCTTAATGACCAAGTCCAAGACATATGGAAATCAACTTCCGTTGACATTTCCTAAAACCTTAGACCGTCAAAGGTGGAGTCGCACTCTTTAAAGATATTGACTCACTTTAACTCAAGATTTAATCCATAACTTTTATTACAAACCAAATTAAATGAATTAAATATTTAATCCTTGTCAAGCATCCATATCCTAGAGTTCACTTTCATGACTAAGATATGGATCATTTTCTCCATACTAAAACTATTCCCTAGCTCTTTCAAGTGATAGGTTCAAGTTTTGGTCTAATTTATCACTTAAGCGTTTTATCAAACACCTTGTAGCATAGCATTTCATAACACAAGAGAAAATGAAATCAACAATCATCCACATGAATTTCAATGTATGTACAATGATCATAGAGTGCCAAGAAGGGTCCTAAACCCTCAAAACATAAGAACTACTCACACATCATCATGATAACATGTTTTCATTACAAAATAACAAGAGGGAGAAAAGATGAGTATAGAAAACCCAAGTAGAAGACTAGATGCCTTCCTTGATCTTCACTCTTCTCCCCCAAGCAATCTTTTTGTGATGTTGAGTCTTCCTTGGCCTTTTTCTCACACTTTTTCTCTCTAAAACCCACATCCCTTTTTGTAAAACCATTGGTTTCTATTTATAGTAAGTCAACCGGTTGGTTCACTCAATTATCCACAAGATCTTTTCACTCTGAGCTTCTCAACCGGTCGGTTGAGCTCGAGGCACTTCTATGAACCGGTCGGTTTGGTCGAGGTTGGATTTCATGTACTTTTTGAGCATACCAATCGGTCGGTTGAGCTGTGCTGGTACTTTCCCAACCGTTCGGTTCCAGACCTCAGAGCCTGCTCTTTTTTTGGACTCAACCTTAACCGGTTGGTTGGCTTTGAGTAAATTCCTTCAGTCGGCCGGTTCAAACTCCATTTGCCCACTTTTTGCCCTTAAACTTTGGGTTTTCAAGCGATATTGATATTGAGGTCTTGAATTCAATAGGGTATCATTTTGTACCTAAAATGTGTAAGGGAAGGGTCAAATGACATCAAATAAAGTTGGAAATGACTCAAAGCTATAGTGAAAATGGTTATTAATAAGTCAAAAATTGGACTTATCATGTATATCTCTTGTGATACTTTTTTTTATTGTATATCTCTTGTGAAACTTGAATTATGCAATCACATGTGAATTTAATGCACCATGTGTCTTTTTGAGTCATAATAAATAGGGATGTGCAGTTGATATTAACGTCCCAGAGAGACTTAACAAGCATTCAGAGGACCGAGTTCCTAGTCATATGATTGCATGAATGTAGTGGATGGTAGCACTTTGAGATTTATTGAGTTAGAGTTTGCTCCGCCACTACAACGTTTATGTAAGTAGGCAATAAGGGGAAACAAACCGTCCTATCTCAAGTTGATGTACTGGAAAAGTTGGAAGGCCCCATTTTGACTCGCGTCAAAAAGGACAATGATGAGAAAGAGCGAGGTGGTATCTCCATATTCTTTTGAGAGATGATTGGACCACCTTCAGCTGAAAAGAAGCATGGACAAGCAAACAAGAAGACAAAGTCTCAAAATTCAAAATTTTAAGAAAGTTGTCATTAAAAGTTAAGTATCTCATTCATACACAAGAACCTAAGAACAAAGAAAAGTTCACACCATCGAAAGATGTCCACCAAAAGAAGAAAAGAAGAACTTAATGTCCTTAAAGCTCGAATTACTCACATGCCAGAAAAAAGCATTCATGGGTGTAAAGATGACTATCTGTTATTCATCCAAAGTAATTTGCATTTCAGGTCAGAGGTAACATGTATCAAATTAATTTCATGCTGAGCGCAATGATTTGATTAGCAATTGAGTTATGTGTGGAAAGGCTACTTTAGATTAGCATCTCATGTTCATGCGGCATTACATCGAAGACATTGTAGAATTGTGGTGATATATATTGTTTTCTCTTTTGGCTTGTTCTTGTTTGGGACTAACAAGTTTAAGTGTGGGGTGGTTTGATGACTCGTATTTATATAACTCGTCGAACTAACTAAACCTATTTATTTCAACACTTGTGTATGCGAACATTTACTTTTTAGTATGGTTTTGCATTTTGGTGTATCAGAAGCTCTAGGAGTGAGTACGTTATAAAAGGAAACATTTAGGTGTCAAAACACCACAATGGCACATTAGTTCTGCGACGCTTCGAATGAGTTATGGGAGTTGACGGGAAATCCAAAAAATACGAGCTTGGTCATTGCGTAGCTGACTCAAATCACTACAACTATGTACTACACACCGAGAGAAGAAGAGGTCGTTTGGAAGGTTGAATCGAGAGTCAAAATAAACAATGATAAACAGATTGGGTGGGGATCATGTAAAGTTTTTGGCAAGAAATGAACATGTTAAGTCCTGCATGAAGAGAACACTTTAATACTAAAAGTAAACATAGGTCATGGGCGTAAGGTGCTTTGTGCATGCACGATGACGCCAGCAACACACGTGATGATGTCAGCGAACAGATTTGGAACTCTAAAATCCTAAATTTTGGAAACGCATCAGAATATATTTATTTGGCTTAGACACAATAATCATTCATTCATCGAGAGGCGGCTCCAGAGACCTGAATAACGAGAGAAACAAAGATTGTGATGCTTTCGAGGAGATTAAGAGGTTTCTACTTTTTCATCATTCATAAATTTTTTGTTGTTGAATTCAGTTTAGCGTTTGGATATTGTGACACATGTTTTGATCTTAATACTTAATTCTTATTTTACTTATTTTTGTTCTTCATCCCATGAACTGAATTGTTAGTTTCAATGAAAACTCTGCCGTAATGCTTACTTAAACAACCAATTTTTATTGTTAACATTTGTTGAAAACTTTGCCGTCAAGATAAGTAGTAACATCTAGGTGTAGTATTACCTTTGCCGGAATATTTCTTTCTATGAAAACTAGAAAACTATTACCTTTGCCGAAATAAGTTTATGGTGTATCACCTTTGCCGAGATGCTTTACGCTGTTTCCTTTGTATGAATAACCACATACTTAAACATGAATTATGATTATTAGACGCCAATGATGAAGAGGTCACAAGTGATGTCCAAGAATAGAATATTGTCTCTGAATTAGAAACCTTTCTTCGTGTTTTTTGTGCTCTCATAATCTCTTTCAAAAAAACCCTTCTGATTACTTACAGACTTATAGCTTGAACAACAACTTCACTTGTGTTTGACTCTGCTTACTGCTACACTAGTTTTCAGCAGAAAATAATAAATTAAGTTTTACGCGCCAGACGTCACGCTTCAACCATTCCCACAATCCTACAACAACCAGTACATTTTGGTTGTAGTGGACTACGTTTCTAAGTGGGTCGAAGCAATGGCAGCCCCGACATTTGATACTAAGCTGGTTACAAGACTGTTTGAGAGGGTAATATTTCTCCCATTCGATGGCATTAGAGTAGTTATCAGTGATGGAGGCTCTCATTTTAAGATTGGAATTTCAAGTCCCTCCTAAAAAAGTATGACCTTTACAACAAGAGGGGCACGTCGTATCATCCTTAGATTAGTGGTTAGGTAGAGATCTCTCATAGAGTGATCAAAGTAATGCTGGAGAAAATAGTTTATAGCTCCAGAAAGGACTAGCCGTCCAAGCTAGATGACGCAATGTGGACTCACAAAACTTCTTTAAAACTCTTATCTTGATGAGCCGTTTTGGACACGTCTAGGGAAAGTCTTTTCACATGTCAGTTGAGCTTGAGCATAAGGCTATGTGGGTCGTAAAGGCAATGGGTTTTTACATAAAATCAGTCGGTGAGAAGAGGCTACTCCATCTAGACAAACTCGATGAATTTATGCTGGATTCTTATGAGAATGCTTGCATTTATAAGAAAAAGATGAAGAAATGGCACGACAAGTACAATCGGTAGGGAATTCAATAATGGCAAATGAATGCTCCCCTACAACTCTTGCCTGAGATTATTTCTTGACAAGCTAAAGACTAAATGGAGCGGCCCCTACACAGTAACCAAAGCATACCCTGATGCACACGCAGAGTTGAACAAAGAGGGTGGCAACTCAATAGCGATAAATGGCTAATGCCTTAAGCACTACCATGGTTTGAGCCTCACTCTACTAGAGGGCATATGCAACAACTAGCTTCTCGAGATGGGGTCTCAGTAAGGAACTTCCCGAGAATGCTTCTAGACATATGCTCCAAATGTGGTCATGCCAAGACGTTAAACTAGGCATCTGAAAGGAGTAACACGTGCTATAGGTACTTAATTGGATTGCATTTTCATCTACATGGTGCGTCTTGTGTGAATATTGCATTGCTTAAAGTGTGGAGTGCCTTGCTCCATAGATAGACTACCTAGTGCAAAAATCGAAATGTAATCAAGTTGTTATGCGAGAGGCTCGTGAGCCACAAGACTGGTAAATTTGCCAGGGTGGTTACGGGGCCATAAAATGTCAAAAAATTACCAAGGGGTCGTGACCTCTGTGACTAGTGCAATAATACGGTGGTTATGGTAGACAAAAATAGCAATACAGTTCAAAGGGGTTGTGACCTCCATCACAAGTGGAACGTCACGTTGCTTCTACATCTCGGAGATTTCTCAAGGGATCGTGATCCTTTGACAAATGGAATGTCACGGTGGTCACAGTAGCTTCATCTTCCTTGAAAAAAATATAACCCCAAAACTGAAACCCAGCCCCCATTTCAGATTATATAGCTATCGTGAACAAAAAAATAACCGCCATCATCCATCTCTACAGCCCCCGTCTCTACCAACCATCTCCTACGCCTATAACGACTCTTCAAATCCTTGCTCCACCCACAAAAACCAAATCCCCTCCTCCCCGCATCCCCTACTTCTAAAATCCATTCCACCACCCCATGCCTCCAAGGAACAGTGCCACCGGTAGCCAACCTCGTCGTCCTGGCACTCCCAGCTCCTCGTCTCCGTTCCTACCTTCCCTGCTAGCTAGGGTATTGTTTTCTAAGCTCGCCAAATGATGAAGAATTTTGAGGAGGTAATCCCTAGGAAGAAAGGAAAAGCTACTACTGTCGCTTGCTATACATCCAAAGAATCATTTGGATTATTAGATGAATGTCATGGTCTATTTGTGGCTACGGAGCTAGATATTATATGCGCCCAACAAACAATTACATACCATAGTGTGTTAAAAAAATTCTTCCGTTATTTGGTTTTGTGAGTGAACAAAGGACATGCCACACATTGGAATTTCCGCTTAGCTGGCTCAAATTATTCTTTGTCTACAAAAGTTTTATGTGCTTTGTTGTGTTTCCCATCGGAGGGGCGCAATGCTGAATATAGTGAGGCGGATTCCTATTACTTTTGGAAGTTAATATTTGGGGTTGACTCGTATTTCTCATCCCGTATGCCCTCTACATGTGTCATACTGCCACTTTGGAAGATAGTCTATTGTTTGGTAGTCGCCAATATCAACACTCTCCTCGAGGGAAGCACCATGGGCTCCCACGCCGGCCTCAATATTATGATCTCCATACAACGTGGACTACCAGTGGACTTTTTCCAGCTACTCACTAACCAATGGTGGACTGTGGAACAGCAAGTGACAACAAATCCTTAGGAGGTGGCTTTTTGGTTACTATCATTGCCGATGCCCAGACCTTAGCAACCTCAAGAACCCTATATTTCCATCTTCAACTCTTCCAAGATAGTTGATTGCCATATGACTGATCAAGACCGTAACTGACAAGAAAGAGATTACTTTCCCGTAGGTATTAAAGGGAAACGCATAACAAGCAAGAAGAAGAAGTTGGTGGGGCGACAGAGTTGGGAGCCCACACCAGATCATGATTCAACAGACTCTGAGGACCATCAGCCTCCACCATAGCAACCAGACACTCAGGAGCATCCTCCCCACTCAGCCTAGGATGAGGCATATCACAATGACCCCTGGCAGCACATCATTGACGAGAGTCTTGGATGCGTAGAGATAGCTCACGCACAATTTGTGTCTAACTTGTAAGACTTCCGTTACCAATCTAGTTGTGCATGGCAGTGGACCTAGGACTCCTTGGTTGCCTCTATTTTCCATCAACATTTCACAGACTTGGAACTGTTGGAAAAATGTGTATTAAGGGTGAAGAAAATTAAGCAAGTAATGGCTTAATTGTACATTAGTGTGACTAATGTGATACCTTACGGGTAGAGATATTTAACTAGTTCAATACTGATATAATTATTTAATTAATATTATAATCATCCCACTACAGGGTGATTTTAATTAGTGGCCCATTATTGGTGGTCTCAAGAACATGGGTTTTCTTATATCAAGAAAACACAACAGGATACGTTATTTGAGAGAGAAAAGAGAAAAACCCGAATTACGTTTCCAGCATTCCTGGAATGAAGGCTTAAGCCGGCCGACATGTTTGTTTGAGTAGTTCTTCGTGTGTGTTACGGTGATAGTTGAAGGTCAGAAAGGTTTGATCGACAAAGCTTGGTGTTAAGTTGTTCTCGAGGATCGTTTTATCGTGGGAAGCATACTGCCAGCGAGTCCCAAGCACAGGTGGGCAACAATATTGCTTTAATGACAGCGTCCAACGTGACTCGATCCACTCCAGGTTGCAATAATTTTTTAGTCAATTAAACTGTATTGCAAAGTGTTTTGTGTAATCGCATATCAGTATTCTTATATCTGTTATTCAGTAACTTCGTAATATTCGCATGTTCATTCAGCAATATTTCCAACAATCTTATAGAACGATTTTTACTGTTGAAGTTACTAATTAAAACATTAGCTTTGATGTTTATAGACAGATCGTAGTGGACTAATCTCGATCAAATCAGGGCGGTTTGGAAAACATAGTATGGTGATATAAAACGAGATGATAGCAAGGGTGGATCAGCTTGCTAACAAGACTTGATTGGTTGAATTTTGGATCTACGTGAATTACTTAATCAATTTACTGACTGTGTTGTCATTTTTTGACGACAGACATCAACCAAATTTTTTTAGGAAATCCAAGAAGAAAACTGCAGAAGATTATGATTACTTCATCACTTTTATACTGAAAGTTATCACCTTCATCTGTGGCTCTCTCTCATTTTTCCTATCGACTTGTGCTTAATGTTTGTTCGGGACGAACAAATCTTAAGTGTGGAGTGTTTTGATCGGTCGAATTCTTGACCTATTATTCACTTCATTCGATGATGTATTAGGTTTGTTTTCTGGATATTTTATTACCATTTAACCTCTTTTCTAGTGTTTCAGGTCATTGATCACATACCTAATACTTTTGGATTGATCCGAAGCAAAGCAAAGCAATTGGTAAAAATTAGGGCAAAATTAGGACAAAATAGGGCAGACGTACCTTTGCGACGTATTTTGCATGCCCAGAGCGCATATCATATTCAAATGGGTCGAAATTTAGATTGTAGGAAAGCTAGCTCGAAGGCCTACAACTTTGTAGTTGACGCCAAGATCCGATTCGAAGGTTTAGACATCCAAAAAGGCAACGGAAGTCAGGTCCCGTGACACTCCTAGGTGTCACGGGATGTCAGTAGTTTCACGGGACTTGGCCGTGCATGTGCAAAGTTGATTAGCCCATGACAGCCCGTGATAGCCCGTGACACTCCTTATTGTCACGGGCCCATCGTCAATTTTGAGCTATAAATAGGAGTTTCAGACCAAATTTTGAGTACGCTGACTTTGGGGATCGATTTTGACCTAATTTTGGAGAAGACAAGATAGAGCAGATTATTGAGAGAGATCAACGGCCCAACGAGCTACATCGTCTACAAGGTTTCCTCGTCCTTGATTTCTCATCTATTCTATCTTTGGTTAACTTACCATGAGTAGCGAGTAGTCTTCTTAATTCTGGGATCCTACGGAGCCCGTGCAATGTACCCAACTCTTCATGTGATCAATTGAACGTTTTTCATTAATGCAATTCGAATATTCAATTTCATCGTGCTTAATTTTATCGTTCTTGCAAGGTTTACATTGAATGGAATGTTTGCATGCTAGAACTATTTAGGTTAATGACCAAAAGATGGATGGGTCTTAGGTATTAACTGGATTGTATGAAATTGATATTAGGTCATGTTAGCTACAATGGTAGTACATGAATTAATAGGAAAGTTGACTTTTGTCTGAAAACCCTAAGTTTAACAATCGAGATCATTGTAATTCGTGGATGGGCGGCGTTCAACGATTGAGATTAATCTAGACAATGATCTGTGGATGTGCGGCTTGTCTAGTGTAATTTTGGTTTATTTCCATATTCGATAGCATGATGAATTTACGTGATATGATTGCATGATTAGTGGGCTTGGCACGGGTGAAGTATGGTCCTGGGATTATTTCTCAGATCAAGTCCAAAACCTTTTATTTTCTGCATTTAATTTCTACAATTTTCATGACAACAAAACCTTTCATTATTTGGAATAGCTAAATAGGTCACCTGTTAGCTAGTACTCTTACTCGTTGTTCCTTGGATCGACCCTTGGCTTACCAAGGTTTATAAATTTTTTTTGACTGTAACTTGACCCCTAAAACATATAAATTGACAAAACCAGGTAGCGCATAGTCACACGCATCACATATCACACATTCACTCTTGCATATGCTCAAATGTCTATGTACTGCGATTGAAATCATCGTTTTTCTACGATACTCCATGATTGACTATCAATCTTTAGGATTAGAAGTCTATGACTTGAAATAGTTCTATTCGTGTGTGTATTCTCTCGTATCAGTATCGTTTCTAGCCTTTGCCTATCACTTGTTTTATGTATTTCTTGAAGCATGTTTGATACTTCATATTAGTAGGCACAGGTACAAAATGTCAAAAACTTAAATTGCATCTCTTTTTCTAGGTGACCTTAGTACTAGTATGTGTTTTTCTATACTTGTTGTGATTTGCTTGCACCCGCCTTTACATATACACTATGTCAAGTTTTAAGTGTGGAATTAGAAAGAAAAAAAAAATTTCAATCAAGAACAAGTTTCTGAATTTTCAAAAGAGGGTGAAAAGTTAACCCCAAGCACAGTTGTTTTTGAAAAGGAAAAAAAGCAGAAAAATACCAAGGGCAAAGTGAGAAACGTCACCCCTTGTGTATGAAAAAAATACCAAGGGCAAAGTGAGAAAATTCACCCCTTGTGTATGAAAGAAAAATGAAATTTCTACCCCAAGATCAGATTCGAAGGTTTAGACACTCAAAGAGGCAACGGAAGTCAGGTCCCGTGACACTCCTAGGTGTCACAGGATGTCAGTAGTGTCACGGGACTTGGCCATGCATGTGCAAAGTTGATGAGCCCGTGATAGCCCCTGACACTCCTTACTGTCACGGGCCCGTCGTCAATTTTGAGCTATAAATATCAGTTTCGGACGAGATTTTGAGTACGCTGACTTTGGGGATTGATTTTGACCTAATTTTGGAGAAGAGAAGACATAGCATATTATTGAGAGAGATCAACGGCCCAACGAGCTACATCGTCTACACGGTTTCCTCGTCCTTGATTTCTCATCTATACTATCTTTGGTTAACTTACCATTAGTAGCGAGTAGTCTTCTTAATTCTGGGATCCTACGGATCCCGTGCTATGTACCCAACTCTTCATGTGATCAATTGAACGATTTTCATTAATGCAATTCGATATTCAATTTCACCGTGATTAATTTTATCATTCTTGCAAGGTTTACATTGAATGGGATGTTTGCATGCTAAAATGTATTTAGGTTAATGACCAAAAGATGGATGGGTCCTAGGTATTAACCGGATTGTATGAAATTGATATTAGGTCATGGTAGCTACAATGGTTGATGAGCCGTATTTATACGACTCATTGAGTCAACAATTCCCACCAAATTCGGCACTTTGTCATACGAACATTTACTTGTTGGTATCATTTTGCAGTTCAGGCACTTTGGAAGGTCTAGGAGGAATCGGGCTTAAAAGATGGTATCTTAGGCCAAAATCACCACAAGGCTTTACTAGCTCACCTGCAAAATCTCAATGGTTCTAGAACCATCTCATCATTTGACTCATGCCAATCCATTTTGGCTACTTCCAGAGCAAGAGTGGTGCCGAAGTCAAAAGGCACCTCCAAAATCTTGATGGTTCTAGAAGCATCTTATCATGTGACTCATGCCAATCCATTTTGGCTACTTCCAGAGCAAGAGTGGTGCCCAAGTGAAGAGGAAACCCTAATCCATTTCCCTATAAATAAGACCCCTTGGTCTTGGAAATAGGAGTCCAAAAATCTAGAACTAAATTCTCTCTCTACCCCTTCTCTCTCGGCATTAGAAAGAAACCATTTGTATTTTCTTTACTTTTGCCTATGGCTATTGTATTCCTTTTGATGAATACTAATAGTTAAACCCCCTATTCGGTTTAGGGTTTTCACTCTTGGGCTTAATCCCACGGATCAAATGCGAGGCTAAGTGGAAGTTTTGCCACAAAGCTTAGTCAAGCAAATGATCCCTATTGTAACATCTACCGGATGCCTTGCCGCAATGGCAGATAGTACACATAGGTTGAGCAACACCTTTGCCGGGTTATTCGGTCTAACAAAGGACTAGATTAGAAGGTCTAACACCTTGCCGAGTGAGGTTGTGGCGTATCACCCTTGCCGGGATACTTAGGCGTCACCTTTGTAGGGACACCACACACCATCATGGCAGGCTAAGACCGTGGCGTACCACCTTTGCCGGGGTACCTTGGGTTATCACCTTTGTTGGGACACCACACTCTACAAAATTTGGAATGCATAATTCGTTGTCTATGACAAATGTGTCACAAGAGAAGCCCTAAACTGAATACTCACTCTCATTCGAATCACCCCTTGTTATTTACTTGCACTTACTTTCAAGCTGTTTACTTAACCCCCAACTGTCTTTACTTTTCCTTCTTTTTCCGAGAACAACAAGTAGCTGAAATAACTCCCTTGGGTTCGACCCCTACTTACCGCTCTACAAACCAATAGTGAGCGTAAGGTAGTTGATGGATGCACAGTCGTTATGTGCAAACGTCAAGAATAAATTTATAATAGTCCGCTACTCGCAACTATACTACTGGGTAGTAAGTGGTAAGTAGGGGTCGAACCCAAGGGAATCAGGGGAATAGATGTTCTTTGAGGGGGTCGTCCAGCGAGAGAGCATGTTTTAGGTCGGTTGGTTGGTTTTAAAGCTACCAGCTAAGTGATTGATTGATTGATTGGTTGGTTGGTTGGTTTTAGTACTGGAAAGTAAATTGTAATTTATAATTAAAGGAAAGCGTTCGGTTTCAGGGGCCTTGTATTATATCCTGTTTATCATTGACCTTTAGTGACTCTACTAAGTATTCAAACGGTGTATCAAGGCCATTCCAAGCACTCGATTTGCATACACTGTCTAGCCTATTCCAAGGACGTAGAGCACTTATTCTATTTAGACTAATACTCCATTCCCGGTTATATTAGCCTATGTGCATCCATTTGATCAATCATTCCCGATCAACCAAATGGTGTTTAAGATAAGTCAAACTTCTCAGATAAGCTTTGCCATTCCAAGCATCCACTTATCCGTACAAGTTTACGAACCCCGCTGTAGAGTTTTGCCATTCCAAGCATCCACTCTACCTTGGACGTTCTAACCGAATATATGGCACATAGAATAAGTTTTGAATACTAAGTAGAGACGCTAAGTTAATAGTCTAAAACATTTTATAATACAAGTGCGCCCCTTAGACCGAACTACTAGTTTAGCTACTATTCATCGCGCTAAACATTATAACTAAGGAAATAAAAACAGTTGAATAAATACTAGAAATAATACTTACAACCGTTGAAGCGCCAAGGGAGCTATCCTTTATTTCCAAAGCCAAACTTACAATTACATAACTTTTAGAGAGAGAAGTGAATTTGGGAATTGAGGTGTGTTACAAATGAGGAGGAGGAGCTCCTTTTATAGCAAAAATGGAAGGAAATGGATGGATGAGATGATAGGCATGTGTTTTTGATCCAAGGGAGGAGAAGAGGAGGAAGGAGGAGGAGACATGTGGAGGAGCCCAAAAGCCGCCGGTCAAGGGAGGAGGAGCCGCCGGTTGCCGGTGGTGGAAGGGGAGGAGGGGTGGCTTTGGCCACCTCTTGCCCAAGTGGCCGGTCACTTTGCCCATGTGTGAGTTTTGTACAGTTTTGTGCAGTCTTTTCACAAAACAGTCAATGTGTTTCTTCCCCGGGCTGTCTTGATTCCTCTCCTGAATCTTCTGATTAATTTGTTATGAGTGATTCAACGTCAGGATCCTTGATATTTCTTCAGTCGGCATATGATCTTGACCTTGGATTGACTCGTAACATCTTTTCTGCTTTAAAAGCTCCTCTTTAGTGTGTATTCTCTCTAAGCTCTGAAATACCCTGCAAAAATATATCTGAACTAACAAGCAAAAGTTAAATAGACAAAATGTCTAATTAAGGGGGTTATACTGTGTTTATGATTCGTATAATTTTGGTCCATCAGATCACCCCACACTTTTAGTTGTTCGTCCCGAACAATGCTATTAAAGGGCTGTACTATAAGTTGGCTTTGAAATATGAAAATTAGACTGTGTTACTCGATCTATCCTAATTCATGCATTGCTTACTTATTACCAAATTAAACTGCGTAAATAAATAGAAGAAACTTAATACTTGTACCTCCGTGCTGAGATGCAAATTATATTGGATGTCTCGGGAGATAGCCCTATTTAGGTTCCTGGACTGCAATCTCAGGATCGTCTCGCACTATATGGTTTTCTGGTAGCTTTCTCTAGCACGTGATTCGGTTCGGGTTTCAATGGTTTGAGTACTTTTGATTTCTTTCTTTTTTTGGCGAGGGACTGCTTTTGTAGTGAATTGGCCTTTGGCCTTTGATTTGACTCTTTGAGTTCTTCACTTTTTGTTCGGTTAAAACCTTCACAATTTTGGGCCTTTGGCCTCTTGATTTGCTTCTTCGAGCTTTTCGCCTTTTTGTGGCTTTGCTAGTCCATTTTCTCAAGCCTTTTTGGGAGGTCCAATCATCGCCCGCAAGCCTATGGAAATACCTCCCCGCTCCTCTCGTTTTTGCAGTTTCGCGCGGGTCAAGGTGAGGGTCGCTCATCTATTTTATCGGCTACTTTGACTATCGTTTCGCGCGGGTCAAGATGAGGGTCGCTCATCTATTTTCTCGGCTACATTGACCGGAGATAGAACGGTCTGATTCCCGTCCTCGCCTTTTGCATAAACACTGCATGGCGGAGATGACTTCAATCTTCATTGAAAACCCGAAGTGCAGCCTCCACTGACTTTGAAAACCATATAGTTTGATCTGATCCTTTGATTGCTTGCCAAGCCTCTCTAGGGCAGTTTATGTCAACTCCACATCCCTAGTTATCTCAGCACAAAGGACAATTGAAAAGTTACATTCTAAGTTTTTAAACAGTTTGAATTTTCACAAGGTTAATGCATGAATTATGATTTATCTTTTTCACATTCTTAAGTTCATATTTTCAAAAAGATACTATTACTAAAAAAGAAAAACAGCTGCATGTTATTTATGTACACAGGTGGTTCTCACCCCCCACTTTTGAATGAAGGCGTGCCTTAGTTCAAAAGTCATGCAAGCTTAAAACTAAATTACTTAATTTAAATGACAGAAATTAAAGTGCGGAAAAGTAAGATAGTGTCGGGTTACCTCCCGACCAGTGCACTTGTTTAACGTTGTTGGCTCGACGATACCTCGTTGTGGATTACTGGTTTGGGTCCCATGGGTGGCTCAAGTCAAACTTCGCCACCGTTCCAGTGTTGCTTCTTCCTGACTTCTTGCCGGATGTTGTGTTCGGGTCAGGACTCCTTTGTTTCGGGATTTTTTCCTTCCAATACCCCGGAGGGGATGAGAGACCTTTCACTACTAGCCTTTTGAAGTTTTTGTATTTGGGACTGCCTAGTCCAGTTGCGGCATAGCAATGCTCTATCGAGGGGTCATTCTGCAGAGGTTCTTTTCCCATCCTCCTTTGAGCTTCTTCATTGATCGCACAGTTCGCAGCGACTTGCTCATTGATTAAGGGGAAAAGTCGGGAAGGCCTCATGAGGCTTGGTTCTGCCTCGTTATGTTGGTTCGTGAGGAACTGATCGTAGATAGTTTCAGCTGCCTGGGTAATGATAGTCGGGTATGGCTTGGGAAGCTCGTCAGTGGTGTTCTGGACTCCTACTTCGTTGCTTCCGGTGCTTTCCATGTCTGATTCTTCAGACGGTTCAGGAGTCTCTTCCGACGGTTCGGTGGTTTCTTCTTCATCAGCCTCAGGGTCAGCTTCTTCTGTCTGCATTTCCTCGTCAGTTTGGGGTACTCATCTTGTGGCAGTGGCCAGGCCAATTATAAGGTACCACATGTCTGCAATGGTGAAGTTTGTGGCAGACCTTCTCATAGCTTCGTTAACTCTTCCCAGCTCTTCGGCCCTCATCCCACGAAGAAATTTTTGGAGAAGAACTTTCTTTGTAAATCCATGGTGCGGGCAGCTTGAGACAATGGCATCGTAGTTCATGTAGTATTCGTCCAAAGTCTCATCCCGGGATTGATGAAGGCACATGATCTTCTCACGGGTTTCTTGGCGTAAAGATGGTGGGGAGAATTCTTTCAGGAACGGAACGCAGAGGTCTACGAAACGTTTTGCACTGCAAGCGGTGGATGTGTAGTACCATATCGTGGCGAAGTCGGTTAGAGAGAATTTGAAGCATTTCAGCTTAAATTTCTCTAATACTTCGTTCTCAGGTTTGATGTGGTGGCAGACGTGGTGGAAGTTTCGGCAGTGCTGTACAGGGTCTTCTCCCTCCGTTCCTCCGAACAGGGGCAGAAATCACGTTGTCCATGCATGCGTAATGGGTGATGACATAGGGAAAAGAAATAAAAAGAAAGGGGAGGGAAAGAACAACTATCCGACGACTGATTCCCCGGCAACGGCGCCAATTTTGATGGATGCACAGTCGTTATGTGCAAACGTCAAGAATACATTTATAATAGTCCACTACTCGCAACTATACTACTGGGTAGTAAGTGGTAAGTAGGGGTCGAACCCAAGGGAATCAGGGGAATAGATGTTCTTTGAGGGGGTTGTCCAGCGAGAGAGCGTGTTTTAGGTCGGTTGGTTGGTTTTAAAGCTACCAGCTAAGTGATTGATTGATTGATTGGTTGGTTGGTTGGTTTTAGTACTGGAAAGTAAATTGTAATTTATAAGTAAAGGAAAGCGTTCGGTTTCAGGGGCCTTGTATTATATCCTGTTTATCATTGACCTTTAGTGACTCTACTAAGTATTCAAACGGTGTATCAAGGCCATTCCAAGCACTCGATTTGCATACACTGTCTAGCCTATTCCAAGGACGTAGAGCACTTATTCTATTTAGACTAATACTCCATTCCCGGTAATATTAGCCTATGTGCATCCATTTGATCAATCATTCCCGATCAACCAAATGGAGTTTAAAATAAGTCAAACTTCTCAGATAAGCTTTGCCATTCCAAGCATCCACTTATCCGTACAAGTTTACGAACCCCGCTGTAGAGTTTTGCCATTCCAAGCATCCACTCTACCTTGGACGTTCTAACCGAATATATGGCACATAAAATAAGTTTTGAATACTAAGGAGAGACGCTAAGTTAATAGTCTAAAACATTTTATAATACAAGTACGCCCCTTAGACCGAACTACTAGTTTAGCTACTATTCATCGCGCTAAACATTTTAACTAAGGAAAAAAAAACAGTTGAATAAATACTAGAAATAATACTTACAACCGTTGAAGCGCCAAGGGAGCTATCCTTTATTTCCAAAGCCAAACTTACAATTATATAACTTTTAGAGAGAGAAGTGAATTTGGGAATTGAGGTGTGTTACAAATGAGGAGGAGGAGCTCCTTTTATAGCAAAAATGGAAGGAAATGGATGGATGAGATGATAGGCATGTGTTTTTGATCCAAGGGAGGAGAAGAGGAGGAAGGAGGAGGAGACATGTGGAGGAGCCCAAAAGCCGCCGGTCAAGGGAGGAGGAGCCGCCGGTTGCCGGTGGTGGAAGGGGAGGAGGGGTGGCTTTGGCCACCTCTTGCCCAAGTGGCCGGTCACTTTGCCCATGTATGAGTTTTGTACAGTTTTGTGCAGTCTTTTCACAAAACTGTCAATGTGTTTCTTCCCCGGGCTGTCTTGATTCTTCTCCTGAATCTTCTGATTAATTTGTTATGAGTGATTCAACGTCAGGATCCTTGATATTTCTTCAGTCAGCATATGATCTTGACCTTGGATTGACTCGTAACATCTTTTCTGCTTTAAAAGCTCCTCTTTAGTGTGTATTCTCTCTAAGCTCTGAAATACCCTGCAAAAATATATCTGAACTAACAAGCAAAAGTTAAATAGACAAAATGTCTAATTAAGGGGGTTATACTGTGTTTATGATTCGTATAATTTTGGTCCATCAGTAGTGGATTATAAATTGCAAATTTGCGAGGTCACGACGACGACTCGTCAAATTTTGGCGCCGTTGCCGGGGAGTTGTGCATTGGTGATGTTGTTCTTGTTTGTGTTTCTTTTTGTTTGTTTACTTAGTTGCTTGCGTGCTTGGTCCTTGTGAACCATGTCTCGTCACGGTAGTAATTTTTATGAAGATGAGGTGAACAATGATATGCACCGGTTCGGTCGCAACGACGAAGCACCACCTCAATTCTATCAGGATCCTGAGGTGCTCGTGTGAGAGCGAAACCGAATCCTAAAGGAAGCTGCCCGGGCAAACCAAGGGCCTCCCGAGGCCCGAAATGGTGCAGGCTCGAGACAGCCACCTAGGCAACCTTCACCTCCTCCTCCTCCTCAGCGATAAGCTCGAAGAGAGCAACCAGTCCGGGAAGAAAACTTTGATGATGATGTCCTCCGAGAGCCCACCATGGGAGAACTCTCGGCTCCGAGTTTTAGAAACCAGCCTTGGTGCATATATGAGGGCCCGGAACTTGAGGATATTATGATCAGCACGGGCGTCGTGCATAATTTACCTAACTTCTCGGGCACTCAAGGAGAATCCGCGACCACTCATCTTCAATGTTTTCATGGCATTTGCCAAAACATAAAGCCCTATGGAGTAGAAGTGGAAGACTTCAAATTGAAGGCCTTCTACTTCTCTCTCATAGATGCAGCTAATGATTGGTTTCTCTCCTTGCCTTCAGGAAGTATTCAAACATGGGCTCAAATGCAAGGGAAGTTTTTGGCTAAGTATTACCCCGCGGGGAGAGCTACACAAGTAAGGAGGCAGTTGCAAGAAATGAGGCAAGCGCCGAATGAGTCCATGTATGATTACGTCGAGAAGTTCAACCGATTGGAGAGAAGTTGTTGCAATCTTGGGCTACCCGAGAAGCTCCTTATTGGATGGATTCAAACCTTTGGATAAAATGCTCCTAGATGCCTCGGCTGGAGGAACAATGTCGAGCCTACCGCTAAGTGGGAAAAGAGAGCTGATCTCAAGGGTGGCCGAAAATGGCCGGTTTAGGGAAGAAACTAGCCGGCAAGAGGAGTTCACCCGAACAAAGAATGTGGCAAAGGGCGAGACTCCGGTGAACTCAATGGCTGAGGAAATGAAACAAATGAAGGAGATGATGATGCAGATCATTAGAAGACAACCGGGTGTGGTGAAACCATGCGAGTACTGCGGAGCTACGGACCACAAGATAGATGAGTGTCCGACCCTGCTGGAAGAGGACCCAACAGAGGTAAATGTAGTGGATGGATACCTAGGGTACAATGGGAACCGGGCAGGGCCGAATTGGCCATATGGACAAGGGCCTAATTGGTGAAACGACGCCCCAAGGTACTCGACTCATCAGTCTCAACAGGTAGCTCCTCAATCGAACCAGCAGATCTATCAGCCTCCTAACCGCCAATACCAACTGAACAGCCCAGGCCAATATCAGCAAAGGGGACCGAGTTACAGTCAAGCCAGTCCAAGACAACCGGGCCCGAGCAAGTCACTTGAGGATATGATGAAGGAGCTGGCCGCTAGCAACGTGCAAATGAATGCTACTATACAGCAAAATCAGGCTGAAACAAAGGGAGCAATAGCAGAGATAAGCAATTATCCCCACTTGCTACCACAGTTTCCGAACTTAAGAAAGAATCAAGCCGGCTCCCTTCGCAAACCGTTCAAAACCCAAGGGGAAATGTAAGTGTCGTGACTCTAAGGAGTGGGAAGAAGCTCGTTGTTGAGCCGGAAGAGCCAAAGGAAGAAGAATGCCCGATGGTGCTTGAGGAAAATCAGAACGGGCTCGAGTCGCTTGGTACTCTCAAACCAGACCCGGTACCAGCGGCCGAGGATTATGAACCAGACCCGGTACAAGAAACCGGGGCCAAAAACTTCAGTATCAGTGCCCCTCTGCCATTTCCTGTGCCAACTCGGGCTCCCAAGAGATATGTGATGGATAAGAACGTTTGGGAGCTGTTTAGCAAAGTTGAGATCAATATCCCTCTCCTGGAAGCCATTAAGAAAATCCCTAGATATGCGAAGTTCTTGAAGGAACTTTGGACTAACCGGAGGCGAGGTACTCAGATTGACCAAGAACTGATGAGCAAGAACGTTTCAGCAGTTATTCAGTGAAAAGTGCCCCCCAAATGTGGCGACCCGGGAACTTATACCATCCCGTGCACGATCGGCAACATCCGGATTGAAAATTGCATGTTGGACCTTGGAGCCTCTATAAACATATTGCCTTGCTCGATCTACTCCTGTCTTCGCAGTGGCCCTCTTGAGAAGGCCGGGCTAACCGTCCAATTGGTGGACCGTTCGTGTAAACAGCCCGAAGGGAAGATTGAAGACGTGTGATGGATGCACAGTCGTTATGTGCAAACGTCAAGAATAAATTTATAATAGTCCGCTACTCGCGACTTTACTACTGGGTAGCAAGTGGTAAGTAGGGGTCGAACCCAAGGGAATCAGGGGAATAGATGTTCTTTGAGGGGGTTGTCCAGCGAGAGAGCGTGTTTTAGGTCGGTTGGTTGGTTTTAAAGCTACCAGCTAAGTGATTGATTGATTGATTGGTTGGTTGGTTGGTTTTAGTACTAGAAAGTAAATTGCAATTTATAATTAAAGGAAAGCGTTCGGTTTCAGGGGCCTTGTATTATATCCTGTTTATCATTGACCTTTAGTGACTCTACTAAGTATTCAAACGGTGTATCAAGGCCATTCCAAGAACTCGATTTGCGTACACTGTCTAGCCTATTCCAAGGACGTAGAGCACTTATTCTATTTAGACTAATACTCCATTCCCGGTTATATTAGCCTATGTGCATCCATTTGATCAATCATTCCCGATCAACCAAATGGTGTTTAAGATAAGTCAAACTTCTCAGATAAGTTTTGCCATTCAAAGCATCCACTTATCCGTACAAGTTTACGAACCCCGCTGTAGAGTTTTGCCATTCCAAGCATCCACTCTACCTTGGACGTTCTAACCGAATATATGGCACATAGAATAAGTTTTGAATACTAAGGAGAGACGCTAAGTTAATAGTCTAAAACATTTTATAATACAAGTGCGCCCCTAAGACCGAACTACTAGTTTAGCTACTATTCATCGCGCTAAACATTATAACTAAGGAAATAAAAATAGTTGAATAAATACTAGAAATAATACTTACAACCGTTTAAGCGCCAAGGGAGCTATCCTTTATTTCCAAAGCCAAACTTACAATTACAAAACTTTTAGAGAGAGAAGTGAATTGCTTATGGGATGACGAAAATGAGGGGAGGAGCTCCTCCTTTTATAGCCAAAATGGGAGGAGATGGGTGGTGGAGATGGAAACATGTGTTTTTGATCCAAGGGAGGAGTAGAGGAGGAAGGAGGAGGAGACATGTGGAGGAGCTCAAAAGCCGCCGGTCAAGGGAGGAGGAGCCGCCGGTTGCCGGTGGTGGAAGGGGAGGAGCTCCTCCCTTGGTCACCTCTTCAACAAGTGGCCGGTCACTTTGCCCATGTGTGAGTTTTGTACAGTTTTGTGCAGTCTTTTCACAAAACTGTCAATGTGTTTCTTCCCCGGACTGTCTTGATTCCTCTCCTGATTCTTCTGATTAAATTGTTATGAGTGATTCAACGTCAGGATCCTTGATATTTCTTCAGTCGGCATATGATCTTGACTTTGGATTGACTCGTAACATCTTTTCTGCTCTAAAAGCTCCTCTTTAATGTGTATTCTCTCTAAGCTCTGAATTACCCTGCAAAAATATATCTGAACTAACAAGCAAAAGTTAAATAGACAAAATGTCTAAATAAGGGGGTTATACTGTGTTTATGATTCGTATAATTTTGGTCCATCAGATCACCCCACACTTTTAGTTGTTCGTCCCGAACAATGCTATTAAAGGGCTGTACTATAAGTTGGCTTTGAAATATGAAAATTAGACTGTGTTACTCGATCTATCCTAATTCATGCATTGCTTACTTATTACCAAATTAAACTGCGTAAATAAATAGAAGAAACTTAATACTTGTACCTCCGTGCTGAGATGCAAATTATTTTGGATGTCTCGGGAGATAGCCCTTTTTAGGCTCCTGGACTGCAATCTTGGGATCGTCTCGCACTATATGGTTTTCTGGTAGCTTTCTCTAGCACGTGATTCGGTTCAGGTTTCAATGGTTTGATTACTTTGATTTTCTTTTGGCGAGGGACTGCTTTTGTAGTGAATCGGCATTTGGCCTTTGATTTGACTTTTTGAGTTCTTCACTTTTTGTTCGGTTAAAACCTTCACAATTTTGGGCCTTTGGCCTCTTGATTTGCTTCATTGAGCTTTTCGCCTTTTTGTGACTGCTAGTCTATTTTCTCAAGCCTTTTTGGGAGGTCCAATCATCGCCCGCAAGCCTATGGAAATACCTCCCCGCTCCTCTCGTTTTTGCCGTTTTCGCGCGGGTCAAGGTGAGGGTCGCTCATCTATTTTCTCGGCTACTTTGACTGTCGTTTTGCGTGGGTCAAGATGAGGGTCGCTCATCTATTTTCTCGGCTATTTTGACTAGAGATAGGACGGTCTGATTCCCGTCCTCGCCTTTTGCATTGCATGGCGGAGATGACTTCAATTTTCACTGAAACCCGAAGTGCAGCCTCCACTGACTTCGAAAACCATATAGTTTGATCTGATCCTTTGATTGCTTGCCAAGCCTCTCTAGGGCAGTTTATGTCAACTCCACATCCCTAGTTATCTCAGCACAAAGGACAATTGAAAAGTTACATTCTAAGTTTTTAAACAGTTTGAATTTTCACAAGGTTAATGCATGAATTATGATTTATCTTTTTCACATTCTTAAGTTCATATTTTCAAAAAGATACTATTACTAAAAAAGAAAAAACAGCAAGCATGTTATTTATGTACATAGGTGGTTTTCACCCCCCACTTTTGAACGAAGGCGTGCCTTAGTTCAAAAGTCATGCAAGCTTAAAACTAAATTACTGAATTTAAATGATAGAAATTAAAGTGCGGAAAGTAAGATAGTGTCGGGTTACCTCCCGACCAGTGCACTTGTTTAACGTCGTTGGCTCGACAGTACCTCGTTGTGGATTACTGGTTTGGGTCCCATGGGTGGCTCAAGTCAAACTTCGCCACCGTTCCAGTGTTGCTTCTTCCTGACTTCTTGCTGGAGTAAGAGCTCCATGGTTTTGGTGTTTTCTCTTTCCATTGTTTCTGAGAAGGCGGGAGACCTTTGACCATAGCTGCTGGTCTTGTTACTTTTTTGGTCTCTAATGACAAGTCAGAAAACTGTGCACCGTGATCTGAGATTGGTGTTATGTCTGGCGGTTTCTTTGTGTCCGGGCGGCTCTTATTAATGTAGAAGTGTGCAATTTTGCCGCCGAACTTAAGTGATAATGAGCCCTTGCCCACATCGATTCTTGCTTTAGTGGCGTAGAGGAATGGTCATCCCAATATTATTGTTGGTGGGTCGTCTTCGCAGGTTTCTTCTGTTGGTATTACATAGAAGTCTGCAGCAACGACAAGTTCTCCCACATGGAGTATTACATCTTCCAGTTCTCCAACCGGGCGGATGCATGATTTATCTCATAGCTCGATATTTGATCGAGGTGGTTTCAACGGACCAAGTTCTAGTAGGTAATACAAGGAGGAAGGCATGGCGTTGACAGCAGCCCCAAGATCGACTAAGCATTTATGGATCTGGGTTTCACCAATACCACAGGTGATTGTAAAGGCCCCAGGGTCTTTATTTCTTTCCGGTTGTGGCTCATGATCTGAAGTGAGGGCTCTTTCTATTGTCGAACTATTCTGCCCATTCCCTGGCTTAGGATTTGCATACTCGGACCCTTTAATATTTTGCTTCGAAGCATAAATATTAGTTGGGGAGTCCCAACCAGATGCTGGTATGTCAAAGTGTGTGATCGGCGGCGGTGTTATGCAAACAGTAAACGCGTACCGTCCATTGTCAGCATGCATAACCCATGTTTTGCCATCATTGGGTCGGTCTTCTTCTTGATTCTAATCAGGTCGACTCCTACGATTGAAGTGATTGTTCGTAAGTCTGTAGGTTGGGGACCGTGCTACTTCTCCTAGAGTAACCTTCATGTGTGACCTCCTTATCATGCTTATGTTTGCCTTAGGATTTTGAACGGTCTGTGAAGGAAGTCTGCCAGGTTCAGTAGTGAGTGTTGACATTGCGGTGGCGAGCTGGGACATTTGTTTGGTCAATTTTGAAATTGCCCCGTCAGTTTTTGCCTGGTACTGGTGTAGCGAAGTACCCAATTGATTAATGTTTCCCACGAGCTCCTTCATCGTGTCATTGAGCGACTTGCTTGGTTCCTGCTGATTGCTCAGGCTGGCTTGGTACTGATTTGGCCCTTTTTGGTGATATTGGCCTGCCGATGGAGCGTTCTGGTTATATTGTCGGTGGGGTGGTTGGTAGAATGACTGCGCTAGTTGAGGGACAGCTGGTTGTGTCTCCGTCTGAGGATAGCTATTGTTGTTACGCCAGCCTGGGTTGGATGTTTGACCGTACTGTCTGTTTTGTCTAGCTCTGTCATTGTTGTTGTTGTGTCCTTGATATCCTCCCACTATATTCACTTCCACCGGTTCTTCTTCTATCAATGTTGGGCATGCGTCAGTTTTGTGATCTGTAGAACCACAGAACTCGCAGGGTTTTACCGGAACTGGCTGTCTACGTATGATCTCGATCATCATCTCCTTTAACTGTTTCATCTCTTCAGTTATGGAGTTTACTGATGTCTCGGCTTGTGCTACCTTTTTTGATCGAGAGAATTCATCTTGACGAGTAGTCTCTTCTCTAAATCGGGCATTTTCAGCAACGTTGGCGATGAGATTCCTTATGCCACTTAATGATAGATTCATCATGGATCCTCCCGCTGAGGCATCCAAGAGCATTTTGTCTAAGGGTCTTAATCCATCAATGAGGTACTCGATGACGAGTTTCTCGGGCAATCCAAGGGTACAGCAGCTCCTTTCTAGGTGATTGAACTTTTCCAGGTAATCGTACATGGTTTCATTGGGACCTTGTTTGATTTCCTGTAGTTGCCTCCTTACTTGCATTGCTCTTCCAGCCGGATAGTATTTGTCTAAGAATTTCTTCTGCATCCGAGCCCATGTTCTGATGCTTCCGGAAGGCAATGAAAGGAACCAGTCGCTTGCCGAGTCTATGAGGGAAAAATAGAACGCCTTTAACTTGAAGTCGTCCATGTTCACTCGATTGGGCTTTAGATTCTGGCAAATGCCATGTAGGCGTTGGAGGTGAGTTGTGGCAGATTCTCCTTGAGCTCCTGAGAATTTTGGCAGGCTGTGCGCCACTGATGCGTTGATGGTTATGTTTTCTAATTCAGGGCTCTCATAGATGCACCACGGCTGTGTCTCGAAATTAGGGGCATTTAACTCGCCCATAGTTGGTTCACGGTAGTAGTTATCCCTGTAGTAGTCGTCGAAAGTGGGTTCTCTTCTTGGCATGTATCGAGGTTGAGGTTGTGGTCGTGGGGGATGGATAGGAGGTTGTACTGGACCAGCTGCATTTCCGTCCTCGGGTAATTCTTGGTTTCTTCTGACTGCTTCCCTATCACGAGCTCTTCTGTTTCTGATGAGTTGTTCCGGATCGTCGACGAATGGAAACGGTACCTCATCATTTTGATCGTACAGGTTTATTTCTTCGTCATCCTGGTAGTCATGGTGACTTTCTTCGCGAGACATGGTTGTTTTGAAGCGCGTAACGATTCAAAGAACTTTATCCGATGGCTGATTCCCCGGCAACGGCGCCAATTTTGTTGGATGCACAGTCGTTATGTGCAAACGTCAAGAATAAATTTATAATAGTCCGCTACTCGCGACTTTACTACTGGGTAGCAAGTGGTAAGTAGGGGTCGAACCCAAGGGAATCAGGGGAATAGATGTTATTTGAGGGGGTTGTCCAGCGAGAGAGCGTGTTTTAGGTCGGTTGGTTGGTTTTAAAGCTACCAGCTAAGTGATTGATTGATTGATTGGTTGGTTGGTTGGTTTTAGTACTGGAAAGTAAATTGCAATTTATAATTAAAGGAAAGCGTTCGGTTTCAGGGGCCTTGTATTATATCCTGTTTATCATTGACCTTTAGTGACTCTACTAAGTATTCAAACGGTGTATCAAGGCCATTCCAAGCACTCGATTTGCGTACACTGTCTAGCCTATTCCAAGGACGTAGAGCAATTATTCTATTTAGACTAATACTCCATTCCCGGTTATATTAGCCTATGTGCATCCATTTGATCAATCATTCCCGATCAACCAAATGGTGTTTAAGATAAGTCAAACTTCTCAGATAAGTTTAGCCATTCCAAGCATCCACTTATCCATACAAGTTTACGAACCCCGCTGTAGAGTTTTGCCATTCCAAGCATCCACTCTACCTTGGACGTTCTAACCGAATATATGGCACATAGAATAAGTTTTGAATACTAAGGAGAGACGCTAAGTTAATAGTCTAAAACATTTTATAATACAAGTGCGCCCCTTAGACCGAACTACTAGTTTAGCTACTATTCATCGCGCTAAACATTATAACTAAGGAAATAAAAATAGTTGAATAAATACTAGAAATAACACTTACAACCGTTGAAGCGCCAAGGGAGCTATCCTTTATTTCCAAAGCCAAACTTACAATTACAAAACTTTTAGAGAGAGAAGTGAATTGCTTATGGGATGATGAAAATGAGGGGAGGAGCTCCTCCTTTTATAGCCAAAATGGGAGGAGATGGGTGGTGGAGATGGAAACATGTGTTTTTGATCCAAGAGAGGAGGAGAGGAGGAAGGAGGAGGAGACATGTGGAGGAGCTCAAAAGCCGCCGGTCAAGGGAGGAGGAGCCGCCGGTTGCCGGTGGTGGAAGGGGAGGAGCTCCTCCCTTGGTCACCTCTTCAACAAGTGGCCGGTCACTTTGCCCATGTGTGAGTTTTGTACAGTTTTGTGCAGTCTTTTCACAAAACTGTCAATGTGTTTCTTCCCCGGACTGTCTTGATTCCTCTCTTGATTCTTCTGATTAAATTGTTATGAGTGATTCAACGTCAGGATCCTTGATATTTCTTCAGTCGGCATATGATCTTGACCTTGGATTGACTCGTAACATCTTTTCTGCTCTAAAAGCTCCTCTTTAATGTGTATTCTCTCTAAGCTCTGAATTACCCTGCAAAAATATATCTGAACTAACAAGCAAAAGTTAAATAGACAAAATGTCTAAATAAGGGGGTTATACTGTGTTTATGATTCGTATAATTTTGGTCCATCAACGTGCTAGTTCAAGTGGGGGAACTTGTGTTCCCGGCTGACTTCTACGTACTCAAAATGGAGAACAGCAGCCCGACGGACCATGCGCTTATTCTACTAGGCCGACCGTTTCTCAAGACGTCAAAAATGAAGATAGATTGCGGCATTGGGATGCTCTCGATGGAGGTAGAAGTAGAAGTGATCAGTTTCAATATATTCAGAGCCATGAAGCATCCCTTAGAGTTTGAGGCAGTGCATTCGTTAGATACTTTGGATGACCTAGTCCAAGAGGTCCAGCCGGAGCGAGGAGCGGATCCTCTTGAGCTCACGATCGAGAAAGCCATGTTTTCACATGAGGGCTAATACGGGTTGACCGAGGACATTTGGGACGCAATATCCAAGTTGGAGGTAGCACGACCACTCACACGAAAGTACGAGGTCAATGAGGTTCGGCTCTTCAAGGCCAATGTGTGCTTGCCTTCCATTGTGCAAGCACCGAAGGTGGAACTAAAACCTCTGTCCAAGCATTTAAAATATGCGTTCCTAGGGGAAAACGACACTCTCCCAGTGATCATCAAGAGTGGCCTAGAGGCAGACCAAGAGTGTCGTTTGATCGAGGTATGGAGTCGCCACAAGTTGGCCATAGGATGGACCCTTGCGGACATAAGGGGAATAAGCCCGGCTGTGTGAATGCACCACATTCTGCTAGAGGACGGAGCAAAACCTTCAAGAGAGCCTCAATGACGCTTGGATCCTATCATGACGGAGGTCGTTCAGAAAGAAATCCAAAAGTTGCTAGATGCGGACGTGATTTATCCTATCTCGGATAGCCGGTGGGTGAGCCCGGTCCATGTGGTCCCAAAGAAAACCGGGATCACGGTCGAGGAGAATGCCGAAGGCAAAATGGTGACGACCAGGATCAAGAATGGGTGGAGGATGTGCATTGATTATCGGAAGTTGAATGCCGTCACAAGAAAGGACCACTTCCCTCTTCCATTCATCGACCAAATGCTAGATTGTTTCGCGGGCAAGCCCTACTTCTCCTTTCTTTATGGGTTCTCGGAATATAATCAGATCCCTATAGCACCCGAGGACCAAGAGAAGACCACCTTCACCTGCCCATTCAGTACGTTTGCCTTTCGGAGAATGTCGTTTGGATTATGCAATGCTCCGGGTACCTTTCAAAGGGTGGTCACTAGTATTTTCTCGGATATGATTGGGACGTTCATTGAGGTATTCGTGGATGACTTCACCGTGCATGGTGACACTTTTGACGCTTGCTTGGAAAATTTAAGCAAAGTCCTAGAACGATGCGTCTCTATGAACTTAGTGCTCAACTATGAAAAGTGTCATTTCATGGTTACTCACGGTGTGGTCTTAGGGCATATCGTCTCACGAGAGGGAATAGAGGTTGATAAAGCCAAGATTGATTTGATTGTGAATCTACCCTACCCCTCCACGGTGCGAGACATCAAGTCGTTCCTTGGACATGCTGGATTTTACCGAAGATTCATAAAGGACTTTTCCAAGAAGGCGTTGCCTCTATCCAATCTTTTACAGAAGGATGTCTGACAGATGCCTTGTCGCGAGGCAAATGTACAAAATTAATTTATAAGTCCGATACTCGCGACTTTACTATTTTGGGTAGTAAGTGGTAAGTACGGGTCGAACCCAAGGGAAAATATGGTGGATATCGGTTCTTTTGATTTTGTACTGAAATGAAAGTGCAATTGAGGTTGGTTGAGATTTCAGTACTGAAAAGTAAATACTGAAAAGAAAGTACTGGAAAGTAAGTGCTGGAACAGTCGATTTCAAGACCGACCGCAGACACACGTTTGATACTGGCCGCACGCTGTGTCTCAAGCGTGTTGCGTATCAAAAGTCATACCGGGCTGATGTTGATGAAGTCTGTAATAAGCGAAAGTAAATACATAAATTAAAGTGCGAGAAAGTAAATTGCTTGAAGGACAAGGCTTGCAGAAAGTAATTGCTTGAAGGACAAGGCTTGCAGAAAGTAATTGCTTGAAGGACAAGACTTGTGGAAAGTAAGCAGTTGATATTGGAACAGAAAGTAAAGTGCCGGGTTGGTTTTTATCAAAGGAAAGGTATTCGGTTTTCAGGGGCCTTGTGTCATAGAACAGTTTATCATGGACTGCTAATGATCAATCTATGTATTTGAAAGTGTACGAGGCCATTTCAAGCACTCGACTTGCGACACCGTCTAGCCCATTTCAAGGCATAGATCAATTGTTCTAGCTAGACTAATACGCCATTTCAAGGTATATTAGCCTATGTGCATCCACTTGATCAATCATTTCCGATCAACCAAGTGGTTTGAAAGAAGAGTGAACTACTCGGCTACGCTTTGCCATTTCAAGCATCCACTTAGCCTTGTTGTCTACTCAAGATTGAACCACTCGGCTAAGCTTTGCCATTTCAAGCATCCACTTAGCCTTGTTGCTCAACCAAATAATGGCACATAGAACAAGCTCAAATACAATAGAAGCGCTAAGGAAAGGGTCTAAAACGTTTTTATTGACACAAGTACACCCCTTCAACCGAATGAGGGTTTAGCTACGGTTATCCATGGAAGAGGATACCATAGCTAGTGTACTAAAACAAGGGTTTTCGAAAGACAAGAAAGTAAAGGCTTGAGCACTTCAAGAACCAACAAGAGTGCTTCAAACAAGTAAATCAAAGACAAGAAAAGGAGAGAGAGGCTCGGTTTTGGAACAAAGCAATGGAACAAAACAAGAACAAAAGTAGAACCTTGAACTTTGGTATTGAAATGGAGAGTGTTTACAAGTGGTTTGTGCCCAAGATTCTAGAGAGATTTGAGGAGTAACAAACTAAGGACCTTGGCACAAGATAGGACATGAGGCATTGTTTAAGGAAGGGGTGGCCTTCCTTATATTGGCAAAGGAGGCGGTTGTGGCTTGGAGTCCACTCCTCCTTTCATGGTGGGCGGCTTGAGGTCCTCCTCCATTCATGGTGGGCGGCATTGATGAGGCATTGATGAGGGCCACTATTCCTCCCCTTTGCATTGATGATGGCCACTATTCCTCCCCTTTGCATTGATGATGGCCACTATTCCTCCCCTTTGCATTGATGATGGCCACTATTCCGCCACTATTTGACACTATTCCATCCTTTGTAATGATGACAACACTATTCTAGCACTATTCATCATTATTCCACCGCCACATGGTGGAGGAGATATTTGTGAATAGTAAAGGCTTTGGCCGGAATTTGCTCCGGGATGACCCAGCTCCGGTTGGACTCGGTTGGAGGTGATATTGACCGGACCATGGTGGTGGTGATATGAGCCTGATCGGAGGTCAGACGGTGGTTGAGCGGGGCTTCGCCGGAGTTTGGCCGGAATTTGGGCCGGAGGTGCTTTGCCTTTTAATGGTTGATTTTGAATGTTGAAGCAATCCTAGACCTTTTGGTCGAGACCGTTTTGCCGGAATCTGGTCGGAACATGGTCGTGGCCTGGTGTGAAGTTCTGGTTGGGCGCAGGCCTCGGATGGACTCCGATGCGGGCCTGGTTCTCTCGGCCGGGGGTCTCGGGCGCTGGTCTCGGGCGCGCCGGGTGTTGTCTCGGGCGGGGACTCGTGTTGTCTCGGTCGCGCACCCGGTACTTCTCCGTTACATGTCCTCGGTCGCGCCCCGGGTCTCTCGGTACTGTCTCTCGGGCGCGACCTGGGCGAGACTTCGTTTTCTTGGCCATGGATGATTTTACTCGGGCATTTTGTCTAGGATTTGAGATTTACCGAGTCATTTTATATTTTAAATACTTTGGTCGAGCCAGATTTTCCAGATTCCATGGTTTCGTCGAGCGACTTGGTTTTGGTTCTAGATTGCATGGGCATGGCCCGGACGTGGCCTGGCGTTCTCTCGGCACTCTCAGCACTCTCGGCCAGGGACCTGGGGTCCTCGGTATAGTCTCCCGGGCGCGTCCGGCATTTCTAGGACGCGGCCCGACATTTCTCGGTCCTGGGCTGATTTTCTCGGTCCTTGGGTGTGATTTCTTGGCCATAACTGTTTGTCTATCCTTTTTAGCCTTAAGAACCCCATTTTAGCTTGTTTTCTCTCTGAACCTCAAAATACCCTGTAGATAAATAATGGAACTAACAAGCAAAAGTTAAATAGACAAAGTGTCTAATTTGGTGGGTTTAACTGACTTAATGAATCATATAAATATGGTCCATCAAATCACCCCACACTTTTAGTTGTTCGTCCCGAACAATGCTATTTGAGGGCGGAACACAAAATCCAAGTAAAAACTTTAAATATGAAGGTGACAATATGGGATTAGATTTACCCCATTCATGCAATACTTACTTGTTTCCAAACTAAATCGTGTAAATACTTAGAAGAAACTTAATACTTGTACCTTGTGCTGAGATGCAAATTAATTCGGATGATTCAGGAGATAGCCCTTTTCAGGCTCCTGGACTGCATTCTTGGGATCGATTTGCACTATATGGTTTTCTTGTAGCTTTCTCTAGCACATGATTTGGTTCGTGTTTCAGCGATCTGAGCTCTTTGATTTTCTTTTGATGAGGGATAGCATTTGAAGTGATTTGGTCTTTGACCTTCGATTTTGAATTGGAGTTTCTTCACTTGTGTTTCGGTTAAAACCTTCACAATTTTGGGCCTTCGGCCTTGATTTGCTTCTTCGAGCTTTGCTTCCTTGTGATTTGCTTGTCCACTTTCTCAACCTTTCTTTGGGAGGTCCAATCATCGCCCGAGAGCATATGGAAATACCTCCCCGCTCTTTCTCATCCTCGCCGTTTTGTGCGGGTCAAGATGAGGGTTGCTCATCTATTTTCCCGGCTACTAGGACTAGAGATAGGACGGTTTGATTCCCGTCCCGCCTCTTGCATAAACGCTGCACGGCGGAGATGACTCTAATCTTTACTGAAACCCGAAGTGCTGCCTCTACTGACTTCGTAAACCATATAGCGAAATTCAATCCTTCGGATGCTTGCCAAGCCTCTCTAGGGCATTTTATATCAACTCCACATCCCCTGTATATCTCAGCACAAAGGGACAAATGAGAAGTTACATCCTAAGTCTTTAATAGTTGAGATTTCACAAGGTTAATGCTTGAATTTAGATCTATCTTCTTCACATTCTCAAGTTCATATTTTCAAAAAGATAATATTAAGGGAAAAGGAAAAAGATATAAACATGTTGAACTACTATGTGCAAAGGCATTTCTCACCCCACACTTTTGAACGAAGGCGTGCCTCGCAGCACGACTAGTTCAAAAGCTAATTGCAAGCAAATATATACAGGAAAAGTGAGAATGACTTAAGGCAAAAATCTAAATGACAGAAAGTAAGATAAGTGTCGGGTTCCCTCTCGACCAGCGCCTTTGTTTAACGTCGCTAGCTCGACGGTACCTCCCTTAGGAGGGGTCTGGGTCCCATGGGCGGCTTAAGTCAAATCGTGCCGTAGCTCCTGTGTTGATTCTTGCCTTGGCCCTTCCAAGGTTTTTGTGAGATGATGTGCCCGGGTCAGGACTCCTTTGTTTTGGTGGTTTCTCCTTCCACCTCCATTGAGAGCGTGAGGGATCCTTGCCCATAGTTGCTGGCCTTGCTATTCTTACGGTCTTTTTTGGTAGGTCAGAAACCAGAGTTCTGAGATCCGAGGTTTGCATGATATCTGGCGGTTTCCTTACTCCTGGGCGGCCATCATCATCATTGATGTAGAAATCTGAAATCTTGCCGCCAAATGCTAGTGATAACGAGCCCTTGCCCATGTCGATCCTTGCCTTGGTGTCGTAGAGAAAAGGTCGTCCCAATAAAAGCGTTGGAGGGTCGTCTTCGCTGGTCTCCATTTGTAATACATAAAAATCTGCGGTAATGACGAGTTCCCCCACATGGAGTATTAGATCTTCAAGCACTCCAACCGGACGGATACACGACTTGTCTCCCAACTCGATATTTGACCTTGGTTTTTTTAATGGACCAAGCCCCAATAGGTAATACAGGGAGTAAGGCATCGCATTGACGGCAGCCCCAAGATCGATTAAGCACTGATGAATTTGGTTTTCACCGATTCCACAGGTAATCGTGAAGGCTCCTAGGTCCTTATCATTTTCCGGTTGTGACTCCTGATCTTCTGGGTAAATATCTTGCTCTGACGCATAGCTATTATTTGGCGAATCCCACTTGGGACCTTCAGAGTCTAGGTCGTTGTTGTCATCCCAGCCAGATGCTGGTACGTCAGAGTGCGTGATTGGTGGTGGTGTCATGCTAAAGGTGAGCGCATATCATCCATTGTCAGCATGCGTGACCTAAGTTCTGCCATCATTGGGTCGGTCTTCCTCTTGATTCCAATCAGGACGGTGTCTATGGGTGAAGTGTCTGTTCGTAGGTTTGTAAGTTGTGGATCGTGCTGCTTCTTCCCGTGCCGCCTTCATGTTTGACCTCCTTATCATGCTAATATTCGCCTTTGGGTTTTGGATTGTTTGTGAAGGTAGTCAACCGGGTTCATTAATGAGTGCGGACATTGAGGTGGCGAGCTGGGACATTTGTTTGGTCAAATCTGAAATTGCCCCGTCAGTCTTCGCCTGAAATTGGTTGAACGAGGTGCCTAATTGATTTACGCTTCCTGCGAGTTCCTTCATGGTATTCAAGCGATTTGCTCGGTCCTTGTTGATTACTTGAGCTGGCTTGGTACTGATTTGGTCCCTTCTGTCGATGTTGGTTTGGCAGGTATTGGTTCGGTCCTCTTTGCTGGTATTGGCCTGCTGGTGGGGCGTTCTGGTTGTACTGCCGATGAGACGGTTGGTAAAACGACTGAGCTAATTGAGGGGTGGCTTGTTGTGTTTCCCTCGGAGGGTGGTTCTCGTTCCTCCAGTTTGAGCTGGTTGCTTGATTATACTGTCAGTTTGGTCCGGCTCTGTCGTTGCTGTTGTTGTTGTTGTTGTTGTATCCTTGGTATCTTACCACTGCATTCACTTCTGCCGGTTCCTCTATCGTTAATGTTGGGCATGCGTCGGTTTTGTGGTCTGTAGAACTACAGAACTCGCAAGGCTTTGCTTGAACGGGCTGCCTTCGGAGGAGTTGAACCATCATTTCCTTCATCTGTTTCATCTCCTCTGGCATGGTGTTAATTGGTGTCTCAGCCTTTGCTACATTCTTCATTCGGGAGAATTCTTCCTGCCGAGTTGTCTCCTCTCTGAATCGGGCATTTTCAGCAACGTCGGTGATGAGACGTCTTATGCCGCTCAGTGATAGGTTCATCATGGATCCTCCAGCCGAGGCATCCAGGAGCATTTTGTCTAGTTGTCGTAGTCCATCAATGAGGTACTCGATGATGAGTTTCTCGGGCAGTCCAAGGGTGCAGCAGCTTCTCTCCAGGCGATTGAATTTTTCTAAGTAGGTTAGGCCCTTGCTTGATGTCTTGCAGCTGCCTTCTTACTTGCATTGCTCTTCCCGCCGGGTAGTATTTGTCTAAAAACTTCTTTTGCATCTGAGCCCATGTTCTGATGCTACCGGAAGGCAATGAAAGGAACCAGTCGTTCGCCGAGTCAATGAGGGAAAAGTAGAATGCCTTCAGCTTGAAGTCATCTACGTTCACTCCATTGGGTTTAAGGTTTTGGCAAATGCCGTGTAAGCGTTGGAGATGAGTTGTTGCTGATTCTCCGTGAGTTCCTGAGAACTTGGGCAAGTTGTGGGCCACTGATGTGTTGATCGCAATGTTGTCCATTTCGGGGTCCTCGTAAATGCACCACGGCTGATTTCTGAAATCTGGTGCCGATAGTTCTCCCATAGTAGGTTTACGGAAGTTGTTATCCCCATAGTACTCATCGAAGATGGGTTCTTGCCTTGGTGCTTGTTGGCGTTGAGGTGGTGGTGGATGTCTAGGGGGTTGATGTGCTGGGCCAGCTTCATTTCGGCCCTCGGGCAGGCCTTGGTTTCTCTGGATGGCCTCCCTTTCACGAGCTCTTTGGTTTCAGATGAGTTGCTCTGGATTTTCGAGAATTGGAAATGGGGGCTGCGCCTCATTATTTCGATCGTACAGATTCATCTCGTCATCATCCTGATAGTCATGGTGGCTTCCTGCACGAGACATGGTTATGCAAAAGCGAGAACAAAGTTTTAGAACTTTATCCGAATTTAGTTCCAATTTTTCCCGGCAACGGCGCCAATTTGACAGATGCCTTGTCGCGAGGCAAATGTACAAAATTAATTTATAAGTCCGATACTCGCGACTTTACTATTTTGGGTAGTAAGTGGTAAGTACGGGTCGAACCCAAGGGAAAATATGGTGGATATTGGTTCTTTTGAATTTGTACTGAAATGAAAGTGCGATTGAGGTTGGTTGAGGTTTTAGTACTTAAAAGTAAATACTGAAAAGAAAGTACTGGAAAGTAAGTGCTGGAACAGTCGATTTCAAGACCGACCGCAGACACACGTTTGATACTGGCCGCACGCTGTGTCTCAAGCGTGTTGCGTATCAAAAGTCATGCCGGGCTGATGTTGATAAAGTCTGTAATAAGCGAAAGTAAATACAGAAATTAAAGTGCGAGAAAGTAAATTGCTTGAAGGACAAGGCTTGCAGAAAGTAATTGCTTGAAGGACAAGGCTTGCAGAAAGTAATTGCTTGAAGGACAAGACTTGCGGAAAGTAAGCAGTTGATATTGGAACAGAAAGTAAAGTGCCGGGTTGGTTTTTATCAAAGGAAAGGTATTCGGTTTTCAGGGGCCTTGTGTCATAGAACAGTTTATCATGGACCGCTAATGATCAATCTATGTATTTGAAAGTGTACGAGGCCATTTCAAGCACTCGACTTGCGACACCGTCTATCCCATTTCAAGGCATAGATCACTTGTTCTAGCTAGACTAATACCCCATTTCAAGGTATATTAGCCTATGTGCATCCACTTGATCAATCATTTCTGATCAACCAAGTGGTTTGAAAGAAGAGTGAACTACTCGGCTACGCTTTGCCATTTCAAGCATCCACTTAGCCTTGTTGTCTACTCAAGATTGAACCACTCGGCTAAGCTTTTCCATTTCAAGCATCCACTTGGCCTTGTTGCTCAACCAAATAATGGCACATAGAACAAGCTCAAATACAATAGAAGCGCTGATGGACCATATTTATATGATTCATTAAGACAGTTAAACCCACCAAATTAGACTCTTTGTCTATTTAACTTTGCTTGTTAGTTCCACTTTTGTTCTACATGCTATTTCGAGGTCTAGAGATGATACGAGCTAAAAAAGGAGTTTTAAAGCCAAAAATGGATTACGAGTCAGGACACGACCAGATTCTGACAGTACAACTTTCATGATCCTAACCTGGAATCACTCAAACAAATCCAACCGAAGGGCAACCAGAGTCAGACCGGAGCTGAAAGGATGACGGACGCACAGTCGTCGTGTGCGAAAGTCAAGAATAAATTTATAAGTCCGCTACTCGCGACTTCACTACTGGGTAGCAAGTGGTAAGTAGGGGTCGAACCCAAGGGAATTAGGGGGATAAGTCGTTCTTTGAGGGATTGTACAGGCGGGGAACGTGATTTTAGGGTTGATTAAGGTTTTAGCGCAAATAACTACGTGACTTTTTGGTTGGTTTTGGTTTTTAGTGTGGAAAAGTAAATGATAGAAAAGTAAATACTGAAAATAAAAGGAAAGACTTACAGCGGTTGTTGCGTGATTGGCAAGTCTTGCGGAACGTCAGCAGTTGATACTGCAGTTAAAAGGAAGTATTCGATTGCAGGGGCCTTGTATCATAGTCTGTTTATCATTGACCTCTAATGATCATACTATGTGTTCAAAGATGAATCGAGGCCATTTCTAGCACAAGACTTGCCACATCATTTAGAACACTTGTTCTATTTAGACTAATTCCTCCTTTCAAAGTATCTTAGCCTTATGTGCATCCATTTGATCTTAAGTGACGATCAACCAAATGGTTTTTAAGTGAGCTCGAACTCCTCAGATAAGCTTTGCCCGTTAAAGCATCCACTTACCCGAGTATGTTCACGAACCCCACGGAAGAGCTTTGCCCGTTAAAGCATCCACTCAACCTTGGAAATTCTAACCTAATATGTGGCACATAGAACAAGTTTTGAACACAGAGAGGCACTAGGTGCAGGGTCTAAAACATTGTATGATACAAGTACACCCCTTCAACCGAATGAAGGGTTTAGCTACGAATATCCATAGAGGTGGATATCATAGCTAAGACAGTAAAGTAAAGAGAATACTCAAGAACCAACAGGAGTAAACTCAGGAACTACTAGAATACTCAAGAACCAACAGGAGTATTATAGATTGAAACAAGTGTTTACAAGAGTGGTGCCCTAATCTAGAGAGAAGTGAGAGCTTCTCTCACTAACTTGTGGAATTGGAATGAGAATGGGATGTTGATTACAAAGGGAATGGCTTAGTATTTATAGCCATGGGGGAGTGAGAGATGTGGGGGAGAAGGGAGCCACTTGGCACAAGCTCATGGAGCTCTCCAAAGCCGCCGGTGATGTCATGAGGGGGGGGGAAAGCCGCCAGCCACATGTCCATTGAGGAGAGGAGGAGAGCTTAGCCGCCGGCTAGGTGGAGGATGGTGAGTGGTGGAGTGTGTTTTGTGAGCTCATTCCAAAAAGCCATCGGTCCTTTCAGCTCCGGTCTGACTCAGGTTGCCTTTCGGTTGGACTTGTTTTGAGTGATTCCATGTCAGGTTCATGATATTTCTTCAGTCAGCATCTGGTCGTGACTTGGAATGACTCGTAATTCATATTCAGCTTTAAACGTCCCCCTTATCATGTATTCTCTCTAGACGTCAAAATACCCTGCAGATAAATATCGGCACTAACAAGCAAAAGTTAAATAGACAAAGCGTCTAATTTGGTGGGTTTATCTGTGTTTATGATTCATACAATTGTGGTCCATCAGATCACCCCACACTTTTAGTTGTTCGTCCCGAACAATGCTTTTTAAAGGGCGGCACACACTCTAAGTAAAATATGAAAGTGAGACTGTGGGACTTGATTTATCTTAATTCATGCATTACTTACTTATTACCAAACTAAACCGTGTAAATACTTAGAAGAAACTTGATACTTGTACCTTCGTGCCGAGATGCAAATTAATTCGGATGTTTCGGGAGATAGCCCTTTTTAGGCTCCCGGACTGCATTCTTGGGATCGACTCGCACTATATGGTTTCCTTGTAGCTTTCTCTAGCACGTGATTCGGTTCGGGTTTCACTGAGTTGAGCACTTTGATTTCTTTTTGGCGAGGGACAGCTTTTGTAGTGAATCGCCCTTTGGCCTTTGGCCTTTGGCCTTTGATATTGAGTTGGAGTTTCTTCACTTTTGTTCGGTTAAAACCTTCACAATTTTGGCCTTTGGCCATTGATTAGCTTCTTTGAGCTTTTGCTTCTTTGTGACTTGCTAGTCCATTTTCTCAGCCTTTTTGGGAGGTCCAATCGTTGCCCGCAAGCATATGGAAATACCTCCCCGCTCTTTCTCATCCTTGCTGTTTCGCGCGGGTGAAGATGAGGGTCGCTCATCTGTTTTCCCGGCTACTAGGATTAGAGACGGGACGGTTTGATTCCCGTCCCGCCTCTTGCATAAACGCTGCACGACGGAGATGACTTCAATCTTTACTGAAACCTGAAGTGCAGCCTCCACTGACTTCGAAAACCATATAGTTTGATTCGATCCTTCGAGTGCTTGCCAAGCCTCTCTAGGGCAGTTTATGTCAACTCCACATCCCCTGTTTATCTCAGCACAAAGGGACAAATGAGAAGTTACATTCTAAGTTTTTAAACAGTTGAATTTTCACAAGGTAAATGCATGAATTTAGATCTATCTTTTTCACATTCTCAAGTTCATATTTTCAAAAAGATAATACTAAAGGAAAAGGAAAAAGAAAAACATGTTATGTACACAGGCGGTTCTCACCCCACACTTTTGAACGAAGGCGTGCCTTAGTTCAAAAGTCATGCAAATATATACAAGAGAAGGAAATGACATTAAGGAAAAGAGAAGAACTGAACTCCCTTTTACTGTGTTGTGTCGTGGAACGATATGCCTCGGAGCTGGATAATCGAGGGAGTTCGGCTGGGGCCTTGAACTCTCAGCGCAGGCCCGGTAAATTCTCGGAAGCTGCCTGGCTGATCTGATCTTACTCCAAAAATTGATTCCTACAAGTGGTCATTCTTTCTATACAAAAAGTGGGTGAGAGCGACTTATGGTAAAAACTAAATGATAGAAAATAAAATTACTGAAAGTAAGATAGGTGTCGGGTTACCTCCCGACCAGTGCACTTGTTTAACGTCGTTGGCTCGACAGTACCTCATTCCTGGATCATAAAGTTGGGTCCCATGGGCGGCTTAGGTCGAATTTTGTCGCAGCTCCTGCATTGATTCTAGCTTTGACTCTTCTCGAGTTCTTGTGAGATGATGTGCTTGGGTCCAGTTCCCATGGTTCTGGTGGTTTCTCCTTCCATCGTCGCTGAGAAGGCGAGGGACCCTTCACTACAGGTCTTTTGAGTCGAGCTCTTTTGTGTTTTGGGCTGCCTTGTCTGGTTGTAGTGGTAAAATGTTCTATCAAAGAGTCGTTCTGCTCAGGCCCTTCCTCCGCCACTCCATTGATCACATAGTTTTCTGCGACTTGCATATTGATCAAGGGGAAAAGTTGGGAAGCTCTCATTATAAGGGCTGGATCCATATTGGCCAGACTGTCTGTGAGGAACTGGTCTTGGTTGATTTCCTCGGCTGCTTCAGTGGTAAGGGCAGTGTACGTTTCGGGCAGCTCGCCAGTGGTGTTCTGGACTTCCTCCTCTGCCGGTATGGTCTTGAGTTCCCATGAAGGTTCCTCGTTGCTTCCGGTGCTTTCTGTATCTAATTCTTCGGATGGCTCGGGAGTTTCTTCTGATGGCTCGGGTGTGATCTCCAATGTAGGCTCTTCTTCAGAGCTTTCTGCATCTGATTCGTCCATCTCGTCCACTGCAATGTCTTCTTCATTCTTTTCCAGACTAGCCTCTATCCTCTGTATTCCTCTATTAGGTCGGGGCATTGGCCTTCGTTTTGTGCCTTTGGCCAAGTCGTCTATAACATCCCACATTTGAGTCAGGGACAAGTGCATGGCTGATCCTCCCACTGCATCACTGATCCTTGAGAACTCATCTTGCCTCATTCCACAAAGGAATTTTTGAAGAAGGAATATTTCGGTGAATCCATGGTGCGGGCAGCGTGAGACGATGGTGTCATAGTACGTGTAGTATTCATCCAAAGTCTCATCCCGGGATTGTTGAAGGCACATGATCTTCTCGCGGGTGTCATGTCGTAAGGATGGGGGGGAGAATTCTTTCAGAAATTAAGCGCGAAGGTCCACATAATATTCAGCATGCATAGCGGTTGACGTGTAATACCAAATTGTCGCGAAGTCTGTTAAAGAGAATTTGAAGCATTTTAACTTAAATTCCTCTAACATTTCGTTTTCAGGTTTTATGCGGCGGCAATTATGGTGAAAGTTTTGGCAATGCATCAAGGGGTCTTCTCCATCCGTACCTCCGAACTGAGGAAGATGTCATGTTGTCCATGCGTACATAGTGCGATGAAGAGATAAGAAGGAAAATAACAACTAATCCGATGGCTAATTCCCCGGCAACGGAGCCAATTTTGACGGAGGCATAGTCGTCGTGTGCGAAAGTCAAGAATAAATTTATAAGTCCTCTACTCGTGACTTCACTACTGGGTAGCAATTGGTAAGTAGGGGTCGAAACCAATGGAATTAGGGGGATAAGTCATTCTTTGAGGGATTGTACAGGCGGGGAACGTGATTTTAGGGTTGATTGAGGTTTTAGTGCGAATAACTACGTGACTTTTTGGTTGGTTTTGGTTTTTAGTGTGGAAAAGTAAATGACATAAAAGTAAATATTGAAAATAAAAGGAAAGACTTACAGCGGTTGTTGCGTGATTGGCAAGTCTTGCGGAACGTCAACAGTTGATATTGCAGTTAAAAGGAAGTATTCGATTGCAGGGGCCTTGTATCATAGTCTGTTTATCATTGACCGCTAATGATCATACTATGTGTTCAAAGATGAATCGAGGCTATTTCTAGCACAAGACTTGCCACATCATTTAGAACACTGGTTGCCTTTCGGTTGGACTTGTTTTGAGTGATTCCATGTCAGGTTCATGATATTTCTTCAGTCAGCATCTGGTCGTGACTTGGAATGACTCGTAATTCATATTCAGCTTTAAACGTCCTCCTTAGCATGTATTCTCTCTAGACGTCAAAATACCCTACAGATAAATATCGGAACTAACAAGCAAAAGTTAAATTGACAAAGCGTCTAATTTGGTGGGTTTATCTGTGTTTATGATTCATACAATTGTGGTCCATCAAAGGACCCGATGGCTTTTGGGGAAAAGATCACAAAGCTCTCACCCACTCCCCTCCACCTCACATGGCCGGCGGCTTCAAGGAGGAGATGACACATGGGGGGGCGGCTCATGGCTTCCTCCACCTAACCCCGACGGCTCTTTGAGCTCTCCACCCTCCTCTTGCCAAGTGTCTCCTCCTCCTCCACATCTCTTCCTCCCCTTAGCCTATAAATAGACATCTTCCCCTCCTTTGTAAATCATCCCACAATCCTCGTCCCACAATCCTCATTCCACACCTCACACCATAAGCTCTAGCTTCTCTCTAGATTTTGGGCACAATCATGTAAACACTTTGCTTTGATATTGAAGTTTGATCTTGAGTACTCTTGTCGGTTCTTGAAGTACTCAAGCTTTTCCTTACTGTTCTTGAGTTTACTCCTGTCGGTTCTCTAGTATTCTCGTTTAACTTTCCTGTCTCTACTTTCAAATAACTTTACTTTCCTGTCTTTTGAAAACCTTTACTTTCAAGCACTTAGCTATGATGTCCTCTTCCATGGATATTCGTAGCTAAACTCTTCATTCGGTTGAAGGGGAGTTCTTGTATCATACAATGTTTTAGACCCTTCTCTTAAATGTCTCTTTGTGTTCAAAACTTGTTCTATGTGCCACATATTAGGTTAGAACTTCCAAGGTTGAGTGGATGCTTTAACGGGCAAAGCTCTTCCGTGGGGTTCGTGAACATACTCGGGTAAGTGGAGGCTTTAACGAGCAAAGCTTATCTGAGGAGTTCAAACTCTTTTAAAAACCATTTGGTTGATCGTAACTGAAGATCAAATGGATGTACATAAGGCTAAGATACTTCGAAAGAAGGAATTAGTCTAAATAGAACAAGTGTTCTAAATGATGTGGCAAGTCATGTGCTAGAAATAGCCGTGATACATCTTTGAACACATAGTATGATCATTAGAGGTCAATGATAAACAGATTATGATACAAGGTCCCTAAAACCGAATCTTTCCTTTAATTGTAATATCACCTGTTACTTTACTTTCAGTCTCATATCAACTGCTTACTTTCAGTCCATATCAACTGCTTACTTTCCGCAAGTCTTGTCCATTGATGGATGCACAGTCGTTATGTGCAAACGTCAAGAATAAATTTATAATAGTCCGCTACTCGCGACTTTACTACTGGGTAGCAAGTGGTAAGTAGGGGTCGAACCCAAGGGAATCAGGGGAATAGATGTTCTTTGAGGGGGTTGTCCAGCGAGAGAGCGTGTTTTAGGTCGGTTGGTTGGTTTTAAAGCTACCAGCTAAGTGATTGATTGATTGATTGGTTGGTTGGTTGGTTTTAGTACTGGAAAGTAAATTGCAATTTATAATTAAAGGAAAGCGTTTGGTTTCAGGGGCCTTGTATTATATCCTGTTTATCATTGACCTTTAGTGACTCTACTAAGTATTCAAACGGTGTATCGAGGCCATTCCAAGCACTCGATTTGCGTACACTGTCTAGCCTATTCCAAGGACGTAGAGCACTTATTCTATTTAGACTAATACTCCATTCCCGGTTATATTAGCCTATGTGCATCCATTTGATCAATCATTCCCGATCAACCAAATGGTGTTTAAGATAAGTCAAACTTCTCAGATAAGTTTTGCCATTCCAAGCATCCACTTATCCGTACAAGTTTACGAACCCCGCTGTATAGTTTTTCCATTCCAAGCATCCACTCTACCTTGGACGTTCTAACCGAATATATGGCACATAGAATAAGTTTTGAATACTAAGGAGAAACGCTAAGTTAATAGTCTAAAACATTTTATAATACAAGTGCGCCATTTAGACCGAACTACTAGTTTAGCTACTATTCATCGCGCTAAACATTATAACTAAGGAAATAAAAACAGTTGAATAAATACTAGAAATAATACTTACAACCGTTGAAGCGCCAAGGGAGCTATCCTTTATTTCCAAAGCCAAACTTACAATTACAAAACTTTTAGAGAGAGAAGTGAATTGCTTATGGGATGATGAAAATGAGGGGAGGAGCTCCTCCTTTTATAGCCAAAATGGGAGGAGATGGGTGGTGGAGATGGAAACATGTGTTTTTGATCCAAGGGAGGAGGAGAGGAGGAAGGAGGAGGAGACATGTGGAGGAGCTCAAAAGCCGCCGGTCAAGGGAGGAGGAGCCGCCGGTTGCCGGTGGTGGAAGGGGAGGAGCTCCTCCCTTGGTCACCTCTTCAACAAGTGGCCGGTCACTTTGACCATGTGTGAGTTTTGTACAGTTTTGTGCAGTCTTTTCACAAAACTGTCAATGTGTTTCTTCCCCAGACTGTCTTGATTCCTCTCCTGATTCTTCTGATTAAATTGTTATGAGTGATTCAACGTCAGGATCCTTGATATTTCTTCAGTCGGCATATGATCTTGACCTTGGATTGACTCGTAACATCTTTTCTGCTCTAAAAGCTCCTCTTTAATGTGTATTCTCTCTAAGCTCTGAATTACCCTGCAAAAATATATCTGAACTAACAAGCAAAAGTTAAATAGACAAAATGTCTAAATAAGGGGGTTATACTGTGTTTATGATTCGTATAATTTTGGTCCATCAGATCACCCCACACTTTTAGGTGTTCATCCCGAACAATGCTATTAAAGGGCTGTACTATAAGTTGGCTTTGAAATATGAAAATTAGACTGTGTTACTCGATCTATCCTAATTCATGCATTGCTTACTTATTACCAAATTAAACTGCGTAAATAAATAGAAGAAACTTAATACTTGTACCTCCGTGCTGAGATGCAAATTATATTGGATGTCTCGGGAGATAGCCCTTTTTAGGCTCCTGGACTGCAATCTTGGGATCGTCTCGCACTATATGGTTTTCTGGTAGCTTTCTCTAGCACGTGATTCGGTTCGGGTTTCAATGGTTTGAGTACTTTGATTTTCTTTTGGCGAGGGACTGCTTTTGTAGTGAATCGGCATTTGGCCTTTGATTTGACTTTTTGAGTTCTTCACTTTTTTGTTCGGTTAAAACCTTCAAAATTTTGGGCCTTTGGCCTCTTGATTTGCTTCATTGAGCTTTTCGCCTTTTTGTGACTGCTAGTCCATTTTCTCAAGCCTTTTTGGGAGGTCCAATCATCGCCCGCAAGCCTATGGAAATACCTCCCCGCTCCTCTCATTTTTGCCATTTTCGCGCGGGTCAAAGTGAGGGTCGCTCATCTATTTTCTCGGCTACTTTGACTGTCGTTTTGCGCGGGTCAAGATGAGGGTCGCTCATCTATTTTCTCGGCTATTTTGACCAGAGATAGGACGGTCTGATTCCCGTCCTCGCCTTTTGCATTGCATGGCGGAGATGACTTCAATTTTCACTGAAACCCGAAGTGCAGCCTCCACTGACTTCGAAAACCATATAGTTTGATCTGATCCTTTGATTGCTTGCCAAGCCTCTCTAGGGCAGTTTATGTCAACTCCACATCCCTAGTTATCTCAGCACAAAGGACAATTGAAAAGTTACATTCTAAGTTTTTAAACAGTTTGAATTTTCACAAGGTTAATGCATGAATTATGATTTATCTTTTTCACATTCTTAAGTTCATATTTTCAAAAAGATACTATTACTAAAAAAGAAAAAACAGCAAGCATGTTATTTATGTACATAGGTGGTTTTCACCCCCCACTTTTGAACGAAGGCGTGCCTTAGTTCAAAAGTCATGCAAGCTTAAAACTAAATTACTGAATTTAAATGACAGAAATTAAAGTGCGGAAAGTAAGATAGTGTCGGGTTACCTCCCGACCAGTGCACTTGTTTAACGTCGTTGGGTCGACAGTACCTCGTTGTGGATTACTAGTTTGGGTCCCATGGGTGGCTCAAGTCAAACTTCTGTGTTATCAAGTTGATCTCGTTATGGTAATGTTTGACTCGTTGCCCATTTATCGTGAATTTCCTTCCATCGTCCGGGCTTTCCAACTCAAGCATCCCATGGTTGTATACCTTAGTTATTGTGAAGGGGCCGGTCCATCTAGATTTAAGCTTTCCAGGCATTAACTTCAGTCGTGAGGAGTAGACTAGCACCTGTTGTCCTTCCTCAAATGAGCGGCGGAGGATGAATTTGTCATGATACAACTTGCTCCGTGCTTTGTAGTCCGTTTGCCCATCATAGGCCTCAAGCCGCAACTCTTCAAGCTCACATAGATTAAGTTTCCTATCTAGTCCAGCAGCCTTTAAATCCTGGTTGCACTGCTTGAGCGCCCAATAGGCTTTATGTTCTACTTCCACCGGAAGGTGGCATGCCTTCCCATAAACTAGTCAAAAGGGGGAGGTTCCAATTGGTGTCTTGTATGCCATTCGATACGCCCAAAGAGCTTCGTCTAGCCTCTGACTCCAATCTTTCCTGCCAGGTTTCACCATTTTTTCTAAGATTCCTTTGATTTCGCGGTTGGAGATCTCTGCTTGACCATTGGACTGGGGGTGATATGCCGTAGACGTTTGGTGGTGGACATGGTAGCGTTTTAAGGTAGCAGCCATCATGTGGTTGCAAAAATGAGTTCCTTGGTCGCTTATTATGGCCTTGGGTACCCCGTACCTACAAAACAGGTTAGTGCGCAAAAATTCTATGACAGTCTTTGCATCGTCGCACCTTGTGGCTTTGGCTTCTACCCATTTTGACACATAATCTATAGCAACTAGAATATAAGTATAACCGCATGAAACTGGGAATGGTCCCATGAAATCAAGACCCCAAACGTCGAAGACATCGTTGACTAATATGGGTACTTGAGGCATCTCATTTCTAGCTGACACATTTCCTACTCTTTGACACTTATCGCATTTTCTACACTTTTTATTGGCATCTTTAAATATTCCTGGCCAGAAAAAGCCGCTATCTAGGATTTTTCTAGCGGTTCTCTTAGGCCCAAAGTGTCCTCCGCATGCAAACTCATGGCAAAAGCTAATAACAGAAGCTATTTCATTATCAGGGATGCATCTCCTAAGTATTTGATCTGGTCCTATTTTCCATAAATAAGGATCATCCCATAAGTACTGTTTAGCATCATGTCTAAGTTTCATGCATTGTGCTTTAGTAAAAGAAGGAGGAAATGTACCTCCTACAAGGTAGTTGACGATAGAGGCGTACCAGGGCACCTTGGTTGAGACGGCGTATAGGTGCTCGTCTGGAAATGACTCGGTTATGTGCCCTTCCTCTTCCTTTCGGACAATCCTGCTTAGGTGGTCTGCTACAGTATTCTCGATTCCCTTTTTGTCCCTTATCTCCACATCGAATTCTTGCAATAGTAATATCCACCAAATAAGCCTTGGCTTAGCCTCCTTCTTCTTCATTAGGTAACGGATGGCAGCATGGTCGGAATAAACTATTACTTTTGCTCCAAGCAAGTAGGGTCTGAATTTTTCCAAAGCGAATACTACTGCAAGGAGTTCCTTTTCGGTGGTGGAGTAGTTCCGTTGGGCAGGATCTAGGGTTCGTGAGGCGTAATAGATCACACCCGCTTTCTTTTCAATTTTTTGGCCGAGAACTGCCCCTACAGCGAAGTCGCTTGCGTCGCACATGATTTCGAATGGTAGTTCCCAATTTGGTGTTTGGATGATGGGTGTGCTAGTGAGGGCTTTCTTTAGATCATCAAAGGCCTTTTTGCATGCGTCGGTGAATTCAAACGGAACTTCTTTTTGCAGAAGAGAGGATAGGGGCAATGCCTTTTTGGAGAAGTCTTTGATGAATCGTCGGTAGAATCTTGCATGGCCAAGGAATGATTGGATGTCTCGGACCGTGGATGGGTATGGTAGAGTCGTGATCAGGTCGATCTTTGCCTTGTCTACTTCCATGCCTTCTTTTGAGACGACATGTCCTAAGACTATTCCATGTGTTACCATGAAGTGGCACTTCTCATAATTGAGCACTAAGTTCATGGACACACATCGTGCCAAAACTGTGTTCAAATTACTTAAGCAAGCGTCGAATGTGTCTCCATGGATGGTGAAGTCGTCCATGAAGACTTCAATGAATTCTCCGATCATGTCTGAAAAAATGCTGGTCACAACCCTTTGGAAAGTTCCTGGAGCATTGCACAGGCCGAATGACATTCTTCTGAAGGCGAATGTACCGAATGGGCAGGTAAATGTAGTCTTTTCTTGGTCTTCAGGTGCTATGGGGATCTGGTTATATCCCGAGAACCCGTCCAGGAAGCAAAAATATGGTTTGCCTGCAAGTCGGTCCAGCATTTGATCGATGAATGGTAGAGGGAAATGGTCTTTTCTTGTGACGGCGTTCAATTTCCTGTAGTCGATGCACATCCTCCAGCCGTTCTTGATCCTTGTTGTCACCATGTTTCCTTCGGCATCTTCCTCGACTGTGATCCCGCTCTTCTTTGGTACTACGTGGACAGGACTCACCCATTGACTATCTGAAATGGGGTAGATAACGTCTGCATCTAGTAGCTTTTGTATTTCCTTTTGGACGATCTCCATCATGATTGGGTTGAGTCATCGTTGAGGCTCTCTTGATGGTTTTGCTCCATCCTCAAGTAGAATACGATGCATACATACAGCCGGGCTAACTCCCCTTAAATCGGCCAGAGTCCATCCAATAGCCAACTTGTGTTGCTTCAGGACTTTTATTAAACTTTGTTCCTGGCTTGCTTCCAAGCCACTCTTGATGATTACTGGGAGTGTGTCATTATCCCCCAGGAAGGCATACTTCAGATGTCCAGGAAGGGGCTTTAATTCTATTTTGGGGGCTTGCACCACCGAGGGCAGAAAAGTATTCGATTTGAATAATTTTACCTCGTTGACTTCGAATTTTGGTGTAAGAGGCTCCGAGATTGTCAAATGGACCACAGTTTCACGTAAGTCTTCAATTAATTCGTATGGGCTTATGGCTCCATTAAGTACGGCTTCTAGGGAATCTGTTTTAAGTTCTGGTCGAATTTCTTGGACCAGATCGTCCAAAGTATCGAGCGCGTGTATTTCCTCGAATTCCATAGGGTGCTTCATTGCTCGGAATATGTCAAAGCTGTAGACCTCTCCCTCTACTTCCATTGAAAGCATTCCACTTCCACAATCTATCTTCATTTTTGATGTTTTTAGGAATGGACGGCCAAGAAGAATAGGTGCATGATCAGTAGGTCCGCCATTTTCCATTTTTAAAACGTAGAAGTCTGCTGGAAACACTAACTTGCCTACTTGAACCAAGACGTCTTCAATTTTGCCCTCGGGTTGTTTGCAGGATCGATCTGCCAGTTGAATAGTGAGACCAGTGGGTTTGAGTGGTCCAATCTTAAGACATGAATAGATAGAGAATGGGAGAACATTGATTGATGCTCCAAGATCTAGCATGCAATTCTCGATCCTTATGTTACCAATCGTGCACGGAATGGTGTAAGTTCCTGGATCTCCACATTTAGGGGGGACTTTCCGTTGTATGACGGCCGACACGTTTTTACTCATCAGTTCTTGGTCATGTCCAGTATTCCTTCTCCGGTTGGTGCAGAGTTCCTTTAAAAACTTGGCATACCGAGGAATTTGTTTGATGGCCTCCAAAAGGGGGATGTTGATCTCGACCCTGCTGAACAACTCAAGTACTTCCTTATCCATGACATGTTGTTTTTGTACGCAAACTGGTACCGGAAATGGAAGTGTCGTGTTGATTTTAGGGGTTTCGGTTCTGGGAACCGGGTTAGGCACGTGTTCTTTGGACGTATTCTCTTCTTCTTCGGTTGCGTCCCGCTCTTCCTCAAATGTGTCGTCGTCCTTGTCGGTCTCTTCTGCATCTAGAATTTCGAGAGGCTCGGGCCTTATTTGCTCTTCTCCGGGCGACCTTGGGTCTTCGTCTTTCTTTTGCTCCATAGTTTTGCCGACAATCGTTTTTCCACTCCTAAGAGTTACGGCATTCATATTTTCCTGCGAGCTTTGAATAGTTTGGGACAGGAGTTTGCCGGGCTTACTAGGGAGTGCGGATACTGATGCAGCGAGTTGGGCGATGTGCTTCTTCAAGTCTGATAATTCTTCTTTTGTTTCGATTTGGTTTTGATGCATAGTGGTATTCAACTGCTGCACAGTTCCAGTTAATTGCCGCATCATATCCTCAAGTGATTTGTTTGCCCCTTGATAATTGCTTGAGCTTGCATGGTACTGGTTTGGCTCCTCCTGTTGGTATTGACATGCTGGTGGGGTGTTCTGGTTGTACGGTTGATAGAATGACTGGGCTAGTTGAGGGATAGCTGGTTGTGTCTCCGTCTGAGGATAGCTGTTGTTGTTACACCAGCCTGGGTTGGATGTTTGACTGTACTGTCTGTTTTGTCCAGCTCTGTCGTTGTTGTTGTTGTGTCCTTGATATCCTCCCACTATATTCACTTCCGCCGGTTCTTCTTCTATCAATGTTGGGCATGCGTCAGTTTTGTGATCTGTAGAACCACAGAACTCGCAGGGTTTTACCGAAACTGGCTGTCTACGTATGATCTCGATCATCATCTCCTTTAACTGTTTCATCTCTTCAGTTATGGAGTTTACTGATGTCTCAGCTTGTGCTACCTTTTTTGATCGAGAGAATTCATCTTGACGAGTAGTCTCTTCTCTAAATCGGGCATTTTCAGCAACGTTGGCGATGAGATTCCTTATGCCACTTAATGATAGATTCATCATGGATCCTCCCGCTGAGGCATCCAAGAGCATTTTGTCTAAGGGTCTTAATCCATCAATGAGGTACTCGATGACGAGTTTCTCGGGCAATCCAAGGGTACAGCAGCTCCATTCTAGGTGATTGAACTTTTCCAGGTAATCGTACATGGTTTCATTGGGACCTTGTTTGATTTCCTGTAGTTGCCTCACTTGCATTGCTCTTCCAGCCGGATAGTATTTGGCTAAGAATTTCTTCTGCATCTGAGCCCATGTTCTGATGCTTCCGGAAGGCAATGAAAGGAACCAGTCGCTTGCCGAGTCTATGAGGGAAAAATAGAACGCCTTTAACTTGAAGTCGTCCATGTTCACTCGATTGGGCTTTAGATTCTGGCAAATACCATGTAGGCGTTGGAGGTGAGTTGTGGCAGATTCTCCTTGAGCTCCTGAGAATTTTGGCAGGCTGTGCGCCACGGATGCGTTGATGGTTATGTTTTCTAATTCAGGGCTCTCATAGATGCACCACGGTTGTGTCTCGAAATTAGGGGCATTTAACTCGCCCATAGTTGGTTCACGGTAGTAGTTATCCCTGTAGTAGTCGTCGAAAGCGGGTTCTCTTCTTGGCATGTATCGAGGTTGAGGTTGTGGTCGTGGGGGATGGATAGGAGGTTGTACTGAACCAGCTGCATTTCGGTCCTCGGGTAATTCTTGGTTTCTTCTGACTGCTTCCCTATCACGAGCTCTTCTGTTTCTGATGAGTTGTTCCGGATCGTCGACGAATGGAAACGGTACCTCATCATTTTGATCGTACAGGTTTATTTCTTCATCATCCCGGTAGTCATGGTGACTTTCTTCGCGAGACATGGTTGTTTTGAAGCGCGTAACGATTCAAAGAACTTTATCCGATGGCTGATTCCCCGGCAACGGCGCCAATTTTGATGGATGCACAGTCGTTATGTGCAAACGTCAAGAATAAATTTTATAATAGTCCGCTACTCGCGACTTTAGTACTGGGTAGCAAGTGGTAAGTAGGGGTCGAACCCAAGGGAATCAGGGGAATAGATGTTCTTTGAGGGGGTTGTCCAGCGAGAGAGCGTGTTTTAGGTCGGTTGGTTGGTTTTAAAGCTACCAACTAAGTGATTGATTGATTGATTGGTTGGTTTTAGTACTGGAAAGTAAATTGCAATTTATAATTAAAGGAAAGCGTTCGGTTTCAGGGGCCTTGTATTATATCCTGTTTATCATTGACCTTTAGTGACTCTACTAAGTATTCAAACGGTGTATCGAGGCCATTCCAAGCACTCGATTTGCGTACACTGTCTAGCCTATTCCAAGGACGTAGAGCACTTATTCTATTTAGACTAATACTCCATTCCCGGTTATATTAGCCTATGTGCATCCATTTGATCAATCATTCCCGATCAACCAAATGGTGTTTAAGATAAGTCAAACTTCTCAGATAAGTTTTGCCATTCCAAGCATCCACTTATCCGTACAAGTTTACGAACCCCGCTGTAGAGTTTTGCCATTCCAAGCATCCACTCTACCTTGGACGTTCTAACCGAATATATGGCACATAGAATAAGTTTTGAATACTAAGGAGAGACGCTAAGTTAATAGTCTAAAACATTTTATAATACAAGTGCGCCCCTTAGACCGAACTACTAGTTTAGCTACTATTCATCGCGCTAAACATTATAACTAAGGAAATAAAAACAGTTGAATAAATACTAGAAATAATACTTACAACCGTTGAAGCGCCAAGGGAGCTATCCTTTATTTCCAAAGCCAAACTTACAATTACAAAACTTTTAGAGAGAGAAGTGAATTGCTTATGGGATGATGAAAATGAGGGGAGGAGCTCCTCCTTTTATAGCCAAAATGGGAGGAGATGGGTGGTGGAGATGGAAACATGTGTTTTTGATCCAAGGGAGGAGGAGAGGAGGAAGGAGGAGGAGACATGTGGAGGAGCTCAAAAGCCGCCGGTCAAGGGAGGAGGAGCCGCCGGTTGCCGGTGGTGGAAGGGGAGGAGCTCCTCCCTTGGTCACCTCTTTAACAAGTGGCCGGTCACTTTGCCCATGTGTGAGTTTTGTACAGTTTTGTGCAGTCTTTTCACAAAACTATCAATGTGTTTCTTCCCCGGACTGTCTTGATTCCTCTCCTGATTCTTCTGATTAAATTGTTATGAGTGATTCAACGTCAGGATCCTTGATATTTTTTCAGTCGGCATATGATCTTGACCTTGGATTGACTCGTAACATCTTTTCTGCTCTAAAAGCTCCTCTTTAATGTGTATTCTCTCTAAGCTCTGAATTACCCTGCAAAAATATATCTGAACTAACAAGCAAAAGTTAAATAGATAAAATGTCTAAATAAGGGGGTTATACTATGTTTATGATTCGTATAATTTTGGTCCATCATCCATCAAGCAATTACTTTCTGCACTTTACTTTTACTACAGACTTTATCAACATCAGCACGGCATAACCTTTGGTACGCAACACGCTTGAAACACAGCGTGCGGCCAGTATCAAACGTGTGTCTGCGGTTGATCTTGAAATCGACTATTCCAGCACTTTACTTTTCGGTACTAAAACCACAACCAACCTCCAAACTGTCTTATTTAATTTTCCCTTTTTGAAATAACAACTATCAACTAATTCCCTTGGGTTCGACCCGTACTTACCACTTACTACCCAAAATAGTAAAGTCGCGAGTATCGGATTTATAAATTTATTTTTGCACAGAGACATCGCACTTTAACGACGGTGCGGTGGCTCTGTCAAAATTGGCGCCGTTGCCGGGGAGTTAGCTTTCCGACTAGTTGTTCTTTTCTTTTGTACCCGTTTCTACATAACCATGTCTCGCGAAGGAAGCCACCATGACTATCAGGATGACGACGAAATGAACTTGTACGATCGAAACAATGAGGCGCCGCCTCCATTTATTGACGATCCGGAACAACTCATCAGAAACCAAAGAGCTCGTAATAGGGAGGCCATTCGAAGAAACCAAGGACCACCCGAGGACCGAAATGAAGCTGGTCCAGTGCAACCCCCTAGACATCCCCCACCTCGACAAGTACCAAGGCGAGAACCCATCTTTGATGACTACTATGGGGATAACAACTTCCGCGAACCTACTATGCGAGAACTGTCGGCACCAGATTTCAAAAATCAGCCGTGGTGCATTTACGAGGGCCCTGAGCTAGAAAACATCGCCATCAACACATCAGTGGTCCACAACCTGCCCAAGTTCTCAGGAACTCGTGGAGAATCAGCAACAACTCATCTCTAACTCTTACACGGCGTTTGCCAAAACCTAAAACCCAATGGCGTGAATGTAGATGACTTCAAGTTGAAGGCGTTCTATTTTTCCCTCATTGACTCGGCGAACGACTGGTTCCTTTCATTGCCTTCCGGTAGCATCAGAACATGGGCTCATATGCAAAAGAAATTCCTGGACAAATACTACCCGGCGGGAAGAGCAATGCAAGTGAGGAGGCAACTGTAGGACATCAAGCAGGGGCCCAATGAAACCATGTACGATTACCTGGAGAAATTCAATCACTCGGAGAGAAGCTGCTGCACCCTTAGACTGCCCGAGAAACTCATCATCGAATACCTCATTGATGGATTGAGACCCTTAGACAAAATGCTCCTGGATGCCTCAGCTGGAGGATCCATGATGAATTTATCACTGAGTGGCATAAGGAATCTCATCACCGACGTTGCTGAAAATGCCCGATTCAGAGAATAGACAACTCGGCAGGAAGAATTCTCCCGAACAAAGAATGTGGCAAAGGCTGAAGAAACACCGATGAACTCTATGCCAGAGGAGATGAAACAAATGAAGGAAATGATGGTTCAGATCCTACGAAGGCAGCCAGCTCAAGTGAAACCTTGCGAATTTTGCGGTTCTACTAGCCACAAGACTGACGCATGCCCAACATTAATAGTAGAAGAACCGGGAGAAGTGAACGCAGTGGTAGGATATCGAGGATACAACAACAACAACAGCAACGACAGAGCCGGACCGAACCAGCAGTATAATCAAGCAACCAATCCAAGCTGGCGAAACGACAACCATCCTCCGAGGGAGACACAACAAGCCGCAGCGCGATTAGCTCAGTCATTCTACCAACCTCCCCACCGGCAGTACAACCAGAACGCTCCATCAGCAGGCCAATATCAACAGAAGGGACAAAATCAGTACCAAGCCAACTCGAGCAATCAGCAAGGACCAAACAAGTCGCTTGAAGACACAATGAAGGAACTCGCAGGAAGCGTAAATCAATTGGGTAATTCATTTAACCAGTTCCAGGAAAAAACTGAGGGGGCAATTTCAGATTTGACCAAACAAATGTCCCAGCTCGCCACTTCAATATCTGCACTTACTAATGAGCCTGGCCGACTACCTTCACAAACCATCCAAAACCCAAAGGCGAATGTCAGCATGATAAGGAAGTCAAACATGAAGGTAGCACTGGAAGAAACAGCACGATCCACAACTTACAAACTTACGAACAAACACTTCACCCGTAGGCACCGTCCTGATTGGAATCAAGAAGAAGACAGACCCAATGATGGCAGAACGTGGGTCACGCATGCTGACAATGGACGTTATACATTCACGGTTAGCATAACACCTCCACCAATTACACACTTTGACATACCGGCATCTGGCTGGGATGACAATGACTCTAATGGTCTCATATGGGATTCCCCAACTAATATCTATGCATCAGAGCAAAACATTTAACTAAAAGATCAGGAGTTAAAAGGGCCCGATCATACAAACCCAGAGCCAAAGGATGAGCAGAATGGCCCGATAGTGGAAAGATCCCTCACTTCAGATCAGGAGTCACAACCGGAAAGGGATAAGGACCCAGGGGCCTTCACAGTCACCTGTGGTATTGGTGAAGCCCAAATTCACAAGTGCTTAATCGATCTTGGGGCTGCCGTCAATGCCATGCCTTACTCCTTATATTACTTATTGGGGCTTGGTCCATTGAAACCACCAAGGTCAAATATCGAGTTGGGAGACAAGTCGTGTATCCGTCCGGTTGGAGTGCTTGAAGATCTAATACTCCATGTAGGAGAGCTCGTTGTTGCTGCAGACTTTTATGTAATAGAAACGGGAGAGGCCAGCGAAGACGACCCTCCAACGCTTATATTAGGACGGCCTTTTCTCTTCGCCACCAAGGCACGGATCGACATGGGCAAGGGCTTGTTATCACTTACATTTGGCGGAAAAATTTCAGATTTCTACATTGATAATTATAATGACCGCTCAAGTACAAGGAAACCTCCAGACATTGTGCCTATCTCGGATCTCAGTACACAAATTTCTGATCTGCCAAGAGAGACCGTAAGAGTAGCAAGACCAGCAGCTATGGTCAAAGGTCCTTTACCTTCTCAGAGACAATGGAAAGAAAAACCACCGAAACAAAGGAGTCCTGACCCGAGCACATCATCTCACAAGAAATCGGGGAGAGTCAAGGCAAGAATGAAAGTAGGCGCTCTGCAACACTACAACCTGAGCTACCCATGGGATCCCACCTTATGATCCAAGAATGAGGTATCGTCGAGCTAACGACGTTAAATAAATGCACTAGTCGGAAGGTAAACCGACATCTATCTTACATTCAGTCATTTATTTTCAGTCATTTAGTTTTTTGCCTTAAAACATTCTCACCTTTTCTGTAAATATTTGCTTGCATAACCTTTTGAACTAAGTCGTGTTGTGAGGCGCGCCTTCGTTCAAAAGTGTGGGGTGAGAACCACCTTTGTACATAGTTAATTAACATGTTTTTTCTTTTCCTTTTCCCTTAATATTATCTTTTTGAAAATATGAACTTGAGAATGTGAAAAAGATAGATCTAAATTCATGCATTTACCTTGTGAAAATTCAACTGTTTAAAAACTTAGGATGTAACTTCTCATTTGTCCCTTTGTGCTGAGATATACAGGGGATGTGGAGTTGATATAAATTGCCCTAGAGAGGCTTGGCAAGCAATCAAAGGACTGAATTTCTCTATATGGTTTACGAAGTCAGTGGAGGCTGCACTTCGGGTTTCAAAGAAGATCTGAGTCATCTCCGCCGTGCAGCGTTTATGCAAGAGGCGGGATGGGAATCAAACCGTCCTATCTCTAGTCAGAGTAGCCGGGAAAATAGATGAGCGACCCTCATCTTGACCCGCGCGAAACGGCAAGGATGAGAAAGAGAGGGGAGGTATTTTCATATGCTCTCGGGCAACGATTGGACCTCCCAAAGAAAGGTTGAGAAAATGGACTAGCAAGTCACAAAGAAGCAAAAGCTCGAATAAGCTAATCAAAGGCCAAAAGCCAAAATTGTGAAGGTTTTAACCGAACAAAAGTGAAGAAACTCCAATTCAACATCAAAGGACAAAAGCCAATTCACTTTAGAAGCTGTCCCTCGCCAAAAAGAAATCTAAGTGCTCAACTCAGTGAAACCCGAACCGAATCATATGCTAGAGAAAGCGACAAGTTAACCATATAGTGCGAGTCGGTCCAGAGAATGCAGTCCAGGAGCCTGAAAAGGGCTATCTCCCGAAACATCCAAATTAATTTGCATCTCAGCTCGAAGGTACAAGTATCAAGTTTCTTCTAAGTATTTACACGGTTTAGTTTGGTAATAAGTAAGTATTGCATGAATTAGGATAAATCTAGTCCCACAATCTTACTTTCCTATTTGAAGTTTTTACTTGGATTGTGTGCATCTCTTAAATGGCATTGTTCGGGATGAACAACTAAAAGTGTGGGGTGATCTGATGGACCATATTTATATGATTCATTAAGACAATTAAACCCACCAAATTAGACTCTTTGTGTATTTAACTTTTGCTTGTTAGTTCCACTTTTGTTCTACAGGCTATTTCGAGGTCTAGAGATGATACGAGCTAAAAAAGGAGTTTTAAAGCTGAAAATGGATTACGAGTCAGGACACGACCAAATTCCGACTGTACAACTTTCATGATCCTAACCTAGAATCACTCAAACAAATCCAACCGAAGGGCAACCAGAGTCAGACCGGAGCTGAAAGGACCCGATGGCTTTTGGGGAAAAGATCACAAAGCTCTCACCCACCCCCCTCCACCTCGCATGGCCGATGGCTTCAAGGAGGAGATGACACATGGGGGGGGGGGGGGGCGGCTCATGGCTTCCTCCACCTCACCCCGGCGGCTCTTTGAGCTCTCCACCCTCCTCTTGCCAAGTGTCTTCTCCTCCTCCACATCTCTTCCTCCCCTTAGCCTATAAATAGACATCTTCCCCTCCTTTGTAAATCATCCCACAATCCTCATCCCACAATCCTCATTCCACACCTCACACCATAAGCTCTAGCTTCTCTCTAGATTTTGGGCACAATCATGTAAACACTTTGCTTTGATATTGAAGTTTGATCTTGAGTACTTAATGGAGCATATTTATATGATTCATTAAGTACTACTAAACCCACCAATTAGACATTTGATGATACGAACAACTGCTTGTTAATGCCATTTTGTGTATACAGGCTATTTTGAGGTTTAGAGAGGAAACATGCTTAAAAAGGGAGATTGGAGCCAAAATCATCACAAGACCATTTCATGCGAGCGCACAAAGGACGCCATGCGAGCGCATGCCGCGAGAAGCCCAGGTCAAGAAGCGCCCAGCCGCGCCCCAACATTTCAGCGTGCCCTGCCGAGCCTCCAAGGACCTAAATCAAGTTGCTCAAGCAAACGATCTTATCTGATGAATCCACCTCGACCAAAATGTTACAAATGACAAATAAGGTGGACAATGTCGAGAAACCAAGAAGAAAGCTCGAGCAGATTGGCAGTTGCCCCAAGTCCAAAGCAAAGGTCCCGCGCGCATAAGCACCAAGTCCAAGTCGCTCGACCAACCCTTCGAATCTGGAAAATCTGGATCGACCAAAGTGTTTTAAATGTCAAATGACTCGGTCAATATCACTTCCTAGACAAAACGCCCGAGTGGAATCAGCTCAATCCCGTTCAAAGCCAAACTAGGGCAATTTCGGCCGTTTTGGGATTTCGACCATGTTCCGAGCAGAATCTGGCTTAGCATCCTTCTTGAGATCATCTCAGAATCACATTTTCATTCCAAATCAGTGATCCAAAAGCCAAGGACCGCCGGCCAAAGCTCCGGTCAGATTCCGGCAGATTCCGTCCAACTCCGGCGAACCTCCGGTGATGCTCCGATCAAGCTCAGTCCAGCCACCACCATGAACCAACCAACTCCAACCAAGTTCCGGCGAAATCCAACCAAGTCCCAAATATTCCGGTTAACTTCTACTATTCACTTCAGTTTGGTTTTGGATTCCGGCTGACCTTTACTATCCAAGTCGGTTGGTTCCTTCTCTACTAGATGGCCTTTGGAGAAGCCAAGACATGTGCCCAAGCCAACCAAGTCGTTGGCCTTTGAGAAGCAAGTGACATGTGCAAGTGGCAAATGCAAGTGGCTTTTGGGATATTTCCAAGCAAGATCTTTTGCCCCTAAGTTGGTTGGCTTATGGTTGATGCACAACAAGATAGTTGGCTTTGGATAAGCCCTTGCAAGTGGCCAAGTCGAGCTCATGGAGAAGATGCAAGTGGCAATGCAAGTGGGATGGCATATGGTAGAACCAATCAAAATGGTTTAGCTTTTGGGATATTTCTTCTCCAATACTTAGCTCTCAAGTTTCCTAAACCTATAAATAGAGGCATTGCCTCATGTAAATAATCATCCCTTGATCCCATTCCTCTTGTTCGAATTCCTTAGACAGATAGAGAGCTTAACTCTCTTCTCTTCATTTTCAATACACACTTTGTTCTTGCTTGTTCTTGAGTTACTCTTGTTTGTTCTTGAGTAATCTCTCTTGTTCTTGGGTTGCTCTTGTTTGTTCTTGAGCAATGATGGACCATAATTATACGAATCAAAAACACAGTTAAACCCACTAAATTAGACTGTTTGTCTATTTAACTTTTGCTTGTTAGTTCCGATATTTATCTACAGGGTATTTTGGAGACTAGAGAGAATACACGCTAAGGAGGAGTTCTTACGCAGAAAAGATATTACGAGTCCTTCCAAGGTCACGATCAGACGCCGACTGAAGAAATCTCAAGATCCTGACATTGAATCACTCAAAACAAATCCAACCGAAGGGAAACCAAAGTAAGTCCGGGGCCGTAATACACCGATAGTTTTGTGAAAACACCACAAAAATCACAAAACTCCCTCCTTTTTCCCAAGGTGACCGGTGGCTTTGTGAAAGGGATGACTCATGGGTGGCCAAAGCCACCTCCCCTCTCCTCCATGGTGACCTCCAACCGGCGGCTTCCACCCCCTCCCCTTCACCCTTGGATGAAACCATGTGGTTTCATCTCATCCATCCATCTCCTCCCCTTTTGGCTATAAATACAAGCGGTTCTTGAAGTACTCACCCCCTTTCCCTTACTGTCTTTACTTTCAAAAACTTTACTTTACTGTCTTTCAAAAACCTTTTCAAGTACTTAGTTATGATGTCCTCTTCCATGGATATTCGTAGCTAAACTCTTCATTTGGTTGAAGGGGTGTACTTGTATCATAAAATGTTTTAGACCCTGCACTTAGTGCCTCTATGTGTTCAAAACTTGTTCTATGTGCCATATAACAGGTTAGAACTACCAAGGTTGAGTGGAAGCTTTAACGGGCAAAGCTCTTCCGTGGGGTTCGTGAACATACTCGGGTAAGTGGATACTTTAACGGGCACAGCTTATCTGAGGAGTTCGACCTATTTCAAAAACCATTTGGTTGATCGTAACTGAAGATCAAATGGATGCACATAAGGCTAAGATACTTCGAAAGGAGGAATTAGTCTAAAATAGAACAAGTGTTTTAAACGATGTTGCAAGTCTTGTGCTAGAAATAGCCTCGATTCATCTTTGAACACGTAGTATGATCATTAGTGGTCAATGATAAACAAATATGATACAAGGCCCCTGAAACCGAATCTTTTCTTGACTTAAAACACCACATGCACTTTACTTTCTTAGTATAAACTGCACTATCAACTGCTGACGTTCCGCAAGACTTGCCGATCACGCAACAACCGCTGTAAGTCTCCCTGTTTATTTTCAGTATTTACTTTTATGTCATTTACTTTTCCACACCAAAAACGAAAACCAACCAACCAATCACTTAGTTGTTAGCATTAAAACCTCAATCAACCTAAAAACACGCTCTCTCGCTGTACAATCGCCTCAAAGATAGCTTATCCCCCTAATTCCCTTGGGTTCGACCCCTACTTACCACTTGCTACCCAGTAGTTAAGACGCGAGTAGCGGACTTATAAATTTATTTGCACATTTTGCTCTGACGACAAGCAACTTCTCTCTTGTTCTTGGGTTGCTCTTGTTTGTTCTTGAGCAACTTCTCTCTTGTTCTTAATGAATATTCGTAGCTAAACCCTTCATTCGGTTGAAGGGGAGTACTTGTATCATGCAAACGCTTTAGACCCTTTTCTTAGTGCTTCTATAGTATTCAAACTTGTTCTATGTGCCATATACTAGGTTAGAACATACATGGTTGAGTGGATGCTTAAAATGGCAAAGCTCTTCCATAGGGTTCGTGAACATACATGGTTAAGTGGATGCTTGAAATGGCAAAGCTTTTTCATGGAGTTCAACCTCTTTTAAAACACCTCTTGGTTGATCGGAAATGATTGACCAAGTGGATGCACATAGACTAATATACCTTGAAATGGGGTATTAGTCTAGATAGAACAAGTGCTCTATGTCTTGAAATGGACTAAACGGTGTGGCAAGTCGAGTGCTAGAAATAGCCTTGATACATCTTGAATACTTAGTATGATCATTAGCGGTCCATGATGAACGAGTTGTGATACAAGGCCCCTAAACCGAATCCTTCCTTCACTTACTTGTTGTTGCTCACGGTTACAAAAGCTCATGGTTACAAAAGCTCACGGGTACACAAAGCCCACAGGTACGTTTACTTTCCTTGTACTTGTCTTTACTTTCTGTGTTTACTTATAGTTCAGTATTTACTTTTCAGTATTACTTTTTGTATAAACCACTCAAACCCAACCCCAATCGCACTTTAATTTATGTGTAAGCTTCATTAAAGAGCAACCATTCCACACTGACTCCCTTGGGTTCAACCCTTACTTACCGCTTTGCTACCCAATAGTGAAGTCACGAGTAGCGGACTTATAAATTATTTTTGTACACATTGCCTCGCGACAAGGCAGTGCTGTCAAATTGGCGCCGTTGCCGGGGAGTTGTGTTTCGGAATTGTTGTTCTATTTGTTTTTCTTTTGTTTTAGTTCTGTCATGCAGTTCATAAAGTCTTTCTACTATGGATGTCAGCCTTGGAACAATGAGGAGTTTTCCCCACCACCTTTTGAACTTGAAGTCTGCGAGAAGATCAACAACATAGAACAATCCCGGGACGAAACTTTGGACGAGTACTTGGCGTACTTTGACTCCATTGTGATGAGCTGCCCGCACCATGGATTCACCAACCATGATCTTCTTCAAAGGTTTCTGACGGAGCCCACTGCACTGTCGTTAAGGTGCGATGTTCTCTGTGCAAAAACAAATTTATATCTCCGATACTCGCGACTTAACTATTTTGGGTAGTCAGTGGTAAGTACGGGTCGAACCCAAGGGAGCCAGGTGAATAGTTGTTATTTCGAAAAGGGGGGATTAAATAAAGCAGTTGGGGGGTTGTTTTTGGTTTTTAGTACTGAAAGGTAAAGTAACAGTTGATATTACAATTAAAGGAAAGATTCGGTTTCAGGGGCCTTGTATCATATTTTCATTTATCATTGACCTCTAATGATCATACTAAGTGTTCAAAAGTGAATCAAGGCTATTCCTATTACATGACTTGCCCCACCGTCTAGTCTTTTGCAAGACAAAGAACTCTTGTTCTAGTATGTGCATCCATTTGATCACCATTCCTGATAAACCAAATGGTGTTTTAAAGAGGTTGACTTCCACAGATAAGTTGTGCTCTTCCGAGCGTCCACTTATCCACGGAAGATCACGAACCCATGGCAGAGCTTTGCTCTTCCGAGCATCCACTCAACCAATGGAATTCTGACCTAATAGATGGCACCTAGAACAAGTTGAACATAAAGAGGCACTAAGAGAAGGGTCTAAAACGTTGTATGATACAAGTACACCCCTTCAACCGAATGAAGGGTTTAGCTACGAATATCCATGGAGCAGGACATCATAGCTAAGTGCTTGAAAAGTAAAGGTTTTGAAAGACAGAAAATAAAGGTTTCGAAAGTAAAGACAGGAAAGTAAAGTTGCTGAATTGAAAAGACAGTAAAGTAAAGATGAGAGTACTTACAAAAACCGTTGAGATTGCTAAAGATCAAGCTTCGATTCCAAAGTAAAGTGCTTACATAGTTGTGCCCTTAATCTAGAGAGATAAGTGACTTGTGCTTCTTGCACACAAAATGGGATGATGATACAAGGGCAAGGGAGGGCTCTATTTATAGGCCAGGAAGAGGAGAAGATGTGGAGGAGATGAGACCACATGGCACAAGATGGATGGAGGAGCAAGGAGCCGCCGGCCCTTAGGTGGAGGAAGCCATAGCCCCCCCGCCCCCCCCCCCCCCCCCATGTGGCATGAAAGGAGAGGAGGAGGAGAATGTGAGTGAGGGGAGCCGCCGGCTAGGTGGAATGGAGTGGTTGGATGTGAGTTGAGATCTTTTCCCCAAAAGCCATCGGTCCTTTCAGCTCCGGTCTGACTCTGGTTGCTCTTCGGTTGGACTTGTTTTGAGTGATTCCACGTCAGGTTCTTGAAAGTCGGAATTTGGTCGTGACCTGGAATGAATCGTAATTCATTTTCAGCTTTAAAACTCCTCAGCCTGTATTCTCTCTAGACTTCAAAATACCCTATAGATAAATATCGGAACTAACAAGAAAAAGTTAAATAGACAAAGAGTCTAATTTGGTGGGTTTAACTGTGTTTATAATTCATACAATTATGGTCCATCAGTTTCTCAATGGGATGATGCCACAAGAGTGGAATTGGCTTAATGATGCAGCGGGAGGCTTGGTGAATAACTTGGACATGGATGATATTTGGAACTTGATAAATGATCCGGCCGAGAGGTCAAGACAAGATCAGGCCATGCGACTCGAAGAACAGGCCAACACAATGCACCAAATCCAGGCCGTCATCGAGGAAACACGGGCAAATATTGAGGCAATTCAAAAGTTGCTCAAGCCAAGAGTCATCAAAGAAGAGCCCATGGAACCGGCAGAGGATGAGAACCCGCGGATGACCGAAGAAGAACCGGCCAAAACAGGCCCGGTCCTCACTACCGAGCCGACAGAAGTCCCGGTCCTCACTGCCGATCTGTCCGAGGCTGACCCGGTCCACATTTTCAATCTGTCCGAGGAAGTCCCGGTCCTAACTGACGAGTTGCCCGAGACATACCCGGATCTCACTACCGAAGCGGCCGAGGCAATCGAGACATACCCGGACCTAACTGCCGAGTTGCCCAAATCAGACCCGGACCTCAGTGTGATTGCCCCCGGAGACCGTATAAATGACAAGGATGAGGACCCATGATTGCCTGAAGAAGAGCTCAACTCAGATTACCCCTGGGAGTTAGAAGAAAAACTGCCCAATTCAGGCCCAGTCCACATTATCAATCAACCCGAGGAAATCACGCCGGTCCCGGACCTCATTGCCGATCCAGCCGAGTCTAACACAATCCTCACTGCCGAGCCAACAGAAGTCCCAGTCCTCATGGCCGAAGCGCCCGAGCTGCCCGAGACAGACATGGTCCTCACGGATGGGCTGGTTGAGACAGGCCCGATCATTGTAATTGAAGTCCCCCAACTTGACCCTTCATGTTTTATGTAGATCATAGCCATCGAAGATCATGGAATCAATGATGATGAGGTGCAAGGGGAGTTGGAGGCAGAACATGAGCCAAAACAGCCAACAAGGGAGCACTCACTCACCACGAGCCCGGAAAACTCACTCGTTCCAAGACGACCAATTATCTCTGCCCCAAGGAAGAGGGTGAACATGGGCACAAGCTTGAAGTCTCCTATATTTCATGGCACAATACCGAACTTCCAAACTCGCAAAGGTGCCAACCATTTAAACATGAAGAAGCGGCAAAGACATGGGCCAAAAGAATGGAAACCCGGAAGGAGGAACAAACGAGCACGGCTCGTTGGACCAGTAGCTATGGTCAAGGAGCCCTCATCTTCGCGGAGCAAAAGGGTAGCCGAGAAGAAGTTCGACCTCACACGCCCTTGGGATCCCACCTTATGATCCCTAAATGAGGTACCGTCGAGCCAACGACGTTAAACAAAGGCACTTGCCTGGAGGTAACCCGGCATATTTAGTCTTTTCAGTTTTTATTTCTTTATGTCATTTCCTTTGCTTGCTTACTTTTTTGAGCTTTTGAACTAAGTCATGCTATGAGGCACGGCTTTGTTCAAAAGTGTGGGGGTATTAGAGTATTAGTAGTTGTACATAGTAGACAGCATGTTTTGAAAATATACACTTCCATGATGTGAAAATAGATAGACTCGATTCATGCATTTCCTTGTGAAATCTAAATTGCGTAAAAGCATGCGAATTTAACTTCCTACTTGTCTTTGTGTGCTGAGATAAACGTAGGATGTGGAGTTGAAAGAAATGCCCTAGAGAGGCTTGACAAGCACTCAAGGGACCAGATCCTTACTATACGGTTATGTGAAGATTGTGGAGGCTGCGCTTTGGGCTTATTGGTAAAGAGTGGACTCCGCCATGCAGCGTCTATGCAAAAGGCGGGACGGGAATCAAACCGTTCTATCTCTAGTCCGAGTAGCCGGGAAAAGAGGTGAGCGACCCTCAACTTGACCCGCGCCGAAACGACTATGATGAGAAAGAGCGGGGAGGTATTTCCATATGCTCTCGGGAGATGATTGGACCTCCCAAAAGTGAAGAAATGGATGAGCAATCATCAAAGGAGCAAAGCTCACAGAAGAAAAGAAAAAAATCAGCCAAAGTGGTGAAACAAAACCGAAGCAAAAGTGAAGTACTCAAAGAGTCAAATCAAAGGCCGAAGGCCAAATCACTACAAAAGCTGTCCAACCACACAAACAAAGAAAAAAGAGCTCGACCCAATGGCCCGAATCAATCACGTGCTCGAAGAAGCAAGAAACATAACCATATAGTAAGATCGGATCCGAGAGTGCAGTTCAAGGGCCTAAAAAGTGGCTATCTCCCAATCATCCAAATTGATTTGCATCTCGGCTCAAAGGTAACAAGTATCTAGTTACTTTCATATGTGAACATGATTTCGTTTGGAAACAAGTAAGTTATGCATGCTAAGGTGAAGTCTAGATTCACATCTAACATCCATATCTAGGACTTGGGGTATTTTTGTTCCTCTTTTTGACTACACTTGTTCGGGACGAACAAGATTAAGTGTGGGGGTGTTTGATGGAGCATATTTATATGATTCATTAAGTACTACTAAACCCACCAATTAGACATTTGATGATACGAACAAGTGCTTGTTAATGCCATTTTGTGTATACAGGTTATTTTGAGGTTTAGAGAGGAACACACTTAAAAAGGGAGATTTGAGCCAAAATCATCACAAGACCATTTCATGCGAGCGCACAAAGGACACCATGCGAGCGCATGCCGCGAGAAGGCCAGGTCTAGCAGCGCCCAGCCGCGCCACATCATTTCAGCGTGCCTTGCCGAGCCTCCAAGGACCTAAATCAAGTTGCTCGAGCAAACGATCTTATCTGACGAATCCACCTCGACCAAAATGTTCCAAATGACAAATAAAGTGGACAATGTCGAGAAACCAAGAAGAAAGCTCGAGCAGATTGGCAGTTGGCCCAAGTCCAAAGCAAAGGTCCCGCAAGCATAGGCACCAAGTCCAAGTCGCTCGACCAACCCTTCGAATCAGGAAAATATGGCTCGACCAAAGTGTTTTAAATGTCAAATGACTCGGTCAATATCACTTCCTTGACAAAACGCCCGTGTGGAATCAGCTCAAGCCCGTTCAAAGCCAAACTAGGGCAATTTTGGCCGTTTTGGGATTTCGACCATGTTCCGAGCAGAATCTGGCTTAGCATCCTTCTTGAGACCATCTTAGAATCACATTTTCATTCCAAATCAGTGATCCAAAAGTCAAGGACGGCCGGCCAAAGCTCCGGTCAGATTCCGGCCAACTCCGGCGAACCTCCGGTGATGCTCCGATCAAGCTCAGTCCAGCCACCACCATGAACCAACCAACTCCAACCAAGTTCCGGCCAAATCCAACCAAGTCCCAAATATTCCGGTTAACTTCTACTATTCACTTCGGTTTGGTTTTGGATTCCAGTTGACCTTTACTATCTAAGTCGGTTGGTTCCTTCTCAACTAGATGGCCTTTGGAGAAGCCAAGACATGTGCCCAAGCCAACCAAGTCGTTGGCCTTTGAGAAGCAAGTGACATGTGCAAGTGGCAAATGCAAGTGGCTTTTGGGATATTTCCAAGCAAGATCTTTTGCCCCTAAGTTGGTTGGCTTATGGTTAATGCACAACAAGATAGTTGGCTTTGGATAAGCCCTTGCAAGTGGCCAAGTCGAGCTCATGGAGAAGATGCAAGTGGCAATGCAAGTGGGATGGCATATGGGAGAACCAATCAAAATGGTTTAGCTTTTGGGACATTTCTTCTCCAATACTTAGCTCCCAAGTTTCCTAAACCTATAAATAGAGGCATTGCCTCATGTAAATAATCATCCCTTGATCCCATTCCTCTTGTTCGAATTCCTTAGAGAGATAGAGAGCTTAACTCTCTTCTCTTCATTTTCAATACACACTTTGTTCTTACTTTGTTCTTCCTTGTTCTTGAGTTACTCTTGTTTGTTCTTGAGTAATCTCTCTTGTTCTTGGGTTGCTCTTGTTTGTTCTTGAGCAACTTCTCTCTTGTTCTTGGGTTGCTCTTGTTTGTTCTTGAGCAACTTCTCTCATGTTCTTGGGTTGCTCTTGTTTGTTCTTGAGCAACTTCTCTCTTGTTCTTAATGAATATTCGTAGCTAAACCCTTCATTCGGTTGAAGGGAAGTACTTGTATCATGCAAACGTTTTAGACCCTTTTCTTAGTGCTTCTATAGTATTCAAACTTGTTCTATGTGCCATATACTAGGTTAGAACATGAATGGTTGAGTGGATGCTTGAAATGGCAAAGCTCTTCCATGGGGTTCGTGAACATACATGGTTAAGTGGATGCTTGAAATGGCAAAGCTTTTTCATGGAGTTCAACCTCTTTTAAAACACCTCTTGGTTGATCGGAAATGATTGACCAAGTGGATGCACATAGACTAATGTACCTTGAAATGGGGTATTAGTCTAGATAGAACAAGTGCTCTATGTCTTGAAATGGACTAAACGGTGTGGCAAGTCGAGTACTAGACATAGCCTTGATACATCTTGAATACTTAGTATGATCATTAGCGGTCCATGATGAACAAGTTGTGATACAAGGCCCCTAAACCGAATCCTTCCTTCACTTACTTGTTGTTGCTCACGGTTACAAAAGCTCATGGTTACAAAAGCTCACGGGCACACAAAGCCCACAGGTACGTTTACTTTCCTTGTACTTGTCTTTACTTTCAGTGTTTACTTATATTTCAGTATTTACTTTTCAGTATTACTTTCTGTATAAACCACTCAAACCCAACCCCAATCGCACTTTAATTTATGTGTAAGCTTCATTAAAGAACAACCATTCCACACTGACTCCCTTGGGTTCGACCCTTACTTACCGCTTTGCTACCCAATAGTGAAGTCACGAGTAGCGGACTCATAAATTATTTTTGTACACATTGCCTCGCGACAAGGCAGTGCTGTCAGTACTCTTGTCGGTTCTTGAAGTACTCAAGCTTTTCCTTACTGTTCTTGAGTTTACTCCTGTCGGTTCTCGAGTATTCTCCTTTTACTTTCCTGTCTTTACTTTCAAAAAACTTTACTTTCCTGTCTTTTGAAAACCTTTACTTTCAAGCACTTAGCTATGATGTCCTCTTCCATGGATATTCGTAGCTAAACTCTTCATTCGGTTGAAGGGGAGTGCTTGTATCATACAATGTTTTAGACCCTTCTCTTAAATGCCTCTTTGTGTTCAAAACTTGTTCTATGTGCCACATATTAGGTTAGAACTTCCAAGGTTGAGTGGATGCTTTAACAGGCAAAGCTCTTCCGTGGGGTTCGTGAACATACTCGGGTAAGTGGAGGCTTTAATGAGCAAAGCTTATCTGAGGAGTTCAACCTCTTTTAAAAACCATTTGGTTGATCGTAACTGAAGATCAAATGGATGCACATAAGGCTAAGATACTTCGAAAGGAGGAATTAGTCTAAATTGAACAAGTGTTCTAAATGATGTGGCAAGTCATGTGTTAGAAATAGCCGTGATACATCTTTGAACACATAGTATGATCATTAGAGGTCAATGATAAATAGATTATGATACAAGGCCCCTAAAACCGAATCTTTCCTTTAATTGTAATATCACCTGTTACTTTACTTTCAGTCTCATATCAACTGCTTACTTTCAGTCCATATCAACTGCTTACTTTCCGCAAGTCTTGTCCATCAAAATTACTTTCTGCACTTTACTTTTACTACAGACTTTATCAACATCAGCCCGGCATAACCTTTGGTACGCAACACGCTTGAAACACAGCGTGCGGCCAGTATCAAACGTGTGTCTGCGGTTGATCTTGAAATCGACTGTTCCAGCACTTTACTTTTCAGTACTAAAACCACAACCAACCTCCAAAGTGTCTTATTTAATTTTACCTTTTTGAAAGAACAACTATCAACTAATTCCCTTGGGTTCGACCCGTACTTACCACATACTACCCAAAATAGTAAAGTCGCGAGTATCGGATTTATAAATTTATTTTTGCACAGAGACATCGCACTTTAACGACGGTGCGGTGGCTCCGTCAAGCGCTAAGGAAAGGGTCTAAAACGTTTTTATTGACACAAGTACACCCCTTCAACCGAATGAAGGGTTTAGCTACGGTTATCCATGAAAGAGGATACCATAGCTAGTGTACTGAAACAAGGGTTTTCGAAAGACAAGAAAGTAAAGGCTTGAGCACTTCAAGAACAAACAAGAGTTCTTAAATCAAGTAAATCAAAGACAAGAAAAGGAAAGAGAGGCTCGGTTTTGGAACAAAGCAATGGAACAAAACAAGAACAAAAGTAGAACCTTGAACTTTGGTATTCAAATGGAGAGTGTTTACAAGTGTTTTGTGCCCAAGATTCTAGAGAGATTTGAGGAGTAACAAACTAAGGACCTTGGCACAAGATAGGACATGAGGCATTGTTTAAGGAAGGGGTGGCCTTCCTTTTATAGGCAAAGGACGCGGTTGTGGCTTGGAGTCCACTCCTCCTTTCATGGTGGGCGGCTTGAGGTCCTCCTCCATTCATGGTGGGCGGCATTGATGAGGCATTGATGAGGGCCTCTATTCCTCCCCTTTGCATTGATGATGGCCACTATTCCTCCCCTTTGCATTGATGATGGCCACTATTCCGGCACTATTCCGTCACTATTTGACACTATTCCGTCCTTTGTAATGATGACAACACTATTCCAGCACTATTCATCATTATTCCACCGCCACATGGGGGAGGAGATATTTGTGAATAGTAAAGGCTTTGGCCGGAATTTCCTCCGGGAGGACCCATCTCCGGTTGGACTCGGTTGGAGGTGATATTGACCGGACCATGGTGGTGGTGATATGAGCCTGATCGGAGTATGATCGGAGGTCGGACGGTGGTTGATCGGGGCTTCACCGGAGTTTGGCCGGAATTTGGGCCGGAGGTGCTTTGCCGTTGAATGGTTGATTTTGAATGTTGAAGCAATCCTAAACCTTTCGGTCGAGACCGTTTTGCCGGAATCTGGTCGGAACAAGGTCGTGGCCTAGTGTGAAGTTCTGGTCGTGCGCAGGCCTCGGACGGACTCGGATGCGGGCCTGGTTCTCTTGGCCGGGGGTCTCGGGCGCTGGTCTCGGGCTCGCCGGGTGTTGTCTCGGGCGGGGACTCGTGTTGTCTCGATCGCGCGCCCGGTACTTCTCCGGTACTGGTCCTCGGTCGTGCCCCGGGTCTCTCGGTACTGTCTCTCGGGCGAGACTTTGTTTTCTTGGCCATGGATGATTTTACTCGGGCATTTTGTCTAGGATTTGAGATTTACCGAGTCATTTGATATTTTAAATACTTTGGTCTAGCCAGATTTTCCAGATTCCATGGTTTGGTCGAGCGACTTGGTTTTGGTTCTAGATGGCATGGGCATGGCTCGGACGTAGCCTGGCGTTCTCTCGGCACTCTCGGCACTCTCGGCCAGGGACCTGGGGTCCTCGGTATAGGCTCCCGGGCGCGTCCGGCATTTCAAGGATGCGGCCCGACATTTCTCGGTCCTAGCCTAATTTTCTCGGTCCTTGGGTGTGATTTCTTGGCCATAACTGTTTGTCTATCCTTTTTAGCCTTAAGAACCCCATTTTAGCTTGTTTTCTCTCTGAACCTCAAAATACCCTGTAGATAAATAATGGAACTAACAAGCAAAAGTTAAATAGACAAATTGTCTAATTTGGTGGGTTTAACTGACTTAATGAATCATATAAATATGGTCCATCAATGTCCCTTTTGAGTTTACCGATGCATGCAAGGAGGCTTTTGATGAGCTCAAATAGGCCCTCACTAGCAAACCCATCATCCGAGCTCCGGATTGGGGGCAACCTTTTGAGATCATGTGCGATGCTAGTGATTATGCCGTGGGGGCAGTTCTCGGCCAAAGGGTAGAAAAAAGGCCGGTTGTGATCTACTATGCCTCGAGAACCTTGGATGCCGCTCAAAGAAACTATTCCACCACCGAGAAGGAGCTCTTGGCCATAGTATTTGCCTTGGAAAAGTTCAGATCATATTTGCTCGGCACAAAGGTGGTAGTCTTCTCGGATCATGCGGCCATTCGTTATTTGATGACCAAGAAGGAGGCTAAGCCACGGCTCATAATGTGGATCTTGCTACTGCAAGAGTTTGATGTGGAGATCAAGGATAAGAAGGGGACTGAGAACACGGTGGCTGACCACATAAGTCGGTTAGTTCGGGAAGAAGAGGAGGGGCAGATCACCGAAGCCTTTCCAGGTGAGCATCTGTATGCCCTCGCTAGCAACGTGCCGTGGTTTGCCCCCATAGTGAACTACTTGGTGGGAGGTAAATTTCCCCCCTCTTATTCAAAGGCACAATGTATGAAGCTTAAGCATAAGTCTAGATTCTATGTCTGGGATGACCCCTATTTATGTAAGATAGGTGTAGATCAGATTCTGAGGAGGTGCATCCCCGATGTTGAGATTGCTTCCGTGCTTAGCTTTTGTCACGAGCATGCTTGTGGTGGCCATTTTGGCCCTAGGAGAACAGCTAGGAAGATTCTTGATAGTGGGTTCCTTTGGCCGAGCGTGTTTAGAGATGCTTATGAGCACTGCAAGAGGTGTGATAGATGCCAAAGGGTAGGTAACATATCGGCTAGGAATGAGATGCCCCAAGTGCCCATCTTGGTTAACGATGTCTTTGACATATGAGGCATCGATTTCATGGGACCGTTTCCTATTTCATGTGGCTATGCTTATATTCTCGTTGCTGTGGACTATGTGTCAAAATGGGTTGAAGCGAAGGCCACTAGGTGCGATGATGCCAAGACCGTTGTGGATTTCCTGCGCACCAATATATTCTGCCGGTATGGGGTACCCAAGGCCATCATAAGTGACCAAGGAACACATTTTTGCAATAGGATGATGGCCTCCACCTTGAGACACTACCATGTCCACCATCGAACTTCCACGGCGTACCATCCCCAAACTAATGGACAAGCGGAGATCTCCAACCGCGAAATCAAAGGGATCCTTGAGAAAATGGTGAAGCCGACGAGAAAAGATTGGAGCCAGAGATAGGATGAAGCGTTGTGGGCCTATAGGACAGCCTACAAGACGCCAATAGGGACCTCTCCCTTTCGATTGGTTTACGGGAAAGCATGCCACCTTCCGGTAGAGTTGGAACACAAGGCCTATTGGGCGCTTAAGCAATGCAACCCGGACTTGAGGGCGGCCGCACTTGATCAAAAAATGCAGTTATGTGAACTTGAAGAGCTGCGCCCCGAGGCCTATGAGGGCCAATCAGATTACAAGGCGCAGAGAAAGCTATATCATGATAAGTATATTCTCCGGCGCGACTTTGAAGTTGGCCAGAAAGTTCTTCTCTTCTCTTCTCGGTAAAGGCTGATGCCCGGCAAGTTGCGGTCTAGGTGGACCGGCCCATACACGGTGACACAAGTTTTCAACCATGGGGCTCTAGGGCTTGAGAACCCGAGAGATGGGAGCCGAATCAAGGTCAATGGGCAAAGGGTTAAGCACTATCACGGCGAGGACAACTTGCCTACCCAAGAGTTTGACCTAGCCAAAACTCCCAAACCTCCTTGTAGGAGGTACCGTCGAGCCAACGACGTTAAACAAAGGCGCTCACCGGGAGGCAGCCCGGTATTCTTTTCTTTCAGTCCATTTACTTATGTCGTTTTTTTATTTAAGTCGTGTCACATACTCACCCCATTGCACTTAGAAAAGAAATGATTCATTCATACAGGACTCGTCGCAACCCAGTTCTATACCGGGCCCGACCGAACTCCCCAGAAATTCAAAAGATTCATGTCTGTCCGTGCTTTGTCGTTTGCTTCCACAATCACGACACGCAACGACACCACGAGGAGAGTCCTGTTCAATCTCTCATTTCTGTGTCGTTTCTTTTCCCTTATATGCTTGCATTGTGTGCTTTGAATCTAAGTCGTTCTGTGAGGACACAGCTTTGTTCAAAAGTGTGGGGTGGGAGAGTTGTTTGTTGTGTCAGCACGTCTATCTTCTTGCACATGCATGAGTCAGCACGTTTCCTTTGAAATTTTTAAATAAGGATTTCTTTCTTCTTCCTAGATATGCAATATTAATCTTTAATGATGTGAAATAGATAGAGCCGATTACATGCACTTCTCTCGTGAAAATCTGAATTGTGTGATGACTTGTGAATTTAACTCTATACGTGTCCTTGTGAGTTGAGATAAATAGGGATGTGGAGTTGATAGAAATGTCCTAGAAAGGCTTGACAAAAGCACTCAAGGGACCGGGTTCGAAGTATATGGTTATATTGATTTAGTGGAGGCTAGCACTTCGAGGCTCATGGATTTAGAGTGGACTCTGCCACTGCAGTGTTTATGCAAGGGGCGGGACGGGAATCAAACCGTCCTATCTCTAGTCTGAGTAGCCGGGAAAAGAGGTGAGCGACCCTCAACTTGACCCGTGCCGAAACGACAAGGATGAGAAAGAGCGGGGAGGTATTTCCATATGCTTGCGGGCTATGATTGGACCTCCCAAAAGAGAAGGACAAGCAATTCACAACAAGGAGCAAAGCTCAAAGAAAATCAGCCAAAGTGTGAAAGTTCTACCCACAACAAAAGTGAAATACATCATTTATACATCAAAGGCCGAAGGCCAAACTCACTACAAGCTGTCCAAACAAAGCAACAAGAAGAACTCAACCCTTGAAGCTCAAATAAATCACGTGCAAGAAAAAGCAATGAAGTATAACCATATAGCAAGAACTCGAGACCGAGAGTGTAGATCATGGGCCTAAAAAGGACTATCTCCCACTCATCCAAATTGGTTTGCATCTCGGCTCAAAGGTAAGACGTATCAAGTTACTTCCATGTTTGAGCATGATCCTTTGAGTAATAATTGAGTTATGCATGGAAAGGTGAAATCTAGACTAGCAACTCGTATGCATATCTTGGATGCCGAGAAGGTCTTGTGGTGTTTCTTTTATTTTACTCTTATGACCTAGACCTTGTTCGGGACGAACAAGGTTAAGTGTGGGGTGGTTTGATGAGTCGTATTTATACGACTCATTGAGTCAACAATTCCCACCAAATTCGGCACTTTGTCTAACAAACATTGACTTGTTGGTATCATTTTGCATTTCAGACACTTTGGAAGGTCTAGGAGGAATCAGGCTTAAAAGATGGCATCTTCGGCCAAAATCACCACAAGGCTTTACTAGCTCACTTGCAAAATCTCAATGGTTCTAGAAGCATCTCATCATTTGACTCATGCCAATCCATTCTGGCTACTTCCAGAGCAAGAGTGGTGCCTGATGGACCACAATTGTATGAATCATAAACACAGTTAAACCCACCAAATTAGACTGTTTGTCTATCTAACTTCGATGTTTTAGTCCCGATACATTTCTACAGGGTATTTCAGAGCTTAGAGAGAATACACGCTAAGGAAGAGCTTTTAGCACAGAAAAGATATCAGGAGACAATCCAAGGTCAAGATCAGACGCTGAATGAAGAAATCTAAAGATCCTGACATGGAATCATTCAAAACAAATCAAACCGAAGAGAAAACGAAGACAATCCGGAGCTGGAATACACCGATAGTTTTGTGCAAACTGCACAAAACTCACAACCACTCTCCTCATGCCACATGGACCGGCGGCTTTCTCCTCACATCCACCCCTCCTCCTCTCCCACACCACCACATGTCACATCCTCCTCCATCCACACCAAAAGCCGCCGGCGGCTTTGCCTTCTCCTCTCCCCTTGTGACACTTGTCTTCCTCTCCTCTTCCCCTCCTCTCCACCCTTGGATGCTAAACCACATGCCCTCATCTTGGCCATCCATTCCTCTCCTCCATGGCTATAAATACCAAGCCATCCCTCCTCATTTCAAAAAGCCATAAGCAATCACAACACACCACACTCCACTTCTCTCTCTAAGTTTGTTACTTTGTAAAGTTTGGTTTTGATATAAATAAACGTTCAGTTTGTTCTCAAATACTTTAGTTCGATCTTGAGTACTCCTGTTTGTTCTTGAGTACTCAAGCTTTCAGTTACAGTTCAAGAGTTATTCCTGTTTGTTCTTGAGTAATCTCTTTCTCTTCTCTCTTTACTCTTGTCGGTTCTTGAGTATTCTTTTCCAAATCCCCAAGTATTTAGTTATGATGTCCAACTCTATGGATATTCGTAACTAAACTCTTCATTCGGTTGAAGGGGAGTTCTTGTTTTATAAAATGTTTTACTTCGTTTAGTTTCTTTTCTCTGTATTCAAAACTTGTTCTATGTGCCATTTATAAGGTCAGACTTTCCAAGGTTGAGTGGAAGCTACGAAAGGGCAAAACTCTTCTGTGGGAAGTCGTGAACATACTCGGGTAAGTGGATGCTACGAAAGGGCAAAGCTTATCTGAGGAGTTTGATCTATCTTTAAAACCATTTGGAAACTGGACCAAAGGGACCAAATGGATGCACAAAAGGCTAAGATACTTCGAAAGGAGGAATTAGTCTGAAGTAGAACAAGGGTTTACAAACAGTGTGGCAAATTGAGCGCTACGAAAGGGCCTCGATACACGTTTGAATACTCAGAAGGGTTACTAAAAGAATGAACAGGATATAATACAAGGCCCCCTAAGACCGAATACTTCTCTTGCAATCACAGAATCCCCTTTGTCTTTACTTTTATTGTTCAATCAACTGCAACCATCAACCGCTCACAATCCGGAGGACTTGCAATTCACGCATCACCCACTGTAAGTCTTCGCTTTTAATTTCAGTATTTACTTTTCTGTAATTTACTTTTCAGCACTCAAAACCAAAACCAACTAAAAAGTCACGTAGTTGTTAGCACTAAAACCTCAACCAACCTAAAACACGCTCCTTCGCTGAACAAATCCCTTAAAGAATAACCTATCCCCCTAATTCCTCTGGGTTCGACCCCTACTTACCAAGTACTACCCAGTAGTATAGTTGCGAGTAGCGGACTATTATAAATTTATTTGTACAAATCGCTTTAACGACGAGCGGTTCTGTCAGTGCCCAAGTCAAAAGGCACTTGCAAAATCTTGATGGTTCTAGAAGCATTTTATAATTTGACTCATGCCAATCCATTTTGGCTACTTCCAGAGCAAGAGTGGTGCCCAAGTCAAGAGGAAACCCTAATCCATTTCCTTATAAATAAGACCCCTTGGTCTTGGAAATAGGAGTCCAAAAATCTAGCACTAAATTCTCTCTCTACCCCTTCTCTCTCGACATTAGAAAGAAACCATTTGTATTTTCTTTACTTTTGCCTATGCCTATTGTATTCCATTTGATGAATACTAGTAGCCAAACCCCCTATTCGGTTTAGGGTTTTCACTCTTGTGATTACATTTTGAGACACTCGTTCTTAATTTCATTCTACATTTCACTAGTCCTTGGGCTTAATCCCACGGATCAAATGCGAGGCTGAGTAGAAGTTTTGCCACAAAGCTTAGTCAAGAAAATGATCCTTATTGTAACATCTACCGGATGCCTTGCCGCAATGGCAGATAGTACACATAGGTTGAACAACACCTTTGCCGGGTTATTCGGTCTAACAAAGGACTACATTAGAAGGTCTAACACCTTGCCGAGTGAGGTTATGGTGTATCACCCTTGCCGGGATACTTAGGCGTCACCTTTGTAGGGACACCACACACCATCATAGCAGGCTAAGACCGTGGCATACCACCTTTGCCGGGGTACCTTGGGTTGTCACCTTTGTCGGGACACCACACTCTACGAAATGTGGAATGCATAATTCGTCGTCTATGACAAATGTGTCACAAGAGAAGCCCTAAACTGAATACTCACTCTCATTCGAATCACCCCTTGTTATTTACTTGCACTTACTTTCAAGCTATTTACTAAACCCCCAACTATCTTTACTTTTCCTTCTTTTCCGAGAACAACAAGTAGCTGAAATAACTCCCTTGAGTTCGACCCCTACTTACCGCTCTACTAACCAATAGTGAGCCTAAGGAAGTGGATTATAAATTGCAAATTTGCGAGGTCACGATGAAGACTTGTCAAAGTTTGGCGCCGTTGCCGGGGAGTTTTGCATTGGAGAAGTTGTTCTTGTTTGTGTTTTGTTTGTTTGTTTACTTAGTTGCTTGCGTGCTTGGTCCTTGTGAACCATGTCTCATCACGGTAGTAATTTTGATAAAGATGAGGTGAATAACGATATGCACCGGTTTGGTCGCAACGACGAAGCACCACCTCCATTCTATGAGGATCCTGAGGTGCTCGTCCGAGAGCGAAACCGAATCCTAAGGGAAGCTGCCCGGGCAAACCAAGGGCCACTCGAGGCCCTAAATGGTGCAGGCCCGAGACAGCCACATAGGCAACCTCCACCTCCTCCTCCTCCTCAGCGACAAGCTCGGAGAGAGCAACCAGTCCGGGAAGAAAACTTTGATGATGATGTCCTCCGAGAGCCCACCATGGGAGAACTCTCGGCTCTGAATTTTAAAACCAGCGTTGGTGCATATATGAGGGCCCGAAACTTGAGGAAATTATGATCAGCACGGGCGTCGTGCATAATTTACCTAAGTTCTTGGGCACTCAAGGAGAATCCGCGACCACTCATCTTCAACGTTTTCATGGCATTTGCCAAAACTTAAAACCCTATGGAGTAGAAGTGGAAGACTTCAAATTGAAGGCCTTCTAATTCTCTCTCATAGATGCAGCTAATGATTGGTTTCTCTCCTTGCCTTCAGGAAGTATTCAAACATGGGCTCAAATGCAAGGGAAGTTTTTGGCTAAGTATTACCCCGCGGGGAGAGCTACACAAGTAAGGAGGCAGTTGCAAGAAATGAGGCAAGGGCCGAATGAGTCCATGTATGATTATGTCGAGAAGTTCAACCGATTGGAGAGAAGTTGTTGCAATCTTGGGCTACCCGAGCAGCTCCTTATTGAGTACTTATTGGATGGATTGAAACCTTTGGATAAAATGCATCTAGATGCCTCGGCTGGAGGAACAATGTCGAGCCTATCGATAAGTGGGATAAGAGAGCTGATCTCAAAGGTGGCTGAAAATGCCCGGTTTAGGGAAGAAACTAGCCGACAAGAGGAGTTCACCCGAACAAAGAATGTGGCGAAGGCCGAGACTCCAGTGAACTTAATGGCCGAGGAAATGAAACAAATGAAGGAGATGATGATGCAGATCATTAAAAGACAACCGGTTGTGGTGAAACCATGCGAGTACTACGGAGCTACGGACCACAAGATAGATGAGTGTCCGACCCTACTGGAAGAGGACCCAGCTGAGGTAAATGCAGTGGATGGATACCAAGGATACAATGGCAATCGGGCAGAGCCGAGTCGGCCGTATGGACATGGCTGTCCGGACAGAATTGGCGAAACGACGCCCCAAGGGACTCGGCTCATCAGTCTCAACAGGCAGCTCCTTAATCGAACCAGCAGTTCTATCGGCCTCCTAACCGCCAATACCAAAAGAACAGCTCAGGGCAATATCAGCAAAGGGGACCGACTCACAGTCAAGCCGGTCCAAGCCAACCCGGCCCGAGCAAGTCACTTGAGGATATGATGAAGGATCTGGCCGCTAGCAACGTGCAAATGAATGCTACTATATAGCAAAACCAGGCCGAAAAAAGGGAGCAATAGCAGAGATAAATAAACAATTATCCCAACTTGCTACCATAGTTTCCGAACTTAAGAAAGAATCGGGCTGGCTCCCTTCGCAAACCATTCAAAACCCAAGGGGAAATGCAAGTGTCGTGACTCTAAGGAGTGGGAAGAAGCTCGTCGTTGAGCTGGAAGAGCCAAAGGAAGAAGAATGCTCGATGGTGCTCGAGGAAAATCAGAACAAGCCCGAGCCGCTCGATACTCTCGGACCAGACCCGGTACCAGTGGCTGAGGATTATGAACTAGACTCGGTACCAGGAACCCGAACTGAAAACTCCGGTATCAGTGCCCCTCTCCCATTTCCTGTGCCAGCTTGGGCTCCCAAGAGATATGTGATGGATAAGGACGTTTGGGAGCTGTTTAGCAAAGGTTAGATCAGTATCCCTCTCTTGGAAGCCATTAAGAAAATCCCTAGATATGCGAAGTTCTTGATGGAACTTTTCACTAACCGGAGGCGAGGTACTCAGATTGACCAAGAGCTGATGAGCAAGAACGTTTCAGCAGTTATTCAGCGAAAAGTGCCCCCCAAATGTGGCGACCCGGGAACTTATACCATCACGTGCACGATCGGAAACATCCGGATTGAAAATTGCATGTTGGACCTTGGAGCCTTTATAAACGTCTTGCCTTACTCGATCTACTCCTGTCTTCCCAGTGGCCCTCTTGAGCCGGTCGGGCTAACCATCCAATTGGCGGACCGTTCGTGTAAACAGCCCGAAGGGAAGATTGAAGACGTGCTAGTACAAGTGAGGGAACTTGTGTTCTCGGCTAACTTCTACGTACTCAAAATGGAGAACATCAGCTCGACAAACCATGCGCCTATTCTACTAGGCCGACCGTTTCTCAAGACGTCAAAAATGAAGATAGATTGCGGTAGTGGGATGCTCTCGATGGAGGTAGAAGGAGAAGTGATCAGTTTCGATATATTCCGAGCCATGAAGCATCCCTTAGAGTTTGAGGCAGTGCATGCGTTAGATACTTTGGACGACCTAGTCCAAGAGGTCCAGCCGGAGCGAGGAGCGGATCCTCTTGATCTCACGATCGAGAAAGCCATCTTTTCACATGAGGGCTCATACGGGTTGACCGAGGACATTTGGGACGCAATATCCCAGTTGGAGGTAGCACGACCACTCACACGAAAGTACGAGGTCAATGAGGTTCGGCTCTTTAAGGCCAATGTGTGCTTCCCTTTTATTGTGCAAGCACCGAAGGTGGAACTAAACCCTCTGCCCAAGCATTTGAAATATGCATTCCTAGGGGAAAACGACACTCTTCCACTGATCATCAAGAGTGTCCTAGAGGCAGACCAAGAGTGTCGTTTGATCGAGGTATTGAGTCGCCACAAGTTGGCCATAGGATGGACCCTTGCAGACATGAGGGGAATAAGCCCGGCTGTGTGCATGCACCGCATTCTACAAGAGGACGGAGCAAAACCTTCAAGAGAGCCTCAATGACGCTTGAATCCGATCATGATAGAGGTCGTCCAGAAAGAAATCCAAAAGTTGCTAGATGCGGACGTGATTTATCCTATCTCGGATAGCCGGTGGGTGAGCCCGATCCATGTGGTCCCAAAGAAAACCGAGATCACGGTCGAGGAGAATGCCGAAGGCAAAATGGTGACGACCAGGATCAAGAATGGGTGGAGAATGTGCATTGATTATCGGAAGTTGAATGCCGTCACAAGAAAGGATCACTTCCCTCTTCCATTCATCGACCAAATGCTAGATCGTTTGGCGGGCAAGCCCTACTTCTCCTTTCTTGATGGGTTCTCGGGATATAATCAGATCCATATAGCACCCGAGGACCAAGAGAAGACCACCTTCACCTGCCCATTCGGTACGTTTGCCTTTCGGAGAATGTCGTTTGGATTATGCAATGCTCCGGGTACCTTTCAAAGGGTGGTCACTAGTATTTTCTCGGATATGATTGGGACGTTCATTGAGGTATTCATGGATGACTTCACCGTGCATGGTGACACTTTTGACGCTTGCTTGGAAAATTTGAGCACAGTCCTAGAACGATGCGTCTCTATGAACTTAGTTCTCAACTATGAAAAGTGTCATTTCATGGTTACTCATGGTGTGGTCGTAGGGCATATCGTCTCACGAGAGGAAATAGAGGTTGATAAAGCCGAGATTGATTTGATTGTGAATCTACCCTACCCCTCCACGGTGCGAGACATCAAGTCGTTCCTTGGACATGCTGGATTTTACCGAAGATTCATAAAGGACTTTTCCAAGAAGGAGTTGCCTCTATCCAATCTTTTACAGAAGGATGTCCTTTTTGAGTTTACCGATGCATGCAAGGAGGCTTTTGATGAGCTCAAACAGGCCCTCACTAGCACACCCATCATTCGAGCTTCGGATTGGGGGCAACCTTTTGAGATCATGTGTGATGCTAGTGATTATGTCGTGGGGGCGTTTCTCGGCAAAAGGGTAGAAAAGAGGCCGGTCGTGATCTACTATGCCTCGAGAACCTTGGATGCCACTGATGGACCAAAATTATACGAATCATAAACACAGTATAACCCCCTTAATTAGACATTTTGTCTATTTAACTTTTGCTTGTTAGTTCAGATATATTTTTGCAGGGTATTTCAGAGCTTAGAGAGAATACACACTAAAGAGGAGCTTTTAAAGCAGAAAAGATGTTACAAGTCAATCCAAGGTCAAGATCATATGCCGACTGAAGAAATATTAAGGATCCTGACGTTGAATAAATCATAACAAATTAATCAGAAGAATCAGGAGAGGAATCAAGACAGTCCGGGAAAGAAACACACTGACAGTTTTGTGAAAAGACTGCACAAAACTGAACAAAACTCACACATGGGCAAAGTGACCGGCCACTTGGGCAAGAGGTGGCCAAAGCCACCCCTCCTCCTCCCTCCACCACCGGCAACCGGCGGCTCCTCCACACATGGTGACCGGCGGCGGCTCCTCCTTGCTCCTCCTCTCCTTCCTCCATGTGTTGGCCATCTCCTCCATCCATTTTCTCCTCCAATCACCATGGGACACTTGTGGCCATCTCCTCCTCCTCTCATGGCTATATAAGGAGGAGCTCCTCCCCTCATTTGTATCATCAATCATCATCCATAAGCAATTCACTTCTCTCTCTAAAAGTTATGTAATTGTAAGTTTCCCTTTGGAAATAAAGGATAGCTCCCTTGGCGCTTCAACGGTTGTAAGTATTATTTCTAGTATTTATTCAACTGTTTTTATTTCCTTAGTTATAATGTTTAGCGCGATGAATAGTAGCTAAACTAGTAGTTCGGTCTAAGGGGCGCACTTGTATTATAAAATGTTTTAGACTATTAACTTAGCGTCTCTCCTTAGTATTCAAAACTTATTCTATGTGCCATATATTTGGTTAGAACGTCCAAGGTAGAGTGGATGCTTGGAATGGCAAAACTCTACAGCGGGGTTCGTAAACTTGTACGGATAAGTGGATGCTTGGAATGGCAAAGCTTATCTGAGAAGTTTGACTTATCTTAAACACCATTTGGTTGATCAGGAATGATTGATCAAATGGATGCACATAGGCTAATATAACCGGGAATGGAGTATTAGTCTAAATAGAATAAGTGCTCTACGTCCTTGGAATAGGCTAGACAGTGTATGCAAATCGAGTGCTTGGAATGGCCTTGATACACCGTTTGAATACTTAGTAGAGTCACTAAAGGTCAATGATGAACAGGATATAATACAAGGCCCCTGAAACCGAACGCTTTCCTTTAATTATAAATTACAATTTACTTTCCAGTACTAAAACCAACCAACCAACCAATCAATCAATCAATCACTTAGCTGGTAGCTTTAAAACCAACCAACCGACCTAAAATATGCTCTCTCGCTGGACAACCCCCTCAAAGAACATCTATTCCCCTGATTCCCTTGGGTTCGACCCCTACTTACCACTTACTACCCAGTAGTATAGTTGCGAGTAGCGGACTATTATAAATTTATTCTTGACGTTTGCACATAACAACTGTGCATCCATCAAAATTGGCGCCGTTGCCGGGGAATCAGTCGTCGGATAGTTGTTCTTTCCCTCCCCTTTCTTTTTCTTTCTTTTCCCTATGTCATCACCCATTACGCATGCATGGACAATGTGATTTCTGCCCCTGTTCGGAGGAACGGAGGGAGAAGACCCTGTACAGCACTACCGAAACTTCCACCACGTCTGCCACCACATCAAACCTGAGAACGAAGTATTAGAGGAATTTAAGCTGAAATGCTTCAAATTCTCTCTAACCGACTTCACCACGATATGGTACTACACATCCACCGCTTGCAGTGCAGAACGTTTCGTAGACCTCTGCGTTCCGTTACTGAAAGAATTCTCCCCACCATCTTCACGCCAAGAAACCCGTGAGAAGATCATGTGCCTTCATCAATCCCGGGATGAGACTTTGGACGAATACTACATGAACTACGATGCCATCGTCTCAAGCTGCCCGCACCATGGATTTACCAAGAAAGTTCTTCTCCAAAAATTTCTTCGTGGGATGAGGGCCGAAGAGCTGGGAAGAGTTAACGATGCTATGAGAAGGTCTGTCACAAACTTCACCATTGCAGACATGTGGTACCTTATAATCGGCCTGGCCGCTGCCACAAGACGAGTACCCCAAACTGACGAGGAAATGCAGACAGAAGAAGCTGACCCTGAGGCTGATGAAGAAGAAACCACCGAACCGTCGGAAGAGACTCCTGAACCGTCTGAAGAATCAGACATGGAAAGCACCGGAAGCAACGAAGTAGGAGTCCAGAACACCACTGACGAGCTGCCCAAGCCATACCAGACTATCATTACCCAGGCAGCTGAAACTATCTACGATCAGTTCCTCACGAACCAACATAACGAGGCAGAACCAAGCCTTATGAGGCCTTCCCGACTTTTCCCCTTAATCAATGAGCAAGTCGCTGCGAACTGTGCGATCAATGAAGAAGCACAAAGGAGGATGGGAAAAGAACCTCTGCAGAATGACCCCTCGATAGAGCATTGCTATGCCGCAACTGGACTAGGCAGTCCCAAATACAAAAACTTCAAAATGCTAGTAGTGAAAGGTCCCTCATCCCCTCTGGGGTATTGGAAGGAAACAATCCCGAAACAAAGGAGTCCTTACCCGAACACAACATCCGGCAAGAAGTCAGGAAGAAGCAACACTGGAACGGTGGCGAAGTTTGACTTGAGCCACCTATGGGACCCAAACCAGTAATCCACAACGAGGTACTGTCGAGCCAACGACGTTAAACAAGTGCACTGGTCGGGAGGTAACCCGACACTATCTTACTTTTCCGCACTTTAATTTCTGTCATTTAAATTCAGTAATTTAGTTTTAAGCTTGCATGACTTTTGAACTAAGGCACGCCTTCGTTCAAAAGTGGGGGGTGAGAACCACCTGTGTACATAAATAACATGCAGCTGTTTTTCTTTTTTAGTAATAGTATCTTTTTGAAAATATGAACTTAAGAATGTGAAAAAGATAAATCATAATTCATGCATTAACCTTGTGAAAATTCAAACTGTTTAAAAACTTAGAATGTAACTTTCCATTTGTCCTTTGTGCTGAGATAACTATGGATGTGGAGTTGACATAAACTGCCCTAGAGAGGCTTGGCAAGCAATCAAAGGATCAGATCAAACTATATGGTTTTCGAAGTCAGTGGAGGCTGCACTTCGGGTTTTCAATGAAGATTGAAGTCATCTCCGCCATGCAGTGTTTATGCAAAAGGTGAGGACGGGAATCAGAACGTTCTATCTCCGGTCAAAGTAGCCGAGAAAATAGATGAGCGACCCTCATCTTGACCCGCGTGAAACGACAGTCAAAGTAGCCGAGAAAATAGATGAGCGACCCTCACCTTGACCCGCGCGAAACGGCAAAAACGAGAGGAGCGGGGAGGTATTTCCATAGGCTTGCGGGCGATGATTGGACCTCCCAAAAAGGCTTGAGAAAATGGACTAGCAAAGCCACAAAAAGGCGAAAAGCTCGAAAAATCAAATCAAGAGGCCAAAGGCCCAAAATTGTGAAGGTTTTAACCGAACAAAAAGTGAAGAACTCAAAGAGTCAAATCAAAGGCCAAAGGCCAATTCACTACAAAAGCAGTCCCTTGCCAAAAAAAAATCAAAGTACTCAAACCGTTGAAACCCGAACCGAATCACGTGCTAGAGAAAGCTACCAGAAAACCATATAGTGCGAGACGATCCCGAGATTGCAGTCCAGGAGCCTAAAAAGGGCTATCTCCCGAGACATCCAATATAATTTGCATCTCAGCACGGAGGTACAAGTATTAAGTTTCTTCTATTTATTTACGCAGTTTAATTTGGTAATAAGTAAGCAATGCATGAATTAGGATAGATCGAGTAACACAGTCTAATTTTCATATTTCAAAGCCAACTTATAGTACAGCCCTTTAATAGCATTGTTCGGGACGAACAACTAAAAGTGCGGGGTGATCTGATGGACCAAAATTATACGAATCATAAACACAGTATAACCCCCTTAATTAGACATTTTGTCTATTTAACTTTTGCTTGTTAGTTCAGATATATTTTTGCAGGGTATTTCAGAGCTTAGAGAGAATATACACTAAAGAGGAGCTTTTAAAGCAGAAAAGATGTTACGAGTCAATCCAAGGTCAAGATCATATGCCGACTGAAGAAATATTAAGGATCCTGACGTTGAATCACTCATAACAAATTAATCACAAGAATCAGGAGAGGAATCAAGATAGCCCGAGAAAGAAACACACTGACAGTTTTGTGAAAAGACTGCACAAAACTTTATAAAACTCACACATGGGCAAAGTGACCTGCCACTTGGGCAAGAGGTGGCCAAAGCCACCCCTCCACCACCGGCAACCGACGGCTCCTCCACACATGGTGACCGGCGGCTTTTGCTCCTCCATAGGTGGCGGCTCCTCCTTGCTCCTCCTCTCCTTCCTCCATGTGTTGGCCATCTCCTCCATCCATTTTCTCCTCCAATCACCATGGGACACTTGTGGCCATCTCCTCCTCCTCCCATGGCTATATAAGGAGGAGCTCCTCCCCTCATTTGTATCATCAATCATCATCCATAAGCAATTCACTTCTCTTTCTAAAAGTTATGTAATTGTAAGTTTGGCTTTGGAAATAAAGGATAGCTCCCTTGGCGCTTCAACGGTTGTAAGTATTATTTCTAGTATTTATTCAACTGTTTTTATTTCCTTAGTTATAATGTTGAGCGCGATGAATAGTAGCTAAACTAGTAGTTCGGTCTAAGGGGCGCACTTGTATTATAAAATGTTTTAGACTATTAACTTAGCGTCTCTCCTTAGTATTCAAAACTTATTCTATGTGCCATATATTCGGTTAGAACGTCCAAGGTAGAGTGGATGCTTGGAATGGCAAAACTCTACAGCGGGGTTGGTAAACTTGTACGGATAAGTGGATGCTTGGAATGGCAAAGCTTATCTGAGAAGTTTGACTTATCTTAAACACCATTTGGTTGATCGGGAATGATTGATCAAATGGATGCACATAGGCTAATATAACCGGGAATGGAGTATTAGTCTAAATAGAATAAGTGCTCTACGTCCTTGGAATAGGCTAGACAGTGTATGCAAATCGAGTGCTTGGAATGGCCTTGATACACCGTTTGAATACTTAGTAGAGTCACTAAAGGTCAATGATGAACAGGATATAATACAAGGCCCCTGAAACCGAACGCTTTCCTTTAATTATAAATTACAATTTACTTTCCAGTACTAAAACCAACCAACCAACCAATCAATCAATCAATCACTTAGCTGGTAGCTTTAAAACCAACCAACCGACCTAAAATACGCTCTCTCGCTAGACAACCCCCTCAAAGAACATCTATTCCCCTGATTCCCTTGGGTTCGACCCCTACTTACCACTTACTACCCAGTAGTATAGTTGCGAGTAGCGGACAATTATAAATTTATTCTTGACGTTTGCACATAACGACTGTGCATCCATCAGCCGCTCAAAGAAACTATTCCACCACTGAGAAGGAGCTCTTGGCCATAGTATTTTCCTTGGAAAAGTTCAGATCATACTTGCTCGGCACAAAGGTGGTAGTCTTCTCGGATCATGCGGCCATTCGTTATTTGATGACCAAGAAGGAGGCTAAGCCACGGCTCATAAGGTGGATCTTGCTACTACAAGAGTTTGATGTGGAGCTCAAGGATAAGAAGGGGACTGAGAACACGGTGGCTGACTATCTAAGTCGGTTAGTTCGGGAAGAAGAGGAGGGGCAGATCACCGAGGCCTTTCCAGATGAGCATTTGTATGCCCTCGCTAGCAACGTGCCGTGGTTTGCCCCCATAGTGAACTACTTGGTGGGTGGTAAATTTTTCCTCTCTTATTCATAGGCACAATGTATGGAGCGCACTGCACTGTCGTTAAGGTGCAATGTTCTCTGTACAAATAAATTTATATTTTCCGCTACTCGCGACTACACTACTGGGTAGTAAGTGGTTAGTAGGGGTCGAACCCAAGGGAATTAGAGGGATACGTTGTTCTTTATACTGGCGGGGAAGGTGTTTTAGGTTGATTGAGATTTTAGCGCGCTTGACTAAGCTACTGTTTTTGGTTTTTTTTGTTTTGAGTGCGGAAAAGTAAATTACAGAAAATAAATACTGAAAATAAAGGAGTTAAGGGAAGAAGGCTTACAGTGGGTGATGCGTGATTGCGATTCCTCCGGTAGATGAGCGGTTGATGGTTGTAGTTGATCGAGCTGTTTATAAAAGTAAATACAGGGGGGTTTTTCGTAATTCAAGGAAAAGTATTCAGTTTTAGGTACCTTGTATTATAACATGTTTATTAATAACCGTTAGTAACCTTTCTAAGTATTCAAAGATGAATCGAGGCCCTTTCGCAGCGCAAGACTTGCAACATCGTTTAAAGCAACACTTATTCTACTTAAGACTAATTCCTCCTTTCGAAGTATCTTAGCCTTTTGTGCATCCACCTGATCTCTCAGTTACGATCGACCAAGTGGTGTTTTAAATAAGTCGAACTCCTCGATAAGTTTTGCTTGTTACAGCTTCCACTTACCGAGTATGATCACGAATTCCCACGGAAGAGCTTTGCTTGTTACAGCTTCCACTCAACCTTGGAAACTCTGACTATATATAGCACATAGAACAAGTTTTGAATACAGAGAAAAGAAACTAAAAGAAATTAAAACATTATATAATACAAGAAAATACCTTCGACCGAATGAGGAGTTTAGCTATGAATATCCATGGAAAAGGACATCATAACTAAATACTCGGGGGTTTTGGAAAATAGTAAGAGGGAAAGGGGTGGAATACTCAAGAACCAACAGGAGTATTCCCAATTTCCTAATGAATACTCAAGAACCAACATGAGTATTCTCTAAAGTATAATACTCAAGAACAAACAGGAGTATTATTTCCAATCAGTATAATACTCAAGAACCAACAGGAGTATTATTTCATAAACCAAACTTACAAAGTAACAAACTTAGAGAGAGAAGTGAAATGTTGATTTTGGGATTTTTTTGGATGATTTGGATGAGGAGAAGCCTCCTTTTATAGCCACAAGGGGAGGAGATGGGTGGCATGTGTTTTTGATCCAAGGGAGGAGAAGGGAGGAGGAAAGAGGAGGTGACACATGGGGGGGGTGTGAAAAGCCGCCGGTTGCCTTGGGTGGAGGAGCCGCCGGTAGCCGGTTGCAAGGGGAGGAGAAGGGTGGCTTTGGCCACCTCCAAGCAAGGTGGCTGGTCACCTTGGTCCAAGAGTGCATTTTGACAATTTTTGTGCAGTCTTTTCACAAAACTATCAGTCCAATTTCGCTCCGGTCTGACTTTGATTGTTCCTCGGTTGGATTTGATTTGAGTAATTCCTACATCAAGATCTTGAGATTTCTTCGTTCAGCGTCTGATCTTGACCTTGGATTGACTCTTAATATTTTTTCAGCGTAAAATCCTCTCCTTAGCGTGTTTTCTCTCTAAGCGCCAAAATACCCTGTAGAAATAAATCGGGACTAACAAGTAGAAGTTAAATAGACCAACAGTCTAATTTGGTGGGTTTTACTGTGTTTTTGATTCGTATAATTATGGTCCATCAGATCACCCCACACTTTTAGTTGTTCGTCCCGAACAATGCTATTAAAGGGCGGTACTCTAAGTTTGGTTTTAAAATATGAAAATTAGACTGTGGGACTCGATTTATCCTAATTCATGCATTACTTACTTATTACCAAATTGAACTGTGTAAATAAATAGAAGAAACTTGATACTTATACCTTCGTGTCGAGATGCAAATTATTCTGGATGATTCGGGAGATAGCCCTTTTTAGGCTCCTGGACTGCAACCTCGGGACTGTCTCGCACTATATGGTTTCCTTGTAGCTTTCTCTAGCACGTGATTCGATTCGGGTTTCACAGTTGAGTTGGGCCTTTTTTGATTTCTTTCTTTTTTGGCGAGGGACTACTTTTTTGTAGTGAATCGGCCTTTGGCCTTTGATTTGACGCTTTGAGTACTTCACTTTTGTTCGGTTAAAACCTTCACAATTTTGGGCCTTTGGCCTCTTGATTTGCTTCTTCGAGCTTTTGCTTCTTTGTGACTTGCTAGTCCATTCTTTTGCGCCTTTTTTGGGAGGTCCAATCATCGCCCGCAAGCCTATGGAAATACCTCCCCGCTCCTCTCATCGTTGTTGTTTCGCGCGGGTCAAGATGAGGGTCGCTCATCTATTTTCTCGGCTACTTTGACTAGAGAGAGGACGGTCTGATTCCCGTCCTCGCCTTTTTTCTTTTTGCATAAACACTGCATGGCGGAGATGACTTCAATCTTCACTGAAACCCGTAGTGCAGCCTCCACTGACTTCAAAAACCATATAGTTTGATTCGATCCTTCGATTGCTTGCCAAGCCTCTTTAGGGCATTTCTATCAACTCCACATCCCTAGTTTATCTCAGCACAAAGGGACAAATGAGAAGTTACGTTCTAAGTTTTTAGACAGTTGAATTTTCACAAGGTAAATGCATGAATTTCGGTTTATCTTTTTCACATTCTTAAGTTCATATTTTCAAAAAGATAATATTAAAAAAAGAAAAAGAAAAACATGTTATTTATTTATTTACACACGCGGATCTCACCCCACACTTTTGAACGAAGTCGTGCCTTTCAGCACTACTTAGTTCAAAAGCCATGCAAGCAGACAATTACGAGAAGGAAATGATATTAAGGAAAAGGGAAGAACAGAACTCCCTTTAAGGTGTCGAGTAAACGACATAGCATGAGGCTGGATAATCGAGGGGGTTCGTCTGGGGCCTTGAACTCTTAGCGTAGCCCTGACTGGCTTAATGTTGCACCCAAGTCCGATTCCTGAATAGTCAAATCTTCTATGCACCAAGTGGGTGAGAGCGACTTATTGAAAAAGTAAAATACAGAAAATAAAAGACAGAAAATTAAAGTGTGGAAAGTAAGATAGTGTCGGGTTACCTCCCGACCAGTGCACTTGTTTGACGTCGTTGGCTCGACAGTACCTCATTCCTGGATCATTGGTTGGGATCCCATGGGTGGCTCAGGTCGAATTTTGCCACTGTTCCTGTGTTGCTTCTTGCCTTGCCTTTACCCGATTTCTTGTGAGCAAATGTGCTTTGACCCCGTTCCCGTTGTTCTGGTGATGTCTCCTTCCAACGTCTTTGAGAAGGTGAGGGACCCTTGACCACTAGCCTCTTGAACTGGGTTTTCTGGTGTTCAGGGCTGCCTTTTCCAGTCATGGCGAAAACATGCTCCATTGAGGAGTCGTTCTGCTCAGGCCCTTTTCCCATCCTCTTTTCAGCCTCTTCATGGATCACATAATTTTCAGCGATTTGCCTATTGATCGAGGGGAAAAGTCGGGAAGCTTGCATCTTAAGGCTCGGTTCTGCCTCGTCGTGTCCGTTTGTAAGGAACTGGTCATAGATGGTTTCGGCTGCTTGGGTGATGATAGCTGGGTATTGCTTTGGCAGCATGTCGGTGGTATTCTGGACTTCTTCCATTGCTGACACTTCCTCGTTGCTTCCGACACTTTCTATATCCCAGTCTTCTGATGGCTCGGGAGTTTCTTCTGATGGCTCGGGAGTTTCTTCTCTTTCTGTCTGCATTTCTCCGTCAGCCTCGGGTATTCGTTTTATAGCTGCGGCCATGTCATTTATGAGGTACCACATGTCAGCAATGGTTAAGTTCCTGGCTGATCTTCTCATTGCTTCGTTTATCCTTGTCAGATCATCGGCCTTCATCCCACGAAGAAATCTTTGAAGCAGAACTTTCTTCGTGAATCCATGGTGCGGGTAGTTTGAGATGATGGTGTCATAGCTCGTTGATGGACCATAACTATACGAATAAAAAACACAGTAAAACCCACCAAATTAGACTGTTGGTGTATTTAACTTCTGCTTGTTAGTCCCGATTTATTTCTACAGGGTATTTTGGCGCTTAGAGAGAAAACACGCTAAAGAGAGGATTTTACGCTGAAAAGATATTACGAGTCAATCCAAGGTCAAGATCAGACGCTGAATGAAGAATCTCAAGATCATGACGTAGGAATTACTCAAATTAAATCCAACCGAGGAACAATCAAAGTCAGACCGGAGCGAAATTGGACTGATAGTTTTGTGAAAAGACTGCACAAAACTGTCAAAATGCACTCATGGACCAAGGTGACCGGCCACCTTGCTTGGAGGTGGCCAAGGGAGGAAGCCTCCCCCCATGGTGACCGGCCACCGGTGGCTTTCTCCTCCCCCAACCGGCACTTTCTCCTCCCACATGTGTCACCTCCTCCTTCCTCCTCCACCCTTGGATGCAAAGCCACATGCCACCATCTCCACCACCCATCTCCTCCCCTTTTGGCTATAAAAGGAGCTCCTCCCCTCCTCATTTGTATCATCCAAAAATCAAAAAACACTTCTCTCTCTAAGTTTTTGTTACTTTGTAAGTTTGGTTTGGTTTTGGAAATAATACTCCTGTTTGTTCTTGAGTATTATACTGATTGGAAATAATACTCCTGTTTGTTCTTGAGTATTATACTTTAGAGAATACTCCTGTTGGTTCTTGAGTATTCAGTAGGAAATTGGGAATACTCATGTTGGTTCTTGAGTATTCCACCCCTTTCCCTCTTACTGTTTTCAAAAACCCCCGAGTATTTAGTTATGATGTCCTTTTCCATGGATATTCGTAGCTAAACTCCTCATTCGGTCGAAGGTATTTTCTTGTATTATATAATGTTTTAATTTCTTTTAGTTTCTTTTCTCTGTATTCAAAACTTGTTCTATGTGACATCTATAGTCAGAGTTTCCAAGGTTGAGTGGAAGCTGTAACAAGCAAAACTCTTCCGTGGAAATTCGTGATCATACTCGGTAAGTTGAAGCTGTAACAAGCAAAACTTATCGTGGAGTTCGCCTTATCTTAAAAAACAATTTGGAAACTGGACCAAAGAATTCGAATGGATGCACATAAGGCTAAGATACTTCGAAAGGAGGAATTAGTCTGAAGTAGAATAAGTGTTGCTTTAAACGATGTTGCAAGTCTTGCGCTGCGAAAGGGCCTCGATTCATCTTTGAATACTTAGAAAGGTTACTAACGGTTATTAATAAACATGTTATAATACAAGGTACATGAAACCGAATAATATTTCTTGAATTACAAAAAACCCCCCTGTATTTACTTTTATAAACTGCTCGATCAACTACAACCATCAACCGCTCATCTACCGGAGGAATCGCAATCACGCATCACCCACTGTAAGTCTTCTTCCCTTAACTCTTTTACTTTTAGTATTTTAATTTCTGTATTCATTTTCTGTATTTTCTTTTCCGCATAAAAAACCAAAAAAACCAAAAACAGTAGCTTAGTAATTAGCAGTAAGTCCGCAATCGACCTAAAATCACTCACCATACGATCCCCTAAAGAATAGTTATCCCTCTAATTCCCTTGGGTTCGACCCCTACTTACCACTTACTACCCAGTAGTGTAGTCGCGAGTAGCGGAAAATATAAATTTATTTGTACAGAGAACATTGCACCTTAACGATAGTGCAGTGCGCTCCGTCAAATTGGCACCGTTGCCGGGGAATTAGCCATCGGATAAGTTGTTCTTTCCCTCCCATGTCCTCATGACGCAACCCCCTTCATATGCATGGACAACACGATATTTTCCAGTGTTCGGAGGTACGGATGGAGAAGACCCAGTACAACACTGCCGAAACTTTCACCACGTTTGCCACCTCATAAAACCTGCAATGAAATGTTAGAAGAATTTAAGCTTAAATGTTTCAAATTCTCTCTAACGGATTTCGCGACGATCTGGTACTACACGTCAACCGCTTGGAATGTAGAACGTTTTTTGGACATAAGCGTTCCATTTCTGAAAGAATTTTCTCCCCCATCCTTACGACAACAAACCCGAGAAAAAAATCATGAGCCTTAAACAATCCTGGGATGAGACCTTGGACGAATACTACACGAGCTATGACACCATCGTCTCAAACTGCCCGCACCATGGATTCACGAAGAAGGTTCTGCTTCAAAAATTTCTTCGTGGGATGAAGGCCGATGATCTGACAATGATAAACGAAGCAATGAGAAGATCAGCCAGGAACTTAACCATCGCAGACATGTGGTACCTCATAAATGACATGGCCGCAGCCACAAAACGAATACCCGAGGCTGATGGAGAAATGCAGACAGAAAGAGAAGAAACTCCCGAGCCATCAGAAGAGACTCCCGAGCCATCAGAAGACTGGGATATAGAAAGTGTCGGGAGCAATGAGGAAGTATCAGCAATGGAAGAAGTCCAGAATACCACCGACATGCTGCCAAAGCCATACCCAGCTATCATAACCCAAGCAGCCGAAACCATCTATGACCAGTTCCTCACAAACAGACACGACGAGGCAGGACCAAGCCTTAAGATGCAAGCTTCCCGACTTTTCCCCTCGATCAATAGACAAATCGCTGAAAACTATGTGATCCATGAAGAGGCTGAAAAGAGGATGGGAAAAGGGCCTGAGCAGAACGATTCCTCAATGGAGCATGTTTTCGCCATGACCGGACAAGGCAGCCCTAAACACCAGAAAACCCAGTTCAAGAAGCTAGTGGTCAAAGGTCCCTCACCTTCTCAGAGACGTTGGAAGGAGACACCATCAGAACAAGGGGAACTGGACCCAAGCACATCATCTCGCAAGAAATCGGGAAAAGGCAAGGCAAGAAGCAACACAGGAACGGTGGCGAAATTCGACCTAAGCCACCCATGGGATCCCAACCAGTGATCCAGGAATAAGGTACTGTCGAGCCAACGACGTTAAACAAGTGCACTGGTCGGGAGGTAACCTGACACTATCTTACTTTCCGAACTTTAATTTTCTGTCTTTTTATTTTCTGTCTTTTAGTTTTTATCAATAAGTCGCTCTCACCCACTTGGTGCATAGAATGATTTGACTATTTAGGAATTGGTTTTTGGAGCACGATCGGATCAGCCAGGCAGCTTCCGTAAACTACCGAGCTTGCGCTGAGATTTCAAGGCCCCAGTCGAACTCCCTCGATTATCCAGCCTCGTGCCATGTCATTCGACACAAAAAGGGAGTTCTGATCTTACCTTTCCTTAATATCATTTCCTTCTCGTAATTGTCTGCTTGCATGGCTTTTGAACTAAGTTGTGCTGAAAGGCACGCCTTCGTTCAAAAGTGTGGGGTGAGATTCGCATGTGTAAATAAATAAATAACATGTTTTTCTTTTTTTTAATATTATCTTTTTGAAAATATGAACTTAAGAATGTGAAAAAGATAGATCTAAAACTCATGCATTTACCTTGTGAAAATTCAACTGTCTAAAAACTTAGAACGTAACTTCTCATTTGTCCCTTTGTGCTAAGATAAACTAGGGATGTGGAGTTGATAGAAATGCCCTTGAGAGGCTTGGCAAGCAATCGAAGGATCGAATCAAACTATATGGTTTTCGAAGTCAGTGGAGGCTGCACTTCGGGTTTCAGTGAAGATTGAAGTCATCTCCGCCATGCAGTGTTTATGCAAAAAAGAGAAAAGGCAAGGACGGGAATCAGACCGTCCTCTCTCTAGTCAAAGTAGCCGAGAAAATAGATGAGCGACCCTCATCTTGACCCGCGCGAAACAACAACGATGAGAGGAGCGGGGAGGTATTTCCATCGGCTTGCGGGCGATGATTGGACCTCCCAAAAAGGCTTGAGAAAATGGACTAAGCAAAGCCACAAAAAGGCGAAAAGCTCGAAGAAGCAAATCAAGAGGCCAAAGGCCCGAAATTGTGAAGGTTTTAACCGAACAAAAAGTGAAGTACTCAAAGAGTAAAATCAAAGGCCAAAGGCCGATTCACTACAAAAGCAGTCCCTCGCCAAAAGAAAATTAAAGTACTCAAACCATTGAAACCCGAACAGAATCACGTGCTAGAGAAAGCTACAAGGAAACCATATAGTGAGAGACGATCCCGAGGTTGCAGTCCAGGAGCCTAAAAAGGGCTATCTCCCAAAACATCCAGAATAATTTGCATCTCAGCACGGAGGTACAAGTATCAAGTTACTTCTATTTATTTTCACAAATCAATTTGGTAATAAGTAAGCAATGCATGAATTAGGATAAATCGAGTCCCACAGTCTAATTTTCATATTTTAAACCAAACTTAGTGTCGCCCTTTAATAGCATTGTTCGGGACGAACAACTAAAAGTGTGGGGTGAACTGATGGACCATAATTATACGAATCAAAAACACAGTAAAACCCACCAAATTAGACTGTTGGTCTATTTAACTTCTGCTTGTTAGTCCCGATTTATTTCTACAGGGTATTTTGGCGCTTAGAGAGAAAACACGCTAAGGAGAGGATTTTACGCTGAAAAGATATTACGAGTCAATCCAAGGTCAAGATCAGACGCTGAATGAAGAATCTCAAGATCCTGACGTAGGAATTACTCAAATTAAATCCAACCGAGGAACAATCAAAGTCAGACCGGAGCGAAATTGGACTGATAGTTTTGTGAAAAGACTGTACAAAACTGTCAAAATGCACTCATGGACCAAGGTGACCGGCCACCTTGCTTGGAGGTGGCCAAGGGAGGAAGCCTCCCCCCATGGTGACCGGCCATTGGTGGCTTTCTCCTCCCCCAACTGGCGACTTTCTCCTCCCCCATGTGTCACCTCTTCCTTCCTCCTCCACCCTTGGATGCAAAGCCACATGCCACCATCTCCACCACCCATCTCCTCCCCTTTTGGCTATAAAAGAAGCTCCTCCCCTCCTCATTTGTATCATCCAAAAATCAAAAAACACTTCTCTCTCTATGTTTTTGTTACTTTGTAAGTTTGGTTTGGTTTTGGAAATAATACTCCTGTTTGTTCTTGAGTATTATACTGATTGTAAATAATACTACTGTTTGTTCTTGAGTATTATACTTTAGAGAATACTCCTGTTGGTTCTTGAGTATTCAGTAGGAAATTAGGAATACTCCTGTTGGTTCTTGAGTATTCCACCCCTTTCCCTCTTACTATTTTTAAAAACCCTCGAGTATTTGGTTATGATGTCCTTTTCCATGGATATTCGTAGCTAAACTCCTCATTCGGTCGAAGGTATTTTCTTGTATTATATAATGTTTTAATTTCTTTTAGTTTCTTTTCTCTGTATTCAAAACTTGTTCTATGTGCCATCTATAGTCAGAGTTTCCAATGTTGAGTGGAAGCTGTAACAAGCAAAACTCTTCCGTGGAAATTCGTGATCATACTCGGTAAGTGGAAGCGGTAACAAGCAAAACTTATCGAGGAGTTCGGCTTATCTTAAAAAATCATTTGGAAACTGGACCAAAGAATTCAAATGGATGCACATAAGGCTAAGATACTTCGAAAGGAGGAATTAGTCTGAAGTAGAATAAGTGTTGCTTTAAACGATGTTGCAAGTCTTGCGCTGGAAAAGGGCCTCGATTCATCTTTGAATACTTAGAAAGGTTACTAACGGTTATTAATAAACATGTTATAATATAAGGTACCTGAAACCGAATACTTTTCCTTGAATTACCAAAACCCCCCTGTATTTACTTTTATAAACTGCTCGATCAACTACAACCATCAACCGCTCATATACCGGAGGAATCGCAATCACGCATCACCCACTGTAAGTCTTCTTCCCTTAACTCTTTTACTTTTAGTATTTTAATTTCTGTATTCATTTTCTGTATTTACTTTTCCGCATATAAAAACCAAAAAAACCAAAAACAGTAGCTTAGTAATTAGCAGTAAGTCCGCAATCGACCTAAAATCACTCACCATACGATCCCCTAAAGAACAGTAATCCCTCTAATTCCCTTGGGTTCGACCCCTACTTACCACTTACTACCCAGTAGTGTAGTCGCGAGTAGCGGAAAATATAAATTTATTTGTACAGAGAACATTGCACCTTAACGACAGTTCAGTGCGCTCCGTCACTCGTGTAGTATTCGTCCAAGGTCTCATCCCGGGATTGTTGCCGGCACATGATCTTCTCACGGGTTTGTTGTCGTAAGGATGGAGGTGAAAATTCTTTCAGAAATGGAACGCAGAGGTCCACAAAATGTACTGCACTGCTAGCGGTTGACGTGTAATACCAGATCGTTGCGAAATCAGTTAGAGAGAATTTGAAGCATTTAAGCTTAAATTCCTCTAACATTTCATTTGCAGGTTTAATGAGGTGGCAGACGTGGTGAAAGTTTCGGCAGTGTTGTACTGGGTCTTCTCCATCCGTACCTCCGAACAGTGGCAGATGTCGTGTTGTCCATACATATGAAGGGGGTTGCGTCATGAGGACATATGAGGGAAAGAACAACTAATCCGATGGCTAATTCCCCGGCAACGGCGCCAATTTGACGGAGCGCACTGCACTGTCGTTAAGGTGCAATGTTCTCTGTACAAATAAATTTATATTTTCCGCTACTCGCGACTACACTACTGGGTAGTAAGTGGTAAGTAGGGGTCGAACCCAAGGGAATTAGAGGGATACGTTGTTCTTTATACTGGCGGGGAACGTGTTTTAGGTTGATTGAGATTTTAGCGCGATTGACTAAGCTACTGTTTTTGGTTTTTTTGGTTTTGAGTGCGGAAAAGTAAATTACAGAAAATAAATACTGAAAATAAAGGAGTTAAGGGAAGAAGACTTACAGTGGGTGATGCGTGATTGCGATTCCTCCGGTAGATGAGCGGTTAATGGTTGTAGTTCATCGAGCAGTTTATAAAAGTAAATACAGGGGGGTTTTTCGTAATTCAAGGAAAAGTATTCGGTTTCAGGTACCTTGTATTATAACATGTTTATTAATAACCGTTAGTAACCTTTCTAAGTATTCAAAGATGAATCGAGGCCCTTTCGCAGCGCAAGACTTGCAACATCGTTTAAAGCAACACTTATTCTACTTCAGACTAATTCCTCCTTTCGAAGTATCTTAGCCTTTTGTGCATCCACCTGATCTCTCAGTTACGATCGACCAAGTGGTGTTTTAGGTAAGTCGAACTCCTCGATAAGTTTTGCTTGTTACAGCTTCCACTTACCGAGTATGATCACGAATTCCCACGGAAGAGCTTTGCTTGTTACAGCTTCCACTCAACCTTGGAAACTCTGACTATATATGGCACATAGAACAAGTTTTAAATACAGAGAAAAGAAACTAAAAGAAATTAAAACATTATATAATACAAGAAAATACCTTCGACCGAATGAGGAGTTTAGCTATGAATATCCATGGAAAAGGACATCATAACTAAATACTCGGGGGTTTTTGAAAACAGTAAGAGTTAAAGTGGTGGAATACTCAAGAACCAACAGGAGTATTCCCAATTTCCTACTGAATACTCAAGAACCAACAGGAGTATTCTCTAAAGTATAATACTCAAGAACAAACAGGAGTATTATTTCCAATCAGTATAATACTCAAGAACCAACAGGAGTATTATTTCATAAACCAAACTTACAAAGTAACAAACTTAGAGAGAGAAGTGAAATGTTGATTTTGGGATTTTTTTTGGATGATTTGGATGAGGAGGAGAAGCCTCCTTTTATAGCCACAAGGGGAGGAGATGGGTGGTGGAGATGGGTGGCATGTGTTTTTGATCCAAGGGAGGAGAAGGGAGGAGAAAGGAGGAGGTGACACATGGGGGGGGGGGGGTGAAAAGCCGCCGGTTGCCTTGGGTGGAGGAGCCGCCGGTAGCCGGTTGCAAGGGGAGGAGAAGGGTGGCTTTGGCCACCTCCAAGCAAGGTGGCCGGTCACCTTGGTCCATGAGTGCATTTTGACAGTTTTTGTGCAGTCTTTTCACAAAACTATCAGTCCAATTTCGCTCCGGTCTGACTTTGATTGTTCCTCGGTTGGATTTGATTTGAGTAATTCCTACGTCAGGATCTTGAGATTTCTTTGTTCAGCGTCTGATCTTGACCTTGGATTGACTCTTAATATCTTTTCAGCTTAAAATCCTCTCCTTAGCGTGTTTTCTCTCTAAGCGCCAAAATACCCTGTAGAAATAAATCAGGACTAACAAGCAGAAGTTAAATAGACCAACAGTCTAATTTGGTGGGTTTTACTGTGTTTTTGATTTGTATAATTATGGTCCATCATTAAGCATGAGTCTAGATTGTATGTGTGGGATGACCCCTGTTTATGGAAGATAGGTGTAAATCAGATTCTGAGGAGGTGCATCCCTGATGTTGAGTTTGCTTCGGTGCTTAGCTTTTGTCACGAGCATGCTTGTGGTGGCCATTTTGGCCCAAGGAGAATAGCTAGGAAGATTCCTTATAGTGGGTTCTTTTGGCCGAGCGTGTTTAGAGATGCTTATGAGCACTGCAAGAGGTGTGATAGATGCCAAAGGGTAGGTAACATATCGGCTAGGAATGAGATGCCCCCAGTGCCCATCTTGGTTAACGATGTCTTTGACATATGGGGCATCGATTTCATGGGACCGTTCCCTATTTCATATGGCTATGCTTATATTCTCGTTGCTGTGGACTATGTGTCCAAATGGGTTGAAGGGAAGGCCACTAGGTGCGATGATGCCAAGACCGTTGTGGATTTCTTGCGCACCAATTTATTCTGCCAGTATGGGGTACCCAAGGCCATCATAAGTGACCAAGGAACACATTTTTGCAATAGGATGATGGCCTCCACCTTGAGACACTACCATGTCCACCATCGAACTTCCACGGCGTACCATCCCCAAACTAATGGACAAGCGGAGATCTCCAACCGCGAAATCAAAGGGATCCTTGAGAAAATGGTGAAGCCGACAAGAAAAGATTCGAGCCAGAGATTAGATGAAGGGTTGTGGGCCTATAGGCCTACAAGACGCCAATAAGGACCTCTCCCTTCTGATTGGTTTACGGGAAAGCATGCCACCTTCAGGGTGGAGTTGGAACATAAGGCCTATTGGGCGCTTAAGAAATGCAACCCAGACTTGAGGGCGGTCGGACTTGATAGAAAAATGCAGTTATGTGAACTTGAAGAGTTGCGCCTTGAGGCCTATGAGGGCCAATCAGATTACAAGGCGCGGACAAAGCTATATCATGATAAGTATATTCTCCGGCGCAACTTTGAAGTCTGCCAGAAAGTTCTTCTCTTCTCTTCTCGGTTAAGGCTGATGCCCGGCAAGCTGCGGTCTAGATGGACCGGCCCATACACGGTGACACGGGTTTTTAACCATGAGGCTCTAGAGCTTGAGAACCCGAGAGATGGGAGCCAATTCAAGGTCAACGGGCAAAGGGTTAAGCACTATCACGGCGAGGACGACTTGCCTGCTCAAGAGTTTGACCTAGCCGAACCTCCCAAACCTCCTTGAAGGAGGTACCGTCGAGCCAATGACGTTAAACAAAGGCGCTCTCCTGGAGGTAGCCCGGCATTCTTTTCTTTCAGTTTATTTACTTATGTCGTTTTTTTATTTAAGTCGTGTCACATACTCATCCCATTGCACTTGAAAAAGAAATGATTCATTCATGGAGGACCGGTCGCAACCTAGTTCTATACCGTGCCCGACCGAACTGCCCTGAAATTCAAAAGAATCATGCCGGTCCGTGCCTTGTTGTTTGCTTCCACAATCACGACACGCAATGACACCACGAGGGGAGTCCTGTTTAATCTCTCATTTCTATGTCGTTTCTTTTCCCTTATATGCTTGCATTGTGTGCTTTGAATCTAAGTCGTTCCGTGAGGACACGGCTTTGTTCAAAAGTGTGGGGTGGGAGAGTCGTTTGTTGTGTCAGCACGTCTATCTTCTTGCACATGCATGAGTCAGCACGTTTCCTTAGAAATTTTTAAATAAGGATTTCTTTCTTCTTCCTAGATATGCAATATTGATCTTTAATGATGTGAAAGAGATAGAGCCGATTACATGCACTTCTCTCGTGAAAATGTGAATTGTGTGATGACTTGTGAATTTAACTCTCTACGTGTCCTTGTGAGTTGAGATAAATAGGGATGTGGAGTTGATAGAAATGTCCTAGAAAGGCTTGACAAAAGCACTCAAGGGACCGGGTTCGAAGTATATGGTTATATTGATTTAGTGGAGGCTAGCACTTCGAGGCTCATGGGTTTAGAGTGGACTCCGCCACTGCAGTGTTTATGCAAGGGGCGGGACGGGAATCAAACTGTCCTATCTCTAGTCCGAGTAGCCGGGAAAAGAGGTGAGCGACACTCAACTTGATCCGCGCCGAAACGACAGGATGAGGAAGAGCGGGGAGGTATTTCCATATGCTTGCGGGCTATGATTGGACCTCCCAAAAGAGAAGGACAAGCAATTCACAACAAGGAGCAAAGCTCAAAGAAAATCAGCCAAAGTGTGAAAGTTCTACCCACAACAAAAGTGAAATACATCATTTATACATCAAAGGCCGAAGGCCAAACTCACTACAAGCTGTCCAAACAAAGCAACAAGAAGAACTCAACCCTTGAAGCTTGAATAAATCACGTGCAAGAAAAAGCAATGAAATATAACGATATAGCAAGAACCCGAGATGGAGAGTGTAGATCATGGGCCTAAAAAGGACTATCTCCCACTCATCCGAATTGGTTTGCATCTCGGCTCAAAGGTAACACGTAGCAAGTTACTTCCATGTTTGAGCATGATCCTATGAGTAATAATTGAGTTATGCATGGAAAGGTGAAAGCTAGACTAGCAACTCGTATGCATATCTAGGATGCCGTGAAGGTCTTCTGGTGTTTCTTTTATTTTCCTCTTATGACCTAGACCTTGTTCGGGACGAACAAGTTTAAGTGTGGGGTGGTTTGATGAGCCGTATTTATACGACTCGTTGAGTCAACAATTCCCACCAAATTCGGCACTTTGTGTTACGAACATTTACTTGTTGGTATCATTTTGCATTTCAGGCACTTTGGAAGGTCTAGGAGGAATCGGGCTTAAAAGATGGCATTTCAAGCCAAAATCACCACAAGGCTTTACTGGCTCACTTGCAAAATCTCAATGGTTCTAGAAGCATCTCATCATTTGACTCATGCCAATCCATTTTGGCTACTTTCGAGCAAGAGTGGTGCCCAAGTCAAAAGGCACTTGCAAAATCTTGATGGTTCTAAAAGCATCTTATCATTTGACTCATGCCAATCCATTTTGGCTACTTCCAGAGCAAGAGTGGTGTCCAAGTCAAGAGGAAACCCTAATCCATTTCCCTATAAATAAGACCCCTTGGTCTTGGAAATAGGAGTCCAAAAATCTAGAACTAATTTCTCTCTCTACCCCTTCTCTCTCGGCATTAGAAAGAAACTATTTGTATTTTCTTTACTTTTGCCTATGGCTATTGTATTCCTTTTCATGAATACTAGTAGCTAAACCCCCTATTCGGTTTAGGGTTTTCACTCTTGTGACTACATTTTGAGACACTCGGTCTTAATTTTATTCTACATTTCACTAGTCCTTGGGCTTAATCCCACGGATCAAATGCGAGGCTAAGTGGAAGATTTGCCACAAAGCTTAGTCAAGCAAATGATCCCTATTGTAACATCTACCGGATGCCTTGCCGCAATGGCAGATAGTACACATAGGTTGAGCAACAACTTTGCCGGGTTGTTCGATCTAACAAAGGACTAGATTAGAAGGTCTAACACCTTGCCGAGTGAGGTTGTGGCGTATCACCCTTGCCGGGATACTTAGGCATCACCTTTGTATGGACACCACACACCATCTTGGCAGGCTAAGACCGTGGCGTACCACCTTTCCCGTGGTACCTTGGGTTATCACCTTTGTCGGGACACCACACTCTACGAAATGTGGAATGCATAATTCGTTGTCTATGACAAATGTGTCACAAGAGAAGCCCTAAACTGAATACTCACTCTCATTCGAATCACCCCTTGTTATTTAATTGCACTTACTTTCAAGCTATTTACTAAACCCCCAACTGTCTTTACTTTTCCTTCTTTTTTCGAGAACAACAAGTAGCTGAAATAACTCCCTTGGGTTCGACCCCTACTTACCGCTCTACTGACCAATAGTGAGCCTAAGGTAGTGGATTATAAATTGCAAATTTGCGAGGTCACGACGACGACTCGTCAATGGTAGTAAATGAATTAATAGGAAAGTTGACTTTTTTCTGAAAGACCCTAAGTTTAACAATCGAGATCGTTGATAATCCGTGGATGGGCGGCGTTCAACGATTGAGATTAATCTAGACAATGATCCGTGGATGGGCGACTTGTCAAGTGTAATTTTGGTTTATTTCCATATTCGATAGCATGATGAATTTACATGATATGATTTCATGATTAGTGGGGTTGGCAAAGGTGAAGTATGGTCCTGGGATTCTTTCTCTGATCAAGTCCAAAACCTTTCATTTTTTGCATTTAGTTTCTACAATTTTCGTGACAACGAAACCTTTCATTATTTGGAATAGCTAAATAGGTCACCTGTTTGCTAATTCTCACACTCGTTGTTCTTTGGATCGACCCTTGGCTTACCAAGGTTTACAAATTTTGTTTGACTGCAACTTGACCCCTAAAACATATAAATTGACAAAACCATGTAGCGCATAGTCACACGCATCACATATCACACATTCACTCTTGCATTTGCTCAACTGTCTATGTACTGCGATTGAAATCCTCATTTTTCTACGATACTCCTTGATTGACTGTCATTCTTTTGGATTCGAAGTCTAGGACTTGAAATAGTTTTATTCGTGTATGTATTCTCTCGTATCAGTATCGTTTCTAGCCTTTGCCTATCACTTGTTTTAACGTATTTCTTGAAGCATGTTTGAGACTTGATATTAGTAGGCACCAGTACAAAATGTCAAAAACTTAAATTGCATCTCTTTTTCTAGGTGAGCTTACTACTAGTATATGTGTCTCTATACTTGTTGTGATTTGCATGCGCCCGCCTTTACTCTTACGCTATGTCAAGTTTTGAGTGTGGAGTTAAAAAAAATAGTCAAAAGAGGGGCAAAAAATAGGCCCCCAATCAATAACAAAGTTATGAATTTTCAAATTTCAAATGAGGGTGAAAAATTGACCCTAAGCATAATTATTTTTGCAGAAAAAAGAGAAAAAATAATAATACCAAGGGCAAAGTGAGAAAAGTCACCCCTTGTGTATGAAAAAAAATGAAATTTCTACCCCAAGATCAGATTCGAAGGTTTAGACACCCAAAAAGGTAACGGAAGTCAGGTCCCGTGACACTCCTAGTGTCACGGGATGTCAGTAGTGTCGCGGGACTTGGCCGTGCATCTGCAAAGTTGATGAGCCCGTGATAGCCCATGACACTCCTTACTGTCACGGGCCTGTTGTCAATTTTGAGCTATAAATAGCAGTTTCGGACGAGATTTTAAGTACACTGACTTTGGGGATCGAGTTTGACCTAATTTTGGAGAAGAGAAGACAGAGCAGATTATTAAGAGAGATCAACGGCCCAACGAGCTACATCGTCTACACGGTTTCCTCGTCCTTGATTTCTCATCTATACTATCTTTGGTTAACTTACCATGAGTAGCGAGTAGTCTTCTTAATTCTGGGATCCTACGGATCCCGTTCTATGTACCCAACTCTTCATGTGATCAATTGAACGTTTTTCATTAATGCAATTCGAATATTCAATTTCATCGTGCTTAATTTTATCGTTCTTGCAAGGTTTACATTATATGAGATGTTTGCATGCTAGAACGTATTTAGGTTAATAACCAAAATATGGATGGGTCCTAGGTATTAACCGGATTGTATGAAATTGATATTAGGTCATGGTAGCTATAAAGGTAGTACATGAATTAATAGGAAAGTTGACTTTTGTCTGAAAACCCTAAGTTTAACAATCGAGATCGTTGATAATCCGTGGATGGGCGGTGTTCAACGATTGGGATTAATCTAGACAATGATCCGTAGATGGGCGGCTTGTCTAGTGTAATTTTTGTTTATTTCCATATTTGATAGCCTGATGAATTTACGTGATATGATTGCATGATTAGTGGGGTTGGCACGGGTGAGTATGGTCCGGGGATTCTTTCTTTGATAAAGTCCAAAACCTTTTATTTTCTGGATTTAATTTCTGCAATTTTCGTGACAACAAAACCTTTCATTATTCAGAATAGCTAAATAGGTCACCTGTTAGCTAGTACTCACACTCGTTGTTCCTTGGATCGACGCTTGGCTTACCAAGGTTTATAAATTTTGTTTCACTGCAACTTGACCCCTAAAAGGGTTAGCAATACGCTTGTCAACAACACAGTAGCAGATGAGTCTACGTTGTGATGTAATGAAACTAGTCAAATGTCCTGGTGAACTTGGGTTCAGTGAGGGGCATGTTGGGATTGAGCTTGAATATTAGACTGTCTTTGAATTATGATATTGTTGGATTAAAAGAGATGAACCAAGCGGAGGATGCTGGTTGGAATCACAGATGAATAGTCGATGAATAAGTCAAGCTTGATGTTGCAGCTGGACTACTCTAGTAGATAAGCCAATTCAGCCAAATTGGAGGCTCAATGCAGTTGGTTTCTTCTCAGTTTGAAAACCTCAATTATACTTGGCTAGTCATTTAGCTTGAACCCACGAATGGGAACGAAGTAGTGGGCAAGGCTTTGTTCTTCCTTGCTATGGTTCAAGGGAATGGATTGAGTCTCAAAACACCAACTCGGTTGGTTGTGATCAAAGCATTGGGAGATGCTGGAAAGCACACAGAGAGTTCGATTCGTTGTGTTGGGAGATGCTGGAAAGCACACAGATCTGATCTGATCCGGTGACCTGACTTTCAAATGGTGTTAAACGTACGAGTCTAATTATAGGAGTATACCTGCAAGTATAGCTCTAAAAGTTACGCGACACAAAAATGGGCTGCGAGATGATGGTCCATCTGAGAAGGGATCTTCTGTGAAGATCTTGTGAAAATGAGTAAGGTTATCCTTAGGGTGGATTTAGGTTGTGCTATCTGCACACCAAAACAATAACACAACAAGAAGTGTCAAAGTTTTGATATAGTCAGATAATGGCCGCGGGCCACACAAGCTGAACCGTAGTAGGCTGAGCAGTGCCCATCAGGTCAATCATAATTAGATCTTTTATGGATGGATCAAGTTTGGGTAGACAAAGATCATTTAAGGGGAGATCAGAGAGGTTGACCATGTTGGCAACGATCAAACCTAAGTTGAGTTTTGGTTCAAGGGAGTGAACCTGTTTGGTTTGATACACACTTGTTTCCAATGTGGGGGCATACATGATGAAATGTGATGTTACATCTCTTGACGTTAGATACAATGAGGAGCAAATTTGCAAGTTTTGTTTCAGGAGTATATCTGCGGATATAGTTCCAACTTGTTGAGTGACATGAGTATTCACCGTAGTGCTTGACGAATTTGGGATTGTGTATCCAAATGTCATTTTGTTTCAAAAGCACAAATGTAAAATTTCCGTTGAAGCAAATGTAATAGTAAATCTTTTCATAGTATTGAAAGTGATGTGAAATCCCTAGTCAATCCATAGTGAGTTATGTGGTTTGAGATACAGGGTGGTAACAAGTATTTTGTAACTTTCATTGATGATAGTACAAAATATTATTATAAATATTTGTTTAATAGCAAAATTGTGAAAATTAAGGAAAAACATGTCATGGGAAGTTGAATATCAACTTCAGAGGTTGAGTAGCAACTTGATGAGTTGAGAAAAGTGATATTCGAAGTGAGCATGATCACTCCATTATACTCTCTTAAGTCAAACAGTGTTTCGAAACGGAAAAGTTGTACTTTAGAAGAGATGATTAATGTAATGATGGTAAGCTCCGTGCTGCCCTAAGGAACGTGGGGGAGGCAATCTTATCAGCAAAGTATCTTTTGAGTAAGATACCTCGTAAAGAGTACAAGTCACCTTATAAGTCATTTAAACGACGTCTTCCTACAAATACTTGCAAGTGTGGGGTGCCTAGCTATGGTAATGACCCTGGTCCAAGAGAATAGGGATAGGACCAAAAACCATTGATAATAATGTCATTGGTTATGTGCAAAATGGTAATGCGTATAGATTCCTTGTGTATGAATCGGAAAATTCAAAATATACACAAGAATACTATAATGGAATCAAAGAACGGGTCGTTCTTTAAGAATGTATTTCCTTATAAAATTAAGGAATGTATGTCTAGTTCTTCTGAGTTACTGGAGGATATTGAAAAGATATCTCAAGAACAAGAGAATGAGGAAGAACCTGAACATGAGATCGATTCGGAGAAATCGAGACAACGTAAGCGAGAAAGGATAGATAAATCATATGGACTTGATTTTCTAACCTACATGCTTGAAGCTGAACCTAAAACTTATAAAGTGGTCATCAGTTTAGTGAAGGGTTTCTTATGAAGGAAATCGTAAGATGTGATTGACTCCATCCTTGAGAACCATACTTGAGAGTTGGTTATACCACTTGGTTCAAAGTGGATCTTCAAGAGGAAGATGAATGCAGATGTATATGCATCGATATACAAGACGAGACTTGTAATAAAAGATAATAGATAAAAGAAAGGTCTATACTACTTTGATACTTATTCTCTAGTGACGAGAATAATATCAAAGATGATAGTGGGCACTGCTGCTTTGCGCAATCAAAAAATTCACCAGATAGAGGTAAAGACATGCTTCCTCAATGGAAAGCTGAGGAAGAGATTTACACTGAACAACCTGAGGGTTTAGTTGTTATTGCTGGGTAAGAGAACAAAGGTTGTGAATCTCTCAATAGCCTGAAGCAAGCGCCAAAGCAGTGACATGAAATATTTGCACTGTAATGACGTTAAATGTCTTTAAGATCAACAAGTGTGACAAACGTGCATACATTAAGAACATTGAACACGAATAGGTGACTTTGTGTCTTAATATTGATGACATGTTCATTGTGGGAAGCAATGAGAAAATTATAACAAAGTACACCAAGTGATTATTGAACTAGAAGTTTGATAAGAAGGCTTTGAGACTGACCGATGTAATCTTATGAGTTAAACTTACACGAAGGTTAGATGTACTTTTATTAAGTTAGTCACACTACGTTGACAAACTCTTAGACAAATTTGAAGGAAACAGTTCAGAACTGTATAGAATCCATGTTGATATGAATCAACACATGTCTAAGAATAAGGTGAATGCATCTCCCAAATGGAATATGTTAGAGTGATAAGCTGTCTAATGTGCTTGATGACTTGTAGTAGACCAGACATTGCTTACACTATGAGTAGACTGGCAAGATACACGAGTAGTCCAGGAAGTGAAAACTGGAAGGCTATTATAAGAGTACTGAACTACCTACAATTTACTCGTAATTATAGTCTACAACATACCAAATATCCAGAGGTCATTGAGAGTTTCACTGACACGAGTTGGATATGTGATATTCCAAGGCAACGAGTGGCTATGTTTTAATACTGGGAGGTGCTGATGTGTCTTGGAAATCCTCCAAACGAATTGTGAAAACCAAATCCATTTGAGAGGCTGAGTTTGTCGCACTAGATAAATGTGGCGAAGAAGCTGAGTGGTTAAGGTATATAGAGGAGGATATTCCTGAATCGACAAAATATGTGCCAGCAATGTGTTTACATTGTGAGAATCAATCATTAATTTCTAAGGCACATAGTGTTATGTATAATGGTTAGTCTCGACATATACATCGACGACAGAATACCATTATACAACTTCTCTACACCTTAGTCATATTGACTATATGAGGTCCACAGAGAATATTGCGGATCTGCTAACCAAATGGTAAAGAAAGGACCTAATAGAGAAGTTGTCCAAAGGAATGGGATTGAAGCCTTTTGATTGGTAATATCAAAACATAGGCTTAAGCCCTTTTGGAAATAAAGTCGAGCCAACGGAAAACCCTACAATGATGACTGGATATCCTAAGAACTTGGTTCAAAGGGACCACCTAACTGATAAGACTATGAGGTCACTGTGCTGGTAACACCTCAGTCCTATTCCGAGATCAAACAGGGACTCTCGCACGAGACTACGCTCGAATCTTTTAATGATTCTAGTAATTTGAATGATGAGATTCAAATGAGTAATGCGGGTTTACTTTAAGAAAGAATCACCTATGTGAGAGAGAAGTGGGTTCGCTTCAAATAAGAATTCAAAGGGCTTAATTATTTAGAAACTTTTGCAGAACCAGGAACGGGGTGTCATGGCCAAAATGAGCCCACCAAAGAGAACTGAATAATGGTCAGGAAATATCTGTGGGGAACATGGTTTCGTTTTCATTATAAGACGAACAGTTCAAAGACAACCACGTCTACTGAATAGTCAGTAAAGAGAACATGTTTTCCTAAGGGAAGGTTCAAGGCGATGCCTACCTATCCTATGCAGATATCAACCGTAGAAGCTATCACCGCATTGAGTCGAGCTTTGATTTTTTTTACTTGATTTTCTTCATGTGGGGGATTGTTGGAAAAATGTGTATTAAGGGTGAAGAAAATTAAGCAAGTAATCGCTTAATTGTACATTAGTGTGACTAATGTGACTCCTTATGGGTAGAGATAACTAAATAGTTAAATACTGATTTAATTATTTAATTAATATTATTATCATCTCACTATGGGCTGATTTTTATTAGTGGTCTCAAGAATGTGAGTTTTCTTATATAAAGAAAACACATGATACGTTATTTGAGAGGGAGAAAACCCTAATTACGTTTCCAGCATTCGTGGCATGAAGGCTTAAGCCGCCCGACATGTTTGTTTGAGTAGTTCTTCGGGTGTGTTACGGTGATAGTTGAAGGCCAGAAAGGTTTGATCGACAAAGTTTGGTGCTAAGTTGTTGTCGAGGATCGTTTTATCTTGGGAAGCATACTGCCAGCGATTCCTAAGCATAGTAGGCTTGCTTTAAGGACAGCGTCCAACATGACTCGATCTACTTCGATTTGCGATTATTTTTTAGTCATTTAAACTGTATTGCAAAGTGTTTTGTTTAATCGCATATAAGTATTCTTATATCTGTTATTCAGTAACTTCGTAATATCCGCATGTTCATTCAGCAATATTTCCAATAGGAACCACCACCATCAGCTTAGTTTTCAGCACCTGACTCATTTGAGGCAGAGTTCACTATGGCTTTCGACCTCCAGCCGCCTTTAGCGCAAAGCCGATAGTGATGCCTAGTCCGCGCTGCTCACTAGTTTTTGAGTACTAGACACTATTTCATGTTTCACATTGTGGATATTTTGACATGACACTCTTTATGAGGCGAATTCGGGGCAAGTTATATACTTTGAGAAATCTGAACTTGTCCTTAGCAAGCATGCTCGCCCTGATATTATAAATGATTTTATTCTATGCCTTTGTATTAAAAGGTTGGCATTCATTCGAATTATTTGGGTATGCCATTGTTACTTAAAGGAGATTTTGTAACAACTTCACAGGAATCAGTGACATAATTTGGAAGAAGACTCATGCATGGCTTTCTTCAAATATCTCAGCCGGGGGGTAAGGAGATTCTTATTAAAGCAGTTGAAGATGATACCTCAATATTGGATGAATTTCTATTTTCTTCCTAACAATGTTATTATTAAAATGCAAAGCTATATTCGTGATTTCTGGTGGCGCGAATATAACAGTGAGTTATGCATTTGAGTTCCTAATAAAAGACAAGGCATTAGGGGCATGTGTTCTAGATAATTGGGGATTACTATCGTATGTTTGTTGGCGAAACAAGCATGGTGATTCATATCATGTCCACTGTTTTCATTGATTTTTCCCTCCTGTTTTGCGAACTCTTGCTAGAGTCGACAATGCATGCTTTTGTTTCCTATAGGTTGGTGATCTGTATATGGGCAGAACTTGGATTGAAGATAGGTCTTATGTGGAATAATTTTAACTCACTTGCAAACATTCGATTTTACTTCTATAAAGAGTTTGAAATCATTGATTTTATTGGTTCCGATGTGGTAATCGTGGTATAATATAAATATGGCCAAACATGGCCTAGAGTGGATGTATCCATCTATTGCAGCGAAGCGTGTTAAGCGACTTGTTTGTTTTTGTAGCAAAAAGTCAAATAATGTTGGACCCTTTGTGTTTTGATGATAACAAACACTTAGCTACTATTTGACTTGAGTATGCAGAAATCACACTGTCTGACAGAAACGATAACTGGACATCTCAGAGAGAGCTTGGCGCTGCGAGAGAGATGAGATCTGCGTGATGGACGAGATCAGCACCGACATTGTGCTTGGATCAGATCAGCGAAGAGATACGGAGTGAATACGAGTATATGCGAGAAATATATTCGAGGATCTGGATACGAGCTGGAGATACACTCAAGATATAGAGCAAATATACAAGATTTACTTGAGATATATGCTGAATATATATGAGCCGAATATGGGACGGAATCCACTGATTGAGTTAAGATATGGAAATATGTTAACTAAATTATATCTGCAGGATAGAGACCGGATCTTAGACGAAGATCAGATCTACCGATTGAAGAAAACTTTAAAAGGAGGAGCAGTCTTCAGTTCAAATGTCGGCTTTTTGGAGAGAGTAATCGGAGATTGAAGCGGTGGTCAATTCCAGAGCTGACGAAGTGCTGCTGTGTGCGGACTAGAGCAAGATCGAGTTATTTGGTATTCGAATTGAGTAGAACTGGTTAACTGTCACCGAGTGAGACAGGTTGTAACATTCTACAAGCATATTCATTAAGTAATAACATCGATCTTGAAGCCCTTCTGGAACTGTCCAGAAGGCAAGTGGTTTTCAACCTGTTGCAAGGATTGCGATAAGGTTTCCACTATAAATCTGTGAGCATTTACTTTCCGCAATATTTCCTGTACTTGAGAAAATTTCCGCTATCATCTGTCTGAGGGATACCACTCTGTGATCTCCCTCACATAGACGGCTAACCTACCGATCCAACAATTGGTATCAGAGCGGAGGCTCTAGATTTTGTCTTAGCCTTTGCAGGAAATCATGTCTGTCGGAAACGATTCCTTCTGGAAGCCGCCGGTGATTAACCCGGGAGAGTATGACTGGTGGAAGGATCAGTTAAAAGCTCATGTTTGCTCCCTGGATGGGAAGCTGTGGTGCGTATTTGAAAAGGGTAACTTCCCTATTCTGGATGTGACGGATTCTAACAATCAAAAAGAGAAGGAGAAAGACAAGTACACAGAAGCTGACTACAAGTCTCTCCAGCAGAATGCCAGAGCTACGAAGGTTCTGCACATGGCCCTCTCACCAGGAGACCAGGTGAAGATGGCTATGTACAAAACTGCGAAGAAGCAGTGGGATGGCCTAGCTAGACTGTATGAGGGAAACGAGGATATAAAAAGGAACAAAATTCTAGCAGCCACGAAGGACTACGAAATAGTCGAACAGCGAAAGGATGAACCTCTGGAGGACTTCTACACCAGATTTCAAGTAATTGTCGCATAGCTGAACTCTCTTGATGAGAAGCTTCCACAGTGGAAGATAACCCATCAGTTCATGCAAGCTCTCAGCTCCAGATGGGATATAGTGACGACAGCTCTTCAGGCTCGGAAGGGAATCAAAGATGTCACTCTGGAAGAACTTGTGGTGAATCTGCAAAGTCAAGCTGGGATAGCAGAGAGAAAGACGGCTAAGAGGCAAGCAGGCAAATCTCAAGCCATAACATTGGAAGTGAAGAAGGCCTTGGATGTAGCACATGTGAGTCTGCCATCTAAAAATGAGGAGGAGGAAATTGCTCTTCTCTCGAAAGCCTTCAAGATGGCAAACACATGAAGGTCACAGAACTTCGATAGAGGAAGAAATCAGAAGGGGAATAAAGGAGCTACCTCAGATAAGGCAGGAGCAAAGGAAGAAAGAACCTGCTATCATTGCTTGAAAAAGGGACACCTTGCTAGAGACTGTTACGGTAAAAAGAAGGGTGAACCACCTGCACCAAAGGAAGCTCAAGCCATATTCGCTGCCTGGGGTGACTCAGATGAGGATCGCAGCGACGGGAAGCGAGTGAAGGAGCCATGTCTGATGGCGTGACGCACAACTAGTGGGGTAAATGAATCTGATTCCTTTATTGATGAGGTCTTCAGTGATCTGATTTTGCAGAGACTATTCCCGAATTGTTGAAGAAGATTAAAAGTCTTAAAGAACAACTTGAGATCATGCAAGATGGACACAAAGATGATATGGATAACAATCGCCTCTGGTGAACCAAAGCTATGCGACTTGAGAGGGAAATTGAGGAACACGTCTACAAGTGTCCCACATGTGACAGAAGGAACATGCAGATCAATGCCTTAAGTGATGAGATGTGGTGCATGAAAATTGACGACACCGAGTCGATAGACAGTAGAGCTAAAATGGAAGAATCAAATGCAGAATTGGACAGGCTCCAATTAGACAATGAGGAACTACGTCAGACTGTGGCGGATCTCAGACGTGAGGAAAATGAAAGAAAGGAAGTCTGGCTGCGAGAACTAAAGGCCAAGAGGGTTGAAGAAGTGAGAGAAAGCTACAAAAAGAGGTTCGTTAGACCAGGGCTTGGCTATGATGAAAGAAAGAAAGAAACTGTCGAAGAGGCAGAGCATAAAAGGATTGCCAAAGGAAAGGAAGCAATAACTGAAGTCGGTGAGTGCTCTCGTCAGGAGAGAAAGCCAGGAGCCACGAGACAGTTGGGAAGAGCATGCACATCTTCGGAGGAAAGTCACCTCTATGACAGTGAATCTGTGCAATTCAAGGCAAGGAAAGCCCTTTAAATTTGGAAGAAGCAGAGCTCCAATCATCAACTTTTCTCGATCAACCTTCAGGCACGAAGAGATAGGAGACCTATGCCCTTAGAGAGAAATAAGAAAACTGGTGGTCTCTACTACCGTGTCTGCTGGCACTGTGGTCACTCTAGCCATTACAGATCAGACTGTAAGAAACTGAAAGAAGCCAACGAGAGGAATCACAGTTATCAAAGAAAAGATAGTACCGCTTATGTTCCTAGGAGAAAAGTCTCTCCCCACAGAAGGGAAGACAGAGCTGAATGGGTTCGTCCTCACCACGACACAACCATCTACGGACGACCCAGAAAAACCCCCAGGAGGAAAATCAATCTCGTTGACAATAACGATTCTTGTCCTTTAAAATTCTTTCCTGTTATTAAAACTGTCCCAAAACCCAGTAAGCCCAAGCTTGTCTGGGTTCGTAAAATCTGATTTCTTTCTTGCAGGATGGAGTGAGGGGCAAACCATGGTATCTGGACAGCGGGTGCTCCAAACACATGACAGGAGATCTAGGATGGTTCATCTCACTCCAAGCATATTCCGGAGAAAGTATCATCTTTGGAAACAATAGTTCAGGTAATATCGTAGCAACAGGAGAGGTAAGGATTTCAAAAACTATCAAAGTCCGACCTGTAAGTTTTGTTGAAAATTTGAAATACAACTTGCTGAGTATATCACAACTGTGTCAACGTGGTAGAAACGAAGTGATATTTAACTCTAATGATTGTGTTGTGAGGTGCATTGAGACAGGAAAAATATTTCTCAGAGGCGTTGGTGAGAACCCAATCTACATAGTGGACCTAGAGTTTGTCCCTGACGGGGAGCTGTGCCAATCAAGCGTTGCTGACGACACACTACTGTGGCACAAAAGGTTTGGACATGCAAGCACGAGACTGATTCATAAGTTGCATCAGAGTGAACTGGTTGTTGGATTACCCAAGGTGGAGAGCTCAATTGATCAGGTGTGTAGTGCCTGTGCCACAAGCAAGCAAGTACGCACTTCGTTCAAGTTAAAACAATCAGTAAGTACTTCAGGTCCTCTGGATATGATCCACATGGATCTGTGCAGTCCAGTGAACGTCGTCAGCCGTGGAGGTAACAGGTATATACTGGTCATCATGGATGACTATTCCAGGTATACGTGGACCATGTTCTTGAGCTCTAAAGATGAAACTTACTCTAAATTTGTCTCATGGTTGAAACTGATTGAAAACAAATTGAGTAAGAAGTTGGTATCTATTCGTACTGACAACGGAACTGAGTTCCGGAACTCCCAGTTTCTCTCTGTGCAGGACTGCCGGAATTGATCAGAACTTCTCAGCACCACGAACACCTCAGCAAAATGGCGTGGTAGAGAGAAAGAATAGGACACTGGAAGACATGTACAGGACAATGTTGATTGCCAGTGGTGTTCCCAAGGGGTTCTGGGCAAAGGCTGTACATGCCGCCAGCTACATACTAAACCGAGCATCTCTACGATTTCGGATAGGGAAAACGCCATACGAGCTGATGCGGGGAAGGAAACCTAACATTGCTCACTTGAAAGTATTTGGATGTAGGTGCTACGTCCATAACAATGGAAAGGTCAATCTGGGAATGTTCAATCTGAGGAGCGATGAAGGCGTATTCGTAGGATACTCGAGCCATAGCAGAGCTTACAAGGTATACAACCTGAGAATGGAACGGGTGGAGGAGAGCATCCACGTAACCTTTGATGAGCGCGCCATGGCCGGACACCTAGTAAAAGATCCCTCCTCACAGGATGATGGAGAACTTCAGTTTACTGATAGATCTGACCCCGACTGGGTAACTACTCAAAGTGTGGCCACAGAACCACCTCAAGAGGTCACTCAGACAGCTGATCAGGAACCCGTCGAGACCCAGCTGAAGATGCTCAGACAGAGATTCTAGCTCAAGAGCATGTCCTTGATGTCCCCTTGACAGACATCAAAGCTGACCCCCCCCCAACGAGGAAGAAGTTGTTAACGATGTTCCCTTGAGTGGCATGTATTTGGCAAAACGTCTTTAGACAGTTTGAGCATGAGTTCAGGGGGAGTTCGAACACATCCTGGTATTCATGTACTGCATGAAGCAGACGCAAGGATGTCTTCCGGAAGGTTCTAAAGATCAAAGATCTTTTCGAACTGAAGTCGGCCAGCGAAGAGTTCGAGCAGGACATATTCGAATGAATATCTACACATCAGATTAAAGGCGGCGTGGCTGACTTGGCAAGGAAGTCTTCGAATATTCTCCCTAATGATTTGATAAAGATACACATCAAATATTTAGGAATATCTCCTAAATATTTGATGAGATATCTGGAGCAGATTTGGAGAGCGCCCTTGCATATAAATAGAATGCTAGGGCGACCACAATCTACATCGCTTCCTGAGTGAAATAAACACGAGAGCATTTGTGAGATTGGAGGAGGAGAGATGGCCGGCTGATTATTCCACACCGGAATATCAACGGCGAAGAAGCAGTCTGTTTAGTGTGCTGTTCAGACTGTTCTTGAAGGACAACAAAGCGCACACACACACGGTGATCAAGACACGGCTTCGAGAGAAGGCGACTGGCCTTCTGGGAGGTCCAAGACTAGGTCGAGAGGGAAGTTTTGTCCTACCCATAAGGGATCGAGTTGAGCTGCGGTGAACCGAGATTGCAAATCCGAGAGACGGAGTGTTAGTGGTGAGGCCATTACAAACAAGGTGTTGTGTAAGAGTAAGACCTCTTGTAACCCTAAACTCGTAATAAGATTTGTGACCCTTTTTAGGGTGTGGGAAACCCCCCAGAGTAGGCAAAGCCGAACTGGGTATCATTCAGTGTGTGCTCCTGTTTTGTCCCAGTTACGGTACTGTCTGATAAGGTGTTCAAGTATCTGATGGAACACAACTTGGAACTGATCTTGAACAGACAACAGAATTACATATGGTATCAGAGCAAACACTCGACACATTGAGTGGGATCCTAGAACTGTTCAAGACGAATCATGAAGGAGAATCGAGAGATAATGAAAATATTTCGCTAAGGACAGAAGTGTCTGGAGTTTTGGTTGAGACTGACTGCACCTCCTTTCAACTGACTATGATGGCTCGGAAGTTTGGCAGGATGGCCTGAAAGCTCGACAAATGTAAATCTGAGCAAGGATAGTCACACTCAAGCAAGTTTCACGACTGGAAGACAGACACAAAGACCTGTGAAAACAAAATCGTTTGCATGGTTGCCTGGAGAAAGTCACAAGGAGAAAGATCGCTGGTACTTCGATAGTGGATGCTCCGCCCATATGACAGGTGACCCCAAGTTTCTTACACATATTCGACCTGTCATACAGAAGCAGTTTGTCACGTTCAGTGATGGAGGAATGGGTCAGGTGATCGGCTGTGGGACATTGAAGGTTTCGGATCTTCCTGTACTAACGGACACCCTCCTAGTTTAAGGACTGAAAGTGAACTTTATCAGTATAAGTCAACTATGCGACGACGGACACCATGTCAAATTCACTCACAACTCATGTCAAGTTTTAGACAAGGAAGGAGGCACTCTGATGAAAGGCAGCAGGGCAGCCAACAATTGTTACCTCATTGGATCTGCTGGAACAGTTGCTGCATCAGCTTGCTTGTCAGGTCAAGCAGTTGAAATGGCACTTTGGCACAGACGCTTGAGTCACCTAAATCTCAAAACCTTGAGAAAATTCTACTCAACTTGTCTCATTTGAGGAATGCCAAATGTAAAAGGGGATTTAGACGTAATATGTGGAGAATGTCAAATCGGGAAACAGACAAAGGCATCTCATCACAACATCTCGCAAATCAGCACCAACAGACCGTTGGAACTGATCCATATGAACCTAATGGAACAAATGCAAGTAGAGAGCTAGGGTGGCAAAAAATATGTCCTGGTATGTGTGGACGACTTCACCAGATATACTTGGACTAGGTTTCTTCGGGACAAGACTGAAGCTGCTCAATAGTTCATTGAACTTGCAACCTTGGTCCAATGAGAGAGGGAGGACAAAGGAGAAAGACTGGTGTCTATCAGGAGTGATAATGGGACAGAATTTAAGAATAGCACCATGGCGACTTACTGTGCAGGACATGGGATTGCTCATCAATTCGCATCTGCAATCACACCTCAGCAGAATGGAGTTGTGGAACGGAAAAAGTGTACCATTCAGGAGATGGCACGCGTGATGATTCATGCCAAGAAGATTCTCTTGAAGTTCTGGTCAGAAGCCATGCATACGGCGTGTCACATCCTAAATCGTGTGACGATACGCACTAGAAGGGAGAAGACCTGCTATGAACTTTGGAAAGGAAAGAAGCCTACTTTCAAGTACTTCCACATTTTTTGGATTGAGTGCTACATCCTGAATGATCGTGAGTACCGACAGAAGCTGGATCCGAAGAGTGATGAGGGGTTCTTTCTAGGATATTCTTCGAACAGTCGAGCATACCGGGTGTTCAACAACCGCACAGGATCAGTCATGGAGTCTATCAATGTCAAAGTCAAGGATGAAGTAATTGAGAAGGGTGCCTCAGACGATGCTGATGACATTTCTGGCACAGTACCTGAGCCACAACCATCATCTCAGCCGACTGAAAATGGATCGATAGGCAAAGCACCAACTGCGGACAATCTTCCTGAAATTACCTCATCAGATGAAGCCGACAATGACAACAGTCAAGGGGATTTTAGTGCTTTACAACCCTCTCGACAAATCGCCAGGGACCACCCAATCTCTGAGGTCATTGGAGCACCAAGTGACGGAGTAAGAACTCGCAGGATGCAGACCAACCTCAGAGAACTTGCTGCCTGCTCATGTTTCCTGTCTGTTATAGAACCGGAAAACGTAAAGGAAGCACTTCTTGATGAGTTTTGGGTCCTAGCCATGCAGGAGGAACTGGAAGAGTTTGCTCGAAATGATGTATGGGACTTAGTTCCATGACCTGATGGTGTAAACGTCATCAGCACAAAGTGGGTTTTCAAGAACAAGTCAGATGCATCAGGCAACATCACAAGAAACAAAGCTTGCCTTGTGGCACAAGGATATACGCAGATAGAAGGGATCGACTTTGACGAGACCTTTGCTCCGGTCGCACGCCTTGAAGCCATTCGCCTGCTCCTTGTTTTAGCATGTCACCTGAAATTTCGACTATTCTAGATGGATGTCAAGCGTGCATTCCTGAACAGTTTTCTGAATGAGGAAGTATACGTGGCTCAACCGAACGGATTTGAGGATCCGCATCACCCAGCATCTGTGTACCGCCTGAAGAAAGCTCTGTACGACCTCAAACATGCACCCAAAGCCTAGTATGAGCGTCTCACTGTGTTCCTCGTCGAACATGGATATGTGCGAGGGGGAGTAGACAAGACTCTGTTCGTAAAACACACAAGGTCAGATTTTATTATCGCACAAATCTATGTTGATGATATTGTGTTTGGATCCAATGCCCAGAGACTGGTGGATCAGTTCGTGGCACAGATGCAGAAGGAGTTCAAGATGAGCATGGTTGGTGAGATGAACTACTTTCTGGGTCTCCAGGTGATTCAGAAGGATGATGGCATCTTCATCTCACAAAGCAAGTGACAGAGCCGTCGTTGTGGCACTGCAAATTAACAATTTATAAGTCCACTACTGTTTGGCTCACTATTGGTTAGTTGAGCGGTAAGTAGGGGTCGAACCCAAAGGAATTGGTGGATAGAGTAGTTCTTTTGAAAACGGAAAATAAAGTAAAGCAATTGGGTTTGATTTTTGGTTTTGAATGGAAAACGAATACTGAAAGTAAATGTACTGAAAATAAAGGTACTGAAAATAAAGGTACTAAATGTAAAGTTAGGTACTGAAAGTAAAGTTAGGTACTGAAAGTAAAGTTAGGTACTGAATGTAAAGGTATTGAAAGTAAAGTTAGGTACTGAATGTAAAGGTACTGAATGTAAAGGTACTGAAAGTAAAGTTAGGTCCTGAATCGAAGTTGTTGAAAGTAAGACTGTAAGTAAATGACAAGTTGGTGTTTTGATCAAGGGAAAGTATTCGGTGTAGGGGCCTTATATCATAGTTCCGTTCATCATCGACCACTAATGATCTTACTAAGTGTTCTAAGGTGTGGGTTATTCCTTTTCAAGACTTAATCCAAAGCAAGGCTATTTCAAGCACTTGCCACACCAGCTAGTCCTTTTCAAGACATAGCTTACTAGTTCTAGCTAGACTAATTCCCCTTTTCAAGGTATATTAGCCTAAGTGCATCCACTTGATCTCACATTTCCAATCAACCAAGTGGTGTTAAAGAGGGGATGAACTACTTGGAAGAGCTTTGCCTATTTCAAGCATCCACTCAACCTTGTTGTGTTCACCCCGAATTGATGGCACAAAGAACTAGTTAGAACACTAAGTAGCATTAAGTAAAGGGTCTAGAACTATTTTATGATATAAGAACCCCTTCAACCGAATGAAGAGTTTAGCTATGAATATTCGTTGAAGTGAATATCATAGCTAGTACAAAGGAAAGTAAATGGTTTTTGAAAATGAAAGACAAGCACAAGTAAAGGATTTTGAAAAAGTAAATCAAGAACAAGTAGAGAGAAGTTGAAGCTTTTGATATCCAAATGTGTGTAAAGTGTTTACAAGCTTTTGAGTGCAAGTGACAAAGATCTAAGCTAGTGAGATAATTGACCAAGTATCAAAAGATTCAAGAATGCTAGAGATCAAGAATGTGTTTTTAAGGGCCAAGCTCTTCCTTAAATAGGCAAGGGGAGGCGGTTGGCGGTTGGAGGGGAACCAACCGCCTAGGATCCGGTCCACCCTTAAGGGCGCCGCCTTGGACTCGGTTGGAGGCCAAAGGACACCCACATTGGCGGCTAAGCTCAAAGACCAACCGGCCATGAATAGGAAAGGCCAACCGGAAGGTTAGACTTGGTCCCGGTTGGATGACGGACGCACAGTCGTCGTGTGCAAACGTCAAGAATAAATTTGTTAGTTTTATGGCATGTAGTTTGGCAAAACTTAGTGTAGTTGTTCAAGCTGTTGTTCAAGACTGGAAGAGACAACTGTCCTGGAACAAGTTGAAGCAGATGGAAGGTTTCCAAATTCAGATTTGGAAACACAGTCAATTGTCCTGGAACAAGTTGAAGCAGATGGAAGGTTTCCAAATTCAGATTTGGAAACACAGTCGACCGTTGGAGATCAAGGCGGTTGCACATCAGTGGACAGAAGTTGGAAGTTTCCAAATTCAGATTTGGAAACTTGCCTCAGCCGACTTAGCACAACTCTGACACAGCAGTGAATATCCAGGAACGGATTTGGCAAGTCGGTGCTAAGCTTGATATTGAAGTTATCAACAAGTCGGTTGAGAGATTGATGAAGTTTCCTATTTCAGATTAGGAAACTTGTTCCAGCCGACGTGGCACAAGTTAGACACAGCAGCAGTTTCCTAAAACAGATTAGGACGTTGAAGATATGTTGCAAGTCGGTTGAGAGATTGCTTGCGCTTGAAGTTAACTTAGCAAAGAAGATAATCAAAGGTTTCTTAAACAGAGTTGAAGATATTTGAAGGATTATCTAGAAGAAGATATGCGCAAGAATTTAGGAAAGATTTCCTAAAAGATTAGGAAATGTTTCCTAAAGATATAGGCGGTTCAGATTAGGAATCCTATTCGATTTAGGGTTTCTACCGCCCTATATAAACAGAGCTGAGGTTCACAATTCTGCATCGATCATTAAGCTAAACGCAGATACACACTCAGAGAGGAGAGAGATCGATCGGCCTTGAGTTCATCATTCCGGTGAACCCACGGCGGTGCTGTCCAGTTGTTCCATGTTGCTGTTTCAGACTGGCGGTTGAACGAATTACAGAATTCAGCACTGTTGGAGAAAGTATTCACGCTGATATTCATAGAAGGGTTGGAGGAGGTCATCGGTGTTAAGTTCATTATTCTGGTGAACTGTAACACGCACGGATTCAGTCTGTTCTGGTGCTCGGCAGACTGGTCGTAGAACAACTTGACAATACACGCACTGTTGCTGTTACTGCGCATTCGGGAGAAGGCGCTGGTTCTCACGGAGAATCATATTAGTGGATACGGAGCGGGAGCAAAGATCTAGAGGGAGACCTAGAGTGCAATTGCTAGAGTGTCCGAGGCTCAGGTAGTTTAAGAGGGATTCTGTAAACGGTAATTCCTATACTCGCAATACTCAACATTAGTGAATTGCTATCCACCGGGCTGAGTCAGCCCCCCCCAGACGTCGGCTCGTTAACACCGAACTGGGTAACAACTTTGCGTGTCGTTAATTTTCTGCACTGCATTTATTATTTGCATAAGTTGTTCTAGATATTGTTCTGCACCCGACCAGAACAACATCTCATCTACCACGGGAAGATTTCAATTGGTATCAAAGCAAATACTCAACATACAGAGTAAGATCCGAAGGTTGGTGAGATGGATTTGAGAGAAGGGCATAACATCACGCGACCTCCACTACTTGAAGGAAATAAATATGGATATTGGAGAGTGAGAATGAAGGCTTTCCTAAAGTCACAAGATGAATCAGTTTGGGAAGCTGTTGAAAACGGGTGGACACATCCAGTGACTACCGAAGATGGCAAAGTCAATCTCCTTGCTAAAGACAAGTGGACCGAGATACAGAAGAATGCTGAAGCCGCAAACTCCAAAGCAATGAATGCCATATTCTCAGGAGTTGATGGGAAGAATTTCAAGATGATATCAACCTGTGAGATTGCGAAGAAGGCTTGGGACGTATTGCAAACGGCTCACAAAGGTACGACAAAAGTCAAAATATCCAGAATGGAGATGGTCACGTCAAAGTTCGAAAATCTAAGAATGCAGGAGGACGAGACTATAGCTGACTTCAACACAAGGGTACTTGATATCTCTAATGAATCGTTTGCACTAGGAGAGCCCATGAGCGAAGAGACGCTAGTAAGAAAGGTGCTAAGGTCTCTACCTAAGCGGTATGCAATGAAGGCACTCGCTGTCAAAGAAGCACACGATGTGAGGACCATGAGGCTAGATGAACTGATGGGATCCCTACAGGCTCATCAGATGGAGATGGAGATGGATATGGATGAAGAGGAACAACACAAGAAAGTCAAGTGTGTTGGTCTGCAATCTGAAGTTGCTAATGTTCTAGACAAAGAAGGGGAGATGTCTGAACAACTATATGTCATGATGTCAAGGAACTTCATGAGAAGACTGAACAATGAAGGTTCAGATCCAGGAGAATCATCCAACTCAAGAATCCAGAAGGAAGGGAAGTTTCAGAGAAAGTATAAATCTGGAGATTATGGCCAGGACAACAAAGGCAAAGGGATCCAATGTAAAGAATGTGAAGGTTATGGACGCTTTCAGGCGGAGTGTGTTAACACACGCAAAAAGAAGAATGCATATGCCATTAAGTGGAGTGACAGTGAATCTAATCAGGCCGATGAGTCTAATAACTTTGTAGCCCTTGCTAGCCGTGTCAATCTGAAAGAAGAACGAAGTAAAGGAGTAGAGTCCAAGTTTTCTTCTAAGGATCACACACAGTACTCAAGCTACAGTGATGATGAAGAAATCACTGAAGACGATTTTGTTAACAATTACAAGGAGTTGTTCAAGCAGTTTCTGATTGAAGTTGAGCAGAACAAAAAGCACCGCAGTAACTTGGCAGATCTGAAAGAAAAAGCTGCTGTCTTAGTAGCTCAGAAGGTGGAATATCAACAGACAATCACTGACCTTAACTCCCAGTTGATTGAAATAAAGGATGAACGAGCTGAACTTGTTGCACAGAAGACCGAGCTACTGGAGGTTGTGTCGTCTCTGAAGTTTCAGATTGAAACAAGCCAAGGCGAACATCCAGAAATAATAGATGATCTAACGAAGGAGAATGATGCTCTACGACAAAGAGAGGTAAATCTTCTTAATATTATGGATGCTTTGAAATGTGAGATTGAGACAGAAAAACTTGTTCATGCCGAGACACTAGAAGAGCTGAACAACCTGAAGAAGTCTGTCAAGATGCTTAATTCTGGAACTAAAGATCTAGACTATATTCAGGGAGCTCAAAGGACGAGTGGCGGTTACAAAGGGGTAGGGTTCACTTGTGCATCTAGCTCTGGAAAGACAACGTTTGTGAAAGCCAAGCCACAATCGCACATTGTACCAGCTGAGCATCTCCAGCGAAGAAAAGCAACCTGGTATCCCTCAATAAAGCAAAAACAGAACGATGTATGGAGAAGAGATGGAAAAATTTGCTACTACTGCAACAAAAGGGGACATATCAAACCAAGATGTTACGAGTTCCTTGCTTATCTTAGGAAGTTGAAGCAGAAGCCTGTTCCTCAGGTCAGACAAGTTTGGAGAGTAAAACAGAAGGAGGAAGTCTGTCTAGCTGCATATTGTTCGACCAGTCACTTGAAAAGGGGACGATGGTACTTTGACAGTGGATGCTCAGCCCACATGACTGGAGATCCAAACTTCCTAGCCAATATCAAGTTGTTCAAGGGTCATTCTGTAACATTTGGAAACAGAGTAAAGGGCAAGGTGATCGGAAAGGGGACTTTGAAGGTTCAAGGTGTACCACAACTCGAGAGTGTGCTTCTTGTTGATGGATTGGAGGCGAATCTAATCAGTATTAGTCAATTGTGTGATGAAGACCATCATATAAAGTTCACCCAAGATACTTGCCAGGTGCTGAACAAGGAAGGAGAATGCATAATGCAAGGTAGCAGATCGTTAAACAACTGTTATCTATTGGAGATTGGTCAAACACCACCTGAGACAACCTGGATAGAGTCTATATATGTGACTGTGAGAGACGATGTGGATGCACTTCTTGTTCAAGGTAATAATGAAGATGGAGCTGTAGCAGACCCTGAACAACAACCCTCACTAAGTCACGTTATGCAAGAAGCTGTGTTAGACAAATCGCCTAAACTAGCTGTTGAGGACGCTGTATCAAACGGAGATAGACCAACCTGTCACCTGAAGGTTAGGTTGTTCCAGATGGATGTCAATAACACCTTTCAGAACAGTTTGCTAAGTGAAGAAGTCTATGTAGCGCAACCAAAAGGCCTTGAAGACCCCCACCATTCTGACCATGTGTACGAGCTGAAGACAGCTGTATATGGACTTAAGCAGGCACCCAGAGCATGGCACGAGAGGATGACGAGGTTCTTAATTGACCATGGCTATGTGCAAGGGGGAGTAGAGACGCTGTTCGTCAAACACACAAGTTCAGACTTTAGTGTTGCTCAAATTTTTATGGATAACATGGTGGATCAACTTGTGAAACGAATGAAGAGCGAACTTATGATAAGCAAGAAGCAGAACAGCATATCCCTTTCCACTGTTGAAGCAGAATATATCGCCGTTGGATGTTGCTGTACCCAGATGTTGTGGAAGAAGTCAATGCTGAAACAATACAGGGTAGAACAAGATGTGTTGAAGTTGGGAGCATACATCTTCACCAAAGCCGTGGATAACCTACAGTTCGAGACACTTAGATCTTCACTGGGTCTGTGTGTCATTGGCAACTAAGTTGTTCCAGAACAAGGTAGTCAGCCAGAGCTTAAACAAAATATTCTTTGAAGGGCTGACATAAGAAGGATGGAGCAAGGTGATGTTATTCTGGTGCTGATGATGAAGAGTCACAATATGATGGTTAAAAGGTTGGTCATGTTATTGTTGAGAAGACGGACTTCATGAAGTTTGAGGAACAAGCTATTGTTCCAGATAATGATGAGGCTTCACAGAATGAATCTAGAAAAAGAAAATCCGGTTGTAGTTGAACATGCTGCTCATGACAAGCTACCTCAAAAGAAGAAAAAGACCATCCAATATAAGTTGTTGAACCAGCAGTTGTACCAGCTAAGTAGATGGTTGTTGATCAAGCTGAGGATGGTTCACATGAGGTGAAGTACTTGCTGCACAAAAACAAGCAAGGTTGCAGGGGGAGAAAAGACTGATAGAAAGAGGAAAGTAGTTGTGCTAGGAGTTGTTGATGAAGGAGTCTGGTTCGTCTCAGAGGAACAAGCCTAAAAGTGGGACGTTGTTTAAAGAAGATCTTTTGTTCTTGAAAGGATCTTGGAAGCCGACAAGTTCTCAGTCAAGGAGATTGTGAGCTTGCTTCAAGGAGTTGGATTTATTTGCCTCAGTTTCTATGGCAAAGCTTTCGTGGAACATATTCATAAAAAAGTCATAACAAATCAACCAGGAGGTCTTAACCGAGTTGTTCTAGAGACGTCCCTGTGAAGTGCCAGCACATCTATCAGCTTTGCAACAGTCACATCGAACACAGTGATAAATGATCTGGAGGAGTGGTAGTCAGTACTAATAACATGGTACTCCAATTGGTTGCACGGAGAAAGAAGGTCAGGAGTCATGGCACAAGAGGTTGACAAAGATGAGGATGTTGAGTTCGTTACCTGCTGCTCTAAGGTATTTTTCTTGAACGCTACCTTTTATGTTGTTGAACCCTCCTTGTTCATTTGTGGCAAAAAGAGGGAGAAGATTTGGAGTTTGAAATCTCCTTAAAAGATTCGTTGTGCTTTTATTGTGTTCGGAGTTTGAAATCTCCTCAAAGATTCAGTTGATAGCTTAGTTCGTAGCACAGCTTGGGAGTTTGAAATCTCCTCAAAGATTCAACTGTATTAGTAGTACATGTAGCCTTCATTAGGTAGTTTTGCCAAAAATGCCAAGGGGGAGATTGTTAGTTTTATGGCATGTAGTTTGGCAAAACTTAGTGTAGTTGTTCAAGCTGTTGTTCAAGACTGGAAGAGACAACTGTCCTGGAACAAGTTGAAGCAGATGGAAGGTTTCCAAATTCAGATTTGGAAACACAGTCAACTGTCCTGGAACAAGTTGAAGCAGATGGAAGGTTTCCAAATTCAGATTTGGAAACACAGTCGACCGTTGGAGATCAAGGCGGTTGCACATCAGTGGACAGAAGTTGGAAGTTTCCAAATTCAGATTTGGAAACTTGCCTCAGCCGACCTAGCACAACTCTGACACAGCAGTGAATATCCGGGAACGGATTTGGCAAGTCGGTGCTAAGCTTGATATCGAAGTTATCAACAAGTCGATTGAGATATTGATGAAGTTTCCTATTTCAGATTAGGAAACTTGTTCCAGCCGACGTGGCACAAGTTAAACACAGCAGCAGTTTCCTAAAACAGATTAGGACGTTGAAGATATGTTGCAAGTCGGTTGAGAGATTGCTTGCGCTTGAAGTTAACTTAGCAAAGAAGATAATCAAAGGTTTCTTAAACAGAGTTGAAGATATTTAAAGGATTGTCTACAAGAAGATATGCGCAAGAATTTAGGAAAGATTTCCTAAAAGATTAGGAAAGGTTTCCTAAAGATATAGGCGGTTTAGATTAGGAATCCTATTCAATTTAGGGTTTCTACCGCCCTATATAAACAGAGCTGAGGTTCACAATTCTGCATCGATCATTAAGCTAAACGCAGATACACACTCAGAGAGGAGAGAGATCGATCGGCCTTGAGTTCATCATTCTGGTGAACCCACGACGGTGCTGTCCAGTTGTTCCAGGTTGCTGTTTCAGACTGGCGGTTGAACGAATTGCAGAATTCAGCACTGTTGGAGAAAGTATTCACGCTGATATTCATAGAAGGGTTGGAGGAGGTCATCGGTGTTAAGTTCATTATTCTGGTGAACTGTAACACGCACGGATTCAGTCTGTTCTGGTGCTCGGCAGACTGGTCGTAGAACAACTTGACGATACACGCACTGTTGCTGTTACTGCGCATTCGGGAGAAGGCGCTGGTTCTCACGGAGAATCATATTGGTGGATACGGAGCGGGAGCAAAGATCTAGGGGAGACCTAGAGTGCAATTGCTGGAGTGTCCGAGGCTCAGGTAGTTTAAGAGGGATTCTGTAAACGGTAATTCCTGTACTCGCAATACTCAACATTAGTGAATTGCTATCCACTGGGCTGAGTCAGCCCCCCCCCCCCAGACGTAGGCTCGTTAACGCCGAACTGGGTAACAACTTTGCGTGTCGTTTATTATTTGCATAAGTTGTTCTAGATATTGTTCTGCACCCGACCAGAACAACATCTCATCTACCACGGGAAGATTTCAAAATTTATAAGTCCGCTACTCGCGACTTCACTACTGGGTAGCAAGTGGTAAGTAGGGGTCGAACCCAAGGGAATTAGGGGGATAAGCTATTCTTTGAGGGAATTGTACAGCGAGGGAGCGTGTTTTAGGTTGATTGAGGTTTTAGTGCAGAAAAGTAAGTGATTGGTTGGTTGGTTTTGGTTTTTAGTGCGGAAAAGTAAATGACAGAAAATGTAAATACTGAAAATAAAAGAGAAGACTTACAGCTCTTGTTGCGTGATTGGCAAGTCCTCCGGAAGGTGAGCAGTTGATAATCAGTTTATACTAAAATTGAAAGTAAATGCAGGTGGTGTTTAAATTTAAGGAAAGCATTCGATTTCGGAGGCCTTGTATCATAGCCTGTTTATCATTGACCGCTAATGATCATACTAAGTGTTCAAAGATGAATCGAGGCTACTTCTAGCACAAGACTTGCAACATCGTTTAGAACACTTGTTCTACTTAGACTAATTCCTCCTTTCGAAGTATCTTAGCCTTATGTGCATCCATTTGATCTTTCAGTTACGATCGACCAAATGGTGTTTTAGATAAGTCGAACTCCTCAGATAAGCTTTGCCCGCTAAAGCATCCACTTACCTGAGTATGTTCACGAACCCCACAGAAGCGCTTTGCCCGTTAAAGCATCCACTCAACCTTGGAAGTTCTAACCTGATATATGGCACATAGAAAAAGTTTCGAACACAAAGATGCACTAGGTGCAGGGTCTAAAACATTTTATGATACAAGTACACCCCTTCAACCGAATGAAGAGTTTAGCTACGAATATCCATAGAGGTGGATACCATAGCTAAGTACTCGAGGGTTTTGGAAAGACAGTAAGTTAGGAAAGGGGTGAGTACTTCAAGAACCGACAAGAGTACTCGAGAATAAAGAAAAGCTTGAGTACTCAAGAACCGACAGGAGTACTCAAGACCAAACTATAATACTCAAGAACCAACAGGAGTATTATATATTGAAAACCAAACTTACAAATGCCAAACTTTCTAGAGAGAGAAGTGTTTATGATTTGGGATGATTTACAAATGAGATGTGAGGCTTTATTTATAGCCAAAAGGGGAGGAGATGGATGGATGAGATGAAACCACATGGTTTCATCCAAGGGAGGAGGGGAGGAGGTCATAGCCGCCGGTTTTGGGTGGTAAAAGGGGGAGGCTCTCCTCCTTTGGTTACCTCCAACCAAAAGCCACCGGTCACCTTGGGCAAAAGGATGAGTTTTGTGTGGTTTTGTGATGTTTTCACAAAACTATCGGTGTATTTCAGCCCCGGACTGACTTTGGTTTCCCTTCGGTTGGATTTGTTTTGAGTAATTCAATGTCAGGATCATGAGATTTCTACAGTCGGTATCTGATCGTGACCTTGGACTGACTCGTAATATATTTTCAGCGTAAAATCCTCCCCTTAGCGTGTATTCTCTCTAGTCTCCAAAATACCCTGTAGATTAATATCGGAACTAACAAGCAAAAGTTAAATAGACAAACAGTCTAATTTGGTGGGTTTTACTGTGTTTATGATTCGTATAATTATGGTCCATCATTGGACTTGGCCGGAATTTGATCGGAGCATGGATAGAACTGGCCGGAGCTTGGTTGCATATGATCTGAGCTTGATCGAAGCATCAACAGAGGCTGATCGCAGCTTGGCCGGAGCTTGTCGGAATCTGACCGGAATCTTGATCCGAGGTGCTTGAGTCTTGGACCATGGATTCTGAATGACAAGATCAAGAGAAAATGGTTTCATCAAGGATGTTAGGCCGGATTCTGGCCGGAGAATGGTCGTGTCCTAGAATGACTTGAAGATCTCCTTGGGCACCGGCCGGCCGGGCTCAGACGCAAGTCTCAGCACTCTCGGACGCGGGCCTCGGACGCAGGTCTCGGCACTCTCGGACGCGGCCTCGGCACACATCAGGCGCTGGCCTCGGACAGCCCGGTAGTGGTTCTCAATGCGCCCTGGCGCATTCTGCATTTCTCGGCACTGGCTCCTAGGTGCGTCTGGCATTTCTCAGATGCAGCCCGACTGGGACGCGGCCTGTGGTCTCTCGGTGCAGCCCGGTACTGAAGTTTGTCCCCGGCTGAGGCTCTCTCGGACCCCGACTGGCCATATATGACTTGTGATCCATTTTTAGCACAAAACTCCTCTTTTAAGCTTGTTTCCACTTTAGACCTTCAAAATGCCTGTAAAGCAAAACGACACCAACAAGTAAGAGTTCAAAGGGTAAAGTGTCGTTTAAGGTGGGTTTAGTTGACTCGATGAATCGTATAAATATGGTCCATCTAATCACCCCACACTTATACTTGTTCGTCCCGAACAAGGCTAGGCAAAAAGAGGAACACTTAGCTAAAACACAAAAAATCCAAGGTAAGAATGTTAGAGTGCAAGTCTAGATTTCACCTTATCAAGCATTTCTAACTTGCTTTCAACAGAAACTGGGCTAAAACATAGAAGCAACTCGATACTTGTACCTTGAGCCGAGATGCATATTATCTTGGATGAGTGGGAGATAGCCCTCTTAGGCCCTTGATCTACACTCTCGGTTCCGATCTCAAGATATGGTTATGACTTTTGGCTTTCTCTAGCACATGATTTGTTCGGGCCAAAGGGTTGAGCTTTATGATTTTCTTGAACGGACAGCTTTTGGAGTGATATTGGCCTTCGGCCTTTGATATGGAATTGGAATACTTCACTTTCTCTTTCGGGTAAATTCTTCACAAATTGGCCTTCGGCCTTTGATTTGGCTCTTTGAGCTTTGCTCCTTTGTGAATTGCTTGTCCAAATTCTTCACCTTTGGGAGGTCCAATCATCGCCCGAGAGCATATGCAAATGCCTCCCCGCTCTTTCTCATCCTTGCCCTTTTTGCGCTGGTCAAGATGAGGGTCGCTCACCTCTTTTCCCGGCTACTTTGGACTACAGATAGGATGGTCCAATTCCAGTCCCGCCCCTTGCATAAACACTGCACGGTGGAGTCAATTTCAAGCCCAAATAACCCGTAGTGCTAGCCTCCACTGTTTGTCATAACCACATAGCATGAGAGCCGGTCCATTGGGTGCTTTGTCAAGCCTCCTTAGGACTATATGTCAACTCCACATCCTATTTTATCTTGGCACAAAAGGTCAAGTAAATAGTTAAGTTCACATGTTTCTACACAGTTTCGATTTCACAAGGTAAATGCATGCATTTGGATCTATCTATTTCACATCATGCAAGTCATATTCTCAAAGAGTTAATTTTAAAGGAAAAGGAAAACATACTGATTTATATGTACAACGACAATCCTCACCCCACACTTTTGAACAAAGCCCTGCCTCACGGCACACCTTAGTTCAAAACAAACATGTAAGCATTTAATCAAAAAGAAAGGAAATGACATCAAAAGTAAAAGTGCGAATAGAACTCCCCTATAGCGTCATTGCTCAGTTGTGATTGAAGGAGCAAACGACCGGGCCTGGTTTGGCCAAATTCGGCTGATGGCCGAGAAAAATCGGCTGGCGATCGGTTCCTCGGGCGCAGGCCCGAGAATTCTCGGACGCGGCCTGACTGGTGTGCAGGGACCTGGTCTTCTCGGCACAGCCCGGCACTACTTGGGCGCAGGCCCGGCAATTCTCGGACGCGCCCAGCTAGCCTGATCTTGCTCCCAAACTCGATTTCTGCACAATTAATCATTTCCTTCTATATGAAAAAGAGAGGTGAGAATGACTCAAAAACTAAACGACATAAGTAAATATGGACTGAAAAATGTAAAAGACGCATAAAACTGAAAATACCGGGTTACCTCCCGGTAAGTGCCTTTGTTTAATGTCGTTGGCTAGACAATACCTCACTCATGAGGGGTCGGGTGGCTTGGCTAGGTCATAGTGATGCGTTGTCAAGTCGACCTCGCCATGGTAGTGTTTGACCCACTGCCCATTCACATTGAATCGGCTTCCATTCGTCAAGCTTTCCAACTCAAGCATCCCATGGTTGAATACCTTAGTCACGGTGTAGGGGCCGGTCCATCTTGATTTTAGTTTGCCGGGCATCAACTTCAACCGTGAGGAGAAGAGTAGCACTTGTTGTCCTTCCTCAAATGAGTGCCGGAGGATGAATTTGTCATGATACAATTTGGTCCGCGCTTTGTAGTTCGTTTGCCTTTCATAGGCCTCAAGTCGCAACTCCTCAAGCTTGCATAGACTAAGCTTCCTATCCAGTCCGGCAACCTTCAAATCCGGATTGCAATGCTTAAGCGCCCAATAGGCTTTATGTTCCAACTCCACCGGAAGGTGGCATGCTTTCCCATAAACAAGCCGAAAGGGGGAGGTCCCTATTGGCGTCTTGTATGCCGTCCGATAAGCCCAAAGAGCTTCATCTAGTCTTTGACTCCAATCTTTCCTCGTCGGCTTCACCATCTTCTCTAAATACCATTGATTTCGCGGTTGGAGATCTCCGCTTGACCATTGGTTTGGGGATGATATGCTGTGGATGTCCGGTGGTGGACATGGTAGTGCTTCAAGGTGGCAGCCATCATGCGGTTGCAGAAATGAGTTCCTTGGTCGCTGATTATGGCCTTGGGTACTCCGTACCTACAAAACAGGTTAGTGCGCAAAAATCTATGACAATCTTTGCATCGTCGCACCTCGTGGCCTTAGCCTCTACCCATTTCGACACATAATCTACAGCAACCAAAATGTAAATATAACCGCATGAAACTGGGAATGGCCCCATGAAATCAATGCCCCAAATGTCAAAGACATCATTGACCAAGATGGGCACTTGAGGCATCTCATTCCTAGCCGACTGACGGAGCCCACTGCACTGTCGTTAAGGTGCAATGTTCTCTGTACAAAACAAATTTATATTTTCCGCTACTCGCAACTACACTACTGGGTAGTAAGTGGTAAGTAGGGGTCGAACCCAAGGGAATTAGGGGGATACGTTGTTCTTTAAGGGATTTGTACAGCGAGGGAGCGTGTTTTTTGGGTTGAGATTTTAGCGCGAGTAATTTAGTAACCTTTTTTTGGTTGTTTTTGGTTTTTTATGCGGAAAAGTAAATGACAGGAAAAGTAAATACTGAAAATACAAAGAAGACTTACAGCGGGTGATGCGTGATTGTCAAGTCCTCCGGTAGATGAGCGGTTGATGGTTGCAGTTGATCGAGCGATTCGTAAAAGTAAATACAGGGGGTTTTGTAATTCAAGGAAAACATTCGGTTCAGGGGCCTTGTATCATAGCCTGTTTATTGTTTTAGTAACCCTTCTAAGTATTCAAACGTGTATCAAGGCCTTTTCCGGTGCTCGATTTGCCACACTGTCTAGTCTTTTGCAAAAGTGTTCGAAAGTGAATCAAGGCCATTTCAAGCACTCGACTTGCAACACTGTCTAATCTATTGCAAAAAACGTAAAGCTCTTGTTCTACTTAGACTAGCACCCCATTTCAAGGTATACTAGCCTATGTGCATCCATTTTGGGTTGTCTTTTCCGATTTACCCAAAATGGTGTTTGAGAGAGATCAAACTCCTCAGATAAGCTTTGCCATTTCAAGCATCCACTTACCCGAGTATGTTTGCGAACTTCCACGGAAGAGCTTTGCCATTTCAAGTATCCACTCAACCTTGGAAGTTCTGATCTAATATATGGCACATAGAACAAGTTTTGAATACAGAGAAAAGAAACTAAAAGAATTTAAACATTTTATAATACAAGTACGCCCCTTTAACCGAATAAAGAGTTTAGCTACGAATATCCATAGAGATGGATACCATAACTAAATACTCGGGGGTTTTTGAAAACAGTAAGAGGAGAAGGGGTGGAATACTCAAGAACCAACAGGAGTATTCCTAATTCCTACTGAATACTCAAGAACCAACAGGAGTATTCTCTACAGTATTATAATACTCAAGAACCGACAGGAGTATTATAATTTCAAACCGTTATAATACTCAAGAACCAACAAGAGTATTATTTCATAAACCAAACTTACAAAGTAACAAACTTAGAGAGAGAAGTGAATTGTTGATTGTGGGTGATTTACAAAGTGAGTTTGGCTTGGTATTTATAGCCAAAGGAGAGGGAGGAGAGCCATACACTTGTCACATGGGGAGAGGAGGAGGAAGGAGGAGGTGACACATGGGGGAGGAGGAAAGAGCCGCCGGTTGCCGGTTGGAGAGGAGGAAGCCGCCGGTTGTGGAGGGGGAAGGGGGGAGGAAGGCCACCCATGAGTCATCTTCTTCCCCAAAGCTGCCGGTCACCTTGGGCAAAAGGATAAGTTTTGTGAATTTTGTGTAGTTTTCACAAAACTATCAGTCCATTTTCGTCCCGGTCTGACTTTGGTTGTTCCTCGGTTGAATTTAATTTGAGTAATTCAATGTCAGGATCTTGATATTTCTTCGTTCAGCGTCTGATCTTGACCTTGGATTGACTCGTAATATCTTTTCAGCATAAAATCCTCTCCTTAGCGTGTTTTCTCTCTAAGGGCCAAAATACCCTGTAGAAATATATCGGGACTAACAAGTAGAAGTTAGATAGACAAACAGTCTAATTTGGTGGGTTTTACTGTGTATTTGATTCGTATAATTATGGTCCATCAGATTACCCCACACTTTTAGTTGTTCGTCCCGAACAATGCTTTTAAAGGGCGGCACACTAAGTAAGTTTGTTAAAATATGAAAATTAGACTGTGGGACTCGATTTATCCTAATTCATGCATTGCTTACTTATTACTAGATTGAACTATATAAATAAATAGAAGAAACTTGATACTTGTACCTCCGTGCTGAGATGCAAATTATTCTGAATGTTTCGGGAGATAGCCCTTTTTAGGCTCCTGGACTGCAACCTCGGGATCGTCTCGCACTATATGGTTTCCTTGTAGCTTTCTCTAGCACGTGATTCGGTTCGGGTTTCACTGGTTTGAGTACTTTGATTTTTTTCTTTTGGCGAGGGACTGCTTTTGTAGTGAATTGGCCTTTGGCCTTTGATTTGACTCTTTGAGTACTTCACTTTTTGTTTGGTTAAAACCTTCACAATTTTGGGCCTTTGGCCTTCTGATTTGCTTCTTTGAGCTTTTTGCGTCTTTGTGACTTGCTAGTCCATTTTCTCAAGCCTTTTTGGGAGGTCCAATCATCGCCCGCAAGCCTATGGAAATACCTCCCCGCTCCTCTCATCGTTGTTGTTTCGCGCGGGTCAAGATGAGGGTCGCTCATCTATTTTCTCGGCTACTTTGACTAGAGAGAGGATGGTCTGATTCCCGTCCTCGCCTTTTTTTTTTTGCATAAACACTGCATGGCGGAGATGACTTCAATCTTCACTGAAACCTGAAGTGCAGCCTCCACTGACTTCGAAAACCATATAGTTTGATTCGATCCTTCGATTGCTTGCCAAGCCTCTCTAAGGCATTTCTATCAACTCCACATCCCTAGTTTATCTCAGCACAAAGGGACAAATGAGAAGTTACGTTCTAAGTTTTTAGACAGTTGAATTTTCACAAGGTAAATGCATGAATTTTAGATCTATCTTTTTCACATTCTTAAGTTCATATTTTCAAAAAGATAATATTAAAAAAGAAAAACATGTTATTTATTTATGTACACATGCGGATCTCACCCCACACTTTTGAACGAAGGCGTGCCTTTCAGCACAACTTAGTGCAAAAGTCATGCAAGCAGACAATTACGAGAAGGAAATGATATTAAGGAAAGGTAAGATCAGAACTCCCTTTTTGTGTCGAACGACATGGCATGAGGCTGGATAATCGAGGGAGTTCGGCTGGGGCCTTGAACTCTCAGCGCAAGCCCGGTAGTTCACGGAAGCTGCCTGGCTGATCCGATCGTGCTCCAAAAACCAATTCCTAAATAGTCAAATCACTCTATGCACCAAGTGGGTGAGAGCGACTTATTGGAAAAAACTAAATGACAGAAAATAAAAGACAGAAAGTAAGATAGGTGTCGGGTTACCTCCCGACCAGTGCCTTTGTTTAACGTCGTTGGCTCGACAGTACCTCATTCTTGAATCATAAGTAGGGATCTGATGGACCAAAATTATACGAATCATAAACACAGTATAACCCCCTTATTTAGACATTTTGTCTATTTAACTTTTGCTTGTTAGTTCAGATATATTTTTGCAGGGTAATTCAGAGCTTAGAGAGAATACACATTAAAGAGGAGCTTTTAGAGCAGAAAAGATGTTACGAGTCAATCCAAGGTCAAGATCATATGCCGACTGAAGAAATATCAAGGATCCTGACGTTGAATCACTCATAACAATTTAATCAGAAGAATCAGGAGAGGAATCAAGATAGTCCGGGGAAGAAACACATTGACAGTTTTGTGAAAAGACTCCACAAAACTGTACAAAACTCACACATGGGCAAAGTGACCGGCCACTTGTTGAAGAGGTGACCAAGGGAGGAGCTCCTCCCCTTCCACCACCGGCAACCGGCGGCTCCTCCTCCCTTGACCGCCAGCTTTTGAGCTCCTCCACATGTCTCCTCCTCCTTCCTCCTCTCCTCCTCCCTTGGATCAAAAACACATGTTTCCATCTCCACCACCCATCTCCTCCCATTTTGGCTATAAAAGGAGGAGCTCCTCCCCTCATTTTCATCATCCCATAAGCAATTCACTTCTCTCTCTAAAAGTTTTGTAATTGTAAGTTTGGCTTTGGAAATAAAGGATAGCTCCCTTGGCGCTTCAACGGTTGTAAGTATTATTTCTAGTATTTATTCAACTATTTTTATTTCCTTAGTTATAATGTTTAGCGTGATGAATAGTAGCTAAACTAGTAGTTCGGTCTAAGGGGCGCACTTGTATTATAAAATGTTTTAGACTATTAACTTAGCGTCTCTCCTTAATATTCAAAACTTATTCTATGTGCCATATATTCGGTTAGAACGTCCAAGGTAGAGTGGATGCTTGGAATGGCAAAACTCTACAGCGGGGTTCGTAAACTTGTACGGATAAGTGGATGCTTGGAATGGCAAAGCTTATCTGAGAAGTTTGACTTATCTTAAACACCATTTGGTTGATCGGGAATGATTGATCAAATGGATGCACATAGGCTAATATAACCGGGAATGGAGTATTAGTCTAAATAGAATAAGTGCTCTACGTCCTTGGAATAGGCTAGACAGTGTACGCAAATCGAGTGCTTGGAATGGCCTTGATACACCGTTTGAATACTTAGTAGAGTCACTAAAGGTCAATGATAAACAGGATATAATACAAGGCCCCTGAAACCGAACGCTTTCCTTCAATTATAAATTACAATTTACTTTCCAGTACTAAAACCAACCAACCGACCTAAAACACGCTCTCTCGCTGGACAACCCCCTCAAAGAACATCTATTCCCTTGATTCCCTTGGGTTCAACCCCTACTTACCACTTGCTACCCATTAGTAAAGTCGCGAGTAGCGGACTATTATATATTTATTCTTGACGTTTGCACATAACGACTGTGCATCCATCAGGATCCCATGGGTGCTTAAGGTCGAACTTCTTCCCAACTGCTTTCTTAATCTGTCCCAAGTTCTCATATGGCAGCGGGTTTGGTTCTGATATCCATTGAACCGATAATTTCTTCTTTACATTCTTCCGAGAAGGTGGGGATCCTTCGACCATAGCTGCTGGTCTTTTGAGTCAGATTTTCTTGTTTCTCCATCCGGGCTTCCATTCCACCGGGCCATGTCTTGGTCGTTTCTTCATGTTTGAATGGGTGGCACTTTTGCAATTCTGGAAATTCAGTATTGTGCCATCAAGCATTGGTGACCTCATGCATGTCTCCATGTGAAGCCTTTTTTTGTGGCAGCGACGAATAGTCGTCCTAGAACGAGCGAGTTTTCAGGGCTGCTTTGTTGAGTCGTGGTGAGTGAGAGCTCCATTAATGGCTTTTCTTGCCCTTGATTTGTCTCCAACTCCCCTTGTACCTCAGCATAGGTCACATTATCCTTGGTGGCTGCGATTTGCATACAAACTGGAAATACTGGTCACGACCGGAAATACTGTTCATGACCGGAAATACTGTTCATCCGCGGACCATGCACATTTTATCGCCGCGGGTACTGTTCATATTATCGTCCGCTGTACTGTTCATAACGTGAAAAGTATCCGCGATCTGGTCTGAGACTGTTCATCCATTCTGCGCATCTGTTTTGACTTTGGCTCTGATTTTGACCCTCCAAATGACCTCTGATGCTCTCGGTGTGAACAAGAGAGTTGTAGGGAATTGAGTCAGCTACGCAACGCCATGTAGCTCGTATTTTTCTGATCAAAGGTCCATTCCCAGCGCTCCGCCGAACGTCCAAAGGTCTGATCTGTCATTATGATATTTTCGGCATAAAATGTCGTCTTTTATGCACGTTTCCTCCTAGAGCTTCCGAAACACCTGAAATGCAAAACCATACTAAAAAGTAATTGTTCGCATATAAAAGTGTCGAAATAAACGGGATTAATTGACTCGACGAGTCGTATAAATACGACTCATCAATTCTCAAATCATGTCTGAGAAGATGCTGGTCACCACCCTTTGAAAAGTACCCGGGGCATTGCATAGACCAAACGACATCCTTCGGAAGGCAAATGTACCGAATGGGCAGGTGGATGTCATCTTTTCTTGGTCCTCGGGTGCTATAGGAATCTGATTGTACCCCGAGAACCCATCCAAGAAATAGAAATATGGTTTTCCCGCCAGTCGGTCCAACATTTGGTCGATGAATTGTAGAGGGAAATGATCCTTCCTTGTGACGGCATTCAATCTTCGGTAGTCAATGCACATCCTCCAGCCATTCTTGACCCTTGTCGTAACCATCTTCCCTTTCGGCATCTTCCTCAACCGTGATCCCAGTTTTCTTCAGGACCACATGGATCGGGCTCACCCATTGGCTATCCGAGATGGGATAGATGACGTCCGCAGCCAATAGCTTCTGAATCTCTTTTTGGACGATCTCCATCATGATTGGGTTGAGTCGTCATTGAGGTTCTCTTGATGGCTTTGTTCCATTCTCAAGTAGAATACGGTGCATGCATACCGCCGGGCTGACTCCTCTCAAGTCGGCTAGGATCCATCCAATGGCTAACTTGTGCCTGCTTAACACTTCCACCAAACGACGCTCTTGTGTTGCATCCAAACCGCTCTTGATGATCACCGGGAGAGTGTTGTTTTCCCCTAGGAATGCGTACTTTTGATGTCCAGGCAGGGGCTTCAATTCTACTACGGGAGCCTGCACAATTGAAGGTAAAAAGACATTAGAGTTAAACAATCGTACCTCATTTACTTCATACCTTTGTGTAAGCGGTTCTGAGATCATCAAGTGGGACAGCGCCTCATGAACACCTTCGGCCAACTCATAAGAGTTCTCGTGTGAGTACTTGGCTCCATTGAGTGTGAGTTATAGAGGATCCGTCCTTAGCTCCGGTTGGACTTCTTGGACAAGGTCATCTATGGTATCAAGAGCATGGACAGCCTCAAACTCCATGGGGTGCTTCATTGCTCGAAATATGTCGTAGCTAAACACCTCTCCTTCTACCTCCATTGAGAGCATTCCACTTCTGCAGTCTATCTTCATTTTTGACGTCTTGAGAAATGGTCGACCGAGAAGGATAGGTGCATGGTCTGTCGGCCCGCCATTCTCCATTTTAAGGACGTAGAAGTCTACCGGAAACACCAACTCTCCCACTTGGACCAAAACGTCTTCAATTTTGCCCTCGGGCTGTTTGCACGACCGATCTGCCAGTTGGATAGTTAGACCGATGGGTTCGAGGGGCCCAATCCTAAGGTAAGAGTAGATTGAAAATGGCAAGACATTGATTGAGGCCCCAAGGTCTAGCATGCAGTTCTCGATCCGAATGTTGCCAATTGTGCATGGAATGGTGTAAGTTCCCGGATCACCACATTTGGGGGGCACCTTTCGTTGCATTACGGCCGACACGTTTCTACTCATCAGCTCTTGATCATTTCTAGTACTCCTCCTCCGGTTGGTGCAAAGCTCCTTTAAAAACTTAGCATATCGAGGGATTTGCTTGATGGCTTCCAAGAGGGGGATGTTGATCTCAACCTTGCTGAACAATTCAAACACGTCCTCATCCATGACATGTTGTTTTGGTACTCGGCCTGGCACTGGAAATGGAAGAGCGGCGCTGATCTTGGAGGTCTCGATTCTGAGAACCAGGCGTGGCCTGTGCTCCTCGGACGCTGGTACCGGGCTGGGCATGAAGTCCTTGGCCGCTGGAACCGGGCTGGCCGCTGGTACTGGGCCTGGCCTGTGCTCCTCGGTCGCGTCCTTGCTTTCTTCGGCCACGTCCTACCTTCCTTTACCCGCATCCCTGGTTTCCTCAGCCGCGTCCCTCTCAAAAGTACCGAGAGCCCCGAGCCTCATTTGTTCTTCTCCGAGCAACTTCGAGTTTTCTTCCTCCTCTAGCTCCAAGGGTTTGACGACAAGCTTTCTCCCACTCCTAAGGGTCACGGCACTTACGTTTCCCTTCGGGTTTTGAATGGTTTGTGAAAGAAGCCGGCCGGGTTCATTATTGAGCGCGGACATTGAGATAGCGAGTTGGGACATTTGCTTCTTCAAGTCCGATATTTCTCCCTTTGTTTTGATTTGGAATTGATGCATAGAACCCACGAGTTCCTTCACTACATCATCAAGGGATTTGTTCGGTCCTTGATGATTGCTTGGGCTTGCCTGATATTGACTTGGTCCCATTTGCAGATATTGACCCGTCGGTGGAACGTTTTGGTTGTACTACCGGTGGGGCGGTCGGTAAGGTTGTTGAGCTGGTTGAGGGGTGGCTTGCTGCATTTCCCTTGGATGATGGCTGTCATTCCGCCAGTTTGGGTTGGGGTCATGCCGCCAGTTCGGCCCGGTTGCTTGCCCATATTACCGGTTTGGCCCGGCTCGGTTGTTGTTGTTGTTGTTGTACCCTTGATACCCATCTACTACATTGACTTCCACCGGGTCCTCCTCTATCAAAGTTGGGCATGCATCAGTCTTGTGGTCCGTAGTGCCACAATATTCACAAGGTCTCACTTGAACCGGCTGCCTTCGTAGGATTTGGATCATCATTTCCTTCATTTGTTTCATCTCCTCGGGCATGGAGTTTACCGGTGCTTCGGCTCTTGCCACGTTCTTGGTTCGGGAAAACTCATCTTGCCTCGTGGTCTCCTCTCTAAACCGAGCATTTTCAGCAACATTGGTGATGAGTTGCCTTATGCCGCTCAATGGTAGGCTCATCATGGATCCTCCAGCCGAGGCATCTAGGAGCCTTTTGTCCAAGGGACTCAATCCATCAAGAAGATACTCGATGATGAGCTTCTCGGGCAGTCCAAGAGTGCAGCAACTTTGCTCCAAGCGGGTGAACTTCTCGAGGTAGTCGTACATGGTTTCATTAGGCCCCTGCCTTATGTCTTGCAGTTGCCTCCTTACTTGCATCGCCCTTCCCGCCGGATAGTACTTATCCAGGAATTTCTTTTGCATTTGGGCCCACGTTCGGATGCTACATGAAGGTAATGAAAGGAACCAATCATTAGCAGAGTCGACAAGGGAGAAGTAAAAAGCCTTTAATTTGAAGTCCTTTACATCTACTCCATAAGGTTTTAAATTTTGGCAAATGCCATGTAAACGTTGAAGATGAGTAGTTGCAGATTCTCCCTGAGTTCCGGAGAACTTGGGCAAGTTGTGTACGAGGGATGTGTTGATAGAAATGTTCTCCAGTTCAGGGCCCTCGTAAATGCACCACGGCTGTTTCTCAAATTCGGGGCCGAAAGTTCTCCCATGGTTGGTTCACAGAGGACGTCATCCTCATAGTACTCCTCATAGATGGGCTGTTGCCTCGGCAATTGCTGATTCGGAGGAGGTGGCTGTCTAGCGGGCTGCCTCGGGCCAGCTCCATTCCGGACCCCACGAGCTCCTTGTTTCCTCTGGGCAGCCTCCCGAATGGCTCGATTTTGGTCTCGGACGAGTTGTTCCGGATCATCATAAAATGGAGGTGGTCCCTCATCATTTTGGCCGAACATGTTTACCTCGTCGTTGACCTCATCATCATGGTGGCTTCCTGCACGAGACATGGTTATGCAGAAGCAAGTACGAAAACTAAGAAAAAGAAAGAAAACAGAAAGAACAACTATCCGATTGCTAAATCCCTGGCAACGGCGCCAAAATTTGACAGAGCCGTCATTGTTGCTCTGCAAATTAACAATTTATAAGTTCACTACTGTTTGGCTCACTATTGGTTAGTAGAGCGGTAAGTAGGGGTTGAACCCAAGGGAATTAGTGGATAGAGTAGTTTTTTTGAAAACGGAAAATAAAGTAAAGCAATTGGGTTTGATTTTTGGTTTTGAATGGAAAACGAATACTGAAAGTAAATGTACTGAAAATAAAGGTACTAAATGTAAAGTTAGGTACTGAAAGTAAAGTTTGGTACTGAAAGTAAAGTTAAGTACTGAATGTAAAGGCACTGAAAGTAAAGTTAGGTACTGAATGTAAAGGTACTGAAAGTAAAGTTAGGTACAGAATTCAAGTTGTTGAAAGTAAGACTGTAAGTAAATGACAAGTTGGTGTTTTGATCAAGGGAAAGTATTCGGTGTAGGGGCCTTATATCATAGTTCCGTTCATCATCGACCACTAATGATCTTACTAAGTGTTCTAAGGTGTTGGTTATTCCCTTTCAAGACTTAACCCAAAGCAAGGCTATTTCAAGCACTTGCCACACCGGCTAGTCCTTTTCAAGACATAGCTTACTAGTTATAGCTAGACTAATTCCCCTTTTCAAGGTATATTAGCCTAAGTGCATCCACTTGATCTCACATTTCCGATCAACCAAGTGGTGTTAAAGAGGGGATGAACTACTTGGAAGAGCTTTGCCTATTTCAAGCATCAACTGAACCTTGTTGTGTTCACCCTGAATTGATGGCACAAAGAACTAGTTAGAACACTAAGTAGCATTAAGTAAAGGGTCTATAACTATTTTATGATATAAGAACCCCTTCAACCGAATGAAGAGTTTAGCTACGAATATTCATTGAAGTGAATATCATAGCTAGTACAAAGGAAAGTAAATGGTTTTTGAAAATGAAAGACAAGAACAAGTAAAGGATTTTGGAAAAGTAAATCAAGAACAAGTAGAGAGAAGTTGAAGCTTTTGATATCCAAATGTGTGTAAAGTGTTTACAAGCTTTTGAGTGCAAGTGACAAAGATCTAAGCTAGTGAGATAAGTGACCGAGTATCAAAAGATCCAAGAATGCTCGAGATCAAGAATGTGTTTTTAAGGGCCAAGCTCTTCCTTATATAGGCAAGGGGAGGCGGTTGGCGGTTGGAGGGGAACCCACCACCTAGGATCCGGTCCACCCCCAAGGGCGCCGCCTTGGACTCGGTTGGAGGCCAAAGGACACCCACATGGGCGGCTAAGCTCAAAGGCCAACCGGCCATGAATAGGAAAGGCCAACCAAAAGTTTAGACTTGGTCCCGGTTGGACTTGGCCGGAATTTGATCGGAGCATGGATAGAACTGGCCGGAGCTTGGTTGCATATGATCTGAGCTTGATCGGAGCATCGTCGGAGGCTGATCGGAGCTTGGCCGGAGCTTGCCAGAATCTGACCGGAATCTTGATCGGAGGCGCTTGAGTCTTGGACCATGGATTCTGAATGACAAGATCAAGAGAAAATGGTTTCATTAAGGATGTTAGGCCGGATTCTGGCCGGAGAATGGTCGTGTCCTAGAATGACTTGAAGATCTCCTTGGGCGCAGGCCGGCCTGGCTCTGACGCAGGTCTCGGCAGTCTCGGACGCGGGCCTCGGACGCAGGTCTCGGCACTCATGAACGCGGCCTCGGCACACATCAGTCGCTGGCCTCGGACGTCCCGGTAGTGGTTCTCGGTGCGCCCGGGCGCGTCCTGCATTTCTCGGCACTGGCTCCTGGGCGCGTCCGGCATTTCTCGGACGCATCCCGACTGGGACGCGGCCTGGGGTCTCTTGGTGCAGCCCGGTAGTGAAGTTTGGCCCCGGCTGAGGCTCTCTCGAACCCCGACTGGCCATATATGACTTGTGATCCATTTTTAGCACAAAATTCCTCTTTTAAGCTTATTTCCACTTTAGACCTTCAAAATGCCTGTAAAGCAAAACGACACTAACAAGTAAGAGTTCAAAGGGTAAAGTGTCATTTAAGGTGGGTTTAGTTGACTAGATGAATCGTATAAATATGGTCCATCAGCAAGTATGCCAAGAATCTGATAAAGAAATTCGATCTTGAAAAGGCAAGTCACAAACGAACCCCGGCGGCTACGCATCTAAAGATCACTATAGATGATGCTGGAACAAAGGTTGATCAGACGCTGTACAGAAGTATGATTGGAAGTCTCTTGTACTTGACCGCCAGCAGACCAGATATAGCGTATGCGGTAGGAGTCTGTGCAAGGTACCAGGCGGATCTAAAAGAAAGCCACCTCCTGCAAGTAAAGAGAATCATAAAATACGTGTGCAGAACTGTTGACTTTGGAATCTGGTACACCAAGGACACCAACCCACATCTGGTTGGCTTCTGCGACGTTGACTGGGCAGGAAACACTGAAGATCGGAAGAGCACGTTTGGAGGATGTTTCTTCTTGGGAAATAACTTGGTTTCTTGGTTCAGTAAAAAGCAAAATAACATCTCGCTCTCTACAGCCGAAGTAGAGTATATCGCTGCAGGAAGTTGCTGCACTCAACTACTGTGGATGAAGCAAATGCTGTCTGAATACGGAGTGGAACAGAAGGAGATAACCCTATAATGTGACAATATGAGCGCAATCAGCATATCTAAGAACCCAGTACAGCACTCCAGGACGAAGCACATTGACATCAGACATCATTTCATCAGAGAGCTGGTTGAACAGAAGGTATTGTCCCTATAACATGTGACAACGGACAAGCAATTAGCTGATATCTTCACCAAACCGCTTGATGCTACTCAGTTTGAAACACTCAGATCCTCATTGGGTCTATGTGTTGTCAAGAATTAAGTGTTCCAAAAAGTGGTCAGTCAAAGGCGAAATAGTTGGACTGATCACTCATGTAAAAGAGCTGGAACAGTTGGTGAATGTTTGATTAAAATATTGTTCTGATATATTCTAAAGATTTGCTTTCGGGCTACTCAGGAAAGGGAGGATATTCTCGAAGTCTCGGCTTGTGAATTTCAAAGGCTGAACGTGACTTGGAAATCAGAATTGCTTGGTCTGTTGCTCTCGCTCTCTCGTCTGTAACCCTAACGCAGCCGTCCCTCGCGTTCCTTCTTCCAAAGTTCCTTTCTTTCGTTAAAAATGGTTAACACCAGGAAGACCTCCAAGTCAGTCATCAAGATGTCATCTGAATCGATGAAGATGGATAAGAAACCATCCGATGTTCTGGCGGCAAAGCATCAAATTCCAAAATCAGCAAAATTGAAGATACCGATGAAGGAAAAGGTTTTGCCTTTGGGTACCGTCACTACAGCATTACCTTGTTTAAAAATTCCTAAAGAAAAGGCAGTCACTTCAAGACCTAGAGTTGGGATGGTAGATGAAAAAATCCAGAACCTGGTGCAAAGGGAGTACCCTCGCAACCTACGGAGAAAAATCCTATTCAAATCGGTGCGTGTTCCACTCCATCAAGTCTCATCCCTCTACCTGGTATGCTCCAATCTGAGGTAACCCAAAACCCTAAGGATCCGTTCAATTCCTTCGTGAATGTGAATAAAGACATTATTGAAGGGAAGGGGTTGGATATGGGAGTGAATGTTGAGGGTGACAAGCAAGATGAAGCCAGTAGGGATACTGTGAATGAGGCTGTTGTCAGTTTAGTAAAAGAAAGGGACCCCGGTTTGCCTGTATTCAAGGCTGCCGATTGCTCAGGAACATGGAGGGAGAAGATCCATGCCTCTGGTTACGTGCATCCAGGACTTCTCCAAAGGAAGAAGGAGACCCTTCAGATAGTGTGTCCAAGACAGTGTCTGACCAAGATTTGTTCTATCAGGGGAAGACTCGGTGCCATGTGTGACCCAGAGTCTGAAATGATTCTTGGTGATTCAGGCCAGAAGACTGTGCCCCTTGCTGATGAGTCTGAACCAGTCGAGAAAGGTGGTGAACTGGATGCTTTTCACAAAGACATTGAAGATGTTGCTCAAGTATTACAGAAGGAAATGATCTCAGTGCCTATTATACCAAGACCAGATCATTCCTTAGAAGCAGTTCCTGTGGAAGAATCAGATAAAGCTCCTTTTGGTATTCACAAGAAGGTGTTATTTCAAAATCCAGTTGAACAAATGGGCGCCACCCAGGCAGAAAGAATCCACGGTGCAGGGGGAGTACATGTTTCCAAGAAAATGAAACGTACGATCCAAATTCCCGTTTCAGCAGATGCTAGCCAATGTGAAGCGGTCAACCCTGTGTCAACAGAAGCTCCAGTTGGAATTATAAAAAATGGCATATGGTTTACCAATAAGGATGCAGCAAAGCAGTTGAAGTCTGTTTTGAATAGGAAGATTATCCCGAAAAAGCTTCTTGAAGAAAAACATTATAACGGAAAAGAAGTTGTCCATGTTCTGAAGCAGACATGCCTGGTAAAGACCGTGAACGAGAGCAAACTGTTCGATGACCGACTGGTTCGTGAAGCAATTACCAATCTTCCACCACAGTTTGGTGTTGTCAGTGACAAGGATTACGGGGTAGTCTACGTTCGTGGACGAAGAATTGAAATCAACCCTCTGCTAATCAACACTTACGTCCAGATGGATGATCCAGAGGTGGATGATAAGGAACTCGACTATTATAAGATTGCTGACACCATCACTGCGGGTTCGTTCCCTTGGTGGCCGGAGGCTTCTACTATTCCGACGGCAGATCTGACAACCTTCTACTCAATGCTCTTCTATATTGCCATTGCCAATTGGATGCCAACCTCTCTTTGTTCTACAGTTTGCAAGGACCTTGCTCAGCTGCTCTATTAGATTGGGAACAAGATGCGGTTGAATCTGGGAAAAGTCATGTTCAATCAGATTGTGGATCATGCCACGTCCTCTCACAGCCTTCATCAGATTGGGTTTCCATCTCTCGTATATGAATTGATCCTCAACCGGGCTCCAGAATTGAAGACTCCACATGATCGTCTCTCAAAGGCCCCTCAGAAATTCATCGTGGATCATAAACTCGTCAAGGGTCATCATAAGAATGACCTCCAAGGCTCGGGACAGAAAAGGAAAGACATCCCAGAATCATCAAGGAGAGGAGTTTCTAGGAGATTGCAGATGACCTGGACTAGGCAAGACTCTCTTTTGAAAGAATTGGAGATCATTCTGGCCATTGACAAAGAACAACGGACACGTATCCGCAACTTGGTGTGCATGCTTCGCTACCCCAGCGATGATGAAACCGAAGATGATGCGGAATCTGTTAGCGCCTCGGATGACCTCTCATCTGCATAAAGGTCCATGCTTGCTTCCTCTGAACTTTTTTTTCTTGTGCTTGTTCTGGCACAGTTTGATTTGCTGTTCGAACTAGATTGGACCCCTTGCCAGTTTGTGGCAAAAAGGGGGAGTATTTTGAGGTGACCAATTTTTTTCCCTCAAGTGTGTCTAAAGTCTAGATAGTTAGATAGCTCTAATCATCTAGTATAGATTTGGTTTTGCCAAAATGCCAAGGGGGAGATTGATGTTCCCTTGAGTGGCATGTATTTGGCAAAACATCTTTAGACAGTTCGAGCAGGAGTTCAGGGGGAGTTCGAACACATCCTGGTATTCATGTACAGCGTGAAGCAGACGCAAGGATGTCTTCCGGAAGGTTCTAAAGATCAAAGATCTTTTCAAACTGAAGTCGGCCAGCAAAGAGTTCGAGCAGGAGATATTCGAATGAATATCTACACATCAGATTAAAGGCGGCGTGGCGGACTTGGCAAGGAAGTCTTTGAATATTCTCCCTAATGATTTGATAAAGATACACATCGAATATTTAGGAATATTTCCTAAATATTTGATGAGTTATCTGGAGCAGATTTGGAGAGAGCCCTTGCATATAAATAGAATACTAGGGCGACCACAGTCTGCATCGCTTCCTGAGTGAAATAAACATGAGAGCATTCATGAGATTGGAGGAGGAGCGACGGCCGGCTGATTATTCCACATCGAAATATCAACGGTGAAGAAGCAGTCTGTTCAGTGTGCTGTTCCGACTGTTCTTGAAGGACAACAAAGCGCACACACACACGGTGATCAAGACACAGCTTCGAGAGAAGGCGACTGGGCTTCTGGGAGGTCCAAGACTAGGTCGAGAGGGAAGTCTCGTCCTACCCATAGGGGATCGAGGTGAGCTGCGGTGAACCGAGATTGCAAATCCGAGAGACGGAGTGTTAGTGGTGAGGCCATTACAAACAATGTGTTGTGTAAGAGTAAGACCTCTTGTAACCCTAAACTCGTAATAAGATTTGTGACCCTTTTAGGGTGTGGGAAACCCCCCAGAGTAGGCGAAGCCGAACTGGGTATCATTCTGTGTGTGCTCCTATTTTGTCCCAGGTACTGTACTATCTGATAAGGTGTTCAAGTATTTGGTGGAACATAACCTGGACCTGATCTTGAATAGACAACAGAATTACATTAACAATCTTCCTACTACAGACACTCCGGAGGAACCCAGAACTACAAGGAGCGGGAGAGTTATTCAGCCCCCAGTTAAGATGAGGGACTACCAGTGCTATACATCGCATGATCAGGTAAATCTGGATGACTTATGTCATTTCTGTGGATTTGCGTCTTTTGTCTCTGACAGATGCTTGTCGTCACAGCAAATGTGCAAATAAATTTATAGTCCGCTACTCGCGACTAGACTACTGGGTAGCAAGTGGTAAGTAGGGGTCGAACCCAAAGGAGTCAGTGTGGATTAGTTGTTTTTACGGGATTGTCACGAAAGTAAATACAGTTGGGGGTTGGGTTTGAGTGTTTTGGGAACTGAAAGTAAATTACGACAGTTGATATTACGATTAAAGGAAAGCATTCGGTTTTAGGGGCCTTGTATTATATTTGTTTATCATTGACCGCTAATGATCATGCCAAGTGTTCAAAGATGAATTGAGGCTATTTCTAGCGCAAGACATGATCATGCTAAGTATTCAAAGATGAATCGAGGCCCTTTCGTAGCGCAAGACTTGCAACATCGTTTAAAGCAACACTTGTTCTAAGCAAAACTAATTCCTCCTTTCGAAGTATCTTAGCTGTAAGTGCATCCACTTGATCTCCCAGTTACGATATTGACCAAGTGGTGTTTTAGATAAGTCGAACTCCTCGATAAGTTTTGCTTGTGACAGCTTCCACTTACCGAGTATGTTCACGAATTCCCACGGAAGAGCTTTTTGCTTGTCAGGCACTCAACCTTGGAAACTCTGACTATATATGGCACATAGAACAAGTTTTGAATACAAAGGTGTACTAAGAGTAAAGTCTAAAACATTTATAATACAAGTGCGCCCCTTCTACCGAACTACTAGTTTAGCTAATATTCATCGCGCTAAACATTTTAACTAAGGAAATAAAGACAGTTGAATAAATACTAAGAAATACTTACAACCGTTGAAGCGCCAAGGGAGCTATCCTTTATTTCCAAAGCGAAGAACAATTTTATTGAAAATGAAGAGAGGAGGGTTAAGCCCTCTCTCTCTCTAAAGTGTATACAACTATGGATGGTGTGGTGTGATACAAATGAGGAGGGGAAGCCTCCTTTTATAGCCATGGGAGGAGACTTGGGTGCCAAGTTTTGGAGAATGGAGGGTGGAGATGGTGGGCATGTGGAGGAGCATCCAAGGGTGGAGGAGGAAGGGGAGGAGATGTGGAGGAGAAGCCTCCACATGTCATCATTTCCATGGAGGAGCTCTAGCCGCCGGCGGCTTTTGGAGGAGGGTGGTGGTTGTGACAAGTGGAGGGAGGAGAGTGGAGGAGCCACCATGTGAGGAGGAGCTTGTGGAAGCTTGTGGAAGCTTCTTTAAGTCGCCGGAAGAAGCCAACCGCAATAGTGAACTTGGCCGGTGGTTCTGCCGGAATTCTTGCCGGAGTTGGCTTGGCCTTGGTCGGAGTTTCACCTAGTCGGAGCTTCGCCGGAGGCTCGCCGGAGCTTGGCCGGAATTCTGGCCGAAAAATGAGCCGACGGTCCTTGGCATTTGAACAGTTGATTCTGAAAGTTGAAGCAATTCTAAGACTAATGGTCGAGACCGTTTTGTCAGAATTTGGCCGGAACGAGGTCTGGGCCTGATTTGAAGTTCAGCGTGCGCACAGGTCTCGGACTGGCTCTCGGCGCGGGCCTGGTTCTTCGGACGGGACTTGGTCTTCTCGGCCACTGATGAATCTACTCGGGCATTTTGTCTTGAATTTGAGATTCACCGAGTTATTAGGTGTTTTAAACACTTTGGTCGAGCCAGAATTTCCATATTCCAAAGTTTGGTCGATCAATTTGGACTTGGTGCCTATGCGCGCGGGACCTTGCTTTGGAATTGGGCCAACTCTCAATCGGCTCGAGCTTGCTTCTTGGTTTCTCGACATTGTCCACCTTATTTGTCATTTGGAATATTTTAGTCGAGGTGGACACATTAAATAAGGTCGTTTGCTCGAGCGACTTGCTATTGGTTCTTGGTGGCTCGACTGGGGCCTAGGACTCTGCTGGGCGTGGCCAAGTCCTGCTTGGGCCAAAGTGGCCTGATTTGCCTTGTACTCCATTTTTGCCTCTAAGAACTCCTCCTTAGCTTGTATTTTCTCTATGCTCCAAAATGCCCTGTAGAAATATATCGGAACTAACAAGCAAAAGTTAACTAGACAAAGTGTCTAATTTGGTGGGTTTAACTGTGTTTATGATTCGTATAATTATGGTCCATCAGATCACCACACACTTTTAGTTGTTCGTCCCGAACAATGCTATTAAAGGGCGTACACACAATTCTAAGTAAAATATGAAAGTGAGACTGTGGGACTAGATTTATCCTAGTTCATGCATTACTACTTATTACTAAATTAAACTGCGTAAATAAATAGAAGAGACTTAATACTTGTACCTCTGTGCTGAGATGCAAATTATATTGGATGTTTCGGGAGATAGCCCTTTTTAGGCTCCTGGACTGCAACCTCGGGATCGTCTCTTACTATATGGTTTTCTGGTAGCTTTCTCTAGCACGTGATTCGGTTCAGGTTTTAGTGGTTTGAGTACTTTGATTTTCTTTTGGCGAGGGACTGCTTTTATAGTGAGTCGGCATTTGGCCTTTGTTTTGACTTTTTGAGTTCTTCACTTTTTATTCGGTTAAAACCTTCACAATTTTGGGCCTTTGGCCTCTTTTGATTTTCTTCTTTGAGTTTTTTGCTTCTTTGTGACTTGCTAGTCCATTTTCTCAGCCTTTTTGGGAGGTCCAATCATCGCCCGCAAGCCTATGGAAATACCTCCCCGCTCTTCTCATTTTTGCCGTTTTCGCGCGGGTCAAGGTGAGGGTCGCTCATCTATTTTCTCGGCTACTTTGACTGTCATTTTTGCGCGGGTCAAAATGAGGGTCGCTCATCTATTTTCTCGGCTACTTTGACCGGAGATAGGACGGTCTGATTCCCGTCCTCGCCCTTTGCATTGCATGGCGGAGATGACTTCAATCTTCACTGAAACCCGAAGTGCAGCCTCCACTGACTTCGAAAACCATATAGTTTGATCTGATCCTTTAATTGCTTGCCAAGCCTCTCTAGGGCAGTTTATGTCAACTCCACATCCCTAGTTATCTCAGCACAAAGGACAAATGAAAAGTTACATTCTAAGTTTTTAAACAGTTGAATTTTCACAAGGTTAATGCATGAATTTTGGTCTATCTTTTTCACATTCTCAAATTCATATTTTCAAAAAGATATTATTTATTAACTAATATATACAGGTGGTTCTCACCCCACACTTCTGAACGAAGTCGTGCCTTTCAGCAAGACTGTGTTCAAAAGCCATGCAAGCAGATGTTATACGAGAAGGAAATGATATTAAGGAAAAGGAAAGATAGAACTCCCTTTAAGGTGTCGAGTGAACGACATGGCTCGAGGCTGGATAATCGAGGGAGTTCGGCTGGGGCCTTGAACTCTGAGCGTAGCCCTGACTGGCTTAATGTTCCACCCAAGTCCGATTCCTGAATAGTCAAATCTTCTATGCACCAAGTGGGTGAGAGCGACTTATTGATAAAAACTAAAACACAGAAAATAAAAAACAGAAAATAAAAGTGCAGAAAGTAAGATAGTGTCGGGTTACCTCCCGACCAGTGCACTTGTTTAACGTCGTTGGCTCGACAGTACCTCAATCATGGATCATAAGGTCGGATCCCAAGGGTGAGTGAGGTCAAACTTTTTCTCGGCTGCCCTTTTGCTCCGAGAGGGTGAGGTTTCCTTGACCATAGCTGCTGATCCAATGCGTCGTGCTTGCTTGTTACTCCTTCCGGGTTTCCATTCTTTCGGCCCATGTTTTTGCCGCCTATTCATGTTGGAATAGTTGGCACCTTTGTGATTTTGGAAGTTTGGTTTGGTGCCATCAAATGTAGGCGACATTAAGCATGCGCCTCTGCTAATCCTCTTCATTGTGGCAGTGATGGATGGTTGTCTTGGAACGAGTGAGTTTTCAGGAGGTTTTCCTTGTTGAGTTGTGGTGAGTGGGATTGGGGCTTTCTCGGATAGTTCGGCAATGAGGTCCGGGACTTCCTCGGGTGCTTCGAGCGCAAGTACCGGGCCTGGCTTGATTTCTTCGGCGGCTTCAGCAGTGAGGTTCGGGACTTCTGTAGGTTCGGCAGTTAGGACAGTGATTTCCTCGGATGGATTGGTGATAAGGACCGGGTCTGATTGGGGCAGTTCTTCTTCGGTCATTTGCGGGTCCTCATCCTCAGTCGGCTCCTCGGGTTCAGCCGTGAATTGGTGCATCAATGCACTCAATTGCTGCATGTCTGCGGCCAATTGCTGGGTGCTAGCTGCCAGCTCCTTTTCTGCCGCCCATAGTTCAGTTTTGGCCCTGATTTGTTGCATCGTGTTGTCCAATTGCTGGATGCTAGATGCCAGCTCCGTTATACCGTCCTTGATTGGCTCGGCCTGATCTTGGCTTGGTCTTGACCTTGCGGCCAAATCGTTTATTAATTTCCAAAGATCATCCTCGGTTAAGTCCCACATTGATCCTCCTGCTGCATTATTTAGCTGGTCCCACTCATGTGGCAACATTCCACAGAGAAACTTTGTTTGAAGATCGAAGTTGGTGAATCCATGGTGCGGGCAGCTCGTCACAATGGAATCAAAGTACCATAAGTACTCATCCAATGTTTCGTCCCGGGATTGCGTTATTTTGTTGATCTTCTCGCGGATTTCAAGTTCGAAGGGTGGTGGGGAAAACTCCGTATTGTTCCAAGGTTCCATTCCGTAGTAGTATGACTTGGTGAATTGCATGATAAAAGAAAAAAGAACAACTATTCCTATGCACAACTCCCCGGCAACGGCGCCAATTTGACAGATGCTTGTCGTCACAGCAAATGTTCAAATAAATTTATAGTCCGCTACTCGCGACTAGACTACTGGGTAGCAAGTGGTAAGTAGGGGTCGAACCCAAAGGAGTCAGTGTGGATTAGTTGTTTTTACGGGATTGTCACGAAAGTAAATACAGTTGAGGGTTGGGTTTGAGTGTTTTGGGAACTGAAAGTAAATTACGACAGTTGATATTACGATTAAAGGAAAGCATTCGGTTTTAGGGGCCTTGTATTATATTTGTTTATCATTGACCGCTAATGATCATGCCAAGTGTTCAAAGATGAATTGAGGCTATTTCTAGCGCAAGACATGATCATGCTAAGTATTCAAAGATGAATCGAGGCCCTTTCGTAGCGCAAGACTTGCAACATCGTTTAAAGCAACACTTGTTCTAAGCAAAACTAATTCCTCCTTTCGAAGTATCTTAGCTGTAAGTGCATCCACTTGATCTCCCAGTTACGATATTGACCAAGTGGTGTTTTAGATAAGTCGAACTCCTCGATAAGTTTTGCTTGTGACAGCTTCCACTTACCGAGTATGTTCACGAATTCCCACGGAAGAGCTTTTTGCTTGTCAGGCTATATGTGGCACATAGAACAAGTTTTGAATACAAAGGTGTACTAAGAGTAAAGTCTAAAACATTTATAATACAAGTGCGCCCCTTCTACCGAACTACTAGTTTAGCTAATATTCATCGCGCTAAACATTATAACTAAGGAAATAAAGACAGTTGAATAAATACTAAGAAATACTTACAACCGTTGAAGCGCCAAGGGAGCTATCCTTTATTTCCAAAGCGAAGAACAATTTTATTGAAAATGAAGAGAGGAGGGTTAAGCTCTCTCTCTCTCTAAAGTGTATACAACTATGGATGGTGTGGTGTGATACAAATGAGGAGGGGAAGCCTCCTTTTATAGCCATGGGAGGAGACTTGGGTGCCAAGTTTTGGAGAATGGAGGGTGGAGATGGTGGGCATGTGGAGGAGCATCCAAGGGTGGAGGAGGAAGGGGAGGAGATGTGGAGGAGAAGCCTCCACATGTCATCATTTCCATGGAGGAGCTCTAGCCGCCGGCGGCTTTTGGAGGAGGGTGGTGGTTGTGACAAGTGGAGGGAGGAGAGTGGAGGAGCCACCATGTGAGGAGGAGCTTGTGGAAGCTTGTGGAAGCTTCTTTAAGTCGCCGGAAGAAGCCAACCGCAATAGTGAACTTGGCCGGTGGTTCTGCCGGAATTCTTGCCGGAGTTGGCTTGGCCTTGGTCGGAGTTTCACCTGGTCGGAGCTTCGCCGGAGGCTCGCCGGAGCTTGGCCGGAATTCTGGCCGAAAAATGAGCCGACGGTCCTTGGCATTTGAACAGCTGATTCTGAAAGTTGAAGCAATTCTAAGACTAATGGTCGAGACCGTTTTGTCAGAATTTGGCTGGAACTAGGTCTGGGCCTGATTTGAAGTTCAGCGTGCGCACAGGTCTCGGACTGGCTCTCGGCGCGGGCCTGGTTCTTCGGACGGGACTTGGTCCTCTCGGCCACTGATGAATCTACTCGGGCATTTTGTCTAAAATTTGAGATTCACCAAGTTATTAGGTGTTTTAAACACTTTGGTCGAGCCAGAATGTCCATATTCCAAAGTTTGGTCGATCAATTTGGACTTGGTGCCTATGCGCGCGGGACCTTGCTTTGGAATTTGGCCAACTCTCAATCGGCTCGAGCTTGCTTCTTGGTTTCTCGACATTGTCCACCTTATTTGTCATTTGGAATATTTTGGTCGAGGTGGATTCATTAAATAAGGTCGTTTGCTCGAGCGACTTGCTATTGGTTCTTGGTGGCTCGACTGGGGCCTAGGACTCTGCTGGGCGTGGCCAAGTCCTGCTTGGGCCAAAGTGGCCTGATTTGCCTTGTACTCCATTTTTGCCTCTAAGAACTCCTCCTTAGCTTGTATTTTCTCTATGCTCCAAAATGCCCTGTAGAAATATATCGGAACTAACAAGCAAAAGTTAACTAGACAAAGTGTCTAATTTGGTGGGTTTAACTGTGTTTATGATTCGTATAATTATGGTCCATCAGATCACCCCACACTTTTAGTTGTTCGTCCCGAACAATGCTATTAAAGGGCGTACACACAATTCTAAGTAAAATATGAAAGTGAGACTGTGGGACTAGATTTATCCTAGTTCATGCATTACTACTTATTACTAAATTAAACTGCGTAAATAAATAGAAGAGACTTAATACTTGTACCTCTGTGCTGAGATGCAAATTATATTGGATGTTTCGGGAGATAGCCCTTTTTAGGCTCCTGGACTGCAACCTCGGGATCGTCTCTTACTATATGGTTTTCTGGTAGCTTTCTCTAGCACGTGATTCGGTTCAGGTTTCAGTGGTTTGAGTACTTTGATTTTCTTTTGGCGAGGGACTGCTTTTATAGTGAGTCGGCATTTGGCCTTTGTTTTGACTTTTTGAGTTCTTCACTTTTTGTTCGGTTAAAACCTTCACAATTTTGGGCCTTTGGCCTCTTTTGATTTTCTTCTTTGAGTTTTTTGCTTCTTTGTGACTTGCTAGTCCATTTTCTCAGCCTTTTTGGGAGGTCCAATCATCGCCCGCAAGCCTATGGAAATACCTCCCCGCTCTTCTCATTTTTGCCGTTTTCGCGCGGGTCAAGGTGAGGGTCGCTCATCTATTTTCTCGGCTACTTTGACTGTCATTTTTGCGCGGGTCAAGATGAGGGTCGCTCATCTATTTTCTCGGCTACTTTGACCGGAGATAGGACGGTCTGATTCCCGTCCTCGCCCTTTGCATTGCATGGCGGAGATGACTTCAATCTTCTCTGAAAACCGAAGTGCAGCCTCCACTGACTTCGAAAACCATATAGTTTGATCTGATCCTTTAATTGCTTGCCAAGCCTCTCTAGGGCAGTTTATGTCAACTCCACATCCCTAGTTATCTCAGCACAAAGGACAAATGAAAAGTTACATTCTAAGTTTTTAAACAGTTGAATTTTCACAAGGTTAATGCATGAATTTTGGTCTATCTTTTTCACATTCTCAAATTCATATTTTCAAAAAGATATTATTTATTAACTAATATATACAGGTGGTTCTCACCCCATACTTCTGAACGAAGTCGTGCCTTTCAGCAAGACTGTGTTCAAAAGCCATGCAAGCAGATGTTATACGAGAAGGAAATGATATTAAGGAAAAGGAAAGATAGAACTCCCTTTAAGGTGTCGAGTGAACGACATGGCTCGAGGCTGGATAATCGAGGGAGTTCGGCTGGGGCCTTGAACTCTGAGCGTAGCCCTGACTGGCTTAATGTTCCACCCAAGTCCGATTCCTGAATAGTCAAATCTTCTATGCACCAAGTGGGTGAGAGCGACTTATTGATAAAAACTAAAACACAGAAAATAAAAAGACAGAAAATAAAAGTGCAGAAAGTAAGATAGTGTCGGGTTACCTCCCGACCAGTGCACTTGTTTAACGTCGTTGGCTCGACAGTACCTCAATCATGGATCATAAGGTCGGATCCCAAGGGTGAGTGAGGTCAAACTTTTTCTCGGCAGCCCTTTTGCTCCGAGAGGGTGAGGTTTCCTTGACCATAGCTGCTGATCCAATGCGTCGTGCTTGCTTGTTACTCCTTCCGGGTTTCCATTCTTTCGGCCCATGTTTTTGCCGCCTCTTCATGTTGGAATAGTTGGCACCTTTGTGATTTTGGAAGTTTGGTTTGGTGCCATCAAATGTAGGCGACATTAAGCATGCGCCTCTGCTAATCCTCTTCATTGCGGCAGTGATGGATGGTTGTCTTGGAACGAGTGAGTTTTCAGGCGGTTTTCCTTGTTGAGTTGTGGTGAGTGGGATTGGGGCTTTCTCGGATAGTTCGGCAATGAGGTCCGGGACTTCCTTGGGTGCTTCGAGCGCAAGTACCGGGCCTGGCTTGATTTCTTCGGCCGCTTCAGCAGTGAGGTTCGGGACTTCTGTAGGTTCGGCAGTTAGGACAGTGATTTCCTCGGATGGATTGGTGATAAGGACCGGGTCTGATTGGGGCAGTTCTTCTTCGGTCATTTGCGGGTCCTCATCCTCAGTCGGCTCCTCGGGTTCAGCCGTGAATTGGTGCATCAATGCACTCAATTGCTGCATGTCTGCGGCCAATTGCTGGGTGCTAGCTGCCAGCTCCTTTTGTGCCGCCCATAGTTCAGTTTTGGCCCTGATTTGTTGCATCGTGTTGTCCAATTGCTGGATGCTAGATGCCAGCTCCGTTATACCGTCCTTGATTGGCTCGGCCTGATCTTGGCTTGGTCTTGACCTTGCGGCCAAATCGTTTATTAATTTCCAAAGATCATCCTCGGTTAAGTCCCACATTGATCCTCCTGCTGCATTATTTAGCTGGTCCCACTCATGTGGCAACATTCCACAGAGAAACTTTGTTTGAAGATCGAAGTTGGTGAATCCATGGTGCGGGCAGCTCGTCACAATGGAATCGAAGTACCATAAGTACTCATCCAATGTTTCGTCCCGGGATTGCGTTATTTTGTTGATCTTCTCGCGGATTTCAAGTTCGAAGGGTGGTGGGGAAAACTCCGTATTGTTCCAAGGTTCCATTCCGTAGTAGTATGACTTGGTGAATTGCATGATAAAAGAAAAAAGAAAAAAGAACAACTATTCCTATGCACAACTCCCCGGCAACGGCGCCAATTTGACAGATGCTTGTCGTCACAGCAAATGTGCAAATAAATTTATAGTCCGCTACTCGCGACTAGACTACTGGGTAGAAAGTGGTAAGTAGGGGTCGAACCCAAAGGAGTCAGTGTGGATTAGTTGTTTTTACGAGATTGTCACGAAAGTAAATACAGTTGGGGGTTGGGTTTGAGTGTTTTGGGAACGGAAAGTAAATTACGACAGTTGATATTACGATTAAAGGAAAGCATTCGGTTTTAGGGGCCTTGTATTATATTTGTTTATCATTGACCGCTAATGATCATGCCAAGTGTTCAAAGATGAATTGAGGCTATTTCTAGCGCAAGACATGATCATGCTAAGTATTCAAAGATGAATCGAGGCCCTTTCGTAGCGCAAGACTTGCAACATCGTTTAAAGCAACACTTGTTCTAAGCAAAACTAATTCCTCCTTTCGAAGTATCTTAGCTGTAAGTGCATCCACTTGATCTCCCAGTTACGATATTGACCAAGTAGTGTTTTAGATAAGTCGAACTCCTCGATAAGTTTTGCTTGTGACAGCTTCCACTTACCGAGTATGTTCACGAATTCCCACGGAAGAGCTTTTTGCTTGTCAGGCTATATGTGGCACATAGAACAAGTTTTGAATACAAAGGTGTACTAAGAGTAAAGTCTAAAACATTTATAATACAAGTGCGCCCCTTCTACCGAACTACTAGTTTAGCTACTATTCATCGCGCTAAACATTATAACTAAGGAAATAAAGACAGTTGAATAAATACTAAGAAATACTTACAACCGTTGAAGCGCCAAGGGAGCTATCCTTTATTTCCAAAGCGAAGAACAATTTTATTAAAAATGAAGAGAGGAGGGTTAAGCCCTCTCTCTCTCTAAAGTGTATACAACTATGGATGGTGTGGTGTGATACAAATGAGGAGGGGAAGCCTCCTTTTATAGCCATGGGAGGAGACTTGGGTGCCAAGTTTTGGAGAATGGAGGGTGGAGATGGTGGGCATGTGGAGGAGCATCCAAGGGTGGAGGAGGAAGGGGAGGAGATGTGGAGGAGAAGCCTCCACATGTCATCATTTCCATGGAGGAGCTCTAGCCGCCGGCGGATTTTGGAGGAGGGTGGTGGTTGTGACAAGTGGAGGGAGGAGAGTGGAGGAGCCACCATGTGAGGAGGAGCTTGTGGAAGCTTGTGGAAGCTTCTTTAAGTCGCCGGAAGAAGCCAACCGCAATAGTGAACTTGGCCGGTGGTTCTGCCGGAATTCTTGCCGGAGTTGGCTTGGCCTTGGTCGGAGTTTCACCTGGTCGGAGCTTCGCCGGAGGCTCGCCGGAGGCTCGCCGGAGCTTGGCCGGAATTCTGGCCGAAAAATGAGCCGACGGTCCTTGGCATTTGAACAGCTGATTCTGAAAGTTGAAGCAATTCTAAGACTAATGGTCGAGACCGTTTTGTCAGAATTTAGCCGAAACTAGGTCTGGGCCTGATTTGAAGTTCAGCGTGCGCACAGGTCTCGGACTGGCTCTCGGCGCGGGCCTGGTTCTTCGGACGGGACTTGGTCTTCTCGGCCACTGATGAATCTACTGGGGCATTTTGTCTGGAATTTAAGATTCACCAAGTTATTAGGTGTTTTAAACACTTTGGTCGAGCCAGAATTTCCATATTCCAAAGTTTGGTCGATCAATTTGGACTTGGTGCCTATGCGCGCGGGACCTTGCTTTGGAATTGGGCCAACTCTCAATCGGCTCGAGCTTCCTTCTTGGTTTCTCGACATTGTCCACCTTATTTGTCATTTGGAATATTTTGGTCGAGGTGGATTCATTAAATAAGGTCGTTTGCTCGAGCGACTTGCTATTGGTTCTTGGTGGCTCGACTGGGGCCTAGGACTCTGCTGGGCGTGGCCAAGTCCTGCTTGGGCCAAAGTGGCCTGATTTGCCTTGTACTCCATTTTTGCCTCTAAGAACTCCTCCTTAGCTTGTATTTTCTCTATGCTCCAAAATGCCTTGTAGAAATATATCGGAACTAACAAGCAAAAGTTAACTAGACAAAGTGTCTAATTTGGTGGGTTTAACTGTGTTTATGATTCGTATAATTATGGTCCATCAGATCTCATTTAGAACCAAAGATGATAGTGGACGCGTTGAAGTATCCAGAATGGGTCATTGACAAGGCGTCGTTAGGACCTTGCAAATTAATGTTTATAATCTCCTCACTATTGGCCTACTATGGGCTAGTATGGCGGCAAGTAAGGGTCGAACCCAAGGGAGTCGGCTCGGTTACTCGTGTTCCGGAGAGAACAAGGGCAGTTTTCCACTTAAATCCGCTCAGATCATCGCATCACACTCGAATGTGCGTGGAGGAAGAGTTAGCTTCCTATGAGGCGTGAACCCCTTGGATATCTTTGCGGAAATGAGTGAGGAACTAGCTCAACTGCTTGCAAGTAAATAAATGAAAATAAGATAGTTGGGGTTTAGGGTTCTTGTTAAGAGAAAATGACAAGTACGTGAGTAAAGTGCAATATGAGAAATATCTAGTCGTAGGTTCCTTGCTACATGTTCATCCTTGGCACTATGTGGATAAATCTATCTCATGGCGCGACGTTCCGGCTAAGGAATGCGGCCTTGACCTTGGCTTCCTTCGCGTTGGTTCGTAACACGCCGACTAGGTCGTGTTCTTGAGCCCCGGCTAAGGTAGCTCATCGAACGCAAGTTGAGGAAAGCGCCGGTCCTAGTCCTTCTCTTAGGTCAAGCTGAAATGTCTAGGGGTTTCGAGTCGCGCCGACTAGGTCGCGTCTACGTACTCCGACTAGGTAGTACTTCGAAACCTTACCCCAACAAATCTACTCGGCCTAAGTGTTACTTTCTACCATTGCGACTAGCATCCGGTAAATGATAACAATAGGGTTTCGAGCTTTCGCTAAGCTTTGTGGCTAGACATCCACTTAGCGTAGCTCTCGACCCATGGATTAAGCGCAGGGACTAGGAACGAGATAGAAAATGTAAAGTGCGATGCCTCAAAACATGGTTGCAATTACGAACCCACAACTAGATCGAGGGATTTAGCTACTAGTATTCATGGGGTGAATACAATAGCTTTTCATAAGTAAATGGAAATGCGTACACGAGAAGGAGTAGAGAGAGAAGTGCAAAATGGAACAAGAGCCCTTGAATTTAGTGAGAATGTATGCTAGATTTCCGGGACCGAAGGTTACATTTCCAAGGGAATGAGGGGCCCTTAAATAGAGAATGAGGGGGATTCTAGGCCCTTGGATGAGACTTGATCTCCAAGTTGAGTGGCAATATCGGTTTGGCACAAGCAAAGACCTAGAACCTTCTTTCCACATTGGGCAAGGGAGGATTGGCGTTGTGAACCTTGCCTTGGAAGAAACACACGGAGGCCGACGTCAGCACCTCGAAGGACGAGCCGAGAAAGTCAAGGACGTGGTCAATGGTCAACTCTTGACTTTGCCCTTGAATTGTAGGTCATTTGGGGAGACCAAAAATGGATTGCGAGTTTTGTGACTTTGGCCAGAGGATTTGGCTTCCTTAGACAATTCTAAGACTTTCTCAAGAAGAGAGCTAAGTCAGAATATGCCTTGAACTATGATGAATTCCACAATTCCCCATTTGTCTAATATTGGCCTTAACCGGGCTCGGGACCTTTACTTCTGAATTTCACTGGGCTAGCTCTTGATTCAGCACGCTTGATCAATATGAAGACTAGTCTTTCAAGCCAGAAATGCCATAGCTCGAGTGGAATAACGGCTTGCCTAGGAAAACTTTAGTAGGGTCTTCGGCTAGGCGCTGATCGTACTCGGACTTTGAAGCTCGATTTGGTTCGGCTTAGGATAGCAGGTCATTCGATGTGTTGGTCTTGGTAGCAAGGTGGTCATGTGTACTTGATGTTAGGACCTTGAAACCAGACTTTTGAATAGGATTTAGAGCTTGAGCGACCGGCAAAGAAAGCTTCTCGGTCAGCCCGGTGATATCCGGATGCATTCCCCGGCCAGCCCGGATGCGCCTGGGACGATACCGCATTTTCTCGGCTGGCCCGATGTCAAGATCTCGGTACTCGGCATTCTCGGCAGACCCGGTATGATTCCTCGGGTGGCCCCTTCGAGCGCCTGGTGAGGCACACTCGGTCTCTCTCGGACGCGGTGCGGACCAAATGAGGCCCCGACCGGCCAGAACTCCAATTGGTGAATTTTGGGCACAAGTGCCATCTTTTAAGCGCACTTCCTCGTAAGTCCTCAAAAGTACCTGCGATGCAAAAACACATTAGCAAGCAACTGTTCACATGACCTAGGATGTCAATTAGTGGGAATTGTTGACTTAATAAGTCGTGTAAACACGGCTCATCAAACCACCCCACACTTAAACTTGTTCGTCCCGAACAAAGTCTGGGAAATAAGAGGAAAGACAAATGAATCACCACAAGCTCTCGGTCCAAGATATGCAATAGGGTGCTAGTCTAGACATCACCTTTCCTTGCAATAATTCAACTACTACTCCATGAATCGTGCTCAAACATTTAATTAACTCGATACGTGTTACCTCATGAGCCGGGATGCAAACCAATTGGGATGAGTGGGAGATAGCCCTTTTCGAACCCATGATCTACACTCTTGGACCTGGGCACTTGCCATGCGGTTATACTTATTGCTTCTTCTAGCACGTGATTTGATTCGAGCTAATGGTCAAGTCCTTTTTGTTGTGCGGACGGCTTGTGTAGTGAACTTGGCCTTCGGCCTTGATGTAGAATTGTGGTGCCTCACTTGGTTTCGGGAAGAATTTCTCTTTTGGATGATGATTTTTGCTGGAGCCTTGCTTTTTTCTTGGAATTTTTTTTTTTTTAGTGAGCTTTGCTCTGATCTGGAAATTGCTCGTCCTTTTTCTTGAAAGGGTCCAATCATTGCCCGCAAGCTATGGAAATACCCTTCCCGCTCTCGCTTGGGCACCCTTCTCGCGCGGGTCAGGTCGAGGGTCGCTCGCCCATTTTCCCGGCCAGTCGGACCCGAGCGAAGACGATCTGTTTTCCCGTCTCGCCTCACGCGTGTAGTGTTGCGTAGGCCGAGCCAACTGATCCAATAGGTCTCGAAGCGCAGCCTCCACAAGTCCGTATAACCACATGACTCGGTCCCGGTCCCTTGAGCGCTTTTGTCAAGCTCCACTAGGGCCTTTTCTATCAACTCCACATCCCTTCTAATTATCCCAACTCACAAGGACCAATAAGAGTCAATCTCCCATTATCACACAATTCAAAATTTCATAGGAAAAATGCAAGTACTTGGCTCTATCTATTTCACATTATTAATGCTCAAAACCGCATATCATGGAGCTAGAACGCATTCCTTATTCGAAAAATTTAAAAATTTCAAGGGAAACGTGCTGACTCATGCAAATGCAATGAATTAAACGTGCTGACACAACAAACAACCTCCCCACCCCACACTTTTGAAATGAGCCGTGTCCTCACGGCACGGCTCGGGGTAAGACTCAATGCATGCGAGAAAAAGACAAGGTAAAGAGAGAACAGGAACTCCCCTCGTGCGAATGCGATGAATCTTGCTCAGTCGAGGCCTTTCAATGTTTTAAGAACTTCTGTCGAGCCAGATTTTTCAGTTACGAACGTTGGGTCGGGGGTGGCCGATGTGTGCTTGGTTCGCGCGCGCAGGGCCTGATACTCGGGCCTGCGAGCGACCTTGCCTGGGCACTTATGGAATTCTCAGATCCTTCGGTGAATCGACCATTTTAAGCACTTTGGCCGAGTCAGAATTTCCATTTGAGGAAGTTGGCCCAGTAGGTTCCTCCCTTCCATGTTTTGCGCGCCTTGCGCCGAGGTTCCAGTTCCTGCAAAAATGCTCTTTTCCCAGGCTTAGTTTATTCAAAAGTAAATACGAAAATAAACAGAAAAATAAACGCCGGGCTGCCTCCCCGCGAGCGCCTTTGTTTAACGTCGTTGGCTCGACGAGACCTCCATTCAAGGAGGTTCGAATGGCTCGGCAAGGTCGAACTCCTGGGCAGGTGCCTTGATTTCCTCGTGGTAATGCTTCACTCGCTGCCCATTGACCACGAACCGACTTCCATCCCTCGGGTTTTCCAGCTCTAGGGCCCCATAATTAAATACGCGCACTATGGTGAAAGGGCCCGTCCACTTCGAGCGGAGCTTGCCCGGCATGAGCCTCAGGCGCGAGGAAAATAGGAGCACTCGCTGGCCAACTTCGAAGTCGCGCTGGAGGATGAACTTGTCGTGATAGAGCTTGGTGCGCGCCTTGTAGTCCGATTGGCCCTCGTAGGCCTCGAGGCGCAGCTCCTCCAGTTCGCACAATTGCATTTTCCGGTCCAATCCAGCAGCTCGCAAATCCGAGTTGCACTGCTTGAGGGCCCAGTAGGCCTTGTGCTCGAGTTCGACCGGCAGATGGCACGCTTTGCCGAATACTAGCCGAAAGGGCGAAGTCCCTATCGGCGTCTTATAGGCGGTCCGGTAGGCCCAAAGTGCTTCGTCGAGCCTTTGGCTCCAATCTGTGCGGGCCGGTTTCACCATTTTCTCAAGGATCCCCTTGATCTCGCGGTTGGAGATCTCCGCTTGACCATTGGTTTGGGGATGATAGGCTGTGGAAGTTCGATGGTGAACGTGGTAGTGCCTTAAGGTGGTGGCCATGACCCGGTTGCAGAAGTGCGAACCTTGGTCGCTAATGATGGCCTTGGGCACGCCATACCGGCAAAAGATGTTGGTGCGCAAAAACTCGACAACGGTCTTCGCATCGTTGCATCGGGTGGCCTTGGCCTCGACCCACTTCGAGACATAATCGACTGCCACGAGGATATAGACGAATCCGTTTGAGGTCTGGAACGGTCCCATGAAGTCAATGCCCCAAATGTCGAAAACATCATTGACGAGAATGGGTACTTGGGGCATCTCGTTCCGAGCGGACACATTGCCTACTCTTTGGCACTTGTCGCATTTCTTGCAATGATTGTAAGAGTCTCGAAAGATGCTCGGCCAAAAGAACCCGCTATCCAAGATTTTCCGCGCGGTTCTCCTCGGGCCAAAGTGCCCCCCACAAGCGTGCTCATGACAAAAACTGAGCACCGAAGCAATCTCCTCATCTGGAATGCATCTTCGAAGAATTTGGTCGGACCCAATTTTCCAAAGGTACGGGTCGTCCCACACGTAGTGCCTCGCATCGTGCTTGAGTTTCAGGCGATGGGCCTTCGAGTAGGCGGGCGGAAACTTGGCCCCGACCAAGTAATTCACAATTTGTGCGTACCAAGGCACCTGTCCCGCGAGAGCGTAGAGGTGCTCGTCGGGGAAGGCCTCGGTAATCCGGCCGGGTTCCTCTTCTCGAACCAGTCGGCTCAAATGGTCGGCCACAGTATTTTCCACCCCCTTTTTATCCTTAATTTCCACGTTGAACTCTTGCAGCAACAAAACCCATCGGATCAGGCGCGGCTTGGCCTCCTTCTTGGTCATCAAATATCGAATGGCCGCGTGATCCGAGGAAACAACCACTTTTGTACCCAGCAAATAAGATCTAAATTTTTCCAAGGCAAAGACCACGGCGAGCAGCTCCTTCTCAGTCGTCGAATAATTCCTTTGGGCCGTGTCGAGAGTCCTCGATGCGTAGTGGATTACTACCGGCCTTCGCTCGATCCGCTGGCCGAGTACCGCGCCTACCGCGTAGTCGCTCGCATCGCACATGATCTCGAAGGGTCGAGTCCAGTCGGGCGCGCAAATGATAGGTGCGCTGGTGAGCGCCTGTTTCAACTCGTCAAATGCCGCTTGGCACGCTCCCGTGAACTCAAATGGAACGTCCTTCTGGAGCAAGGTCGAGAGAGGCAAGGCTTTCTTCGAAAAATCCTTGATAAATCGCCTATAGAACCCAGCGTGCCCAAGAAAAGACTTGATGTCTCGCACAGTCGTGGGATAGGGGAGAGTTGATATTACGTCGATTTTAGCTTTGTCGACCCTAATCCCTTCATTCGAGACGATGTGCCCTAAGACGACCCCATGAGTTACCATAAAATGGCATTTTTCGTAGTTGAGCACGAGGTTCATCGAGACGCATCGAGCCAAGACGGCGCTCAAGTTCTCCAGGCATGCGTCGAACGAGCTCCCATACACCGTGAAGTCATCCATGAAGACCTCGATCATTGACCCAATCATGTCCGAGAAAATGCTCGTGACGACCCGCTGGAACGTGCCGGGTGCATTGCAAAGGCCGAAGGACATGCGGCGGAATGCGAAGGTACCGAACGGGCACGTGAACGTCGTTTTTTCCTGGTCCTCGGGCGCGATAGGAATCTGGTTGTAGCCCGAGAACCCGTCGAGGAAACAAAAGTAGGGCTTTCCCGCTAGGCGGTCGAGCATTTGGTCGATGAATGGGAGGGGAAAGTGGTCCTTCCTTGTGACGGCATTTAGCTTTCGATAGTCGATGCACATTCGCCACCCATTCTTCACTCGAGTCGCAACCAATTGCCCCTCGGCATTTTCCTCGACCATTATCCCGGTCTTCTTCGGCACCACGTGAACTGGGCTTACCCATTGACTGTCCGAGATCGGATAAATCACGTCCGCATCGAGCAATTTTTGGATCTCCTTTTGGACCACTTCCATCATGATCGGGTTCAGCCGGCGCTGTGGTTCCCTTGATGGCTTCGCATCATCCTCGAGCAAAATGCGATGTATGCACACAGCCGGGCTAATTCCTCGAATATCCGCGAGAGTCCACCCGATGGCCAGTTTGTGCCGGGCCAGGACCTCGACGAGACGCCGCTCTTGGTCCGTACCAAGCCCATTTTTTATGATGACTGGAAGGGTGTCATTCTCGCCAAGGAAGGTGTACTTTAAGTGCTCAGGTAGGGGCTTGAGCTCGACCTCGGGGGCTTGCTCGATGGACGGTATCGCAGATTTGGCCTTGAATAACCGCACCTCGTTCGCTTTGTAGTACCGGGTCAAGGGTTGAGAAACTTCAAGCGCTAGCAGCGCGTCCCGGACGCTATCGGTCAGCTCATACGAGTCCTCGTGCGCATATACGGCATTAATCAGCGCGAGCTCGAGCGGGTCCTCCTCTCGCTCTGGATGGAACTCCTCGACCAGATCGTCGAGGGTGTCGAGCGCATGGACTGACTCGAACTCCAAAGGGTGCTTCATGGCCCGGAAAATGTCGAAGCTAAAAACTTCTCCCTCGACCTCCATCGACAAGGTCCCGCTATCACAATCGATCTTCATTTTCGATGTTTTCAAGAAGGGCCGCCCTAGAAGAATAGGCGCATGATCTCCTGGCCCACAGTTCTCCATCTTTAGGACATAGAAGTCCGCTGGGAATACGAGCTCTCCCACTTGCACTAGCACATCCTCGATCTTTCCTTCCGGCTGTTTCAACGAACGGTCCGCCAACTGAATGGTGAGCCCAGCTGGCTCGAGAGGCCCTATCCTAAGGCACGAATAGATCGAATAAGGCAGGACATTGATCGAAGCTCCCAGGTCTAGCATGCAATTCTCGATCCTAATGTTGCCTATCGTGCAAGGGATGGTGTAGGTGCCCAGATCTCCGCATTTGGGCGGAACCTTTCGTTGAATCACGGCCGACACATTCCTACTCATCAGCTCTTGGTCCACTCGAGGGCCTCTCCTTCTGTTTGTGCACAACTCCTTCAAGAATTTCGCGTACTTAGGAATCTGCTTGATGGCCTCGAGGAGAGGAATATTTATTTCAACCTTGCTGAACATGTCCCATACGTCCTTGTTCATTACATATTTTCTGGGGGCTCGAGCAAGGACGGGGAACGGAAGTGGTGCGCTAGTATTTGCGTTCTCGGCCTCAGGCACCGGGCGCGGGCCTTCATTCTCGGGCGCGCGCGCCGAGTCCTTGCTGCGCACTTCGGGCGTGTCCCGCTCGAGCGTTCCTGGCGGATCCGGCCCGAGATGGCCGAACGCCTCGGATTCGATCTGCTCCTCCTCGGGCTCCTCTCGGCCCTCTTCCTCATCTGAGCCTGGCGCATCCTCGGCTAGTCTTCCCGCACTCCTAAGCGTCACAGCGCTCACATTTCCTCGAGGATTTTTCACAGTTTGCGAGGGGAGCCTGCCTGGCTCACTCTTTAGCTCGGCCACGTCGGTGGCGATCTGGGAAACTTGCTTGGCGAGGTCCGCAATGGCCCCGTCCGTCTTAATCTGCTGTTGTTGTACTGTAATGGCCAGTTCCTTCACAATTTCCTCGAGTGACTTGCCAGGGCCTCGATTACTCGGACCGGCCTGGTCATTGCTCGGCCCTTGCTGATATTGTCCGGGCCCGTTCTGCTGGTATTGCCGGTTCGGCGGGCGATAGTAGCCTTGGATCGCCTGGGGCGCGCCTTGCTGTGCGTGATGGAACTGCTGGTGCCCTTCCCTCGGCGCATTATTCCGCCAGTCCTGTCCAGGCGGTGCGCGTCCATACACTTGGTTCGGCCCGGGGCGATTGTTGTAGGCCTGGTGCCCGTCTACCGCATTGACCTCTACCGGGTCCTCCTCGAACAACGTCGGGCACGCATCGGTATTGTGGTCTGAAGCGCCACAAAACTCGCACGGCTTTACCACTACCGGCTGCCTCCTAATCAAAGTGGCCATCATTTCCTTTATTTCCCTCATCTCCTTCATCTGCTCCGCAATAGGGTGAGCCGGTGACTCGACCTTGGCCACGCTCTTCGTTCGAGAGAACTCTTCTTGCCTCGTAGTCTCCTCACGAAACCTCGCATTTTCAGCCACCTTGTTGATCAGATCTCTTATGCCTCTCAATGGCAAACTCATCATGGTGCCTCCAGCCGAGGCGTCCAAAAGCATCTTATCGAGCGGACGAAATCCATCTAAGAGATACTCGAGTATTAGCTTCTCCGGTAACCCGAGGTTGCAACAACTTTGCTCGAGCCTATTGAATTTTTCTAAGTAGTCGTACATGGATTCGTTCGGCCCTTGCTTGATTTCCTGGAGCTGTTTCCTTACTTGCATGGCTCGACCAGCCGGGTAGTATTTGTTTAAGAATTTGGCTTGCATTTGAGCCCATGTCTGAATGCTTCCGGAGGGTAGGGCCAGGAACCAGTCGCTTGCTACGTCGACCAACGAGAAGTAGAACGCCTTGAGCTTGAAATCCTCGATCTCTACTCCATGGGGTCGTAGATTTTGGCAACTGCCATGAAAACGTTGGAGATGCAAGGTTGCTGATTCGCCTTGTGTTCCCGAGAACTTCGGCAAATGATGCACGATAGACGTATTGATCGCGATGTTTTCGAGTTCGGGTCCTTCGTAGATACACCATGGCTGGTTGCGGAAGTTCGGAGCCGACAGCTCGCCCATCGTTGGCTCGCGATACGCATCTTCTTCGAGGTATTCCTCGCGCGCGGGCGCGGGACGCGGAACGCGCTGCGCGGGCGCAGGGGGTTGACGCGGGGCTCGCCTTGGAGGGTTCTGCTGATCCGCGCCGACGCGAATCTCGGGCACGGCTCTTCGACGCGCTGCTTCTCGCGCGACCCGGTTGTGCTCGCGAATGAGCTGCTCCGGGTCATTGAGGTATGGGGGAGGCTCTTCACGAATTTCTTCGAACGGGTTGTTGTGGTCATCATCATCGTCCACTCCCGCGTGCGACATGGTACGCACAAAAAACGTAGAGACAAAGGAAGGGGAATGAAAAGAACACCAAGAACAACTTCACCGAAGTAACTAGACTCCCCGGCAACGGCGCCAAATTTGACAAGGCGTCGTTAGGACCTTGCAAATTAATGTTTATAATCTCTTCACTATTGGCCTACTATGGGCTAGTATGGCGGCAAGTAAGGGTCGAACCCAAGGGAGTCGGCTCGGTTACTCGTGTTCCGGAGAGAACAAGGGCAGTTTTCCACTTAAATCCGCTCAGATCATCGCATCACACTCGAATGTGCGTGGAGGAAGAGTTAGCTTCCTATGAGGCGTGAACCCCTTGGATATCTTTGCGGAAATGAGTGAGGAACTAGCTCAACTGCTTGCAAGTAAATAAATGAAAATAAGACAGTTGGGGTTTAGGGTTCTTGTTAAGAGAAAATGACAAGTACGTGAGTAAAGTGCAATATGAGAAATATCTAGTCGTAGGTTCCTTGCTACATGTTCATCCTTGGCACTATGTGGATAAATCTATCTCATGGCGCGACGTTCCGGCTAAGGAATGCGGCCTTGACCTTGGCTTCCTTCGCGTTGGTTCGTAACACGCCGACTAGGTCGTGTTCTTGAGCCCCGGCTAAGGTAGCTCATCGAACGCAAGTTGAGGAAAGCGCCGGTCCTAGTCCTTCTCTTAGGTCAAGCTGAAATGCCTAGGGGTTTCGAGTCGCGCCGACTAGGTCGCGTCTACGTACTCCGACTAGGTAGTACTTCAAAACCTTACCCCAACAAATCTACTCGGCCTAAGTGTTACTTTCTACCATTGCGACTAGCATCCGGTAAATGATAACAATAGGGTTTCGAGCTTTCGCTAAGCTTTGTGGCTAGACATCCACTTAGCGTAGCTCTCGACCCATGGATTAAGCGCAGGGACTAGGAACGAGATAGAAAATGTAAAGTGCGATGCCTCAAAACATGGTTGCAATTACGAACCCACAACTAGATCGAGGGATTTAGCTACTAGTATTCATGGGGTGAATACAATAGCTTTTCATAAGTAAATGGAAATGCGTACACGAGAAGGAGTAGAGAGAGAAGTGCAAAATGGAACAAGAGCCCTTGAATTTAGTGAGAATGTATGCTAGATTTCCGGGACCGAAGGTTACATTTCCAAGGGAATGAGGGGCCCTTAAATAGAGAATGAGGGGGATTCTAGGCCCTTGGATGAGACTTGATCTCCAAGTTGAGTGGCAATATCGGTTTGGCACAAGCAAAGACCTAGAACCTTCTTTCCACATTGGGCAAGGGAGGATTGGCGTTGTTGAACCTTGCCTTGGAAGAAACACACGGAGGCCGACGTCAGCACCTCGAAGGACGAGCCGAGAAAGTCAAGGACATGGTCAATGGTCAACTCTTGACTTTGCCCTTGAATTGTAGGTCATTTGGGGAGACCAAAAATGGATTGCGAGTTTTGTGACTTTGGCCGGAGGATTTGGCTTCCTTAGACAATTCTAAGACTTTCTCAAGAAGAGAGCTAAGTCAGAATATGCCTTGAACTATGATGAATTCCACAATTCCCCATTTGTCTAATATTGGCCTTAACCGGGCTCGGGACCTTTACTTCTGAATTTCACTGGGCTAGCTCTTGATTCAGCACGCTTGATCAATATGAAGACTAGTCTTTTAAGCCAGAAATGCCATAGCTCGAGTGGAATAACGGCTTGCCTAGGAAAACTTTAGTAGGGTCTTCGGCTAGGCGCTGATCGTACTCGGACTTTGAAGCTCGATTTGGTTCGGCTTAGGATAGCAGGTCATTCGATGTGTTGGTCTTGGTAGCAAGGTGGTCATGTGTACTTGATGTTAGGACCTTGAAACCAGACTTTTGAATAGGATTTAGAGCTTGAGCGACCGGCAAAGAAAGCTTCTCGGTCAGCCCGGTGATATCCGGATGCATTCCCCGGCCAGCCCGGATGCGCCTGGGACGATACTGCATTTTCTCGGCTGGCCCGATGTCAAGATCTCGGTACTCGGCATTCTCGGCAGACCCGGTATGATTCCTCGGGTGGCCCCTTCGAGCGCCTGGTGAGGCACACTCGGTCTCTCTCGGACGCGGTGCGGACCAAATGAGGCCCCGACCGGCCAGAACTCCAATTGGTGAATTTTGGGCACAAGTGCCATCTTTTAAGCGCACTTCCTCGTAAGTCCTCAAAAGTACCTGTGATGCAAAAACACATTAGCAAGCAACTGTTCACATGACCTAGGATGTCAATTAGTGGGAATTGTTGACTTAATAAGTCGTGTAAACACGGCTCATCAGTCATTGCCATGCAAGAAGAGCTACATCAGTTCGAAAAGAACAAGGTATGGTGACTGGTTCCTAGACCGAAGGACAAGAATGTAATAGGGACAAAGTGGGTCTTCAGAAACAAGATGGACGACAAGGGAGTTGTTGTGAGAAACAAAGCCCGCCTGGTAGTCAAATGGGACAACCAATAAGAGGGGATAGACTACGATGAGACATTCACCCCAGTGGCAAGGTTAGAAGCAATCAGACTATTAATTGCTTATTCAACTTACCATGGTTTCACTCTGCAGCAAATGGATGTGAAAATGGTCTTCTTGAACGGAGTTCTGAAAGAGGAGGTATATGTGAGCCAGACACCAGGGTTCGAGGATCACACTCACCCTGATCACGTCCACATCCTAGACAAGGCGCTGTATGGGCTGAAGCAAGCACCCCGTGCCTGGTATGAGAGATTGTCACAGTTTCTACTATCCCACTAATATGCCAGAGGAGAAGTGGACAAAACTCTCTTCCTTTCGAAGGAACGAAAGGACACTCTGGTTGTTCAGGTATATGTGGATGATATCATTTTTGGTTCAACTAACCCTAGACTTGTCAAGAAGTTTACAGAGTTGATGTCGAGCGAGTTCGAGATGAGCATGGTGGGATAGCACAAGTACTTTCTTGGACTTCAAGTTGCTCAAGGAGAGGATGGCACCCGAATCCATCAGCAGAAATACGTAAAGGAGATTCTAAAGAAGTTTGGATTGGAATCCGCCAAGACGTGTGCCACACCGATGTCCCCAAATGACACCCTGACAAGGGATGAGTCCTCACCACGGGTGGATCAAACTCTATATAGGGGGATGATTGGTTCACTTTTATATCTTACTGCTAGTAGACCTGATATCTTATTCAGTGTTTGTCTGTGTGCAAGGTTTTAGGCTGATCCCAGGGAAACCCACGTGAAAGCAGTAAAGACGATACTGAGATATCTGAAGGGAACAGATGACTTATGCATGTTCTTTTCAAGAGGAGGAGACTTACGCCTGGCAGCATACACTGATGCAGATTATGCGGGTAGCAAGACAGACAGGAAGTCCACGCCAGGGATGGCTCAATATCATGGACCATGTCTCATCTCTTTGGCTTCAAAGAAGCAGTCCTCAAATGCACTTTCCACCGCTGAGGTGGAGTACATTGCCGCTGCTGCTTACTGTGCGCATCTGCGATGGATCAGGCAACAGCTAAGTGACTATGGTGTTATTACAAATTGTGATAAAATTCTGTGTGATAACACTAGTGCTATTAACATCTCTAAAAATCCAGTGCAGTTCTCACGCACCAAGCATATAGAGATTCGATATCACTTTCTACGAGACTGTGTAGAAAAGGGAACAATAGAAATGGAATACTGCAGAACCGAGGAACAGATAACAGACATATTCACAAAGGCATTGCACAGAGAACCCTACAAGAAGCAGAGGCTTGAACTAGGTATGGTTTCTCTTCCTTAGAGCTATGCTCATATGTTGCTCCCTCGGTGATTGGCTAGATGATGGACCATAGTTGTATGAATCATAAACACAGTTAAACCCACCAAATTAGACTGTTTGTCTATCTAACTTCTACTTGTTAGTCCCGATATATTTCCACAGGGCATTTTAGAGATTAAAGTGAAAACACGCTAAGGAGAGGATTTTATGCTGAAAAGATATCGGGAGTCAATCCAAAGTAAAGATCATATGCCGACTGAAGAAATCTAAAGGATCCTGACATGGAATAAATCAAAACAAATCAAACCGAAGAGGAATCAAGTCAGCCCGGGGCCAAAATACACTGACAGTTTTGTGAAAAGACTGCACAAAACTGTACAAAACTCACATATGGGCAAGATGACCGGCCACTTGAAGAAGAGGTGGCCAAGGGAGGAAAGCCACCCCATTCCACCACCTCCTACCGGCGGCTCCTCCCCCCTCCTCCCAAGATGACCGGCTACTTGGCTTGGAGGTGGCAAAAGCCACCTTCCCTCCTCCTCCACCACCGCCTACCGGCGGCTTCCACCGCCCTCTCCTCCTCCTCCATGTGGTGGCTTCTCCTCCCTTGATTTGCTCATCCAATCTCCATGCAACAAGTGTCCTCATCTCCTCCTCCTTCCATGGCTATATAAGGAGGAGCTCCTCCCCTCATTTTAATCATCCAAAAAATTGTAAAAACACTTATCTCTCTAAGTTTGTTACTATGTAAGTTTGGTTCGGTTTTGAAATAATACTCATGTTGGTTCTTGAGTATTATACTTTAGGGAATACTCCTGTTGGTTCTTGAGTATTCAGTAGGAAATTGGGAGTACTCCTGTTGGTTCTTGAGTACTCCACCCCTTTCCCTCTTACTGTTTTCAAAAACCCCCGAGTATTTAGCTATGGTATCCACCTCTATGGATATTCGTAGCTAAACTCTTTATTCGGTTAAGGGTTCACACCCTTGTGCCAACATCTTGAGATTTTTGCACTCAATATTGTTTTACGCTTCTCTAGTCTTGGAGATCGAGGTTGAGTAACACCTTTGTCGGGTTATTCAATCTTAGTCTTTGAAATCTAGTTAGAGTAACACCTTTGTCGGGTTATTCGAGCTAGAAAAAAGACTAGAAACCTAAGGCTTTGTCAAACTTGTTGTGGAGTACCACCTTTGTCGGGGTATTTGGGTTGTCACCTTTGTCGGGACAACCACATAACAACTTGACAGGTTAAGGGTGTGGAGTACCACCTTTGTCGGGGTATTTGGGTTGTCACCTTTGTCGGGATAACCACACGTAGAAGTGTAAAAGAAATCTATTGAAGTCAATGATAGATGTGTCACAAGAAGAGTCCCAAAACCGAATGCTTTCCCCTGATTCAAAACACCATCTGCATTTTACTTTCTTAGTATAAACTGCTCACCTACCGGAGGACTTGACAATCACGCATCACCCGCTGTAAGTCTTCTTTGTATTTTCAGTATTTACTTTTCTGTAATTTACTTTTCCGCACTAAAAACAAAAACCAACCAACCAATCACTTAGACGTTAGTATTAAAATCTCAATCAACCTAAAAAACGCTCCCTCGCTGTTCAATCCCCAACAGTATTCACTATCGTGACAAACCCGTAAAGAACACATATCCCCCTAATTCCCTTGGGTTCGACCCCTACTTACCACTAGCTACCCAGTAGTGAAGTCGCGAGTAGCGGACTTTATAAATATTATTTGTACATTTGCTCTGACGACAAGCATCTGTCAAATTGGCGCCGTTACCGGGGAATTAGCCATCGGATAAAGTTCTTTGAATCGTTACGCGCTTCAAAACAACCATGTCTCGCGAAGAAAGTCACCATGACTACCAGGATGACGAAGAAATAAACCTGTACGATCAAAATGATGAGGTACCGTTTCAATTCGTCGATGATCCGGAACAACTCATCAGGAACAGAAGAGCTAGTGATAGGGAAGCAGTCAGAAGAAACCAAGAATTACCCGAGGACCCAAATGCAGCTGGTCCAGTACAACCTCCTATCCATCCTCCACGACCACAACCTCAACCTCGATACATGCCAAGAAGAGAACCCGCTTTCGACGACTACTACGGGGATAATTACTACCGTGAACCAACTATGGGCGAGTTAAATGCCCCTAATTTCGAGACACAGCCGTGGTGCATCTATGAGAGCCCTGAATTAGAAAACATAACCATCAACGCATCAGTGGCACACAGCTTGCCCAAATTCTCAGGAGCTCTTGGAGAATCTGCGACCACTCACCTCCAACGCCTACATGGCATTTGCCAGAATCTAAAGCCCAATCAAGGGAATATGGACGACTTCAAGTTAAAGGCATTCTATTTTTCCCTCATAGACTCGGCAAGCAACTGGTTCCTTTCATTGCCTTCCGGAAGCATCAGAACAGGGGCTCAGATGCAGAAGAAATTCTTAGACAAATACTATCCGGCTGGAAGAGCAATGCAAGTAAGGAGGCAACTACAGGAAATCAAACAAGGTCCCAATGAAACCATGTACGATTACCTGGAAAAGTTCAATCACCTAGAAAGAAGCTGCTGTACCCTTGGACTGCCCGAGAAACTCATCATCGAGTACCTCATTGATGGATTAAGACCCTTAGACAAAATGCTCTTGGATGCCTCAGCTGGAGGATCCATGATGAATCTATCATTGAGTGGCATAAGGAATCTCATCGCCAACGTTGCTGAAAATGCCCGATTTAGAGAAGAGACTACTCGTCAAGATGAATTCTCTCGATCAAAAAAGGTAGCACTAGCCGAGGTATCAGCAAACTCCATGACTGAAGAGATAAAACAGTTAAAGGAGATGATGATCGAGATCATACGTAGACAGCCAGTTCCGGTAAAACCTTGCGAGTTCTGTGGTTCTACAGACCACAAAACTGACGCATGCCCAACATTGATAGAAGAAGAACCGGCGGAAGTAAATATAGTAGGAGGATATCAAGGATACAACGACAGAGCTGGACAAAACAGACAATACGGTCAAACATCCAACCCGGTCTGGCGTAACAACAACAGCTATCTTCAGAAGGAGGCACAACCAGCTGTCCCTCAACTAGTGCAGTCATTCTACCAAATCCCCCACCGACAATATAACCAGAACGCTCCATCGGTAGGCCAATATCAGCAAAAAGGGCCAAATCAGCACCAAGCCGGCCCGAGCAATCAGCAGGAACCAAGCAAGTCGCTCAATGACACGATGAAGGAGCTCGCGGGAAACGTTAATCAATTGGGTACTTCACTACACCAGTACCAGGCAAAAACTGACGGGGCAATTTCAGAATTGACCAAACAAATGTCCCAGCTCGCCACCGCAATGTCAACACTCACTACTGAACCTGGCAGACTCCCTTCACAGACCGTCCAAAATCCAAAGGTGAACATAAGCATGATAAGGAGGTCAAACATGAAGGTTACACTAGGAGAAGTAACACGGTCCCCAACCTACAGACTTACGAACAATCACTTCAACCGTAGGCATCGACCTAATTGGAATCAAGAAGAAGACCGACCCAATGATGGCGAAACATGGGTTACACATGCTGACAATGGACGGTACGCATTCACTGTTTGCATAACACCGCTGCCGATCACACACTTTGACATACCAGCATCTGGTTGGGACTCCCCAACTAATACTTATGCTTCAAAGCAAAATGTTAAAGGGTCCGATTATGCAAATCCTAAGCCAGGGAAGGGGCAGAATAGCCCGACAATAGAAAGAGCCCTCACTACAGATCATGAGCCACTACCGGAAAGAGATAAAGACCCTGGGGCCTTTACAATCACTTGCGGTATTGGTGAAACCCAGATCCATAAATGCTTAGTCGATCTTGGGGCTGCTGTCAACGCCATGCCTTCCTCCTTGTATTACTTACTAGGACTTGGTCCATTAAAACCACCCAGGTCAAACATCGAGCTAGGAGATAAATCATGCATCCGCCCGGTTGGAGAACTGGAAGATGTAATACTCCATGTGGGAGAACTCGTCGTTGCTGCAGACTTCTATGTAATACCAACAGAAGAGACCTGCGAAGACGACCCACCAACAATAATATTGGGACGACCATTCCTCTTCGCCACTAAAGCAAGAATCGATGTGGGCAAGGGCTCATTATCGCTTAAGTTCGGCGGCAAAATTGCACACTTCTACATTGATCAGAGCCGCCCGGACACAAAGAAACCGCCAGACATAACACCTATCTCAGATCACGGTGCACAATTTTCTGACCTGTCATTAGAGACCAAAAAAATAACAAGACCAGCAGCTATGGTCAAAGGTCTCCCGCATTCTCAGAAACAATGGAAAGAGAAAACACCAAAACCATGGAGCTCTTACTCCAGCAAGAAGTCAGGAAGAAACAACACAGGAACGGTGGCAAAGTTCGACTTGAGCCACCCATGGGACCCAAACCAGTGATCCACAAACGAGGTATCGTCGAGCCAACGAAGTTAAACAAGTGCACTGGTCGGGAGGTAACCCGACACTATCTTACTTTTCTGCACTTTAATTTCTGTCATTTAAATTCAGTAATTTAGTTTTAAGATTGCATGACTTTTGAACAAAGGCACGCCTTCGTTCAAAACTGGGGGGGTGAGAACCACCTGTGTACATAAATAACATGCTTGCTGTTTTTTCTTAGTAATAGTATCTTTTTGAAAATATGAACTTAAGAATGTGAAAAAGATAAGTCATAATTCATGCATTAACCTTGTGAAAATTCAACTGTTTAAAAACTTAGGATGTAACTTTTCATTTGTCCCTTTGTGCTAAGATAACCAGGGATGTGGAGTTGATAGAAATGCCCTCGAAAGACTTGGCAAGCATTCGAAGGATCGAATCAAACTATATGGTTTTCGAAGTCAGTGGAGGCTGCACTTCGGGGTTCAGTGAATAATTGAAGTCATCTCCGCCAAGAAGCATCTATGCAAAGGCGAGGACGGGAATCAAACCGTCCTCTCTCCGTTCAAAGTAGCCGAGAAAATAGATGAGCGACCCTCATCTTGACCCACGCAAAACGACAGTCAAAGTAGCCGAGAAAATAGTTGAGCGACCCTCACCTTGACCCGCGCGAAAACGGCAAAAAAGAGAGGAGCGGGGAGGTATTTCCATAGGCTTGCGGGCGATGATTGGACCTCCCAACAAGGCTGAGAAAATGGACTAGCAAGTCACAAAGAAGCAAAAAACTCAAAGAAGAAAATCAAAAGAGGCCAAAGGCCCAAAATTGTGATGGTTTTAACCGAGCAAAAGTGAAGCACTCAAAAAAGATCAAATCAAAAGCCAAAGGCAGAATCACTACAAAAAAGCAGTCTCTCGCCAAAGAAGAAAAATCAAAAAGGCTCAACTCACTGAAACCCGAATCAAATCACGTGCTAGAGAAAGCTACAAGAAAACCATATAGTGCGAGACAATCCCGAGGATGCCAGCCTGGACCTGAAAAGAGCTATCTCCCGAGACATCCAATATAATTTGCATCTCGGCACGGAGGTACAAGTATCAAATTACTCCTACGTATTTATATGGTTTAATTTAGTAACAAGTAGTAATGCATGAATTAGGAAAAGTCTAGTACCACAGTCTTATTTTCATATTTCGACCAACTTACTTAGTAACGCCCTTATAAAGCATTGTTCGGGACGAACAACTAAAAGTGGGGGGTAATCTGATGGACCATAGTTGTATGAATCATAAACACAGTTAAACCCACCAAATTAGACTGTTTGTCTATCTAACTTCTACTTGTTAGTCCCGATATATTTCCACAGGGCATTTTAGAGATTAAAGTGAAAACACGCTAAGGAGAGGATTTTATGCTGAAAAGATATCAGGAGTCAATCCAAGGTCAAGATCATATGCCGACTGAAGAAATCTAAAGGATCCTGACATGGAATCAATCAAAACAAATCAAACCGAAGAGGAATCAAGTCAGCCCAGGGCCAAAATACACTGACAGTTTTGTGAAAAGACTGCACAAAACTGTACAAAACTCACATATGGGCAAGATGACCGGCCACTTGAAGAAGAGGTGGCCAAGGGAGGAAAGCCACCCCATTCCACCACCTCCTACCGGCGGCTCCTCCCCTCCTCCCAAGATGACCGGCTACTTGGCTTGGAGGTGGCAAAAGCCACCTTCCCTCCTCCTCCACCACCGCCTACCGGCGGCTTCCACCGCCCTCTCCTCCTCCTCCATGTGGTGGCTTCTCCTCCCTTGATTTGCTCATCCAATCTCCATGCAACAAGTGTCCTCATCTCCTCCTCCTTCCATGGCTATATAAGGAGGAGCTCCTCCCCTCATTTTAATCATCCAAAAAATTGTAAAAACACTTATCTCTCTAAGTTTGTTACTATGTAAGTTTGGTTCGATTTTGAAATAATACTCCTGTTGGTTCTTGAGTATTATACTTTAAGGAATACTCCTGTTGGTTCTTGAGTATTCAGTAGGAAATTGGGAGTACTCCTGTTGGTTCTTGAGTACTCCACCCCTTTCCCTCTTACTGTTTTCAAAAACCCCCGAGTATTTAGCTATGGTATCCACCTCTATGGATATTCGTAGCTAAACTCTTTATTCGGTTAAGGGTTCACACCCTTGTGCCAACATCTTGAGATTTTTGCACTCAATATTGTTTTACGCTTCTCTAGTCTTGGAGATCGAGGTTGAGTAACACCTTTGTCGGGTTATTCAATCTTAGTCTTTGAAATCTAGTTAGAGTAACACCTTTGTCGGGTTATTCGAGCTGAAAAAAAGACTAGAAACCTAAGGCTTTGTCAAACTTGTTGTGGAGTACCACCTTTGTCGGGGTATTTGGGTTGTCACCTTTGTCGGGACAACCACATAACAACTTGACAGGTTAAGGGTGTGGAGTACCACCTTTGTCGGGGTATTTGGGTTGTCACCTTTGTCGGGATAACCACACGTAGAAGTGTAAAAGAAATCTATTGAAGTCAATGATAGATGTGTCACAAGAAGAGTCCCAAAACCGAATGCTTTCCCCTGATTCAAAACACCATCTGCATTTTACTTTCTTAGTATAAACTGCTCACCTACCGGAGGACTTGACAATCACGCATTACCCGCTGTAAGTCTTCTTTGTATTTTCAGTATTTACTTTTCAGTAATTTACTTTTCCGCACTAAAAACCAAAACCAACCAACCAATCACTTAGACGTTAGTATTAAAATCTCAATCAACCTAAAAAACGCTCCCTCGCTGTTCAATCCCCAACAGTATTCACTATCGTGACAAACCCGTAAAGAACACATATCCCCCTAATTCCCTTGGGTTCGACCCCTACTTACCACTAGCTACCCAGTAGTGAAGTCGCGAGTAGCGGACTTTATAAATATTATTTGTACATTCGCTCTGACGACAAGCATCTGTCACTAGACTAGATGCATACAACTCACATCTGATGGAGAATTTAACATGGATGTTCTGTGCTAGTGAAAAAGTAGGTTGTGTTCATACTGTATCTATGCATGCTAGCTATGTGATTGATGACTGCATTAGAAATTGAAAGACATGAAATTTTGAATTCTTTCTGCCCAAAAGAGACCTCCAAAAGGGATCCCACGTTATAAGCCCAAGAGGTACTCTAGACCAACCCTAGCCTATCTTCATGTGGAGTGCTCCTATGAGCCCGTTGATGTGTTTTTTTTTCCTGGAGTTATTCCACATGAAGTATGAAGACAATTAAAATGTGTTTGGATGATCTTACGTATTCTTGCTTGACTGTGTGTGGTGTTATTTGTACCACTTGGGTAAGGTTAGCACACCATACCAAAACCTTGTGTACCCATGAGACAAGTCAGATTGAGCTCTCACTATGGAAGGTTCAACTTTGGCATGAAAACAATCTATGTGAAAGTTGTGGAGATGAGGAGATCTGTGTCTTCCGATAAAGATGGTTTAGCATTGGGAAGAGTTTAATCAGTGCAGAAAGGCGAACAGTCTTTGTGGCAGGCAGTTGTCCCGTCTGTCGCATTTATGGGAAGAAACACACGCCTCCAGATGGGGACACGTGCAACCCACCTCACGCGTGGAGCGGTTTATTGTGTGGTTGGGTGAATTTTGCAAGTTATTTATGTGGAACCATTTTTGGAAGGGATGAAACGTTGGCAATTGCGAAGAATCAGTGGGTGGTATAATTATTTCTAAAAAGGTGGGGAGGCGACGTTTGGGCATTCGATTGTGTCTATTAACTTCTAGGGTTTACGGCGGGTATAAGAAGAGAGAAGGTCGAGTGTGATGCCTCATCAATCTCAGACGTTTATTTTTACTCTCACCCAAATCCAAGTGCTGCAAATTTCGATGGCTTCTTCAAACTCTAAATCCAGTCTCTCACCTGCGGCCACCGCTGAGTTCGCTGCACAATTCATTGCTCAGGGAGTAAACGTTCAGAGTCTTCAAACCATTCTCCAGTCTGCTACGCCGTCCGTCTTTACTCCGACCGACTCTGCAGTGGCTAGAGACATAATCATGCTCGAAGAGCTTCAGGAGGACTCTCACTCCCAGCGCCGTTTCCGCAAGAAATCCTCGATTGCTTAGTGGTCTGCTGGCAAGCGCTCGAAGCAATCTGCTCCTCCCTTGGCCCCGAACAAGCAATAGACCCACTCGTCAGACTGCTCCGATGCTGGAAGAGAATGGGGAGTCGGATGGGAGCGCGGAGGAATCTGAGGAGGCCGGGAAGGTTATTGTTCAGGAGTTGGTGGTTGATATGACTGGCTTGTGGAGTACAAGCTCAGGGAGGTTCAGGAGTTGTTAATGGCCCAGGGGTGGGGTGAGTTGTTTAAGAAACCTGTCATCGTGGATGACAAGGTGGTCAAAGAATTCTACTCGAAGCTGAAGCTGGTGGAGAAGGGAAAGGGAAATTTGGAGTTGTCGGTGGTCATGGGAGAAGACATGTTCACAGTGAGTCTGAGGGAGCTGGCTACCATTCTGCAGGTGCCAAAAGGTGGGTACGCTGAGTACACCAAGGGCACATGGCCGAGCTTCGTGGCGAAGTCGGAGGTGTTCGAACGGCTTGGGATGGATCCGGCCGCGAAAGGGTAGAGGGAAGTCTATAGCATGGATGTGCTTCCAAGGATTCTCCACAGAATCCTAGTGTCCAACATCACTCCAAGATGGCATAAGCACAATCTGGTTGTCTTTCAGGACATGTTGCCCGTGGACCAGATTTTGCAAAAGAAGCAAGTTAATTTGTCTTTTCAGGTGATGCATCACATGGAGTACAACAAGGAGAACCCCTCGAATGGGCTACCCTTCCCATAGTTTGTGAAGGAAATTCTGAAGTACTAGGACATCTACAACCCTACCTCGGAGAAAGATTTCTCTTCTGCCTTTGGAGAAGAGCACATTCTCAAGCTGGAGCTAGAGTATGCTGCCAATGAAGGATGGGTTAGACCTCGCGCTCAGTCGCCACCACCTGCAGAGCCAGTTGGTGTTGAGATGTCTCTCATGGCTGACCCTGTGCGCGAAGTCACTGTTCTCCCTGCTGATGGTCTAGGTGAGATGTTGATGTTGTTGAAGGCAGTTCGTTCTTAGTTGAAGGAGGTTAAGTCTGAGTTGAAGGATGTGAAGGAGAAGTTAGCGGCCCTGGAGGTGGCAATAGAGGTTGGCTCGGGTGCGGTGTCGGCTGTAGTTGAAGGGCTCCCTATGTAGTTCAAGAACCTTGCTACAGAGATTATGGAATAGCTGAAGGTTCCGATCTAGAATGATGCTTAGTCTGGACTGTCTCATGCCCCCCCCCTCTTTGCCAACCCTACCACATCTATCCCCGCTTTTTGAACTTGTTTTTTTTTGGAATTTCATGTTTAATGTTTCGGTGCATTTTGATTTCCCTGCCTGCATGTGTGGTGTCCGCATGACACACTTATTACTTGCTGGCATGAATGAAATGTTTTCTTTCCATTGCTCTGTGTCCTTATTTGCAAATCTTTTTAATGATGCCAAAAGGGGGAAGACATATATGTGCATTCACTAAGGGGGAAACTCAGTACCAATGTTTAAGCGGATGTCTATCTGAGGGGGAACTAAGCTTGCTAGACCTAAATGAGAATCGATTGAATTAACTCAGAATTAACTAGCTGTTGTAGGGAATTGTAGATACGATTTCCCTGTCACTACTGTGTGTGATTTCTCATTTGTGAAGAAGTGTTTGTCATCATCAAAAAGGGGGAATTTGTTGGACCCTTTGTGTTTTGATGATAACAAACACTTAGCTAATATTTGACTTGAGTATGCAGAAATCACACTATCTGACAGAAACGATAACTAGATATACAAGATTTACTCGAGATATATGCTGAATATATATGAGCCGAATATGGGACGGAATCCACTGATTGAGTTAAGATATGGAAATATCTTAACTAAATCATATATGCAGGATAGAGATCGGATCTTGGACGAAGATCAGATCTGCCGATTGAAAACGACTATAAAAGGAGGAGCAGTCTTCAGTTCAAATGTCAGCTTTTTGGAGAGAGTAATCGGAGATTGAAGCGGTGGTCAATTCCAGAGCTGACGAAGTGCTGTTGTGTGCGGACTAGAGCAAGATCGAGTTATTTGGTATTCGAATTGAGTAGAACTGGTTAACTGTCACTGAGTGACACAGGTTGTAACATTCTACAAGCATATTCGTTAAGTAATAACATCGATCTTGAAGCCCTTTTGGAACTATCCAGATGGCAAGTGGTTTTCAACCTATTGCAAGGATTGCGATAAGGTTTCCACTATAAATCTGTGAGCATTTACTTTCCGCACTATTTCCTGTACTTGAGAAAATTTCCGCTGTCATCTGTCTGAGGGATACCACTCTGTGATCTCCCTCACATGTGTTCATTAGCAGAAACTTGTGCTTTTAGTGGATTGCTCCTTCCCCAGGTTGTCTCACGGTCAATTATAACGCGTCATTGTGTGCTGGTACGGGCCTTGGAGGTATTGGTGTGATGGTCAGAGATGAAAAAGGTGTTGTTATGGCAGTTCGTACGCTGGTAATTGAAAATTTGCCGACCATAGGCGCTTATGAAGAAGACATGTTCTGAAGGTTTGAAGATCCTACAAGAATTACATTCTGACAAGGCCATTATTGAATTTGATTGCACTAATGTCATCTATCACCTTATCTTCAAAACTCCTGGTGAAATTTCATCTTTGGTGGTACAAAGATTGTTGCGATATGCTTATATCTCAACCTAATTGGAGTGTGACACTTGTTCGTTGAGAGGAAAATGGTTTGGCGGAATTTTTGGCTAAGCATGCAAGATCCTTTAAATTGTGTTGGACCAAGCTCAATTATTGATCGCGCCTTTGACCATTTTCAAGCGTTTTCTTAGTCCTCTTTGTTTAGTTTTCTTGCATTGTAATTGTTCTATCTATTAAATCTTTGAATAAGCTGTATCAAAAAGAGACTCAATAAAAATAGACATATAATCAGTATTTTGTAATTCACCCCTACATACTAAGAAATCCTTTGAATTTGTCACTCTTTGTCTTTGATGGTCCCGTGCTGATTACATATGAATATATATCAAACTATCGGTCTTTTCCAATTATTAATTTTTCCAATTGAACTGCATGCGAGAAAAGTACACATAGATGCTCTGAACTGTCGGCGTTTTTGAATTGAAAGTCCAAATTATTTATTTTTTCAATCAGAAGCAAATTAAAAAATAATTTCGAATGCCGAGCCCCTTAGCTATACTTTGATTAAATTGTTAATTCAATCATATGAACCTTTTTGAAAATAACCCGACGATCTCATTTAACGTACTAAATCGATCGATATTTCTTTTTTTTAACACCCATCAACCTTTTTATTAAGTTATTATCAACGGTGTTCTGATGTTAACTTAGTTTTTTAATCACGGCGTAGCTATGGTGTTACCCGTGATTAGAAAAATTAATAATTTAGACCTTCAATTGAAAAATACTGATATTCAGGACACCAAAATATACATTTTCCTTGAAAATGTGATTTCGAGACACCAATATCTACTTTTCCCTTAAAAGTATGACAGCTCCGGACGGTAACATCACAAGAAGACCCAACTTATTGGTAAGATTTTCAATATATATGCTAGTTTTGCCAATGTCACCATGTTAGGCTTGCAACTTGATTAAAGGGGAGGAAAGATATAGCGAGATGGCAAAGCAGAATCACATATATATTGAATGATGGTAGTTAATCGTATCATCCTCGATACGACTCTATCTTTTATGAAACTGCCATGTGTCACTAAACCCTTAACTGCTTATCTTCCTCTAGCTTAACGTACTTCATAACAAAAACCACACCTCTTACTCATCTTCACTTCTGCCTGCCAGCAAGAGCTAAGTGAGCATGGAGACTACCAGTGTCACGTGCTACGCTCGCGGGGCTTTCCTCCCGAGTAGTGTCTCTTCACAGCATTCATCTGCCTTGGTCTCTCCATCTTCCGTTTCTCCCTCGTTTAAGTCCAGAGTAATTAATCAGCATTTTCTTACCATTTATTTACTTTCCGACGATGTTGTGCTAGAATGAAATACCGATTTGAAAATACGTTGCAGAGTTTGAAATCCAGCTCTTTATTTGGGGAGGCATTAAGAACATCACCAACTTCATCACTTAAAGTTGCCAAGTTCAAGAATTCATCTTCCTTTGTAACAAAAGCTGAGATTGGTGACAGCTTGGTTAGTAGTTTCTTTTCTATTAGTAAACTATAGGAAGAGTTTGGTGAGATTTTGAATTGATAATTATTGTGAATATATGTATAGGAAGAGTTCCTGACAAAGTCGACGAAAGACAAGGGTTTGATCCGGCTGATGATGTGCATGGGAGAGGCTTTGAGGACCATTGCATTTAAGGTCAGGACAGCTTCTTGTGGTGGAACTGCATGTGTTAACTCTTTTGGAGATGAGCAGCTAGCCGTCGACATGCTTGCCAACAATTTGCTTTTCGAGGTAGTTAAATCCGTAAAGAAGGGTAATACTTGTAGAAGCTATTGCAGTTGAGTTTGATGATCATCATGCTGTTGGTATGTATGTACAGGCCTTGACTTACTCACACTTCTGCAAATATGCTTGCTCTGAGGAAGTGCCAGAGCTTCAAGACATGGGTGGCCCAGTCGAAGGTCTCACACTTATCCTTTGACCTGCAAATCAAGGTCATAAAGGTTGAGTTTTTATTAAGTCCATTGTTCTTATGATTGATGCAGGTGGGTTCAGTGTTGCTTTCGATCCTCTAGATGGGTCCAGCATCGTCGACACAAATTTCACAGTTGGAACAATCTTTGGGGTGTGGCCTGGTGATAAGTTGACAGGCGTCACAGGAAGGGATCAGGTGGCTGCAGCCATGGGAATTTTTGGACCAAGAACCACGTATGTCCTTGCACTCGAGGATATCCCTGGCACCCATGAGTTCCTCCTCCTCGACGAAGGTTGGGTCATAACGCTGAAAGCTCTTAACTATTCCACTTTATTATTCCTTCCATTGACATGATTTTCATTGACGCGTTCTCTAGGTAAATGGCAACATGTCAAGGACACAACAAGCATCGGTGAAGGCAAGATGTTCTCTCCTGGGAACTTGAGAGCCACTTATGATAACCCTGAGTATGCCAAGGTACTTAACTCAGTCCTAATTTGCAATAAAATTCACGTGCATCATGCCTTGAGACTATCCTGACAGGCGTTATGCATTTTCTTCTTGATAGCTGATTGACTTCTACATTAAGGAGAAGTACACGCTCAGATACACTGGCGGAATGGTTCCTGATGTCAACCAGGTCACTAATTTGCGCTTCAACCAACATTATAATCCATTTGAAAGAAAATATATAGGAGTGCATGAAGTTACATTGGAATATTTGTTTTGTTAAATTTTCAGATCATTGTTAAGGAAAAGGGTATCTTTACAAATGTGATCTCCCCAACAGCTAAGGCGAAACTAAGACTCTTATTCGAGGTAGCTCCATTGGGGTTCTTGATCGAGAAAGCTGGGGGTTACAGCAGCGATGGCACCAAGTCTGTGCTTGACAAGGTAATCAACGTTCTTGACGAAAGAACTCAAGTGGCATATGGATCCAAGAACGAGATTATACGGTTTGAAGAGACTCTGTACGGCTCATCTAGACTGAAGGAGGCTGCTGTGCCTGTTGGGGCTGCTGTGTAATACCTTACAACCACAACTCTTCATGTCATTATCAGTTTGTACTTTATGAGACTAAACAATGGTTCAAAGTTACAAGACTATACAAGGTAAGGCTGTGTACACTCAGTATGCAAATGATATTTGTTGTGGGAGGGAGCACTGTCAAAATTCGTCATATTTGCTGAAATATTGTTGTCTTATCCAAGATGAGATCCAGGTGGTGTTCGAACGTATACTTAAACATCAATCCAACAGTAAGCTGAACAGAACGATATATGCACACAACAATGTAATACTCAGTTTGGCAACAGCCTACTCTGGGGGGCTTCCCACGTCAAAAAGGGTAGCAAATCTTTATTGAAAAGTATAGAGCTACAGATGGTCTTACACTTATAATCTCGCGAATGTAAACGCCTAGCCTCTATCACTTCTTCTTCTGGATTGCGATCTTGGCTACCCCTTGATTCCCTGAGTTTAAGATTCCCTCCCGAACTTGCTCGAACTTCTCCCAAAGATCGGACGCCTTCTCCCGAATGCGTGTGTTGGTGACCGTGTGTGTGCAGCGGGTTGTTCAGCATGAACCGTCTGATCAGCACATTGAACAGATTGCTTCTTCGTCGTTGATTCTCAGGTGTGGAAAACTCGACTGGACGCCGCTCCTCCTCTACTCATTATCTCTCGTATGTAATTCTCCAAAAGTGATAGGTCCCGATCAGGAAACCCTAGCCCTGTTTATATAGTATTCGGCTAGTTCCTAATCGGTTAGGATATTCAATCTCAAATATTTAGGAAATATTTCCTAAATATTTCAAAGTTCCAAATCTTATCTTCGAGTATCTTTTGAACATCTTCATGATAATCTTGGCTTCTAGATAATGTTGCTTGAATATCACGTCAGCCAATCTAATCTTCAACCGATTCGACTGCAACTGACTCCAATCTGCATATCTTCGATATTAGTAAGTTCCCATATTAGGAAACTTCTAATCTTCAGTTCTGCGCTGTATGTGAGTTCCAATCTTTGGTTGAACAGTTCTTGACTTCTTCTTGAACACTCTGAAAGACGTTTTGCCAAAATCATGCCATACGTAGGAACATCAATCTCCCCCTTGGAATTTTTGGCAAAACCATATCATCTAGTTCTAACTACTTAGACTTCCGAGACTATTGAGGGAAACAAATCATCTTCAAATTACTCCTCCTTTTTACCACAAAATTGGCAAGGAGGGTGCAAATATAGTTACAACAGTAAAGAAAACAGAACTGGAAACAGTACGATGAAAAATAAATGTTGACAAGTCAGGGCCAAGTCAATGTTTTTAGCATGAACCTTCAAATGGAGGAGCCTTCATCGACGTCTTCTTCTTCATCAGCCTCATCACCTTAATCATCACTCGGATATCTCAAGGTACGCACCAGATGATTGATTCTCTTTCTTTGCTCCTGTTCCGCCTCTAGAATGATCTCCAGCTTACTAAGTAACCTTCCACGTTCAAAACGGGTCATCTTCTCGCCATCAACAACTCTTATCATAGAAGACTCACGTCCTTCCTCTTTAGCCCAGGGTCCTTCTGGTCGTTCACATGGCGACCCTTAAACAGATTGTGGGGCTCTTAAGAGACTGTCCTAGGACGTCTTCAACTTTGGATTCTGATATATAATAAGTGATGTTCCCATGAATGGCATGACTTTGGCAAAACGGCTTTACACTGTTTGAGCTACAGTTCAAGAAGAGTTCAACCACGGACTGGAACATAAGTACAACGTACAGCAGACACATGACTTGAATCTGGAAGGTTCTAAAGTTAGATGATCTTTTCGGTTGAAGTCGGTCAGCGAAGAAATAGATATTTGAGATGTCATTCAACTATCTCCTCACCAGAATTGAAGACCGCCTGACTAACTTACCGTAGAAGATATCTCATGAAGATTGGAATGAAGATCTTGATATCCAGAAGATATCGACGAGATTATTTGATTGGAGCCAATTGACAAGTCATCACCGAAGATCAAGATCAACGATCAAATATATGCAGATTGGCTGAGAGAATATCGGATGGCTTGGCGTGGAAGTCATCTTCGAAGATTTGATACGGATTGAATATTCTGCAATTATTTAGGAATATCTCCGAAATATTTGACGGGATATTCAGATTGGATCTGGACTTCACCAAAGCCTATAAAAAGGAGGCTAGGGCATCCAGATTGGTAGTCGCTCCCTGAGAGAAAAGAAACAAACACGACAGTTCGTGAGATTGGAGGAAGAGCGACGGCCGACTGATTATTCCACACCGGAATATCAACGGTGAAGTAACAGTTTGTTCAGTGTGCTGTTCAGACTGTTCTTGAAGGAGAACAAAGCGCACACACTCACACGGTGATCAAGCTACGTCTTTGAAAGAAGGCGACTGGACTTCTGGGAGTTCCAAGACTAGGCCGAGAGGGAAGTCTCGTCCTACCCATAGGGGATCGAGGGAAGCTACGGTGAACCGAGATTGCAAATCTGAGAGACGGAGAATTAGAGGCTAGGCGATTACAAACAAGGCGTTGTGTAAGAGTAAGACCACTTGTAGCTCTAATCTCGTAATACGATTTTTGTCCCTTTTAGGGTGTGGGAAACCCCCCAGAGTAGGCGAGGCCGAACTGGATAACATATCGTGTGTGCTCCTGCTTTCTTCTGTTTTCAGTTCTGTCTCATACTCTATCTTGACCACTGTTGGAACACGACCCTGTAGAGTGCGTGTTCAGTAATTCGTGCGTGCCTCAGTCTCTTTCTGCACCTGCTGAACTGGTGTGAAAAGGAGTTCAAGGTCTGTCTCATCTGTACCTTGAACACAAGCTGGAACTGGGGATAGAATTACAAATGGTATCAGAGCAAACACTCGACACACTGAGTGGGATCCTGGAACTGTTCAATATAACTGCGAAGCAAGGACAGTTACCCTTAAGCACAGTCAATGATTGGAAGACAGACACGGAAACTTACAGAGGTAAAGATGTTTGCATGGTAGCATTCAGCTCCTCAAGTCACATGGAGAAAGATCGCTAGTACTTCGATAGCGGATGCTCCGCCCATATGACATGTGACTCCAAATACCTTACGCAGATTCGACCTATTTTTAAGAAGCAGTTCGTCACTTTCGAAGATGGAGGAAAAGGACAGGTGATCGGCTGTGGGACATTGAAGGTTCCAAATCTACCAGTTCTCAAAGACACTCTCCTAGTTGAAGGACTAAAGTGAACCTACTCAGCATCAGTCAACTTTGCGACAGCGGACATCATGTCAAATTAGCTCAGAACTCATGGCAAGTTTTAGATAATGACGGAGCCACCTTGATGAAAGGAAGCAGAGCAGCCAACAACTGTTACCTCATTGGCTCCACTGGAACAGTTGCTTCACCAGCTTGCTTGTCTAGCCAGGCCGATGAGATGACCCTCGGGCACAGACGTTTGGGTCATCTAAACCTCAAGACATTAAAGAAACTCTGCTCATCTGGACTCATCCGAGGAATACCATATGTTGAAGGAAGTCAGGATGTGATGTGTGGAGAATGTCAGATCAGGAAACAGACCAAAGGATCACACCCTAAGATCTCTCAAATCAGCACCAATAGACCACTGGAACTGATCCATATGGACTTAATGGGACCAATGCAAACTGAGAGCTATGGTGGGAAGAAGTATGTTCTGGTCTGTGTTGACGACTTCACCAGATTCACTTGGACAAGGTTCCTTTGGGACAAGACTGAAGCTGCGCAACAGTTCATAGAAGTTGCTACCTTGATCCAACGAGAAAGGGAAGACAAAGGGGAAAAAGTGATATCCATCAGGAGTGACAATGGCACAGAGTTCAAGAATGTCAATATGGGAACCTATTGCGTGAAACACGGGATTGCTCATCAGTTCGCATCAGCAATCACCCTTCAGCAGAATGGAGTTGTGGAACGGAAAAATTGCACCATCCAAGAGATGGCCCGGGTGATGATCCATGCCAAGAAGATTCCTCTGAAGTTCTGGTCTGAAGCTATGAATATGGCATGTCACATCATAAATCGAGTTACTATACGCACTGGAACGGAGAAGACGTGCTATGAACTTTGGAAAGGAAAGAAGCCCACTGTCAAATACTTTCACATTTTTGGAAGTGAATGCTTCATTCTGAATGACTGGGAGTACCGACAGAAGCTGGATCCAAAGAGTGATGAGGGGCTCTTTCTAGGGTATTCTTCAAACAGTCGAGCATACCGGGTGTTCAACAAGCGCATAGGATCAGTCATGGAATCTATAAATGACAAAGTCAAGGATGAAGTGTTGGTGCAGGCTGTCTCGGATGATACTGATGACAGTACTAGCACAGTACCTGAAACACAACCATCATCCCAGCAGACTGAGCATGAACCGACTGAAGACACCTCTGTCAACTACCCTTAAAAACTCCTCATCTGACGAAACGGATACTGTCAACGCTTAGGAGAATGTCAGTACACTACAACCCTCCCGACGAATTTCCAGGGATCACCCAATCTCTGAGGTCATTGGATCACCAAGTGACGGAGTTCAAACTCACAGAACACTGAGCAACTCCAGAGAATTGACAACCTGCCCGTGCTTCCTCTCCTCAATTGAGCTGAAGAACATAAAGGAAGCATTACTTGATAAGTATTGGGTCCTCGCCATGCAGGAGGAACTGGAAGAATTTGCCCGAAATGATGTATGGGATCTGGTTCCAAGACCTGATGGGGTTAACGTCATTGGCACAAAATAGATATTCAAAAACAAGTCCGACGCATCAGGGAATATCACAAGAAACAAAGCTCGCCTTGTTGCACAAGGATACACTCAGATAGAAGGAATTGACTTTGAGGAAACATTTGCTCCGGTCGCACGTCTTGAAGCCATCCGCTTATTTCTTGCTCTAGCATGTCACCTGAATTTTCGACTGTTCCAGATGGATGTCAAAAGTGCTTTCCTGAACGGATTTCTGAATGAGGAAGTTTACGTTGCTTAGTCGAAAGGATTTGAGGACCCGCATCATCCAGCATCTGTGTACCACCTCAAAAAGGCGTTGTACGGTCTCAAACAGGCGCCCAGAGCCTGGTATGAGCGCCTCACTGTGTTTCTCGTCGATCATGGATATGTGCGAGGGGGAGTGGACAAGACCCTGTTTGTTAAACGCACGAGGTCAGATTTTATTAACGCACAAATCTATGTTGACGATATTGTCTTTGGGTCCAATACCCAGAAACTGGTGGATCAGTTTGTAGAACAGATGCAGAAGGAGTTCAAGATGAGCATTGTTGGGGAGATGAACTACTTCCTAGGACTCCAGGTGACTCAGAAGGACGATGGCATTTTCATCTCACAGAGCAAGTATGCCAAGAATCTGATAAAGAAATTTGAGCTTGAGAAGGCAACTCACAAACGAACTCCTGCTGCTATGCACATAAAGATAACCAAAGACGAGGCTAGAACAAAGGTCGATCAGACATTGTACAGGAGTATGATTGGAAGCCTTTTGTACTTGACAGCCAGTAGACCAGACATATCATATGCCGTAGGTGTGTGTGCAAGATACCAGGTGGATCCAAAGGAAAGTCATCTCCTACAAGTTAAGAGAATCATAAAGTATGTATGCAGGACGGTTGACTTTGGAATCTGGTATACCAAGGACACCAACCCACATCTGGTTGGCTACTGCGACGTGGACTGGGCAGGAAACGCTGAAGATCGAAAGAGCACATCTGGGGGATGCTTCTTCTTAGGAAATAACTTGGTTTCATGGTTCAGTAAAAAGCAAAATAGCATCTCACTGTCTACGGCTGAAGCAGAATATATCGCAGCAGGAAGCAGCTGCACTCAACTGCTGTGGATGAAGCAAATGCTGTCTGAATACGGAGTCAATCAAGAAGAGATGACCTTATACTCTGACAATATGAGCGCAATCAGCATCTCAAAGAATCCAGTACAACACTCCAGGACGAAGCACATTGACATCAGACATCACTTCATCAGAGAGCTGGTTGAACAGAAGGTGGTAACTCTTACGCATGTTACAACAAACAAGCAATTGGCGGACATCTTCACCAAACCTCTTGATGCCACTCAGTTCGAAACACTCAGATCCTCCCTGGGTCTGTGTGTTATCAAGAACTAAGTGTTCCAAATAGGGGTCAGTCACACGCAGAACACCAGCTCAACAGTTGGGCTGACCACTTATCAATCGGAAGCTGGAACAGAAGGTATGTACCTGGAGATTTACATTCTTATATATTCAGAAATCAGTTCTATGCCATTATAAAATGAAGGTGAAGAAGCGGCAGTGTCAAAACTGAAAGAACCGTCCTCAAAGGCGCCAAAGGCGAGCTCCCAATCCATATGAAGAGAGCGTGTAGACTGCGATGGGAAATCAGACGACTACTCAACCAAGTGAACTAAAGGTGACAAAATGGTTGATGAGAAGCTGAAGGAATCGAAACCTGCTGTAGATTCTATGACCGGTGCTGCAGAAGAAGGTGAAGCCAGTAGGGCTAAGATTGTGGTTCTGATAAGCAGAAGAATGAGAATAACGGCAAGCTAAGCAATCTGGCAATATGATGGAAGAGTCTCATGCATCCGGAACTGGATGTGTTGTTCAAGGATATTGATGATGCTGTTGATGAGTTGCTAAAAGAGGAGGCTTCAATACCTATTGAGACAAAAGCTGATCAGTCCTCAGAAGCCCAGGTCGTAGAGAAGGAGGCAAGTGTGACAGATGATGCTGTCTCAGATATGTAGTAAGGTGGTGAGATAGTTTTACCCCAAGAGTCCTCTAGTTCTGATGCAGTCCCAAAGGGTGAGTCATTTGAAGCACCGGACATCGTGCAAGGAAGGTTTCATAATGATTTTGTGGAGGATGGCCATGTGATGGTGGATCCCCCAGCTATTTCTGATTTTGAGACAAAGAAAGTCAGATGATGAAAATGCGTCAATGCGACTGAGAAACAGAAGCAACACCAGCTAGAAGATGATGTATCAGAAGATTCTGACCCCTCTGAGAAAGATGATGAGCTTAGTGAAATGTACAAGGATCTTGATGAGGTTGTCCAAGATTTGCACGAGGAAGGGACTATCACTCAAGAAGGAGGTGAGCTTGTTAAGTCTGCAGAGAAGTCAGAAACCGACAAGGCTGCTGAGAAAGTGTCTGTTGAAGCAGTTGTTCCGAGGGAACTAAAAAAGTAAGCTAACCCATATGTGGAAATGAATAAAGCTTATCTAGAGAAACTAGATAATGAAGATTGTGAGGACAATCGGAACTCAGTTTCATTGGCTGAATGACGGGCGTCGTTGTACCCGTCAAAAATAATATTTTTTCTTTATCTCCGATTTGCAAGTGGTAAGTCGGGTCGTATCCACAGAGATCGGTATAAGAATATGTTCACTAAGTAAGAGCGTGACAATGGGGGGGGTTTTGAAATTCAAACAAGTAAATAAAAACGCAAGTAAGCTGCAATGATCAATTTTCACTAGAGCAATCGTCGCACAAATTCGAGTATAAAATATTAAAGAGCAGTGCAGGCTAGAACTTTCGACTGTGATGCAAGACTAAATCATGGACCTAACCATTTTGAATTCTAATGTTCTTCAACTTAGAGCTCCCCGCTAGGTTGTACTCCTCGTTCTTATTATAGTACTTAATCTCGCGCTAGCGATAATCAAGACCCTAACTCGCTAGAGTTGCATGAAGAATTAAACAACTTGTCCTAGGGTTTTTAATCCTAGTGGTATATTACTCGTGTCCTAGTTTACTATCCTCGCTAGGTTGCTAGTAAACTTTGACAATTGGAATCAACAAACAAACAGAAGCTCCCCCGCTAGGGTTCCACTTATGCTAGCACATCAATTCCATAAACACTGCATAATAATATAACGCAAAACATAGAAATCAATATAGGTCTCAAGTCAAAATATCACAATGTCGAGTTCTAGCCTACACATATGAGTTTAGCTACTCATCGTAATGGAATACATCATCAAATTGTTTGAATAGAATGAAACGAAATTACTAATGATGAATCCTCCACCAACTGCAGCTCAACTCTAATACTTGAATCCAGCAACGAATCCACGCTCAAGCTTCTTCTCTCTCTATTTTGTCCAGAACCAGCTGCTTACGGTTTCACTCGTCTTATTCTATTTATATCCTTCCCGAGAATGCAAATCCGAAATTAGGAAATTTTGACTGCCAGCTGTCTCTCGTGGACGTCTCTTGCTTTATGATCCGCGGACGTCTCTTGAATTTGGTAATTGTTCAGACGTCCGCGCCATGAATTCTTCAGCCCTCCGCGGTTTGCACTGACTCAGACTTCGGACTTCATTTCTTTCGACGCCAAACATCTTCAAACAGGCTCCCTTTAGCCGATATTCCTTCCATGGTCTCCGAATGCACCTGCGAACAAAATCTACACACAGTTAGTGAAATAATATACATGCAACCACTAAGAGAAGGGGTTTTAACATAGAAAATAGTCGTACAACTACGACTTATCAAACTACCCCACACTTGAACTTGTTCATCCCGAACAAGAACAAAGCCATAGAACGAATTACAACGTACTAGTCATGCAAATCCTTACATCTCAATCCCAAGTCTAGCAATTAATCTGATCATGCTTAAGATTCTAACAATGCGAGTATAGATAGATCTTCGATACCTGTTACCTCGTGAGTTGAAATTCAAATGACCTTGGATGATTGGGAGATAGTCCCCTATAGGTACCACGGACACTGCATTCTTTTCTGAGTTTTGGTCTTTAGATTGAGTCAGCGGCTTTCTCTGACACATGATAAATTCACTGCTTTCATACCGTTGAGTCTCGAATTCTTTAACTTGTATGGACTTTGATAAACGACACATCTTTTCTTGAATCAATCAGATTTCTGATTTTTTTTCTTATTTTTTCTACTTGATGGTTTGCCTTCGGCTTTTTGAATTTGTTTCTTGTCCAAATAATCATTTTGTGCCCTTGAACCACTCCAATCATAGCCTCCGGATAACAGCATAGGAGTGCATCCCGCTCTTTTCTCATCCTCGTCTTTTCTGCATGAGGCAAGGTAGGGGTTACCCACCCATTCCCAACTACTTCGACTAGAGATGGACAGTTCATTTTCTCTATCCCGCTACCACTTCGAACGCATGAATAAACTTGTATACTTGGTGACGGAGCTACTCTCAGGACTACGCTAGTTAAGCGTCGACCTCCACCGCTTTTCTCAATCATCAGAACCAAAAACTCAGAACTTCCTGCAATTTTCCGTACCTTTCTATGACATTTCTGTCAACTCCACATCCCTGCGTATTACAACTCACAAGAACAAAGCATCGAAATTTTTTGAAATTTCGCATTCTTAGTCAAATGAACACAATAGTCATAAAAAGCTGGAAATAAGATTTCGACATATGAGAAAAGCATGGCAGTGCATCATCAGTTCATTACGAGTTCATCAAGACACAAAACAAGCGACATAAAAATTTAAAACAGACACGACACACAACTGACTCTATAACATCCCACCCCACACTTAAATTGACCCGTGTCCTCACGGTACAACTCAACAGATAAGACGGACAAACAAAACAGACTCAAATAAAATAAAAATAAAAGTCAATAAAATAAAAATAAAAGTCAATAAAATAAAAATAAAAACGAAGGAACTGGTACTCCCTTAATAGTCTGGTGGTGGTGGTTGCTGCGTTTTACCATCTGCCATTTTCCGCGGACGTCTTCTTAGTTTAATGCCGCGGACGTCTTCTCTATTTTTTTGCCGCGGACGTCTATTGATTTAGCATAATTTTTCAGGCGTCCGTGCATGTTATTGCTAAGACGTGCGCGAAATGCACTGATGTTGAATTCCTTTCTTCATTCAATCACCAGAAACCACCAGAAATAAAAAGAAATGCACTCGGGGCGCATTATCAGATTCCCAATTCCACTAATTAACCTACTCCTAACATGAGTAAAATAAAAACACACCGGGTTACCTCCCGATAAGCGCCTTTGTTTTACGTTCTTGACTGGACATTACCTCTTTAGGGATCACAAGTTAGGATCCCAAGGCTGCTCCAAGTCATACTTACCGCTCAGCGTGCTCCTCTCCTCAACACGTCCACAAGTTAATCGTGTCTCAATGCTCAACCCGCCATCAGGTGGCTTCGATCCCCTATTCTTTTCGTTAGGTGTCCACCGCTTCTGCGCAGCCACCCCACACTTTTGTTTCTTAACTCGCTTTTCATCTGGTGGGTGTGTTTTCCTTGTTACCCTCAGCTGCTCACTGACACCCTGAATCACACGCAGCGATTCAGCAGTTATAATATTAAAACGAGTCTTCTCAGTTATCTCAGGTGGTTTTCCCGCACAAGGCTGGTGGTCATCCTCAAAGACACGAAACTCAGCCATCTTGCCACCATATTTGAGGATTACAGTACCCTCAGCGACATCAATCTTCGCCTTCATCGCAAACAAGATAGGTCGTTCTAGAATGAGCGATGGTGACTCCTTAGTCTGGGTGTACTCCATCTGCAAGACATAAAAATCTGCAGGCGCAACAACTTCACCAACATTCAAGGTTAAATTCTCAAGTAAACCATAGGGATGTACACATGACTTGTTGCCTAACTCAATAGTTAACTTGATCGGTTTCACCGGTCCAAGTTTCAATAAACAATATAGATCATAAGGCATCACATTAATAGACGCTCCCAACTCAATCAAATAGGGGGGAATAAGCATTTTACCAATGCCACAGGTCACCGTGAAGGCACCAGGGTCTCTAGTTCGATTGGTCAACGCTCCTTGTTGCCCTCGCTCCAATTCTTGCATTTGTGCGTTGGTTCTCGTGTCCTCATACTCCTTCCGTTGAATTTCATCTTTTATCGCTTCATGACGCTCAATAACCTGCATGGGACATGGTGATGGCACAAGAGGGTTAGAATTCAAAATCTGGAAATCACTTACTTGGAATTCCGCGCACGTCTCTTGATTATAATCCCTGGAGGTCTCTTCATTTTGTTGAAATTCATCAGGCGTCTGCGCCTTAATTGCTGAGACGTCCGCATTCTCCACTGAGGTAGAATCGAAATTTTTCTTTTTTTCTTTTCCTTCAGCCTTCATCTCCTCTCCATCCTTTATCACGATCACACTCACATTTTGCCTTGGATTTGGGATCGTTTGCGACGGCAGCTTCCCTTTGTCTTCACGCCTTTCGTATACATCTTTGGCAATTTGAGACACTTGCTTCTTCAGCTCATTAACGTCTCCAGCTTGTTGCACCATCTTTTCAGTGAGTTCTTTGAACATGCCTCTCACTTCATCCCTAAATTCCTTGATCAGGCTGTCTTCTCCTTGTTCGATGTGAGGTGGTTTGTACGGCTGCTTTTGTGGGTACGAAGATTGCCCCACATCGTAGTTGTTGTTCCTTTGCCAACCACCCTCATTTTTCCTAGGCTGCCATTTGTTGTTGCCTTGATAACCATCATATCTCCTTGGTGACAAATCTCCCTTGTTCATGTAGCCCACTATATTAACGCCTTCTGTTCTTTCCTGAAAAACAGTGTTATCATTATTCATTGAATTACAAGTGGACTTGTTTACCTTATACTCCACTTGTTGATTGCTTTGTGGTCGTTGCATCATCATTTGAGCGACCATATTCTTCAGTTCCTGCAATTCAGAATTTACATTTAGGTTAGCAACAGGTGCAGGTTTATATGTTTCTTCTAAATACCTTGTGCTCTCGGCAACTTTCCCTACCAACTCCCATATCTCATCGGGGTACATGTTAAGGATAGACCCTTGAGCAGAGGCATCTAACATTCTCCTTTCCATTAGAACCATCCCATCCATGAAGTATTCCAGCAGCATCCTCTGTGGGATTCCATGATTCGGACAATTCTCTTCCAATTGCCTAAACCTCTCCAAATAATCGAACAATGTTTCTCCACGTCCTTGTCTAAGCATAGAGAGCCAATTCTTTGTTTGAGCCGCCTTCGAATGGGAGTAGTACTTGTCCATGAATTTCCTTTGCATTTGATCCCATGAAGTAATGGAACCTGAAGGCAAAGACATTAACCAAGATTTAGCTTGACTTTCTAAAGAAAAAGGAAATGTCTTTAATTTAAAAATATTTTCCGGAACCGATGCTGTTTTCATGGACATGCAAACTCCATGAAATTCCTTCAAGTGCCTTAGGGGGTTCTCATCGGGCATTCCTCCAAACTTGGGCAAGTGGTGTATCACCGCACTCTTTATCTCGATGTCTTCTGCGTCCTCATCCAACCTAATGCACCAAGGTGTCTCATCAATATACGGCGCACAAACTCCTCTCATAGTGCGTCCCAAATCCCGACGCCTAGCTAACTGTCCATAATGGTTTCCTCCACCGAGGTATTGTCGATCCAACTCATCCTCGTAATCATCGTGTCTAGCTGCACGATGTCTAGCAAACTCATTCACAAATTGCTGATTTCTGGGGGGTGGTAATCTTTGATTAACAGCGGACAGTCCTTGCCTCTGTTCTTGCATGTTATCTCCTAGTACACTTCCTCGCTCTTCATCATCATGTTCAACACTTCTCTGTGACATTGTTACTTAAACAGAGAATAATCAAGTGAAAAAATAAAAGACAATAAAATAAAACTAAAAGAAAGTAAATACTTAGTAAGATTCTTTGTTACCGATCCCCGGCAACGGCGCCAAAATTTGACGGGTGTCGTTGTACCCGTCAAAAATAACTTTTTTTCTTTATCTCCGACTAGCAAGTGGTAAGTCGGGTAGTATCCAAAGAGATCGGTATAAGAATCTGTTCACCAAGTAAAAGCGTGACAATGGGGGGTTTTGAAATTCAAACAAGTAAATAAAAACGCAAGTAAGCAGCAATGATCAATTTTCACTAGAGCAATCGTCGCACAAATTCGAGTATAAAATATTAAAGAGCAGTGCAGGCTAGAACTTTTGACTGTGATGCAAGACTAAATCATGGACCTAACCATTTTGAATTCTAATGTTCTACAACTTAGAGCTCCCCGCTAGGTTGTACTCCCCGTTCTTATTATAGTACTTAATCTCGCGCTAGCGATAATCAAGACCCTAACTCGCTAGAGTTGCATGAAGAATTAAACAAGTTGTCCTAGGGTTTTTAAAACTAGTGGTATATTACTCGTGTCCCAGTTTACTATCTCCGCTAGGTTGCTAGTAAACTTTGACAATTGGATTCAACAAACAAACAGAAGCTCCCTCGCTAGGGTTCCACTTATGCTAGCACATCAATTCCATAAACACTGCATAATAATATAACGCAAAACATAGAAATCAATATAGGTCTCAAGTCAAAACCCACAATGTCGAGTTTTAGCCTACACATAGGAGTTTAGCTACTCATCGTAATGGAACACATCATCAAGTTGTTTGAATAGAATGAAACGAAATTACTAATGATGAATCCTCCACCAACTGCAGCTCAACTCTAATACTTGAATCCAGCAACGAATCCACGGTCAAGCTTCTTCTCCTCTCTATTTCGTCCAGAACCAGCTGCTTAGGGGTTCGCTCGTCTTATTCTATTTATATCCTTCCCGAGAATGCAAATCCAAAATTAGGAAATTTCGACTTCCAGCTGTCACCCGCGGACGTCTCTTGCTTTATGATCCGCGGACGTCTCTTGAATTTGGTAATTGTTCAGACGTCCGCTTGATGAATTCTTCAGCCCTCCGCGGTTTGCACTGACTCAGACTTCGGACTTCATTTCTTTCGACGCCAAACATCTTCAAACATGCTCCCTTTAGCCGATATTCCTTCCATGGTCTCCGAATGCACCTGCGAACGAAAACTAAACACAGGTAGTGAAATAATATACAGGCAACCACTAAGAGACGGGGTTTTAACATAGAAAATAGTCGTACAACTACAACTTATCACTAAACTCAAGAAGCTGAAAAGGAGAAACCAAAGAAGAAAGTGACGCTCCGAGCATGCTCGACTGAAGTATCTACCAAGAGGAATGGCAAGAGAACAGATGCAGGGGGAGCAAGTACATCCAAGAAAAGGAAGAGGGGTGCTCCAGGATCTGTTCCGCCTAGTGTACCAACTAGAGTGTCTAAGCATGGAATGTGGTTTGTCAGTACAGACGCAGCAGCTAAGTGGAAGGGAGTGTAGAAAAGAAAGGTCATCCCTGAAAGGCTACTTAAGACAGTTCCATCCCAGTAGCAGATCTGACTATATTCTACTGAAGGAGGTAGAGATCATTCCGGAAGTCGAACAGCTGCAGAGACACCATGGTCCGACAGACTCACAGTATGTGTCACTGTCCCAGGCTGTGTTCGAGGGGAAGTTGACACATTTGCAGATGCCGAGGAGACCAGGGTGCTCGATTGGACCCCTTGCCAGTTTGTGGCAAAAAGGGGGAGTATTCTGAGGTAACTGTTCTGGTTCCTCAAGTTGTGTCTAAAGCGTAGATTTGGTTTTGCCAAAATTCCAAGGGGGAGATTGATGTTTCATGAATGGCATGGCTTTGGCAAAACGGCTTTAGACTGTTCGAGCTACAGTTCAAGAAGAGTTCAACCACGGACTGGAACAGAAGTACAGCGTACAGCAGACATATGACTTGAATCCGGAAGGTTCTAAAGATAGAGGATCTTTTCGATTGAGTCGGTCAGCGAAGAAATAGATATTCGAGATGTCATTCAAATATCTCCTCACAAGAATTGAAGACCGCCTGACTAACTTACCGTAAAAGATATCTCATGAAGATTGGAATAAAGATCTTGATATGCAGAAGATATCGACGAAATTATTTGATTGGAGCCAATCGACAAGTCATCACCGAAGATCAAGATCGGTGATCAAATATATGCAGATTGGCTGAGAGAATATCTGATGGCTTGGCGTGGAAGTCATCTTCGAAGATTGGATACGGATTGAATATTCTGCAATTATTTAGGAGTATCTCCGAAATATTTGACGGGATATTCAGATTGGATCTGGACTTCACCAAAGCCTATAAAAAAGAGGCTAGGGCGTCCAGATTGGTAGTCGCTCCCTGAGAGAAAAGAAACAAACACGAGAGTTCGTGAGATTGGAGGAGCGACGACCGACTGATTATTCCACACCGGAATATCAACGGCGAAGTAACAGTCTGTTTAGTGTGTTGTTCAGACTATTCTTGAAGGACAACAAAGCGCACACACTCACACGATGATCAAGCTACGTCTTTGAAAGAAGGCGACTGGACTTCTGGGAGGTCCAAGACTAGGCCGAGATGGAAGTCTCGTCCTACCCATAGGGGATCGAGGGAAGCTGTGGTGAACCGAGATTGCAAATCCGAGAGACGGACAATTAGAGGCTAGGCGATTACAAACAAGGCGTTGTGTCCCTTTTAGGGTGTGGGAAACCCCCCAGAGTAGGCGAGGCCGAACTGGGTTACATATCGTGTGTGCTCCTACTTTCTTCTATTTTCAGTTCTGTCTCATACTCTGTCTTGACCACTGTTGGAACACGACCCTGTAGAGTTCGTGTTCAGTAATCCGTGCGTGCCTCAGTCTCTTTCTGCACCTGCTGAACTGGTGTGAAAAGGAGTTCAAGGTCTGTCTCATCTGTACCTTGAACACATGCTTGAACAGGGGATATAATTACAATAAGTTCGTAGATGAGAGAAGAAAACACAATTTGGTGCAGAGACTTGGTTGAGGTGGCAAGCTTAGCTATGTGTTGGAACATAATTCTTCCCATGTTGATGCGCATTCTGTTGCCAATCTGGTAGAGTAGCTTCCCCATATCCTTGTTGACTGTGGTTCGTTGAGATGTAGGTTTCCAATTCACTCTTGCAATGAAGAACATCATCAAATAGAACGTAGTGAGGTCAGCAACTGTGATGGAGATGTCTTCCCATAATGGGTATGTACCAGCAGTTAGACAGCTGGCTATCTTGTCATAATCCTCTTCTGCCTCATCCTCAGCGGGGTCATTCATTGCAAAAAATATGTTAATGATTTCAGGGTCAAGCGTGACCCTCTTCCCTCTCACAAACACCACTCCACAGTCCTTGTCGCCAATGATGCCAAACTCTTTTGGCCGGTTTGCAATAGCCTCACGCACAAACTACTCGTTGAACGACTTACTCTTCATCAGCATCCAAAAAAGATCCATCTCTTTCAACAGATTCACTACCTCCTTTCCCTTGTACCTCTTCTCATAAAGGAGCCTTTTTGGAATAATTTTTCTCTTTTGAACCGCCTTCCACTTATCAGCCGCTTCACGGCTAGCAAACCACACACCTTCTCTTGTAACTTTGGATGGAACACTTGTAGGGACAGTATCTCGAACTCCTCTCTTCCTCTTCTTTGATTCCCTTGCTCCCCCTGAATCTGAGCTTCTGTCAACCTACTTTTTAGTTTCCTTATGAGGAGGCTCCTGGATTGTAACCTTCTTCTTCTTCTGCTCTCTCTTTAAATCTGCCAGGATTACGGAATTGTGATCATCCCCCTGTGCGTCATCAGTAAAAACCTCCTCTTGATTCGCTTCCTTCATCTCCACAACTTAGTCTGCTGACTGTTTCGACTCCATTGGGACATCTAATTCACCAAAGACATTCTTATCAACTTTCTCTGTTCCTGAAATCTTTTCAGACTTTTCATCTTCTTTATCAATAGGCCTTTCCTTCTACAGGTCTTGACCAACTTCATCAATCTCCTTATACATGTCATCAAGCTCATTAACTTTCTCAGAGGGATCTGATTTTTCTGATCCTTCACCTTCTAGCTGTTGTTGCTTCTATTCATCAGCCTTCTTAGGGGCAACTTCAACTCATGTCTTCTTCTCTTTGTCTACCGCCTCACCAGTCTTTTTTATTGAGCCTTAATCAGTCTCTTCATCAAGTACCAGTCTTCTCTTGCTAGAGGACTCAACAAATTGCTCAGTCTCTGAATCTGACATGGCTATGAGCCTTCCTTTAACAGCACTCATCTTGGCTAAGTGTTTTCTTAGAGTATCACTCCTTTGAACCATAACTTTCCTGCGTAGCCCCTTCTTTGGCTAAACAAATCCTCTAGCCTTTCGTTTTTCTTTCAATAATACAGGTCTCAACAACTTTTAAAACCTCAACATCATCTGACTTTCCTTCATCGACATCATGTGATACAGTTGTAGTCTCTTCTATAGTTTCAGTATCCTTCGGAGTTTCAACAACTACCTCCTTACCTTTGTCTAACACTGAAACCTTCCCCATCTACTTACTCTTACTCAACATCTCCTTCTCAACATTAGGAACAAGAATTTGAGATTGAGTACTAAAATTACCTCTTCGAGCGATGATTCCTGATTTTCCTTCGAGACATCCTTGCTCACATCAATGGTTCCTGATTTAGGGTACGGGAGAGTGGCCTTGTCTGTTTATCCTGGTGATTTTGTCGTCTTCGCCCCTGCCGACTTCGCCACTGCCGGTTTCTTGCTCCTCTTAGGGTTTACTGTTGTTGATTTCACCATTGCCTTCTTTGCGATCGTTGATTCAGGAACATGAGCAGTTGCTGGAATAGGTTTCTTTGATGTTCGAGTGTTCACCATTGTTCCTGATTTGCAAAAGTTTGGACGAATCTTGAAGCTAGGGTTTTGGAAGACTTGGGTGCGTGCGAGCAACTGACGAAGATTTTTGATTTCCAAATATTTAGACTCCTGAACTTCCCAAAACTGTCCAGCGTATATCTCTTGATATATTTGTCCAATCACCTCTTTCTTCTCAACAGCTCATAATACTACAATAAATTTGAATTTAACAATTGATCCCAACCAACGTACCATATGTTCCAGCTCTCTTCTTTGATAGGTCAGCCCAACTGATTTGCTTGAAGTTTGCATTTGGCTGACCTCCGCCTGGAACAGTTAGTTGTTGATAACACATAGATCCAGAGAGGATCTAAGTGTCTCGAACTGAGTAGCATCCAATGGCTTGGTGAAGATGTCAGCTAGTTGCGTGTCTGTTGTCACATGCTTCAACGTAATGACCTTCTTCTCCACTAGCTCTCTGATGAAGTGGTGTCTGATGTCAATGTGGTTTGTCCTAGAGTGCTGTACTGGGTTCTTGGATATGTTGATGGCGCTCATATTGTCACAGTACAGAGTGTTCTCTTCCTGTTCCACTCCATATCCAGACACCATCTGCTTCATCCATAGCAACTGAGTGCAGCAACTCCTTGCATCAATGTACTCCGTTTCGGCCGTAGAAAGAGAGATGTTATTCTGCTTGTTGATAAACCAGGAAACCAAATTGTTGCCTAAGAAGAAGCAACTTCCAGATGTACTTTTTTGGTCTTCAATATTTCCTACCCAGTCCGCATCACAATACCCAACTAGGAATGGGTTGGTATCATTGGTGTACCAGATGCCATAATCAGCAGTTCCATAGATGTACTTGATGCTCCTCTTGACCTGCATCAGATGACTCTCCTTTGGATTTGCCTGGTATCTCGCACAAACTCATACTGCATAAGCAATATCTGATCTGCTGGCTGTTAAATATAGGAGACTTCCTATCATGCTCTTGTACAGCGTTTGGTAAACATTTGTTCCAGCATCAGCTTTAGTGATCTTTAAGTGTGTAGCAGCTGGGGTCCTCTTGTGACTTGCCTTTTCAAGGTCAAACTTTTTTATCAGATTCTTGGCATACTATCTTTGTGAGATGAAAATGACGCCGTCCTTCTGTTTCACTTAGAGTCCAAGAAAGTAGTTCATCTCTCCCACCATGCTCATCTTGAACTCCTTTCGCATCTGTTCCACAAACTAGTCCACCAACTTCTGTTTACTGAACCCAAACACTATATCGTCAACATAGATTTTTGCAATAGTAAAATCTGACCTTGTGTGGTTGATGAGTAGCGTCTTATCTACTCCCCCTCGCACATAGCCATGGTCGATGAGAAACACCATGAGATGCTCGTACCATGCTCTAGGCCCTTGTTTGAGTCCATACAGTGCCTTCTTCAGTCGGTACACATGAGTAGGATGATGTGGGTCTTCAAATCCCTTGGGTTGAGCAACATATACGTCCTCGTTCAGAAAACCGTTCAGGAACACACTCTTCACATCCATCTGGAATAGTTGAAACTTCAGATGACAGGTCAGTGCAAGTAGCAGTCGGATGGCTTTCAGTCATGCGACATGGGCAAATGTTTCATCGAAGTCAATGCCCTCTATCTGAGTGTAGCCTTGTGCCACCAATCTGGCCTTGTTTCTTGTAATGTTGCCCTTCTCATCAGACTTGTTCTTGAAGATCTATTTAGTGCCGATGACATTTAATTTTTCAGGTCACGGAACTAATTCGCACACATCATTCTTGGTAAATTCTTCCAGTTCTTCCTGCATTGCAAGAACCCAGTACTCATCAAGCAGTGCTTCTTTGACATTCTTTGGCTCTATGGTGGACAGAAAGCATGGGCATGCATCCAAATCTCGGTAATTTATCTCCTTTCCTCGAGTCTTTATCCCTTCGGGCAGTTCACCAATAACTTCAGTGATCGGATGATTCTTGGCAATCCTTCTAGATGGTTGTACTACTGCCACAATATCTGGCGTTGTAGTTGGTGGAATTGTTTTTTGACATGACCCTTTTTGAGTTTCACATTTCAGAAATGACCCATGTAAGTTTGATCTTTCAAAAATGGCCTGTTTTTAATAAGACCGGATTCCCGGGAACCAGTTTTTGCCATTTTCTCAAACACTGGTTCCTGAGAATCCGGTTAGTTTGTTTTGTAACTAACCGGATCCCCGGTAACCAATTTTAGGGAAACTGAGCCGAGGTGAATTAAGGCAAGGACGTAGATGCCACGTGACACTGGATCTTGAGAAACCGGTTTTTTTAATAACACCAGTTCTCGGGGGATCAGGTGTTTGGCGAAATTAAAATCCGCCACATCTTCTTTCTCCCCCATTCTCTCCGGCATTCGAAACCCTAATTCGCTTTCTTCCTGTCTGATTTGGGTCCGAGTTCATCGGATTTGAATTGCATCACGTTCGTCGTCCAATTTAATCCGCCCACATCCGATTGGAATTCACGATTTGAGCATTTCATTCGCCCAATTCATCACCAAAACCTAACTACCTCCGAATTCCTCCCAATTTGATACGTAAATATCCAAAATTGTTTAATTGATGTTGTTGAAATGATTGTTGTTGAAATTGTTGTTGTTTGATATTTGTGTTAATAATTGTGAATTTTGTACATTTTTGGTTTGATATAGATCGATAGTGGTTGTTGTTGAATTATTGTCGTTGAATTGGTGGTTGTTTGATATTGGTTTGATATTGTTGAACATTTTTAGTTTTGATATTCGTTAAAATAGTGTTTTCGATTATGATAGTTATTGAATTAGTGTTTTTGAATTTGGTTTGTTATTGGTTATTGTTGAATTACTGTATTTGTTATTGTGATGTACTTCACGAATTGATAATAATTAATTTTTATGGTTGTTATAGAAATGTCATCAGGCAACAGGCGATCCAGTCAACGCGATATGCCGTCTTCTTCATGAGCGACTGTTGATCCGAACATGGATGTTGATGATTTTCTTCATCTCGGAGCGATCAATACATCCTTGTTGACGATGCAAAGTGTGCATTGCACTGAGGCGATTTGGAGAAATCAGGTATGCTTTTGATTGATTCTAATTTTACTGTTACATATCGTATAACAATTTTTTACATTTTAAATATTCAGTTGCATATTTATAATGACAAAATATTTTACATTTTACAGATGGACATGCAATTTAAGTCTGATAAGCAATTGAGGGTCGCTGATCATAATGTCGTAAGTCTGAACCCTCGACTTACGCAGTATGTGGCAAATGCCGGGTTTTTTCCGTGGTCCCAAGTTTGAAATGTGAAGATAGATCCCAAATTGTTCACCGCGCTAGTTGAAAGATGGCGCCCTGAGTCACACACTTTCCATTTGAATGGAGGGGAGGCTACCATTACACTACAGGACGTGGTGCTCCTTACAGGCTTACCGATAGACGGGGAGCGCGTGTCTGGATTAGCAGAGTTCGAATCGGAGCCCCTTTGTTTGAGTTTATTGGGTGCTGTGACGGACCGTCCTAAGCAGAAATCGATGGGTAGCAAGACATGGTTCGATAACTACCTGAATCATATGCCCGTTGACGCAGATGAAAAGACATTGAGGAAATATGCTAGGGCGTACATTTTGTGTCTTTTGGGATTGACTCTCATGTAAGACTTGTACAGTGATCAGGTTGCGCTCCACTATCTCCCACTGTTGGCGGACTTGGATAACGTAGGAGATACAGTTGGGGGAGCGTAGTCTTATCTTTCGAGTACAGTCACTTATGTAGAGGGAGTAATTTCAACAAGTCGCAGATGGCTGCTATGAAGGAACCAGTATGGTCGCCTCCTATGGCTTACCAACGTGTATACGTTCACCACTTCTAGAGCAACTTCAACACGAAGGTCAAAGACTCTTTTTTGAAGAAAAAAACTTGGCAAGGTTGCATATGCCAAGAAAGAGTACAAGTTTGCAACGGAATATGAGGAGCTAATGAATTATTGAAAGACAGACCTGATGTTCAAATGTGGTTCCGCAACGTGGACGTTCAGTTATGGTCTTTGGCAATGGATACTGGTTGTTTGAGATGGGGCTCAATGACCATGAACGCTACGAAATCGTTCAACGACGTTCTCAAGCACGGATGTGATTTACCTATTTCAGCATTGGTTATGTTCACTTTCAAACAGTTGATAAATACTTCAACAAGTGCTGTTATCGTTACGACAATACGTATTCAACTTTTGCACCAAAGGTTGGAGGAACTCCGACAAAGGGCACAGTACCACAAAGTCACTAATTTTCACCCATCACGCGGAATTTATGAAGTTATCACGGGAATTAAGCATCATCAGTGGAAAGTTTGCCTACCCAACAGATAATGTAACTGTGGAAAATGGACGACACTTCATATTCCCTGCAGTCATGCAATTGCAGCTTGTAAGTTCACGTACTTGGAAGTCAGCGACTTTGTGCCTCATGAGTATACACTTCAAGCTTACAACATGACTTGGAGTTACCAATTTAGTCCATTGCCACATGCTGACGTCTGGAACCCTATGTGGGACTTCCTCATAGGCCTAATCCTCACTTCAAATGTCCAAAAGTGGGTAGAAATCCGACTAGGCGAAGGCGTAATGAGATGGACCAGAGGGATGTCCGTCAGTCCAGTACTCAAGAGAGGCTTCATCATCACAACCCATGGCAGAGTTAAAAGATGCAAATTATGCAAGCAAACTGGCCATAACAAGAGGGCTTGTCCATTCAACAATGCGAGCTAAACCCAATATCCGAGTACATGTTGTACTGTTGTTGTTCATTTTTATTTTAGTTGACCTTTGTTTTTTAATGTCCAACTTTGAATGAGTTTCAAACTGCTATATTTAACTATTTTTAAATATTTTTTTGAACAAATTTTTTTTGCCAAAGACCAGATCCTGATAAACTAGTTTTACGTGGCGTCCACGTCCTCTCCTTAATCCACCTAAGTTCGGTTTCCCTAAAACTAGTTCCCGGGGATCCGGTTAGTTACAAAACGTAACTAACCGGATTCTCAAGAACTGGTGTTTGAGAAAATGGCAAAAACCGGTTCCCAGGAATCCGCTCTTACTAAAAACATGCCATTTTTGAAAGAGCAAACTCACATGGGTCATTTACGAAATTTGAAACCCAAAAAGGATCATTTTCATAAAAAACTCTAATTGGTGTGCTTGTGTCTTCGTCTGTGTCAGAGGAGGAGTCCGAGGTGTTGTTATCCTCAGCTGGCACTCCCCCTGGACCTCCATCTCTAGTAGTCTGAGTTGGTGAAGGTGTTTCAGACGATGTTCCACCTCTATCTTCATCATCCTCTTGTACTAGTTTCTCGATAACTTTGTCTTTCACCTTTACATTGATTGAGTCCATAACTGAGCCTGTGCGTTTGTTGAACACCTGGTAGGCACGACTATCACAGGAGTACCCAAGGAAGATTCCTTCGTCACTCTTCTGGTCAAGTTTCTGTCTGTACTCTATATCATTCAAGATGTAGCACTTGCTGCCAAAGATGTGGAAGTATTTCACAGTTGGCTTCTTACCTTCCCATAGCTCATAGCATGTCTTATCCATGCCAGTGCAGACGATCACTCGGTTGATGAAGTGACATGCTATGTTCAATGCTTCAGACCAGAACTTAAGGAGAACATTCTTGGCATGCAGCATAACACATGCCATCTCTTGGATTGTGCGATTCTTGCGTTCTGCTACACCATTTTGTTGTGGAGTAATGGGATACGCAAGCTGGTGTGCTACTCCATGTTCAGCGCAATAGTTTGCCATGGAGCTGTTCTCATATTCTTTGTCGTTATCACTTCTGATGGCTACCAAGTTTTCTCTTTTGTCCTCTCTTTCCCTCTGCAGAATAGTAGCAAGCTCAATGAACTTTTGCCCGGCTTCAGATTTGTCACGTAGATATCTGGTCAAGGGGAATCTTGTATAGTCATCCACACACACGAGAACATACTTATTGCCTCCATAACTCTCAACCTACATAGGGCCCCTCAGATCCCTATGCATCAGCTCTAATGGTTGACTAGTGTTGATCTAAGTGGTCTTAGGATGAGATGCCTTCGTCTACTTTCAAATTTGACATTCTCCACCTAAGACATCCAGATTTCCTCCAACTGTGGGCATTCCGCGAATAAGTCCCACTGTAGATATCTTCTTCAGGGTTTTGAGATTTAGATGCCCCAATCTTCTGCGCCACAATTCCATCTCATCAGTTTGGCTCATCAAGCAGGGAGATGCAGCAACTGTTCCATCAATACCTAGAAGGTAGCAGTTGTTTGCTGACCTGCTTCCTTCAATCAGTGTGCCTCCATTTCTTATCTAGTACTCGGCATGAATCATGAGTGAATTTCACATAGTGTCCTCCATCACACAATTGACTAATGCTAATCAGATTCACTTTCAATCCTTCAACCAGGAGGATATCCTCGACCTTCCGTGTCCCACAGCTGATCACCTGGCCCTTTCCTTCATCTCCATATGTAATAAACTGACGTTTCTTAACAGGTCTGATATGTATAAGATACTTGGGGTCACCTGTCATATGTGCCGAGCATCCACTGTAGAAGTACCAATAGTGTTTCTTCATGTGATCACTGGATGAGCTGAAGGCAAGCACGCATACGTCCTGCTTGGCTTTTGGTCTCCAGAGTTGACTCATGAAAGGGTTGTGATGTTCCCTTAAGTGGCATGTATTTGGCAAAACGTAGCTTAGACAGTTCGAGCAGGTGTTCAGGGGGAGTTCGAACATATTGGACAGTGAAGATTTCGTCAAGTTGAAGTCGGCCAGCGACTTAATCGAGCATGAGATATTCGAATGAATATCTACATTGAAGGCGGCAAAACACACTTGGGCAAGAAGACGACTTCGTATATTCTTCCAACCGATTCAAAAGATATACATCAAATATCTAGGAATATTTCCTAAATATTTGATGGGATTATCTTGTGCGAATTAGGGTTTCGTCCAAGCATATAAATACAATGCTAGGGCGCCCTTATTCGGCATCGCTTTCAAAGATCAAATACACACGAGCATACCCTGCTGATTGGAGAAGAAGAAAGCGACGACCGGTTGTGTTTTCTCATTGGAAATACATCGGTGCAAGTGCAGTCTGCTCAAGTGCAACTCAGACTGCCTGAAGCGTATCAACTGCCGCACACAACAAAGGTGAACAAGCTTTCGAGAGAAAGCATCCGAGCTTCTGGAGAAGGTCAAGAACGTTTGGACTGCAGGTTCGGACGAAGGGGATTGAGGTTAACTGCTGTAAACCTCGGTTGCAATTCTGAGAGACGTAGTGTTAGAGGCTAGGCGATTACAAGGTGTAAGCGTAAGTCCACTTGTAGCTCTAACTCGTAATAAAGATATGCTGTTCCTTCTAGGGTGTGGGAAACCCCCAGAGTAGGCCTGGCCGAACTGGGTTATCATTCTGTGCATCTCTCTACTTTCGTTCTGTTGTCCGAACTATTGTGATACGAGTTCAAGGTCTGTCGAAACTGAACCTTGAACTGTCTGCTGAACTGTTGTGCAAAGAGTTCAAGGTCTGTCGCAACTGTATCTTGGACACAAGCTTGAACATGAGATATAATTTCAATTGGTATCAGAGCAGACACTCGACACACTGAGTGGGATCCTAAACTGTTCAAGATGACTCTGAAGGAAGGACAAAGCATCACCAGACCCCACTGCTCGAAGGATCAAACTATGCCACATGGAAGCCCGTGATGAGACCCTTTCTGAAATCTCTAGATGAAAAAGCATGGAAGGCTGTTCTGAAAGGGTGGACGAAACCCATGATGAACAATCTCACTGGAGAACCGATCGCAAAACCAGAAGCACTGTGGACAGAAGAGGAGGACAAAGCTTCTATGGGAAACTCAAAGGCTATGAACGCAATTTTCTCGGCCGTAGATGAAAATGTCATGAAGCTAATCATCAACTGTGAAGTGGCCAAGGAAGCATGGGACATCCTCCAAACAGCCTTTGAAGGTACAGACAAAGTTTGCAACTCTCGCATGCAGGCTGTCACAACCAGGTTCGAAGAGATGAAGATGAAGGAGAGTGAAACCATCACTGAGTACAACACCAGAGTTCTAGAATTGTCCTACAAGGCGTCTGCACTAGGGAAATCCATCGATGAAGAAAGATTGGCCAGTAAGGTCCTAAGATCACTCCCTCCGAGATTTGCCATGAAAGTCACGGTCATTGAGGAAATGCATGACATCACCAAACTGAAGCTGGACGAGCTAATGGGTTATCTCAGAACTTACGAGATCAATCATGACTTCCAAACCGGAGAAGTGAAGGGAATCGCCCTCAAAGCAGACATGACGGAAGACAAACTAGACGCTGGCTGCACCACTGAGCAACTGGCTATGATGGCACAAAACTTTGGAAGAATGGTGCGGAAAATCAACAGATGTGGTCCAGAACAAGGTCAGTTTTCATCAACTGGTTACCGAAACTAGAAATCCAACAGGCCAAGGTCCAGTGATTCGAGGCAAGACTCGTTTGACAAAGGAAAAGAAGAGATTCAGTGTCATGAATGTAAGGGTTTTGGTCATATTGCCTCACAATGTGCAAACACTCTCATGAAGAAGAAGGCAATGGTCGCTAGCTTCCGCGACAGTGAGTCAGACGAAGAAAAAGAAGGTGAAACCACCAACTTTGTGGCCTTCGTCACAACTCTGGATGAGTGCAGCAACACCAGTGAAACTGTTCCATCTCAGTTGGAACCCCCAAGTGAAGACCTCTCGGACAGTGACAATGAAGAACTCACGCAGGATTCTCTGGCTCAGACATATAAAGATCTGTAAGAGAAGTGGTTGCTTCTGATCAAGATCAACAAGAAGCTGAATGACACAGTTGCAAGCGTCACTATAGAAAAGGACAAGGTATGGCAGGAGGTCGAGATACTGCTTACACTAAAGGTGGAACTGGAAGGTACAATTGACTCACTAAATTTTCAACTGGCTGAGATGAAACAGGAAAGATTGGATCTTCTTGCTCAGAAAACAGAACTCTTGGGTACTGTCTCCTCACTGAAAGTCGAAATGGAGAAGGATCGTGACACTCATCCTGTAGGCATCGCGGGTCTAAGAAAAACCATCACAGATCTGAAGCGCAAAGAGGTGTTCCAACTAAGGAGGGTAGAACAGCTGGAACTTCAGCTAGAATCTGAGGAGATGGATGACTCTGACACTAAGGAGGAACTCAATCACCTCAAACAGTCGGTAAGAATGCTTAACTCTGGCACTAAAGACTTAAATGATATTCTCAGATCTCAGAGAATGGAGTCTGGACATAGAGGATTGGGGTTCACAGGAGAAGGTAGCTCAAACGGTATAACGTTTGTTAAAACAAGACCCGCGTCTGAACAGAAGCCAGAACAGAAGGTGAGACAGCACCCCAGACAGAAAGTAGATTTGTCCCAAGAACAACCCAATGGTGGTCAAAGAAGGGCTCGTACGGTGCACTTCAGCTCTGCTTCAACGCAAAGGAAAGAGTGGCGCACTTGCTAGTACTGCAACCAGATGGGACATATCAAACTAGAGTGTCGCCTGTTTCTTGCCAAACGACGTGCTTTCCAACAACAGACCATACCGCGACAGAAGCAAGTCTGGGTTCAAAAGGCAGACCAAACCATTTGCATGGTGGCCTGTTACTCCTCAAGCTACACAGCGCAAGATAGTTGGCACTTCGACAGCGGATGCTCCGCCCACATGACAGGTAACTCTCAGTTTCTTACCCATATTAGACCTGTTGAGCAGATGTGGGTTGTCACCTTCGGGGATGGTGGAAAGGGTCAGGTGATCGACTGTGGGACATTGATGGTTCCGGATCTCCCTGTACTCAAGAACACCCTCCTTGTCAAAGGACTGACTAGAAATCTTATCAGCATCAGTCAACTGTGCGACGATGGACATTATGTGTCATTCTCTAGCTACTCATGTCTTGTCCTAGACAAGAATGGTGATACGCTGATGAAAGGAAAAAGGGATGCCAACAACGGTTACACCATTGGGATGGGTCTGATTGGATCAATGGACGTCGAGAACCATGGCCAACTACCGGCTCCTCTAGCTTGTGCAAACGTCAAACATCGATTTTTGCGTGGGGGAGTGGACAAGATCTTGCACACAAGATTGGATTGGAGATGCGTACGAATCCATGTTGACAACTGTCCCAGGAAACTGTTAAAACAGAAGGTGTCACAGTTTCGGAAGGAGTTCGTTCTATGCCCACAGAAATATGCCTGGAGCCGAACAAGAAAATATGAATATGGAGGGCGCCAGAAGATGATAACTCTGAGGCATACCAAGATCTTGGTCAACCCCCATGGCAGGATACAGAGTGGAACACCCAGACCCTCAGTGGGTCTACGTGGTGTCAACCACTGAAAGCATCTAACGGTGGTCAGTCATAGTCGAATCTCCAGCGGAACAGTTGGACTGACCACCTAATGAAGAGAGCTGGAACAGAAGGTACAGCGCGTGAAGACCAACTTTTTTGAATATTCTCAAAGATTTTCCTGCCGTTATTTGAAACGAGAGTTGACCAATTTGGGAAGTTGAAAAGGCTGGAGTATTATTGCTTTTGAAACACATCAGTTCGCAGTCTCTCTCGCTCAAACCCTAGAACGGCATCCAGTGTCTTCTCTCTCAACCGCTCGCACACTCAACGGCGATGGTGAACACAAGGAAGTCAGCAAAGTCCGGCGTCAAATTTGCTGAAAAGAAGAGGGAAGGCATGCAGTCCTCAAAAGCTCTGGCGGCGAAATCCATAATTCCGAAATCAAAAGCTCCAACGGTGAAAAAGGCATCGCCTTTACGACCTGCCACCGAATCTTTGGCCAAAGCAAAGAAGTCTGCCGAAGGAGTCACCGTTGAAATCCCTCAGTCAACCACAGTTGACTCGTCTATCTCATTAGATGCTGGTACATCTCAAGAAGTATGTCCCCAATCTGAGGTATTTCCAACTGTTTCTTCAGTTTTTGCACATATTCCTATTATTGAAAAGATTGTGGGGGTTGAGAAGGATGTTGAGTCGATTGACGGTGATGAAGCCAGTAGGGCTGTTGGTGTTGAAACCAGTAGGGCGGTGCTTGGTGGTGATGATGGTAGAAATCTTGAAAGTGGTAGGGCTATTGCGGTTGACAAAGCCGGTCGTACGGTTATTGAAAAGGATTCTGTCAAGATTATGGAAGAAGAGGAACCCAGCAAGGTGGCTGGAGGCTCAGGAACATGGAGGGAAAAGATCTTTGCCACAGGATACATTCCTCCGAAGGCAGGTCACAGGAAGAAGGTTAAGATGGCTCGTGACTCTCCCAGAAAATATCTAGCTCAGATATATGCCACTAGAGGTCGGAAGATTGCAATGTATGATGAAGAAACAGAGAAGTTCTTTGAGTCCTCGGGGAAGAGAAATTTGGTGATTAATGATGCTGAGCCGTTTGAGAATCAAGGAGGAATCACTGAAGAAGGTTCCGGTATGCATGCTGAGACGGTGGCAAAGGAGATTAATCCATCAGGGAAGACAGATGTGTTGAAAAAATCCATACCAGAAGAATCAGACTCAGCAGAAAAGGATGAGGAGTTGCAGAAGATGTTCAACGACATTGATGATGTCATGAAAGACCTGGAAAAGGTGAAGGATCAGGAAGTGGCAAGCCCAGAGGAAGCTCAGGGTGATCAGGCTGTTGGGGCAAAAGAATCTGATGCAGAAAAAGCTACAAGTGTTCCAACTGTGGAACCGAGTATTCAGTCTGGTGTTGAGACTGGAAGAGTTGCAGAGAAAGCTTCAAGCGGTTCAACTGTGGAACCATCTGTTCAGACTAAAGCTCAAACTGAACCAGCTTCAAGGAGACAGTGGTTGTACCAGTAGTCATTCAAAGCGATCTCCGCAATGATCATATGGAGGAAGATGGTTCATCCATTCGTGAGGATGCTCCAAAGACAGCAGCAAAAGGCGTTACTCTTTCAGAAGATGACCAAGATAGTGTTCCTCTTGTCAATCTCAAAAAGACAACGAAGGGCAAGGAAAAGAAAAAGGCAGTTTTTGCTAAGACTACAAAGGAACCAGTTCAGAAGGATGCTGAGATAGGCATCAGGGCAGGGGGAGTTGGCTCTTCCAAGAAAAGGAAGCGCGATGCTGCGGTTCCCGTGTCTGAAGATGCTGGGAGATGCGAAGTCCCAGCCCCTGAGTCTGAGACTGTTCTAGTGGGTAAGGTCAAGAAAGGAGTGTGGTTCGTTAATAAAGACGCTGCGTTGAAATGGGATTGTGTGCTGAAAAGGAAAATCATACCTGAAAGGTTGCTAGATGAGTCTCGATACAGGGGAAAGGAAGTGGTTGAGGTGCTTAAAGAGTCTGATCTGTTCTGGACGTTGGACAGATGCAATGCGTTCAACGAACAGCTGGTGCGTGAGGCCATGGCAAACTTGCCCCCAAAGTTTGGGGTCATTGGAGAGGCAGAGTTTGGGGTCTTCTTTGTTAGAGGAAGGAAAATCAAGATTGATCCTGAGCTGATCAATGTATACTACTCCATGGACGACCCAGCTGTTGATGAAGAAGAATCAAGCTTTGAAAAGATAGTGAGCACCATCACTGCAGGCTCTGTTCGGTGGAGGGCTGAGTCAGTTGTGAATACAGCGGATCTGTCTACGTTCTATTCAATGCTATTTTTCATTGCTGTTTTCAACTGGAGGCCGTCTACTCATCGCTCTACTGTCAACAAGGACATGGCCCAACTGATTTATCAGATAGGGAATAAGCTGAAGTTCAACCTAGGCAGAATAATGTTCAAACAGATTACTGAACATGCTACATCAATGAGAACTCTGCACCAGATCTGCTTCCCGTCTCTGATTTATGAGCTGATCATCCATCAAGCTCCAGATTTGAAGGCCTCGCCTGACCATCTCACAAAGGCACCCAGCAAGTTCATCGTCGACCACAAGTTGTTCAAAGGGCGTCATGTGAACGATCTCAAGGAGGAGAACCAGAAAGGAAAGGGTGTTGCGGAGTCGAGTCGAGTCGAGGGGGAGCCAGGATGGGCCGGGATGAGAGGAGTCAGCTGCTCAGGGACCTGAATGTCATCATCGAAGTAGACATGGAGCAACGCAGGCAGATCAACAAGCTCGCTCGTGCCCTCAGCTACCCAAGTGAGGATGAATCTGATGATACTGATTCTGAGGATGCCACCGATGACGGGTCGTCTGAATGAAGGTCCTCTAAAAAAACTATCTCCATGAACTATTTGTTCAAAACTTTCATACTTAGTGCTTGTTCTGGCACATTTTGATTGACTGTTCGAACTCGGATCGCACCCCTTGCCAGTTTGTGGCAAAAAGGGGCGAGTATTTTGGAGGAGACAATTCTTGTTTCCCTCAAAGTTGTCTACTGTCTAGATAGTTAGATAAACTTAGTTATCTAGTAGATTTGGTTTTGCCAAAATGCCAAGGGGGAGATTGATGTTCCCTTAAGTGGCATGTATTTGGCAAAACGTAGCTTAGACAGTTCGAGCAGGTGTTCAGGGGGATTTCGAACATATCCTAGTACTCATACACAACGTGGATCAGACGCAAGGATATTTCCCAGAAGGATATTGGACAGTGAAGATTTCGTCAAGTTGAAGTCGGCCAGCAACTTAATCGAGCATGAGATATTCGAATGAATATCTACATTGAAGGCGGCAAAACACACTTGGGCAAGAAGACGACTTCGTATATTCTTCCAACCGATTCAAAAGATATACATCAAATATCTAGGAATATTTCCTAAATATTTGATGGGATTATCTTGTGCGAATTAGGGTTTCGTCCAAGCATATAAATACAATGCTAGGGCGCCCTTATTCGGCATCGCTTTTAAAGATCAAATACACACGAGCATACCCTGCTAATTGGAGAAGAAGAAAGCGACGGCCGGATGTGTTTTCTCATTGGAAATACATCGGTGCAAGTGCAGTCTGCTCAAGTGCAACTCAGACTGCCTGAAGCGTATCAACTGCCGCACACAACAAAGGTGAACAAGCTTTCGAGAGAAAGCATCCGAACTTCTGGAGAAGGTCGAGAACGTCGGACTGCAGGTTCGGACGAAGGGGATTGAGGTTAACTGCTGTAAACCTCGGTTGCAATTCTGAGAGACATAGTGTTAGAGGCTAGGCAATTACAAGGTGTAAGCGTAAGTCCACTTGTAGCTCTAACTCGTAATAAAGATTTGCTGTCCCTTCTAGGGTGTGGGAAACCCCCCAGAGTAGGCCTGGCCGAACTGGGTTATCATTCTGTGCGTCTCTCTACTTTCGTTCTGTTGTCCGAACTGTTGTGATACGAGTTCAAGGTCTATCGAAACTGAACCTTGAACTGTCTGCTGAACTGTTGTGCAAAGAGTTCAAGGTCTGTCGCAACTGTATCTTGGACACAAGCTTGAACAAGGGATATAATTTCAGGTTGACTCTAGGTTCCATTGCCTTTCGCTCAGCTAGAAATAGTCGACACCTTGGTTTAATGTGCCCCATCTGGTAGCAGTACCAACATGTACTAGTGTCCCTCCTCCATTCGGTACCAGGTCTGGCACGGTTGGCTATAGTCAGGCTCTTCCTTCGATTTCCAGAAGTTTTCTCAGGGTTCACATTCATCTTCTATCTAGGCTTTTGTCCCAGAAATTGTTCAGCCTTTACAAACATTGTCTTCCTTGAACTACATTCTCCAGTGAAGCCTAGGCCTTTGTTGTCCGTCTTTGACTCTTTGAGATTTTTGTATAGCATCCAGATTCTTTAAACCATAGTCTAGCATCTTCAGAGATCGCTTGAATTTGTTGATTTCCTCCATGGTGGCCGCATGGCTGTCTCTTTCCGACTCCATCTGCAGTTCCATTGCTTCTACTTTGTTCTAGAGGTGGACCTCTTTTCGACTCAGGTCTGCATTTTTCTCTCTTAGCTCCACCATGCCTCTAAGATAAATCTCTATATTTTTCTCCATCTCAACTTTAAGTGGTGATACAGCACCTATTAGTTCCACTTTCTATGCAAGCAGTGATGACCATTCTTGGTTCATTTCGATCATCTGATGCTTTAGGGTTGCGACTTCTTCTTTGAGTTCGACCTTCTGAGCAACCAACACTTCAACTTCCTGCCATATTTTATCTTCTTCGTCTTTAAAGATGGTCACTATTTTTGTAAGTTTCTTGTTCAGATTAATCACCATCAGCCACTTCTCATAAAGTTATTTGTATGTTTCAGCCAAAGTCTCTTGAGTGAGTTTTTCATCGTCACTGTCTGAGGTGTTGTCAGTAGGTTGTTTAGACAGTGCACTAGAATAGTGACTTTCACTTGATTCACTGTAGTCTTCAATAGTGACAATGAATGCAACGACATTGGTAGTCTCATCCTCTTCTTCCTCGCTATCAGACTCACTGTCACTCAGATTAGCAGCTAACGCCTTCTTTTTCTTGAGGGTGTTGGCGCATTCAGCTTGGATGTGACCATATCCTCTCCGTTATTGACACTGAATTTCTCTTACTTTGTCACTGAAGTACTCCTGCCTGTTTTCACCAGCCTTTGCTTTTCCTTTCTTCAAGTTTTGAAAGTTGGTTGACGATGAATGGCCTTGTTCTGATCCACGTCTGTTGATCTTCCTCACGATTCTGCCAAAGTTCTGGGCCATCATAGATAGCTGTTCAGTCGAGCAGCCATGGTCATATTTGTCTTGAAACACTTCAGCTTTCAGAGAAATTCCCTTGCCTCCTCTCGGTTGAGCATCTTGAAGTTGATTTATCTCGTATGTTCTCAGCGATCCCATGAGGTCTTCCAGCTTTGGTTTAGAGATATCATGAATTTCTTCAATTGCAGTCACTTTTATAGCAAACCTTTGAGGCAGTGATCTCAGGACCTTACCAGCCATCCTTTCCTCTTTGAAGGGTTTCCCCAGTCCGACAACCTCATTAGAGATGTCTAGAACTCTTGCATTGACCTCAGCGTTGGTTTCTTCTTCCTTCATTTTTAGATCCTCAAATTTTGTTGTGACCATCTGCATTCGTGAGTTTCTTACTTTGTCAGTCCCCTTATAGGCTGTCCTGCGAATATCCCATGCTTGCTTTGCAATTTCACAGTTAGCTATCTGTTTGAACACATTCTCATCCACGCTAGAGAATATTGCATTCATGGCCTTTGCGTTTCCAGCACAAGCTTTTTCATCTGCGTCGGTCTATAATGCTTCAGGTTTAAGCACCATTATTCCTTCAGCATTGGCCATCAAGGGTTGTGTCCATCCAACCAGAATAGCTCTCCAAGCATTTTCATCTAGGGATTTCAGGAAGGCCTTCATCTTGGACTTACAGTAGCCGTAGTTCGGCCCCTCAAGCAACGGTGGTCGGTTAGTGCCATGCCATTCTTTCAAACTCATCTTGAACAGTCACTGGATCACACTCGTGGATAAGCCTCTAGTAGACATTCATGATTTTGTTAATTGGGATACTCTTGATAACAAATTAAGAGATATGTTGGTTGAAACGGGGCCAAAACGAGAGTTAAATCTTGTTTTTTCCTTTAGATAATGTTTCTTGGCATTTTTCTTATTTTTATTGCTCTAAAATCTGAATAATGGGGAGGTTAAAGATAGAAAATGGTTAGTGTACTCGAAATCTATGGACAAAGTTTACTGTTTTTGTTGCAAGTTATTTAAATCTGATCACAGTACTTGCTTAGTAGCAAATGTTAAGAGATTGGAAGCATCTTACTGCCAGACTTGAAGAGCATGAATGTTGTATTGAACACTATATAAATATGGAGGCTTGGTTTGACCTAAAAAGAAGATTGGATGAAAGTAAAACAATTGATAAGGAATTTCTGCAGGAGATTAGAAAAGAAAAGGAACGTTGGAGGCAAGTTTTAATAAGAATAGTTGTTGTAGTAAAATGTCTTGCTCAAAACAATTTGGCTTTTCGTGGATCAAATGAAAAACTTTATAAAAATAATAATGGTAATTTTTTAGAAATAATTGAAATGATCGCTGAATTTGATGTGATAATGCAATATCACGTTAGAGATGCTTTAAATAATGAAATACAATACCATTATCTTGGGAACAAAATTCAAAATGAATTGATCTCACTGTTAGCTAATTCTGTAGAGATAGCTATCATAAACATTATCAAAGAAGCAAAATATTTTTCATTAATATTTGATTGTACCTCTGATGCGAGCCATCAAGAACAAATGACTCTATTGGTGAGGTGTGTTAACATGTCAGATAATAATTAAGTAAAGATAGAATTGTTATGAATATAATGTGGTATACTCATTAGGGTCAATATTTGTGTAACTTAGTCAATATATTAGGTTAATGTATTAACATTAGAGAAGTTAGATCCACATTTTATGGATCTTGCCTCCTCCCCTTTTGCTATAAAAGGGGTGCTAATGCAATGAGAAAAACACAACTTAAGCTTCCATTCTTACACATCCTAAAAGGCTCTCCCTTGTATTAGTGTTTTGTTAAAGTTTCGAAGTTACCTTACATCACCTTTGTTGAGTTTTTGAAGTTATTTTAATACACATTATCAGCACGAACGCTCTCCACTTCCATACCGTAAGTTCCGAACAAAGGTACATAACGAAATTTTCTCTCTTCGATATTATTGTATAACGTCATTTTGTTGTACAACGGGGCTACGCTACTGATGGACCATAATTATACGAATCAAAAACACAGTAAAACCCACCAAATTAGACTGTTGGTCTATTTAACTTCTGCTTGTTAGTCCCGATTTATTTCTACAGGGCATTTTAGAGACTAAAGAGAAAACACGCTAAGGAGAGGATTTTACGCTGAAAAGATGATAAGAGTCAATCCAAGGTCAAGATCAGACGCCGAACGAAGAAATCTCAAGATCCTGACGTAGGAATTACTCAAATCAAATCCAACCGAGGAACAATCAAAGTCAGACCGGAGCAGAATAGGACTGATAGTTTTGTGAAAACTGTACAAAACTCACAAAACTCCCTCATTTCCTCAAGTGACCGGCGGTTTTTGGTGTTTGGATGACTCATGGGTGGCCAAAGCACCTCCCTTCTCCTCCATGACCGGTGGCTATTGGGAGGAGGTGAGCTTGAGGAGAAAACCTCCCCATTTTGCTACCTCCAACTGGCGGCTTTCCAAGCTCCATGGAGAGCTTGCCATGTGGTGGCTCCTCCACCACATCTTCCTCCCCTCCTCCTCCTCCATTGATGCAAAACCACATGGAGCCATCTCCACCCTCCATCCTCCTCCCCTTTGGCTATAAAAGGAGGCTTCTCCTCCTCATTTCATCATCCACAAAATCCACATATTTGTAAAACACTTCTCTCTCTACATTTTGTTACTTGTAAATTTGGTTTTGGAAATAATACTCCTGTTTGTTCTTGAGTATTATACGCTTTGAAATTATAATACTCCTGTCGGTTCTTGAGTATTATAATACTGTAGAGAATACTCCTGTTGGTTCTTGAGTATTCAGTAGGAAATTGGGAATACTCCTGTTGGTTCTTGAGTATTCCACCCCTTTCCCTCTTACTGTTTTCAAAAACCCCCGAGTATTTAGTTATTATGTCCTTTTCCATGGATATTCGTAGCTAAACTCCTCATTCGGTCGAAGGTATTTTCTTGTAATATATAATGTTTTAATTTCTTTTAGTTTCTTTTCTCTGTATTCAAAACTTGTTCTATGTGCCATATATAGTCAGAGTTTCCAAGGTTGAGTGGAAGCTGTAACAAGCAAAGCTCTTCCGTGGAAATTCGTGATCATACTCGGTAAGTGGAAGCTGTAACAAGCAAAACTTATCGAGGAGTTCGGCTTATCTTAAAAAACCATTGGGAAACTGGACCAAAGAATTCAAATGGATGCACAAAAGGCTAAGATACTTCGAAAGGAGGAATTAGTCTGAAGTAGAACAAGTGTTGCTTTAAACGATGTTGCAAGTATTGTGCTGCGAACGGGCCTCGATTCATCTTTGAATACTTAGAAAGGTTACTAACGGTTGTTAATAAACATGTTATAATACAAGGTACCTGAAACCGAATACTTTTCCTTGAATTACAAAAAACCCCCTTGTATTTACTTTTATAAACTGCTCGATCAACTACAACCATCAACCACTCATCTACCGGAGGAATCGCAATCACGCATCACCCACTATAAGTCTTCTTCCCTAAACTCTTTTACTTTTAAGTATTTTAATTTCTGTATTTACTTTATGTATTTACTTTTCCGCATAAAAAACCAAAAAAACCTAAAACAGTAGCTTAGTAATTAGCAGTAAGTCCGCAATCGACCTAAAATCACTCACCATACGATCCCCTAAAGAACAATTATCCCTCTAATTCCCTTGGGTTCGACCCCTACTTACCACTTACTACCCAGTGGTGTAGTCGCGAGTAGCGGACAATATAAATTTATTTGTACAGAGAACATTGCACCTTAACGACAGTGCTGTGCGCTCCGTCAAATTGGCGCCGTTGCCGGGGAATTAGCCATCGGATTAGTTGTTCTTTCCCTCCTATGTCCTCATGACGCAACCCCCTTCATATGCATGGACAACACGACATCTGCCACTGTTCGGAGGTACGGATGGAGAAGACCCAGTCCAACAATGCCGAAACTTTCACCACGTCTGCCACCTCATTAAACCTGCAAATGAAATGTTAGAGGAATTTAAGCTTAAATGCTTCAAATTCTCTCTAACTGATTTCGCAACGATCTGGTATTACACGTCAACCGCTAGCAGTGCAGTACATTTTGTGGACCTCTGCGTCCCATTTCTGAAAGAATTTTCCCCTCCATCCTTACGACAACAAACTCGTGAGAAGATCATGTGCCTGCAACAATCCCGGGATGAGACTTTGGGCGAATACTACACGAGCTTTGACACCATCGTCTCAAACTACCCGCACCATGGATTCACGAAGAAAATTCTGCTTCAAAAATTTCTTCGTGGGATGAAGGCCGATGATCTAGCAAGGATTAACGAGGCAATGAGGAGATCAGCTAGGAACTATTCCATAGCAGACATGTGGTAACTCATAAATGACATGGCCGCAGCCACAAAACGAATACCCGAGGCTGACGGAGAAATGCAGACAGAAAGAGAAGAAACTCCCGAGCCATCAGAAGACTGGGATATAGAAAGTGTCGGGAGCAATGAGGAAGTATCAGCAATGGAAGAAGTCCAGAATACCACCGACATGCTGCCCAAGCCATACCCAGCTATCATCACCCAAGCAGCCGAAACCATCTATGACCAGTTCCTCACAAACGGACACGACGAGGCAGAACCGAGCCTTAAGATGCAAGCTTCCCGACTTTTCCCCTCGATCAATAGGCAAATCGCTGAAAACTATGTGATCCATGAAGAGGCTGAAAAGAGGATGGGAAAAGGGCCTGAGCAGAACGACTCCTCAATGGAGCATGTTTTCGCCATGACTGGAAAAGGCAGGCCTGAACACCAGAAAACCCAGTTCAAGAAGCTAGTGATCAAAGGTCCCTCGCCTTCTCAGAGACGTTAGAAGGAGAAATCACCAGAACAACGGGAACTGGACCCAAGCACATCATCTCGCAAGAAATCGGGTAAAGGCAAGGCAAGAAGCAACACAGGAACAGTGGCAAAATTCGACCTAAGCCACCCATGGGATCCCAACCAGTGATCCAGGAATAAGGTACTGTCGAGCCAACGACATTAAACAAGTGCACTGGTCGGGAGGTAACCCGACACTATCTTACTTTCCGCACTTTAATTTTCTATCTTTTATTTTCTGTATTTTACTTTTTCAAAAAGTCGCTCTCACCCACTTGGTGCATAGAAGATTTGACTATTCAGGAATCGGACTTGGGTGCAACATTAAGCCAGTCAGGGCTACGCTAAGAGTTCAAGGCCCCAGCCGAACTCCCTCGATTATCCAGCCTCGTGCCATGTCGTTCACTCGACACCTTAAAGGGAGTTCTGTCCTTCCCTTTTCCTTAATATCATTTCCTTCTCGTAATTGTCTGCTTGCATGGCTTTTGAACTAAGTAGTGCTGAAAGGCACGACTTCGTTCAAAAGTGTGGGGTGAGATCCGCATGTGTACATAAATAAAAAACTTTTTCTTTTTTAATGTATCTTTTTGAAAATATGAACTTAAGAATGTGAAAAAGATAGACCGAAATTCATGCATTTACCTTGTGAAATTCAACTATCTAAAAACTTAGAACGTAACTTCTCATTTGTCCCTTTGTGCTGAGATAAACTAGGGATGTGGAGTTGATAGAAATGCCCTAGAGAGGCTTGGAAAGCAATCGAAGGATCGAATCAGACTATATGGTTTTCGAAGTCAGTGGAGGCTGCACTTCGGGTTTCAGTGAAAATTGAAGTCATCTCCGCCATGCAGTGTTTATGCAAAAAGAAAAAAGGTGAGGACGAGAATCAGACCGTCCTCTCTCTAGTCAAAGTAGCCGAGAAAATAGATGAGCGACCCTCATCTTGACCCGCGCGAAACGACAAGGATGAGAGGAGCGGGGAGGTATTTCCATAGGCTTGCGGGCGATGATTGGACCTCCCAAAAAGGCTTGAGAAAATGGACTAGCAAGTCACAAAGACGCAAAAAGCTCAAAGAAGCAAATCAAGAGGCCAAAGGCCCAAAATTGTGAAGGTTTTAACCGAACAAAAAGTGAAGTACTCAAAGAGTCAAATCAAAGGCCAAAGGCCGATTCACTACAAAAAGCAGTCCCTCGCCAAAAGAAAATCAAAGTACTCAAACCATTGAAACCCGAACCGAATCACGTGCTAGAGAAAGCTACAAGGAAACCATATAGTGAGAGACGATCCCGAAGTTGCAGGCCAGGAACCTGAAAAGGGCTACCTCCCGAAACATCCAGAATAATTTGCATCTCGGCACGGAGGTACAAGTATCGAGTTACTTCTATTTATTTACATAGTTCAATTTGGTAATAAGTAAGTAATGCATGAATTAGGATAAATCGAGTCCCACAGTCTAATTTTCATATTTTAAAACCAAACTTAGAGTACCGCCCTTTAATAGCATTGTTCGGGACGAACAAATAAAAGTGTGGGGTGATCTGATGGACCATAATTATACGAATCAAAAACACAGTAAAACCCACCAAATTAGACTGTTGGTCTATTTAATTTCTGCTTGTTAGTCCCGATTTATTTCTACAGGGCATTTTAGAGACTAAAGAGAAAACACGCTAAGGAGAGGATTTTACGCTGAAAAGATGATAAGAGTCAATCCAAGGTCAAGATCAGACGCCGAACGAAGAAATCTCAAGATCCTGACGTAGGAATTACTCAAATCAAATCCAACCGAGGAACAATCAAAGTCATACCGGAGCATAATTGGACTGATAGTTTTGTGAAAACTGTACAAAACTCACAAAACTCCCTCATTTCCTCAAGTGACCGGTGGTTTTTGGTGTTTGGATGACTCATGGGTGGCCAAAGCACCTCCCTTCTCCTCCATGACCGGTGGCTATTGGGAGGAGGTGAGCTTGAGGAGAAAACCTCCCCATTTTGCTACCTCCAACCGGCGGCTTTCCAAGCTCCATGGAGAGCTTGCCATGTGGTGGCTCCTCCACCACATCTTCCTCCCATCCTCCTCCTCCCTTGATGCAAAACCACATGGAGCCATATCCACCCTCCATCCTCCTCCTCTTTGGCTATAAAAGGAGGCTTCTCCTCCTCATTTCATCATCCACAAAATCCACAAATTTGTAAAACACTTCTCTCTCTACATTTTGTTACTTGAGTATTATAATACTGTAGAGAATACTCCTGTTTGTTCTTGAGTATTATACGCTTTGAAATTATAATACTCCTGTTGGTTCTTGAGTATTATAATACTGTAGAGAATACTCCTGTTGGTTCTTGAGTATTCAGTAGGAAATTGGGAATACTCCGGTTGGTTCTTGAGTATTCCACCCCTTTCCCTCTTACTGTTTTCAAAAACCCCCGAGTATTTAGTTATGATGTCCTTTTCCATGGATATTCGTAGCTAAACTCCTCATTCGGTCGAAGGTATTTTCTTGTATTATATAATGTTTTAATTTCTTTTAGTTTCTTTTCTCTGTATTCAAAACTTGTTCTATGTGCCATATATAGTCAGAGTTTCCAAGGTTGAGTGGAAGCTGTAACAAGCAAAGCTCTTCCGTGGAAATTCGTGATCATACTCGGTAAGTGGAAGCTGTAACAAGCAAAACTTATCGAGGAGTTCGGCTTATCTTAAAAAACCATTTGGAAACTGGACCAAAGAATTCAAATGGATGCACAAAAGGCTAAGATACTTCGAAAGGAGGAATTAGTCTGAAGTAGAACAAGTGTTCCTTTAAACGATGTTGCAAGTCTTGTGCTGCGAAAGGGCCTCGATTCATCTTTGAATACTTAGAAAGGTTACTAACGGTTATTAATAAACATGTTATAATACAAGGTACCTGAAACCGAATACTTTTCCTTGAATTACAAAAAACCCCCTTGTATTTACTTTTATAAACTGCTCGATCAACTACAACCATCAACCGCTCATCTACCGGAGGAATCGCAATCACGCATCACCCACTGTAAGTCTTCTTCCCTTAACTCTTTTACTTTTCAGTATTTTAATTTCTGTATTTACTTTCTGTATTTACTTTTCCGCATAAAAAACCAAAAAAACCAAAAACAGTGGCTTAGTAATTAGCAGTAAGTCCGCAATCGACCTAAAATCACTCACCATACGATCCCCTAAAGAACAATTATCCCTCTAATTCCCTTGGGTTCGACCCCTACTTACCACTTACTACCCAGTAGTGTAGTCGCGAGTAGCGGACAATATAAATTTATTTGTACAGAGAACATTGCACCTTAACGACAGTGCAGTGCGCTCCGTCAGCTACCGTATAACAAAAATGATGTGATTTACACCTTGTTTTACTTTCTTAATGTATAACAACATATTATTATGCAATGGCGGATTATCCCCTCATAATAAAGTGTTGTGATCTACAAAGTAATTATCTTTACTTTAAATACTTCTTACCACTTGTTTTACTTTCTCAATGTATAACAACATATTATTATGCAATGACGGATTATCCCCTCATAATAAAGTACTGTGATCTACAAAGTAATTATATTTACTTTAAATACTTCTTACAACTTGTTTTACTTTCTTAATGTATAACAACATATTATTATGCAATGGCGGATTTTCCCCTCGTAATAAAGTGTTGTCATCTACAAATTAATTATCTTTATTTTAAATACTTCATTTTAATATTTTCTTTGAACCATATTTCCATAATTTATTTGATGATATTATATTGTTAATTTACTCTTAGTGCTCAACGGTAACAAACGGCAAAATAATGATTATTTTTTTCTCTATAAATTCAATTTCATTCACCATACAAAATCACATTCATTCTCTCTTCTACTACATAATCTTCTCAAGAAAAAGAAAAAAACCTTGCCATAGAATGTCTTGTCTAATACTAGTTTTTATTTTCATAATTATTTTTGTACTTGCTATTTGTTTCTTCACCGGAGATGTTCCGATGGATGAATTTTATCATTGTTTAGAAATGCTTGTAATAATGTATGTCTTCTTCTTCTTTACAATATTTGTAGAATTGTATTTTTTAAATTAATCTAATAAACTTTTTCTACTTTGTCCCTTTTTCTTTTAGTTACCACCATGTCAAACCTCAAAAAACTTGAGTTCAGTCCACTCGACATCTCAGGAAAAAATTACATGCCTTGGACGATAGATATTAAGACACATTTGGATTCAATGAATCTTCCCGAAACAATCATTGAAGGGAATACCTCATCAAAAATGGATAAGGCAAAATCTTTGATTTTCCTTCGTCGTCATCTTGAAGAGAATCTCAAAAATGAATACCTCACTGTGAAAGATCCAAGTGAGTTATGGAAAAATCTGAAAGACAGATTTGATCACCAAAGGGATTTGATGCTTCCCTTATATCGGGATAAATTGGCCGCTTTACGGTTCCAAGATTTTGTGAAAGTTAGTGAGTATAACTCTAAGATGATAAAAATAGTGAGTCATTTGAAATTTTGTGGAGATACAATAACTGATGCTGAAATGATGGAAAATGAAATACTATCCCCTGTTCAAGCTTGTGTTCAAGGTTTAGTTGAGACAGATCTTGAACACACTTCACAACAGTTCAAGGATCAGTTGTGACAGACCTCGAACTCTAGATACAACAGTTCAGCAAATAGACAAAGGCAGTAGAACACACAGACTGATAACCCATTTCGGCTCCGCCTACTCTGGGGGGTTTCCCACACCCGAAAAAGGGACATCAAATCTTTATTACGAGTATAGGGTTTCCACAGGGACTTACACTTACACCTTGTAATAGCCTAACCACAATACTCCATCTCTCAGATTTGCAATCGAGGTTCACCGCAATTCCCCTCGATCCCCTTCGTTCAAAACCTCCAGTCCGAACGTTCTCGACCTTCTCCAGAAGCTCGGATGCTTTCTCTCGAAAGCTTTGATCACCTTTGTTGTGTGCGGCAGTTGATACGCTTCAGACAGTCTGTGTTGCACTTGAACAGACTGCACTTGCACCGGTGTATTCTCAATGAGAAAACACAACCGGCCGTCGCTTTCTTCTTCTCCAATCAGCAGGATATGCTCGTGTATAATTGATCTTTGAAAGCGATGGGAATTAGGGTTGCCTTTGCATTTGTATTTATATGCTCGGACGAAACCCTAATTCCCACAAGATAATCCCATCAAATATTTCAGAATATTTGATGCATATCTTTCACAAATCCTTGAAAGAATATACGAAGTCGTCTTCTTTCCCAAGCAAGTCACGCCGTCTTCAATGTGGATATTCATTCGAATATCTTATGCTCGAATAAGTCGCACGCCATCTTCAACTTGACGAAATCTTCGTTGCCAATATCTTCCGGAAAATATCCTTTGCGTCTTGATCACGCTATACAAGAGTACTAGGCTATGTTCGAACTCCCCCCGAACTCCTGCTCGAACTGTCTAACTACGTTTTGCCAAACACATGCCACACAAGGGAACATCAGAAAAGACTTTGTCTACTTTCCATGCATCAAATGTAACCTTGCAACAGCAGTATCGTGTACGTGGTTTTCAAAAATACCATGAGTTGATTGGTTATCTCTTAGTGGCAGAAAGAAACAATGAACTGTTTATAAAGAACTACCAATCTCGCCCAATGGGCTCGAGAATATTTTCTTAGGTACATTTTATCAACTCTAATGAGAGTAGACCCATGAACTATTTTCAGGGTCGAGGTCAAGGCTGAGGTCGTGGACAAGAACGAGGTCGAGGTCGTAGTTTTTGCCAGGGGCACAGTGGAGGTGGTTATTCGAATAATCCACCTCATAAGACCGCCAATTATCACCAAAAGAGACAGCGAAATGACTGGAACCATAAGAACTCCCACTAAAGGGGAGGTGGTCCAAGTTCATTAAAGACCTGAGACCACTTGTTTTAGATGTGGCTGTAAAGGGCATTGGTTTTAAACCTGACGAATCCCTGAACACTTATGCAAACTCTATCAAGAGTCCGTGAAGGGAAAAGGAAAGGAGGTCAACTTTATTGACCAAACTCCTATGAATGAGTTTACTCGACTTGAAGAATCTGATTTCAACAATGAGCATGTTGATACAGTTGGGGATTTTACAAATGCAAAGGAGATCAATTTTATTGACCATGATCCCATTAACGAGTTCACTCATCTTGGGGAACAATGATATTAGTGATGACTTCCTTGGTGATATAACTGGAAAAATGACTGGTGGGAAATGAAATGGAAAGTTGTGTAAACCCATGGGAATGAAGACAAACGATCCGATGTTTTAATTTGATTTTCTTATGTTATATGTATGCTTTCCTTTAAGCATGACTATGTTTTCTCACATGTAATAAAATATGTCTACCTTTTCATTTATCTTATCATTTTCTTGTTTACTTAAAGTTTTGAAATGGACAAAGCGAAAGTCAACCAAAGGATTACTATTGAAGAAATGTGCATACTTGATAGTGGAACAACGCACACAATCCTGAAGGATAAAACATTTTTCTTGATGATAAAACCGACACGAACCATTGTGAATACAATATCAGGTCCTGTAGATCTGATTGAAGGAATTGGCAAGGCAAACTTTGTATTGCCAAATGGCACAAAGTTAACGATACATAATGCCTTATTTTTGCCAAAATCCAAACGACACTTATTGAGTTTCAATGATATTTATTCTCATGGATTCGAGACTCAGTCTATGACCGAAGGTAACATGAAGTTCATGTTACTCACTATGTATAGATCTAGAAAGAAATACATAGTTGAAAAACTACCAATGCTTCCCACTGGATTGCATTACACACATATAAATGAGATTGAGTCCAATGCGGTAGTTATAAAATCTTCAATATTAACCATGTGGCATGACCGATTGGGTCATCCCGGTTCAAGTATGATGCGAAGAATTATCGAAAATACGCATGGACACCCATTAAAGGGTCATATAATCCCTCAAGGAAATATTTTTCCATGTAAAGCATGTTCTATTGGAAAGCTTATCATAAGACCAACACCAGGAAAGGTTGAAACAGAATCACCTATGTTTCTTGAGGGTATTCAAGGTTATATTTGTGGACCTATTCACCCACCATGTGGACCATTTTGATACTTTATGGTATTAATAGATGCATCTAGCAAATGGTTACATGTATGTTTGTTATCAACTCGCAATATGGCATTCGCTAAATTACTTGCCCAAATAATAAAATTGCGAGCTCCATTTCCTGATCATACAATCAAGAAAATTAGACTTGATAACACCGGTGAATTCACATCTCAAACATTTGATGAATATTGTATATCAGTTGGGATTGTGGTCGAGCATCATGTTGCTCATGTCCACACACAAAATGGTTTGGCTAAATCATTGATCAAACGCCTCCAACTTATTGTTAGGCCATTGATAATGAGAACAATGCTTCCTACCTCAATATGGGGTCATGCAAAATTACATGCCTCTGAATTAATTCGCATTAGACCAAGTGCATATCATAAAACTTCTCCACTACAACTTGCATTTGGTCAAGACCCAAATATATCTCACTTAAGAATTTTTGGTTGTGCTATTTATGTGCCTATTGCACCTCCTTAAAGAACAAAGATGGGAGCACAAAAAAGTCTTGGAATATATGTAGGCTTTGACAGCCCATCTATTGTTAAATATCTTGAACCTCAAACTGGAAATATTTGCACAACACATTTTGTTGATTGCCACTTCGATGAGGAAAATTTCCCACCATTAGGGGGAGAAAGAAAATAGTTTGAAAAAGAAATTACTTGGTCTGTACCAACATTATTACATCTTGATCCTTACACAAAGGATTGTGAAGGTAGAGTACAAAGGATTTTACATTTGCAAGAAAATGGCAAATCAACTACCCGATGCATTTACAGACACAAAGAGAGTGACTAAATCTCACATACGGTCTGAGAATGCTCCCGTACAAATTGAAATTCCAAAAGAGGTGCCGGAAAATAAAGTCACTCATTAAATCACAACACGGTTAAAGAGTGGAAGGCCACCCGGTTCCAAAAATAAAATTCCTCGAAAAAGAAAAGGGGAAGAAAAGCAAAGTGATCCTATGATGGAGGAAAGTATTCCTGTAGAAATACAAAATGAAAAGGATCGAGAAATTTCTATTAATTATGCTAATACAGGCATACTATGGAACCAAAAAGAGAACATTGATGATGCATTCTCTTATAATTTGGCATGTGATATTATGAATGAAAATGATGGTGATCCTGAACCACGGTCTAATACTGAGTGTAAAAATAGACACGATTGGGTTGAGTGGAAAAGGGCAATTGAAACTGAACTAGACTCGCTCAACAAACGCAATGTCTTTGGGCCTATAGTACTCACACCTAAGGATGTGAAACCTGTTGGATACCAATGGGTTTTCGTACGAAAAAGAAATGACAAAAATGAAATTGCAAGATACAAGGCTCGACTTGTTGCACAAGGTATTTCTCAAAGGCCTGGAATCAATTTTGAGGAAACATATTCTCCTGTTATGGATGGAATTACATTTAGATACTTGAAAAGTCTAGCAGTTCATGAGAAATTGACTATGCACCTCATGGATGTTGTTACCGCTTACCTATACGGATCGCTTGATGCTGAAATTTACATGAAAATCCCTGAAGGCTTTAAAATGCACGAGGCATTAAGTTCCAAACCTAGAGAAAGATATTCGATTAAATTAGAAAGATCTTTATATGGGTTAAAGCAATCCGGGCGCATGTGGTACAATTGATTAAGCGAATATTTATTTCAAAATGGTTATGTCAATGATCCCCTTTGCCCTTGCGTTTTCATTAAGAAAACAACATCCGATTGTGTAATAATTGCCGTTTATGTTGATGATTTGAATATCATTGGAACCAATAAATAAATCCTAGAAGTAATCTCTTATTTGAAGAAAGAGTTCGAAATGAAAGATCTGGGGAAAACAAAATATTGTCTTGGATTACAGATTGAGCACCTCCAGAATGGGATACTTGTGCAGCAATCAAATTATACGTAGAAGATAATAAAACGTTTTAATATGGATAAATCAAATCCATTAAGTACCCCAATGGTCGTAAGATCCCTTGATGTGAACAAGGATCCATTTCGTCCATGTGATGAATCTGAACAGATTCTTGATCCAGAAGTACCATATTTCAGTGCAAGTGGAGCTCTTATGTACGTTGCTAATTGTACTCGACCTGATATTGCTTTTGCTATGAATTTATTAGCAAGATTCAGCTCAAGTCCAACAAAAAGACATTGGAATGGAGTTAAACATGTATTTCGTTGCCTCCGGGGAATAATCGATTTAGGCTTATTTTATTCTAACAATACGAAACCAGTTTTGATTGGTTATGCAAATGCAGGTTACTTGTCAGATCCACACAAAGGTAGGTCACAAACAGGATATGTATTTACTTGTGGAGGAACTGCGATATCTTGGCGCTCCCAGAAACAAACACTTGTTGAAACGTCATCAAATCATGTTGAAGTCATTGCATTACATGAAGCAAGTCGTGAGTGTGTGTGGCTAAGGTCTATGACAGAACACATTAGAACCACTAGCGGTCTTCAACCTATTGAACCCAGATGACCTAATCGATCACGCCATATAAAAAAACTTTTCGGGTCAATTGAATTCTTATTTATCATCATTTATGATTCAACTGGATTTATTAAAGTATAATATAATCCAGAATTGTATGATGGAAGTTTGTCCATCACCTTTTTATTTCCTGAGACCATAGACGTGATATGTAAATAATCAACGCCATTTTCATTTGTTGTCTTACCATGATAGCCATTTCGGCGTATATCTTTGAAACTCAAAAGGTTTCTTTTTTATCTGGTTTAGTACATTGCATCTTTTATAGTAAATTGTGTATCATTAGGTAACACTACTTGGGTTCTTCCACATCATTCGATAAGGTTGAATGCACCCGATATCGTATTGATATTAGCCTTAACTAATTCAACATGCAAAATATATATTTTATCTCTCATAATTGTGCGTGTTGTTGCACTATCTGCTAAACATAGCGAGAGACCATCATCTTTCATCTTAATTGAGATGATAATATTCATGTCTCGTTGAAAGACAAATAAATAAATAGCATTAGAAATGCTTATAATTTAACAAGAAGAGGAAAACATAAAATATAAAATACTTTAAAGTAACCGCTTAAAAATAAATAAGACATTATCTTTTATGTCGTCTTCCCATCACTGGTTAGTTTATCAACCTCTCCATTGGCCTCTTAAAAATAATCTCCAACATCCAAATGGGTGGGTTCATATAGGTCCAAACGGAGATATCCTTAGAATCGTCACTTTGTTCAGTGAAATTTATTTTAACACCCTTTTGCTTTGAAGAGGCTTGATATATATTAATAAGGTGTGCTTGGAAGTACGACAAGTACGATAACAATGATATCGCGTACACTTTTATAATCTTGCAAATGCAAGTGTATCCATTCAAAGCAAGTTTTAGGGATATCACTATCCCTTATTTTTTTTGTTCTTAGTAATTGTACCTTTTCTTTAAATCCCTCAAAAGATATAGGGAAAGTCGATTGTCAAATATTCATATCAATTCTTCATGGAGGTGATGACAAAGGAATTCATGGCTTATGCGTTATTTTGAATCCTTATTTCATAGTACCTTAAAGATATATGGCTTTAGACGGTGTTCCCAATCTACGCCAAATGATTATGATGCACGAACGATTACGAGATTGGAACAGATGACGGAAACGAAAAGACTCCGCTTTGAGATCGCACAGATTCTCAAAAGTTCAAAACGATTCAATAATCAAAACTGTCTTTTACATGACTCCTAAAGGCACTTAAATAGTAACCCTAATCAACAAAAATAAGGAATAAAAGAAAATTGCAAAAAGGTCCCAAAAAACTACTGAAATATAAAGAAAGGCCCAAAAATCCATGAAGGAAGGTTCGGATCGCAAATCCAAGGTCGCCGAGTGAGAGAAACGAACCGTAGGTGGATACAACGGTCGGATCAAAAGTTATGCCCCTTTTATGAAACATGCTCCGTATTGCATCAGATTATTGCCCAAAATTTGAAGAGTATTCAACTCAAACATTGTTGCATTTGATATTGCAACATGATTTTTTTTATAGTGGGTGGATACAACAACGTAACCAGGAACATCACAATGCATATGAGCTTTATCTTCTGTTACATATATATTGATCTCCGGAGCTCTTAGCAAGGCATCTTGATCGGATCCGCAAGTATCTGGTACATCTCTCTACTTCTAAAGCGCAGGCCATGTTCGGCACCTTTACCATGAATCCGCACACATCCACCCAAATCATCGGTACATCTTTGACACTTGGAGCTACCACAATGGACATCTTTACCGAAAAGCACCTCCACGAGGGAGGAAGAATACATCACGCGCAAGGCGTGAAGAGGAAGGCCTCCACTAGGGAGGATGAACACATCACGTGCGAGGTGTGAAGAAAAAGGCATCCACGAGGGATGTAGGAAGCATCCACGCATGAAGCGGAACAAGGAAGAGGAAAAAGAAATGGAAAGAAGAAAATTGGTGGCCCCGGGACTGGAACCCAGGGCGTAAGGATCCAACATCTTAAGATGGACTCCTTAACCAACAGGTCACCACCCCTATTGGCGATATTGCAATGTGATATGATAAGCATAACATGAGTGAAATTCAAGTGATAAATAAAATGAAATAATAACTTAATAAAATAAAATTAAGCATGACAGATAATTAAAGACATGGTTAGAAGGAAGTATACATAATCTAAACATACGAGAAATAAGTCACATATAAGTTATCCATGACATAGAACATGAAAATAAACATGTTATAAACATTAAAGAAGATCATGTTTCGACATATAAAAGTAAGCACGGCAATATTTTATAAAACATGATTAGATGAAATATACATGCTATACCATAAAATATTTGGATTCAAAATATGCATGTTATTAACATACAAGACAGATTTAAATTATGCATACATGCTATAAACATAGTGAAATTGATTCTCTCAAATGTTAGGCGATATTGAGATTTATCCAAGAATGGACTCATTGTTGCCATCATCGCATTATGTCAAGAAGGAGAAGAAGAGAAGAGTTTTGATCGCTACCTTGATCAACTCGTGATGATAACGTTTTGTGAAAAGTATGGATGTGAAGGAGAAAACTTAAATGGAGAATAATATGAACATGTAAGAGATAAGGGAGAAATATGAATTCTTATTGGTTGATAATTGATTTAGAAATGATCCCTTTTTATAGGGATAGGAGAACATTGATATGTGAAAAGACTAACAATTAAGATAGGAACAAGTGTCACAACATTGGACATCCATTAGGCACTTGGGGCACACCATGGAACACTTGGGAACACAATAAAACACTTGGGAAAAATCATCCACTTGATGATAATATTTACAACAAAACTATCTTGTTTCCTCATACTAGTTCATATGTCATTTCAAACCTCCGCTACAAGAAAAAATGCTTACTATCAACGGCCGATTCCGTTGCTTTTCTACTATTTCCGTAAGAAATGTTATTAAGGGTGGATCGAGTGGTAAGGGAGTCCTCCGATGAGGGTATTATAGTAAATACATTTATTTCATACCACCTTTAAAATTAAAGTTGACGGATTATTTTGTTGGAAAGTCAATGGTTGACTGTCGATTTTATCAGATTCGTTGATTTTAACGTCATTTACAATCGATATTTCTATTTATTATATCAAATTAAAAGAGTGAAAAAATTAAGAAAATCGACGCATAATTTGTTGATTTAAAGGTTGTAGCAATTAAATGTATTTACTATTATACCATTTGCATTATTTTAGATTTATTCCGCTAATTTTAAAGGTGGTATGAAATATTTGTAATTACTATAATACCCTCACCGGAAAACTCCCTTACCATTGGATCCACCCTTAAAAAATTTGATTTTGAATAATTACTGCATTTGCTATGAATTGAACCTTGGCTCTTTTAACCATAATGCACAGTTATCTAACCAGTAGGCTACATGAGTTATCTTGTCTAATTGTGTTTACTTAAGTATATATATTGTATTTATGAATCACTAAAGTATAATACCTAGATAACAACTTACTTATTGAAGTTTAATCAAAATAATAAAATCATATTCACCCAATGCACAAAAGTTTTTGTTGAATTTTATTTTTCCTAAAATTATAACGCGTCAAATTCTTTTTTTCCTTTTTGTCAAAACTTAAATCATTCTACAGTTTAGTTTATTGAGTTATATATGTAATGGCAAATGTTTTTTATTAAGGTCATCCTACTAACTGATAATAAGTAACACCTGTAAATTTGTTATTACATTTTTTATTTTGTGTGATTATTTGTCATACAGGAACATATTTTTTTTGTAGTAGAAAATCTTTGGTGAAGTAGTTTTATTAGAGCATTATCTTCATAATTCTTAGCATATAACTCATCAAGCTCAACAGATTTATTTCTAACTCAAATTAGACGATTATATATATATAGAGGAGCGTTCAAATATGGCACCAAAACTAGAATGAGGCAGTGAGACACAATCTGAGCCACACATCTACCGCCCCGTGCTTTGTAAGCGCGCCACGTGTCCCACTACCAAAATACATCAAAAGCAAAAACTATTCCTTCACTATTCCCTGCAACATCATTAAAATGAGTGGCTAACAACGTGCCTCACTGTCTCATTCTACCAACCCTGCCTCAATGGAGTGCTCCCCTATATATATATATAGGAGAGCGCTCCTTTGAGGCTGAGTTGGTAGAATGAGGCAGTGAGGCACGTTGTGAGCCACTCATTGTGCTGATGTGGCATGCAATAGTGTGTTGCTGTTTACTTTTAGCTTTTTGGTACTAGAACACGTGGCGCGCCCACAAACCACGGGGGGGGGGGGGGGGGGGATTTGATCGTGGCTCACTGCCTCATTCTAATTTGGCTGCCTCATTTGCGTTCACACTACTTTTGACAGAACGTAACTCTTGGACACGTGGCGCGCCTCAGATGCACAGGGGTTAGATGGACGGCCGAGATAGTGCTTCACTGCCTCATTCTACCAAGTCCTGGCTCATTTGATCGCTCTTCTATATATATATAGGAGCACTCGGTTGAGGCAGGGTTGGTAGAATGAGGCACGTGACGCACGATCTGGGCCACTCATTTTGAGGATGTGGCTGGGAATAGTGCAGGAATACTTTTTTGCTTTTTTCTTTTGGTAGTGGGACACGTGGCAATCCCACAAAGCATGAGGGGTTAGATGTGTGGCTTAGATCGTGCCTCACTGCCTCATTCTAATTTTGGTGCCTCGATCTCAGCCGTCCATCAAACCCCCCCCCCCCGCGTGCCATCCACGTGCATTTGACAGCTGCGATGGACAGCCAAGATCGTGTCTCACTGCCTCATTCCACCAACCCTGCCGCAACCAAGTGCTCCCCTATATATATATATATAACGGCGCTCAAATGAGGCAGCCTAATTAAAATGAGCCAGTGAGGCACAATCTGAGCCACACATCTAACCCCCCGATATATATATATAGAGGACTGGTCAAATGTTATGCCTCTCTGATGGTGTTATGTGTTACACAAATCTCATCCTTTAGATCAAATGATCTAAAGGTGCAAAATGAAAGTCAAAAAGTCAAAAAAAGACAAAGTTGTTTGTCATTTAGAACTTTTTGTCTTTTACCTGGCACTTTTGTCTTTTACCTAAAAGACAAAAGTGAAAAATCAAATCTCCACCTTTAGATCAAATGATCTAAAGGTGCACAATAAAGTAACACATAACACTCTAACAACTCATAACATTTGAGCGCCCCCTATATATATATATAAATATATAGGGGAGCGCTCCTTTGAGGCAGGGTTGGTAGAATGAGGCAGTGAGACACGTTGTGAGCCACTCATTGTGCTGATGTTGCAGGGAATAGTGTGTTGCTGTTTGCATTTTCCTTTTTGCTTTTTGATAGAGGGACACGTGGCGTGCCCACAAAGCACCGGGGGGGAGGGGTTAGATGTGTGGCTCAGATTGTGCCTCACTGCCACATTCTAATTTTAGTGCCTCATTTAAGCGCTCATCTATATATATATATATATATATAGAGAGAGAGGAGTGCTCAAATGTTACCCCTCTCTTAGAGTGTTACCCTATTACTCCGTTCTGATTGGTTGAATGAGTTTCATCTAACCAATCACGACGCGCCACGTGTCCCACTCACCAACTCATCCACTCACCACCCAAATGGTCCCCGTGCTTTGTGAGGTGTCCCATCCATTCAACTAATCACATTGGAGTAATAGGGTAACACTCTAAGAAGGGGTAACAATGGAGCGCGCCCCTATATATATATATATAAAGTCCGGGGATATATTTTTAGTTACCAGATTTACTCTGAAATTTTCACGGAACCCCGTCGGAATTGTCTTGAAATGAAAATTCGGTGGATGTTTTGCCGGGGACACATATTTGTCCGGAAATTTACTAAATTCCGACGAAATTCTGGAACTTTTACAAAAATAATGCCCCGAAATTTATAGCTAAATTTGTAGTGATAGATAAGTGTCTTAGATAATGCAAATAAAAATGTACTGATTCTTTACCTGTATGTAATGTACCTATCCGTGAAAAAAATAATTGTACTGCAAACTATGTAATTTATAGAGCTTGTCGTGGAAAGGCATATCTTGTCTAAAGATTATGAAATATATATAGCATGCCAAATGAAATTAAATAGGAGCGTTGGCATCATGGGCAGTGGTCTAGCGGTCATATTCTTGGTCGAATGATCAAGTTGTCGACGGTTCAAACCCTCTGGATGCAATGGCATGAGTTTGGGGCTTGTCCATTCTTTTCTTATTATAGTGGATTTTAATTTAATTTAAAAAAAAAATTTAAATTGGAGCATTTTTTTATAGTGAAATATGAGCATTTAATGGTCATGATATATCATGACAATAGAAAACTAAAAGGTTATTTTTTTTCTTCGTCAAACCGACCTGTTCAATTTATGAGTTTCTAATGTAAGTTAATTTTTCAAGGAATTTACAATTAATGGGTGCGAAAGAGGTGTTGGTCGAGTGGCTTGAACCTTTGACAGATTGTCAAGGAGTCAAGTGTTCGACTCCTCCAAGTAGCATATTTCTCATAATTTTTCTTCTTTCTATTCCTTTACCTCTTCCTCATCCCGCCTCGCGCGTGGATGTTTCTTATGTCCCATGTGGACGCATTCCTCTTCACACCTCGCACGTGGATGTATTGTTCTCCCTCGTGGAGGGTACTAATGGAGGTGTTATTCGACCTCCAAGACGCAATGGTAAAGGTGCCCAATGTGGCATGAGCTCCACTTGTTAAGTATGTACCAAGATTTCGAGGTGGATATGCAAATTCGTTGTAAGAATGACGAACTTGGCCCGTGCTTCAGAAGTGGATATATGTATCAAGATCTGTTCGAGATGCCTTGATAGAGCTTCGCAGATCAATATAAATGTACTATATGATAAATGCTATCGTCACATATATTGAATATTCTGAAATGTTGTACCCCATCATAAAAAAAGGAATTTACAATTAAGGGGCTGTTATTGAGAATTACTAATTTGGAGGTTTATTGGTTCTCTAAATTGGCAACATTGGTGACAACCATATAGGTTATTCTTAGAGACATATCTATTATACTTTTTTAGGGAAAATTACAAAAACATGATCAGAACTATCACCTCAGTTCAAATCAAGTACCGAACTATTAAAAGTTTCAACTCAAGTTATCACCTCATTTCAATTCAAGTACAAAACTATCAAAACTTTCAGTCAAGTACCAAACTATTAATTCTTTTCAATTCAAGTACCCACTAATCAAAAACCATATTTATTCCCTTAGTGAATAATAGTATTAACTAAGTATCAAAAAAATAGTATTAAGTAAAGTAGTAAATAAACCATTATATGTTAACTATTAACTCTTAACATGAATAAATGTCTAAATGAATATATTTATCTTTAAGAATTAGGATCATATGAGAAGTGACTTTATCCATAATAAATAAGAAATTATATCAGTCATTGGATCCAAGATCCTACGATTCTTAAAAAACAATATATTTGGCATATATTTAAATGTTAATTATGGTTTAGAGGGTATAATAGGAATAGTAAAGATTCAATCGGGTGCAATCCTGCTAATTCGGTCTTGTTTTTTCGATAATTGATTCGACCAATCCTGCGCAATCCTGCATTTGTGCAAAAAACCCTAAGCGATTCCAGTTCATCTCATACGCGATCGATCTTCTTCGTTTTTTGTGGTTCACAACTCGACGATAGTCTTGATGAATATGGCAGACGACAGTACCCATGCAGTTACACTCAATGCTTCTTACGTAAATAATTTATTGCCGATTGTCTATTTTTCTGATCAAGTTGTGATCTTGGCGGTTAATGGAGGGACATCTCATTACAATTTTATCAAGTTTTGATTTTGCCGATAGTCAAGTTTGATCAAGTTTTGATCCTCTGCGTTGTTTGATCAATTTTCTAGCGTTAGTATGTTAAACTCCTCTGATGAATTTCTGAGTTAGTTCCCCCTATATAACGTATTACTCGTACTATATAATGTATTATGCGTACTGTATAATGTATTATTCGTACCCATGTACGCTTCTTTCATATTGTATAATGTATTATTCGTACTATATATGCATTATTCGTACCCTAGTAGGCTTGTTCCCTATTTTTTACTTTGCGATTGAACTGCTTCGTATAATTTCTAGTATACAATTTATAATTTGTAACAGCCTTAACCTAGTTCTTGTTTTTTGTTTTGCAGCTAATAACAACGAAGAAACTACAACCCTTGATGATGAAAGTTGTACATTTGTTTCTGTATTCGGGAGAAATTGTTGGATTCCTAAGTGTCCGGATGAGCTAAAGCCACATGTGGGGATGATATTTCCAAATCTCAATCAAGGTATATTGTTTTACAAACAATATGCACGTATCAATGGATTTCTTGTGCGTTTGTCAACCTCTAACAGGTCAGATGGAATTGTTACCCTAAAGTATTTGGTGTGTCACAGGGAGGGTTTGAAAGGAAAGAGTAAAGATGTTGATACTATAAATTCTGTCGATCGCAGTGAGAGGTGACAAGCACAATGTCGTAGTGTGCAAATCAAATCTAAATTTATAATCTCCACTACTTAGAGAGCTTACCACAAGGGTAGCAAGGGTAAGTAGGGGTCGAACCCAAGGGAGTTGTAATGGCTACTTTGTTGTTCTCAAACTAATAAAGCAAGTAAGGGAAAGTAAAAACGGTTTTGGGGGGGGGGGGGTTTGGAACAAGTTAGTACTAGTGCATAAAGTAAATGAATGAAATGTAAGCAAGCAAATGGGTATTCGGTCTAGGGATCTATTGTCACACATTAATCATGGATATCAAATGATCTATTTCGTGTTCATAAGTGTGGGTTAGTTCCTTTTCAAGACAAAAACCCTAAAGTAAGGCTCTTTCGAGCGCATACACCACAATCCATTCCATTTCAAGATATAGATTTCTAGTTCTAGCTAGACTAATACTCCATTCCAAGATGTATTAGCCTAAGTGCAGCCACCCGTTCTCATGATTCATTATCAAACAAGTAGCTAAAGAGTGATCCAAGCATCCACTTGGTTTCATTGTTTAATCTAGATTGAACTACTCGGCCAAGCTTTGCCATTCCAAGCATCCACTTAGCCTTTTGTTCAATCCGAATAATGGCACAAGAACTAGATGAACACTTAATAGCATTAAGTAAAGGATCTCAAAATGTGTTGACAATACTATTGTGGCTTGTTTATCCTTGACCATTAATGATCATACTTTGTGCCATGAGTGTGGTTCTCTCCATTCCAAGAGATCACCCAAAGTAAGGCCATTCCAAGCACTTACACCACAAGAACACAAAGAAGCATTAAGAAAGGGGTCTCAAAACCGTGGCACACTATAGTGATCCCCAAACCGAATATGGGTGTTTTAGCCACTCATATCCATGGAAAGGATATGAGAGCAATGGATGGAACGAAGGTACATGAAAGTAAGAACAGTAAGTAAGTGCAAGAAAGTAAGACAAGAATGTAAATGACAAGAAAAGTAAAGAGCTTTGTATTTCCGAAATGAGAATGGGGTAGAAAGATGAGAGAAGCCCCCAATGAGGCTCACACCTTGGGGCACCCGATGGAGCTTCTCTATCTAGAATGTGGCTTTGATTTCCTAGACATAAGGTTCTATTTATAGAGTAAGAGCTAGGGTTTCTTATGTCTTGGACTCCAAGTTTGAAGTGGAAGTAGCCAAAATGGATTGGCATGAGCCAATGATGAGATGCTTCTAGAATCATCAAGGCACTCTTGCTCTGGAAGTAGTCAAAATGGATTGGCATGAGCAAATAATGAGATGCTTCTAGGATTTTTCCCGAAGTTACTGTTCACGACCAAATTACTGGTCATCCCGGGATTACTGTTCATGCCGGAATTACTGTTCATGCCAGAATTACTGTTCATGACTCTCCTCTGGCTTTGTTCTTCAACTGCGATGCTTCTGACATGAAAATGCCGTCTTTTAAGCTCGATTCTTCTTTAGACTCCAAAAGGCCCTGAAATCCAAAATGACATTAACGAGAAAACGTTCTCATGATCAAATGTCGTAAATGGTGGGTTTTAATGACTTAATGAGTCGTATAAATACGTCTCATCAAATCACCCCACACTTAAACTTGTTCGTCCCGAACAAGGCCTTAAGTCACAAGAGGAAAAACACATACAAACATCACAAGCCCTTCTTGGCCACTAGATAAATGCTAGTCTAGACTTCCCCTTTCCAAGCATTCTCAATCATTACTCAAGCATTTTGCTAAAACATGAGATTCAACTTGATACATGTACCCTTGAGTCAAGATGCAAATCAATTCGGATGAGTGGGAGGTAGTCCTTTTTAGGCCCATCATCTACACTCTTGGATTCGGATCTTGTTACATGGTTATACTTGTTGCTTCTTCTAGCACGTGATGAATTCAAGCTCAAGGGTTGAGTCCTTTTGATATTTTTCTTGGACATTCTTGTAGTGAACTTGGCCTTCGGCCTTTGTATAACTTTGATAATCCTTCACTTTTTGTTTCGGGTAGGCTCTCACATGAGATGATTTTTCTTTCTTTTGAGCTTTCCTCCTTTTGTGATTTTCTTGTCCATTTCTTCTTGGGAGGTCCAATAATCGCCCTCAAGCATATGGAAATACCTCCCCGCTCTTTCTCATCCTTGTCGTTTCGTGCGAGTCAAGATGAGGATCACCCATCTATTTTCCCGACTACTAAGACTAGAGATAGGACGGTTTGATTCCCGTCCCACCACTTGCATAAACGCTGCAATGGTGGAGTCAACTACAACCACGAGTCTCAAAGCGCAGCCTCCACAAGCTCATATAACCATGTAACTCGAATCCCCGATCCTTGAGTGCTTTGTCAAGCCTCACTAGGACATTTCTATCAACTCCACATCCCTATTTATCCCAAATCATAAAGACATATAAGAAGTTGGATCACATGTTAGTCGCACAATTATAATTTCATAAGAGTCATGCATGTACTAGGATCCATCTATTTTGCATCATTTAAGCTCAACACCCCCTTTCCTACGCATTTTATTCACAAATCTACTCATTTTATTCAAAAAATTTAAAATTTTTAATGGGAAACGTGCTGACTCATGCATGGCAATAAAAGTAAACGTGATGACACAACAAACTACTAAACACCCCACCCCACACTTTTGAAATGAGCCGTGGCCTCACGGCACAACTCAATCAAGACAATATGCACGCAATCAATGGAAAGAACAAGGTATTAGAGTGAAACGGAACTCCCCTCGTATGCCATGAGGTGGCAAGGCGTGTACTATCATCGGAAGCTCATGGGGAGACTAGGTCGGGCTTGGTTCCTCCTCGGATGCGTCCGGATGCCTTGGTTCCTCTCGGCTAGCACAAAATGCGTAGCATGGAAGGTAAAGTGCGTAGCACAGTGCATCAGCAGTCGGGCCTAGGACGCGTCCGGTCTGCTCTCGGCAAGCCCGGTTCTGCTTAAAATGCGTAGCAGAACCGGCAAAATGCGTAACCCGGGGACCCGACCTACAAAAACATCCTTTTCTTTTCCAAACATGGAGAGGTGAGGGTTAGAATAAAATGCAAGAAAGTAAAATGCAAGAAAATACCATAAAATGCCAGGCTGCCTCCCGGCGAGCGCCTTTGTTTAACGTCGTTGGCTCGACAGTACCTCTAGGGATCATATGTTGGGATCCCATGGGCGGGTGAGGTCAAACTTCTTCCCGACTGCTCTCTTAATCTTTCCATGGTTCACATATCGCAGCGGGCTCGGTTCTGCTTTCAACCGGTCAGGTGGTCTTGCCTTCACATCCTTCCGAGGAGGAGGAGGCCTCTTAAGCATAGCTACTGATTTATCAAGCCGCGCCCTCTTGTCTCTCCATCCGGGCTTCCATGCAAATGTCCCATGCCTCGGTCGCTTCTTTATGTATGAGCGGATGGCATTCGTGCACTTTTCGAAGATCATAATTTTGCCATCGCTCACAAGCGACATCAAGCTTGTCCCCATGTTTGATTTCACTTTTGACTTGCCTTGAACCTCGTCCTTGATTACATGAGCTTCGGTGGTGGTGATTTCCATAGACAAGGAAGGGCCAAGTGGGGACTCTTCGGCTAGGAGGATAAGGCATGCCTCGGATGGCTCATCAATGAGGAATGGGATGGTCTCGGGCTCGAGTGCCTTAGGCACAAAAGGAGGATTGTCCGTGGGAACTGGACCTGCTGGAAGGACTGATCCTGGTACCGGGCTCAAGTCTGCTGGAATGGATACCGGGCTCCCCACTGAAGGACTGAGCGCTGAGATCGGGCTGAGGTCCGAGAGAATCAAGTCTTGTCTGAGCGTAGGATCAAGTCTGCCCGAGAGGACTGAGGTCGGGCTTGGCGCCGGAATTACTGTTCACACCGGAATTAATGTTCATGACTCTCCTCTGGCTTTGTTCTTCAACTGCGATGCTTCTGACATGAAAATGACGTCTTTTAAGCTCGATTCTTCTTTAGAATCCAAAAGGCCCTGAAATCCAAAATGACATTAACGAGTAAACGTTCTCATGATCAAATGTCGTAAATGGTGGGTTTTAATGACTTAATGAGTCGTATAAATACGTCTCATCTAGAGGTCTAGGAGGGACTCGTTGTGGGTGTAAAGCAAGACTTTTGGTTGACCTAACTGATGGTGGTAGATATTGTGTCTATGTGTTTGAAGAAATCCACAATCATTATTTGGAATCTGACATAGGTAAAAAGTTTGTGATTTCGCATAGAGAGATGTCCCTTTTTGACAAGCAGCTGATCATGGAATGCAGTAAAGTTTGTATAGGTGCTACAAAACCTCATCATATTAGAAAAGAGTGATGTGGTGGGTTTATGAATATAGAAGCCACGGTCACTGATTACAAGAATATTAAGAGGGATTGAAAACTCTATAGTGGTATTAATGACGCTGAAATAGTTGTTGACAATTTATTGGATAAGAAAAAGAATTGCCGAGGGTACTCCTTCGAGTACATTTCAGACGGGGAAGGCACCCTTTCAATATTTTTTTGGCTTCATGGGATAGCGAGGAGGGACAACACTTTATTTGGTGATGTTGTTTCATATGATGCAACTTATCGAACGAATAAGTAAGCTAAACATTCAGTATATATTAGCACCATTATATGTAATGTTAATAATATATGTCATTCATATTCTTGCTGGTATAATTTGGTGTTTGTACCTTTCACCGGCGTAGACAACCAGCTGAGAAGTGTGACACTTGCTGCAGGGCTGATCTCAAAGGAGGATATTGATTTATATACATGGTTGCTAACATGCTTCAAGAAGTTGTTGGAATGCGAACCTAGTGTGATAGGTACTGATCAAGACGCGTTCATGAAGGCTGCCATTTCCACTATATTCCCCTCGAGTCGACATAAGTTTTGCATGTGGCATAGTATAGAGAAATCGCAAGCGAAGGTATTGTGTAGACATAATTCGTAGTTACAAATTATATTTAGTAGTCTTATGTAAAATGGATTATATTGGGTATTCTGTAGACATTATTTGTAGTTATAAATTTATAATTCATAATCTCGAGTAAACGTGATAAGGTTTGGTATTTCGTAGGCATAATTCGTAGATATACTTGCATAATTCGTAGTTTATGTAAACTTGATCAGGTCGATACTTATTGTGACGTGGCATCTTTCTATTATTCAAATAGGTCGGCATATCTAAATAAAGAGAGTCTATTTATTTAAACAATATAAAACCTGTTATATGAGGTGAATATAATGACTGTAAAGAATTTGAAGAATCATGGTGGCAGTTGATTACAAAATATGATCTTCATGGCAACAAATAGTGTAAACTGGAGAGTTGTAGCCCTTTGCGTTAGCTTTCCAACAAGCTATAAATCAACCAATTTGGACATGGTATGCGCTTTGGGCATGCAAAATAAGTCACAAAAGGTCAATCTGCCTTGTTTTGCCCCGAAACTCCTTGTTTTGCGCCGAAACTTCAAATTTTCATGCAAACTTGATATTGAGGTCTTGAATTCAATGGGGTATCATTTTGTATCTGAAATGTGAGAGGAAAGGGTCAAATGACATCAAATAAAGTCCGAAACGACTCAAAGCTATAGTGAAAAATGGCTATTAATGAGTCGAAAATTCGACTTATCATTACACTCGTAAACGAATAGGGTGAGAGCTGGACTAATGCTCATGCGATATTTTATGTAGGCACTTTGAGTATGCAAGCTGTATTGGTTTAAAATGGGTTTATGGTGTTGATTGACGTATCGAAAAAGAAAAAATGGTGAGGTCATGACCTTCTTATGACATGTTAAAATCTATTGTCTGCAGTTGTTAAAGCTTTAATCAGAAGAAGGATAATGTTGGGAACAGAGAGATTAGGGAAGGAAGCAGAGGAAGAGAAACAGATATTAGAGGAGGAAGGTTGGTTAATTCATTCATTGATTTCTTATTACACTGACTTTTATAGTGAGAGTAAGACTGCTGCTATACTAGCAAATGTGAAGTTCTATCATTTGTGCCAAAATGGTTTCCAGCTTGTGTTCAGACGTCGCTTGAACACCGTAACAGAAATAACTAACATAACAAAAATTGGAACACACGATATGATACCAAGTCTGCAAACAACTAACTTTGGGGGGGCTTTCCCAAACCCGGTGAAAAGTAAATCTTTTAATGCGAGTTTAGAATACACGGACTTACGTTTACAAGACTCCTTCCCCTTTAAACTATCTAACCTCTAATACCCTTCAAGATTTGCAATCTAGGATCCTCCGAGATCCGAGACTCCCTCTTGTTGTCCATCAGAAGATGTTCTCTTGAAGATTAAAGCCTTCTCCCAAAGATAAGTTGCTCTCTCATGAGAACACAGCAGCGGCAATGCGTGTGTATGTAGTAACTTGTAGCCCACAGTCAGTCTGGATCAGCACACTGAACGGACTGACTCAGTGCCTAAAACGTTCAGGTGAAAAAGCTTAGGCCGATCGTCCTTCCTCTTTCTCTACTTGATCGTATGCTCCTGAATTCCTCCTCCAAAAATGACTGATTATGGAAGAACCCTAATCGAGTATATATAGTGTAGGTCGGATGGTATCTTTCCTAATCCGTTAAGAGAATCTTAACCACCAAGATAGTCGAGAATATGTTCAAATATATAGATAACTTTCCCTCGAAATTAGCTTGTCAAATCTTCACTTGATAATCTCAGCTCTTGATAATCTTGCGCAATATTTGCTGATATTCTCCACGAATATTGCTCTACGATTATTGATGAGCCGTATTTATACGACTCATAGAGTCATTAATTCCCACCATTTCATTCACTTTATTATGCGAACAGTTACTTTTTAGTGTTGTTTCGTATTTCAGGTGATTTGGAAGCTCTAGGAGGAATCGTGCTTAAAAGACGGCTTTTGAAGCCAAAAACATCGCAGTGGAAGAACGGAGCAAAAAGAGGGCCGTGAACAGTGTTTTTCGGCTCGTGAACAGTAATTCTGGCGTGAATAGTAATTCCGGCGTGAATAGTAATTCCGGCGTGAATAGTAATCCGGGGTGAACAGTGATTTCGGGCCGTGAACAGTAACTTCGGGGAAAAATCCAAATTTCATGTTGAGTCCATTCGCACGTCCAAAGTCCAGCAGCCGGCCCAATTTGCATGCGATGCTAGGGTTTCGTAGCTTTATCACCAAGTTAGGGTTTCTCAAACCCTATAAATACAAGAGATCCCGCAGTCTTCAAATCATCAGAAAATCAGAGAGAAATCTCATCACACAGTTCTCATTCGACTCCTCTCCTCTGCCCGCCACCATTGTTGCGCCGCCCTTGCTCGCCAGTCCATCCGCTCATTCAGCCGTGCCTTGCTCTATTGTTTACTCGGTCATCAGTGAAGTTGTTATTTCCCTTTTATTTCCCTGCATTATTTCCTTATGACTATGTGTAACTAAAACCCATATTCGGGTTAGGGTTAAATAATTGTGACTTATGTTTTTGAGATTTGAATCTTAATGCTTGTTTCGTTATTCGATTAAATCGTTTGTGCTCATTATTTGGATTGAATTGTGAAGTTAAGTGGAGGCTTGGAATGGCAAAGCTTAACTGATCAATTCAACTCCCCTATTTGCTATTTGTTGATACTAGAGAGCTATTAACAAGTAGTGCACTAATTCGATATATCTTGGAATGGAGTATTGAATTATTAGGTTTAATTGTGGTGTAGGCGTCCGGAAAGACACTACTTTAGGTTATAACTTGGAATGGAAGTAACCACACTTAGGAATTAGAAACACGATAATTAGAAATCAATGATAAAACCAAGTCACAATTGAATAATACCCTAACCTGAATATCTTCTCTGATTGATAAAACCCCAGCAATTTTCGTGCCTTCTTAGTGTTCACTAACCAATACTTTCACTCTAGTTTCTTGTTTTTCTCCATTACAGAACGAAGTAGTAACCATCTAGCTCCCTTGGGTTCGACCCTTGCTTACCGCTGTTCTAATCCACAGTTCGAAGTGAGGAAAATATAAATTGTTTTTGCGCAGGTACGACGACAAGCCTGTTCAAAATGGCGCCGTTGCCGGGGAGCTAAGCACGGTGAAATTTGTTCTTCTTTATTTTTTTTCATTTATTTTTCTCTTTGCATTATTTCGAAAGTTGCTTATCTCGGTGATATTTCAATTTCAACTGTTCGATTTTCGATTTTCATTCTTTTCGATTTCCAATTTCTAGCTCTCAGAGGGTTCTGTCACCAAGACTTACGAGTCTAAGGATTTTGGGTTTTAAGTGGGACCGCTGTGACCCCTCCAATCTCCTGGGAACCCTTTGTTGCTAGTCTGTCTGTGCTATTACGGTGTTTGCTAGACCGGTGCTTGCTATTTCTTGTAACATGTCTCATGCAGGAAGCAGCGTTGGTGGCAACAGTCACAACAGTCACATTAACGAAGAAGTCAACCAGAATGTACAAGGAGTACAGCATGGTGAAATCAGGGGGGCTATCCCTGAACAGTTTCAACCGTTTCAACAGTTCCAACAACAACAACCTCAGAACCAACAACAGAACCAACCCCAACCACAGTACCCACAGTACCCTCAGTACCCACCACCGTATCCACAGTACCCACAACCGCCATACCCCCAATATCCACCATACCCACCATTACCATATCACCCACAACATCCATACCCACCACCTCAGAGACCTCAACAACAGCCAGTAGTCAGAGACGATGAGGAGAACGAATATGAAGGACCTACCATGGGCGAGCTCTCGGTTCCCAACTTCAGAGACCAGACTTGGCCTATCTATGAAGGACCGGACCTTGCAGCCATAACAGTCAGCACCTCAGTCATTCACAACCTGCCCAAGTTCTCTGGAACCAAGGGAGAGTCTGCTACATCTCACCTGACACGCTATCACGGGTTATGCTTAAACCTGAAACCTCACGGAGCCGACGTCGAAATTTTCAAGCTAAAGGCGTTCTACTTCTCACTTACAAACGCTGCCGCAGATTGGTTTCTATCCTTGCCCCCCGATAGTATCTACACATGGGACCAGATGCAAAAGCAATTCGTCGGCAAATATTATCCAGCTGGGCGCGCAGCGCAAGTTCGGAAGCAGTTGCAAGAGCTCAAGCAAGGCCCAAATGAGACTATGTACGAGTATGTGGAGAAGTTCCTAGCCTTGGAAAAGAGTTGCTGCAACCTCGAGCTCCCAGAGAAAGTCATCATCGAGTATATGCTAGATGGACTACGCAGGCTGGAAAGGAAGCTATTGGAAGCCTCAGCTGGAGGTAATCTCATGAACCTGACGCCAGCCAGAGTAAAGCAGAAAATCATATCAGTGGCAGAAAGTGAGCGGTTCCAGGATGAGTCAACCAAGGAGGACGAGTATGCCCGAACAAAGAACGTGTCGAAAGTTGAGCCCTCAATCAGTGCTATGGCCGCAGAAATGAAGGAAATGAGGGAGCTGATGCAACATGTCATCCGAAGGCAACCAGTCCAGGTGAAGCCATGTGAGTTCTGTGCAGCTACCGATCACAAGACGGACGAGTGCCCTACCTTAGTAGCAGACAACCAGGCTGATGTAAATGCAGTGGGCAATTATCAGAGTTATGGCAATCAGCCAGGGCCAGTCAGACAACATGACGCAGCATCGCCCAATCAAGGGGCCAATGGACAGCTTTGGAGAAACAACAATCAGCAACATCAGCCAGCACGTCAGAATGTGCCTCAACAGCCCTACCAGCACCCACATCATCAGTTTCGGCAGAATACGCCTGGACAGTACCAGCAGAGAGGGCAAAACAGTAATCAGGCAGGTCCGAGCAACCAAGGCCCCAACAAAGCTCTCGAGGACATGATAAAGGATCTGGCTTCAGCCGTGATCCAGGATCGGGCCACGACCAAAGGAGACATTGCTGAATTGAAGAAACATATGTCCCAGCTCAATACGACAGTCTCAGGTCTCGTAGCCACTCTGAATGCAGGACGACTTCCCTCACAGACAGTTGAGAACCCAAGAGGGAACGTCAGCCAAGTAGAGATAGTAGCTACAGATGCAGCACTCGAGGAGCCCACAGAAGAACCTAGCTCGGGCACCCTCAACACGACTCAACCAGACTCAGCCCTTATGGCTCAGGAGGCCGAAATTCACAGTTCCTCTTATGCTATGCAGGTAGTCGCTCCCGAAAGCCAGGTTACTAAGGAAGTTGAGCCAGAGATGAGCTTGGTGGTGAGGCCTACGCAGAACGACCAGATGATGAGGCGTGCACCCACTGCGAGCCAGGAGACACCTTCAGGAAAGAGTAAGGACCCAGGGGCCTTCACGGTTACCTGTGGTATCGGTAAGACCCAAATACCTCACTGCTTAATTGATTTGGGTGCTGCTATTAATGTCATGCCTTACTCTTTGTATTGCTCGCTGGGTCTTGGACCATTGAAACCACCTAGGTTGTCTATAGAATTAGGGGATAAGTCTTGTGTTCGCCCTACTGGATTGCTTGAAGATCTAACCCTCCGAGTAGGAGATCTTGCTGTGCCTGCAGATTTCTATGTCTTGCAGATGGAAAAATCCAGAAAAGTCGAACCACCAGGGCTCATTTTGGGACGGCCATTCCTCTACACCACCAAGACCCGGATTGACATGGGCATAGGATTACTGTCATTATCATGCGGTGGGAAGGAAGCAGACTTCTATGTCTACGAGGATGACGATCGTCCGCGCACAAGGAAACCGCCAGACATTGTGCACACATCAGAGTACGACACCTTAGTTCCAGACCCACCAGAGCAGAGTATACAGGCTACCAGGCCAGCAGCTATGGCCAAGATGGCTACATCTTCTCGAGGCTATAAGGGGAAGAAACCGTCCGAAAGTAGGAGAGCAGAGCCGAGCGCACAGCTAGATGCGCACACTGGACGAACAGAGGGAGTTGCTGAGCAGAAGTATGACCTCACACGCCCATGGGATCCTAACTTGTGACCCTTACATGAGGTACTGTCGAGCCAACGACGTTAAACAAAGGCGCTCGCAGGGAGGCAGCCCTGCACGGTTTGCAATTCTTTTACATTTCAGTTTATTTACTTGTTATGTTGTTTTGAGTCATTATTGTCACATTGTACCTTGGAAAGGATTTGGTTTCATTTTGCAGGGATTGGACTTAGTCGGCCGGAAAATCCCCTTGGAGCTACGCATTTTAGCCCCCGGACTTGATCCGAGTTCAGCCGACCACCGTCTACATCCCAGGGGAGTCTCGTTCTACCCTTTTCCTTTCCTTATCTATTTATTGCATGCATTTGTGTGTCTAGATTTGAGTCGTGCCGTGAGGACACGGCTCATTTCAAAAGTGTGGGGTGGGAGAGTCAGTTATGAGTCAGTTATCGAGTCAGCATGCCCACCATACAGAGTCAGCACGTTTTGAGTCATTTTTTTAAATTTTTGTACATGATACTTCACTATTTCCTAGACTTGCAGTATTGGATAATGATTAGGTGAAATAGATATAGCCGATTTTACATGCATGTCTTTGGTGAAAATTGATTTGTGCGACTAACATGTGATCTTAAAATTTTGCGTGCCTTTGTTAGTCGAGATAAACAGGGATGTGGAGTTGATAGCAATGCCCTAGAGAGACTTGACAGATCGTTCAAAGGCCGAACTCAGGATATGTGGTTATGTGGAGTTCGTGGAGGCTAGCACTTCGAGGCAACATAGTACGAGTCTGCTCCGCCACTGCGGTACCCTTTGCGGTTGGTCGGGACGGGAATACTTCACACCGTCCAAGCTCTAGTCCAAGTAGCCGGGAAAATAGGCAAGCGACCCTTGACTTGACCCGTGTCAAAAGGTCGAGGATGAGTGAGAGCAGGAAGGTTTCTAATCCAAGTAACCAGGAAAATAGACGAGCGACCCTCGGCTTGACTCGCGTCAAAAGGAGAAGGAACCACGGTTCGAGCAAGTCACAATCCGCACTTCAAGGCAACAAATCCACCACCATTGTGATAGTCCACACGTTTCTCATGTGAAAGCATCATTGAAATCCCAAATCAGATGACACTATAGCTGGCCGAAAAGCACTCAACACTTTGAAGCTCGAATCAATCACGTGCAAGAAAAAGCGGCAAAGCATAACCATATAGCAGCGAGTTCGAGTCCGAGAATGAGGGTTCATGGGTCTAAAAAGGGCTATCTCCCGATACATCCGAATTGGTTTGCATCTCGACTCAAAGGTAACACGTATCATTAACCCCATGTTTTTCGCACGATGATATTAGTAGCAAGCATGCATAACTGGCGAGATCTATAGTAGCTTAATTCATGTCCATGTAGCTCGTCTAGGATGACCGAAGCATTGTGATGTTTACATTAGTCGTTCCTCTTATGACCTAGTTCTTGTTCGGGACGAACAAGTTTAAGTGTGGGGTGGTTTGATGAGCCGTATTTATACGACTCATAGAGTCATTAATTCCCACCATTTCATTCACTTTATTATGCGAACAGTTACTTTTTAGTGTTGTTTCGTATTTCAGGTGATTTGGAAGCTCTAGGAGGAATCGTGCTTAAAAGACGGCTTTTGAAGCCAAAAACATCGCAGTGGAAGAACGGAGCAAAAAGAGGGCCGTGAACAGTGTTTTTCGGCTCGTGAACAGTAACTCAGCGTGAATAGTAATTCCGGCGTGAATAGTAATTCCGGCGTGAATAGTAATTCCGGCGTGAATAGTAATCCGGGGTGAACAGTGATTTCGGGCCGTGAACAGTAACTTCGGGGAAAAATCCAAATTTCATGCTGAGTCCATTCGCACGTCCAAAGTCCAGCAGCCGGCCCAATTTGCATGCGATGCTAGGGTTTCGTAGCTTTATCACCAAGTTAGGGTTTCTCAAACCCTATAAATACAAGAGATCTCGCAGTCTTCAAATCATCAGAAAATCAGAGAGAAATCTCATCACACAGTTCTCATTCGACTCCTCTCCTCTGCCCGCCACCATTGTTGCGCCGCCCTTGCTCGCCAGTCCATCCGCTCATTCAGCCGTGCCTTGCTCTATTGTTTACTCGGTCATCAGTGAAGTTGTTATTTCCCTTTTATTTCCCTGCATTATTTTCTTATGACTATGTGTAACTAAAACCCATATTCGGGTTAGGGTTAAATAATTGTGACTTATGTTTTTGAGATTTGAATCTTAATGCTTGTTTCGTTATTCGATTAAATCGTTTGTGCTCATTATTTGGATTGAATTGTGAAGTTAAGTGGAGGCTTGGAATGGCAAAGCTTAACTGATCAATTCAACTCCCCTATTTGCTATTTGTTGATACTAGAGAGCTATTAACAAGTAGTGCACTAATTCGATATATCTTGGAATGGAGTATTGAATTATTAGGTTTAATTGTGGTGTAGGCGTCCGGAAAGACACTACTTTAGGTTATAACTTGGAATGGAAGTAACCACACTTAGGAATTAGAAACACGATAATTAGAAATCAATGATAAAACCAAGTCACAATTGAATAATACCCTAACCTGAATATCTTCTCTGATTGATAAAACCCCAGCAATTTTCGTGCCTTCTTAGTGTTCACTAACCAATACTTTCACTCTAGTTTCTTGTTTTTCTCCATTACAGAACGAAGTAGTAACCATCTAGCTCCCTTGGGTTCGACCCTTGCTTACCGCTGTTCTAATCCACAGTTCGAAGTGAGGAAAATATAAATTGTTTTTGCGCAGGTACGACGACAAGCCTGTTCAATTATCTTGGTCGCTGATGACTCGTTTTTATACAACTCGTCAAACTAACTAATCTCATTTATTTACTTTTATATGCAAACATTTACTTTTTAGTATGTTTTTGCATTTCAATGTTTCGGGAGCTCTAGGAGAAAATACGCATAAAAGAGGACATTTTGGCGTCAAAACTCAAAATACCACAATGGCAGATTAGACATCTGGAGCTTCAACGGATTGCAACGAGAAAACGAGAGATCCAAAAAATACAAACTAATTATCGTTGCGAAGCTGACTCAAAGTTCTATAACTCTCTAGTTCACACTGAGAGGAGTCGAGGTCATTTGGATGGTGGATATTAGAGTCGAAGTGAAGACAGAAAATCTGGCCGAGAGTCTGACAGATGCCTTGTCGCGAGGCAAATGCAAAAGATAAATTTATAAGTCCGCTACTCGTGACTTCACTATTGGGTAGTAAAGCGGTAAGTAGGGGTCGAACCCAAGGGAATTAGTGGATAGTCTTTCTTTAAGGTATTTATACAGAAATGTAAGTGCGACTGGGGTTGGTTGTGGTTTTAGTACTGAAAGTAAATTGCTGGAAAGTAAATGACTGAAAATAAAGTGCTGAAAGTAAAGTGCTGGAAAGTAATGGACTGAAAGTAAAGTGCGGAAAGTAAATGACTGAAAAGTAATGTGCGGAAAGTAAATGACTGAAAAGTAATGTGCGGAAAGTAAATGACTGAAAAGTAAAGTGCGGAAAGTAAATGACTGAAAAGTAAAGTGCGGAAAGTAAATTGCGTAAAGTAAATACTGAAAGTAAAGTGCTGGAACAGTCGAGTTCAATGTCAACCACAAACACACCTTTGGCACTGGTCGCACGCTATATTTCAAGCGCAATGCGTGCCAACGTTATGTTGGATTGACGTTAAACAAGTCTGTAGTAAGCGTACGGAAATGTAAAGTGCTAAAAATAAAGTGCGTAAAAGTAAATTGCTGGAACAGTCAAATTCAATATCAACTGATCAATATACTTTTGGTACTGGCCGCACGCTATAAGCGTAATGCGTATCAAAGATATATTGGGTTAATATTGAAAGCGTCTGTAGTAAGCGTACGGAAATGTAAAGACCGAAAGTAAATGTGCAGAAAGTAAAGTACTGAAAGTAAATGTGCGGAAAAGTAAATGTTAGGTGCTGAAAGTAAAGTTAGTTGCGGAAAGTAAAGTACTGAAAGTAAATGTTAGGTACTGAAAGTAAATGGTACTGAAACTAAACAGTTGATATTGAGACTGAAAGTAAATTGACAAGTGATGTTTTCATTGAGAGAAGGATTCGGTTTTAGGGGCCTTGTATCATAGTTCGTTCATCATCGACCTCTAATGATCGTTCTAAGTGTTCAAGATGTATCAAGGCCATTTCTAGCACTCGACTTGCCACGTCGTCTAGTCCTTTTCAAGACATAGAACACTTGTTCTAGATAGGCTAATTCCTCCTTTCGAAGTATCTTAGCCCATGTGCACCCACTTGATCAATCATTTCCGATCAACCAAGTGGTGTTTTAAAGAGGTTGAACTCCTCGGAAAAGCTTTGCTCTTTCGAGCCTCCACTTAACCGAGTATGTTCACGAACCTCATGGAAAAGCTTTGCTCTTTCGAGCCTCCACTCATCCATGAATTTTAAAACCTAATATATGGCACAAAGAACAAGTTTGAACATAATAGAAGCGTTAAGAAAAGGGTCTAAAACGTTTGCATGATACAAGCACACCCCTTCAACCGAATGAAGGGTTTAGCTATGAATATCCATAGAGGTGGATACCATAACTAAGTGCTTGGAAAAGTAAAGGTTATGGTTTTGAAAACAAAGACAAGAAAGTAAGGTTTTGGAAAGTAAAACTCAAGAACAAACTTGAGCACTCAAGAACCAACAAGAGTACTCAAGATTCAAAGCAAAATGAAGACAAGAAAAGTAAAAGAGGGTTTCGGTTTTTGGACAAGAAAATGAAGAACAAACTCAAACTTCACTCAAGAACTCTCAAGAACACTCAAGAACAAGAGAGAAGGTAGAGCTTTTGTTATCAAAACACAAGTGTTTACAAGGATTTGTGGAATGGATTGTAGAGAGATTCTCTACCTAAGTTACAAGTGATATGATTCAAGGAGGGGAAGCCCTCCTTTTAAAGCCAAATGTGGCGGTTGGAGGAGTGAGTGGAGTGAGATATTTCCTCCTCCAACCGCCTCTAATCCTCCCATAAGTCCGGTTGGCCTTGGTTGCTCTTTGGTTGCACTTCGGTTGGAGTTTGGATGAGCCAAAGGGTGCACTTGCCTTGCACATGGGTGGCTAGAGCTTGAGATGTGCCAAAGGGCAACTACATGAGCTTGGTTGAGGCTTGGGCAAGCTTGGTTGAGGTATGATTTCAAACCAAAAGATCAACCGATGTGAATAGTATAACCTAACCGGGAATTAAGTAGTTTGGTTGGACTTTGCCGGATTTTGACCGGAGTTGGGCTAGAATGACCGGAGCATGGTGGTGGTTGGATTTGGCTTGATCGGAGCATCACCGGAGGCTCGCCGGAGCATGGCCGGAAGTTGGCCGGATTTTTGGTCGGCGGTCCTTGGCTCTTGGAATGCTAATTTGGATTGCTGATGCAATTCTAAGCCTAATGGTCGAAGTCGTTTTGCCGGAATCTGCTCAGGGCCTCGCCGGGCCTGGTTGGAAGTTCTTGTCAGGCGCAGGCCTAGGGCGCGGACCTTGTTTTCTCGGTTGCGGGCCTCGGGCGCTCTCGGCACGGGTCTCGGTGCTCTCGGCACTTGGGTCTCCGCGCTCTCGGCACGAGCGCTCGGCTCTCTCGGCATGGGCGCTCGGCTCTCTCAGCACTCGACGCTTGGCGCTTGGCCTAGCTCTCTCGGCACTCGGCCCGGCTCTCTCGGCACTCGACCCGGTACTCATGGCAGGGACCTGCGGTCCTCAGTATGGGCTCCCGGGCGCGTCCGACATTTATAGGGCGTGGCCCGATATTTCTCGATCCCAGCTGGGCTCTTCGGTCCTTGACTTGACTTGTAATCCATTTTTGGTTTAAAAACCCCTTTTTAGCTTGTTTTCTCTCTAAAGCTCAAAATAGCCTGTAGAACAAAAATGGGACTAACAAGTAAACGTTGTTAAGACAAAGTGTCTAATTTGGTGGGTTTAACTATCTTAATGAATCATATAAATATGGTCCATCAGATCACCCCACACTTATACTTGTTCGTCCCGAACAATGCTATTCGAGAGAGAAACACAAAATCCAAGTAATAAGCTCTAAAATAGGAAAGTGAGAATGTGGAACTAGATGTATCCCATCCACGAAATACTTACTTGTTACCAAACTAAACCGTGTAAATACTTAGAAGAAACTTGATACTTGTACCTTCGAGCCGAGATGCAAATTAATTCAGATGATTCGGGAGATAGCCCTTTTCAGGCTCCTGGACTGCATTCTCAGGACCGACTCGCACTATATGGTTAACTTGTAGCTTTCTCTAGCACGTGATTTGGTTCAAGTTTCAATGATCTGAGCTTTTTGACTTCTTTTTGATGAGGGACAGCTTTTGAAGTGATTTGGTCTTTGGCCTTCGATTTTGAATTTGAGTTTCTTCACTTTTGTTTCGGTTAAAACCTTCACAATTTTGGCCTTTGGCCTTTGATTTGCTTCTTCGAGCTTTGCTCCTTTGTGATTTGCTTGTCCATTTTATCAACCTTTTGGGAGGTCCAATCATCGCCCGGGAGCATATGGAAATACCTCCCCGCTCTTTCTCATCCTTGCCGTTTTGCGCGGGTCAAGATGAGGGTCGCTCATCTATTTTCTCGGCTACTAGGACTAGAGTTAGGACGGTTTGATTCCCTTCCCGCCTCTTGCATAAACGCTGCACGGCGGAGATGAGTCTGATTTCCAATGAAACCCGAAGTGCAGCCTCCACTGACTTCGTAAACCATGTAGTGAAATTCGATCCTTTGAGTGCTTGCCAAGCCTCTCTAGGGCATTTTATATCAACTCCACATCCCCTGTATATCTCAGCACAAAGGGACAATTAAGAAGTGACATCCTCAAGTTTTTATATAGTTGAGATTTCACAAGGTAAATGCTTGAATTTAGATACATCTTTTTCACATTCTCAAGTTCATATTTTCAAAAAGATAATATTAAGGGAAAAGTAAAAGGAAAGCATGTTAAACTAATTATGTGCAAAGGCAGTTCTTACCCCACACTTTTGAACGAAGGCGTGCCTCTCGGCATGACTTAGTTCAAAAGCCGATTGCAAGCAAATATTTACAAGAGCAGGAAATGACATAAGGAAAAGGGAAGAACTGAACTCCCTTTATGGTGTCGTTGCATGTCGAGGACATGCGAGCAAATGACATGGCTCCGAGCGGAATAATCGAGGGAGTTCGGCTGGGGCCTTGAACTCTCGGCGCTCCCCAAAGCTGATTCCTATACAAGTAGTCATTCCTTTTATACACAAAAGTGGGTGAGAGAGACTGACAAGGTAAAAAGTAAATGACAAAAATTAAAATGACTGAAAATAAGATAGATGTCGAGTTGCCTCCCGACCAGTGCCTTTGTTTACCGTCGTTGGCTCGACGATTGGGGATCATAAGTTTGGATCCCATGGGCGGTTCAGGTCGTATTTCTGCGTAGCGCCTACCTTTATTCTTGCCTTGACTTTCCCCGAGTCCTTGGGGGATGATGAGTTTGGGTCAGGACTCCATTGTTCCACTGGTTTTTCCTTCATATCCTCCCAAGTTGGTGAAGATCTTTTGACCATAGCTGCTGGCCTAGCTATTCTTACGGTCTCTCTTGGTAAGGTAAAAAACCAGAGTTCTGAGATTCGAGGTATGCACAATGTCTGGCGGTTTCCTTGTATCTTGCCGGCCATCATTATCATCGATGTAGAAATTTGAAATTCTGCTGCCAAATGCGAGTGATAACAAGCCCTTGCCTATGTCGATCCTTGCCTTGGTAGCGTAGAGGAATGGTCGTCCCAATATCTCCCGTTTGTATTACATAAAAGTCCGGAGCACTTGCCACGTCGTCTAGTCCTTTTCAAGACATAGAACACTTGTTCTAGATAGGCTGATTCCTCCTTTCGAAGTATCTTAGCCCATGTGCACCCACTTGATCAATCATTTCCGATCAACCAAGTGGTGTTTTAAAGAGGTTGAACTCCTCGGAAAAGCTTTGCTCTTTCGAGCCTCCACTTAACCGAGTATGTTCAAGAACCTCATGGAAAAGCTTTGCTCTTTCGAGCCTCCACTCATCCATGAATGTTCTAACCTAATATATGGCACAAAGAACAAGTTTGAACATCATAGAAGCGTTAAGAAAAGGGTCTAAAATGTTTGCATGATACAAGCACACCCCTTCAACCGAATGAAGGGTTTAGCTATGAATATCCATAGAGGTGGATACCATAGCTAAGTGCTTGGAAAAGTAAAGGTTTTGGTTTTGAAATCAAAGACAAGAAAGTAAGGTTTTGGAAAGTAAAACTCAAAACAAACTTGAGCACTCAAGAACCAACAAGAGTACTCAAGATTCAAAGCAAAATAAAGACAAGAAAAGTAAAAGAGGGTTTCGGTTTTTGGACAAGAAAATGAAGAACAAACTCAAACTTCACTCAAGAACTCTCAAGAACACTCAAGAACAAGAGAGAAGGTAGAGCTTTTGATATCAAAACACAAGTGTTTACAAGGATTTGTGGAATGGATTGTAGAGAGATTCTCTACGGAAGTTACAAGTGATATGATTCAAGGAGGGGAAGCCCTCCTTTTATAGCCAAATGTGGCGGTTGGAGGAGTGAGTGGAGTGAGATATTTCCTCCTCCAACCGCCTCTAGTCCTCCCATAAGTCCGGTTGGCCTTGGTTGCTCTTTGGTTGCTCTTTGGTTGCTCTTCGGTTGGAGTTTGGATGAGCCAAAGGGTGCACTTGCCTTGCACATGGGTGGCTAGAGCTTGAGATGTGCCAAAGGGCAAATACATGAGCTTGGTTGAGGCTTGGGCAAGCTTGGTTGAGGTATGGTTTCAAACCAAAAGATCAACGGATGTGAATAGTATAACCTAACCGGGAATTAAGTAGTTTGGTTGGACTTTGCCGGATTTTGACCGGAGTTGGGCTAGAATGACCGGAGCATGGTGGTGGTTGGATTTGGCTTGATCGGAGCATCACCGGAGGCTCGCCGGAGCATGGCCGGAAAGTGGCCGGAAGTTGGCCGGATTTTTGGTCGGCGGTCCTTGGCTCTTGGAATGCTGATTTGGATTGCTGATGCAATTCTAAGCCTAATGGTCGAAGTCATTTTGCCGGAATCTACTCAGGGCCTCGCCGGGCCTGGTTGGAAGTTCTGGTCAGGCGCAGGCTCGGGCGCGGACCTGGTTTTCTCGGTTGCGGGCCTCGGGCGCTCTCGGCACGGGTCTTGGCGCTTTCGGCAATTGGGTCTCGGCGCTCTCGGCATTTGGGTCTCGGCGCTCTCGACACGGGCGCTTGGCTCTCTCGGCACTCGGCCCGGCTCTCTCGGTACTCGGCCCGATACTCACGGCAGGGACCTGCGGTCCTCAGTATGGGCTCCCGGGCGCGTCCGGCATTTCCAGGACGCGGCCCGATATTTCTCGGTCCCGGCTGGGCTCTTCGGTCCTTGACTTGACTTGTAATCCATTTTTGGTTTAAGAACCCCTTTTTAGCTTGTTTTCTCTCTAAACCTCAAAATACCCTGTAGAACAAAAATGGAACTAACAAGTAAACGTTGTTAAGACAAAGTGTCTAATTTGGTGGGTTTAACTATCTTAATGAATCATATAAATATGGTCCATCAGAGTCTCACATGCACCTTACACTTTAGATGCGCGCTAAAATGCATCGTGATGACATCAGAAGCGATCTTGATTTCTAAAATGTCCAAAATATCTTATTTCCTTGCTGAATAGGCGAAGGATATTGGGAGAATCAAAGAGCTTAATTTTTGAAAATTCTTAGGGAGTAAGAAATCAAGATTTAGAAAGAGATCATCATCAAGATTGTACCCAATCAAGATTTGGAAACGCTTGACACTATATAAGAAGCTCTCCCTATAGAATCAAAAATCATTCTACATTCAACTCTACTTTTGAACACGGCTCTTAAGGAGAACGCAAAACTTTCGACGAAGAGAAGAATTTTCTATTCTTTCATTCAAAAAATACTTGTGTTTTTGTTATGACTATTAGTAGCTAAATTTCTTATTTTAGTTTAGAGTTTCGTTCATTAAGACTGCGTTTTGAGACTCTTTTCTTAATACAATTTCATGTTTTACTAGACCGTGTTCTTCATCCCATGAATTGAATTGTTAGATAAAGTGAAAATTTTGTGGTACACCTTAATCTAACAACCAATTATTACCGTTAAATCTACTAGAAATTTTGTCGTAAAGGTAGATCGTAAACCCTAGACTTAATAATACATTTTTTGGATTATTGTGTTTAGGAAAGAACTTGAAGTCTAGCATACCTTTGTCGGATAATACCTTTGTCGGGAGAAGATTGCTTCTATTATGTAATTCGAAGGCAAAATTTGACGCGGGTCATCTGATGCGTCAAACTTAAATTTATAATCTGATGCAAACTACTAAAAAACGGTAAGCAGGGTCGAACCCTAGACAGGTGGTTTTGGAAGTTGTATCCGTAGACAAATAAGAAACAGGGGGTTTTAGGCAGTTGTCAGTGCACCAGAGAAAAAACACAAGGAAGGTTTCAATCAGAGAAGATATTCAGCTTAGGGTTTCTATTGTGACATGCTTATCATAGACAACTAACGATCAAATTTCAAGTTTCTAAGTGTGGTTGTTCTGACAAAGGTAACAACAATAAGTATCCCGACAAAGGTGATACACCATAATCTATCCCCGACAATGGTGTTAGACTTCTAGTTTCTTCCTTAACACAATAATCCGACAAAGGTATTAAGTCTAGGTCTTATGATCTACCTTTACGACAAAGCTACCTGTAGATACTAACGGTAAGAATTGGTTGTTAGATTAAGCTTTTTGACAACGTTTCCACTTAATCTAATAATTCGATTCATGGGAGAACAAGAACTAGTCAAACATGAAATTGCATTAAGAAAAGAGTTTCAAAACGTAGGCACAATGAACCCTAAACTAAAATAAGAAATTCAGCTACTAATATTCATAACAAAAACACAAGTATTTTTGGAATGAAAGAAATAGAAATATCTTCTCTGCGTCGAAAGCTTCGCGTTCTCCTCCAGAGCCATCTTCAAAAGTAGAGTTGAATGTACAATGATTCTTGATTCTGTAGAGAGAGATCTTCTTATATAGTGTCAAGGGTTATCAAATCTTGATTTGGGTAGAATCTTGATGAGGATCGCCATCTAAATCTTGATTTCTTACTCCCAAAAATTTCAAAAATTTAGATCTTTGATTATCCCAATATCCTTTGCTTATTCAGCAAGGAAATAAAATATTTTGGGCTTTTTAGAAGTCAAGATCAGAACTGATGTCATCACGATGCGTTTTAGCGCGCATCTGAAGTGTAAGGTGCATGTGAGACTCTCGGCCAGATTGTTTGTCTTCACTTCAACTCTCGTTTCGACCATCCAACCGACCTCGGCTACTCTTGGTGTGAACTAGTGAGTTGTACAACTTTTAGTCAGATTCACAACGATACTAAGCTCGTATTTTTTTTGGATCTCTCCTTTTGTCCCACCACTCCGTTGAAGCACCAGAGGTCTAATCTGCCATTGTGGTGTTTTGACGCAAAAATGTAATCTTTTATGTGTATTTTCTCTTAGAGCTCCCGAAACACCTGAAATGCAAAAACATAGTAAAAAGTAAATGTTCGCATATAAAAGTGCTGAAATACATGAGATTAGTTAGTTCGACGAGTCGTATAAATACGACTCCTCAAACCACCCCATACTTAAACTTGTTCCTCCCGAACAAGAATAAGTCATAGAAAGAAAACAAATATACCACCACAATATGTTCTACGACGTCCTGAATGTAGTGCAATATGAATATGAGTTGCTTGTCTAGATTTTGATTTTCTATGCATAACTCAATCGTTACTCAAAACATCATGCTCAACACAGAATTAACTTGATACATGTTACCTTTGAGCTGAAATTCAAATTATTTTGGATGACGGGGAGATAGTCCTTTTTAGACCCATGATCTGCATTCGCTGTCCCGAACTCTAGCTATATGGTAATACTTTATTGCTTTTCTTGCACATGATTCATTCGACCTTCAAGGTTTTTGAGCTTTTTTTATTGGACATCTTTTGATGTAGTGAACTTTCTTTGGCCTTTGGCTCTTGTGTATGAATGATGTAATTCACTTTTCTTTGTATAAAACTGAACAATTTGGCTGATTTCTTCTTGAGCTTCGCTCCTTGATTGGTAATAGCTTGTCCTTTTCTTCTTTTTCTTTTGAAGGAGGTCCAATCATCGTCCGTAAGCATATGGAAGTCCATCCACACTCTTTCTCATCCATGCCATTTTGGACACGAGTCAATATGAGGGTCACTCATCGTTTCCCGGTTACTTCAGACTAGAGATAGTACGGTCTATTTTCCCGTCCCGCCTACTTATATAAACGCTGCAGCGGCAGAGCAAACTCTGAACCATAAAATCTCGAAGTGCTAGCCTCCATCAAATCCATATAACCATATAACTGGAAGTTTGGTCTTTTGAATGCTTCGTCAAGTCTCTCTAGGACATTTCTATTAACTCCACATCCCTGTTTATCCCAACTCAAAAGACACGTAGTGGGCTAAATTCACATGTAAAAGTGCAATTCAGATTTCATGAGAGAAACACATAATAATCAGCATCATCTATTTCACATCATCAATATCCAATACTGCATATTCAAGAAACAGAGAGAAATTTCATACTTTTATTCAAATTTCTTTTTTTAACAAGAAAAACACAATAAACGTGCTGACACAGTACAATATGCAAGAAAATTAAGTGTGCTGACACAAATAACTGACTGACTCTCCCATCGCACATTTTTGAACCAACCCGCGTCCTCAAGACACGACTTAAATTCAATGAAACGGACAATGCAAGAAACAATAAAAAGGGAAAAGAAAAATAAGGTGAAAAGGCAATCCCCTTGTCTTCATTCGTCGAGGCAGGTCCAAAGTTTTTTTAAAAGAAGCATATGCTTCTCCATGGTTTCCATCCAAATGTGTCATGTCTTGGTAGCTTGAATGAAACTACTATATAGACATTCTTGCAAGACCTAGTTTATGTTTTATTCTTTTGATACTTCCAACTCATGCGTGTATTTTTGAATGACAATTTGTAGTTGGCGATCCAGTTTCCAGTCTTGCACAATGGGATATTAATAACAATACTGCAAAGTGAACCTCGCGAATGATTTTGTGACTCTTTGGGTCACCAACCTCAAGATGTTTAATAGACAAGCTCGTGCAAAGGTAAGGAATCTTGTTTTCTTTGCTAGAACAGATTTCCTCCTCGTATGTGATTGGCACTATTGGGCTGAATTTTGTTTCATCTTCTTCTCCTATTTCTTCTTCTTCTTCTAGCTCTTTATGATCATCTGGATGATATTATCCAACACAAGAAGTGAAAGAGGTGTATCAAAAATTTGTAAAATTTGAGCCGGTTCAGAGATTACCGCAGACGTGATTATTTCTTCCTCCGTGTGCAACTCTCTGTTAGTGGTGGAATTATCTTCTTCATCTAAAGTTTGAGTCTCTTTTGCGGGTAAGGTTGTGATGGATCTTTTGCATGTGATGTCGGGCACGATCAGCACCAAATCAGCTTCTACTCTCTGTGACTTATCAGTCGTTTTGTGAATCTGACCTCGTCTTGATCTCTATGTAATATCTTCTATCAGGTCCCAGACTTCATAAATATCTACATTAATTACTGAACCTCTTGCTGAAATGTCAAGCATACGACGTGATGAGCATAAATTTGTAAAATATTTATGCTTCACAATTAGTCGATCTTGGATCATTCGCGTTATATATATGAGCACTCATTTTTGTTTTAATGCTTTTTAGGTGAAAAAATGAATCCAAGGCGAAATAAGAGTTTTGAAGGAATTTAGGTGAAAACATTGCAAAAATAGGCGGATTGACATCCCTACTTGTTGCGCACGCCAAGAGCTCATACGGTATCCGAATCCATTGATGTATGGCTTATTGGAAAGCTAAGATGAAGAAATACAACTTTGTAGTTTGCACCAGAAGGAGATTCGGTCGTTAAGGATGTCAGAACTTGAGCTCAAGAAATCATGTCAATCTACACTAGTGTCACCCAGATTAGTTGACACAAGCGACACAGATTAGACAGAACTCAAAAAAATGCAGCTCTTTGGAATTACTCATGTCACCTGTGTCACCTTATTTATGACATAGCCTGAATGGGCCAAAAATGCAATTTTTGCTAGGTTTTTGCGAAAACCCTGAAATTAACAAAAAGAAAAAAAGAGGGAACAACCGCCAACCTCAATCCCGGACACTTCCATACGCACATATCCACTCTTACGTACTTGGAGACGATGAAAAAGAGAGAAGGGGGGTCGAAAACGCACGGATTTTTGATCGGATTGGGGATTGAGATTGAAGGGTGTTATCAACATCGATTGGAAGGGTGTAGTACTTCCTTTTTATCGTTTGTAATTCTAGTCCCGTTCATGAACATGATTTGTATTACCATGACGATGGATAGTGAGTAGTCACCTATATTTTGGGGTCCTACGAATCTTATCTAACTATTAATAAATTAATTTTTGCATGATGTGGATTGTTCTACATGATTTGTATTTTACTTAACGCTTAAAACCCTGCTATGCACACTAGGTATTTGAGAAAATGCTCAAGTGCATTGCTTTGAGACGTTAAGGCAATAGCGCCGAAAGGGTGAGGCTAAATGTCTGAATATTAAGTAAACTACACGTTACGAACTCGGTGACTACGAGAGTGGCTCGAGATTTTAACGTGAAATGCTAGTTTATGACATGTACTCCCCATGTTTACGCAACGAGAGGTTGTAAAAATCAGCGAGTTCTTTGATTCGACCCAATAGTGTCGAAAGAGTGAGGTTTGTAGTTTAAGCTACAATTCCAATTTGAACCAATAGCGCCGAAAGGGTGAGGTTCTTATTTGGATTGTGCGGTTATTTTCCAATAAATATAGGCAAATCCTTGCATACTAGTTAATAAACTCGATTGTAATGTTTGGTAAGTAAAATAGTTCTCTGAAATACTTCTCGAAATTTGTTGAATCCTTTTCTTACTTTCTTACATACATTGATTGATTAGATTTTTAAACCACAACCATCTCTCGTTTCGGACTAGGATAAATAGAAGCATAACCTTACATAATGCATTAGTTTACACTTGCTCCCTTGGACGACTCGGTACTTACCAATTTTATAAATTATTTTTGACGCTCAAAATACTACACGTCAAAATGGCACCGTTACCGGGGAGCAACGCAGTAACTTGTCAATAGCCTAGGTAGTGTTGATATCTCGACTAGTCTTGTAATTATTTTCCTCCTTCCTTTGTATATTCTCTACTCATATCCCTTACTATTTTTTGTTCTTTTTGTTTTGCGAGGATGAAGTCATACAACCAACAAGTCTCGTACGATGAAGAATATGACCAAGAAGATGTGCAATCAATAAGGAGATAATGGTTATCCAACACGTTCATACCCTCCATATTGGGATGATGGCCAACAATGCTTATTTGAAGAAGGCTTCTACCACCAATATCCTGAAATTCCTTAACCTAACGATGGACTCTCCAATATGGAAATGCTAGCCATTATTGCGGCTAATCAAGAAAAGATCTTCCAAAGATTGGATGAATTGGCCACTCACAATAAGATATTGGAGACCCAATTGGCGCAACAAGAAATTGAAAATAGGAACTTGGATGATGAAGAAGAAGTACCCGAAGAAGAAGTTCTTGAACCTAGTGCCTCGAAGCAAAAATGGGATCAATCAATGGAGGATGAGTTACTGAGTTTTTCTTTCCATGCTTACAACGAGGTGTGGAATGGTGAATCTTCCACCGATGATGAGTTGGAACATGGAAATGCACCACCCTTCACTACTAGCACGTTTCAAGATAATTCGGACGGGAACACACAAGAACTCACTATTCCATCAACACCTTATATCTCCAACGAGGAATTCTTCAACGATGATGTCTCATGCATAGTAGAAATATGTTTTTCGCATGAAGAAGACCTCCCCCTTCCCGCTACAAGTGAGCTTGAATCTGATGTTGAAGAGGAGATAGAGGATAAGCAGCCATGAGGATTTCAAGTGTATGAAGACTTTGTTGAGGTTTGCATGGACCCTACAAGAGAGAAACCTCGCTGACAGAGCCTTGTCGTGAGGCAATGTGCAAAATTAATTTATAAGTCCACTACTTGTGACTTCACTATCGGGTAGTAAAGCGGTAAGTAGGGGTCGAACCCAAGGGAATTAGTGGATAGTTGTTCTTTGAGGAAATTTGTACAGAAATTTAAGTGCAATTGGGGTTGGTTGTGATTTTAGTATTTAAAAGTAAATGACTGAAAGTAAGGAAAGTAAATACAGAACTGAAAGTAAATACTGAAAAGTAAAGTGCTGGAACAGTCGAGTTCAATATCAACCGCAAACACACTTTTGGTTTGTCGCACGCTATATTTCAAGCGCAATACGCGCACAAACTTATGTTGGATTGATGTTGAACAAGTCTGTAGTGAAAGTAAAGACTAAAAGTAAATGTGCGGAAAGTAAATGACTGAAAAGTAAAGTGCGGAAAGTAAATTGCTGAAAAGTAAAGTGCGGAAAGTAAATTGCTGGAACAGTCGAGTTCAATATCAACCAAGCAACATACTTTTGGGTTGTCGCACGCTATAATTCAAGCGCAATACGTGCCAAAGTTATGTTGGATTGATGTTGAAAGCGTCTGTAGTAAGCGGAAATGTAAAGACTGAAAATAAATTGCTGAAAGTAAATGACTGAAAGTAAAGACTGAAATTAAAGTGCTGAAAGTAAAAGTTAGGTGCCGAAAGTAAAGTTAGTTGCGGAATGTAAAAGTTAGTTGCAGAATGTAAAGTACTGAAAGTAAACAGTTGATATTGAGACTGAAAGTAAAATGACAAGTGATGTTTTGATTGAGAGAAGGATTCGGTGTAGGGGCCTTGTATCATAGTTCCGTTCATCATTGACCTCTAATGATCGTTCTAAGTGTTCAAAGATGTATCAAGGCCATTTCTAGCACTCGACTTGCCACACCGTCTAGTCTTTTTCAAGACATAGAGCACTTGTTCTAGATAGGCTAATCCTCCTTTCGAAGTATCTTAGCCTATGTGCATCCACTTGATCAATCATTTCCGATCAACCAAGTGGTGTTTTAAAGAGGTTGAACTCCATGGAAAAGCTTTGCTCTTTCGAGCCTCCACTTAACCATGTATGTTCACGAACCCCATGGAAGAGCTTTGCTCTTTCGAGCCTCCACTCAACCATGAATGTTCTAACCTAGTATATGGCACATAGAACAAGTTTGAACACAAAGAAGCACTAAGAAAAGGGTCTAAACGTTTGCATGATACACGCACACCCCTTCAATCGAATGAAGAGTTTAGCTACGAATATCCATAGAAGTGGATACCATAGCTAGTGCTAGAAAAGTAAATGGTTTTGAAAGCAAAGACAAGAAAAGTAAAGGTTTTGGAAAGTAAAATTCAAGAACAACAAAAATACTCAAGAACAAACAAGAGTAAACTCAAGAACACTCAAGAATACTCAAGAACCAACAAGAGTATTCAAGATCAAGAGAGAAGGTAAAGCTTTTGATATTGAAAATGCAAGTGTTTTACAAGGATTGTGGGATGGATTCTAGAGAGATTCTCTACCTAAGTTACAAGTGATGACATGAGGTGTGGTTTCAAGGGCCAAGCCCTTCTATTTATAGGCCAAAGAGGCGGTGGAGGAGAGGATATTTGTCCTCCCAACCGCCTCTAGTCCTCCCACAACTCCGGTTGGCCTTGGTTGCTCCTTGGTTGCTCTTCGGTTGGAGTTTGGTTTGAGCCAAAGGGCAAGGCACATGGGCATGGCACATGGGTGGCTAGAGCTTGGTGAGCCAAGGGGAATGCACTTGACTTGTGGATTGGCTTGCATTAAAAACCCACAAACTTGGCTAGCAAATATCTCAAGCCAACCGATTTTGGCCTTGGTTGCTCCTCAAGTGAGCTTAGTTGGACCTCAAAGGGCAACTACTTGATTAGTTGAGGCTTGGGCAACTCCTTTGGACTTGGTTGAGGTTTGGGCAACTCCTTTGGACTTGGTTGAGGTTTGGTTTCAAACCAAAAGATCAACCGATGTGAATAGTATAACCTAACCGGGAAATAAGTAGTTTGAATTTAGTTGGACTTCCCCTGAATGTGGCCGGAGCAAGAAATGACCGGAGCATGGTGGTGATCGGAATTGGCTTAATCGGAGGCTCGCCGGAAGCTCGCCGGAGCATGGCCAGAGCTTGGCCGGAGCTGCCGAAATCTTGTCCAGAGTAGATTCGGTTGACGACCGTTGATTCAGAACGACAAGATGAATACAAGCATGTTTCGTCAAGGAAGTTAAGCTGGATTTTGGCCGGAGAATGGCCAAAATCCCAAAACATTCGAAATTGTACTTGATTGGTCTTGATCGGGCTTGAGCTGGTTCCACTCGGGCGTTTTGTCTGGGAAGTGAGATTGTCCAAGTTATTGGTCATTTAAAATACTTTGGTCGAGCCAGATTTTCCAGATTCCATGGTTTGGTCGAGCAACTTGATTTTGGTGTCTATGCGCGCGGGGCCTTTACTTTGGAACTGGGCCAACTTCCAATCTACCCGGGTGTTCTCCTTGGTCTTCCGACATGGTCCACCTTATTTTCCATTTAGATCACTTTACTCAAGGTGGATTCGTCATATCAGCTTGTTTGCCCGAGCGAGTTGATTTTGGACCTGGGCGGCTCGGCTGGTGCGCGGGGCGTGGCCTGGGCGAGGACCTGGTTTCTCGGACGCGGGCCTCGACACTGGTCTCGGCACGGGTGCTCGGACCTCTCGGCATGGGTGCTCGGCTCTCTCGGCACGGGCCCTGGGACGCGGCTTGGGACCTGGTACGCGGCCCGGTAGTGAAACTTGGTCCCAGCTGAGCTCTTCGGTCCCCGGCTGGGCTCTTTGGTCCCCGGCTGAGCTCTCTTGACTTGTAATCCATTTTTTTGGTTTAAGAACCACTTTTTTAGCTCGTTTTCTCTCTAAACCTCAAAATAGCCTGTACAACAAAAATGAAACTAACAAGTAAACGTTGTTAAGACAAATTGTCTAATTTGGTGGGTTTAACTATCTTAATGAATCATATAAATATGGTCCATCAGATGATCCCACACTTATACTTGTTCGTCCCGAACAATGCTATTTGAAAGAGGTGGCACAAAATCCAAGTAAACTTTAAATAAGAAAGTGAGAATGTGTGACTAGGCTTACCCTATTCATGCAATACTTACTTGTTTCCAAACTAAACCGTGTAAATACATAGAAGAAACTTGATACTTGTACCTTCGAGCTGAGATGCAAATTAATTCGGATGTTTCAGGAGATAGCCCTTTTTACGCTCCTGGACTGCATTCTCTGGACCGACTCGCACTATATGGTTATCTTGTAGCTTTCTCTAGCACATGATTAGGTTCGGGTTTCAATGAGTTGAGTTCTTTGATTTCCTTTTGATGAGGGACAGCTTTTGAAGTGATTTGGTCTTTGACCTTTGAGTTTGAGTTGAAGTTTCTTAACTTTTGTTTCGGTTAAAACCTTCACAATTTGGCCTTTGGCCTTTGATTTGCTTATTCGAGCTTTGCTCCTTTGTGATTTGCTTGTCCATTTTCTCAACCTTTTGGGAGGTCCAATCATCGCCCGAGAGCATATGGAAATACCTCCCCGCTCTTTCTCATCCTCTCCGTTTCGCGCGGGTCAAGATGAGGGTCGCTCATCTATTTTCTCGGCTACTTGGACTAGAGTTAGGACGGTTTGATTCTCGTCCCGCCTCTTGCATAAACGCTGCATGGCGGAGATTACTCTGAATCCAGTGAAACCCGAAGTGCAGCCTCCACTGACTTCGTAAACCATATAGAAAAATCCGATCCTTTGAGTGCTTGCCAAGCCTCTCTAGGGCATTTTATGTCAACTCCACATCCTCTATATATCTCAGCACAAAGGGACAAATGAGAAGTTACATCCTCAAGTTTTTAGACAGTTGAGATTTCACAAGGTAAATGCTTGAATTTAGATCTATCTTTTTCACATTCTCAAGTTCATATTTTCAAAAAGATAATATTAAGGGAAAAAGAAAAAAGAAAGCATGTTAAACAACTATGTGCAAAGGCAGTTCTCACCCCACACTTTTGAACGAAGGCGTGCGTCACAGCTTGACTTAGTAAAAAAGCCAATTGCAAGCAAATATTTACAGGAAAGGTGAGAATGGCTTAAGGTAAAAACTAAATGACATAAAATAAAATGACTGAAAGTAAGATAAATGTTGTGTTACCTCCCGACCAGTGCCTTTGTTTAACGTCGTTAGCTCGACGATACCTCACTCCTAGATCATAAGTTCGGATCCCATGGGCGGCTTAGGTCAAAATTTTTCGCGGCTCCTGTGTTGATTCTTGCCTTGACCCTTTGGTGGCTTTTGTGAGATGATGTGCTCGAGTCAGAACTCCATTGACTGGGCGGATTTTCCTTCCAATTCTCCCAAATAGGTGAGGGACCCTTAACCATAGTCGCGGGTCTAGTTACTTTTACGGTCTCTCTTGGTAAGTCAGAAACCAGTGTACTGAGGTCCGAGGTGTGCACAATGTCCGACGGTTTCCTTGTACTTGGGCGGCCATTATTATCATCGATGTAGAAATCTGAAATTCTGCCTCCAAATGCAAGCGATAACAAGCCCTTGCCCATGTCGATCCTTGCCCTGGTGGCGTAGAGGAATGGCCGTCCCAATATGATTGTTGGAGGGTCGTCCTTGCTGGTATCTTCCGTTTGTATTACATAAAAATCCGCAGCAATGACGAGCTTCCCTACACGGAGTATTAGATCTTCAAACACTCCAACCGGACGGATACACGACTTGTCTCCCAACTCAATAAATAAATTTGGTGGCTTCAATGGACCAAGCCCCAATGAGCAATATATATGGCAGGGAAAAACATTGACATCAGCTCCAAGGTCAATCAGGCAATGATGAATTTCAGATTCACCGATAGCACAGGTGACCATGAAGGCCCCCGGGTCCTTACCTTTTTCTGGTTGTGACTCATGATCCGTAGCAAGGGATCTTTCCATTATCGGGCCATTCTGCCCATTCTTTGGCTCTAATCTTATTTCTTCCGCGTTCTTTTGGATCGCATGGCCTTTAGAGGCAACCATCTGCATGGAGGATGAAAAATCTTCGGGGTATGCCTGCTTACTGCTGCCCTTGTAATCTGTTGATTCGGCATCTTCCTCTGATTCAAGATTTGCTAGATCGGGTCCATTTAATTCCTGATCTTCTAGGTAATTGCTTTGCTCCGATGCATAGATGTTAGATGGGGAGTCCCATCTGGGACCATCAGAGTCTAAATCTTCATTGTCATCCCACCCAGATGCTGGTACGTTAAAGTGTGTGATAGGTGGTGGTGTCATGTTAACGGTGAACGCATAGCGCCCTTTGTTAGCATGCGTGACCCATGTTTTGCCATAATTGGGTCGGTCTTCCTCTTGATTCCAATCAGGACGGTGCCTACGGGTGAAGTGCTTGGCTGTAGGTTTGTAAGTTGCGGGTCGTGCTGCTTATTCCAGTGCTCCCTTCATGTCTGACATCTTAATCATGCTAATATTTGCCTTTAGGTTTGGACGGTTTGTGAAGGAAGTCTGCCATGCTCATTAGTAAGGGCGGACATTGAGGTAGCGAGCTGGGACATTTGCTTCTTCAAGTCCGAAATATCTCCCTTTGTTTCGACTTTGAGTTGATGTTTAGAACTAGCGAGCTCTTTTACTACGTCCTCAAGTGACTAGCTAGGACCTTGCTGATTGCTCGGGCTGGCTTGGTATTGGTTCCGTCCCTTCTGTTGATATTGGCCCGTCGGGTACTGGTTTGGTCCCCTCTGTTGGTATTGGCCTGCTGGTTGAGCGTTCTGGTTGTACTGCCGGTGAGGGGTTGGTAGAACGATTGAGCTGGTTGAGTGGCGGATTGTTGTATTTCTCTCTAAGCGTGGTTCTCGTTCTGCCAGTTCGGGCCAGTTGCTTGATTATACTGTCGGTTTGGCCCGGCTCTGTCCTTGCTGTTGTTATTGTACCCTTGATATCCTTTCACTGCATTTACCTCTGCCGGGTCCTCTACTATTACTGTCGGGCATGCGTCAGTCTTGTGGTCCGTAGATCCACAAAACTCGCAAAGTCTCATTTGAGCTGGCTGCCTTCATAGGATCTGAATCATCATCTCCTTTATTTGTTTCATCTCCTCGGGCATGGAGTTTACTGATGTCTCGACTCGTGCTACGTTCTTTGTTCGGGAGAACTCATCTTGCCGAGTGGTCTCCTCTCTAAACCGAGCATTTTCAGCAACATCAGTGATGAGTCGCCTTATGCCGCTCAATGATAGTCTCATCATGGACCCTCCAGCTGAAGCATCAAGGAGCTTTTTGTCTAAGGGAGTCAGTCCATCAATTAGGTACTCGATGATGAGCTTCTCGGGCAGTCCAAGAGTGCAGCAGCTTCTCTCCAGGCGGTTGAATTTTTCCAGGTAATCATACATGGTTTCATTAGGCCCCTACCTTATGTCCTGTAGTTGCCTCCTTACTTGCATTGCTCTTCCCAGCGAGTAGTATTTGTCCAGGAATTTCTTTTGCATCTGAGCCCATGTTCTGATGCTTCCCGAAGGCAATGAAAGGAACCAATCGTTCGCCGAGTCAACGAGGGAAAAGTAGAAGGCCTTCAGTTTGAAGTCCTCAATATTCACTCCATTGGGTTTTAGATTTTGGCAAATGCCATGTAAGCGTTGGAGATGAGTTGTCGCAGATTCTACATGAGCTCCTGAGAACTTGGGCAAATTATGGACCACGGATGTGTTGATAGAAATGTTCTCTAGTTCAGGGTCCTCGTATATGCACCACGACTGATTTCTGAAATATGGGGTTGAAAGTTCTCCCATGGTTGGTTCACGAAGGATTTCGTCCTCATAGTACTCCTCATAGCGGGTTGTTGCCTCGGCATTTACTGATTCGGAGGAATTGGTCGTCTAGGGGGCTGCCCTGGGCCAGCTCCATTCCGGACCTCGGGCTGCCCTTGGTTTCTTCGGATGGCCTCCCTTTCACGAGCTCTTTGGTCTCTGATGAGTTGCTCCGGATCGTCATAATATGGTTGTTCCTCATCATTTCGACCGAACTGGTTTACCTCGTCGTTGACCTCATCATTATGGTGGCTTCCCGCACGAGACATGGTTATGCAGAAGCGCGTTCGAAAATTAAAAGAAGAAAGAAAAAGAAAGAACAGTTATCCGATTGTTAACTCTAATTCCCCGGCAACGGCGCCAATTTGACAGAGCCTTGTCGTGAGGCAATGTGCAAAATTAATTTATAAGTCCACTACTTGTGACTTCACTATTGGGTAGTAAAGCGGTAAGTAGGGGTCGAACCCAAGGGAATTAGTGGATAGTTGTTCTTTGAGGAAATTTGTAAAGAAATTTAAGTGCAATTGGGGTTTGTTGTGGTTTTAGTACTGAAAAGTAAATGACTGAAAGTAAGGAAAGTAAATACAGAACTGAAAGTAAATACTGAAAAGTAAAGTGCTGGAACAGTCGAGTTCAATATCAACCGCAAACACACTTTTGGTTTGTCGCACGCTATATTTCAAGCGCAATACGTGCCAAACTTATGCTGGATTGATGTTGAACCAGTCTGTAGTGAAAGTAAAGACTGAAAGTAAATGTGCGGAAAGTAAATGACTGAAAAGTAAAGTGCGGAAAGTAAATTGCTGAAAAGTAAAGTGCGGAAAGTAAATTGCTGGAACAGTCGAGTTCAATATCAACCAAGCCATACTTTTGGGTTGTCGCATGCTATATTTCAAGCGCAATATGTGCCAAAGTTATGTTGGGTTGATGTTGAAAGCGTCTGTAGTAAGCGGAAATGTAAAGACTGAAAATAAATTGCTGAAAGTAAATGACTGAAAGTAAAGACTGAAATTAAAGTGCTGAAAGTAAAAGATAGGTGCGGAAAGTAAAGTAAGTTGCGGAATGTAAAAGTTAGTTGCAGAATGTGAATTACTGAAAGTAAATGATACTGAAAGTAAACAGTTGTTATTGAGACTGAAAGTAAAATGACAAGTGATGTTTTGATTGAGAGAAGGATTTGGTGTAGGGGCCTTGTATCATAGTTCCGTTCATCATTGACCTCTAATGATCGTTCTAAGTGTTCAAAGATGTATCAAGGCCATTTCTAGCACTCGACTTGCCACACCGTCTAGTCCTTTTCAAGACATAGAGCACTTGTTCTAGATAGGCTAATTCCCCCTTTCGAAGTATCTTAGCCTATGTGCATCCACTTGATCAATCATTTCCGATCAACCAAGTGGTGTTTTAAAGAGGTTGAACTCCATGGAAAAGCTTTGCTCTTTCGAGCCTCCACTTAACCATGTATGTTCACGAACCCCATGGAAGAGCTTTGCTCTTTCGAGCCTCCACTCAACCATGAATGTTCTAACCTAGTATATGGCACATAGAACAAGTTTGGACACAAAGAAGCACTAAGAAAAGGGTCTAAAACGTTTGCATGATACAAGCACACCCCTTCAACCGAATGAAGGGTTTAGCTACGAATATCCATAGAAGTGGATACCATAGCTAGTGCTAGAAAAGTAAATGGTTTTGAAAGCGAAGACAAGAAAAGTAAAGTTTTTGGAAAGTAAAATTCAAGAACAACAAGAATACTCAAGAACAAACAAGAGTAAACTCAAGAACACTCAAGAATACTCAAGAACCAACAAGAGTATTCAAGATCAAGAGAGAAGGTAGAGCTTTTGATATTGAAAATGCAAGTGTTTTACAAGGATTGTGGGATGGATTCTAGAGAGATTCTCTACCTAAGTTACAAGTGATGACATGAGGTGTGGTTTCAAGGGCCAAGCCCTTCTATTTATAGGCCAAAGAGGCGGTGGAGGAGAGGATATTTGTCCTCCCAACCGCCTCTAGTCCTCCCACAACTCCGGTTGGCCTTGGTTGCTCCTTGGTTGCTCTTCGGTTGGAGTTTGGTTTGAGCCAAAGGGAAAGGCACATGGGAGGCTAGAGCTTGGTGAGCCAAGGGGAATGCACTTGACTTGTGGATTGGCTTGCATTAAAAACCCACAAACTTGGCTAGCAAATATCTCAAGCCAACCGATTTTGGCCTTGGTTGCTCCTCAAGTGAGCTTAGTTGGACCTCAAAGGGCAACTACTTGATTAGGTGAGGCTTGGGCAACTCCTTTGGACTTGGTTGAGGTTTGGGCAACTCCTTTGGACTTGGTTGAGGTATGGTTTCAAACTAAAAGATCAACCGATGTGAATAGTATAACCTAACCGGGAAATAAGTAGTTTGAATTTAGTTGGACTTCCCCGGAATGTGGCCGGAGCAAGAAATGACCGGAGCATAGTGGTGATCGGAATTGGCTTGATCGGAGGCTCGTCGAAAGTTCGCCGGAGCATGGCCGGAAGTTGGCCGGAGCTGCCGGAATCTTGGCCGGAGTAGATTCGGTCGACGACCATTGATTCTGAACGACAAGATCAATACAAGCATGATTTGTCAAGGAAGTTAAGCCGGATTTTGCTCGGAGAATGGACAAAATCCCAAAACATTCGAAATTGTCCTTGATTGGTCTTGATTAGGGATGCACAAAATTGGCCCGGACCGGAAAACCGGACCGGAACCGACCGGATTTTCCGGTCCGGTCCGGTCTCGGTCCGGTCCGGTCCGGTCTCGGTCCGGTCCCGGTCCGGTCCCGGTCCGGTCCACGGACCATATTTTTGGAGGATTACGGGTTCCGGTCCGGTCCGGTCTGGACCGGAATAAACCGAATTTTTTTATTGTCCTAATATTTTTTTTTATTTTCTATTTTTTAACCCTAAATTACGGTCGGTCCCGGTCCGGTCCGGGTTTCGGTCCAAGTTTTCACACGAATTCCGGTCCCGGTCCGGTCCCGGTCCATATATATCCGGTCCGGTCCGGTCCACGGTCCAAGATTTTAGAAAATTCCGGTCCACCGGTCCGGTCCGGTCCGGACCGGATGTGCATCCCTAGTCTTGATCGGGCTTGAGCTGGTTCCACTCGGGCGTTTTGTCTGGGAAGTGAGATTGTCTGAGTTATTGGGCATTTAAAATACTTTGGTCGAGCCAGATTTTCCAAATTCCATGGTTTGGTCGAGCAACTTGATTTTGGTGTCTATGCGCGCGGGGCCTTTGCTTTGGAACTGGGCCAACTGCCAATCTACTCGGGCGTTCTCCTTGGTCTTCCGACATTGTCCACCTTATTTTCCATTTAGATCACTTTGCTCGAGGTGGATTCGTCATATCAGCTCGTTGGCCCGAGCAACTTCATTTTGGACCTGGGCAGCTCGGCTGGTGCGCGGGGCGTGGCCTGGGCGAGGACCTGGTTTCTCGGACGCGGGCCTCGGCACTGGTCTCGGCAAGGGTGCTCGGACCTCTCGGCATGGGTGCTCGGCTCTCTCGCCACGGGCCCTGGGACGCGGCCTGAGACCTCTCGGCGCTGGGACCAGGGACGCGGCCCGGTAATGAAACTTGGTCCCGGCTGAGCGCTTCGGTCCCCGGCTGGGCTCTCTTGACTTGTAATCCATTTTTTTAGTTTCAGAACCCCCTTTTTAGCTTGTTTTCTCTCTAAACCTCAAAATAGCCTGTACAACAAAAATGGAACTAACAAGTAAGTGTTGTTAAGACAGTGTCTAATTTAGTGGTTGTTGGAAACCCTACCAACGAGGACCCGGGCCCGACGCACGCCTTACATGAGATCCGGGAAGCACGCACCAAGGCAACGCTCCAGGTCCTTTTCGGAGCCGAGACGACCAAAGCCCCAGCCAATGGGGTTCTTCGCACACCAACGGCCCAACGGGTCCTTCCGCCCAAGACCCCAGCCACTTTGGCCAAGACCCGCTCGAGCATGGCGCAAGGAATAACCCAACGGCTATCTAGTCAACCCGGAGTTTCCACCATAAATGAAGTGGCACTCCATCTCGACTTCATTGAAGAGAAGGCGTTACCCTTTGACTACCTTAATCAGTAGCTAGCCGTTGCAAGGACTCAACGGCCACATAGTCAAACGAGATCCTCCTCCTTAAATACATTGGCGTTACACTTTGACTCCATGAAAGAGATCCAGCCGTTGGAGGACTCGAGCTTGGACAAAGGAGCCGTTGGAGAAGCGTTACTCTTTGACCCCAAAGAGTAACGCCTGGGCATTGAATGGGCAAACGGCTAGTACCCCCTTCACTTCTTCAACCAAGGCACTTCACTATAAAAGGAGAGCAAGAGCAACTCATTTGGGCATCAATCATCAACCTAAGGAATTCCCCTTGGGTTCGTTGATCATCAAGCATTCGACGAGAGTTCCCTCATTAGTCTAGATTATCCTCCCTACAAGGGATAGTTTAGATATTGCTCGACCATTGTAGCGAAACGCCATTTGTACTTCGACCATCTTTTCCTTTGTATCAATAAAGCCGACGTATTTGCCCTCATTTCACCATTTGCTCGAGCCAATTTCCCCATATCCCACTTTCCGCCGCATCCGCGATATTTGCCAAGACCACCGGTCGGCAAATATCTAACTGTTGGCCTCAGAGCTTATACGTTCCTTGGGACATCTCATGGCAAACAACACACGCCAAGCCACCATGGCTGATCTAGAGACACGAACCACCAACCTTGAAGCGGGGCTGCAAAGCCTCGACTAAAAGGTCGAGCGCAACCACAACGAGACAAAGCAATCCATCGACGAGCTGCGCATGGAGCTGCGCGAGTCTTTTGACCGCCTTGCAGCTATGATGAATCCACCAGTAGATCGCGGAAAAGGGCCCATGATTGAAGAAAAAAATGCCGTGCATAAAGATCCAAAGACGGGGCCTCAAGCGCCACGACTGGTGATCGACGAGCGCGCACCCCTCACCAATGAAACGCTCGAGACACACCCGCGCCCACGCAACGACATGACCCGCGTCTTGCCTAGAAGAGACCCATACATCGACCCCTACTTGGGCGAGCCGATGGGCACCGAGGATGCCTGGCGCGACTACCGGTCCAGACCCTTAGGCGTGGGACGAGAAGACCGAGCCAGACCGCCTCGAGTGCTCGATACAACCCACCGGAAGCTCGAGCTGCCCATTTTTCAGGGGGACGACATACACGGCTGGCTCCATAGAGCCGAGAGGTACTTCTCGATCAATGGCTTTGATGAATACGATAAGTTGGATGCGGCAAGTATTTGTTTTGAAGGCAAGGCCTTACACTGGTACCGATGGCAGGAGGAGTTTTGTCCGTTCCACGGATGGGAGGAATTGAATGCGGAAATGAGCAAGCGTTTCTAGGGCCAGTTGGGGCGTGTCCACGAGGAGTTCTTCGCTCTGGCCCAGGACTCGACGGTGGAGGCCTACTGTGAGAATTTTGAGCGCCTATCGGCAGGGCTGGGAGCAATGCCACCCGATGCACTGGTGGGATCATTCATGAAAAGCCTCAAGGCTTCAATCCGGGAGGGGGTACGAGTGCATCGCCCAAGGACTCTCGATGAGGCCATGCACTTGGCCCAGCTAGTCGAAGAGGAGAAACAGGCGGATAAGGCAACCAAGACCCCTGCCCCAGTTAGTCGCACACCCGCGGGGAACTACCCACCGAGGGAGTTCAGAGATAGACCCAGAGCACCCACGCCAGTAGCGCCAGGAGCACAAAGGATGACCGAGGCCGATATCACGGCAAGAAAGGCCCAGGGCCTTTGCCTGAGGTGCGACGAGCGCTGGTTCCCAGGACATCGATGCACGACACCCTGACTGCAGATTTTATACATTGACGAGCGAGATGATGAGGACTTGGAGACCAGCCACGAGGACAAGGAGCCAGGAGAAATCGCGCTCCACAGCCTCGTGGCCGTCCTAGAAGGAGACTTAGCGCCGAGCACGGAACTGATGGCACTGGAGGCCTCAACGGGGGACGATGGTCAAGAAAGCTCGGATCCCCAATGGCTCGCCATATCATTGCCCACGGTCCTCGACTGGGAGGCCCTCGACGCAGACAACCAGGACCCAACAATGTAGCCCATGAGGGACGCCGCAGCTGACGCCGATACAAACTATGAAGTTAAGGGAACGCGTCTGTTTTACAATGGCCGTTTTGTGCTTCCCAGCTCGTCCGAACAAATTCCTCAGCTGTTGCGGTAATTTCACGCAAGTAATGTGGGCAGACACTCGGGCATGATCAAAACCTATCAACGCCTCACGACCGAGTTCTGGTGGGAAGGTATGCGAGCAGACGTCTCCAAATTTGTAGCGGAATGTGAGCCATGTCAAAGGAGCAAGACTGAGGCAATGAAACCAGCCGGCTTACTCCAACCCTTAGAGCTGCCCGAACAAGTATGGGCTAAAGTCACCATGGACTTCATCGAGGGACTGCCGAAGGTGGAGGGCTACTCAGTCATCATGGTAGTAGTAGACCGCCTGAGCAAATACGCGCACTTTGTCCCAATCAGTCACCCCTACACGGCTAAGGGAGTAGCTGAGATATTCGTTAAGGAGATCATACGGCTACATGGCATCCCCGAGGTACTGATATCTGACCGAGATGCAATTTTCATTAGAAACTTTTGGAAAAAGCTTTTTAAGTCTTTAGGCACCGACCTACGAAGGAGCACTGCCTATCATCCCCAGACGGATGGCCAGACGGAGATAGTAAATCGAAGCATTGGCACGTATTTGAGGTGCTTTGCAAGCAAAGAGCAAAGGAAGTGGGTGAAGCTTCTTCCTTGGGCGGAATATTGGTACAACACCTCATACCATACGTCGACCAAAACTACGCCCTTCAAGGCATTGTATGGGCGAGAACCCCCGAGGATAGTGCCCCATGAGCTCGGATCTACACCCCTGCAACATGTCGAAGCAGTCTTAATCAACCGAGACCAAGCCCTCAAGGAGCTCAAGAGACACCTACGCAAGTCCCAGCAAATGATGAAGGCACAGGCCGATGAGCGAAGGAGGGACGTGAAATACAAGTTGGGTGACTTCGTCTATGTACGCCTCCAGCCCGGCAAGCAAATCACAGTCACATGGAGGGATAATTACAAGCTAGCCCCCAAGTATTACAGGCCTTATGAGGTGATCCAACGCATAGGACTCGTGGCGTACAAACTCAAAATGCCCAAGGAGTCCCAGATACACCCAGTGTTCCACGTATCCCAATTAAAATTGGGCCGAACACTACCGGGGCCTAACTACATCAAATAGCTTAAGTGGTTCCTGGGGTACCAACCGCGCTACGAGCCTGAAGCGCTTCGAGGGACCCGAATGCTAGGAGGACGACAGGAGGTACTAATTAAGTGGGCCCGAAAGCCCGAGGAGGACGCCACTTGGGAACCCATGGAGTACGTGAATGAACAGTTTCTAGACTTTCACCTTGAGGACAAGGTTGCTCATTGGGAGGGGAGCAATGTTGGAAACCCTACCAACGAGGACCCGAGCCCGATGACGAACGCACAGTCGTCGTGTGCGAAAGTCAAGAATAAATTTATAAGTTCGCTACTCGCGACTTCACTACTGGGTAGCAAATGGTAAGTAGGGGTCGAACCCAAGGGAATTAGGGGGATAAGTCGTTCTTTGAGGGATTGTACAGGCGGGGAACGTGATTTTAGGGTTGATTGAGGTTTTAGCGCGAATAACTTCGTGACTTTTTGGTTGGTTTTGGTTTTTAGTGTGAAAAAGTAAATGACAGAAAAGTAAATACTGAAAATAAAAGGAAAGACTTACAGCGATTGTTGCATGATTGGCAAGTGTTGCGTAACGTCAGCAGTTGATATTGCTGTTAAAAGGAAGTATTCGATTGCAGGGGCCTTGTATCATAGTCTGTTTATCATTGACCTCTAATGATCATACTATGTGTTCAAAGATGAATCGAGGCTATTTCTAGCACAAGACTTGCCACATCATTTAGAACACTTGTTCTATTTAGACTAATTCCTCCTTTCGAAGTATCTTAGCCTTATGTGCATTCATTTGATCTTCAGTGACGATCAACCAAATGGTTTTTAAGAGAGGTCGAACTCCTCAGATAAGCTTTGCCCGTTAAAGCATCCACTTACCCGAGTATGTTCACGAACCCCACGGAAGAGCTTTGCCCGTTAAAGCATCCACTCAACCTTGGAAATTCTAACCTAATATGTGGCACATAGAACAAGTTTTGAACACAGAGAGGCACTAGGTGCAGGGTCTAAAACATTGTATGATACAAGTACACCCCTTCAACCGAATGAAGGGTTTAGCTACGAATATCCATAGAGGTGGATATCATAGCTAAGACAGTAAAGTAAAGAGAATACTCAAGAACCAATAGGAGTAAACTCAGGAACTACTAGAATACTCAAGAACCAACATGAGTATTATAGATTGAAACAAGTGTTTACAAGAGTGGTGTCCTAATCTAGAGAGAAGTAAAAGCTTCTCTCACTAACTTATGGTATTGGAATGAGAATGGGATGTTGATTACAAAGGGAATGGCTTGGTATTTATAGCCATGGGGGAGTGAGAGGTGTGGAGGAGAGGCCACCACATGGCAAGATATCCATGGAGGAGAGCAAAAGCCGCCGGTCCTCTTGTCTTCTTCCCCAAAGCCGCCGGCCATGTGGCTTGCAAGGAGAGGAGGAGAGGAGTTGTGAGGGAGGAGCCGCCGGCTAGGTGGCATGAGGAGAGTGGGTTGTGAGTTTTGTGAGGTTTTCACAAAAGTCATCGGTCCTTTCAGCTCCGGACTGTCTCTGGTTGCTCTTCGGTTGGACTTGTTTTGAGTGATTCCATGCCAGGTTCATGATATTTCTTCAGTCAGCATCTGGTCGTGACTTGGAATGACTCGTAATTTATATTCAGCTTTAAACGTCCTCCTTAGCATGTATTCTCTCTAGACGTCAAAATACCATGCAGATAAATATCGGAACTAACAAGCAAAAGTTAAATAGACAAGGCGTCTAATTTGTTGGGTTTATCTGTGTTTATGATTCAGACAATTATGGTCCATCACCCGACGCACGCCTTACATAATTCGCCATGTCTTCATACTACGACATAGAACCTTGGAAAAATGGGGGCAGCAACCTTATGTTTAAAATGCTTAGATGCCTCCCCCAATTCGGAGGTACCATTGAAGAAGACCCTGTGATACATTGCCAACATTTTCACCACATCTGCCGCGACATGAAACCTGAGAACGAGACGTTAGAGGAGTTTAAGCTGACATGCTTCAAATTTTCTTTAACTGACTCGGCAATAGAGTGGTATTACTCATGTGCGGCTTATGAAGGCGATTATGGGGATCTACAAACCCAATTCCTAGAGGAGTTTTGCCCGCCATCTCTTCGACCTGAAACCCGCGAGAAGATTCTCAACCTTGAGCAATCCCGGGACAAAACTTTGGACGCATACTAGGCGTACTTTGACTCCATTGTGACGCGCTGCCCGCACCATGGATTCACACCCTACAATCTTATTCAAAGGTTTCTTTCTGGAATGACGCCCCTTGAGTGGAAAAGACTTAACAATGCAGCGGGAGGCTCAATCATGAAGTTAACCATGTCTCAAACCTGGCGCCTCATAGACGATTTGGCAGAAAGCACAAAACAAGGGCCGATGTACCAAACTGATGATGAAGCACCGACGATGGAAGTGGACTCAGTGCAGAACGAGCCCAGCATCGCGCCCATTGCAAGCCTTCCCGCAGCAAACCCGGAAAGAGACATCAGTACAAGGGCAGTTATGGACGTGGAGGCGGCACTAGAGGAGCATACGTGGGATCTCACTCCCGAGCCACTCCGGGACAAGGAGGAAGAATTGGCAGCTAGCATCTAGCAAATGAGTGCCCCGATACACCAAGACGAGGCCGAAAATGAGGAATTCTGGGTGGCTACACAACTGATATGGGACCACATTGCCAAACTGCCCAAATCAATTTCGGTCCTAACTGAAGAGTTTCCCGAGACATACCCAGACCTCAGTGTCGAACTACCCAAAATAGACCCGGACCTTCAGTATGATTGCCCCCGGAGACCATATGAATGACGAGGATGAGGACCCATGGTTGCCTGAAGAAGAGCTCAATTCAGATTATCCCTAGGAGTTAGAAGAAGAACTACCCAAATCAGGCCCGGTCCTTATCACCAATCCATCCGAGGAAATCACAGTCCTAACTGCCGAGCCAACAGAAGTCCCGAACCTCACTGCCGAAGCGGCCGAAGAAATCAAGCCAGGCCCGGTCCTTGCGCTTGGAGCATCCGAGGAAGTTTCAGACCTCATTTCCGAACTATCCGAGAAAGATCTAGTCCTCACTGTCGGAGCACCTGAAACAGACCCAGTCCTCATGGTCGAAGTGCCCAAACTTAACCCTTCGTGTTTTATGCCAATCATAGCCACCGAATATCATTTATTCAATGATGATGAGGTGCAAGGGGAGTTGGAGGCAAAACATGAGCCAGAAGAGCCCAAGATGGAGCACTCACTCGTCTTTAGCCAAGAAAAACCGGCTGAAAAACTCACTCGTTCTTGGATGGCCAATCATCTCTGCCACAAAGAAAAGGCTTAGCATAGGAACAAGCTCAATGTCGCTCGTGTTCAATAGCACAATACTAAACTTCTAGAATTGCAAAGGTGCCACCCATTCAAACATGAAGAAACGGCCAAGACATGGGCTGACAGAACCGCTCGTCGTCAAAGCGATTGTGCAAATAAATTTATAATAGTCCGCTACTCGCAACTATACTACTAGGTAGTACTTGGTAAGTAGGGGTTGAACCCAAGGGAACTAGGGGAATAATTGTTCTTCGGGGGGATTACGCAGTGTGGGAGCGAGTTTAAGGTCGGTTGGTTGGTTTTAAAGCTACCAGCTATTTTTATTGATTGATTGGTTGGTTGGTTGATTTTAATACTGGAAAGTAAATTACAGTTTATAATTAACGAGAAATGTTCGGTTTCAGGGGACTTGTATTATATCCTGTTTATCATTGACCATTAGTGAATCATCTAAGTATTCAAACGGTGAATCGAGGCTAGTTACAGCTCAAGACTTGCAACACCGGTTTAAAGCAACTCCTGTTCTATTTCAGTCTAGCGCCAATACCCTAAGGTATGCTAGCCTGGGTGCATCCACCTGATCTCACAGTTACGCTCGACCAGATGGGGTTTAGGATGAGTCGAACTCCTCAGATAGCTTTGCTTGTTACAGCTTCCACTACCTGAGTATGATCACGAATTCCCACAGAAGAGCTTTGCTTGTTACAGCATCCACTCAACCTTGGAAACTCTGACTATATATGGCACATAGAACAAGTTTTGAATACTAAGACTAGACACTAAGTTAATAGTCTTAAAACATTTTATAATACAAGTGCGCCCCTTAGACCGAACTACAAGTTTAGCTACTATTCATCGTGCTAAACATTATACTAAGGAATTAAAGACAACAGTTAAATAAATACTAAAAATAATACTTACAACCGTTGAAGCGCCAAGGGAGCTTTCCTTTATTTCCAAAGTAAAATTACAACATTACAAATATTACAACTTCTAGAGAGAGAAGTGAATTTGAGATTTTTGTGTGTGAAATGAGGAGGAGGCCTCCTTTTATAGCCAAAAGGGGAGGAGATGGGTGGTGGAGATGGTGGACATGTGCATTTGATCCAATGGAGGAGAAGGGAGGAGGAGGAGGAGGTGACATGTGGCGGAATAGTGAAGCCGCCGGTCACCACCACCCAAAGCCGCCGGTAGGCGGTGGTGGAAGGGGAGGAGCTCCTCCTTTGGCCACCACTTCTTCAAGTGGTCGGTCATCTTGCCCAAATGTGTGAGTTTGTACAGTTTTGTGCAGTCTTTTCACAAAACTGTCAATGTGTTTCTTCCCCGGGCTGTCTTGACTCCACTCCTGATTCCTCTGATTAATTTGTTATGGTCAATTCAACGTCAGGATCCTTGATATTTCTTCAGTCGGCATATGATCTTGACCTTGGATTGACTCTTGTTATCTTTTCAGCTTAAAATCCTCTCCTTAGCGTGTTTTCACTTCAGTCTCTAAAATGCCATGTGGAAATATATCGGGACTAACACGTAGAAGTTAGATAGACAAACAGTCTAATTAAGGGGGTTTTACTGTGTTTCTGACTTGTATAACTTTGGTCCATCAGATTACCCCCCACTTTTAGTTGTTCGTCCCGAACAATGCTATTAAAGGGCTTAAGTTCTAAGTTTGGCTTTGGAATATGAAAATTAGACTGTGGTACTCGATCTATCCTAATTCATGCATTGCTTACTTATTACCAAATTAAACTGCGTAAATAAATAGAAGAAACTTAATACTTGTACCTCCGTGCTGAGATGCAAATTATATTGGATGTCTCGGGAGATAGCCCTTTTTAGGCTCCTGGACTGCAACCTCGGGATCGTCTCTTACTATATGGTTTTCTGGTAGCTTTCTCTAGCACGTGATTCGGTTCAGGTTTCAGTGGTTTGAGTACTTTGATTTTCTTTTGGCGAGGGACTGCTTTTGTAGTGAGTCGGCATTTTCCTTTGTTTTGACTTTTTGAGTTCTTCACTTTTTGTTCGGTTAAAACCTTCACAATTTTGGGCCTTTGGCCTCTTGATTTGCTTCATTGAGCTTTTCGCCTTTTTGTGACTGCTAGTCCATTTTCTCGAGCCTTTTTGGGAGGTCCAATCATCGCCCGCAAGCCTATGGAAATACCTCCCCGCTCCTCTCTTTTTTGCCGTTTTCGCGCGGGTCAAGGTGAGGTTCGCTCAGCTATTTTCTCGGCTACTTTGACTGTCGTTTTCACGCGGGTCAAGATGAGGGTCGCTCATCTATTTTCTCGGCTACTTTGACCGGAGATAGGACGGTCTGATTCCCGTCCTCGCCTTTTGCATTGCATGGCGGAGATGACTTCAATCTTCACTGAAACCCGAAGTGCAGCCTCCACTGACTTCGAAAACCATATAGTTTGATTCGATCCTTCGATTGCATGCCAAGCCTCTCTAGGGCAGTTTATATCAACTCCACATCCCTAGTTATCTCAGCACAAAGGACAAATGGAAAGTTACATTCTAAGTTTTTAAACAGTTGAATTTTCACAAGGTTAATGCATGAATTATGATTTATCTTTTTCACATTCTTAAGTTCATATTTTCAAAAAGATACTATTACTAAAAAAAGAAAAAACAGCTGCATGTTATTTATGTACACAGGTGGTTTTCACCCCCCACTTTTGAACGAAGGCGTGCCTTAGTTCAAAAGTCATGCAAGCTTAAAACTAAATACTGAATTTAAATGACAGAAATTAAAGTGCGGAAAAGTAAGATAGTGTCGGGCTACCTCCCGACCAGTGCACTTGTTTAACGTCGTTGGCTCGACGATACCTCGTTGTGGATTACTGGTTTGGGTCCCATGGGTGGCTGAGGTCAAACTTCTTGATTCCACCGACTTTGATTCTTGCGGTGAGTCTTCCTGATTTTTTAGCAGATGACGGGTTTGGGTCCAGTTCTGATGGTATCTCCTTCTAACGTCTCTGAGAAGGCGAGGGACCTTTCACTATCAGCTTTTTGAACTGGGTGTTCTCCTGTTTAGGGCTGCCTTGTCCAGTAATGGCGAAAGCGTGCTCCATGTAAGAGTCATTCTGCTCAGGCCCTTTTCCCATTCTCCTTTGAGCTTCTTCTTGGATCGCATAGTTCGCGGCGACTTGCTCATTAATTAAGGGGAAAAGTCGGGAAGGCCTCATGAGGCTTGGTTCTGCCTCGTAATGTTGGTTCGTGAAGAACTGGTCGTAGATAGTTTCAGCTGCCTGGGTAATGATAGTCGGGTATGGCTTGGGCAGTTCGTCAGTGGTGTTCTGGACTTCTACTTCGTTGCTTCCGGTGCTTTCCATGTCTGATTCCTCAGATGGTTCGGGAGTCTCTTCTGACGGCTCGGTGGTTTCTTCTTTGTCAGCCTCAGGGTCAGCTTCTTCTATCTGCATTTCCTCGTCAGTGTGGGGAACTCGTCTTGTGGCAGTGGCTAGGCCAGTTATCAGGTACCACATGTCTGCAATGGTGAGGTTTGCGGCAGACCTTCTCATAGCTTCGTTGACTCTTCCCAGTTCTTCGGACCTCATCCTACGAAGAAATTTTTGGAGAAGAATTTTCTTCGTAAATCCATGGTGCGGGCAGCTTGAGACGATTGCATCGTAGTTCATGTAGTATTCGTCCAAAGTCTCATACCGGGATTGTTGAAGGTTCAGGATCTTTTCGCGGGTTTCTTGGCGTAAAGATGGTGGGGAGAATTCTTTCAGGAACGGAACGCAGAGGTCTACGAAACGTTTTGCACTGCAAGCGGTGGATGTGTAGTACCATATCGTGGCGAAGTCGGTTAGAGAGAATTTAAAGTATTTCAGCTTAAATTCTTCTAACACTTCGTTTTCAGGTTTGATGTTGTGGCAGACTTGGTGGAAGTTTCGGCAGTGATGTACAGGGTCTTCTCCCTCCGTTCCTCCGAACAGGGGCAGAAATCGCGTTGTCCATGCATGCATAACGGGTAGTGTCATAGAGAGATGAACAGAAAAGAAAAAGGGGAGGGAAGAACAGTTATCCGATGACTAGTTCCCCGGCAACGGCGCCAATTTGACAGAACCGGTCGTCGTCAAAGCGATTGTGCAAATAAATTTATAATAGTCCGCTACTCGCAACTATACTACTGGGTAGTACTTGGTAAGTAGGGGTCGAACCCAAGGGAACTAGGGGAATAATTGTTCTTCGGGGGGATTACGCAGTGTGGGAGCGAGTTTAAGGTCGGTTGGTTGGTTTTAAAGCTACCAGCTATTTTGATTGATTGATTGGTTGGTTGGTTGATTTTAATACTGGAAAGTAAATTCCAGTTTATAATTTACGAGAAATGTTTGGTTTCAGGGGACTTGTATTATATCCTGTTTATCATTGACCATTAGTGAATCATCTAAGTATTCAAACGGTGAATCGAGGCTAGTTACAGCTCAAGACTTGCAACATCGGTTTAAAGCAACTCCTGTTCTATTTCAGTCTAGCGCCAATACCCTAAGGTATGCTAGCCTGGGTGCATCCACCTGATCTCACAGTTACGCTCGACCAGATGGGGTTTAGGATGAGTCGAACTCCTCAGATAGCTTTGCTTGTTACAGCTTCCACTACCTGAGTATGATCACGAATTCCCACAGAAGAGCTTTGCTTGTTACAGCATCCACTCAACCTTGGAAACTCTGACTATATATGGCACATAGAACAAGTTTTGAATACTAAGACTAGACACTAAGTTAATAGTCTTAAAACATTTTATAATACAAGTGCGCCCCTTAGACCGAACTACAAGTTTAGCTACTATTCATTGCGCTAAACATTATACTAAGGAATTAAAGACAACAGTTAAATAAATACTAAAAATAATACTTACAACCGTTGAAGCGCCAAGGGAGCTTTCCTTTATTTCCAAAGCAAAATTACCACATTACAAATATTACAACTTCTAGAGAGAGAAGTGAATTTGAGATTTTTGTGTGTGAAATGAGGAGGAGGAGGCCTCCTTTTATAGCCAAAAGGGGAGGAGATGGGTGGTGGAGATGGTGGACATGTGCATTTGATCCAAGGGAGGAGAAGGGAGGAGGAGGAGGAGGTGACATGTGGCGGAATAGTGAAGCCGCCGGTCACCACCACCCAAAGCCGCCGGTAGGCGGTGGTGGAAGGGGAGGAGCTCCTCCTTTGGCCACCACTTCTTCAAGTGGTCGGTCATCTTGCCCAAATGTGTGAGTTTGTACAGTTTTGTGCAGTCTTTTCGCAAAACTGTCAATGTGTTTCTTCCCCGGGCTATCTTGACTCCACTCCTGATTCCTCTGATTAATTTGTTATGGTCAATTCAACGTCAGGATCCTTGATATTTCTTCAGTCGTCATATGATCTTGACCTTGGATTGACTCTTGTTATCTTTTCAGCTTAAAATCCTCTCCTTAGCGTGTTTTCACTTCAGTCTCTAAAATGCCCTGTGGAAATATATCGGGACTAACACGTAGAAGTTAGATAGACAAACAGTCTAATTAAGGGGGTTTTACTGTGTTTCTGACTCGTATAACTTTGGTCCATCATGGGCCAAAGGAATGGAAACCCGGAAGGAGAAGCAAGAGAGCTCGACTTGATGGACCAGCAGCTATGGTCAAGGAGTCCTCGCCTTCTTGGGGATATGTGAAAAAGAAGCCTCCAGATCAAGGGAGAGCAGAACTGAGCCCGCTGCCATATGTGTTCTTTGGGCAAATCAAAAGAGCTACCGAGAAGAAGTTCGACCTCAAGCACCCATGGGATCCCAACTGGTGATCCCCATGTGTCGAGCCAACGACGTTAAACAAGTGCACTGGTCGGGAGGTAACCCGACACCTATCTTACTTTCAGTAATTTTATTTTCTATCATTTAGTTTTTACCGTAAGTCGCTCTCACCCACTTTTTGTATAGAAGGAATGACCCCTTGTAGGAATCGATTTTTGGAGCAAGATCAGATCAGCCAGGCAGCTTCCAAGAATTACCGGGCCTGCGCTGAGAGTTCAAGGCCCCAGTCGAACTCCCTCGATTATCCAGCTCCGAGGCATGTCGTTCCACGACACGACACAGTAAAAGGGAGTTCAGTTCTTCTCTTTTCCTTAATGTCATTTCCTTCTCTTGTATATATTTGCATGACTTTTGAACTAAGGCACGCCTTCGTTCAAAAGTGTGGGGTGAGAACCGCCCGTGTACATAGTTAAATAACATGTTTTTCTTTTTCCTTTTCCCTTAATATTATCTTTTTGAAAATATGAACTTGAGAATGTGAAAAAGATAGATCTAAATTCATGCATTTACCTTGTGAGCATTCAACTGTTTAAAAACTTAGGATGTAACTTCTCATTTGTCCCTTTGTGCTGAGATAAACAGGGGATGTGGAGTTGATATAAACTGCCCTAGAGAGGCTTGGCAAGCACTCGAAGGATCGAATCTAACTATATGGTTTTCGAAGTCAGTGGAGGCTGCACTTCGGGTTTCAGTAAAGATTGAAGCCATCTCCGCCGTGCAGCGTTTATGCAAGAGGCGGGACGGGAATCAAACCGTCCTATCTCTAGTCCTAGTAACCGGGAAAATAAATGAGCGACCCTCCTTTTAACCCGCGCGAAACGGCAAGGATGAGAAAGAGCGGGGAGGTATTTCCATATGCTTGCGGGCGACGATTGGACCTCCCAAAAATGGCTGAGAAAATGGACTAGCAAGTCACAAAGAAGTAAAAGCTCAAAGAAGCTAATCAAAGGCCAAAGGCCAAAATTGTGAAGGTTTTAACCGAACAAAAGTGAAGAAACTCCAACTCAACATCAAAGGCCAAAGGCCAAAGGCCGATTCACTACAGAACTGTCCCTCGCCAAAAAAAAAGAAATCAAAGTGCTCAACTCAGTGAAACCCGAACCAAATCACGTGCTAGAAAAAGCTACAAGGAAACCATATAGTGCGAGTCGATCCCGAGAATACAGTCCAGGAGCCTGAAAAGGGCTATCTCCCGAAACATCCGAATTAATTTGCATCTCGGCACGAAGGTACAAGTATCAAGTTTCTTCTAAGTATTTACACGGTTTAGTTTGGTAATAAGTAAGTAATGCATGAATTAAGATAAATCAAGTCCCACAGTCTCACTTTCATATTTTACTTAGAGTGTGTGCCGCCCTTAAAAAGCATTGTTCGGGACGAACAACTAAAAGTGTGGGGTGATCTGATGGACCATAATTGTATGAATCATAAACACAGATAAACCCACCAAATTAGACGCTTTGTCTATTTAACTTTTGCTTGTTAGTTCCGATATTTATCTACAGGGTATTTTGAAGTCTAGAGAGAATACAGGCTAAGGAGGACTTTTTAAGCTGAATATGAATTACGAGTCATTCCAAGTCACGACCAGACTCCGACTATACAAATCTCATGAACCTGAAGTGGAATCACTCAAAACAAATCCAACCGAAGGGCAACCAGAGTCAGTCTGGAGCTGAAAGGAGCCGATGGCTTTTGGGGAAAAGATCTCAAACTCACTCATCCTCTCCCCTCATGCCACATGGGCGGCGGCTAAGCCTCCTCCTCTCCCCTTCCTCCACATGGGCCGGCGGCTCCTCCCCTTGATGACATCACCCGGCGGCTCTAGCTCCTCCATGGGTTGCTTGCCATGTGGTGGCCTCTCCTCCACATCTCTCACTCCCACATGGCTATAAATACCCATGCCATTCTCATTTGTAATCCATCCCATTTTGTGTGCAAGAAGCACAAAACACTTATCTCTCTAGATTTGGGCACTACTCTTGTAAACATTTGGTTTTAATCTATAATACTCCTGTTGGTTCTTGAGTATTCTAGTAGTTCTTGAGTTTACTCCTGTTAGTTCTTGAGTATTCTCCTTTACTTACTATCTTTCAAAAACCCTCGAGTACTTAGCAATGGTATCCACCTCTATGGATATATGTAGCTAAACCCTTCATCGGTTGAAGGGGTGTACTTGTGTCATAAAATGTTTTAGGCCTTACTCTTAATGCCTCTATGTGTTCAAAACTTGTTCTATGTGCCACATATTAGGTTAGAACTTCCAAGGTTGAGTGGATGCTTGGAATGGAAAAACTCTTCCATGGGGTTCGTAAACATACTCGGATAAGTGGATGCTTGGAATGGCAAAACTTATCTGAGGAGTTTGACCTCTTTAAAACACCATTTGGTTAATCGGGAATGATTGATCAAATGGATGCACATAAGGCTAATATACCTTGGAATGGGGTATTAGTCTAAATAGAACAAGTGCTCTATGTCTTGGAATGGACTAGACAGTGTGGCAAATCAAGTGCTTGGAATGGCCTTGTTACACTTTTGAATACATAGTATGATCATTAGAGGTCAATGATAAACAGACTTTGATACAAGGCCCCTAAAACCGAATACTTTCCTTAACTTAAAACATTACCTGCACTTTACATTCGGTCAAAATATCAACCGCTTACTCTCTGCAAGACTTATCCTTCAAGCATCCCACTTGCTGTAAGTCTTCTCCTTTTACTTTCAGTACTTTACTTTCAGTAATTTACTTTCTGCACTAAAATCCCAACCAACCCACTTACTTTTCTGTACTAAAACTAAAACCAACAACTAATGGACCAAAGTTATACGAGTCAGAAACACAGTAAAACCCCCTTAATTAGACTGTTTGTCTATCTAACGTCTACGTGTTAGTCCCGATATATTTTCACAGGGCATTTTAGAGACTGAAGTGAAAACACGCTAAGGAGAGGATTTTAAGCTGAAAAGATAACAAGAGTCAATCCAAGGTCAAGATCATATGCCGACTGAAGAGATATCAAGGATCCTGACGTTGAATTGACCAGAACAAATTAATCAGAAGAATCAGGAGTGGAGTCAAGACAGACCGGGGAAGGAACACATTGACAGTTTTGTGAAAAGACTGCACAAAACTGTACAAAATCACACATTGGGCAAAGATGACCGGCCACCATTCAAGGAGGTGGGCAAGGGAGGAACTCCTCCCCCTTGGGTGACCGGCAACCGGCGGCTCCACCCTCCTCCACCAAAAGCCACCGGCTCCTCCTCCTTGCGCCACTTGTCTCCTCCACAAGCTCCTCCTTCTCCTCCCTTGGATCAAATGCACATGTCCACCATCTCCACCACCCATCTCCTCCCCTTTGGACTATAAAAGAAGGAGCTCCTCCTCCTCATTTCACACACCAAAATCTCAATTTCACTTCTCTCTCTAGAAGTTGTAATATTTGTAAGTTGTAATTTTGCTTAGGAAATAAAGGAAAGCTCCCTTGGCGCTTCAACGGTTGTAAGTATCTCTTAGTATTTATTTATTTAACTGTTGTCTTTAATTCCTTAGTATAATGTTTAGCGCGATGAATAGTAGCTAAACTAGTAGTTCGTTCTAAGGGGCGCACTTGTATTATAAAATGTTTTAAGACTATTAACTTAGTGTTTAGTCTTAGTATTCAAAACTTGTTCTATGTGCCATATATAGTCAGAGTTTCCAAGGTTGAGTGGATGCTGTAACAAGCAAAGCTCTTCTGTGGGAATTCGTGATCATACTCAGGTAGTGGAAGCTGTAACAAGCAAAGCTATCTGAGGAGTTCGACTCATCCTAAACCCCATCTGGTCGAGCGTAACTGTGAGATCAGGTGGATGCACCCAGGCTAGCATACCTTAGGGTATTGGCGCTAGACTGAAATAGAACAGGAGTTGCTTTAAACCGGTGTTGCAAGTCTTGTGCTGTAACTAGCCTCGATTCACCGTTTGAATACTTAGATGATTCACTAAAGGTCAATGATAAACAGGATATAATACAAGTCCCCTGAAACCGAACATTTCTCTTAATCATTAAAATAGTAATTTACTTTCCAGTGTTAAAATCAACCAACCAACCAATCAATCAATCAAAATAGCTGGTAGCTTTAAAACCAACCAACCGACCTTAAACACGTTCCCACGCTGCGTAATTCCCCCCGAAGAACAATTATTCCCCTAGTTCCCTTGGGTTCGACCCCTACTTACCAAGTACTACCCAGTAGTATAGTTGCAAGTAGCGGACTATAAATTTATTTGCACAATCGCTTTGACGACGAGCGGTTCTGTCAAATTGGCGCCGTTGTCGGGGAACTAGTCATCGGATAACTGTTCTTTGAACCGTTACGCGCTTCAAAACAACCATGTCTCGCGAAGAAAGTCACCATGACTTCCAGGATGGCGAAGAAATAAACCTGTACGATCAGAATGATGAGGTACCGTTTCCATTCGTCGACGATCCGGAACAACTCATCAGAAACAGAAGAGCTCGTGATAGGGAAGCAGTCAGAAGAAACCAAGAATTACCCGAGGACCGAAATGCAGCTGGTCCAGTACAACCTCCTATCCATCCCCCACGACCACAACCTCAACCTCGATACATGCCAAGAAGAGAACCCGCGTTTGATGACTACTACGGAGATAACTACTACCGTGAACCGACGATGGGCGAGTTAAATGCCCCTAATTTCGAGACACAGCCGTGGTGTATCTATGAGAGCCCTCAATTAGAAAATATAACCATCAACGCATCAGTGGCACACAGCCTGCCAAAATTCTCAGGATCTCAAGGAGAATCTGCCGCAACTCACCTCCAACGCCTACATGGCATTTGCCAGAATCTAAAGCCCAACCGAGTGAATATGGACGACTTCAAGTTAAAAGCGTTCTATTTTTCCCTCACTGACTCGGCAAGTGACTGGTTCCTTTCATTGCCTTCCGGAAGCATTAGAACATGGGTTCAGATGCAGAAGAAATTCTTAGACAAATACTATCCGGCTGGAAGAGCAATGCAAGTAAGGAAGCAACTACAGGAAATCAAACAAGGTCCAAATGAAACCATGTACGATTACCTAGAAAAATTCAATCACCTAGAAAGGAGCTGCTGTACCCTTGGACTGCCCGAGAAACTCGTCATCGAGTACCTCCTTGATGGATTAAGACCATTAGACAAAATGCTCTTGGATGCCTCAGCGGGAGGATCTATGATGAATCTATCATTGAGTGGCATAAGGAATCTCATCGCCAACGTTGCTGAAAATGCCCGATTTAGAGAAGAGACCACTCGCCAAGATGAATTCTCTCGATCAAAAAGGGTAGCACTAACCGAGGCATCAGTAAACTCCATAACTGAAGAGATGAAACAGTTAAAGGAGATGATGATTGAGATCATACGTAGACAGCCAGTTACGGTAAAACCTTGCGAGTTCTGTGGTTCTACGGACCACAAAACGGACGCATGCCCAACATTAATAGAAGAAGAACCGGCATATGTGAATGCATTGGGTGGATATCAAGGATACAACAACGTCAGAACTGGACAAAATAGACAGTATGGTCAAACGTCCAACCCAGGCTGGCATAACAACAATAGCTATCTTCAGACGGAGACACAACCAGCTGTCCCTCAACTAGCGCAGTCATTCTACCAACCACCCCACCGACAATATAACCAGAACGCTCCGTTGGTAGGTCAATAACAGCAAAAAGGACCAAATCAGCACCAAGCCAGCCCGAGCAATCAGCAGGAACCAAGCAAGTCGCTCAATGACACGATGAAGGAGCTCGCGGGAAGCGTTAATCAATTAGGAACTTCGCTACACCAGTACCAGGCAAAAACTGACGGGGCAATTTCAGAATTGACCAAACAAATGTCCCAGCTCGCCACCGCCATGTCAACACTAACTACTGAACCTGGCAGACTCCCTTCACAGACTGTCCAAAATCCAAATGCGAACATAAGCATGATAAGGAGGTCAAACATGAAGGCTACACTAGGAGAGGTAGCACGATCCCCAACTTACAAACTCTCGAACAATCACTTCAACCGCAGACGTCTGCCTGATTGGAATCAAGAGGAAGATCGCCCCAATAATGGCAAAACATGGGTTACACATGCCGACAATGGACGATATGCATTCACCGTTTGCATAACACCACCGCCTATTATACACACCGACGTACCAGCATCAGGATGGGACGACGACAACAACTTAAGGCCAAGGAATAGGCAGACTGGTCAAAGAATAGAAAGAGCCCTCGTTTCAGACCATGAGTCACAACCGGAAAGAGATAAAGACCCAGGAGCCTTTACAATCACTTGCTGTATTGGTGAAACCCAGATCCACAAATGCTTAGTCGATCTTGGGGCTGCTGTCAACGCCATGCCTTCCTCCTTGTATTACTTACTAGGACTTGGTCCGTTGAAACCTCCCCGGTCAAATATCGAGCTAGGAGACAAGTCATGCATCCGTCCGGTTGGAGAACTGGAAGATGTAATACTCCATGTGGGAGAGCTCGTCGTTGCTGCAGACTTCTATGTAATACCAACAGAAGAAACCAGCGAAGACGATCCTCCGACAATAATATTGGGACGACCATTCCTCTACGCCACTAAAGCAAGAATCGATGTAGGCAAGGGGTCATTATCACTTAAGTTCGGCGGCAAAATTGCACATTTCTACATTAATAAGAGCCGCCCGGACACGAAGAAACCGCCAGACATAACACCTATCTCAGATCACTGTACACAGTTTTCTGACCTGTCATTAGGGATCAGAAAAGTATCAAGGCCAGCAGCTATGGTGAAAGGTCCCTCGCCTTCTCAGAGACGTTGGAAGGAGATACCATCAGAACTGGACCCAAACCCGTCATCTGCTAAAAAATCAGGAAGACTCACCGCAAGAATCAAAGTCGGTGGAATAAAGAAGTTCGACCTCAGCCACCCATGGGACCCAAACCAATGAACCACAAACGAGGTATCGTCGAGCCAACGACGTTAAACAAGTGCACTGGTCGGGAGGTAACCCGACACTATCTTACTTTTCCGCACTTTAATTTCTGTCATTTAAATTCAGTATTTAGTTTTAAGCTTGCATGACTTTTGAACTAAGGCACGCCTTCGTTCAAAAGTGGGGGGTGAAAACCACCTGTGTACATAAATAACATGCAGCTGTTTTTTCTTTTTTAATAAGTACCTTTTTGAAAATATGAACTTAAGAATGTGAAAAAGATAAATCATAATTCATGCATTAACCTTGTGAAAATTCAACTGTTTAAAAACTTAGAATGTAACTTTCCATTTGTCCTTTGTGCTGATATAACTAGGGATATGGAGTTGATATAAACTGCCCTAGAGAGGCTTGGAAAGCAATCAAAGGATCAGATCAAACTATATGGTTTTCGAAGTCAGTGGAAGCTGCACTTCGGGTTTTCAGTGAATAATTGAAGTCAACTCCGCCATGAAGCATCTATGCAAAGGCGAGGACGGGAATCAGACCGTCCTCTCTATAGTCAAAATAGCCGAGAAAATAGATGGGAGACCCTCATCTTGACCCGCGCAAAAAGACAAAGACGAGAGGAGCGGGGAGGTATTTCCATAGGCTTGCGGGCGATGATTGGACCTCCCAAAAAGGCTTGAGAAAATGGACTAGCAATCACAAAAAGGCGAAAAGCTCAATGAAGCAAATCAAAAGAGGCCAAAGGCCCAAAAATTGTGAAGGTTTTAACCGAGCAAAAGTGAAGCACTCAAAAAAGTCAAATCAAAGGCCAAAGGCCGATTCACTACAACAAAAAAAGCAGTCCCTCGCCAAAGAAGAAAATCAAAAAGGCTCAACTCACTGAAACCCGAATCGAATCACGTGCTAGAGAAAGCTACCAGAAAACCATATAGTAAGAGACGATCCCGAGGTTGCAGTCCAGGAACCTAAAAAGGGCTATCTCCCGAGACATCCAATATAATTTGCATCTCAGCACGGAGGTACAAGTATTAAGTTTCTTCTATTTATTTACGCAGTTTAATTTGGTAATAAGTAAGCAATGCATGAATTAGGATAGATCGAGTACCACAGTCTAATTTTCATATTCCAAAGCCAAAATTAGAACTTACGCCCTTTAATAGCATTGTTCGGGACGAACAACTAAAAGTGGGGGGTAATCTGATGGACCAAAGTTATACGAGTCAGAAACACAGTAAAACCCCCTTAATTAGACTGTTTGTCTATCTAACGTCTACGTGTTAGTCCCGATATATTTTCACAGGGCATTTTAGAGACTGAAGTGAAAACACGCTAAGGAGAGGATTTTAAGCTGAAAAGATAACAAGAGTCAATCCAAGGTAAAGATCATATGCCGACTGAAGAGATATCAAGGATCCTGACGTTGAATTGACCAGAACAAATTAATCAGAAGAATCAGGAGTGGAGTCAAGACAGACCGGGGAAGGAACACATTGACAGTTTTGTGAAAAGACTGCACAAAACTGTACAAAATCACACATTGGGCAAAGATGACCGGCCACCATTCAAGGAGGTGGGCAAGGGAGGAACTCCTCCCCCTTGGGTGACCGGCAACCGGCGGCTCCACCCTCCTCCACCAAAAGCCGCCGGCTCCTCCTCCTTGCGCCACTTGTCTCCTCCACAAGCTCCTCCTTCTCCTCCCTTGGATCAAATGCACATGTCCACCATCTACACCACCCATCTCCTCCCCTTTGGGCTATAAAAGGAGGAGCTCCTCCTCCTCATTTCACACACCAAAATCTCAATTTCACTTATCTCTCTAGAAGTTGTAATATTTGTAAGTTGTAATTTTGCTTTGGAAATAAAGGAAAGCTCCCTTGGCGCTTCAACGGTTGTAAGTATCTCTTAGTATTTATTTATTTAACTGTTGTCTTTAATTCCTTAGTATAATGTTTAGCGCGATGAATAGTAGCTAAACTAGTAGTTCGGTTTAAGGGGCGCACTTGTATTATAAAATGTTTTAAGACTATTAACTTAGTGTTTAGTCTTAGTATTCAAAACTTGTTCTATGTGCCATATATAGTCAGAGTTTCCAAGGTTGAGTGGATGCTGTAACAAGCAAAGCTCTTCTATGGGAATTCGTGATCATACTCAGGTAGTGGAAGCTGTAACAAGCAAAGCTATCTGAGGAGTTCGACTCATCCTAAACCCCATCTGGTCGAGCGTAACTGTGAGATCAGGTGGATGCACCCAGGCTAGCATACCTTAGGGTATTGGCGCTAGACTGAAATAGAACAGGAGTTGCTTTAAACCGGTGTTGCAAGTCTTGTGCTGTAACTAGCCTCGATTCACCGTTTGAATACTTAGATGATTCACTAAAGGTCAATGATAAACAGGATATAATACAAGTCCCCTGAAACCGAACATTTCTCTTAATCATTAAAATAGTAATTTACTTTCCAGTGTTAAAATCAACCAACCAATCAATCAATCAAAATAGCTGGTAGCTTTAAAACCAACCAACCGACCTTAAACACGTTCCCACGCTGCGTAATTCCCCCCGAAGAACAATTATTCCCCTAGTTCCCTTGGGTTCGACCCCTACTTACCAAGTACTACCCAGTAGTATAGTTGCAAGTAGCGGACTATAAATTTATTTGCACGTTCTGTCAACAACCAACCACTAACTTTTCATCGCTAAAACCCCAAATCACGCTCCCTACCAGTACATTTCTCAAAGAACAACTATCCCCCTAATTCCCTTGGGTTCGACCCCTACTTACCACTTGCTACCCAGTAGTGAAGTCGCGAGTAGCGGACTTATAAATATATTCTTGACGTTTGCACACGACGACTTTGCGTCCGTCACACACCAACGGCCCATGAGCAACAGGTCCTTCCGCCCAAGACCCCAGCCCCTTTGGCCAAGACCCGCTCAAGCAAGGCGCAAGGAATAACCCAACGGCTATCTAGTCAACCAGAAGTTTCCCCCATAAATGAAGTGGCACTCCATCTCAACTTCATTGAAGAGAAGGCGTTACCCTTTGACTACCTTAATGAGCAGCTAGCCGTTGCAAGGACTCAACGGCCACATAGTCAAACGAGATCCTCCTCCTTAAATACATTGGCGTTACACTTTGACTCCATGAAAGAGATCCAGCCGTTGGAGGACTTGAGCTTGGACAAAGGAGCCATTGGAGAAGTGTTACTCTTTGACCCCAAAGAGTAACGGTTGGGCATTGAATGGGCAAACGGCTAGTACCCCCTTTACTTCTTCAACCAAGGCACTTCACTATAAAAGGAGAGCAAGCACAACTCATTTGGGCATCAATCATCAACCTAAGGAATTCCCCTTGGGTTCGTTGATCATCAAGCATTCGACGAGAGTTCCCTCATTAGTCTAGATTATCCTCCCTACAAGGGATAGTTTAGATATTGCTCAACCATTGTAGCGAAACGCCATTTGTACTTCGACCATCTTTTCCTTTGTATCAATAAAGCCGACGTATTTGCCCTCATTTCACCATTTGCTCGAGCTAATTTCCCCATATCCCACTTTCCGCTGCATCCGCGATATTTGCCAAGACCACCGGTCGGCAAATATCTAACAGTTTAACTATCTTAATGAATCATATAAATATGGTCCATCACTCGCATACAAGAGAATGCAAGTTTTGAGAAGGAGTTAGAGTATTGGGCACCCATGAAAGTTATTGAGAAACTCAAGAAAGGTGTACCCATAAGGCTCGAGACGTGGTTTGAAGACCCTTTCTTCATCACGCCGTCTCGAGACAAGTTTTGGAGCTTCTTACCATACTTTTCAAAATCATTAGAAAGGAGCTCCAACAATCCCTCTATTCCAAAGGGTATCATACATTTGAATGGGTTGAACTCGCATCTGAAAGTTTACCGTAGACTATGAAATACTGTTGTCTTATCCAAGATGAGATATAGATGGTGTTCGAACTAAGTTGGAACACTAATCCAACAGTAAGCTGAACAGAACAATGCAGGCACACACGAAGTAATACCCAGTTCGGCAATAGCCTACTCTGGGGGGATTCCCACGCCCTAAAGGGTAGCAAATCTTTATTGAAAAGTATATGTCTACTGATGGTCTTACTCTTACAATCTCTCGAATGTGAACGCCTAGCCTTATAACTTTTTCACTCAGATTTGCGATCTCGGCTCCCCCTCGATCCCCTGAGTTCGAGGCTCCCTCTCTCCCGAAATAACTCAAACTTCTTGATGGACCATATTTATATGATTCATTAAGATAATTAAAACCACCAAATTAGACACTTTGTCTTAACAACGTTTACTTGTTAGTTCATTTTTGTTCTACGGGCTATTTTGAGGTTTAGAGAGAAAACAAGCTAAAAAGGGGTTCTTAAACCAAAAATGGATTACAAGTCAAGTCAAGGACCGAAGAGCCCAGCCGGGACCGAGAAATATCGGGCCACGTCCTGGAAATGCCAGACGCGCCCGGGAGCCCATACCGAGGACCGCAGGTCCCTGCCGAGAGTACCGGGCTGAGTGCCGAGAGAGCCGGGCCAAGCGCCGAGTGCCGAGAGAGCTGAGCGCCCATGCCGAGAGCGCCGAGACCCAAGTGCCGAGAGCGCCGAGACCCGTGTCGAGAGCGCCCGAGGCCCGCGCCCGAGGCCTGCCCCCAACCAGAACTTCCAACCAGGCCCGGCGAGGCCCTTAGTAGATTTCGGAAAAACGACTTCAACCATTAGGCTTAGAATTGCATCAACAATCCAAATCAGCATTCCAAGAGCCAAGGACCGCCGACCAAAAATCCGGCCAACTTCCGGCCACTTTCCGGCCATGCTCCGACGAGCCTCCGGTGATGCTCTGATCAAGCCAAATCCAACCACCACCATGCTTCGGTCATTCTAGCCCAACTCCGGTCAAAATCCGGCATAGTCCAACCAAACAACTTAATTCCCGGTTAAGTTATACTATTCATATCGGTTGATCTTTTGGTTTGAAACCATACCTCAACCAAGCTTGCCCAAGCCTCAACCAAGCTCATGTAGTTGCCCTTTGGCACATCTCAAGCTCTAGCCACCCATGTGCAAGGCAAGTGCACCCTTTGGCTCATCCAAACTCCAACCGAAGAGCAACCAAAGAGCAACCAAGGCCAACCGGACTTATGGGAGGACTAGAGGCGGTTGGAGGAGGAAATATCTCACTCCACTCACTCCTCCAACCGCCACATTTGGCTATAAAAGGAGGGCTTCCCCTGCTTGAATCATATCACTTGTAACTTAGGTAGAGAATCTCTCTACAATCCATTCCACAAATCCTTGTAAACACTTGTGTTTTGATATCAAAAGCTCTACCTTCTCTCTTGTTCTTGAGTGTTCTTGAGAGTTCTTGAGTGAAGTTTGAGTTTGTTCTTCATTTTCTTGTCCAAAAACCGAAACCCTCTTTTACTTTTCTTGTCTTTATTTTGCTTTGAATCTTGAGTACTCTTGTTGGTTCTTGAGTGCTCAAGTTTGTTCTTGAGTTTTACTTTCCAAAACCTTACTTTCTTGTCTTTGTTTTCAAAACCAAAACCTTTACTTTTCCAAGCACTTAGCTATGGTATCCACCTCTATGGATATTCGTAGCTAAACCCTTCATTCGGTTGAAGGGGTGTGCTTGTATCATGCAAACGTTTTAGACCCTTTTCTTAGTGCTTCTTTGTGTTCAAACTTGTTCTATGTGCCATATATTAGGTTAGAACATACATGGTTGAGTGGAGGCTCGAAAAAGCAAAGCTCTTCCATGGGGTTCGTGAACATACATGGTCAAGTGGAGGCTCGAAAGAGCAAAGCTTTTCCATGGCGTTCAACCTCTTTAAAACATCACTTGGTTGATCGGAAATGATTGATCAAGTGGATGCACATAGGCTAAGATACTTCGAAAGGAGGAATTAGCCTATCTAGAACAAGTGTTCTATGTCTTGAAACGGACTAGACGATGTGGCAAGTCGAGTGCTAGAAATGGCCTTGATACATCTTGAACACTTAGAACGATCATTAGAGGTCGATGATGAACGAACTATGATACAAGGCCCCTAAAACCGAATCCTTCTCTCAATCAAAACATCACTTGTCATTTTACTTTCAGTCTCAATATCAACTGTTTACTTTCAGTACCATTTACTTTCAGTACCTAACATTTACTTTCAGTACTTTACTTTCCGCAACTAACTTTACTTTCAGCACCTAACATTTACTTTTCCGCACATTTACTTTCAGTACTTTACTTTCTGCACATTTACTTTCAATCTTTACATTTCCGTACGCTTACTACAGACGCTTTCAATATTAACCCAATATATCTTTGGTACGCATTACGCTTATAGCGTGCGGCCAGTACCAAAAGTATATTGATCAGTTGATATTGAATTCGACTGTTCCAGCAATTTACTTTTACGCACTTTATTTTCAGCACTTTACATTTCCATACGCTTACTACAGACTTGTTCAACTTCAATCCAACATAACGTTGGCACGCATTGTGCTTGAAATATAGCGTGCGGCCAGTGCCAAAGGTGTGTTTGTGGTTGACATTGAACTCGACTGTTCCGGCACTTTACTTTCAGTATTTACTTTACGCAATTTACTTTCCGCACTTTACTTTTCAGTCATTTACTTTCCGCACTTTACTTTTCAGTCATTTACTTTCCGCACTTTACTTTCAGTCCTTTACTTTCCAGCAGTTTACTTTCAGCACTTTATTTTCAGTCATTTACTTTCCAACAATTTACTTTCAGTACTAAAACCACAACCAACCCCAATCGCACTTACATTTCTGTACAAATCCCTTAAAGAACAACTATCCACTAATTCCCTTGGGTTCGACCCCTACTTACCGCTTTACTACCCAATAGTGAAGTCACGAGTAGCGGACTTATAAATTTATCTTTTGCATTTGCCTCGCGACAAGGCATCTGTCAAAAATTGGCGCCATTGCCGGGGAATTAGAAATTATCAATCTGATAATTGTTCTTTCTTTTTCTTTTTCTTTTTTCTCTTAAATTTCGAACTCGCTTCTGCATAACCATGTCTCGTGCGGGAAGCCACCATGACTATCAGGATGATGACGATATAAATCTGTTCGATCGAAATAATGAGGCGCTACCCTCATTTCCAATTCTCGACGATCCAGAGCAACTCATCTGAAACCAAAGAGCTTGTGAAAGGGAGGTCATCCGGAGAAACCAAGGCCCACCCGAGGACCGAAATGAAGCTGGTCCAGCGCATCAACCCCCTAGACATCCACCACCCCCGCAATATCGACAAGAGCCAAGACGAGAACCCGTATTCGATGAGTACTAGGGGGACCACAATTTCCGTGAACCTACTATGGGAGAACTGTCGGCACCGGATTTCAGAAATCAGCCATGGTGCATGATGAGACGTATTCATACGACTCATTAAGTCAACAAAACCCACCATTTAGGACATTTGATCATGAGAACGTTTACTTGTTAATGTCGTTTTGGATTTCAGGGCCTTTTAGAGCTTAAAGAAGAATCGGGCTTAAAAGATGGCATTTAAGGCCAAAATCACCACAAGGCATTATTGGCCCACACGTGAAGCCCAAGCCAAACCTAGCCCACTTGCAAAGTCTTGATGATTCTAGAAGCATCTCATTATTTGCTCATGCCAATCCATTTTGACTACTTCCAAAGCAAGAGTGCCTTGATGATTCTAGAAGCATCTCAACATTTGTAATGGCCAAACCACTTATGCCACTCCAACTTGGTGCCCAAGACAAGAGAAACCCTAGCTCATTTCCTATAAATAGAACCCCTTGGCCTTGTGTAATCTATTCGAAAAATCACTCTAAAATTCCTTAGTTGAAACTCTTGTAATTTGGCTTGGGAAAGAATCAACTTCTCTCTACTCCCTCTTCTTACATTACGCATTTTACATTTTGTTCTACACATTTTAGGTGTGAGCCTAAATTCCGATTGTGATTCCTTAGCTCTTGTGTTCTTACCATGAACATGAGTGGCTAAATCCTTCACTATTTGGTCTGGGGTTCCCTAATGTTGTAGCAAGGCTTTGAGACCTTGATCTTAATGCTTCCTTGTATCCCATTTGCTAGTCATGTGCCAATGGTTTGGGAATGAATACCTAGGCTAATCTAAGGCTTGAAATGGCAAGGTTCAGTCGTGGGGGTTCAAGACCTCCATTGTGCTTGTTCTCATTGAAATGTGAAATAAGCTTTTGCACCTAGTCTAGTACACCTTGAAATAGAGTATTAAACTTGTTCGCACTAGAAATCCATGTCTTGAAATGGAATGGATTGTGGTGTAAGTGCTTGAAATGGCCTTACTTTAGGGTTTATGTCTTGAAATGGAATAAACCCACACTCATTAGAGGTCAATGATGAGTTGAGCCACAACTAAATGCCCCTAGACTGAATACCATTCTCTTGATCACAAACCTCTTGCATTTACTTTTCTTCTTTACACGTTCAAAACCATTTTCCAAAACCCCCAAAACTTGTCTTTACTTTACTTTTCATTTCGCATAAAGAACAACGAGTAGTTGAACTATTTCCCTTGGGTTCGACCCTTACTTGCCACTCTACTAGTCTCAAGTGAGTTCAAGGTAGTGGACACTTATAAATTTAGATTTGATTTGGCATACGACGACTTTGCCTCCATCAAATTTTGGCGCCGCTGCCGGGGATTTAGTTACATCGGTGAAAGCTGTTCTTGTTTTTACTTTTTACTCTTGGTGCTTAGTGAACCATGTCCCATTGACGGAGCCTACTGCACTGTCGTTAAGGTGCAATGTTCTCTGTACAAATAAATTTATATTTTCCGCTACTCGCGACTTCACTACTGTGTAGTAAGTGGTAAGTAGGGGTCGAACCCAAGGGAATTAGGGGGATACGTTGTTCTTTAAGGGATTTGTACAGCGAGGGAGCGTGTTTTAAGGTTGATTAAGTTTTAGCGGTTATGACTAAGTGACTTTTTTGGTTGTTTTTGGTTTTGAGTGCGGAAAAGTAAATTACAGAAAATAAATACTGAAAAGTAAAAAAGAAAGACTTACAGTGAGTGATGCGTGATTTGCGAGTCCTTCGGAAGATGAGCGGTTGATGATTGTAGTTATACTAATATTAAAAGTAAATACAGGGGGGTTTTGTAATCTGAAGAAAACATTCGGTTTCAGGGGCCTTGTATCATAGTTGTTTATCATTGATCGCTAATGATCATACTAAGTGTTCAAAGATGAATCGAGGCCATTTCTAAGCGCAAGACTTGCAACATCGTTTAAAACACTTGTTCTACTTTAGACTAATTCCTCCTTTCGAAGTATCTTAGCCTTATGTGCATCCATTTGATCTTCTGTTACGATTTCCCAAAATGGTTTTTTAGATAAGTCGAACTCCTCAGATAAGTTTTTCTTGTTACAGCTTCCACTTACCGAGTATGTTCACGAATCCCCATGGAAGAGCTTTGCTTGTTACAGCTTCCACTCAACCTTGGAAATTCTGACTATATATGGCACATAGAACAAGTTTTGAACACAAAGATGCACTAGGTGCAGGGTCTAAAACATTTTACAATACAAGTACACCCCTATAACCGAATAAAGAGTTTAGCTACGAATATCCATAGAGGTGGATACCATAGCTAAATACTCGGGGGTTTTTGAAAACAGTAAGAGGAGAGGGGGTGGAATACTCAAGAACCAACAGGAGTATTCCCAATCCTACTGAATACTCAAGAACCAACAGGAGTATTCTCTACAGTATTATAATACTCAAGAACCAACAGGAGTATTATAATTTCAAACCAAACTTGCAAAGTAACAAAATGTAGAGAGATAAGTGTTTATTGATTTTGAATTGTTTGATGATGGGATTTACAAAGGAATTGGCTTGTATTTATAGCCATGGGAGAGGGATGAGAGCCATACACTTGTCACATGGGGAGAGGAGGAGCAAGGAGGAGAAGCCACATGGGGGGGAGGCTTAGCCGCCGGTGGCCGGTCACCATGGAGGAGAGCCGCCGGTTGGAAGAGGAGGAAGGGAGGGGTGAGGTGGCTTGGCCACCCATGAGTCATCTCTTCTTCCCAAAGCCGCCGGTCACTAGGAGATAAGGATGAGTTTTGTGCAGTCTTTTCACAAAACTATCAGTCCAATTTCGCTCCGGTCTGACTTTGGTTGTTCCTTGGTTGGATTTGAATTGAGTAATTCAATGTCAGGATCTTGAGATTTCTTCATTCAGCGTCTGATCTTGACCTTGGAATGACTCGTAACATCTTTTCAGCGTAAAATCCTCTCCTTAGCGTGTTTTCTCTCTAAGTGCCAAAATACCCTGTAGAAATATATCGGGACTAACAAGCAGAAGTTAGATAGACAAACAGTCTAATTTGGTGGGTTTTACTGTGTATTTGATACGTATAATTATGGTCCATCACCCATCATAGTGCTAATTTTGATGAGGATGAGGTGAACAATGATATGCACCGATTCGGTCGCGACAATGCACCACCTCCATTCTATGAGGACCCCGAGATGCTAGTCCGACAAGCTAACATGAGGCGAAGGCAAGCGACCGGGCAAAACCGAGGGATGCCCGAGGATCAAGCCCGAATGGATCCGAGGCAACCGGTTAGACCCCCGCCTAGGCCTCTTAACGGACGCACAGTCGTCGTGTGCAAACGTCAAGGATAAAATTTTAAGTCCGCTACTCGCGACTTTACTACTGGGTAGCAAGTGGTAAGTAGGGGTCGAACCCAAGGGAATTAGGGGGATACGTTGTTCTTTTAGGGATTTGTACAGCGAGGGAGCGTGTTTTAAGGTTGATTGATATTTTAGCAGTTATGACTAAGTGACTTTTTTTGGTTGTTTTTGGTTTTTAGTGCGGAAAAGTAAATTACAGAAAAATAAATACTGAAAAGTAAAAAGAAAGACTTACAGTGGGTGATGCGTGATTTGCGAGTCCTCCGGAAGGTTAGTGCAGTTGATTAAGGCAGTTATACTAGAAAAGTAAATAGAAGGGGGTTTTGTAATTCAAGGGAAGCATTCGGTTTCGGAGGCATTGCATCATAGCCTGTTTTATCGTTTTAGTAATCCTTCTAAGTATTCAAACGTGCATCAAGGCCATTTCAAGCGCTCGATTTGCCACACTGTCTAGTCTTTTGCAAAAGTGTTCGAAAGTGAATCAAGGCCATTTCAAGCACTCGACTTGCAACACTGTCTAATCTTTTGCAAAAAACGTAGAGCCCTTGTTCTACTCAGACTAGCACCCCATTTCAAGGTATACTAGCCTATGTGCATCCATTTGGATTATCTTTTCCGATTTATCCAAATGGTGTTTGAGAGAGATCAAACTCCTCAGATAAGCTTTGCCATTTCAAGCATCCACTTACCCGAGTATGTTCACGAACTTCCACGGAAGAGCTTTGCCATTTCAAGCATCCACTCAACCTTGGAAATTCTGATATAATATATGGCACATAGAACAAGTTTTGAATACAGAGAAAAAACACTAAAATAGTCTAAAACATTTTATAATACAAGTACACCCCTTCAACCGAATAAAGAGTTTAGCTACGAATATCCATAGAGGTGGATACCATAGCTAAATACTCGGGGGTTTATGAAAGACAGTAAGAAGAGAGGGGGTGGAATACTCAAGAACCAACAGGAGTATTCTCTAAAACTGTTATAATACTCAAGAACCAACAGGAGTATTATTTCAAACCGTTATAATACTCAAGAACCAACAAGAGTATTATTTCAAAAACCAAACTTACAAAGTAACCAAATGTTTTAGAGAGAGAAGTGATTTACAATTTTTGGATTTTTGGGTTATTGAAATGAGGAGGGGATGAGCTCCTTTTATAGCCATAAGGGACGAGAATGGAGGGTGGAGATGATGCAACATTGAAAGCATCCAATGGAGGAGGGGGAGGAGGTCATAGCCGCCGGTTGGAGGTGGGAAGAGGAGGAGGGGAGGTGACTTTGGTCACCTCCTCCAAAAGCCGCCGGTCTTGGTTGGATAAGGATGAAGTTTGTGTGAGTTTTGTGTAGTTTTCACAAAACTATCAGTCCATTTTCGCCCCGGTCTGACTTTGGTTGTTCCTCGGTTGGATTTGAATTGAGTAATCCAATGTCAGGATCTTGAGATTTTTTGCATTCGGCGTCTGATCTTGACCTTGGAATGACTCGTAACATCTTTTCAGCGTAAAATCCTCTCCTTAGCGTGTTTTCTCTCTAAGCGCCAAAATACCCTGTAGAAATATATCGGGACTAACAAGCAGAAGTTAAATAGACAAACAGTCTAATTTGGTGGGTTTTACTGTGTTTTTGATTCGTATAATTATGGTCCATTATATCACCCCACACTTTTAGTTGTTCGTCCCGAACAATGCTATTAAAGGGCGGCACACTAAGTAAGTTTGTTAAAATATGAAAATTAGACTGTGTTACTAGACTTATCCTAATTCATGCATTACTTACTTATTACTAAATTGAACTGTGTAAATAAATAGAAGAAACTTGATACTTGTACCTTCGTGCCGAGATGCAAATTATTCTGGATGTTTCGAGAGATAGCCCTTTTTAGGCTCTTGGCCTGCAACCTCGGGACTGTCTCGCACTAGATGGTTTCCTTGTAGCTTTCTCTAGCACGTGATTCGGTTCGGGTTTCACAGTTCAGTTGAGCCTTTTTGATTTCTTTCTTCTTTTGGCGAGGGACAGCTTTTTGTAGTGAATCGGCCTTTGGCCTTTGATTTGACTTTTATGGGTACTTCACTTTTGTTCGGTTAAAACCTTCACAATTTTGGGCCTTTGGCCTCTTGATTTGCTTCTTTGAGCTTTTTGCTTCTTTGTGACTTGCTAGTCCATTTTCTCAAGCCTTCTTGGGAGGTCCAATCATCGCCCGCGAGCATATGGAAATACCTCCCCGCTCTCTCTCATCATTGCCGTTTCGCGCGAGTCAAAATGAGGGTCGCTCATTTATTTTCCCGGCTACTTTGACTAGAGATAGGACAGTTTGACTCCTGTCCCGCCTTCTTCATTTTTTATGCATAAACACTGCATGGCGGAGCTGACTCTTGACTCAACTGAAAACCCGGAAGTGCAGCCTCCACTGACTTCGTAAACCATATAGTGAAATTCAGTCCTTCGATTGCTTGCCAAGCCTCTCTAGGGCATTTCTATCAACTCCACATCCCTAGTTTATCTCAGCACAAAGGGACAAATGAGAAGTTACGTTCTAAGTTTTTAAACAGTTGAATTTTCACAAGGTAAATGCATGAATTTTAGATCTATCTTTTTCACATTCTTAAGTTCATATTTTCAATAAGATAACACTAAAAAAGAAAAAAACATGTTATTTATTTATGTACACATGCGGATCTCACCCCACACTTTTGAACGAAGACGTGCCTTTCAGCACTACTTAGTTCAAAAGTCATGCAAGCAGACAATTACGAGAAGGAAATGATATTAAGGAAAGGTAAGATCAGAACTCCCTTTCAAGTGTCGAGTGAACGACATGGCATGAGGCTGGATAATCGAGGGAGTTCGGCTGGGGCCTTGAACTCTCAGCGCAAGCCCGGTAGTTCACAGAAGCTGCCTAGCTGATCCGATCGTGCTCCAAAAACCAATTCCTAAATAGTCAATTCATTCTATGCACCAAGTGGGTGAGAGCGACTTATTGATAAAAACTAAAAGACAGAAAATAAAATGACAAAAAGTAAGATAGTGTCGGGTTACCTCCCGACCAGTGCACTTGTTTAACGTCGTTGGCTCGACAGTACCTCATTCCTGGATCACTGGTTGGGATCCCATGGGTGCCTCAGGTCGAATTTTTCCACTGTTCCTGTGTTGCTTCTTGCCTTGCCTTTCCTTGATTTCTTGTGAGACGATGTGCTTGGGTCCTGTTCCCGTTGTTCTGGTGATTTTTCCTTCCAACGTCTCTGAGAAGGCGAGGGAACTTTGACCATAGCTGCTGGTCTTGTTACTTTTTCGGTCTCTTTTGGCAGGTCGGAAATCTGCGTATCGTAATCTGAGATAGGTATTATATCTGGCGGTTTCTTTGTATCCGTGCGGCTATTGTCAATGTAGAAATATGCAATTTTGCCGCCAAACTTTAGCGATAATGAGCCCTTGCCCACATCGATCCTTGCTTTAGTAGCGTAGAGAAATGGTCGTCCCAAGATTATTGTTGGAGGGTCGTCTTCGCTGGTCTCTCCCATTTGTATCACATAGAAGTCTGCAGCAATGACGAGCTCTCCCACATGGAGTATTACGTCTTCCAGCACTCCAATCGGACGGATGCACGATTTATCTCCTAGCTCGATATTTGACCTGGGTGGTTTTAATGGACCCAGTCCTAACAAGTAATATAAGGAGGAGGGCATGGCGTTGACAGCAGCCCCAAGATCGACTAAGCACTTATGAATTTGTGCTTCACCAATACCGCAGGTGACTGTAAAGGCCCCTGGGTCTTTATCTCTTTCCGGTTGTGACTCATGATCGGGGGGGAAGAAAGCCGCCGGTTGGGGGGAGGAAAAGCCACCGGTGGCCGGTCACCATGGAGGGGAGGCTTCCTCCCTTGGCCACCTCCAAGCCAAGCCGCTGGTCACCTTGGTCCATGGATGAGTTTTGACATTTTTGTGCAGTCTTTTCACAAAACTATCAGTCCAATTTTGCTCCAATCTGACTTTGGTTGCTCTTCGGTTGGATTTGATTTGTGTAATTCAATGTCAGGATCTTGAGATTTCTTCATTCGGCGTCTGATCTTGACCTTGGAATCACTCGTAACATCTTTTCAGCGTAAAATCCTCTCCTTAGCGTGTTTTCTCTCTAAGTGCCAAAATACCCTGTAGAAATATATCGGGACTAACAAGCAGAAGTTAGATAGACAAACAGTCTAATTTGGTGGGTTTTAATGTGTATTTGATTCGTATAATTATGGTCCATCAGTCACTATAGAAAAGGACAAGGTCTGGCAGGAGGTCGAGATACTGCTTACACAAAAGGTGGAACTCGAAGGCACAGTAGACTCACAAAACACTCAACTGGCTGAAATGAAACAAGAAAGATTGTGTCTTCTTGCTCAAAGAACAGAGCTCCTGGGTACTGTCTCTTCACTGAAAGTCGACATGGAAAGGGACCGTGACACTCATCCTGTAGGCATGGCGGGTCTAAGAAAAACCATCATAGATCTGAAGCGCAAGGAGGTGTTCCAACTAAGTAGGATAGAACAGCTGGAACTTCAGCTAGAATCTGAGAAGATGGATCACTCAGACACTGAGAAGGAGCTAAATCACCTCAAACAGTCGGTAAGGATGCTAAACTCTGGCACTAAAGACTTAAATGATATCCTCAGATCTCAGAGGATGGAGTCTGGACATCGTGGGCTGGGGTTTACGGAAGAAGGCACTTCAAAAGGCACTACCCTCGTTAAAGCACAATAGGTGACGGAACAGCGGCCTAAACAAAAGGTGAAACAGTCCAGGGGAAAGAACCTAGCCGATCACCGGAAGTCTCTAAGCACACCAAATGATGGAAAGACTCGTGGAACACCCGTCCAACGCCGTGATTCCTCACCAGTAAAGCAAAGGAGAGAGTGGCGCACTTGCTGGTACTGCAACCAGATGGGACACATCAAACTGAAGTGTCTCCTATTTCTTGCTGAACGATGTGCTTTCCAACAACGGACCATACCGCGACAGAAACAAGTTTGGGTTCAAAAGGTAGACCAAACCGTCTGCATGGTGGCCTGCTACTCCTCAAGCCACACATCGCAAGATAGTTGGCACTTCGACAGCGGATGCTCCGCTCACATGACAGGTAACTCTCAGTATCTTACCCATATTAGACGTGTTGAGCAGATGTTGTTTGTCACCTTCGGGGATGGTGGAAAGGGTCAGGTGATCGGCTGTGGAACATTGATGGTTCCAGATCTCCCTGTACTCAAGAACACCCTCCTTGTCAAAGGACTGACAAGGAATCTTATCAGCATCAGTCAACTGTGCGACGATGGACATTATGTGTCATTCTCTAGCTACTCATGTCTTGTCCTAGACAAGAATGGCGAAACACTGATGAAAGGAAGAAGGGATGCCAACAACTGCTACACCATTGGGATGGGTCTGATGGGATCGATGAACGACGAGAACCATGGCAAGCAACCGGTTGCTCTTGCCTGTGCAAACGCTCAACGTAGATTTCTGCGAGGGGGAGTGGATAAGACCTTGACCTTGCACACAAGGCCTGATTGGAGATGCGCACAAATCCATGTTGACAACTGTCCCAGGAAACTGTTGAATCAGAAGGTATCACAGTTACGGAAGGAGTTCATACAATGCCCACAGAAATATGCCTGGAGCTGAACAAGAAAATATGAATATGAAGGGCACCAGAAGATGATAACTCTGAGGCATACCAAGACCTTTGTCAACCCCTATGGCAGGTTACGGAGTGGAACACCCAGATCCCCAGTGGGTCTATGTGGTGTCAACCACTGAATGCATATGACGGTGGTCAGTCAAAGTCGAATCTCCAGCTAAATAGTTGGACCGACCACCTAAGGAAGGGAGCTGGAACAGAAGGTACAGCGCGTGAAGAACAATATTTTTTGAATATTCTCAAAGATCTTTCATGCCGTTATTTGAAAACGGGGGTTGACTATTTTGGGAAGTTGAAAAGGCCGGAGGATATTTTTTGAAACACAAAACAGTTGAGTATGTTCAATTGCTTACTCACTCTCGTCAAAACCCTAGAACTGCAAAAACTCTCTCAACCGCTCTTTCTCCAAACGGCGAAGGTGAACACAAGGAAGTCTTCAAAGTCCGGCATCAAATCCGCTGAGAAGAAGAACATGCAGTCCTCAAAGGCTCTGGCGGCAAAACCCCAAATTCCGAAAGCAAAAGCTCCGAAGGAGAAAAAGGCGTCGCCTTTACGCTCCATCGCCGAACCTTTGGCCGAAGCAAAGAAGACTGCCGGAGGAGTAACAGTTAAAATCCCTCAGTCGACCACGGTGGACTCGTCCGTCTCATTAGATACTGGTACGTCTCAAAAAGTCCGTCCCCAATCTGAGGTAATTCCAACTGTCTCTTCAGTTTCTGCAAATATTCCTATTGTTGAAAAGATTGGGGTGGACAAAGATCTGAATGTGGGTGTTGAGAAGGAGGGTAAGTCTGTTGACTGTGATGAAGCCAGTAGGGCTGTTATTGGTGCCGGTACTAGTGGTGTTGCTATTGGTGATAAGGCGATTGTTGGTGATAAGGCCGGTAGTACTATCACTGGAAATAAATCTGTCAAGCATGTTTAAGATGTGAACCCAGCAAGGTGGCTGGAGGGTCAGCAACATAGAGGGAGAAAATCCATGCCTCTGGGTATGTTCGTCCGAGAGGTATACGAAGAAAGAAGGGGACTCGCCGAGTTGTCTCTCCAAAACAATGTCTGGCCAAGATTAGTACAATCAGAGGAAAGCTTATAGCAATGTCTGATGAGGAGACAGAGAAACTACTAGAGGCCTCGGGGAAGAGGAAGATAGTGATTAATGAGGAATTTGATGATGGCTCGGACAAGAAGATTGGAGGTTCAGAAGGTGAACCAATCAGTAAGCAAGAGGAGATTGTGTCCGAGATGGTTCATCCACCAAAGAATATTGAGGTGTTGAAGGAAGCCTCTATAGAAGATTCTGATCATATAGAAAAGGATGAAGAGTTGCAGAAGATGTTCAAAGACATTGATGATGTCATGGAAGATTTGGAAAAAGAGAAGGATCGGGGAATGGCGAGTTCAGAGGAAGTTCAGCATGCCCAGACTGTTGGGGCAGAAGAGTCTGTTGCCGAGAAAGTTGCAAGTGTTCCAACTGTGGAACCAAGTGTTCAGACTGAAGCTGAAACTGCACCAGCTCCAGAGTAAGTTATAGCTAAGGAGACAGTGGCTGTACCAGCAGTCATTCAAGGTGATCTTCGTAATGATCATATGGAGGAGGATGGTACATGAGTTCGTGGGGTGTCTGCAAAGCCAGTGTCAAAGGAAGTTACTCTTTCGGAAGATGACCAGGACCTTGTCCCTCTTGTCAATCTCAAAAGGACAAAGAAGGAGAAGAAGAAGGTAGATTTTGCAAAGTCTACAAAGGGATCAGTTCAGAAGGTTGCTGAGGTCAGCACTGGTGTAGGGGGAGTCGGCTCTTCCAAGAAAAGGAAGCGCGATGCTACGGTTCAAGTCTTTGAAGATGCTGGGAGATGCAAAGTCCCAGCCCCTGAGTCTGAGACTGTTCCAGTGGGTAAGGTCAAGAAAGGAGTGTGGTTCGTTAATAAAGACGCTGTATTGAAATGGAGTTGTGTGCTGAAAAGGAAAATCATTCCTGAGAGGTTTCTAGATGAGTCCCGATACAAGGGAAAGGAAGTGATTGAGGTGCTCAAGGAATCTGATCTGTTCTGGACGTTGGACAGATGCAAGCCATTCAACGAGCAATTGGTGCGTGAAGCCATGGTAAACCTTCCTCCTGAGTTTGGGGTCATTGGAGAAGCAGATTATGGGGTCTTCTATGTTAGAGGAAGAAGGATCAAGATTGATCCTGAGCTGATCAATGTATACTTCTCCATGGACGACCCAGCTGTTGATGAAGAGGAATCAAGCTTTGAGAAGATAGTGAGCACCATCACTGCAGGCTATGTGCGGTGGAGGCCTGAATCAGTTGTACATACAACGGATATGTCGACGTTCTATTCGATGCTATTTTTCATTGGTGTTTTCAACTGGAGGCCGTCTACTCATCGCTCTACTGTCAATAAGGACATGGCCCAACTGATTTATTAGATAGGGAATAAACTGAAGTACAACCTGGGCAGAGTGATGTTCAAACAGATTGCTGAACATGCCACTTCGAAGAGAACTCTGCACCAGATTTGCTTTCCTTCTCTGATATATGAGTTGATCATCCATCAAGCTCCTAATTTGAAGGCCTCGCCTGACCATCTCACAAAGGCACCCAGCAAGTTCATCGTTGACCACAAGTTGTTTAAAGGGCGTCACGTGAACGATCTCAAGGAGGGGAACCAGAAAGGAAAGGGTGTTGCGGAGTCGAGTCGAGGAGGAGCCAGGATGGGCCGGGATGAGAGGAGCCAGCTGCTCAATGACCTGAATGTCATCATCGAAGTGGACAAGGAGCAACGCAAGCGCATCAACAAGCTCGCTCGTGCCCTTAGCTACCCAAGTGAGGATGAATCTGATGATACTGTTTCTGAGGATGCCACTGATGATGGGTCGTCTGCATGAAGGTCCTCTAAAAAAACTATCTCCCTGAACTATTTGTTTAAAACTTTCGTACTTAGTGCTTGTTCTGGCACATTTTGATTGGCTGTTCGAACTCGGATTGCACCCTTTGCTAGTTTGTGGCAAAAAGGGGGAGTATTTTTTAGGAGACAATGTTTGTTTCCCTCAAAGTTGTCTATTGTCTACATAGTTAGATAGACTTAGTAATCTAATAGATCTGGTTTTGCCAAAATGCCAAGGGGGAGATTGATGTTCCCTTGAGTGGCATGTATTTGGCAAAACGTAGCTTAGACAGTTCGAGCAGGAGTTCAGGGGGAGTTCGACCATATCCTAGTACTCATATACAGCGTGGAGCAGACGCAAGGATATTTTCCGGAAGGATATTGGACAGCGAAGATATCACCAAGTTAAGTCGGCCAGCGACTTATTCGAGCATAAGATATTCGAATGAATATCTACATTGAAGGCGGCGCTGCTTACTTGGGCAAGAAGACTTCGAATATTCTTCCAACCGTTTTGAGAAAGATATACATCTAATATCTAGGAATATTTCTTAAATATTTGATGGGATTATCTTGTGCAAATTAGGGTTTCGTCCTAGCATATATATACAATGCTATGGCACCCTTATTCTGCATCGCTTTCAAGACCAAACATACACGAGTATACACTATCGATTGGGAAGGAAGAAAGCGACGGCCGGCTGTGTTTCCCCACTGGAAACTCATCGGTGCAAGAGCAGTCTTATCAAGTGCCACTGAGACTGCCTGGAAGCGATCAAACTACCGCACACAACAAAAGTGAACAAGCTTTCGAGAGAAAGCATCCGAGCTTCAGGAGAAGGTCGAGAAAGTTCGGACTGCAGGTTCTGATGAAGGGGATCGAGGTTAACTTCTGTAAACCTTGGTTGCAAATCTGAGAGACGTAGTGTTAGAGGCTAGGCGATTACAAGGTGTAAGCGTAAGTCTTGCGAGGTCTGTCGCAACTGTATCTTGGACACAAGCTTGAACAGGGGACAGAATTTCAGGAGGTCCAATCATCGCCCGAGAGCATAAGGAAATACCTCCCCGCTCTTTCTCATCCTTGCCCTTTTCGCGCAGGTTAAGATGAGGGTCGCTCATCTCTTTTCCCGGCTACTTTGGACTAGAGAATGGACGGTTTGATTCCCGTCCCGCCTCTTGCATAAACGCTCCATGGCGGAGTCCACTCTTCACCAACAAAGGCATGAGACTAAGGAAAAGAAAACATGCAGACTAATATGTGCAAAGACTCACCCCCACACTTTTGAACAAAGGCATGAGACTTTAGTTCAAAACACAAAAAGTAAGTAAAATGAAAAGTAGGAAATAAAATGAAGAAAATGATAGACATGCCGGGTTACCTCCCGGCAAGTGCCTTTGTTTAACGTTGTTGGCTCGACGGTACCTCACTCATGGATCATAAGTTGGGATCCCATGGGTGCTTGAGGTCGAACTTCTTCTCGGTTGCTCTTTTGCTCCGCCCAAAGAACGCATGGAGTGATGTGCTCGGTTCTAGTCTCCATTGGTCCGGCGGGTTCTTTTTTACATGCTTCCAAGAAGGTGATGGCTCCTTAACCATAGCTGCTGGTCCATTGAGCCGTGGTCTCTTGCTACTCCATCCCGGCTTCCATTCTTTTGGGCCATGTCTTTGTCGCTTTTTTATGTTCGAATGGTTGGCACCTTTGCAATTCTGGAAGTTCAGCATTGTGCCATCAAGTGTAGGCGACTTTAAGCATGCGCCCATGCTAAGCTTCTTTTTTGTGGCAGCGGAGATGGGTTGTCTTGGAACAAGTGAGTTTTCCGAGCTGCTTTGTTGAGTCGTGGTGAATGAGCGGTCCATCATTGGCTTTTCTTGCCCTTTATTTGCCTCCAACTCCCCTTGAACCGCATCATTATTGACTACATGCTCTTCGGTGGCTATGATCTGCATAAAACATAAAGGGTTAAGTTGGGGTTTCTCGGCCATGAGGACCGGGGCTGTCTCGGCCAGCTCGCCAATGAGGACCGGGACTTTTGTTGGCTCGGTAGTGAGGATTGTGTTAGACTCGGCTGGTTCGGCAATGAGGTGCTGGACTGGCGTGATTTCCTTGGACATATTGGTGATGAGGACCGGGACTGAATTGGGCAGTTTTTTTTCTAACTCCCTGGGGTAATCTGAGTGGAGCTCTTCTTCAGGCAACCATGGTTCCTCATCCTCATCATTTATTTGGTCTCCGGGGGCAATCACACTGAGGTTAGGGTCTGATTTGGGTAGCTCGGTAGTGAGGTCCGGGTATGTCTCGGGCAACTCGTCAGTTAGGATCGGGACTTCCTCGGACAGATTGGAAATGAGGACCGGGCTTGTCTTGGCTGGTTCTTCTTCGGTCATCCATGGGTCCTCATCCTCTGCCGACTCCAATGTAGGCTCTTCCTTGATGACCCTTGGCTTGAGCATCTCATTGATCCCGTCAATGTTGGCCTGGATTTGGTGCATCGTGTTGGCCAGTTCTTTTTCTGTTATCCGTGAGTCCTCATCCTCCACCGGCTCCGTGAGCTCTTCTTTGATGACTCTTAGCTTGAGCATCTCAATGATCCAAAATGCACATTCTTTTTGAGCCGCCTCTATTTCTACCCATGCTTTCTCGGATCTGGCTTGATTTTGGTCTATCATGTTGGCCAGCTGCTGGTTGCTAGATGTCAGCTCCGTTGTAACGTCCTCGAGTGGCTTGGCCTAATCTTGTCTTGGTCTTGACCTCTCGGCCATATAATCTATTAGGTTTGATCATTCATGGTCAAGTTCATTATCGACCCTCCCGCTGCAGCATCATTGAGCCTATTCCACTCATGTGGCATTATTCCATCGAGAAACCTTTGAAGAAGATCGAAGTTCGTGAATCCATGGTGCGGGCAGCTCGTCACAAGGGAATCAAAATACCATAAGTACTCGTCCAATGTTTCATCCCGGGATTGCTCAAGGTTGATTATCTTCTCGCGGATTTCAACTTGGAAGGATGGTGGGGAAAACTCCTTGTTGTTCCAAGGCTCGCTTTCGTAGTACAACGACATGGTGGACTGCAAAATAAAACAAAAACAAAAGAAAAACAAATAGAACAACTATTCCGAAACACAACTCCCCGGCAACGGCGCCAAAATTTGACAGCACGTCGTTGTGCGCTGCAAAATTTACATTTATAGTTCCACTACTCGTGGCTCACTATTGGATTAGCAAGCGGTAAGTAGGGGTCGAACCCAAGAGAGTCAGTGTGGATTAGTTGTTCTTTGAAAATAAAGAAAAAAGAAAGTAAATACAATTGGGGTTTTTTTGGTTATTTTTTAGACAGAAACGTAAATGACAGAAAGTAAAGTACTGAAATTAAAGTGCTGCAAATAAAGTGTTGAAAGTAAAGTGCGTAAAGTAAGTGCGAGAACAACCGAGTTCAATATCAACCATACAACATAAGTTTTGGTTTGTCGCACACTGTGTTTCAAGCGCAATACGTACCAAAATGTTATGTTTGATTGTTGTTGAAAACTGCAATAATGAAAGTAAAAGTGCGGAAAGTAAAGTACGTGAAAATAAATGACTTGAAAAGTAAAGTGCGTAAAGTAAATGACTGAATGTAAAGTGCGTAAAAGTAAAGTGCTGAAATGTAAATGACAGGAAAGTAAAGTGCTGAAAGTAAATGACAGGTAAGTAAGGACGAAAGATATTCAGTCTAGGGTCTCTACTTGTGAGACAACCATCATGGACGTCAAAGATCTTACTTTGTGTTCATAAGTGTGGGTTTATTCCATTTCAAGACATAAACCCTAAAGTAAGGCCATTTCAAGCACTTACACCACAATCTACTCCAAAATCAAGACATAGACTTCTAGTTCTAACTAGACTAATACTCCACTGCAAGATATATTAGCCTATGTGCAGCCACTTGATCTCTCATTTCCGACCAACCAAGCGACTTAAAGAGGGTTTGAACCACTAGGAAAAGATTTCCCATTTCAAGCATCCACTTAACTTAGTTGTTCAAACTGAATGAATGGCACAAGAACTAGTAGACACACAAAGTATTATTAAGTTCATGTCCCAAGATGCATACATAAGTATGAACACCCTTTGACTGAATATGCTTAGCTACTTGTATTCATGTCAAGGAATACAAGCACCATACTTATAAAAGTAAAGGAAAGAAAAGCCGTGGCTTTGACAACAAAAGTAAGAGAGGAGCTCAAAATCAAGTGCAAGGAAAGTAAAGGATAGGAGCCCCAAATCAAGAACAAGACAAGAAAGTAAAGAAAGCTTTTGGAAATCAAGAACAAGAGCAAGAGCAACAACAAAGTAAAGTGTGTTTGTATTGAAGTGATGAAGAAGAGAGATAAGCTCTCAACTTCCTAATGTGAGCATGACTGATTTCTAAGGCTAAGGCCTCTATTTATAGAAGAGGAAGACTTGGGGGCTAAGTTTGGCTTGAAAAATATCCCAAAAGCTAGCCATTTGATTGGTTCTCCCATATGCCACCCACATGGGTTGTGGAAGATGATAAGAACCTCCGCACTTGCATCTCCTCCAACCACAAGCCACTTCCAAGAGCCATCTAGTTGAGAAGGAACCAACCGACTTGGTTTTAGTTGAAGCCCAACCGGATTCCAAAACAAAACTAAAGTGAATAGTAAGTAACCGGAATATTTGGGACTTGGTTGGATTTTGGCCGGAACTTGGTTGTGACTGGTCGGAGCAAGGTCGAAGCATCACCGGAGGTTGATCGGAGCTTGGCCTGAGTTGGCCGGAATATGGCCGGAATCTGGCCGAAATCTGACCGGAGCTTCTTGGCTTTTGGACAGTGTATTCTGAAACCACAAAGTCATTCTAAGATGATCTCAAGAAGGATGCTAAGCCAGATTTTGCCCGGAACATGGTCGAAATCCCAAAACGGCCGAAATTGCCCTAGTTTGGCTTTGAGCGGGCTTGAGCTGGTTCCACTCGGGCGTTTTGTCTGGGAAGTAAGATTGTCCAAGTTATTGGGCATTTAAAACACTTTGGCCGAGCCAAAATTGCCAGATTTCATGGTTTGGTCGAGCGACTTGGTTTCGGTGCCTATGCGCGCGGGGCCTTTGCTTTAAAATTGGGCCAACTGCCAATCTGCCCGAGCATTCTCCGTGGTTTTCCGACATTGTCCACCTTATTTTCCATTTTGATCACTTTGCTTGAGGTGGATTCATCAGATCAGCTCGTTTGCTCGAGCAACTTGAATTTAGTGCTAGACAACTCGGGCGTGGCCTGGGCGAGGACCTGGTTTCTTGGACGCGGGCCTCGGACAGGGTCTCGGGCGGGGACCTGGTTTTCTTCGGTACCGGTTCTCGGTCAGGGACCTGAGGTTCTCGGACGCGGGTCTCGGCACTTCTCGGTTGCGGGCCTGGGTACCCGGTTGAGTTTTCTCGGTCCCCGACTGGGTTTCTCGGTCCCTGGTCGAGACCTCTCGGGCCTGGCTGTATTTCCTCGAGCCATGGTCACGACTTCTCGGCCAGAAATGCTTGGTGTGCTTTTTGGGCATAAATTTCCCCTTTTAGGCATGTTTCCTCTTTAGACTTCAAAATTGCCTGTATACATAAAATGGCATTAACAAGCACAAGTTCGTATGACCAAATATCTAATTTGGTGGGTTTAGCTGATTCGATGAATCGTATAAATACGCGCCATCAATGAGCTACGTCCATTCCTTGCTGCAACTTTCACTATGATTATTTGATGCTGCTTAGAAGATTGTATGTTTGCCTCACTCACTTTCACTCTCACGTCAAAAGAGGCTAGACCATATGAAAGATAAAATAGACACTAGGACAACACTACAAAAGTGAAATGTTTAAAAGGCCCCTCTCTAATTTGACCACACTTCAACACCTATAGGACTTGGTGTCGAGTCGAGCTGAACATCTAACTACTGAAACATAAGTTAGCATTTCGGCCATTCAGGTGACACTAACTCACAGCTGCTTCACAAATAGTCCTCTGAAAATAGATCCTTTGCAGAGATACTTCCAACATTGTGATGTCAAATTGTTGGGGGAAGTTCTTATTACTAAGAAGCTTAAACTTCACACGCTTTATATACTATCATACAAAAATTGTCTTTGTGACTTGCCTAAATGGCTAAATATTTCATGAATATTCAAATGCAAGTCTGCTACTTGAGAAATCGTCACATATTTAGCTCAAGTGCATTGTCTGACGTGTCAAATTTATTTTATTTTATTTTCTTGCAAACAACTAATGTAGCGGTAAGCAGGGTCGAACCCAAGAGAACTGCCTGTTGAAGGTGTAGTTTGTAAACAATTAAAAAGGTGGATTTTTGTGAGTGATTGTGAGTGCGAATGCACAAAAGAATGCGAAGAAGGTTTTATAATTCAGAGACAATATTCAGCCTAGGGTAATCACTTGTGACATGTTCATCATTGACAACTAATAATCATAACTCATGTTTATAAGTGTTGTTATTCCGACAAAGGTAACAACCTAAAGTATTCCGGCAAAGGTGATACACTACAACCTATTTCGGTCAATGTAATAAGCTTCTAGTTCTCTGAAGCACAATAAACCTTGATGTTTCGATCTACCTGTACGACTTAGTTTCCAGTATATATGTACAGTAAGAATTGGTTGTTAAACTAAGCTTTACGGCAAAGTATCCACTTTACCTAACAATTCAATTCCTACGATGACGTACAAGAACAAGTCAAATGAAAATTAAGCAATAAGAAAAAGAGTTTCAAAATATTCGTCACAAGATTCAACACTAAATTGAAATGGAAATTTAGCTACTCATCTTCATGGAAATTAAACACAAAAATATCTATGAATGATGGTGGTAGAAATTCTCTTAGTCTCGTTAAAAGCTTCGAGTTCTTCGTCTTCTCCTGAGCTGCCGTCCAATGATTCTTCGATTCTGTAGGAAGAGCTTCTTATATAGTGTTTAGGGTTTCCATATCTTGATTAGGTAGAATCTTGATGAGGATCTCTTTTTAAGTGTTGATTTCTTACTCCCTAAGAATTTCCAATAAGATATTTTGGGCTTTTTAGAAATCAAGATTGTTATTGATGTCATCATGATGCATTTTGGCATGCAGCTGAAGTGTAAGCTGCAAGTGGGAAACTCTGCTAGTTTTTTAGAATTCACTTCAACTCTCGTATGAACAAGAGAGTTGTAGAGCCTTAGGTCAGCTTCGCAACGATACCTAGCTCATATTTTTCGGGTCACTCGTTAACTCTCAGCACTTCTTTAAAGCTTCACATGTCTAATCTGCCATTGTGATTTTTGACACCGAAATGTTTTCTTTTATTGCATGATTTCTTCTAGAGCTTCTGAAATACTTGAAATCCAAAACCATACTAAAAACCAAATATTCACATATAAAAGCATCGAAATAAAATAGATTAGTTAGTTTGACTAGTCGTATAAATACAACTCTTCGGTAGCGTCTTTGTTTCTTGCCTAAACATTCCATGAATTGTTCGCATGCAAGTTTGCTTCTTCAGTCAAGTGAAATGTATAAACGCGAAATTCTTTCAAGCTCTCGCCTTACGTTTCCTTTATATCATAATTTGAGTTTAGCAACAATTTCGGGAGAAATTAACCACTCGTTGTTCATTAATAGAAAAAAGTGATTCAGATCTCGTACTGCAAGACCTAACAACAATCAACTAAAGGTGATGTCATTTTGATTAATAATACAATAAAACTACACGGTTGTATGTTTATCTTACATGAACAAAACCTTAAAATAAAATCTTGAAACCTTAAAAACGACATCGTTTAAAACAACAAACAGAAAATGACATTGTTTTTTATATTATTATTTTTTGTTTGGCAGCACCGAATCTTGCTCTACAGAAAAACACTTTTAATTTAAGTGTGATAAAACTTATTATAAATGTAATGAAAAATTAATTGAGAAGCATGCAAATGTTGTTTCATTAATTTTTGTATAAAAAACAATTTGCTAGCATGACTTTTTTTTAGTTAACATATTTGTTGTACGAATAGAACGAGTTGTAAATGATAGTGGGTCAATTATCCTTTATATACCACACAAATACTAAGAGATGACCGTTGGGGACGGACTGTAAAACTAACTGGATTCAAATCCGGAGTCTTTTGGCATCTGAGCCACAGTGGAATAGTATTGTATTTTGTACTGAGATTTGTCACATATCGTCTTTATGATGAACCATTTCAGGAACCAGAAATTGGTTAAAAATAATTTAAAAGAAGAATATGATCTTCCGACAAATCTAGATGCACTCAATAAATGGACTATCCCTAGAATTGAACCCAGTTTAATTTATAAACTTGGGACTTTTGAGAAAATAGGTCTCAAATAAATTGTTAAAACAACTGAAGAAACAATTCCACTGAATTCTGATGAATTGACAATTAGGTTGCTTGAAGAAAGTGATTTTCTTTTATACAAGCGCTCTTATAAGTTTATACATATTGGTTTAGTGCAAATTGCTTCTAAACCATTCACTCTTGAAGGTTTACCAGAAAGCTTTATTGCAGCCTTACGTGATGGTAGAAACCTTAGTTATAAACAATCTTTAATGGGAATCATTCAGACTAGCTTGGCCCATGGTCCGGTCTACTTTGATGTTTACCCTAATATGCAGTTATCTTTATCTGATTCTAATATCGTGGATTCTTTAACGTTAAACGTTAAAACTAATGGTTACAATTATAAATCTGGAACAGAAGTAATAGCTATCTGTTATAGGATTTATTATAAACTCCTGTTTACTCTTAATCCCCAGTGTAGGATAATGGATAAATATATTAAAGAAACGGTTCTAATTGAATCCAATTTTAGTAAGTCGAGTATCTCGACCAGGAGAAAGATTAAGTGGGAAGAAATAGAGTTCCAATAGAATGGACTTTGGCAGAAGTAGTTCCACCTCAGCCAATTAGCCATAACAACTTAATCAATCTAATTCAGACTCCTGAAGGAACAATTACCCTTGAATTTGATAATACAAGCAGACCTTCGACGTCTTCTAGACCGAATTCTAGGCTTAGTAAATCAAGTTCAATAAGAAATTATATTTCGCCGTTTTATTATAAGATCTAACAACCTATTGAGTCCTCTAGGGCTTCAATGTCTCAAATTAGAGATCAGGAAAGAATTGATAGGCTAATAATGGAACATAATAGTGTCGTTAAAGGCCTTAGCATGAAAGATCAAGAAATAACCGAATCTGATATGGATTTTAATCTTTGATCATGTCTGACAAAACAGTTGATTTTAGTCCTGGTTCACAGGCAAGAAAAATTGTTAAAAATGATTTTGAGTCAAATGATTGGAAATCATTTAGAAAATGGTTTTTTGAGTCTTATGATTCAGCAGAGTTAAAAGCTCTAAGTAATGAGTTTTATAAATTGTGTGAACAAAAGAATACAATATTACTCTTTGTTCCTTGGGTTATTTCTACTTATGTTGAACAATATATTTCAACATTAGAAAGAAATTATAAGTTGAGTGGGGTAAAAACATTACTCAGATTTATCAACCCCATCAGCCTTTTCAAATTGAAAAGAATGGTATAAATCATAAGTTTGTTGCTTTTGCTAAGTTATTAGAGGATGATACTCTTCCTGCAACATGTCAACAAATTAATATGATGACATGTTGCAGAATAATTATTCTAATCTGTTTTTAAGTGTGCTAGGAGAACAAATAGGTTCTTTGGAAAACAGAGTAGAACAGTTAATTGAGATTATGAAAACTCAATCAGTAATAACTGAAAAACCAATAGAAGTATCTACGTCCAAGACAATAGGAATGGCTACACCTAGTTTACAGCCACCTCCAGTTATCACAGGTTTCAAATTAAAACCAATGAAAGAACTAGAAGATTTTCTAAGCGAACAATTTAGAAATATAAAATTAAAGACTCTTGATAAAAATGTAAGAGATAAGCTTATAGAAGAACCAAATTATAAGCAAGTTTATCAAGATCAGATTAATAAATTACATAAATGGGCAGATAAGCCAACTATGGGAAAATATTATTACCCTAGACCTACACCAGCAGATGTACTGATAGAAGAATCAAATTATATCATAATGAATTCCTATAGTAGTAATCATATATATGAATGGAACATAGATGGTTATGCTAATCAACAAATACATAATACAATTCATAGAATGTTGATGTTTTCCACAGCCTGTATAACTAGTGGTAATAGTGATAAAGTCACTGCTAATGTAATTGTAGCAGGATTTTCAGGCCACTTGAAAGGATGGTGGGATAATTATCTCACGAAAATAGAAAAAGATGATATTCCTAATAATATTAAACAAGAAGGTAATAACCTGGTAGAAAATGCTGTTTATACTCTGGTCATTACCATTATTGAACATTTCACAGGAAAATACTCTAATAATAGTGAGAGTATTGGAACCATAATTATTATAAAACCTTAGGTGTAAAACACTTACGGATTTTCGGTGGTATAAAGACAACTTTTTAAGTAGGGTAATGGAATTACCTGAGAGTAATGGAACTCATTGGAAATCAAAATTTATTGATGGTTTACCCAGTTTATTTGCTGAAAGAATTAGAAATGTCCTTAAGGGAAATCATCCTTCCATTCCTTACAAAAATTATACTTATGGTAAACTAATTGGAGTTTGCACTCAAGAAGGAATAACCTTGTGTAATGAGATAAAAATGAAATAGCAACTTAAAAGATAAAGTCTTATGGAGAAATCACAATTAGGTAATTTCTGTGATCAGTTTGGAATAGACAAACCCTTTTCTAGCAAACCTAGAAGACATAAGAAGGATTATACTCCTTATCATAAAAAGAAAATATTTTATAATAGGAAAATGGGGGGTATAGAGGAACCCAAATAGCGTAATTACACTAGGAAAAACAATAAATGGCGAGATAAGAAGTCAATGACTTGTCATAGTTGTGGCAAAAAGGGCCACTTTGCCAATAATTGTTGGATTAAACAAAAAATTAATAATCTTGAAGAGTCTGATAAAATTAAAGACATTATATCAAAGATTCTTCTAAATGATAGTTCTGGATCAGAATTAACTGATCATTCTTCAACTAATGAAGATTTAAAGGTTTTAAGAAATGAAAACCTAGATACAAGCTCAGATTCAAACTGTGCTCCTTGCAAACAAGGGCAGACCTGTCATAAGCAGGATTCTGAAAATGAGGAAGCATTATATAAAATGCAGTCACAATTCCAAGATTTGAAAATTAGTATGCTAAGCTTTAGACAAGCTATGGAATTACTCGAGGATGTAAAAAATCCCGAGTTAAGATTAAAAATTCTTGATAAGCTGAATACACAGCTTGATGCAACGTCAAGAACTTCTAAATCACAAGACGTTCATAGGGAAATAATTAACCCTAAATCTTACTTAATGAATGAAGTCTATAAACAAATTAGGCAAAAGACGGAGGTAGAAAAACCTACTTCAACAGATGAATTAGTCATAGATATCAATAATCTCAAAAAGGAGATTCAAGACATTAAGACAAATAATGATCGTCTTGATCAAAGAATTTCTAGAATAGAAAAAGGAAGAAGAATAATGACTCCTTATCAGGATAATATTTCTGATCAAGAAATTGAAATCATTAACAAGGGAGATAATATGTCTTCTCAAGAAATGCCTTTAGATCAAAATCTTAATAATGACCATTTCTTATCTACTTTAGAAATGTTGATTACACAAAAATGGTTTGTTAAGATTACATTGTTAATTAACAATGATTTTTCTAAAGACCTTACTGCTCTTATAGATAGTGGAGTAGATTTGAATGTTATTCAAGAGGAATTAATACCTAAAAAGTATTTTCATAAAACTACGCATACATTATCTCATGCAGGGGGAAATAATCTCCAAATTAATTACAAATTGCCTGAAGCTAAAGTATGCATTAATAAAAAATGTATATCAACTAGTTTCTTACTGTCAAAAGATATTACCAACCAAGTTATACTTGGAACGCCTTTTCTTATAAAAATATATCCTATTACGAAAATTGATTCAAAAGAAATAATAGGAACATTTGAAGAAAAGAATATTACATTACAATTTATAACTGAACCTTTGACAAAGGTTTTAAATGATGTTTATGAGAGCATAACTATTAAGAAAGAATTAAATGTTCTCACTATTAGAGATAAGCTCCAAGACCAATTCTCTTTGGAAATATGTAAAAATCATCCGGATATTTTCTGGGATAAAAGGAAACATGTTATTTCCATTCCATCAAAAGAAGGTTTTGATAAAAACCAAATAAACACTAAACCTTCTCAAACGAATCTTGCATACATTAAAATGTGCAGAGAAGAGATTGACCTTCTGTCACACAAAGGATTAATTAATCCTTGGGGATCGCCCTGGTCAGGTACAGCTTTCTATTTTGGGAAAAATAGCGAGCAAGGTAAAGGAATTTCTAGATTAATAATCAATTACGAACACTTTATCAAAATCCTAAAATGGATTAGATATCCCTTTATATGGATAAGACATCCAGGTCTTAATAATAAGAAACAATTGATAGATGAACTTTATGCATCTATTCTTCTTTCAAAATTCAATATTAAAACAGGTTGTTGTCAAGTGCAAATTTGCAAGCCAGATAAATATAAAATATTCTTTGATGTTCCTTGTGGACAAATGGAATGAGAAATTTTCCCTTTTGGTCTCACAAAAAATCCATATGACTTCCAAGAAATTCTTGACAATATCTTTGTCTTTTCTAAGGTTCTTGAAATTCACCTCAAACATCTTCTAAAGATGTTTCACAATAATTTTGGAATCAGTCCAACAGTGTCCAAATTAAAAATGTCACTGTTCCGAATTCCAATTAAATTTCCAAATAATACAAGAGATAAAATTATAGTAAAATGTAATATTGATTTTGCTAACCATCTCTTGACCTCCAAGACAGATAAAGGAAAGCTGCAGAAGATTTACTTAACTAATCTTCATCCTGCAGGAATGCCTCCTCAAGGGAGAGGTTCCTCCTCTGATAGGGGAGGGAGAGGCCGTGGCGAGAACCCAGAAATTCTGGCACAAGTTGGAAACAAAACCTTGGTCAATATGCACCAAGATAAGGAATACCAGAAATACCTGGAGTTCAACAGGCAGAATAATGATGCGTCTGCTAATGAAATACCATCCTATGCCAATATTGTGGCAACAGAGGATAGTGAGGTTGGTCATACAGCCTACCTAATAAATCAAGAATAAGAAGTAATACTTCTTCTCGAAGAAAGAGACTCCCAATGGAGTAAAGAGCCATGGACCTTAATGAGAAAATACATGGGAGAAGAATCATTCCCTTCTAGAACATACAAAGGGCGGATGTTCTATGAGAATATCCTCAGAGAAACTGGTTGTGAAATTTCCCACACCATAAACAAGATACAGCCAGAAATCTACGAATATAGCAAAATTACCATCAAAAGGGTTATTCCCTCCAAGATTGGGGAATCTCCCCAGTAAGCACGAGAGAATTCTTCTTCGGCCAGAATAAAACCCCGTGTCGCTATAATTTCTGGGATTACGTGGATGCTTTTAACAAAGCTCTTCTTTACGAAAACCCAAAACATAAACATTCATGGTTTATTAAGATATGTTCGGTTGTTTGTAACTCCGACATACCTTCCTGGTTCATCCTCTGGTGGTAGCACTTTGGCACCACGGAAGAAATTCTCCCTGAAGAAATTAAAGAAAGATTTCTTAAATGGGAAAAGATCTCCCCGAGAGTCCAAGAATATCAGGACAAGAATATGGTTCTTAGAGGACTATCTTCTCTCTTTTTCATTATTGAGTTCTCTATCCCCTATATCTGGAAGTGGACATCAGCGTTCATATATACAGATGACAAAATTTCATGTCTTAAAAGGGAAACGTATTCCAAAAATTGGGATATAATGTTCAGAAGAGATCTAGACACCAAGCAAATAAACAGCTATGACACTGTCTGCGAGATTGATGAGAAGATTGCGTTCTATGAAGAACGACAAAAGAAAAGCAAGGAGGCCTCATTGCAGCTAATTTCCCCGAGGCTAAAATTAAAAGCCCAGAATCTTACTGGAAAGGAGTTAATTACAACTTATATCCAAGGAATGAAGAAGGATTTGCTAGACCATGGAAAGGAAGCAGCATCCCATATTTCAGACATATCTGACGCTTCAATGGCCACGTCAGGTCAAAGCGTTTTTCAGGATTCCCAAGAAGAAGAACCTGAAACCAATATCGATGACATTCTTGCCATCCTCCAATCTGAGCTGGAAAAAAGACTAGCTCGCAGAACTGTCCATATGGGAGAATCTTCCCAGGCCAAAAACAAAGAGTGAAAGGTCCCATTTCTGTAGTGGCTTTCACGTCATAAAAGGTCCCATCTCTTTAGTGGCTTTCATGGATGGCCCAGGCGGTTGAATTTTAAGGCAAAAAGCTTGCCATAGTGGAGAATTTCCACTGTTCATAAATAGTATAGTTTGGGCCCCATATGTTTTGGACCAGTACTTTCCTTTTGCAATATAATAGCATGTTGTGTGTAAGAGAAAGGGGAGCCTTCCTGAAGAGCCTTAACCCTTTCTAGAGAGAGCCGAGAGCCTTGTAAACACTTAGTAGCTTTCTCCTCCTCGTCTCTTAAGTTTGTAAAATACTTTCTAGTTCAATAAAAGTTTGAAGGTTTGAAGATCATCAACGTTTGTAAGTTCTTTTAATTTATGTACTTAGTTTTAATTTTATTTTCGTTCTTGATGGGTAGCCTAATAGGCTAAACCCATGATATGTGACGGATCGATATCAATTTACATTATTATTCATATTGTTGTAAAGATCTGGGATTGAGAACAAAGGACTGGTCTGAGATTAGTAACAGTGACACCATCACCAAAACTACAAGGTTAGTTAAGTCACGACGGGCCTACTGGCACAACTAGTTCTGTCTTTCTGCGATACTCTTCCTTGCATACCCATAAGCATGTCGGAATGTGAGTCCCGCTTTAAGCGGGAGTTGGCGTCAAGGCAGATCTGTTTTTGTGCTATGTGGGTTGTTGAGTATTCGGAAAGATAAGAACTTGCAGTTGTGTAGTAAGTGGTGATCGTTGGGGACTGACTGTAAAACTAGCTGGATTCAAATCCAGAGTCTTTAACCTTAGGCAAATACAGTGATGAAGTCGCCAGTGCGATACCCTGGAACGGTGTATCTGGTTCTCTCTTTTGGTATCCGAGCCGCGGTGGAATAGTATTGTATTTTGTACTGAGATTTGTCACATATCGTCTTTATGATGAACCTTTTCAGGAACCAGAAATTGGTTAAAAATAATTTAAAAGAAGAATATGATCTTCCGACAAATCTAGATGTACTTAATAAGTGGACTATCCCTCGAATTGAACCCAGTTTAATTTATAAACTTGGAACATTTCAGAAAATAGGTCTCAAACAAATTGTTAAAACAACTGAAGAAACAATTCCGCTGAATTCTGATGAATTGACAATTAGGTTGCTTGAAGAAAGTGATTTGCTTTTATACAAGCACTCTTATAAGTTTATACATATTGGTTTAGTGCAAATTGCTTTTAAACCATTAACTCTTGAAGGTTTACCAGAAAGCATTGTTGCAGCTTTACGTGATGGTAGAAACCTTAATTATAAACAATCTTTAATGGGAATCGTTCAGACTAGCTTGGCCCATGGTCCGGTCTACTTTGATGTTTACCCAAATATGCAGTTATCTTTAACTGATATTAGTATCTTGGATTCTTTAACGTTAAACGTTAAAACTAATGGTTACAATTATAAATCTGGAACAGAAGTAATAGCTACTTGTTATAGGATTAATTATAAACCCATGTTTACTCTTAATCCCCAGTGTAGGATAATAGATAAACAGATTAAAGAAACGGTTCTAATTGAATCCAATTTTAGTAAGTCGAGTATCTCGACGAGAAGAAAGATTAAGTGGGAAGAAATAGATTTTCCAACAGAATGGACTTTGGCAGAAGTAGTTCCACCTCAGTCAATTAGCCATAACAACTTAATCAATCTAATTCAGACTCCTGAAGAAACAATTACCCTTGAATTTGATAATACAAGCAGACCTTCGACGTCTTATAGACCCGAGTTCTAGGCTTAGTAAATCAAGTTCAATAAGAAATTATATTTCGCCGTTTGATTATAAGATCGAACAACCTATTGAGTCCTCTAAGGCTTCAACGTCTCAAATTAGAGATCATGAAAGAATTGATAGGCTAATAATGGAACATAATAATGTCGTTAAAGGCCTTAGCATGAAAGATCCGGAAATAACCGAATCTGATATGGATATTAATCTTTGATCATGTCTGACAAAACAATTGATTTGAGTCCCGGTTCATAGGCAAGAACAATTGTTAAATATGATTTTGAGTCAAATGATTGGAAATCATTTAGAAAATGGTTTTTTGAGTCTTATGATTCAGCAGAGTTAAAAGCTCTAAGTAATGAGTTTTATAAATTGTGTGAACAAAAGAATACAATATTACTCTTTATTCCTTGGTTTATTTCGACTTATGTTGAACAATATATTTCAACATTAGAAAGAAATTATAAGTTGAGTAGGGGTAAACACATTACTCAGATTTATCCACCCCATCAGCCTTTTCAAATTGAAAAGAATGGTATAAATCATAAGTTTGTTGCTTTTGCTAAGTTATTAGAGGATGATACTCTTCCTGCAACATGTCAACAAATTAATATGATGATTAAACAGAATAATTATTCTAATCCATTTTTAAGTGTGCTAGGAGAACAAATAGGTTCTTTGCAAAACAGAGTTGAACAGTTAATTGAGATTATGAAAACTCAATCAGTAATAATTGAAAAACCAGTAGACGTATCTACGTCCAAGACAATAGGAATGGCTACACCTAGTTTACAGCCACCTCCTGTTATCACGGGTTTTAAATTGAAACCAATGAAAGAACAAGAAGATTTGCTAGGCGAACAATTTAGAAATATGAAATTAACGACTCTTGATAAAAATCTAAGAGATAAGCTTATAGAAGAACCAAATTATAAGCAAGTTTATCAAGATCAGATTAATAAATTACATAAATGGGCAGATAAGCCAACTATGGGAAAATATTATTACCCTAGACTTGCACCAGCAGATGTACTGATAGAAGAATCAAATGATATCATAATGAATTCCTATAGTAGTAATCATAAATATGAATGGAACATAGATGGTTATGCTAATCAACAAATACATAATACAATTCATAGAATGTTGATGTTTTCCACAACATGTATAACTAGTGGTAATAGTGATAGAGTCGCTACTAATGTAATTGTAGCAGGATTTTCAGGCCAATTGAAAGGATGGTGGGATAATTATCTCACGAAAATAGAAAAAGATGATATTCTTAATAATATTAAACAAGAAGGTAATAACCTGGTAGAAAATGTAGTTTAAACTCTGGTCATTACCATTATTGAACATTTCACAGGAAAATACACTAATAATAGTGAGAGTATTAGAACCTTATTACAAAACCTTAGGTGTAAAACACTTACGGATTTTCGGTGGTATAAAGGCACCTTTTTAAGTAGGGTAATGGAATTACTTGAGAGTAATGGAACTCATTGGAAATCAAAATTTATTGATGGTTTACCCAGTTTATTTGCTGAAAGAATTAGAAATGCCCTTAGAGAAAATCATCCTTCCATTCCTTATGAAAATTATACTTAAGGTAAACTAATTGGAGTTTGCACTCAGGAAGGAATAACCTTGTATAATGAGATAAAGCTGAATAGGCAACTTAAAAGACAAAGTCTTATGGAGAAATCACAATTAGGTAATTTCTGTGATCAGTTTGGAATAGACAAACCCTTTTCTAGCAAACCTAGAAAACATAAGAAGGATTATACTCCTTATCATAAAAAAAAGATTTTCTAATAAGAAAATGGGGGGGGGGGGGGGGTATAGAGGAACCCAAAGAGCGTAATTACGCTAGGAAAAACAATAAATGGCGAGATAAGAAATCAATGAATTGTCATAACTGTGGTAAAAAGGGCCACTTTGCCAACAATTGTTGGGTTAATAAAAAAATTAATAATCTTGAAGAAGAAGATAGGATTAAAGAAATAATATCTAAGATTCTTCTTAATGATAGTTCTGGATCAGAATTAACTGATCATTCTTCAACTAGTGAAGATTTAAAGGTTTTAAGAAATGTAAACCTAGATACAAGCTCAGATTCAGACTGTGCTCCTTGCAAACAAGGGCAGACCTGTCATAAGCAGGATTCTGAAAATGAGGAAGCATTTTATAAAATGCAGTCACAATTCCAAGATTTGGAACTTAATATGCTAAACTTTAGACAAACTATGGAATTACTCGAGGATGTAAAAAATCATGAGTTAAGATTAAAGATTCTTGATAAGCTGAATACACAGCTTGATGCAGCGTCAGGAACTTCTAAATCACAAGAAGTTCATAGGGAAATAATTAACCCTAAATCTTACTTAATGAATGAAGTCTATAAACAAATTAAGCAAAAGACGGAGGTAGAAAAACCTACTTCAACCAATCAATTAGTCATAGATATCAATAATCTCAAAAAAGAGATTCAAGACATTAAGACAAATAATGATCGTCTTGATCAAAGAATTTCTAGAATAGAAAAAAGAAAGCAATAATGACTCCTTATCAGGGTAATAGAGAACCGGATACACCGTTCCAGGGTACAGCACTGGCGACTTCATCACCGTATTTGCCTAAGGTTAAAGACTCTGGATTTGAATCCAGCTAGTTTTACAGTCAGTCCCCAACGGTCACCACTTACTACACAACTGCAAGTTCTTATCTTTCCGAATACGCAACAACCCACATAGCACAAAAACAGATCTGCCCTGACGCCAACTCCAGCTTAAAGCGGGACTTACATTCCGACATGCTTATGGGTATGTAAGGAAGAGTATCGCAGAAAGACAGAATTAGTTGTGCCAGTAGGCCCGTCGTGACTTAACTAACCTTGCAGTATTGGTGATGGTGTCACTGTTACTAATCCCAGACCAGTCCTTTGTTCTCAATCCCAAATCTTTACAACAATATGAATAATAATGTAAATTGACATTGATCCGTCACATATCATGAGTTTAGCCTATTCGGCTACCCATCAAGAACAAAAATAAATTTAAAACTAATTACAGAAATTAAAAGAACTTACAAACGTTGATGATCTTAAAACCTTCAAACTTTTATTGAACTTGAAAGTATTTTACAAACTTAAGAGAGGAGGAGGAGAAAGCTACTATGTGTTTACAAGGCTCTCGTCTCTCTCTAGAAAGGGTTAAGGCTCTTCAGGAAGGCTCCCCTTTCTCTTACACACAACATGCTATTATATAGCAAAAGGAAAGTGGTATACCAAAAGAGAGAACCGGATACACCGTTCCAGGGTATAGCACGGGGGACTTCATCATCGTATTTGCCTAAGGTTAAAGACTCTGGATTTGAATCCAACTAGTTTTACAGTCAGTCCCCAACGGTCACCACTTACTACACAACTGCAAGTTCTTATCTTTCCGAATACTCAACAACCCACATAGCACAAAAACAGATCTACCGTGACGCCAACTTTGGCTTAAAGGGGGACTTGCATTCCGACATGCTTATGGGTATGCAAGGAAGAGTATCGCAGAAAGACAGAACTAGTTGTGCCAGTAGGCCCGTCGTGACATAACTAACCTTGCAGTATTGTTGATGGTGTCACTGTTACTAATCCCGGACCAGTCCTTTGTTCTCAATCCCAGATCTTTACAACAATATGAATAATAATGTAAATTGACATCGATCCGTCACATATCATGGGTTTAGCCTATTAGGGTACCCATCAAGAACAAAATAAAATTAAAACTAAGTACAGAAATTAAAAGAACTTACAAACGTTGATGAACTTCAAACCTTCAAACTTTTATGGAACTTGAAAGTATTTTACAAACTTACGAGAGGAGGAGGAGAAAGCTAATAAGTGTTTACAAGGCTCTCGTCTCTCTCTAGAAAGGGTTAAGGCTCTTCAGGAAGGCTCCCCTATCTCTTAAACACAACATGCTGTTATATAGCAAAAGAAAAGTACTAGTCCAAAACATATGGGACCCAAACTATACTATTTATGAACAATGGAGATTCTCCACTATGGCAAGCTTTTTGCCTTAAAATTCAACCGTCTGGGCCATCCATGAAAGCCACTAAAGAGATGGGACCGTTCATGACGTGAAAGCCACTAGAGAAATGGGACCTTTCACTCTTTGTTTTTGGCATGGGATGATTCTCCTAAATGGACAGTTTTGCGAGCTAGTCTTTTTTCCAGCTCAGATTGGAGGATGGCAAGAATGTCATCGATATTGGTTTCAGGTTCTTCTTCTTGGGAATCCTAAAAAATGCTTTGACCTGACGTGGCCCCTGAAGGATCAGATTTGTCTGAAATATGGGATGCTGCTTCCTTTCCACGGTCTAGCAAATCCCTCTTCATTCCTTGGATATAAGTTGAAATTAACTCCTTTCTAGTAAGATTCTGGGCTTTTAATTTTAGCCGCTGGGAAATGAGCTGCAATGAGGCCTCCTTGCTTTTCTTTTGTCGTTCTTCATAGAACGCAATCTTCTCATCAATCTCACAGACAGTGTCATAGCTGTTTATTTTCTTGGTGTCTAGATCTCTTCTGAACATTTTATCCCAATTTTTGGAATTGGCTTCCCTTTTAAGACACGAAATTTTGTCTTCCGTATATCCGAACGCTGGTGTCCACTTCCAGATATAGGGGATAGAGAACTCAATAAAGAAAAAGAGAGAAGATAGTCCTCTAAGAACCATATTCTTGTCCTGATACTCTTGGACTCTCGGGGAGATCTTTTCCCATTTAAGAAATCTTTCTTTAATTTCTTCAGGAAGAATTTCTTCCGTGGTGCCAAAGTGCTGCCACCAGAGGATGAACCAGGAAGGTATGTGACAGATGCCTTGTCGCGAGGCAAATGCAAAAGATAAATTTATAAGTCCGCTACTCGTGACTTCACTATTGGGTAGTAAAGCGGTAAGTAGGGGTCGAACCCAAGGGAATTAGTGGATAGTTGTTCTTTAAGGGATTTGTACAGAAATGTAAGTGCGATGGAGGTTGGTTGTGGTTTTAGTACTGAAAGTAAATTACTGGAAAGTAAATGACTGAAAATAAAGTGCTGAAAGTAAAGTGCTGGAAAGTAAAGGACTGAAAGTAAAGTGCGGAAAGTAAATGACTGAAAAGTAAAGTGCGGAAAGTAAATGACTGAAAAGTAAAGTGCAGAAAGTAAATTGCGTAAAGTAAATACTGAAAGTAAAGTGCTGCAACAGTCGAGTTCAATGTCAACCACAAACACACCTTTGGCACTGGCCGCACGCTATATTTCAAGCGCAATGCGTGCCAACGTTATGTTTGATTGACGTTGAACAAGTCTGTAGTAAGCGTACGGAAATGTAACGTGCTGAAAATAAAGTGCGTAAAAGTAAATTACTGGAACAGTCGAATTCAATAGCAACTGATCATTATACTTTTGGTACTGGCCGCACGCTATAAGCCAAAGATACATTGGGTTAATATTGAAAGCGTCTGTAGTAAGCGTACGGAAATGTAAAGACTGAAAGTAAATGTGCAGAAAGTAAAGTACTGAAAGTAAATGTGCGGAAGAGTAAATGTTAGGTGCTGAATGTAAAGTTAGTTGCGGAAAGTAAAGTACTGAAAGTAAATGTTAGGTACTGAAAGTAAATGGTACTGAAAGTAAATAGTTGATATTGAGACTGAAAGTAAAATGACAAGTGATGTTTTGATTGAGAGAAGGATTCAGTTTTAGGGGCCTTGTATCATAGTTCGTTCATCATCGACCTCTAATGATCGTTCTAAGTGTTCAAGATGTATCAAGGCCATTTCTAGCACTCGACTTGCCACATCGTCTAGTCCTTTTCAAGACATAGAACACTTGTTCTAGATAGGCTAATTCCTCCTTTCGAAGTATCTTAGCCCATGTGCATCCACTTGATCAATCATTTCCGATCAACCAAGTGGTGTTTTAAAGAGGTTGAACTCCTCGGAAAAGCTTTGCTCTTTCGAGCCTCCACTTAACCGAGTATGTTCACGAACCTCATGGAAAAGCTTTGCTTATTCGAGCTTCCACTCGTCCATGAATGTTCTAACCTAATATATGGCACAAAGAACAAGTTTGAACATAATAGAAGCGTTAAGAAAAGGGTCCAAAACGTTTGCATGATACAAGCACACCCCTTCAACCGAATGAAGGGTTTAGCTACGAATATCCATAGAGGTGGATACCATAGCTAAGTGCTTGGAAAAGGAAAGGTTTTGGTTTTGAAAACAAAGACAAGAAAGTAAGGTTTTGGAAAGTAAAACTCAAGAACAAACTTGAGCACTCAAGAACCAACAAGAGTACTCAAGATTCAAAGCAAAATAAAGACAAGAAAAGTAAAAGAGGGTTTCGCTTTTTGGACAAGAAAATTAAGAACAAACTCAAACTTCACTCAAGAACTCTCAAGAACACTCAAGAACAAGAGAGAAGGTAGAGCTTTTGATATCAAAACACAAGTGTTTACAAGGATTTGTGGAATGGATTGTGGAGAGATTCTTGATGAGCCGTATTTATACGATTCATCGAGTCATCAATTCCCACCAATTCCTACACTTTATTATGCGAACAGTTACTTTTTAGTGTTGTTTCGTGTTTCAGGTGATTTGGAAGCTCTAGGAGGAATCGCGCTTAAAAGACGGCATTTTCATGCCAGAAACATCGCAATTGAAGAACAGAGCCAAAGGAGGGGCGAACAGTGTTTTCGGCTCATGAACAGTGTTTCTCGGCTCGTGAACAGTAATTCCGGCATGAATAGTAACTCCGGCGTGAATAGTAATTCCTGCGAGAACAGTACTTCGGCCGTGAACAGTAACTTCGGGGAAAAAGTCCAATTCGTCCAGCCCAAGTCTACAATGTCATATTAGGGCTAAAATCACAAGCTAGGGTTTGGAATCATCTAGAAGATCAAAGGTGGCTTTATCATCAAGCAAAGGTTATTATGGAAATATTTTCATGATTATCTTTGGGGCTTATTTTAGAAATTTTAGGGTTTCTCAAAACCCTATATAAGGAGGTCCATACTACACCAAATAATCATCCCAAAAACCTCTCACTCATTCATCACACAACAACACAGCCGTGTGCCCTAATCATCTCCTCTCCTCCGCCGGTTCTCCACCATACACGGCCGAAGCTCCTCCTTGCTCAGCCGCGACTCGGTCCGACTCACCCCTATTCCAGCCATGACTCAGTGCACCCACTCGGTTATTTAGTGAAGTTTTTGTACTCTTTATTTTCTGCATTATTTACTTATGACGATGTGCAACTAAAACCCTTATTCGGGTTAGGGTTAAATAATTGTGACTTATGTTTTTGAGATTTGAATCTTAATGCTTGTTTCGTTATTCGATTAAACTTTGTGTGCTCATTATTGGATTGAATCGTGAAGTTAAGTGGAGGCTTGGAATGGCAAGGCTTAAACTGATCAATTCAACGCCCCTATTTACTATTTGTTGATACTAGAGAGCTATTAACAAGTAGTGCACTAATTCGATATATCTTGGAATGGAATATTGAATTATTAGGTTTAAAAGAATTAGAAACATGATATTTAGAAATCAATGATAAAACCAAGTCACAATTGAATAAAACCCTAACCTGAATATTTCCCTCTGATATTTACAACCTCAGTTATTTTCGCATTCTACTCTTGGTTTACTAACCGATACTCTCATTCTAGTTTCTTGTTTTTTTTCTCTTTACAGAACAAAGTAGTAGCTATCTAGCTCCCTTGGGTTCGACCCTTCCTTACCATTGTGCTAACCCACAGTTCATTGCAAGGAAATATAAATTGTTTTTGCACAGGTACGACGACAGCCTGTTCAATTCTCAACCAAAGTTACAAGTGATATGATTCAAGGAGGGGAAGCCCTCCTTTTATAGCCAAATGTGGCGGTTGGAGGAGTGAGTGGAGTGAGATATTTCCTCCTCCAACTGCCTCTAGTCCTCCCATAAGTTTGGTTGGCCTTGGTTGCTCTTTGGTTGCTCTTCGGTTGGAGTTTGGATGAGCCAAAGGGTGCACTTGCCTTGCACATGGGTGGCTAGAGCTTGAGATGTGCCAAAGGGCAACTACATGAGCTTGGTTGAGGCTTGGGCAAGCTTGGTTGAGGTATGGTTTCAAACCAAAAGATCAACCGATGTAAATAGTATAACCTAACCGGGAATTAATTAGTTTGGTTGGACTTTGCCGGATTTTGACCGGAGTTGGGCTAGAATGACCGGAGCATCACCGGAGGCTCGCCGGAGCATGGCCGGAAAGTGGCCGGATTTTTGGTCTGCGGTCCTTGGCTCTTGGAATGCTGATGCAATTCTAAGCCTAATGGTTGAAGTCGTTTTGCCGGAATCTTCTCAGGGCCTCGCCGGGCCTGGTTGGAAGTTCTTGTCGGGCGCGGACCTGGTTTTCTCGGTTGCGGGCCTCGGGTGCTCTCGGCGCTCTCGGCACTTGGGTCTCAGCGCTCTCGGCACTTGGGTCTCGGCGCTCTCGGCACGGACGCTCGGCGCTCTCGGCACTCGGCGCTCGGTGCTTGGCCCGGCTCTCTCGGCACTCGCCCCGGTACTCTCGGCAGAGACCTGCGGTCCTCGGTATGGGCTCCCGGGCGCGTCCGGCATTTCCAGGACACGACCTCATATTTCTCGGTCCCGGCTGGGCTCTTTGGTCCTTGACTTGACTTGTAATCCATTTTTGGTTTAAGAACTCCTTTTTAGCTTGTTTTCTCTCTAAACCTCAAAATAGCCTGTAGAACAAAAATGGAACTAATAAGTAAACGTTGTTAAGACAAAGTGTCTAATTTGGTGGGTTTAACTATCTTGATGAATCATATAAATATAGTCCATCAGATCACCCCACACTTATACTTGTTCGTCCCGAACAATGCTATTCGAGAGAGAAACACAAAATCCAAGTAATAAGCTCTAAAATAGGAAAGTGAGAATGTGGAACTAGATGTATCCCATCCAAGCAATACTTACTTGTTACCAAACTAAACCGTGTAAATACTTAGAAGAAACTTGATACTTGTACCTTTGAGCCGAGATGCAAATTAATTCGGATGATTCGGGAGATAGCCCTTTTCAGGATCCTGGACTACATTCTCGGGACCGACTCGCACTATATGGTTAACTTATAGCTTTCTCTAGCACGTGATTTGGTTCGAGTTTCAATGATTTGAGCTTTTTGACTTCTTTTTGATGAGGGACAGCTTTTGAAGTGATTTGGTCTTTGACCTTCGATTTTGAATTTGAGTTTCTTCACTTTTGTTTCGGTTAAAACCTTCACAATTTTGGCCTTTGGCCTTTGATTTGCTTCTTCGAGCTTTTCTCCTTTGTGATTTGCTTGTCCATTTTCTCAACCTTTTGGGAGGTCCAATCATCGCCCGAGAGCATATGGAAATACCTCCCCGCTCTTTCTCATCCTCGCCGTTTCGCGCGGGTCAAGATGAGGGTCGCTCATCTATTTTCTCGGCTACTAGGACTAGAGTTAGGATGGTTTGATTCCCGTCCCGCCTCTTGCATAAACGCTGCACGGCGGAGATGACTCTGATTTCCAATGAAACCCGAAGTGCAACCTCCACTGACTTCGTAAACCATATAGTGAAATTCGATCCTTTGAGTGCTTGCCAAGCCTCTCTAGGGCATTTTATATCAACTTCACATCCCCTGTATATCTCAGCACAAAGGGACAATTAAGAAGTTACATCCTCAAGTTTTTATACAGTTGAGATTTCACAAGGTAAATGCTTGAATTTAGATCTATCTTTTTCACATTCTCAAGTTCATATTTTCAAAAAGATAATATTAAGGGAAAAGGAAAAGGAAAGCATGTTAAACTAATTATGTGCAAAGGCAGTTCTCACCCCACACTTTTGAACGAAGGCGTGCCTCTCGGCATGACTTAGTTCAAAAGCCGATTGCAAGCAAATATTTACAAGAGAAGGAAATGACATAAAGAAAAGGGAAGAACTGAACTCCCTTTATGGTGTCGTTGCATGTCGAGGACATGCGAGCAAATGACATGCCTCCGAGCGGAATAATCGAGGGAGTTCGGCTGGGGCCTTGAACTCTCGGCGCTCCCCAAAGCTGATTCCTATACAAGTAGTCATTCCTTCTATACACAAAAGTGGGTGAGAGCGACTGACAAGGTAAAAACTAAATGACAAAAATTAAAATGACTGAAAATAAGATAGATGTCGGGTTACCTCCCGACCAGTGCCTTTGTTTAACGTCGTTGGCTTGATGATTGGGGATCACAAGTTTGGATCCCATCGGCGGTTCAGGTCGTATTTCTGCGCAGTTAAGTTGACTTTGCCGTGGTAATGTTTGACTCGCTACCCGTTCACCGTGAATTTGCTTCCATTGTCCTTGCTTTCCAACTCAAGCATCCCATGGTTGAATACCTTAGTCACGGTATTGATTTTAGTTTGCCAGGCATCAACTTCAACCGTGAGGAGAAGAGTAGCACTTGTTGTCCTTCCTCAAATGAGCGTCGGAGGATGAATTTGCCATGATACAATTTGGTCCGCGCTTTATAGTCCGTTTGCCCTTCATAGGCCTCAAGCCGCAACTCCTCAAGCTCACACAGATTAAGCTTCCTATCCAGACCGGCAGCTATCAAATCTGGATTGCAATGCTTGAGTGCCCAATAGGCTTTATGTTCTAATTCCACCGGAAGGTGGCATGCCTTCCCATAAACTAGCCGAAAGGGGGAGGTTCCAATTGGCGTCTTGTATGCCGTCCGATAAGCCCAAAGAGCTTCATCTAGCCTCTGACTCCAATCTTTCCTTGCCGGCTTCACCATCTTTTCTAAAATACCTTTGATTTCGCGGTTGGAGATCTCCGCTTGACCATTGGTTTGGGGATGATATGCCGTGGATGTCCGGTGGTGGACATGGTAGTGCTTCAAGGTGGCAGCCATCGTGCGGTTGTAGAAATGAGTTCCTTGGTCGCTTATTATGGCATTGGGTACCCCGTACCTACAAAACAGGTTAGTGCGCAAAAAATCTACGACAGTTTTTGCATCGTCGCACTTCGTGGCCTTAGCCTCTACCCATTTCGACACATAATCTACAGCAACTAAAATATAAGTATAACCGCATGAAACTGGGAATGGTCCCATAAAATCAATGCCCCAAATGTCGAAAACATCGTTGACCAATATGGGTACTTGAGGCATCTCATTTTTAGCTGACACATTTCCTACTCTTTGGCACCTATCACATTTTTTACACTTCTCATAGGCATCTCTAAATATACTCGGCCAAAAGAAGCCGTTATCTAGGATTTTCCTAGTGGTTCTCCTAGGCCCGAAGTGTCCTCCACATGCAAATTCATGGCTGAAGCTAATAACAGAAGCTATTTCATTATCGGGGATGCATCTTCTAAGTATTTGATCTGCTCCTATTTTCCACAAATATGGATCATCCCATAAGTAATGTCTAGCATCATGCCTAAGTTTCATGCAATGTGCTTTAGTAAAAGAAGGAGGAAATGTACCTCCTACAAGGTAGTTGACGATTGAGGCATACCACGGCACCTTGGTTGAGAGGGTGTATAAGTCCTCGTCTGGAAATGATACGGTTATGTGACCCTCTTCTTCCTTTCGGACAATCCTGCTTAGATGGTCGGCCACAGTATTCTCAATCCCCTTTTTGTCCCTTATCTCCACATCGAATTCTTGCATTAGCAAGATCCACCGAATGAGCCTTGGCTTGGCCTCCTTCTTCTTCATCAGGTAACGGATGGCAGCATGGTCAAAATAAACTATCACTTTTGCTCCAAGCAAATAGGATCTGAATTTTTCCAGAGCGAATACCACTGCCAGGAGTTCCTTCTCGGTGGTGGAGTAGTTTCGTTGGGTAGAATCTAGGGTTCTTGAGGCGTAGTAGATCACAATCGCCTTCTTATCAACCTTTTGGCCGAGAACTGCCCCCACGGCATAATCGCTCGCGTCGCACATGATTTCGAATGGTAGTTCCCAATTTGGCGTTTGGATGATAGTTGTGCTAGTGAGGGCTTTCTTCAGATCATCAAAGGCCTCCTTGCATGTATTGGTGAATTCAAAAGGGATTTCTTTTTGGAGAAGAGTGGATAGAGGCAACGCTTTTTTGGAGAAGTCTTTGATGAATCGTCGGTAGAATCCTTCATGGCCAAGGAATGATTGGATGTCTCGAACCGTGGATGGGTATGGTAGAGTCATGATCAGGTCGATTTTTGCTTTGTCCACTTCCATTCCTTCTTGTGAGATGACATGTCCTAAGACTATTCCGTGAGTAACCATGAAGTGGCACTTCTCATAATTGAGCACTAAGTTCATTGACACACATCGTGCCAAAACCGTGCTCAAGTTGCTTTGGCATGCGTCAAATGTGTCTCCATAGATAGTGAAATCGTCCATGAAGACCTCGATGAATTCTCCAATCATGTCTAAGAAAATGCTGGTTACCACCCTTTGAAAAGTCCCCGGGGCATTGCATAGACCGGACGACATCCTTCTGAAGGCGAATGTGCCGAATGGGCAGGTGAATGTAGTCTTCTCTTGGTCCTCAGCTGCTATGGGGATCTGGTTGTAGCCCGAGAATCCGGCCAAGAAAAAGAAATATGGTTTGCCTGCCGGTCGGTCTAGCATTTGATCGATGAATGGCAGAGGGAAATGGTCCTTCCTTGTGACCGCATTCAATTTTCTGTAGTCGATGCACATCCTCCAGCCATTTTTGGCCCTTGTTGTCACCATTTTTCCTTCGGTATCTTCCTCAACTGTGATCCCACTTTTCTTCGGGACCACATGAACAGGGCTCACCCATTGGCTATCCGAGATGGGATAGATAACGTCCGCATCTAGTAGCTTCTGAATTTCTTTCTGGACGATTTCCATCATGATAGGGTTGAGTCATCGTTGAGACTCTCTTGATGGCTTTGCTCCATCCTCAAGTAGAATACGGTGCATGCATACAGCCGGGCTGACTCCTCTCAAGTCGACAAGAGTCCATCCAATTGCTAGTTTATGCTGTCTCATCACTTTTACCAAATGATGCTCCTGGCCTGCTTCCAAGCCACTCTTAATGATCACCGGGAGTGTGTTATGTTTTCCTAGGAATGCGTACTTCAGATGCCCGGGCAGGGGCTTCAATTCTATTCTGGGAGCTTGCATTACCGAGGGCAAAAAGGTATTGGATTTGAATAGTTTTACCTCGTTGACTTCATATTCTGGTGTGAGAGGCTCCGAGATTGTTAAGTGGGCTAGTGTTTGATGCAAGCCTTCGGCCAATTCATATGAGCTTTTGGTTCCATTGAGTATGGCTTCTAAGGGATCTGCTCTTGGTTCTGGCTGCACTTCTTGGACTAGGTCGTCCAAAGTGTCGAGAGCGTGCACTTCCTTGTACTCCATGGGATGCTTCATTGCTCGGAATATGTCAAAGCTAAAGGTCTCTCCTTCCACCTCCATTGAGAGCATCTCACTTCCACAGTCTATCTTCATTTTTGATGTTTTGAGAAATGGACGGCCAAGAAGGATGGGTGCATGGTCTGGTTGTCCGCCATTTTCCATTTTAAGACATAGAAATCCGCTGGAAACACCAATTCGCCTACTTGAACCAGGACGTCTTCTATTTTGCGCTCGGGCTGTTTGCACGACCGATCTGCCAGTTGAATAGTGAGACCGGTGGGTTCGAGTGGTCCAATCCTAAGGCACGAGTAGATAGAGAAGGGAAGAACGTTGATTGATGCTCCAAGGTCTAGCATGTAGTTTTCGATCCAGATGTTGCCAATTGTGCATAGAATGGTGTAAGTTCCCGGATCACCGCATTTGGGGGGCACCTTTCGTTGTATGACGACCGACACGTTCCTACTCATTAGTTCTTGATCATATCTAGTATTCTTCCTCCGGTTGGTGCAAAGTTCTTTTAAAAACTTAGCATATCGAGGAATTTGCTTGATGGCTTCCAAGAGGGGATGTTGATTTCGACTTTGCTGAACAACTCAAACACGTCCTCATCCATGACATGTTGTTTTGGCACACGGGCAGGTACTGGAAATGGAAGTGCTGCGCTGATTTTGGGAGTCTCGGTTCTAGGCACCGGGCATTCCTTGTGTTCTTCGGATGCTGGGACCGGACCAGGCCTGCGTTCTTCGGACGCGTTCCCTTCTTCTTTGGTCGCGTCCTGCTTTTCCTCGGACGCGTCCTCATTTTTCTCAGCCGCGTCTTGCTCAAGAGTTTCGAGAGCCTCGGGCCTTTTGTCCTCCTCTTGATCCATGGGTTTGACGATAAGTTTTCTCCCACTCCTAAGGGTCACAGCATTAACATTTTCTTTCGGGTTTTGAATGGTTTGTGAAGGAAGTCTGCCGGGTTCATTAGTGAGCGCTGACATTGAGGTGGCGAGCTGGGACATTTGCTTCTTCAAGTCCGAGATATCTCCCTTTGTCTCGATTTGGAATCGATGCATCGAGCCCACGAGTTCCTTCACCACATCATCAAGGGATTTGTTCGGTCCTTGCGGATTGCTCGGGTCGGCTTTGTACTGATTCGGTCCCTTCTGCTGATATTGGCCGTCGGGTACTGGTTTGGTCCTTTTTGCTGATATCGGCCTGCTGATGGAGCGTTCTGGTTGTACTGCCTGTGGGGAGGTTGGTAGAATGACTGAGCTAATTGAGGTGCGGCTTGTTGTTTCTCTCTCGGAGGGTGGTTGTTGTTCCGCCAAGTTGGGTTGGTTACCTGATTATACTGCCGGTTTGGTCCGGCTCTGTCATTGCTGTTGTTGTTGTTGTTGTATCCTTGGTATCCTACCACTGCATTCACTTCTGCCGGTTCTTCTACTATTAACATTGGGCATGCGTTAGTCTTGTGGTCCGTAGAACTACAAAACTCGCAAGGCTTCACTTGAACTGGCTGCCTTCGTAGGATCTGAACCATCATCTCCTTCATTTGCTTCATCTCTTCTGGCATAGAGTTCATCGGTGTTTCAGCCTTTGCCACATTCTTTGTTCGGGAAAATTCTTCATGCCGAGTTGTCTCCTCTCTAAATCGGGCATTTTCAGCAACGTCGGTGATGAGTCGCCTTATGCTGCTCAGTGATAGATTCATCATGGATCCTCCAGCTGAGGCATCCAGGAGCATTTTGTCTAAGGGTCTCAATCCATCAATGAGGTATTCGATGATGAGTTTCTCAGGCAGTCCAAGGGTGCAGCAGCTTCTCTCCAGACGGTTGAATTTTTCTAGGTAGTCATACATGGTTTCATTGGGCCCCTGCTTGATGTCCTGCAGTTGCCTCCTTACTTGCATCGCTCTTCCCGCTGGGTAGTATTTGTCCAGGAATTTCTTTTGCATCTGAGCCCATGTTCTGATGCTTCCCGAAGGCAATGAAAGGAACCAGTTGTTCACTGAGTCGATGAGGGAAAAGTAGAAAGCCTTCAATTTGAAGTCTTCTACATCCACCCCATCATTGGGCCTTAGATTTTGGCAAATGCCATGTAAGCGTTGGAGATGAGTTGTCGCAGATTCTCCATGAGTTCCTGAGAACTTGGGCAAATTTTGGACCACTGATGTGTTGATGGCGATGTTTTCTAGTTCAGGGCCCTCGTAAATGCACCACGGCTGATTTCTGAAATGCAGTGCCGACAGTTCTCCCATAGTAGATTCGCGGAAATTGTTGTCCCCATAGTACTCATCGAATACGGGTTCTCGTCTTGGCACTTGTCGATATTGCGGGGGTGGTGGATGCCTAGGGGGTTGTTGCGCTGGACCAGCTTCATTTCGATCCTCGGGCGGGCCTTGGTTTCTCCGGATGGCCTCCCTTTCACGAGCTCTTTGGTTTCGGATGAGTTTCTCTGGATCGTCGAGAATTGGAAATGGAGGTAGCGCCTCATTATTTCGATCGAACAGATTTATCTCGTCATCATCTTGATAGTCATGGTGGCTTCCCGCACGAGACATGGTTATGCAGAAGTGAGTTCAAAATTTAAGAGAAAAAAGAAAAAGAAAAAGAAAGAACAGTTATCCGATTGATAATTTCTAATTCCCCGGCAACGGCGCCAATTTTTGATAGATGCCTTGTCGCGAGGCAAATGCAAAAGATAAATTTATAAGTCACTACTCGTGACTTCACTATTGGATAGTAAAGCGGTAAGTAGGGTTCGAACCCAAGGGAATTAGTGGATAGTTGTTCTTTAAGGGATTTGTACAGAAATGTAAGTGCGATTGGGGTTGGTTGTGGTTTTAGTACTGAAAGTAAATTGCTGGAAAGTAAATGACTGAAAATAAAGTGCAGAAATTAAAGTGCTGGAAAGTAAAGGACTGAAAGTAAAGTGCGGAAAGTAAATGACTGAAAAGTAAAGTGCGGAAAGTAAATGACTGAAAAGTAAAGTGCGGAAAGTAAATGACTGAAAAGTAAAGTGCGGAAAGTAAATGACTGACAAGTAAAGTGCGGAAAGTAAATTGCGTAAAGTAAATACTGAAAGTAAAGTGCTGGAACAGTCGAGTTCAATGTCAACCACAAACACACCTTTGGCACTGGCCGCACGCTATATTTCAAGCGCAATGCGTGCCAACGTTATGATGGATTGACGTTGAACAAGTCTGTAGTAAGCGTACGGAAATGTAAAGTGCTGAAAATAAAGTGCGTAAAAGTAAATTGCTGGAAAAGTCGAATTCACTATCAACTGATCAATATACTTTTGGTATTGGCTGCACGCTATAAGCGTAATGCGTACCAAAGATATATTGGGTTAATATTGAAAGCGTCTGTAGTAAGCGTACGGAAATGTAATGACTGAAAGTAAATGTGCAGAATGTAAAGTACTGAAAGTAAATGTGCGGAAGAGTAAATGTTAGGTGCTGAAAGTAAAGTTAGTTGCGAAAACTAAAGTACTGAAAGTAAATGTTAGGTACTGAAAGTATATGGTACTGAAAGTAAACATTTGATATTGAGACTGAAAGTAAAATGACAAGTGATGTTTTGATTGAGAGATGGATTCGGTTTTAGGGGCCTTGTATCATAGTTCGTTCATCATCGACCTCTAATGATCGTTCTAAGTGTTCAAGATGTATTAAGGCCATTTCTAGCACTCGACTTGCCACATCGTCTAGTCCTTTTCAAGACACAGAACACTTGTTCTAGATAGGCTAATTCCTCCTTTCGAAGTATCTTAGCCCATGTGCATCCACTTGATCAATCATTTCCGATCAACCAAGTGGTGTTTTAAAGAGGTTGAACTCCTCGGAAAAGCTTTACTCTTTCGAGCCTCCACTTAACCGAGTATGTTCACGAACCTCATGGAAAAGCTTTGCTCATTCGAGCCTCCACTCAACCATGAATTGTCTAACCTAATATATGGCACAAAGAACAAGTTTGAACATAATAGAAGCGTTAAGAAAAGGGTCTAAAACGTTTGCATGATACAAGCACACCCCTTCAACCGAATGAAGGGTTTAGCTACGAATATCCATAGAGGTGGATACCATAGATAAGTGCTTGGAAAAGTAAAGGTTTTGGTTTTGAAAACAAAGACAAGAAAGTAAGGTTTTGGAAAGTAAAACTCAAGAACAAACTTGAGCACTCAAGAACCAACAAGAGTACTCAAGATTCAAAGCAAAATAAAGACAAGAAAAGTAAAAGAGGGTTTCGGTTTTTGGACAAGAAAATGAAGAACAAACTCAAACTTCACTCAAGAACTCTCAAGAACACTCAAGAACAAGAGAGAAGGTAGAGCTTTTGATATCAAAACACAAGTGTTTACAAGGATTTGTGGAATGGATTGTAGAGAGATTCTCTACCTAAGTTACAAGTGATATAATTCAAGGAGGGGAAGCCCTCCTTTTATAGCCAAATGTGGCGGTTGGAGGAGTGAGTGGAGTGAGATATTTACTCCTCCAACCGCCTCTAGTCCTCCCATAAGTCCGGTTGGCCTTGGTTGCTCTTTGGTTGCTCTTCGGTTGGAGTTTGGATGAGCCAAAGGGTGCACTTGCCTTGCACATGGGTGGCTAGAGATTGAGATGTGCCAAAGGGCAACTACATGAGCCTTGTTGAGGCTTGGGCAAGCTTGGTTGAGGTATGGTTTCAAACCAAAAGATCAACCGATGTGAATAGTATAACCTAACCGGGAATTAAGTAGTTTGGTTGGACTTTGCCGGATTTTGACCGGAGTTGGGCTAGAATGACCGGAGCATGGTGGTGGTTGGATTTGGCTTGATCGGAGCATCACCGGAGGCTCGCCGGAGCATGGCCGGAAAGTGGCCGGAAATTGGCCGGATTTTTGGTCGGCGGTCCTTGGCTCTTGGAATGCTGATTTGGATTGCTGATGCAATTCTAAGCCTAATGGTGGAAGTTGTTTTGCCGAAATCTGCTCAGGGCCTCGCCGGGCCTGGTTGGAAGTTCTGGTCGGGCGCAGGCCTCGGGCGCGGACCTGGTTTTCTCGGTTGCGGGCCTCGGGCGCTCTCGGCATGGGTCTCGGCGCTCTCGGCACTTGGGTCTCGGCGCTCTCGGCACTTGGGTCTCGGCGCTCTCGGCACGGGCGCTCGGCTCTCTCGGCACTCGGCGCTCGGCTCTCTCGGCACTCGGCGCTCGGCGCTTGGCCCGGCTCTCTCGGCACTCGGCCCGGTACTCTCGACAGGGACCTGCGGTCCTCGGTATGGGCTCCCGGGCACGTCCGGCATTTCCAGGATGCGGCCCGATATTTCTCGGTCCCGGCCGGGCTCTTCGGTCCTTGACTTGACTTGTATTCCATTTTTGGTTTAAGAACCCCTTTTTAGCTTGTTTTCTCTCTAAACCTCAAAATAGCATGTAGAAAAAAAATGGAACTAACAAGTAAACGTTGTTAAGACAAAGTGTCTAATTTGGTGGGTTTAACTATCTTAATGAATCATATAAATATGGTCCATCAGTATGTCGGAGTTATAAATAACCGAACATATCTTAATAAACCATGAATGCTTATGCTTTGGGTTTTCGTAAAGAAGAGCTTTGTTAAAAGCATCCACGTAATCCGAAAAATTATAGCGACACGGGGTTTTATTCTGGCCGAAGAAGAATTCTCTCGTGCTTACTGGGGAGATTCCCCAATGTTGGAGGGATATAACCCTTTTGATGGTAATTTTGCTATAGGATTGTATTTCATTAGCAGACGCAGCATTATTCTGCCTGTTGAACTCCAGGTATTTCTGGTATTCCTTATCTTGGCGCATATTGACCAAGGTTTTGTTTCCAACTTGAGCCAAAATTTCTGGCTTCCTACCACGGCCTCCCCCTCCCCTATCAGAGGAGGAACCTCTCCCTTGAGGGGCATTCCTGCAGGATGAAGATTAGTTAAGTAAATCTTTTGCAGCTTTCCTTTATCTGTCTTGGAGGTCAAGATATGGTTAGCAAAATCAATATTACATTTTACTTTAATTTTATCTCTTGTATTATTTGGAAATTTAATTGGAATTTGGAACAATGACATTTTTAATTTGGACACTGTTGGACTGATTCCAAAATTATTGTGAAACATCTTTAGATGTTTGAGGTGAATTTCAAGAACCTTAGAAAAGACAAAGATATTGTCAAGAATTTCTTGGAAGTCATATGGATTTTTTGTGAGACCAAAAGGGAAAATTTCCCATTCCATTTGTCCACAAGGAACATCAAAGAATATTTTATATTTATCTGGCTTGCAAATTCGCACTTGCCAACAACCTGTTTTAATATTGAATTTTGAAAGAAGAACAGATGCATAAAGTGAAAATTTCCCATTCCATTTGTCCACAAGGAACATCAAAGATAGAAAGCTGTACCAGACCAGGGCGATTTATACTCTGGTCAAGAAGGTAAACAAGAAGGTAATAACCTGGTACAAAATGCAGTTTATACTCTGGTCATTACCATTATTGAACATTTCACAGGAAAATACACTAATAATAGTGAGAGTATTAGAACCTTGTTACAAAACCTTAGGTGTAAAGCACTTACGGATTTTCGGTGGTATAAAGGCACCTTTTTAAGTAGGGTAATGGAATTACCTAAGAGTAATGGAACTCATTGGAAATCAAAATTTATTGATGGTTTACCCAGTTTATTTGTTGAAAGAATTAGAAATGTCCTTAGAGAAAATCATCCTTCCATTCCTTATGAAAATTATACTTACGGTAAACTAATTGGAGTTTGCACTCAGGAAAGAATAACCTTATGTAATGAGATAAAGTTGAATCAGCAACTTAAAAGACAAAGTCTCATGGAGAAATCACAATTAGGTAATTTATGTGATCAGTTTGGAATAGACAATCCTTCATATACCACACAAATACTAAGAGATGAGTAATCCTATCAAATAATATATTAGATATTGTGATATATCTCTAACTAACATTATCTCTAACATCCTCCTTCACACTTATGATGGTTAATCACGATGAGGTTGGACTGACAAAAGTAGTGTTGTATCAATGTTATGTCGGATAAGTTGTCAAATGTGATAGCTGAACAGGAAAAAGTTGGACCACACAGACCTTGTGCAAGTGTTATTGCTGAGAAGTCGATTGATTGTTCAGGAAGAGAAGAAAAACACCAATCGAAAGAGATCAAAAATATTGATTTATAGGAAACATCGAGAAACATTGATTGAGAAGAGACCGAAAATCACCGTTCAAGAAAAGATCAGAAAACACCGTCCGAATACTGAAACAGATTCTTACAAGAAACAGCTCCGCAAGATCCATCTTTAAAATATATCCATTTAAGCTTGTCGGCATTCCACTTCTCCTTTTTTTAATAAAGAAAAACAAATAGAAACTAAAACGAAAACGGAAATAGAACAAAACCTAACTGAAAATGATGCGTCTCATTATGGTACATGTTTACATTTGACCGTTTAATTAGGTTCTTTGATATAGTCGTACACAAAAATTGATTTTAACATTTATTGTATAAATTTGAATAGTTGTATAATTAAAGATTGTATAAATTTTAGCAATTTAAAAATGTATTGATTGAAAGTATTTATTATTGGATCAAACTAAACTTTTAGACCAAAATATACTTGAACCAAATACATAACAAGGTTTTTTTTAATTTTAATGTTTATTGTTGTAATTTTAATTTAGTCCATAAATTGAAAAACGACTATGTTTTGAAAATATACATAGTTTGGACAAGAATTTGTAAAAAGATGGTAGTTTATACCACCTATTTGTACTTTACTAATGTATTGTCATCAACTAGCTATAACATTTTCTTATAAAAAAAATAGCTATAACATTTTCGAAAAGTGATGTCTATTAAAAAATTAGTAGTGACACCTACTCTTATTGCACATTGCTTTGTATCTTAGTTTAGGGTAGAGTGGGCATTTAAATAACACATACTCTTACCTAGTGGTTGATCATGGCTTTCGTCTATCGGTCTGTAAGCTATTTAGCCAAAATAAGCCAAATCCCTAAAGTTCGCTTATTAGTAGAAACTAATACCACCTTAGTGTGCATCCTAGTAGCTCCTTGGACGATCCCAAACTTACATAGGCTATAATAAATTGGTTTTGACCAAGTAAAATACAACAACGTTAAAGATCACCCTGGGGAGTGGAGCGTTGCAACAGCGGTAGTGTCAACGACTGTAAGGTTTGAGTCATTTAAGCTAGTCATGACACGATAGGATTAGAACCCACTTGCAGTACGTTATCGTTAATGAATTATCATTTGTACGAATCTTTCAACTCCCTAATCTATCCAATACATCATGGAACACATCGCGCCTATCCATAGTTTTAGGATAGTATAAACTACTCCTAGCTATGTGCATATTCTTCTGTTACTCGGTCTGCTTGTTTCTAAATTTATTAGTAAAAAAACACAATCAAACAAAAAGTGCAATTATAATAGATTAGTTGAAGTTAACACAACTGTGGACAATTTTGAACTTAACTGGGCTTATGAATTGCTTTTGACCGAGTAAAATAAAACATCGTCAGTACCTCCAAATGTTAAATTGGAGGAGTATAATCCTTATCAAAAGAATTTGTAAACCGATAAGACCGGGGCTGACATACGGATCATGTTTAGACTTCATGCACTATGTGATTATGACTAGATCTATCTATTGAACGTATTGAAAGTTGGTTTGAGTAAGTAACAATCACTAAGTAACTAGATTAGGAAAAAATGTTTACGAGTAAGGATTAAAAGGCGCATTCTAGGGTACCTACTTTACTCATAGATATTCCAAGACTTCAATTCCATGCAAAGTATGAGTTCAATATGACTAGACAAATGCCGTATATCTATCAAAAATAATTCAACTCTTGTTCCTTTTTCGGCTTGAGGGAGATATACCTTATATAATAAAGTCTCAACCACCCGATTTGTTTACTCGTGTAAAATTTGTACCATAGCATTAAATCAGTGTAGTGCAAGGAGTAGTTACATCTATGAGGTCCATAGAATCCCAAAATACACGTGTACTCAAGACTGATACTTATAGACAAACATGAGTGGATTTTGAATTCACAATGATGATCGAAGTGTGTAGAAGGCTTCCTTCAACTCTTGATCACTTGAATCTTCAATGGATACTCCAAAATCTGTAATCCTAAGCTTTTCTTTCTAAAACATAGGTTGGGTTTCATCTACATTTTGAGCTTTATTTGTACCCGGAGAACAAAAGATCCCAACATTAAAATGTGGCTTGACCGAGTCACTTTACGGCCTTAGATAGTTCGACCAAGCTAGGCAGGGTGTGCAAGGTGGATCAAAGGACCTAGAGCGGGGGCGTTGGGCAAAAATCAAAAATGGATCGACGAGGTAGTGTTCTGGCTCGGGCAAGTTAGACTTAATATATGGTCGATATACCCGATCCAAGATAATGGCTTGAGCGAGCCATTTGACAATGATGGGATGTTTCTCATTATTGTTTTGCCAGATGTAGCTTGGTCGACCTACTACTAGACCAAATTTGGCTCGGGCGAGCCTGCTTCCGCTCTCTTTTTCTTTAAACTGCATCTTTTTGCTCGGTTTTCATATTTTTAGGCTTCAACATCGTTGACTGGAATACTAGTGAAATATTCCCATGTGTGTCAAGATGTTGTACTAGCTACTTATTGAACACTTACATAGACACTAATGCAAAACAATTTAAAACTATTACGTTCAGAACTAACTAACGACACGCAACTAGATACCCAGTTAGTCAACCACCTACCATGGGGTGAAAAGCAATTCACTATAATGAGTTTAGAGTACAGATGGACTTACGATTACAAACTCTCTCTTAATCAGCCTACTCTAACACGCCGAGTGAACTTGCTATCTAGGCTGCCCTAGACTAGAGATCCCTCTCTATTTTAACATAGATCCTTTATGAAGATTAACGCCTTCTCCCAAAGATGAACTCCCTCTACCCAAAGCGTAGTAACAAAGTCGCAGTGCGTGCAACTTCAGTTTGTTCCACGGTCAATCTGAACAGCACTCAGATCAGACTGACACACAGCGTCTAATACTCACCGAAATGATGAGTTAGACCGATTACCGCTTCCATTCCTCACTGTGTGTATGCGTACGTATTTCCTCCAAGAGTGCTTAACTGATTCGAGAACCTTAGCACTCTTTATATAAGGGCGGATGATTCCTATTTTACTTAGGAAATCAAATCCTAACCGCCTATATATTTTTGGGAATATTGCATAAAATCTTGAGCCGCCTCTTCTTGATAATCTTCCGCCAATATATCGTCAATATCTCTTACTATATTTTCCTCGGGCATATATCTTCCCTAAACTTCTTTAACCGACTCCAAGATGTATCGCCGACCTTCCAAATATGAATTAGAAAATTCTAATCTTCTGTCACGCGCCAGTCTTGTCTCACGTCGGTTGACTCCCTAGTCTTGAACTCTTTCTTGTCTGACAGCTTGAAAAACTTCACAGGATTTTACCAAACCACATGCACTAAATTTAATAATCTCCCCCTTCGCATTTTTGGCAAAATATCTACCTGTACTACCTTTTACATATGAATCTTTGATGGAGATTTCAAACTCCCAAGCTAAACTACCAAATAAATATTTGAGGAGATTTCAAAATCCCAAAACATCCAGTACATATGAATCTTTTAACAAGATTTCAAACTTCCAAAACTACTCCCCCTTTTTGCCACAAAGTGACAAGGAGGGTAAAACAGTAGCACAAAAATTGTTCAACGACAGGAGTTCAACAGACAAAATAGCAGGATAAAGTGTGTTAAGCATAGAGAGTAGTGAGGATAGTCACCAACATGTCAATTCTCGGACTCATCGTCCTCATCTTCCTTGTCCTCCTGATATCTCAAGTTCACAAGCATCCTCGTAATCTTCTTACTTCGTACAGCCACGTGGAATTCCATTTGGTTAGTATTGGCGAGCTCCTCTTCCAGATAAGCCATCATCTTGAGCCTCACATTTTCTGACACATTTACAGTTGTACGGGTTCCGTGCATAGAAAGGTCTGGAATTGCTATGCCACGAGCCACTGGAACATCTTCAGCAACATCAAGAACATGTTTCTTTGAAGATTTTGTTATCCATTTCAAACACCGTTGAAGCATTTGATAGCACGTCTTAACTTGCTCTGAAATTGGGATGCTTAGCCCTCATCAGTTCATATAAAAGAGATGTAGACCCAATTGGATAATTCACCTTGTTCGAGGTAGCATGTGCATCAATTCGTTCAAGGATTATCTTTCCCAGGTCGAACTTATGCTTGCATCCAACGGCATAGATGAGAAGTCCCAGTTCCTTGCTGACAGTTGCGTGTAGTTGTTCGAATCAAAGCACCAAACAGATCTCTACTGACAGTTGCGTGGAGTTGTTCGAATCAAAGCACCGATGGCATCAGATGGCATAGATGAGACGTCCCAGTTCCTTGCTGACAGATGGGAAAAGAGATGTTCGAATTAAAGCACCGATAAATCTATACTGCAGTTGCGTGGAGTAAGGCACGTTCCTGATTTGAAGAAGATTTAGCTATCAGTTGGGCAGCTAGATGAAGATGTTTATGACCTTCAGCTGTAGAAACTGAAAGATAGCAAAGGGAGCTAGGGTGATAGCTCAAAAAAAGAAGGAAGGAACGTTGTACAAGATGAGGAACGTTCGGAAAGGCATCGCTGGTTCAGGTGGGAGCCTGGATGAAGAATTGTGGCATTGTTTTTATGGTCACATGAGTCGAAAAGTTTCACAGCATAGCAAAACTTTCAAGGAGAAGAAGTTGAAGTTGTGCATTGCCTTAGCTGGGCTCCAGACGTGAACTGAAGGGTTGGTACTACAGCTTGTATGGGTTGTTCAGGACAAAGACAATTACGATTGGAATCAAATACTGTTGGGTTGTGAAACATGATTAAATTATTGTGCTGGTCCAGGAAGCCCATAAGTAGGCTTAGGGTTTTTATTTCCTAATTAGATAGTTAGGGTTTAGATGGTTACCCTACTTATATCCACATTGATTATTGTAATTGTATCCAGCATCTCATAGTGAAAACACTGGCTTGGTATTGCTCCCAGACATAGTCACGCTATAGTGACGAACTGGGTATCAAAATTTGGTGTCCTCGCATCTTATCCATTGTTTTTCTCTCAGCATCGCTGCTTGCGCGATCCTAACACTTCTCTCATGTCTTTCATCAAAACATTGATGAATTTCTTATTATTCACAACGGTACAACTTCATCACTTTTAATGTCCAAGAAATGTTCTTGACATTAGACATCGACAAGCTTTACTTGTACACGCATATTAACTTTCCTCTAACCCAAATTGCCATGAATTATCATCTAAATAATATGTCTATATATTGAATTTTCTTGTCCACTTAGAAGAGTTCAATATTCTTCTCCACTTTGAAGAGTTCAATATTCTTCTCCATTTAAGAGAATCCAATTAGTGAATGTAACATCACATAATCTCTACATATTGCTTAGTCGATGATCTTTGATTTTAGAAACGTACATTAGTTTATCCACATCCACAAAGCAAGACATGCAGAAATAAATTTAGTAGCTTGTGAACAATAAGGTTATGCATGTACATCTGTTACACTTTATTTAACATGCAAGCTACAAATTTATAAAATCATAATCAAATCAAAACTTGCACTGTAAATTTGAACATACTTTAATAACAACTTTTTAAAAGGCGACCAAGAGAGCATAAAGTGTTCAACAATAACACGAACACTTAAAATAATTTGAACCAGAAAACCCGAAATAATCACATAATCCTTAATTATTTCAAACAATAGTCTCCACCAATCAAGTTTTATCAACACCCTAAACTTACCCATTGACAGAGCCTTGTCGTGAGGCAATGTGCAAAATTAATTTATAAGTCCGCTACTTGTGACTTCACTATTGTGTAGTAAAGCGGTTAGTAGGGGTCGAACCCAAGGGAGTCAGTGTGGAATGGTTGTTCTTTAAAAAGAAAGAAAAAGAAAGTAAATACAGATTGGGTTTTATGGGTTTTTTAGACAGAAAGTAAATTGCGTAAAAGTAAAGGTACTGAAAGTAAAGTGCGAGAAATTAAAGTGCTGAAAGTAAAGACTGAAAGTAAGTGCTGAAAAGTAAATTGCTGGAACAGTCGAGTTCTATATCAACCAAACAACATACTTCTTGTTTGTCGCACGCTGTATTTCAAGCGCAATCCGTACCAAATGTATGTTGGATTGATATTGAAAGCGTCTGTAGTAAGCGGAAAGTAAAGACTGAAAGTAAATGTGCGGAAAGTAAATGACTGAAAAGTAAAGTGCGGAAAGTAAATTGCGTAAAGTAAATACTAAAAGTAAAGTGCGTAAAATAAAGACTAAAATGTGAAGTGTGTAAAGTAAAGTGCAGAAAAGTAAAGTGCTGAAATGTAAATGACAGAAAAGTAAAGTACTGAAAGTAAATAACAGGTAAGTAAGGACGAAAGATATTCAGTCTAGGGTCTCTACTTGTGAGACAACCATCATGGACGTCAAATGATCTTACTTTTTGTTCATAAGTGTGGAGTTATTCCTTTTCAAGACTTAACCCCTAAAGTAAGGCTTTTTCAAGCGCTTACACCACAATCTACTCCAAAATCAAGACATAGACTTCTAGTTCTAAGTGCAGCCACTTGATCTTTAGTTACGATCAACCAAGCGACTTAAGGAAGAGTAAACAACTCGGCTAAGCTTTGCTTTTTTGAGCATCCACTTAGCCTAGTTGTCTAATCAAGATTGAACTACTCGGCTAAGCTTTGCTCTTTCGAGCATCCACTTAGCCTTGTCGTTCAACCGAATAATGGCACCGAACTAGTTGACACAAAATAGCATTAAGTTCAAGTCTCAAGATGCATACACAAGTATGAACACCCCTTTGACCGAATATGCTTAGCTACTTGTATTCATGGTAAGGAATACAAGCACCATACTTACGAAAGTAAAGAAAACAAGAAAAAGTAAAACAAGTGACCGAAAGCTTTTGTAACCGAAAACAACAAGAAAGTAAAAGAAGCTTTAGCTACTTGTATTCATGTCAAGGAATACAAGTAGCCATGGCTTTGAACAAGAAAGTAAAGGGAGAGGAGCTCCAAATCAAGACAGGTAAATGAAAGATAGTTTTGGTTTTTGACAAGAAAGTAAAGGAAAGCATTAGCTACTTGTATTCATGTCAAGGAATACAAGTAGCCATGGCTTTATCAAGACAAGAAAAGTAAAGAAAGCTTGCTGGAAATTAAGAGCTTTGAAGCTCAAGAACAAGTGAAGAACAAAGAACAAAAGTGTGTTTGCATTGAAAGTGAAGACAAGGGAGTTAAGCTCCCTTCCCTCTAAGGACTTGGGGATTTCGAAGGACATGGATTTCTAAGGCATAAGCCTCTATTTATAGACTATGAAACTTGGGGGCTAAGCTTTGGCTTGAAGAAATATCCCAAAAGACTTCATTTTGATTGGTTCTTCCAAAAAGCACACTTCTTGAACTTATCTCTTGCACCTCCTCAAGCAAAACGGCTTGGCCACTTGGGGCACTTGTATTGGCTTCTCCAAAGGGCAACTAACCAACTTGGTTTTTGTTGAGGCAACCGGACTTCAAAACCAAACCGAAATGAATAGTATGGCCAACCGGACAAGAAGTAGTTTGGATTTGGTTGGACTTCGCCGGAGTGTGGCCGGAGCAACAAATGACCGGAGCATGGTGGCAAGGATATGAGTTGATCAGAGCATCACCGGAGGTTGGCCGGAGTTCACCGGAATATGGCCGGAATCTGGCCGAAGCTTTGGTCGGAGCTTCTTGGATTTTGGAGAGTGTATTCTGAACGACAAAGTCATTCTAAGATGATCTCAAGAAGGATGCTAAGCCAAATTCTGCCCGGAACATGGTCGAAATCCCAAAACGGTCGATATTGCCTTAGTTTGGCCCTGATCGGGCTTCAGCTGGTTCCACTCGGGGGTTTTGTCTGGGAAGTGAGATTGTCCAGGTTATTGGGAATTTAAAACACTTTGGTCGAGCCAGATTTGCCAGATTCCATGGTTTGGTCGAGCGACTTGGTTTCGGTGCCTATGCGCGCGGGGCCTTTGCTTTGGAATTGGGCCAACTGCCAATCTGCCCGAGCATTCTTCTCGGTTTTCCAACATTGTCCACCTTATTTTCCATTTTGATCACTTTGCTCGAGGTGGATTTGTCAGATCAGCTCGTTTGCCCAGGCAACTTGAATTCAGTTCTAGACAGCTCGGGCGTGGCCTGGGCGAGGACCTGGTTTTCTTGGACGGGCCCGAGACAGAGACCTGGCATTCTCAGATGGGCCCGAGACAGGGACCTGGCATTCTCGGATGGGCCCGGGTACGGCTCTCGGTACCCTGGTGAAGTTTCTCGGTCCCTGGCTGAGGTCCTCGGGCCTTGGCTGGCTTTTTTTTGGCACAAATCTCCCTTTTTAAGTGTGATTCCTCTTTAGACTCCAAAATTGCCTGTATACACAAAATGACATCAACAAGCACATGTTCGTATGACCAAATGTCTTATTTGGTGGGTTTTGTGTACTTGATGAATCGTATAAATACGTCCCATCACCCATATAAAAAAACACCCTAAACTTACAAACATATTGGCTAGAGTTTATTCATCGGAAAATCCATCTGATTATATTCTGGTTGAAAATCATTAGAACACATGTTCCACAAAATACACTTATCATGGTGTCAGTGTCAAACACATATACACTGGTTTCATCAGAAATCCACACATGCTCCACAAATCATCTGCATCATCAGAACATCCAACCGATTACTTTGAGCTCACTTATCATATTTAATCATGCATGCTCCACAATCTAAGATTTATCAAATAAGGATTGAAACAACCAAACCTGATTTTCGTCCCGCCAAATTAGCCATCAATTTAATTTTTCAGAGCCACTCACTCCTATCAATGCGGTGAGGAATCATGGCCTAAATATACTAATTATATCTCGGAGTATTTGTTGAAGTATCAGACTTGAAAGTGATGAGCACTCATTCACCGAAAATTTCAACGTAGACAAGTAGTAGCTTCTTCAACTCTACCTCCCCCGTTGCAACAACAATTTTGACAATGCTAAAAACTCATTACTTCAACCTTGTCCATGTTTACCAACTTTTGCGTCATCTCTCGCACTGATGCAGCCACCATTGATTTAGAAATTACTGAAATTGAATGTAAATTGACTGGGATATCGAATGAATCGTGCATAGCCCTTTCCAAATTCAGTATTTCTACCCTAATAGGATTTCTTGAAATTGAATTGCGATAAGACAGTCGAATAACAACAACTTGAAATGCATTTTGGAATGAAAGGAGACGAGAAGAACATAAGGATTTGCCTCTCTATTTTTTCTCTCTATCGTCTATTTTCTAGGCTTATTTATCAATTGACAAGCATCGATTCACATTTGAAATTGAATAAGGCGATTGAAAACATATAAAAGCGACGTCTGAAAATTTGTCATTTTTTGCTGTTCAGACTCCGCGCATCCGCGTAACACATTAACGTCGCGTGCTGCTTACACATTAGCAACTAATATGTATGTTGCACGCGATCTGCTAATGTTTAAGCAGAACGCGAATTTCTCTGACTTATGCACTTGTTTTGCTCTAAAACTTCATCTGAAATGCCTCATTTCGTTTGGATGAGCTACCCTAAAAGTGTTCAATATCTTATCATGTTCATAACACTAAAATCCCCAACACTTAGTTAACGAATAAGTAAGTCTATGTGGCCCCTAGACATCTATAAATCTATTGCTCCAACTATTAAGGCGCTCGGTAAGCTTTTCTAAGACAATTTTGCAATCATGGGCTCGTAAGTCTTTGGAGTCCAACGAGATGCCAAGGTATTTGATCGGAAGAGGGCATATCTTTGTCAAGAGCTCCCACTGCCTTTTAATACCATCCATACCTGCCACAAAAATTTGGCTCTTGTTAATGTTAATATCTAAGCCAGAACACATAAAGAACTTTTGAAGGCAATCCTTCAGAGCTGAGATAGAAGAAATCCGGCCATTGCAGAATAGGAAAAGATCATCTGCCAACATAATGTGCTTTAAGTTCACTCTGTGACACTTAGGATGGTGGAGGAATCCCTCTTTCTTCGATAAACCCTTCAGTAAGCGCGATAAGTACTCCATAGAGATGGTGAAGAGCAGAGGAGATGGAGGATCTGCCTGCCTTAGACCCCGTTGCCCTTTAAAAAACCCCGATGTTCACCGTTGACTTGGATAGAAAAAGATGTGTTTCTATAGGGATGCACAACCGGACCAATGGACAAGAATTTTTCAAAACTTTAGACCGTGGACCGGACCGGATCGGGATATATATGGATCGGGATCGGACCGTGGACCAGATTTTGTGTAAAAAGTGGACCGAAATGGACCGAATACCCTTAATTTTACGGTCCGGGTCAGACCGATGGACGGAATTTATGAAAATTATGGACCGTGGACCAGACCGGACTAGAATTTTTACGGTCCTATCTTGGACCGACCCGTAAAATCTAGTCCGGTCAGGTCTGGTTTTCCGGTCTGGTCTCAAATTGTGCATCCCTAGTTTGTAACACACATAGACACCCAAGAAATAAACTTAGCAGGGAATCGGAGGGCATTGAGCATATCATCCAGAAAGTCCCAATTCACCAAATCATATGCTTTACGAAGATCGATTTTCCACACCAGTCTCTCCTTAGTCCCCTTCCTACCATATCCGGACAAAAGCTGTTGAGCGACGCAAACATTACCTACTCTTGACCTCCCTTTTATGAAAGCTCCTTGAGCTGGATCAATCAACCTGGGAAGCAGAGGTTTTAGCCTTTCCGCAAGGATAGAGGCGACAATTTTGTAAGACACATTGCAGCAGGATATAGGTCGGAAATCACCAGGAGGGTCAGCTCACTTTGACTTGGGAATCAAAGCTAAATATGCGGCATTAACTCCTTTAGGCAAGGCATTGAACCGAAAACAATGTTTAACAGCAGCACATAACTCTTTTCCCAGCAAACTCCAACTCTCTTTGTAGAAACTAGCAGAAAAACCATCTAGACCTAGCGATTTGTCCGAGCCAATGGCCTGCAGGGAGCTCCAAATCTCTCTATCAGTAATATCACGCGCCAGCTGACGACACTGCTCATCGCTAATGAGATTGCTCTGATGCATCACTTCTAAATTAATCTTATCGCAAGGGCTAGAATTCCCCAGAAGATCTTTGAAGAATGTACCAAACTCAGCCTTGATTTTCTATGGGTCCAGGGTTAGATTACCATCTGAGCACTTCAACACCCTAATAGAATTACTGCAGCGTCTGCACTTTAGGATGCTATGGAAGAAATGTGAACTCACATCACTTTCTTTGGCCCATTTCAACTTAGCCCTCTGCTTGTAAAATAAGAATTTGTAACCTTTAATTTTCCTAAAGTCCGCAGCGATAAGTCTTTCACGCAAAATTATCTCTTGGTCATTGGGACTAGTCCATCTCTTTTTGCACTGTAAGGAGCTTCTCTCTGATATCATTCACTCTAGGCTCCATCCCTGTGGAATGCTTCACGAAGAACTGTTTCATCATGCTTCACGACAGTCGGGCATAGCCTTCCAGCAGGACTCCACTTTCATAGAATAATCCTCTAGTTGCTCTAAGAAATTACAGTATTAAAAAGTTCTTCTGATGGGAGGCCAGACACCAAAAGAGATAACCACAGGGCTGTGATCAGAAACACCAGGAGGCTAGAAAGCTGCGCAACTATTCTTAAAATCTTTAAACCAAGTCGGGTTACCTATAGCTCTATCAAGCTTGCACCAAATTCGATCTTCTGGGATGTTCTTATTGTTGTTCCAAGTATAAAAACACCCACAAGAATCTATTTCAACCAGCTTGTTATTATGCACACTCTCGAAAATCCGCAATGTCTCTGTCTCTAATTCTCTGACCGTTAAGTTTCTCATTCGCTCTAAGGACAGTATTAAAATCTCCAACGCAGATCCAGCTACTAATGAAACTAGTCATCTTGTTATCAATTGCTCTTCATAAATAATTTCTTTCACTCAGGATGTTGCTGGCATACAAGAAAACTGCACAAAAATTTGTGGCGTTCATCTTCACAAGACACAAAATGGGTGAATTTCTTCACCCTAGTAAGTCTAAAACCACAAGATTAAAATGCGAGCCGAACCAAGATTGTCATCACTAAAGACAGCTTGCCATGACTCATTCGGAGAACAATTTCTAACTACATTCCTCCTATTCCTATCACTAACTTTTATTTCCAATAGAACTGTTATGTCTAACTACTCCCTGACTATCCAAGCTCTAACTTCAGATTGTTTAATGGGACTAATTAGGCTCTGTTCTTTTGCACTTCAATACAATTTTATTAAGTTCAGTAAAGTTAAATTAAGTTCAATACAGTTTAATAAAGTTCAGTACAGTTAAATTAAGTTCAATACAGTTCAATAAAGTTCAGTACAGTTAAATTAAGTTCAATACAGTTTAATAAAGTTCAGTACAGTTCAATAAAGTTCAATACAGTTAATGAAGTTCAGTAAAGTTAAATATACTTAAATTAATTGAAGTTAAAAAAATGTAATATAATTTTTTTTCAAGTGAATCCAGATTTTTTATAGTTTTCATTTCCAACCTTATTATTCAAATTTTAATTTATTTTTAATTTTTTAAATAATTTTTAGAAAAGCATAAAACATATATGATCTAACGATTTTTCAATCAAGTTTGTGTCCACACATTTTCAGAGATATTGCATCTGTTTTAAAATGAAAGTAAACTTTGTTGCACTTGATATGAATTTAAAGAACATGTGGAAATAAACATATGAATAGCATTCAAGTGTAATTTTACATATCAGCATCTTCATCTATGTTCATTTCCACTACATCATCTGGACAATCCTCAATAATTTGAAACGCTATCATGTCGCGTACTTGATTCATCTGCTCTTTTCGCTATTGATCAAATAAATTTGAATCTGCTCTTCCCGGCACGATCTCATTAGCTAAAATGGGTATTGAAAAATTATGCATGCGAATGAAGTTGTGCATAGTGAATGTAGCTATAATTATATCACTTTGGCGCTTATCAGAAACTTGAGGCATGACTTTGAGTATCTTCCACGATTTCTTTAAGATGCCAAATGCTCTTTCAATGGTGGTTCGTAAAGATGAGTGTCGATAGTTGAATTTTTCATACACTCCGGTAGGTTGATCACCATTACGAAACGTTGGCATATGATATCGAACTCTTTTATCTTTATAAGGTGCCAGATAACCAATTGTATTAGGATAGCCAGAACCAACCAAATAATACTTTCCTGTAAAATAATAAATGATATTAAACACAATTAAATTAAATTAGTGGTTAAAAATAAACTACTAAAGTTAAATTTCACCTCGAGGCGGATGTGGAAAACAATATTTTGATTGAGTAATTGCATCAGTCCAAACCGTCTGATCATGAACACTTCCTTCCCACCCAACATGGACATATGTAAAAATCATGTCTAACGAGCAACAAGCAAGAACATTCCAAGTTTTTGTTCCTTTGCGACCTCGATATTAATTTCCTTTGTCATCTGCCAAACTTGCTTGAATATGAGTGTCATCCAATGCTCCAATACAATCCTAAACACAATAAACATTATAATATTAATTTATATACTTTGTAACATATCATCATAAAAATACAATTTGAAAAAATTTAGTTGTACAATTTAAAAAAATGAAACGTTTAGGGTTTCACGTAATTTTTAGAAAGTATAATTTTAAAAAAAATGAAGAAAAAAAAATACATATATATATTTATCAGTTTGAAAAAAAGATGAAACTTTTTTTAGCAAGTTAATTAATGAATTATATAATTTTTCATTTTGAAAAAATGATGACACATACACACATATATAAATATACTATATATATATAATTTTTCAATTTCACTAAATTAAGTTCAGTAAAGTTAAGTTAATTAAATTTGATACAGTAAATTAAGTTCAGTACAGTTCAATAAAGTTAAATAAAATTCGATACAGTTAAATTAAGTTCAGTACAGTTCAATAAAGTTCAATACAGTTTAATTAAGTTCAGTACAGTTTAGTTAAGTTCAGTACAGTTTTATTAAGTTCAGTACTGTAAAATTTAAGCTAAATTAAGTTAAAAAGAACAGCACCTTAGGCCCCTTATATTCCAGGTAGCTAGCTTAAACATATTAAGCAATAGAAAAAGAGTTACCTCCCTCCTTCCTCGCTTTTCCCCCTTTCCTCATTTTTGAATCTTTCTTCTCAACTACTCGAAGTCTTTCAGCTCCCTCCACTGAGTTGCCTGAATTTGCTTTGTCTATTGTAGCCCAACTTCCTTCGCCTGACAAGCGCCACTCTTTTTGTCTAGGTTTTTAAGAGAACTCTTTGACAAATACAACTTAAAGCCTTCTACCAGACCCATCTTGGGGTCTGCTTGAATCAATTTCACCCCAGGAGCATCATTCAGCTGAGTCTCAGGAACTATCTCATTTTCCTCCCCATTCTGGATAGGCTGTGCTTTGTTTGGCACTGTTGGTGTCTCATCTACACACTCCAAACCTCTTCTACAAGGTTCCTTGTATCTTTTACCTTCTCCCTTGTCATCTCTTGAGCCCTCAAGGCAGCATTTATTTGATCCAGATTCTGCTCATGACACTTCTCAGTGATGTGTCCAAAATTACAACACTTCGAGCACCTAGGCGGTCTCCACTCGTAGATCACTTGTTGTACATGCTTATTGCCATAGGGGTCTGTGTATCCAATATCATCAATCAGGCCAACATAAGCATGGATCTCCACACAAACTATGGCGTAGTTGAAGCTGGAGCCTCTGTCGTCACCCCGTCTGTACAGATGGGACGCCCAAGCCGGGAACACAGTTTGCTCAGAATGTGTGTGTCCGCAAAATGCGCCTTGATTCCTGGTAATCTAACCCAAATAGGTAGCACTTCCACACTTCCACATTTGTAATCTTCATCTTCAGACCAAGACTTGACAATAAGAGGACGATTGTCGAAGGTCCAAGGCCCCCCGTCAGAATCTCCATTTTCATCTTCTCTGATGTGCAGTAGATCAGAAAGATCCCTTCATTCAGTTGGGATACTTTTACTTCATCCCCCATTTTACCCTAGCAAAGCCCCTCATCCTCCCAAGGTATGGTTTAGATCCATTTACGAATCCCACCAGCGCATGCTTGAATTTGCTATTAGCTCTGTCCTACTCATCTTCCGTCATACCACTTTATCCGTGCTCTGCAGTTGTTGAAACTTTTGAAGCGGGACCCCCTTTCCCTATTGCGGCTGACCACCATTTTCGTCACCCCGAAGGCTCGATTTTGATGCTGCAGGTCGTCAGCCGTTTTATCCCCAACCGCATCCGCCGCCTTTAGTTTAGTCTGTGGACCCGACTCTTGGCTTCCACCGTCAATCTGTCCACCTCCTGTGGTACTTGCTCCTTCTCCAGCGATTGTCTTGCCCTCGTCTTCCAAAGCTTTCCGACGCTCTACAGCTTTCCCCCCTTCGCTAGGGTTGTGATAAGTCGTAATTGTACGACTATTTTATATGTTAAAACCCCGTCTCTTAATGTTTATCTGTATATTATTTCACTACCTGTGTGTAGTTTTCATTCTCAGGTACATTCGGGGACCATGGAAGGAATACTGGCAAAGGAGAGCTTACTAGAAGAAGTTTGGCGCAAAAAGAAATGGAGACCGAAGCTTTGGAGTCTGAGTCAAGGAATTCTGCGGAGGTCTTGTGGATTAAAGGGGCGCGGACGTCTAAAGCTTTAACATAATTATCAAGACGTCCGCGGATCACAAAATGCTAGAGGGGTCCGTGCGGAATTTCGAGCCCAAGTTTCCTGAAATCAATTTTGCATATCTCGCCAACCGAGGAGCCAACCTGAAAAACAGAAAATCTGATTTCGAAGAGCCACATTGGAAGAGAGAATAGAATTCAAAGAGCCAGAAGGAGAGAAGATAAAAGGAGAGAAGAAAAGAGAAATCAGTTTGTCCATTGGTTGGCCAAGTGCTTTGGCCGTGTGTGATTTTAGGAAGAAAAGTGAGAATTGTCTTTTGTTGGCCAAGTTTTGGCCGTGTGAATTTTGTGTCGGTTTTGACACAGGGATTTTTGTGGTGTTTTTGAGAAACACACGTCTTTTACTTGGAAGAAAGTCAGTAAAAAGTCTTCTCTTGTGTTTTGTTTGATCCGTGACAATTGTGGTTACTGTTTTGTATTTTGGCCGTGAGCTATAGAAGAAAGCAGGAGACAAATTGTGGTTCGAAGGTTTTGGAAAAGAAGAAGGCACTGGGAATTCAACAACAGTATTTTCTATTTCATATTACTCAATTTATTAATGATGTATTGCAACTCGATGAGTAGCTAAACTCATTTGTGTAGGCTAGGACTTGATGTTGTGATGCTTTGATTTGAGACTCATATTGATTTCTATGGTTTGCGTCATATTACTATGTATTGTTCATGGATTTGATATGCTAGCACGAGTGCAACCTAGCGGGGAGCTTTTGTTAGTTTGTTGATTCCAATTGTCATGTTTATTAGCAACCTAGCGGGGATAGTAAACTAGGACACAAGTAATATGCCACTAGGATTGACACCCCTAGGACAAATTATAGTGCAACCTAGCGGGGAGCTATAAGTTGTAAAACATTAGAAATCAAAACGAATTTGGTTGATGATTTAATCTTGCATCACAATTGAAAGTACTAGCCTGCACTTCTCTTGATATTTGATTTACGAATTTTGTGTGACGATTGCATGCTTTTATTTTTACTTGTTACTTGTTGAATTTGAAACCCCCCTGTTACTTTTATACTTAGTGATACAGATTCTCAAACCGATCTCTGTGGATTCGACCCGACTTGCCACTAGCTAGTTGGAAAAATATAAATGTTTTTGCACAGGTTTGACGACACCTGTTGTCAAAATGGCGCAGTTGCCGGGGATCGGTAACGAAGAATCTTACTGAGTATTTTGTTTCTTTTAGTTTTATTTTATTTTATTTTGTTTTTGTTTGGTTTTATGGTTTGCGATGTATTCGTATAATAGTGAACCAGATTGTGAGGACGCTGTTAATCGAAGACTACCACCCCCCAGAAATCAGAATGAGTTTGCTAGACATCGTGCAGCTAGACACGAGAGTTACGACTATTACGCGGATAAGTTGGATCGAGAATACCTCGGTGGAGGAAATCAATATGGACAGTCTCCTAGGCGTCGGGATCCGAGACTCACTATGAGAGCATTTTATGAGCCGTATATTGAGTATGATAGACCTCGTGCAACTAGATACGAGGATTACGAGGAAGGGTTTGATCGAGAATACCTCGGTGGAGGAAATCAATATGGACAGTCTCCTAGGCGTCGGGATCCGAGACGCACTATGAGAGCATTTTATGAGCCGTATATTGATGAGACACCTTGGTGTAATATGGTGGATGAGGAAATTCGTGATAACGAAGACAACGAGGAAGATAAACATGAGATGAAGGACCCGAACAAGGAATTTATAGATGAAATAAGAGGCATGCTCGAAAAACTCACTCAAAAGATGGGCCAAACAGCTGGAGACATTAACGAGCCAAAGGAGCAAGTGTCTCAAATTCCCAAAGATGGATACGAAATGCAAGAAGAAGAGCTGAATGAAGAGTCAACCTCAGTGGATAACGCGGACGTCTCACCCATTACGGCGCGGACGCCTGAAGAATTATCAGAAAATCAAGATACGTCCGCGGGTGAAATACAAGAGACGTGCGCGGGCTCCCCAGTTTCAGGTAACGAAATTCCAAATTCAGATTCTAACACCCCTCTACCATTCCCAATGCAGATGATAGCTCCCGAAGACCATGTGATCGATAATGACGAGCTGGAAGATGAGTTGGCGGTGAGGCATGAGCCGGAAGAGCCAACGATGGAACACTCTCTCGCCACGAGTCTACAAGCGCCGCTCGAAATGTGTAAGGACCTAGGTACCTTCACAATCACCCGTGGTGTTGGTAAGACCCTCATACACCATTGCTTGATCGATTTGGGTGCTTATGTTAATGCCATGCCATACTCCTTATCTTGCTCTTTGAATTTGGGACCATCGAAAATTCCTAAACTATTGGTAGAGTTAGGAAATACATCACGTGTTCATCCTGTTGGTTTACTTGCGAATCTAACGCCCCATGTTGAAGATCTTGTTGTTCCCGTAGACTCATATATCATGCAGATGGGAGATGCCAATGATAACGGTCCTCTTGCACCGATTTTGGGACGACCACTCCGCCTTGCCACTAAAACCAAGATTGACATGGATACACGCTGGTTGTCACTTGCGTTTGGTGACAAGAAATCAGATTCTTATACTTATGAGGATGATGACCGTTCGTATATGAGGAAGCGACCGAGAAATGGCACGTTTGGATGGAAACCGGGATGGAGAGACACGAGAACACCACTCGATGAGGGCTATGAGTATCATAAAGGAGTAAGGAAGTTTGACTTGGAGCGGCCATGGGATCCTAACTTGTGATCCCGTAGAGGTAATGTCCAGCCAAGGACGTAAAACAAAGGCGCTTACCGGGAGGCAACCCGGTGTGTTACTTTTATTTTACACATGTTATAGTGGATTTGGGAAGCTGATAATGCGCCTCGAGTGCATTTCTTTCTTTTTTATTTCTGGTGTTTTCAGGCGATTAAACGAAGAAAAGAATTCTGCATCAGTGCAGACCGCGCACGTCTTGACCTTTACATGCGCGGACGCCTCAGCAATTACTGCATATTATTCAGACGTCCGCGGACATAAAAGGAAGAGACGTCAGCGGTGCATTTCAAAAAGGAAAAATCACAGAGCCCAGCACCACCACCAGATTATTAGGGGAGTACCAGTTCACTTCTTTTTATTTTGTTTTTATTTGAGTCTATTTTGTTATGCATCTCATCTCAGGAATTATACCGTGAGGACACGGATGAATTTAAGTGTGGGGTGGGATGTTATAGAGTCAGTTGTGTGTCGTGATGAAATGAAGATGCACTGCTATGTTTTTCCCATATGTCAAAAATTTCATTTCCAGTTTTTTATGACTATTGTGCTCATTTGACTAAAAATGCGAAATTTAAAAAAAATTTGATGCTTTGTTCTTGTGAGTTGTGATATGCAGGGATGTGGAGTTGACAGAAATGTCCTAGAAGGGTACGGCAAATTGCAGGAAGTTCTGAGTTTTTGGTTCCGATGATTGAGAAAAGCGGTGGAGGTTGACGCTTCACTAGCCTAGTCCTGAGAGTAGCTCCGTCACCAAGTATTTCAAGTATATTCATGCGTTCGCAGTGGTGGCGGGACAGAGAAAATGAACTGTCCATCTCTAGTCGGAGTAGCTGAGAATGGGTGGGTAACCCCTACCTTGCCTCATGCAGAAACGACGAGGATGAGAAAAGAGCGGGACGCACTCCTATGCTGTTATTCGGAGGCTATGATTGGAGTGGTTCAAGGGCGCAAATGATTATGTGGACAAGAAACAAATTCAAAAGCCGAAGGCAAACCATCAAGTAAGAAGAAAATCAAAATCTGATTGATTCAAGCAAAGATGTGTCGTTTATCAAAGTCCATACAAGTTAAGGAATTCAAGGCTCAACGGAACGAAAGCAGTGAATGAATCACGTGTCAGAGAAAGCCGCCGACTCAATCAAAAGACCAAAACTCAGAAAAGAATGCAGTGTCCGTGGTACCTATAGGGGACTATCTCCCAAACATCCAAGATCGTTTGAATTGCAGCTCGCGAGGTAACGAGTATCGAAAAACCTATCTTTAGTCGCATTATTAGAATTTTAAGCATGATAAGATGAATTGCTGGATTTGAGATTGAGATGTAATGATTAGCATGATAGTGCATTTTAATTCGTTCTGTGGCTTTGTTCTTGTTCGGGACGAACAAGTTCAAGTGTGGGGTAGTTTGATAAGTCGTAATTGTACGACTATTTATATGTTAAAACGCCGTCTCTTAATGTTTATCTGTATATTATTTCACTACCTGTGTGTAGTTTTCATTCTCAGGTACATTCGGGGACCATGGAAGGAATACTGGCTAAGGAGAGCTTACTAGAAGAAGTTTGGCGCAAAAAGAAATGGAGACCGAAGCTTTGGAGTCTGAGTCAAGGAATTCCGCGGAGGTCTTGTGGATTAAAGGGGCGCGGACGTCTAAAGCTTTAACATAATTATCAAGACGTCCGCGGATCACAAAATGCTAGAGGGGTCCGTGCGGAATTTCAAGCCCAGGTTTCCTGAAATCAATTTTGCATATCTCGCCAACCGAGGAGCCAACCTGAAAAATAGAAAATCTGATTTCGAAGAGTCACATTGGAAGAGAGAATAGAATTCAAAGAGCCAAAAGGAGAGAAGATAAAAGGAGAGAAGAAAAGAGAAATCAGTTTGTCCATTGGTTGGCCAAGTGCTTTGGCCGTGTGTGATTTTAGGAAGAAAATTGAGAATTGTCTTTTGTTGGCCAAGTTTTGGCCGTGTGAAATTTGTGTGGGTTTTGACACCGGGATTTTTGTGGTGTTTTTGAGAAACACACGTCTTTTACTTGGAAGAAAGTCAGTAAAAAGTCTTCTCTTGTGTTTTGTTTGATCCGTGACAATTGTGGTTACTGTTTTGTATTTTGGCCGTGAGCTATAGAAGAAAGCAGGAGACAAATTGTGGTTCGAAGGTTTTGGAAAAGAAGAAGGCACTGGGAATTCAACAACAGTATTTTTTATTTCATATTACTCAATTTCTTAATGATGTATTTCAACTCGATGAGTAGCTAAACTCATTTATGTAGGCTAGGACTTGATGTTGTGATGCTTTGATTTGAGACTCATATTGATTTCTATGTTTTGCGTCATATTACTATGTATTGTTCATGGATTTGATATGGTAGCACGAGTGCAACCTAGCGGGGAGCTTTTGTTAGTTTGTTGATTCCAATTGTCATGTTTATTAGCAACCTAGCGGGGATAGTAAACTAGGACACAAGTAATATGCCACTAGGATTGACACCCCTAGGACAAATTATAGTGCAACCTAGCGGGGAGCTATAAGTTGTAAAACATTAGAAATCAAAACGAATTTGGTTGCTGATTTAATCTTGCATCACAATTGAAAGTACTAGCCTGCACTTCTCTTGATATTTGATTTACGAATTTTGTGTGACGATTGCATGCTTTTATTTTTACTTGTTACTTGTTGAATTTGAAACCCCCCCTGTTACTTTTATACTTAGTGATACAGATTATCAAACCGATCTCTGTGGATTCGACCCGACTTGCCACTAGCTAGTTGGAAAAATATAAATGTTTTTGCACAGGTATGACGACACCTGTTGTCAGGTTGCCATGAGCCAAACCCTAAAAGTCACACACGCAGTGGGCGCGTAGACTTCTCACAAGGCGCGATGTTGATGAATATGTTTGAAGTATGTGACGGAGCGCACTGCACTGTCGTTAAGGTGCAATGTTCTCTGTACAAATAAATTTATATTTTCCGCTACTCGCGACTACACTACTGGGTAGTAAGTGGTAAGTAGGGGTCGAACCCAAGGGAATTTGAGGGATACGTTGTTCTTTATACTGGCGGGGAACGTGTTTTAGGTTGATTGAGATTTTAGCGCGATTAATTAAGCTACTGTTTTTTGGTTTTTTATGCGGAAAAGTAAATACAGAAAATAAGTACTGAAAATAAAGGAGTTAAGGGAAGAAGACTTACAGTGGGTGATGCGTGATTGCGATTCCTCCGGTAGATGAGTGGTTGATGGTTTTAGTTGACCGAGCAGTTTATAAAAGTAAATACAGGGGGTTTTTTGTAATTCAAGGAAAAGTATTTGGTTTCAGGTACCTTGTATTATAACATGTTTATTAATAACCGTTAGTAACCTTTCTAAGTATTCAAAGATGAATCGAGGCCCTTTCGCAGCGCAAGACTTGCAACATCGTTTAAAGCAACACTTATTCTACTTCAGACTAATTCCTCCTTTCGAAGTATCTTAGCCTTATGTGCATCCATTTGAATTCTTTGGTCCAGTTTCCAAATGGTTTTTTAAGATAAGCCAAACTCCTCGATAAGTTTTGCTTGTTACAGCTTCCACTTACCGAGTATGATCACGAATTTCCACGGAAGAGCTTTGCTTGTTACAGCTTCCACTCAACCTTGGAAACTCTGACTATAGATGGCACATAGAACAAGTTTTGAATACAGAGAAAAGAAACTAAAAGAAATTAAAACATTACATAATACAAGAAAATACCTTCGACCGAATGAGTAGTTTAGTTACGAATATCCATGGAAAAGGACATCATAACTAAATACTCGGGGGTTTTTGAAAACAGTAAGAGGGAAAGGGGTGGAATACTTAAGAACCAACAGGAGTATTCCCAATTTCCTACTGAATACTCAAGAACCAACAGGAGTATTCTCTAAAGTATAATACTCATAAACAAACAGGAGTATTATTTCCAATCAGTATAATACTCAAGAACAAACAGGAGTATTATTTACAAAACCAAACCAAACTTACAAAGTAACAAAACTTAGAGAGAGAAGTGTTTTTTGATTTTTGGATGATACAAATGAGGAGGGGTGAGCCTCTATTTATAGCTAAAGGGGAGGAGGATGGAGGGTAGAGATGGCTCCATGTGGTTTTGCATCAAGGGAGGAGAAGGGAGGAGGAAGGAGGAGGTGCCACATGGGGGGGAGGAAAGCCGCCGGTTGGGGGAGGAGAAAGCCACCGGTGGCCGGTCACCATGGGGGGAGGCTTCCTCCCTTGGCCACCTCCAAGCAAGGTGGCCGGTCACCTTGGTCCATAAATTGCATTTTGACAGTTTTGTGCAGTCTTTTCACAAAACTATCAGTCCAATTTCGCTCCGGTCTGACTTTGATTGTTCCTCGGTTGGATTTAATTTGAGTAATTCCTACGTCAGGATCTTGAGATTCTTCATTCAGCGTCTGATCTTGACCTTGGATTGACTCGTAATATCTTTTCAGCGTAAAATCCTCTCCTTAGCGTGTTTTCTCTCTAAGCGCCAAAATACTCTGTAGAAATAAATCGGGACTAACAAGCAGAAGTTAAATAGACCAACAGTCTAATTTGGTGGGTTTTACTGTGTTTTTGATTCATATAATTATGGTCCATCAGATCACCCCACACTTTTAGTTCTTCGTCCCGAACAATGCTATTAAAGGGCGGCACTAAGTTTGGTTTAAAATATGAAAATTAGACTGTGGGACTCGATTTATCCTAATTCATGCATTGCTTACTTATTACCAAATTGAACTGTGTAAATAAATAGAAGTAACTTGATACTTGTACCTCCGTGCTGAGATGCAAATTATTCTGGATGTTTCGGGAGATAGCCCTTTTTAGGCTCCTGGACTGCAACCTCGGGACCGTCTCGCACTATATGGTTTCCTTGTAGCTTTCTCTAGCACGTGATTCGGTTCGGGTTTCAATGGTTTGAGTACTTTGATTTTCTTTTGGCGAGGGACTGCTTTTTGTAGTGAATCAGCCTTTGGCCTTTGATTTGACTCTTTGAGTACTTCACTTTTTGTTCGGTTAAAACCTTCACAATTTCGGGCCTTTGGCCTCTTGATTTGCTTCTTCGAGCTTTTCGCCTTTTTGTGGCTTTTCTTAGTCCATTTTCTCAAGCGTTTTTGGGAGGTCCAATCATCGCCCGCAAGCCTATGCAAATACCTCCCCGCTCCTCTCATCGTTGTTGTTTCGCGCGGGTCAAGATGAGGGTCGCTCATCTATTTTCTCGGCTACTTTGACTAGAGAGAGGACGGTCTGATTCCCGTCCTCGCCTTTTTTTCTTTTTTGCATAACCACTGCATGGCGGAGATGACTTCAATATTCACTGAAACCCGAAGTGCAGCCTCCACTGACTTCGAAAACCATATAGTTTGATTCGATCCTTCGATTGCTTGCCAAGCCCCTCAAGGGCATTTCTATCAACTCCACATCCCTAGTTTATCTCAGCACAAAGGGACAAATGAGAAATTACATTCTAAGTTTTTAGACAGTTGAATTTTCACAAGGTAAATGCATGAATTTTAGATCTAACTTTTTTACATTCTTAAGTTCATATTTTCAAAAAGATAATATTAAAAAAAAAAGAAAAACATGTTATTTATTTATTTACACATGCGGATCTCACCCCACACTTTTGAACGAAGTCGTGCCTTTCAGCACTACTTAGTTCAAAAGCCATGCAAGCAGACAATTACGAGAAGGAAATGATATTAAGGAAAAGGGAAGGACAGAACTCCCTTTAAGGTGTCGAGTGAACGACAAGGCACGAGGCTGGATAATCGAGGGAGTTCGGATGGGGCCTTGAACTCTTACCGTAGCCCTGACTGGCTTAATGTTGCACCCAAGTTCGATTCCTGAATAGTCAAATCTTCTATGCACCAAGTGGGTGAGAGCGACTTATTGAAAAAGTAAAATACAGAAAATAAAAGACATAAAATTAAAGTGCGGAAAGTATAATAGTGTCGGGTTACCTCCCGACCAGTGCACTTGTTTAACGTCGTTGGCTCGACAGTACCTTATTCCTGGATCACTGGTTGGGATCCCATGGGTGGCTTAGGTCAAATTTCGCCACCGTTCCTGTGTTCTTCTTGCCTTGCCTTTTCCCGATTTCTTGCGAGATGATGTGCTTGGGTCCAGTTCCCCTTGTTCTGATGGTGTCTCCTTCCAACGTCTCTGAGAAGGTGATGGACCTTTGACCACTAGCTTCTTGAACTGGGTTTTCTGGTGTTTAGGGCTGCCTTGTCCGGTCATGGCGAAAACATGCTCCATTCAGGAGTCATTCTGCTCAGGCCCTTTTCCCATCCTCTTTTCAGCCTCTTCATGGATCACATAGTTTTTAGCGATTTGCCTATTGATTGAGGGGAAAAGTCGGGAAGCTTGCATCTTAAGGATCGGTTCTGCCTCGTCGTGTCTGTTTGTGAGGAACTGGTCATAGATGGTTTCGGCTGCTTGGGTTATGATAGCTGGGTATGGTATTGGCAGCATGTCGGTGGTATTCTGGACTTCTTCCATTGCTGACACTTCCTCATTGCTCCCGACACTTTCTATATCCCAGTCTTCTGATGGCTCGGGAGTTTCTTCTGATGGCTCGGGAGTTTCTTCTCTATCTGTCTGCATTTCTCCGTCAGCCTCGGGTATTTGTTTTGTGGCTGCGGCCATGTCATTTATGAGGTACCACATGTCTGCGATGGTTAAGTTCCTGGTTGATCTTCTCATTGCTTCGTTTATCCTTGTCAGATCATCGGCCTTCATCCCACGAAGAAATTTTTGAAGCAGAACTTTCTTCGTGAATCCATGGTGCGGGTAGTTTGAGACGATGGTGTCATAGCTCGTGTAGTATTCGTCCAAGGTCTCATCCCGGGATTGTTGCAGGCACATGATCTTCTCACGGGTTTGTTGTCGTAAGGATGGAGGGGAAAATTCTTTCAGAAATGGAACGCAGAGGTCCACAAAATGTACTGCACTGCTAGCGGTTGACGTGTAATACCAGATCGTTGCGAAATCAGTTAGAGAGAATTTGAAGCATTTAAGCTTAAATTCCTCTAACATTTCATTTGCAAGTTTAATGAGGTGGCAGACGTGGTGAAAGTTTCGGCAGTGTTGTACTGGGTCTTCTCCATCCGTACCTCCGAACAGTGGCAGATGTCGTGTTGTCCATGCATATGAAGGGGGTTGCGTCATGAGGACATATGAGGGAAAGAACAACTAATTCGATGGCTAATTCCCCGGCAACGGCGCCAATTTGACGGAGCGCACTGCACTGTCGTTAAGGTGCAATGTTCTCTGTACAAATAAATTTATATTTTCCGCTACTCGTGACTACACTACTGGGTAGTAAGTGGTAAGTAGGGGTCGAACCCAAGGGAATTAGAGGGATACGTTGTTCTTTATACTGTCGGGGAACGTGTTTTAGGTTGATTGAGATTTTAGCACGATTAACTAAGCTACTATTTTTTGGTTTTTTTGGTTTTTTATGCGGAAAAGTAAATACAGAAAATAAGTACTGAAAATAAAGGAGTTAAGGGAAGAAGACTTACAGTGGGTGATGCGTGATTGCGATTCCTCCGGTAGATGAGCGGTTGATGGTTGTAGTTGACCGAGCAGTTTATAAAAGTAAATACAGGGGGGTTTTTTGTAATTCAAGGAAAAGTATTCGGTTTCAGGTACCTTGTATTATAACATGTTTATTAATAACCGTTAGTAACCTTTCTAAGTATTCAAAGATGAACCGAGGCCCTTTCGCAGCGCAAGACTTGCAACATCGTTTAAAGCAACACTTATTCTACTTCAGACTAATTCCTCCTTTCGAAGTATCTTAGCCTAATGTGTATCCATTTGAATTCTTTGGTCCAGTTTCCAAATGGTTTTCTAAGATAAGCCAAACTCCTCGATAAGTTTTGCTTGTTACAGCTTCCACTTACCGAGTATGATCACGAATTTCCACGGAAGAGCTTTGCTTGTTACAGCTTCCACTCAACCTTGGAAACTCTGACTATAGATGGCACATAGAACAAGTTTTGAATACAGAGAAAAGAAACTAAAAGAAATTAAAACATTATATAATACAAGAAAATACCTTCGACCGAATGAGGAGTTTAGTTACGAATATCCATGGAAAAGGACATCATAACTAAATACTCGGGGGTTTTTGAAAATAGTAAGAGGGAAAGGGGTGGAATACTCAAGAACCAACAGGAGTATTCCCAATTTCCTACTGAATACTCAAGAACCAACAGGAGTATTCTCTAAAGTATAATACTCAAGAACAAACAGGAATATTATTTCCAATCAGTATAATACTCAAGAACAAACAGGAGTATTATTTCCAAAACAAAAACAAACTTACAAAGTAACAAAACTTAGAGAGAGAAGTGTTTTTTGATTTTTGGATGATACAAATGAGGAGGGGTGAGCCTCTATTTATAACTAAAGGGGAGGAGGATGGAGGGTGGAGATGGCTCCATGTGGTTTTGCATCAAGGGAGGAGAAGGGAGGAGGAAGGAGGAGGTGCCACATGGGGGAGAGGAAAGCCGCCGGTTGGGGGAGGAAAAAGCCACCGGTGGCCGGTCACCATGGGGGGAGGCTTCCTCCCTTGGCCACCTCCAAGCAAGGTGGCCGGTCACCTTGGTCCATAAATTGCATTTTGACAGTTTTGTGCAGTCTTTTCACAAAACTATCATTCCAATTTCGCTCTGGTCTGACTTTGATTGTTCCTCGGTTGGATTTAATTTGAGTAATTCCTACGTCAGGATCTTGAGATTCTTCATTGAGCGTCTGATCTTGACCTTGGATTGACTCGTAATATCTTTTCAGCGTAAAATCCTCTCCTTAGCGTGTTTTCTCTCTAAGCGCCAAAATACCATGTAGAAATAAATCGGGACTAACAAGCAGAAGTTAAATAGACCAACAGTCTAATTTGGTGGGTTTTACTGTGTTTTTGATTCGTATAATTATGATCCATCAGTATGCAAGCTTCCATCATTATCAAAATTGCTAAATTTGATATCTTTGAGAATTTTAGGAGAATATCCAAACACGTAGTTGAGAAGGAGGACAATGTTGCTTCAGAATACTATCAGCGGCGGTTTTTAGGGTGACGGAGTTTGCGCATCTGAGAGACGGAGAGACTTATTAGGTCGTAGTCGGGACGAGGAACAAAACGCTTCTTAAGCCACTCGTGGATAAAGAAGTCGATTGTTGCTAAAAGAAGAAGCCGAGGCTAGGAAGCTGAATCAGTAATACAAGGTGAGAAGTGGAGGGGATGCAAAACCAGATATATAGACATCTACACGATCTTAAAAGGTTACACAAAGGCATGTCAGATTGAAGATGTGATCACAATTGCTTATCTGACAGCTAGTGAAGAAGTTGAATGTAAACATTGGACCTTATTACGTCACTCCCGCGATTACTAATGAGAACAAATTAAGAGACTGCAATTGTTGTATCAAATAATAAGAAGGGTGAAGCTGATGAGCCCAAAGTTGCGTAAAGGTCGTGTTGAAGGAAGGAATGGACTACTGATGGACCATAATTATACGAATCATAAACACAGTTAAACCCACCAAATTAGACTCTTTGTCTATTTAACTTTTGCTTGTTAGTTCCGATATTTATCTACAGGGTATTTTGGACACTAGAGAGAAAACACGCTAAGGAGAGGATTTGACGCTGAAAAGATATTACGAGTCAGTCCGAGGTCACGATCAGACGCTGAATGCAGAAATCACAAGATCCTAACATTAAATTACTTAAAGCAAATCCAACCGAGGAGCAACCAAAGTCAGACCGGAGCAAAATTGGACTGTTGGTTTTGTGAAAATTGCACAAAACTACACAAACCTCCTCTTTCCTTCTAGAAGGGCGGCTATGGGGAGGATAAGGATGAGGATGACTCATCTCCTCCATCCTCATCCATAAGTGGCGGCTAAATGAACTCCCCACAAGGTGGTGCCAAGTGTCTCCTCCTCCTCCACAACCTCATCTCCTCCTCCTCCTCCCTTGGATGCAACCCATCTCCACCCTCCATTTCCTCCTCCTTAGCCTATAAATAGAAGCCTCATTCACTTGTAAAAAATCATCCACCACAAATCACAAATGTTTTAGAGAGATAGAGGGCTTAACCCTCTTCTCTTCACTTTCAATAAATATTGTTCTTCATTTTGGAGCTACTTTTGGCGCTTGGATCTTGCCTAGGAGCTCCTCCCCTCCGCTTATTGTAAGGTATAAAATTACTTTCAAGTATTATTTGTTTTTACTTTAAAGTTATTTTATTATTCGGTACCCTTGTTCAAGACAATAGTTTGCTTGTACTCGGTCGCAGGGGTGTACTTGTATTATAAATGTTTTAGACTCTACTCTTAGAGTATCTCTGTATTCAAAACTTGTTCTATGTGCCATATATCAAGTCAGAATTTCCAAGGTTGAGTGGAAGCTGTAACAAGCAAAGCTCTTCCGTGGGGATTCGTGAACATACTCGGGTAAGTGGAAGCTGTAACAAGCAAAACTTATCTAAGGAGTTCGACTTATCTAAAACACCACTCGGTTGATCGTAACTGAAAGATCAGGTGGATACACACAAGGCTAAGATACTTCGAAAGGAGGAATTAGTCTAAATAGAACAAGTGTTTTAAATGGTGTTGCAAGTCTTGCGCTAGAAATAGCCTCGATTCATCTTTGAATACTTAGCATGATCATTTCAAGTGTTCTACGCGATGTTGCAAGTCTTGTGTTAGGAATAGCCTCGATTCATCTTCGAACACTTGGTATGATCATTAGCGGTCAATGATAAACAAATATGATACAAGGCCCCTCAAAACCGAATCCTTTCCTTACAGTCTATTATTGTAATTTACTTTCAGTTCTCAAATCACACTCAAACTCAACCCCAATCGCATTTAATTTCTGCATAAGCTTCATTAAAGAACAACTAATCCACACTGACTCTCTTGGGTTCGACCCCTACTTACCACTTTCTACCCAGTAGTAAAGTCGCGAGTAGCGGAAAATTATAAATTTATTTGTACATTTGCTCTGACGACAAGCATTTGTCAAATTGGCGCCGTTGCCGGGGAGTTGTGCATCGGAATAGTTGTTCTATTTTGTTTTTTCTTTTTTTTTGTTTTATCATGCAATTCACTAAGTCCTACTACTACGGAATGGAACCTTGGAACAATGAGGAGTTTTCCCCACCACCTTTCAAACTTGAAGTCCACGAGAAGATCAACAACATAAAACAATCCCGGGATGAAACTTTGGACGAGTACTTAGCGTACTTTGACTCCATGTTGATAAGCTGCCCGCACCATGGATTCACCAACCACGATCTTCTTCAAAGGTTTCTCAATGTGATGATACCACAAGAGTGGAATTGGCTAAATGATGCAGCGAGAGGCTCGGTGAACAACTTAGACATAGATGATCTTTGGAACTTAATAGATGATTTGGCCGCAAGGTTAAGACGAAGACAAGATCAAGCCATGCGGAGCGAAGAACTAGACAACATAATGCACCAAATCAGGGCCAAAACCGAAGTATGGGCAGCAGAAAACGAGTTGGCAGCTAGCACCCAGCAATTGGCCGCAGACATACAGCAATTGAGTGCCTCGATGCACCAATTCACGGCCGAAACCGAATCATGGGCAATAGAAAAGATGGCTGAACCCGAGGAGCCGACAGAGAATGAAGAATCATGGGTGGCTCAAAAAGAAGCATCAAACCAGCTCTGGGACCTCATTAACAAGCTGCCCAAAATAGGCCCGGTCCTTATCACCAATCCATCCGAGGAAATCACTGTCCTAACTACCGAGCCAACAGAAGGCCCGGACCTCGTTGCCGAACTGTCCGAAAAAGACCTGGTCCTCACTGTCGGAGCACTTGAAACAGAACCAGTCCTCCGGTCGAAGTGCCCTAACTTAACCCTTCGTGTCTTATACCGATCATAGCCACCGAAGATCATATAATCAATGATGATGAGGTGCACGGGGAGTTAGAGGAGGAGCATGAGCCAAAAAAGCCGACAAAGGAACTCTCACTCGTCACAAGCCAAGGAAAACCGCCTGAAAACTCACTCATTCCAAGACAACCATCCATCACTGCCACAATGAAGAGGAATGGCAGAGGCGCATGCTTAATGTCGCCTACATTTAATGGCACAAAACCAAACTTCCAAACTCACAAAAGTGCCAACTATTCAAACATGAAGAAGCGGCAATAACATGGGCCGAAGGAATGGAAACCCGGAAGGAGTAACAAGCAAGCACGACCCATTGGACCAGCAGCTATGGTCAATAAAGCCTCACCCTCTCAAATCAAAAGAGCTACCGAGAAGAAGTTCGACCTCAAGCACCCATGGGATCCCTACTTATGATCTAGGAATGAGGTATCGCGAGCCAACGACGTTAAACAAAGGCACTGGTCGGGAGGTAACCCGACACCTATCTTACTTTCAGTCATTTAATTTCTGTCATTTAGTTTTTTCATTCTCACCTTTCCTGTATATATTTGCTTGCATGACTTTTGAACTACGTCGTGCTGAAAGGCAAGCCTTCGTTCAAAAGTGTGGGGTGAGAACCACCTTTGTACATAACATGTTTTTCTTTTTCCTTTTCCCTTAATATTATCTTTTTGAAAATATGAACTTGAGAATGTGAAAAAGATAGATCATAATTCATGCATTAACCTTGTGAAAATTCAACTGTTTAAAAACTTAGAATGTAACTTCTCATTTGTCCCTTTGTGCTGAGATAAACTAGGGACGTGGAGTTGACATAAACAGCCCTAGAGAGGCTTGGCAAGCACTCGAAGGATCGAATCAAACTATATGGTTTTCGAAGTCAGTGGAGGCTGCACTTCGGGTTTCAGTGAAGATTGAAGTCATCTCCGCCATGCAGTGTTTATGCAAAAAAGAAAAAAGGTGAGGACGGGAATCAGACCGTCCTCTCTCTAGTCAAAGTAGCCGAAAAAATAGATAAGCGACCCTCATCTTGACCCGCGCGAAACGGAAAGGATGAGAGGAGCGGGGAGGTATTTCCATATGCTCGCGGGCGATGATTGGACCTCCCAAAAAGGCTTGAGAAAATGGACTAGCAAGCCTGACAGAACCGCTCGTCGTCAAAGCGATTTGTACAAATAAATTTATAATAGTCCGCTACTCGCAACTATACTACTGGGTAGTACTTGGTAAGTAGGGGTCGAACCCAGAGGAATTAGGGGGATAGGTTATTCTTTAAGGGATTTGTTCAGCGAAGGAGCGTGTTTTAGGTTGGTTGAGGTTTTAGTGCTAACAACTACGTGACTTTTTAGTTGGTTTTGGTTTTGAGTGCTGAAAAGTAAATTACAGAAAAGTAAATACTGAAATTAAAAGCGAAGACTTGCAGTGGGTGATGCGTGAATTGCAAGTCCTCCGGATTGTGAGCGGTTGATGGTTGCAGTTGATTGAACAATAAAAGTAAAGACAAAGGGGATTCTGTGATTGCAAGAGAAGTATTCGGTCTTAGGGGGCCTTGTATTATATCCTGTTCATTCTTTTAGTAACCCTTCTGAGTATTCAAACGTGTATCGAGGCCCTTTCGTAGCGCTCAATTTGCCACACTGTTTGTAAACCCTTGTTCTACTTCAGACTAATTCCTCCTTTCGAAGTATCTTAGCCTTTTGTGCATCCATTTGGTCCCTTTGGTCCAGTTTCCAAATGGTTTTAAAGATAGATCGAACTCCTCAGATAAGCTTTGCCCTTTCGTAGCATCCACTTACCCGAGTATGTTCACGACTTCCCACAGAAGAGTTTTGCCCTTTCGTAGCTTCCACTCAACCTTGGAAAGTCTGACCTTATAAATGGCACATAGAACAAGTTTTGAATACAGAGAAAAGAAACTAAACGAAGTAAAACATTTTATAAAACAAGAACTCCCCTTCAACCGAATGAAGAGTTTAGTTACGAATATCCATAGAGTTGGACATCATAACTAAATACTTGGGGATTTGGAAAAGAATACTCAAGAACCGACAAGAGTAAAGAGAGAAGAGAAAGAGATTACTCAAGAACAAACAGGAGTAACTCTTGAACTGTAACTGAAAGCTTGAGTACTCAAGAACAAACATGAATACTCAAGATCGAACTAAAGTATTTGAGAACAAACTGAACTTTTATTTATATCAAAACCAAACTTTACAAAGTAACAAACTTAGAGAGAGAAGTGGAGTGTGGTGTGTTGTGATTGCTTATGGCTTTTGAAATGAGGAGGGATGGCTTGGTATTTATAGCCATGGAGGAGAGGAATGGATGGCCAAGATGAGGGCATGTGGTTTAGCATCCAAGGGTGGAGAGGAGGGGAAGAGGAGAGGAAGACAAGTGTCACAAGGGGAGAGGAGAAGGCAAAGCCGCCGGCGGCTTTTGGTGTGGATGGAGGAGGATGTGACATGTGGTGGTGTGGGAGAGGAGGAGGGGTGGATGTGAGGAGAGTGGTTGTGAGTTTTGTGCAGTTTGCACAAAACTATCGGTGTATTCCAGCTCCGGATTGTCTTCGGTTTCTCTTCGGTTTGATTTGTTTTGAATGATTCCATGTCAGGATCTTTAGATTTCTTCATTCAGCGTCTGATCTTGACCTTGGATTGTCTCCTGATATCTTTTCTGTGCTAAAAGCTCTTCCTTAGCGTGTATTCTCTCTAAGCTCTGAAATACCCTGTAGAAATGTATCGGGACTAAAACATCGAAGTTAGATAGACAAACAGTCTAATTTGGTGGGTTTAACTGTGTTTATGATTCATACAATTGTGGTCCATCAGATAACCCCACACTTTTAGTTGTTCGTCCCGAACAATGCTTTATAAGGGCGTTACTAAGTAAGTTGGTTAAAATATGAAAATAAGATTGTGGTACTCGATTTTTCCTTATTCATGCATTACTACTTGTTACTAAATTAAACTGCGTAAATAAGTAGAAGAAACTTGATACTTGTACCTTCGTGCTGAGATGCAAATTATTTCAGATGTTTCGGGAGATAGCCCTTTTCAGGCTCCTGGACTACACCTTCGGGACCGTCTCGCACTATATGGTTTTCTTGTAGCTTTCTCTAGCACGTGATTCGATTCGGGTTTCAGTGAGTTGAGCCTTTTTTCTTTTTTCTTTCTTCTTCTTTGGCGATGGACTGCTTTTTGTAGTGATTTGCCTTTAGCTTTTGATTTGACGTTGTTGAGTGCTTCACTTTTGCTCGGTTAAAACCTTCACATTTTTGGGCCTTAGGCCTCTTTTGATTTTCTTCTTTGAGTTTTTTGCTTCTTTGTGACTTGCTAGTCCATCTTGTTTTTTGCCTTCTTGGGAGGTCCAATCATCGCCCGCAAGCATATGGAAATACCTCCCCGCTCCTCTCATCTTTGTTGTTTCGCGCGGGTCAAGATGAGGGTCGCTCATCTATTTTCTCGGCTACTTTGACTAGAGAGAGAACGGTTTGATTCCCGTCCTTGCCTTTTACATAGATGCTTCAAGGCAGAGTTGACTTCAATTATTCACCGAAACTTGAAGTGCAGCCTCCACTGACTTCGAAAACCATATAGTTTGATCTGATCCTTCAAGTGCTTGCCAAGCCTCTCTAGGGCAATTTCTATCAACTCCACATCCCTAGGTTATCTCGGCACAAAGGACAAATGAGAAGTTACATTCTAAGTTTTTAAACAGTTGAATTTTCACAAGGTTGATGCATGAATTATGATCTATCTTTTTCACATTCTCAAGTTCATATTTTCAAAAAGATATTATTAAAAAAGAAAAGAAAAACATGCAGATGGTTCTCACCCCACACTTTTGAACGAAGGCGTGCCTTAGTTCAAAAGTCATGCAAATATATACAAGAGAAGGAAATGACATTAAGGAAAAAGAAGAACAGAACTCCCTTTTACTGTATCGTGCAAACGACATGGCATGAGGCTAGATAATCGAGGGAGTCTGGCTGGGGCCTCGAACTCTCAGTGCAGGCCCGGTAAATTCACGGAAGCTGCCTGGCTGATCCGGTCTTGCTCCAAACTTAATTCCTACATGAAAGATATTCCTTCTATACAAAAAGTGGGTGAGAGCGCTTATTGGAAATTTAAATGACAGAAAATAAAGTGCAGAAAAGTAAGATAGTGTCGGGTTACCTCCTGACCAGTGCACTTGTTTAACGTCGTTGGCTCGACAGTACCTCGTTCTTGATCATTGGTTGGGGTCCCATGGGTGGCTGAGGTCGTACTTCTTGATTCCACCGACTTTGATTCTTGCGGTGAGTCTTCCTGATTTTTTAGCAGATGACGGGTTTGGGTCCAGTTCTGATGGTATCTCCTTCCAACGTCTCTGAGAAGGCGAGGGACCTTTCACTATCAGCTTTTTGAACTGGGTTTTCTCCTGTTTAGGGCTGCCTTGTCCAGTCATGGCAAAAGCGTGCTCCATGTAGGAGTCATTCTGCTCAGGCCCTTTTCCCGATTTCTTGCGAGCAGATGTGTTTGGATCCCATGGTTGCTTGAGGTCGAACTTCTTCACAGCTGCCCTTTTGATTTGCCCAAAGAACACATATGGCAGCGGGCTCAGTTTTGCTCTCCCTTGATCCGGAGGTTTCTTCTTTACATATCCTCGAGAGGGCGAGGATTCCTTGACCATATTAGCTGGTTCATCAAGTCGAGCTCTCTTGTTCCTCCTTCCGGGCTTCCATTGCACCGGGCCATGTCTTTGTCGCTTCTTTGTGGCAGAGATGATTGGCCATCCTAGAACGAGCGAGTTTTCAGGGCTGCTTGGTTGGCTCGTGGCGAGGGAGTGTTTCATTGTTGGCTTTTCTGGCTCCAACTCGCCTTGCACCTCATCATTGATTACATCATCTTCAGGGGCTGAGATCCGCATACAAACCGAGGGGACAAATTGGGGGACTTCCACCACAAGGGCCAGGTCTTTCTTGGATAAATTGAAAATGAGGACTGGGCCTGGCTTGATTTCCTCGTCCGCTTTGGTAGTGAGTTCCCATGAAGACTCCTCCTCGATGCTTTCTGTATCTGATTCGTCCATTACTTCGGATGGCTCGGGAGTGAGATCCCATGTAGGCTCTTCTTCAGTTATCCATGCGTCCTCTTCCTCTGTCAGCTTTGTGGGCTCCAATGTTGGTTCCTTTAGAGCCGCCTCCACGTCCATTACTGCCCTTATACTGATGTCTCCTTCCGGGTTTGCTGCGGGCAAGCTTGCAATGGGTGTGATGCCGGGCTCGTTCTGTACTGAGTCCACTTTCATCGTTGGTGCCTTATCTTCAGTTTGGTGCATTGGCCCTCGTTTTGTGCTCTCGGCCAAATCATCAATGAGGTCCCAGGCTTCCTTTTCGCTTAATTCCATTATTGACCCTCCTGCGGCAGTATCTAACAAGCAAAGCTCCGGAAGTCTCATCCCAGTAAGAAATGTCCGAAGAAGATATGAATATGCGAATCCGTGGTGCGGGCAGCTCGCCACAATGGAATCGAAGTACGCCAAGTACTCGTCCAAAGTTTCGTCCCGGGATTGCTCAAGGTTGATGATCTTATTACGGACTTCAAGTTCGAAGGGTGGTGGGGAAAACTCCTCATAGTACCAAGGCTTGCTTCCGTAGTACGACGACATGGTGAATTATGTATAACAAAAAAAAGAACAACTATCCATTTGCTAATTCCCCGGTAACGGCGCCAATTTGACAGAACCGCTCGTCGTCAAAGCGATTTGTACAAATAAATTTATAATAGTCCGCTACTCGCAACTATACTACTGGGTAGTACTTGGTAAGTAGGGGTCGAACCCAGAGGAATTAGGGGGATAGGTTATTCTTTAAGGGATTTGTTCAGCGAAGGAGCGTGTTTTAGGTTGGTTGAGGTTTTAGTGCTAACAACTACGTGACTTTTTAGTTGGTTTTGGTTTTGAGTGCTGAAAAGTAAATTACAGAAAAGTAAATACTGAAATTAAAAGCGAAGACTTACAGTGGGTGATGCGTGAATTGCAAGTCCTCCGGATTGTGAGCGGTTGATGGTTGCAGTTGATTGAACAATAAAAGTAAAGACAAAGGGGATTCTGTGATTGCAAGAGAAGTATTCGGTCTTAGGGGGCCTTGTATTATATCCTGTTCATTCTTTTAGTAACCCTTCTGAGTATTCAAACGTGTATCGAGGCCCTTTCGTAGCGCTCAATTTGCCACACTGTTTGTAAACCCTTGTTCTACTTCAGACTAATTCCTCCTTTCGAAGTATCTTAGCCTTTTGTGCATCCATTTGGTCCCTTTGGTCCAGTTTCCAAATGGTTTTAAAGATAGATCGAACTCCTCAGATAAGCTTTGCCCTTTCGTAGCATCCACTTACCCGAGTATGTTCACGACTTCCCACAGAAGAGTTTTGCCCTTTCGTAGCTTCCACTCAACCTTGGAAAGTCTGACCTTATAAATGGCACATAGAACAAGTTTTGAATACAGAGAAAAGAAACTAAACGAAGTAAAACATTTTATAAAACAAGAACTCCCCTTCAACCGAATGAAGAGTTTAGTTACGAATATCCATAGAGTTGGACATCATAACTAAATACTTGGGGATTTGGAAAAGAATACTCAAGAACCGACAAGAGTAAAGAGAGAAGAGAAAGAGATTACTCAAGAACAAACAGGAGTAACTCTTGAACTGTAACTGAAAGCTTGAGTACTCAAGAACAAACAGGAATACTCAAGATCGAACTAAAGTATTTGAGAACAAACTGAACTTTTATTTATATCAAAACCAAACTTTACAAAGTAACAAACTTAGAGAGAGAAGTGGAGTGTGGTGTGTTGTGATTGCTTATGGCTTTTGAAATGAGGAGGGATGGCTTGGTATTTATAGCCATGGAGGAGAGGAATGGATGGCCAAGATGAGGGCATGTGGTTTAGCATCCAAGGGTGGAGAGGAGGGGAAGAGGAGAGGAAGACAAGTGTCACAAGGGGAGAGGAGAAGGCAAAGCCGCCGGCGGCTTTTGGTGTGGATGGAGGAGGATGTGACATGTGGTGGTGTGGGAGAGGAGGAGGGGTGGATGTGAGGAGAGTGGTTGTGAGTTTTGTGCAGTTTTCACAAAACTATCGGTGTATTCCAGCTCCGGATTGTCTTCGGTTTCTCTTCGGTTTGATTTGTTTTGAATGATTCCATGTCAGGATCTTTAGATTTCTTCATTCAGCGTCTGATCTTGACCTTGGATTGTCTCCTGATATCTTTTCTGTGCTAAAAGCTCTTCCTTAGCGTGTATTCTCTCTAAGCTCTGAAATACCCTGTAGAAATGTATCGGGACTAAAACATCGAAGTTAGATAGACAAATAGTCTAATTTGGTGGGTTTAACTGTGTTTATGATTCATACAATTGTGGTCCATCAAAGCCACAAAAAGGCAAAAGCTCGAAGAAGCAAATCAAGAGGCCAAAGGCCCAAAATTGTGAAGGTTTTAACCGAACAAAAAGTGAAGTACTCAAAGAGTCAAATCAAAGGCCAAAGGCCGATTCACTACAAAAGCTGTCCCTCACCAAAAGAAAATCAAAGACCAAACCATTGAAACCCGAACCGAATCACGTGCTAGAAAAAGCTACAAGAAAACCATATAGTGCGAGACGGTCCCGAGAATGCAGTCCAGGAGCCTAAAAAGGGCCATCTCCCGAAACATCCAAAATAATTTGCATCTCAGCACGAAGGTACACGTATCAAGTTTCTTCTATTTATTTACACGGTTTAATTTAGTAATAAGTAGTAATGCATGAATTAGGATAAATCGAGTCCCGCAGTCTCACTTTCATAATTAAAAGTTTTTACTTGATTGTGTGCCGCCCTTTAATAGCATTGTTCGGGACGAACAACTAAAAGTGTGGGGTGATCTGATGGACCATAATTATACGAATCGTAAACACAGTTAAACCCACCAAATTAGACTCTTTGTCTATTTAACTTTTGCTTGTTAGTTCCGATATTTATCTACAGGGTATTTTGGACACTAGAGAGAAAACACGCTAAAGAGAGGATTTTACGCTGAAAAGATATTACGAGTCAGTCCGAGGTCACGATCAGACGCTGAATGCAGAAATCACAAGATCCTGACATTGAATTACTCAAAGCAAATCCAACCGAGGAGCAACCAAAGTCAGACCGGAGCAAAATTGGACACTTGGTTTTGTGAAAATTGCACAAAACTACACAAACCTCCTCTTTCCTTCTAGAAGGGGCGGCTATGGGGAGGATAAGGATGAGGATGACTCATCTCCTCCATCCTCATCCATAAGTGGCGGCTAAATGAACTCCCCACAAGGTGGTGCCAAGTGTCTCCTCCTCCTCCACAACCTCATCTCCTCCTCCTCCTCCCTTGGATGCAACCCATCTCCACCCTCCATTTCCTCCTCCTTAGCCTATAAATAGAAGCCTCATTCACTTGTAAAAAATCATCCACCACAAATCACAAATGTTTTAGAGAGATAGAGGGCTTAACCCTCTTCTCTTCACTTTCAATAAATATTGTTCTTCATTTTGGAGCTACTTTTGGCGCTTGGATCTTGCCTAGGAGCTCCTCCCCTCCGCTTATTGTAAGGTATAAAATTACTTTCAAGTATTATTTGTTTTTACTTTAAAGTTATTTTATTATTCGGTACCCTTGTTCAAGACAATAGTTTGCTTGTATTCTTTGACATGAATACAAGCAGCTAAAAGCTTGTACTCGGTCGCAGGGGTGTACTTGTATTATAAATGTTATAGACTCTACTCTTAGAGTATCTTTGTATTCAAAACTTGTTCTATGTGCCATATATCAAGTCAGAATTTCCAAGGTTGAGTGGAAGCTGTAACAAGCAAAGCTCTTCCGTGGGGATTCGTGAACATACTCGGGTAAGTGGAAGCTGTAACAAGCAAAACTTATCTAAGGAGTTCGACTTATCTAAAACACCAGTCGGTTGATCGTAACTGAAAGATCAGGTGGATGCACACAAGGCTAAGATACTTCGAAAGGAGGAATTAGTCTAAATAGAACAAGTGTTTTAAATGGTGTTGCAAGTCTTGCGCTAGAAATAGCCTCGATTCAGCTTTGAATACTTAGCATGATCATTTCAAGTGTTCTACGCGATGTTGCAAGTCTTGTGTTAGGAATAGCCTCGATTCATCTTCGAACACTTGGTATGATCATTAGGGGTCAATGATAAACAAATATGATACAAGGCCCCTAAAACCGAATCCTTTCCTTACAGTCTATTATTGTAATTTACTTTCAGTTCTCAAATCACACTCAAACTCAACCCCAATCGCATTTAATTTCTGCATAAGCTTCATTAAAGAACAACTAATTCACACTGACTCTCTTGGGTTCGACCCCTACTTACCACTTGCTACCCAATAGTAAAGTCGCGAGTAGCGAAAAATTATAAATTTATTTGTACATTTGCTCTGACGACAAGCATTTGTCAACTACCCTAATGGTGGCCTCAGGAATAAGGACGTGTGATAAGGACACGTACCGTATCTGCGGCGGCCGTGGCCACGCTAAGAACCCGTTGATGCTGGTAGTTAGACTTTTGTTTATTTGATATTGTACGAGTCCACCAAAAAAAGACATCTAAGAATAGAAGCTCTGAATTTTCAAATCAATTTGTGTAAATTATGAAAATTTGGAGCCTCCTCGAACCAAGTCCATTTTTTCAAGAAGAAAAAAAAAATTTAGAGGAGTGTCATTCCATGTAATTTATCCTGGGATATTTGTGGGAGTCAAATAAACTAAATCGTATAGCGAAAGATGACTTTCTCGAGTGACTTGAGCTCTTGACAACGTGTCAAGAAGTGAAGAGTTTAAATCCCGATTAGCAAAATTTTCCCACTTTTGGAGAGGGTTGTTTTTCCACCCGCCTTGGCATGGACGTGATATGGGTGCTTTTGGAGAGGGGTGCTTTTCCTCCCACCAGGTCTTGCTTCTCCAGTCTTTCATGGATTCGTGAAGGTGTGTATTTGCTCGTGGATTTCAAGTTAAAGGTCTCTTATGTCGTGCGCTTCAGTGGACGATTCAAATATTAATTCAGGTGATGCTTTGCGTGGTCCGTGCTCCGGATTCTAATAGTTATATGTATCGGTAAAATACTCGTGTAACATGCATAAGATGTATTCGTATAGTATTTGATCTGTATGAGAAATAAAACCAACAATAAAGAAGAAGAAAAAATTAAACTAAATAATTTAGGTCACATCCACAAACGGAAAAGGCATAACCGAAAATAAGCCTCACAATAAGCCTCACACAATCATTGACCTTAATTAAACATTCTTGAGCAGTAAACACCCAGAACATCAACTTATCCGCTCTACAATGATATACATTACAGGCAACGGTTTGCTTTAGGCCATGCCAATTGACAACCGGGAAAAAATCGCTTACATCCATGATGGATGAGGGCACATAGCAAGTTGCATAAGAATCAAGATAGCTTGACAATCAAATTATTCTCAGCTTGATGTAACCATTTTAAATAGAAAACAGTTCTCTAATAATATATTTTTCACTGTTTGGGATATCAATTAATCGACAGGGCACTCATTTGTTATAGATTCAAATTGTATCTAACATGCAAACAAATACAAGTACACATACTCGATTCCACATCTGCTTACATACAGATTAACAATGCTTTCATATAGAATAGAATCCACTAAACGATCATGTGGAGTTTTCCCTTTCTTAATCTAATGTGAGTTTCGTTTGATATTTGTTCCAAAAAGAAAAGAGAAAAATCAAGAGAAAACCTTATTGACACTTCAACAACGTTTCAAGCCCAAAGTCCTCTCCATTCATTTCTAGCTGTTATGAGGACTGAGGCTTATTGATCACTGTTATTCGTTAAAATGTCAGACTTCAGTTGAAGCTACGGAGGTTATATCGTTCAGAACAAACACGGACCTTCTATCCCCTGAATGCTTGAAACATATTTGATAACAAACAGACAGAGCAAACCATATGCATCATTTCATTCTTCTCTGCCTAGATTCATACCGATTGATGTTAGAATTCTATATGAACAGAGTAAATCAAATTACCAGCACAACAGAAAGCAAGCGACAGTAAATCTCCGACCCTTCTGGATGGATACATAAAACTAACAAAATCGAATGTATTACTGAAGATATGTTCAACACTAAATAATTCTACCTTCTCATGATATTGTGATGCACATGGTTTTACCGGCAGACAACAGGAAGAGAAGGAAAACACACTTATTGACAAGAAAACTCAAGTGGAGACATCAAAATCAGAAGATTGTAAGACAAAATGAAGAAGGAAAACATAAATAAAGCATAGCTAAGATGCCTGAGGCAAGATCTGGAAGTGACCTTGGGAGGATATGTACACCTCTAATTTAAGATGGATCAGCGAGGCTGTTGAACTGGCATTGGATATTGAACTGGTAATGGATGTTGAATTGGAAGTGATTGAGGAAGTAGAGGGATAACGGACTCTGGGTAATCTGTTCTTGGGCCGATCAGAGAGTAGTATGCCAGAATCTGTGCTGGATGCATGGCTACCGGATTCCCATCCAACAGCTCCTCTTCATTTGGATCAAGAGTAATACGTCTAGCTGGGATCAATTCAATATTCCAATATGGTCGCTGCATGTAGAAAAGGTCCCGACCATCTATGGAGGCAGTGTAACCTTGCACCCATATAAATCTTAGCGACTTCAGCTGTGTGACAGCGAAAGCAATTGCCTGCTCACTGAAGCAACATCCTCTCATTTCAAGTTTTTGAAGGCTAGGACAACCTCTACTATATTCCAATAAACCCGCATCTGTTTCACCAACATGCCCTAGCAACATCCACCTCACGTTGTTGCTGAATTTTCCTATATAACCTAGGCCGACATCAGTTAATCCTCCAGGACGAAGGTACAAAGCGAATCTAACCAACCTCGTGCAACCCATAAGTAGGGCTCGTACTCCGTTATCCAAAGGCAAATCTGTTACCATTTCTTCACTATCAAGCAAGACCAGGCGGAAATCTCGAAGCTTCTTTAAGCACATACCCATGCATGCCAATGAGTCGTTTGTTAGGTCAGAGACGTAGACAGCCAGGTACTCCAGAGACAAGCATCCATGAGCTAATGCCACTAAGCCCCTCTGGGTAACAACACCTTCCTCATCTTCCATACCTTGCTCGTCAGCTCCACGTTCTATCCTCAGCCTCTTCAAATTCTTGCAGCATGTGGCAAGGATTTCCAGACCTCTATCACCAATCACATTTCGTGTCTGTTAAACAAACTTCCAACATCAATATTTGGTACAGAAAAAATAAAAAAATGTAATCTCTTTTTGATATTTGGTACAGCAAATTAGCTTTTTTAAGCAGCAAATGTACTGATAGTAAAATAACCTAACCAATCCTTTGTTGTTAAGACTTTACCTAGGTTTGATATAGTTATATATCGATTTATCTCTTAAAATAGAGTAGAAGACTAGAAACATTCACCTCATTGCTACACCTTCAGAAACTAATTTAAAGATCATAACGCAAACAACAATTGAAGTGTGAGAGTCAGAGTGAAAAATGGTGATATTGCTTAACAATTACAGAATGCATGCTGAAAAATGATAAAGGGGGGACAGAAACAAAAATCACTTTAACAAAACATAACAAAAAGACGTGAGCAAGCAACAGATAAGAAAGTTTCCAACTAAGGACAGGAAATAGTTTTGTTGGTTACCTCTAGGACTTCCAAATTCGGGCACTTCCTAATTAAATGACAATGGTCTTCTGTCTCTAGCAATGCATACACCAGATCTAATTTGGTCAACACTGGCCCTAACGGGTACACTATTGGCATTTCATTCCGTCCCATATATGTAAGTCCTAAACGCCGTACCGTGGCTGGTAAAGCTACAACAGAATAGTCTTCAGGCGACCTATCATAAGAACCTCCCCCGAATTCTTCTAGGGATGCTGCTGACCGGAAGAAGCCAAGGAGATCAATTATCTCACAATCACTGGTCTTCACTGATTTTAAAGATGGACAATTTCTGGAAATTAATTGAAGGTCTTGAAAAGCAACTGAGGCGAGGTCCGTCATGTAAAAGTTGAGGGTTTCAAGAACTGTGTTGCTCACGGCAATCTCATGAAGCCATTGACCACCATTATCATGAATCGTGCTCTCTTCCAAGAAAAGGACTTTTAAATTCCTGAAACATACATGAGAGTAGGTCAGTAATATGATAGTTTCTGATATTCAAATTAACAATACTCAGTGATGATAATAAAAGCTTGTTCTCTACTTAGACAGAAATTGTTTGGAAGATCCTACTGCGCTTGAGGTTATCATTTACATGTTTCAAAAGAAATTTTCCCAAAGAACAAAGAAGCATTTTGAAGTTGGAAGTAAAACATAGACAACAGTAGGTCTAACCCATTGATAGCCAACACAAGGTAAAACAGAGTCAGATGCGTAGAAGACCAATACCCTTCTACAAACACACTTCTTTTTGTGGTTGATAGAAGCTTATAATCAAGTAAGGCAACAGACACCTTGAACTTAATTATTCACACTGTAAGTTGAACAAGAATGACAGTTGAAACTAACAGGATGGGGTAATAAATCGGATAAAGAGCCCTTAGTTAAATTTCAGACCACTGCAAATCTTATTATGGAATCATTATTTACGACTCCTCGATGCAGAATAAGTATACTTTTCAATGGATACTGCAGCTCTTACAGTTAAATAGTTAATAACTGAAGAAGAATACCTACTTTGAAATAACTATTAACTACCTACAATTCAAAATTCACAATCCCCAATTGGCCACCTAAAAAATGTTATCATGCCAGTGCCCGGATAACATAAGAGTTTGATCAGGTATAGTTGCACTTCAGCTTTAAAAAAAATACAATTTACATATGCTTCGATAGACTAAGAATGATAGTAAGTGGCAGTTGACTTCTTACAAGAAGCACATCTGCTTCATTGCAAAGTGGATTTACCATCTTGCCAAATCGTAACAAATACCGAAAACTAGTCACGAGTCTCACTCTAACAAACTCACAATTTAGAGCTACAAGCTATGGATAAAACTCTAATAGATATTCTCTTAGGGCTGCAAAGAGCACATACCATTTCGTGTTGCCTTAAGCTCTCTCCCTTTCATCATGTAACCAACACTGCAGTGTTTGCAACCCACCAAACCAAATATTTAAGAGTTTAATTTTATATTTTACAAACAGTGAACCAGAAATCAAGTTGCTGGGACGGAAGTTTGATGGAGCATAATGGTCTACATACATAAAAATGCAAAATATCTAGAGTTTTTCTTTAAAATGACCCACTTTGGGTTTAAAATATTAGAAATGACCCACGCGAGTTTGCTCTTTCAAAAATGACCCATTTTTAATAAAACTGGATTCCCAGGATACGGTTTTCTGTGTTTTTTTATAACACCGGATCCCCAGGATCATTTTTTACAAAATTGGATCCCCATGATCTAGTGTTATGTGCGCGTTCGAATGAGAGAACTCCACGTGTTCTCGTTTGCACAAAACACCGGATCCTGGGGATCCGGTTTTGTAAAAAACACAGAAAACTGGATCATGGGGATCCGGTGTTATGAAAAACACAGAAAACCGGATCCTGGGAATCCGATTTTATTAAAAATGAGTCATTTTTTAAATAGCAAACTCGCGTGGGTCATTTCTAATATTTGAAACCCAAAGTGGATCATTTTCAAAATAACTCAAGTATCTACCCTATCAAAGTTGGGAAATTTCTATGTATGTCCACACATGACTTATTAACAGTTCAAGCAATCACTGTTCACTCCAACAATGTCAGCACTCAGCACTATAATCAACAAGTCAGCACTCCTGCATGACTTGTGTCAAACTGAGAAGTGCTCAAACTTTTCAATCAGAATCAGCTAAACTAAAACAATAAACAACTGTCAGCATTATCTAACACTGATATAGAAGTCTGTAATATACATATCTGATTTCCAAGTAAACAAGAGGGTAATGAGTTCGTGGCGTTCAACAAAACAGAACTGATTTCCCTACCCAGATTACAGCAGCAAACAAAACAGAATTCAAATTAAAATATAAAAGTAAATAAAGAGGAGGTGAGGTGACCTGCATGATCTCGCAACGTGAAGGAGACCGTCAGTAGAGAAGTCGGAACACTTGTCAAGCATAAGCTCGTGCAGCATCAGGCCACGTGCTGTAGCAAGAGCCTCCAAGTCAAGATCCTTGACGATCATCCGCCTAAAGTGAATACACTTTAACCGGTTAAGATTCAACGCAATCTCACTCACCCACGGCGTGGCAAATCCACCCCAATCCTGAGGTATCAGATTGAACATGGACGCTCTCGGCTTACCCTTGAGCCTCAACGTCTCGATATGAGGGAAGCGCTCGCTGAGGCGTTGGGGAGTCGTCGAGTAGCAAGAAGCAATCGTAACTTGCTTCCTGGTCAAAGCGTCAAGCTGATGCCACCGCCTGCACACCAGAGACACCGCACATCTATGTATTGGATCGTCGATGTACGAAATGACGTAATCGAACACCTCATCCATCGAAACCGCCATCTCCCGTCTCCGTTTGCTCCTCTCCAGCTCACTCATCTCCACCAATCAACAGAAACTGAACAACTTCTTCCTCTTCTAACAATCCATCAAAATCGGCCCACCAGTTCATCCATTGCAATCGAAATCAGCTGAAGAAATAGGAAGCTGTATGTGCGCATTTCTTACAAAGCGGACATGGAGATGATATCAGAGTGTGTCGGAGGTAGAGAAAGCAGGGAGTGAGAGGCGAACGAGTCCAGATCGCGTTCGGATGAGCGTACAAGAGCAGGGCAGAGAGAAAAGTCAGCAAATGGACGGTCGAGAAGGAATGAAGGAATAGAATATCATGTTCATAAGTATGTAATGTTTTTGGCAAAATGACTTTGTGATCGGCTTGAGTCGGCTAACGAGAAATTAGAAGATCAGATATTCAAAGAAAATATCTATATATCAGTTGGAGGTTGTTTAGGATATTTGAACTGCCTTGGCATGGAAGAAATCGATAAAGATTGGATAAAAGATATCTAGCAAATATTTAGGAACATCTCCTAAATATTTGACACATTATCTAGGACTGATTTGGAAACTGCTGCAGGATATAAATAGAGTGCTAGGGCATACAGATCAGTATCGCTTTTGGAGAAATAGAAAACACGAGTGATCTTGAGTAGAGGAGGTTGAGGAGCGACGGCCGGCTGATTTTCCTCACTGGAAATTTAACGGCACTGAAGCAGTCAGTTCAGTGTGCTGATCAGACTGTTCTGATAGAACAACCCGCTGCACACACACGTTTTTGTCATTCGCATTCGGGAGAAGGCGACCGAGCTTCACAAGAAATTCGAGCAAGTTTGAGAGGGAGTCTCGAACTCAGGGGATCGAGGGGGAGCCGAGATCGCAAATCCAGAAGAACAAGTGATAGAGGATAGGCGTTTACATTTGGGAGATTGTAAGTATAAGACCATCTGTAGCTCTATACTTTTCAATAAGATTTGCTGCCCTTTAGAGTGTGGGATGCCCCCAGAGTAGGCTGTTGCCGAACTGGATAGTACATTGCGTGTCTCGACTTTTTTTTGTCCCAGCAACTGTTCGATTTGTGTGCAACACTCTGTTTGAACACGAACTTGGTACAAGTCTTTAACAGAAAACAGTATTTCAATTAGTATTAGAGCAGACACTGGATACACTGAGTGTGATCTAGAGATTGTGTTCAAGATGAGTCTGAAGGAAGGACAAAGCACTAATCGTCCACCACTGCTTGAAGGGCCAAACTATTGCTACTAGAAGTCCAAGATGAAAGCGTTTCTGAAATCTTTGGATGAAAAGGCATGGAGGGCAGTGTTAGTTGGATGGACACCACCTCTGGTGGCAAATGCTGAAGGGATAATGATCCTCAAACCTGAGGCGTGGTGGACTGATGCAGATGAAAAGACTGCTGTTGGAAAATCAAAGGCCATGAATGCCATTTTCTCTGGAGTGGACGAGAATGTGTTTAAACTGATCTCGAACTGTGAGATTGCCAAGGAAGCATGGGACACCCTCAAAATAGCCTACGAAGGAACTGACAATGTAAGGAACTCACGAATGCAAATGATCACAACAAAGTTCGGAGAACTAAAAATGAAGGAAGAAGAAACCATTGCTGAGTTTAATGCGAGAGTTCTAGATCTCTCAAATGAAGCTGCTGCATTGGGAAAACCCATAAAAGTAAAGAAAATGGCTACCAAAGTCCTGAGATCACTTCCCCAAAAGTTCGCCATGAAGGTGACGTCAATTGAAGAAATGCATGATATTTCCACTCTAAAGCTAGAAGAGCTCATGGGATCGCTGAGAACATATGAGATGAATCTGCTTCAGGAAGCTCAACCAAGAGAAGCCAAGGGAATTGCACTGACAGCTGAAGTATCTGGAGACAAACCTGAGTCCGAATGATCTACTGAACAGCTGGCCATGATGGCTCAAAACTTCGGCATAATGGTGAGGAAGATCAACATATATGGACCAGAACAACGTCAACCATCCTCAAACAACTTTCAGAACTGGAAGAAAGGAAAGGCTAAGTTTGGTGACAATAGGCAAGAGTATCTCAGTGACAAAAGCAAAGAAATCCAGTGTCCTGAATGCAGAGGATATGGTCACATTCAAGCTGAATGTGCCAACACACTAAAGAAGAAGGCTGCTCTAGCTGCAAATCTGAGTGACAGTGGGTCTGATGATGAGGAAAAGGATGAGACCACTAATTTTGTTGCATTTGTTGCCACAATTGAAGACGATAGTGCTACAAGCGAAAGTCAGTATTCTAGTGCACTGTCTGAATAGCCTGCTGAAGATGCGTCAAGCAGTGATGATGAGGAACTCACTCAAGAGGCCCTGGCCAAAACCTACAAAGAGTTGTATGAGAAGTGGTTGATGGTGATTCATCTAAACAAGAAACTTACAGAAATAGTGACCAGCCTGACGGAAGAAAAACACAAGATATGGCAAGAGGGTAGAAGTACTGGTTACTTAGAAGGTAGAACTCCAAGATGAAGTCACCTCTGTAAAGAATCAAATGATCGAAATGAATCAGGAAAGATCATCTCTGCTTGCACAGAAAGTGGAACTCCTAGGCACTGTGTCGTTTCTGAAAGTTGAGATGGAGAAGAACCAAGAAATACACCCCAAAGGCATGATGGAGCTGAGAAAGAAAAATACAGACCTCAGTCGTAAAGAGGTTCATCTCTTGAACAAAGTAGAAGCATTGGAACTTCAGATGGAAGTGGAAGCCATACGACTACTATGAAGGAATTCGGCAAATATAAGAGATCAGTTAAGATGTTGAACTCTGGTTCAAAAGAGCTGGATGCCATTCTAAAGTCTCGAAGAGTGGAAGATGGTCACAGAGGGTAATCTTTTGACTTCTAGTTCACATTAATTTGTCAGTGGACGTGATATGGGTGCAATGTGTTTGCAACCGTTTGTGTTCACTGGACGTGACATTGACTTCTAGTTCACATTGTCACTGTCTTAACATTGGTAAATGTATCTAGCAATGTGTTTGCAACTTTTTGGACGTGGGTAATCTTTTGACTTCTAGTTCACATTGATTTGTGCGAGGATCAAAATGAGACAATGACTCTGCATTCCAAGATATTTCTTGTCGTTTCTTAGACTTTATTTTATCTCCCCCTAATGTAGGGAAACTTGTCTTATCGAATTGACTGTTGGCAAATCGTGCCTTGAATATGTCACCTTTCTTAGGTTCCAAAAATTTAATAATTGATGTAGATTTAAATCCCACGTAAATCCCAATTCTTCGTTGGGATCCCACTTTAGTACGCTGCAGGGGCGGACCCAGCATTAGAGGTAGGGGGTGACAGTCGAAAAAAGATCGTATGATTTAAAAAAGTTAACGTTTTTACAGAGATCTGATTACACTAAAATAAAGAATGTCTTGTTTTCATATCACGAGAATCATCTATTATTGAATTTGTGCTAAAAATTTTAGCTATGTCTTTGGTGACAACCAAGTAATCCGATAAGAAATCATCTTCCATCTTGTTGTGAAGTGCACTTTTTACTATATTCATTCTTGAAAAGGAGCGTTCAGCCTTAGTCATTGAAACTGGAAGAGTCTGAATATGATCGCTGCAAGTTTCACCCAGGGACACGCGCGTGAACCCAATTCTTTACAGTGAAACCTTAATTACAAAAGCAACCTTCAAAATCATAAAGAGCCATAATTTCAATAATTTACTAGACCGGTGATGAAGTGATGTTCATCTGAATTACCATTCAGAGTCTGCGAGCCGATGACATGTGAGGGAATAAGGGCGCTGCACAGCTGCGACTCTTCAACTTAATTTGTTTTTAACTTAGGTGTTTCGTTGCGCTGCGCGGTCAAAGATTTTCAACCTTAATTATAAGTTTTTAAATTAATTTGTTTATATATGTATTAAAAAAATTAGTAAACAAAATAATTTTCAACCAACCCGTGGGTGACATGTGTCACCCCGGGATAAAGCTGTGTCCGCCCCTGGTAAGTTGGGGCGGAGATATTGGAACATAAACTGCACACTCAAAAACTCTAAAATAAGAGATATTTGGTTCTTGGGCACTGACAAGTTGTAAATGGGAATATTTATTATTTGCAGTTCACCTTATACGAATTAGTGATGCAGTGAAGAGTCGTATTTATACGACTCGATGAACTAACTAATCTCATTTATTTTGACACTTTTATATGTGAACATTTACTTTTTAGTATGGTTTTACATTTCATGTGTTTTGGAAGCTCTTGGAGGAAAAGCGCATAAAAGACAACATTTCTTGCCAAAAACACCACAGTTGGAAATCAGAGCATTGGAGGTTTGACGAAGTGCTAGGAATTGACGAGTGATTAGAAAAATTTGACCTATATGTTGATGCGTATCTGACTCAATTCTGTACAACTCTCTAGTTCACACCAAGAGCAGCCGAGGTCATTTGGATAGCCAAATCAAGAGGCGAAGCCGATTATGACGCGGAAAAAGGAGAGACTGAAACAGTGCATATCGCGCCCAAAGAAGGAAGACATTAGCGCATTGCTAATGTCAACGCTGGGCGCGACGTTAACGTCTAGGCTGGGCGCGACGGATGATGTCAGCAACGGATAATGATGACGTTAGTAGTTCTGAAAATTAGAAATTTGGGCCCAAAACAAATTTGGAACTCTAGCAGCATATATATAGGTTTGTATTCTGATTTCCAATCATTCATTACTACTTTGAAGAGTCAACAGACGGCCCTGGAAAAGAACATGAAGCTTTCGACGAAGAGAAGAATTTTCTACTACTTTCATTCCCAAAATTATTTGTGTTTTTGTTATGGATATGAGTAGCTAACCCTTTATTTCAGTTTAGGGTTTCGTTCATTGTCCATACGTTTTGAGACTTTTTACTTAATGCAGTTTCTTGTTTCTCTAGTTCTAGAGTTTTATTTCACGGATTGAATTGTGAAGCTAAGTGGATACTTTGTCGTAAAGCTTAGCCTAACAATCAATCTCTATCGTTAATAGTTATTTGATACTTTGTCGTGGGAATAAGTAGTAACACCTAGACAATGTATTACCTTTGCCGGATTATTGTATTTAGGAGAACCAGAAGTTTAACACCTTTGTCGTATTAAATTGTGGTGTATCACCTTTGTCGGTATATTTTGGGTTATTACCTTTACCGAAATAACCACACTTAGAAACTTGAAATTTGATTATTAGCACGCAGTGATAAACGTGTCACAATAGAAATCCTAAGCTGAATGTCTTCTCTGATTGGAATATCTTATTATGTGTTCTGTCTCCTTTGCACTCGCAACTGCTAAAACCCCTCTTTTCTTTAATTGTCTACAAATTCAGCTTCCAAACCAGCTCTCTAGGGTTCAACCCTGCTTGGCACTAACTAGTTGTTTGCAGGAGATAGAATTTTAAGTTTGACACGTCAAACGACTCGAGTAAAATTTTGGGGTCGTTGTCGGGGAGCTGCGCTTCGGTCAAGTTGTTTCTTTTTGTTATTTATTTTCATTTTTAGTTTTTTTTATGCTTTGCTACTTGCTTCACAATGTATCGTTCAGGTAGTGACATCGGTAACAACAACAACAACGAGATCGCCCCGATTGTTGGTAACGAGAATGTGCCTGTTTATTTTGATGAGCCAGAACGAGAGCTACATGCTCGTAACAGGGTGAATAATGCAGCCAGGTAGGCATAACAGACTTAGAGGGCACCTATTGCACAGAATACTGGGAATGTTGCTAATGCTAGGCAGCCGCCTCCACCGCTACCACCATAGACAGAAATTAACAGGGAGCCGAAAGAAGAGGACGAATATTATTACGAGCCTACAATGAAGGAGATGTGTGCCCCTAATTTTTAGAATCAACCTTGGTGTATCTATGACGAGTCAGACATGCAAGAGATCGAGATCAAGACTGCGGTAGTGCACCATCTGATGAAGTTTTTGGGTCAGCAAGGAGAATCAGCCAACAGGCATCTGCCGGATTTTCATGGCATCTGCCAGACTCTACGACCCTATGGAGCCACAGCGGAGAATTTCAAACTCAAAGCTTTCCATTTTCTTTAACTGATATGGCTAGATCTTGGTTTCCGACTCTCCCTTCAGGTAGCATCAAAACATGGGAATAGATGCAGAAAGAGTTTCTTGCTAAGTACTACTCAGCAGCTAAGGCCGGACTGATTCGTAGATAGCTGCAAGATATCAGGCAAGGACCTAATGAGTCTATGTATAATTATCTGGATATGTTTAATGCTTTGGAACAGAGCTGCTGCAACCTGGGAGTGCCTGAAAAATTGGTAATCGAGTATTTGTGGGATGGATTGAGGTTGCTTGATAGGATGTTGCTTGATGCTTTAGCTGGAGGAACGATCATGAATTTATCTCCAGCTGGAGAGTGGAACTTTATCGCTGAAGTGGCTGAGAATGCAAGGTTTAGAGAGGAAGTAAACCGCCAAGAGGAATTCAACAGGACCAGAAACGTCTCAAAGGCTGAAACTCCAGTAAACCCGATGGCCAAAGAGCTGAAACAGATGAGGGAGAAGATATAGAAAATCATGATGAATCAGGTAATCCAGGTAAAGCCTTGTGAATTTTGCGGTGCAACTAACCATAAGACAAATGCTTGTCACACAGTGATAGAGGATGAACAGGTAGATGTCAATGCGCTGAGTGGATTTCAGAGTTACAATAACTGCACACCTCATAGGCAGTATGGACAAGCAGCTAACAGACAGAGCTGGATGAATGATAATAACACCTCAAAAGAGCCAGCTCAGCAGGGTGCATCTCAGCAGACGCAATAACACTATAACTAGTGCCTCTCGCTGTACCGTCAGTAGCAGGGTAACTACATCAAGAGAGTATAAAAGGGGCCCGAGGGAAGAGGGTCAATACCAGCAGAGAAGCCAAAACTACAACCAAGCATGTCCTAGCAATCAAAATTCCAGCAAGTCTCCTGAGGATGTGGTAAAAGATTTAGCAACAACTACTCACCTGCTGGCTACACTGTGCAACAAAATCCTAAAGGAATTGTAATTCCTTACTTTGAGTTTAGAGCTACAGTGGACTTACGTTTACAAGACTCCTCTTCAAACCGCCTAACGTGCAACACTCTTCAAGACGTGCGACCTAGGCTCCCCCTAGATTCCATACTCCCTCTCATCTTCTTGCAGCTCGGGTCAGAGACTCCCTCTTGACCTTTAGTAGAACTATTCCCGAAGCTCTGTGTCTTCGCCCAAAGACAAACACGTTCACCCGACGTAGCAACAAGTGGTGTGTCCACAATGGTGCGTGTTCCACGGATAGCTTTGATCAGCACACTGAACAGTTTATCTTAGCGTCGTAAATATTTTGATGTGAAAATCTTTCCGACGAATCGTCCTCCTCCTCTACAAAATAGAGTGTGTGTTTAGCTTCTCCAAAAATCGATATTGAATGGGAAACCTTAGCCTCATATTTATACGGTACTCGACTGGTTTCCTATTCGGTTAAGAATATCTTAACCTCCAATATATTCAAGAATATATTTGAGAATATATTTGAATATCTGGATATCTTCCTTCCCAAGGCAGCGCGTTTCCAATCTTCTCTTGATAACTTTGGCTCTTGATAATCTTGATCGATATTTTATTATGTTTTCCGGAATTTTCTCTTTGATTTTGTAGCCAACCGACATCCGCAACTTGGAAACTTTTATATTTGGAAACTCCAAAATATGGAATTTATCTTGCGTTAGTTCTGTGCAGCGCCTGAGTTCCAATGTTCACTTGAACAACTCATTGACTCTGTATTTGAACACTCTGAAGTCGTTTTCCCAAACTCCATGCCACAGAGGAATTATCAAAGGTGTAAGTGGATTGTAACATAGGCTGTTGGCTAGCGGTGGAAGTCATTTGAGTATTTTAGGTAAGCAAAAGTCAGATGACATCAAACATTATGAATATGGTTAACATGAGTCCATCATGCCATGTAATGTTATAATTGGATTGTACTTGAGTTTTAATGCTTTATTTTAATTTATAGTAGGTCATTTGAGCTTTACAGTGGTGTGAACTGAGATTAAGGGCGTAGAAGAATTTTGATACCGTGCGTAAATAATATGCTTATATTTATTTTATATTATTTATATATTATATGTAATATTATTACGTATAATACTACTTGAGTAAAAATAAGAGAATGAGAGAAATCGAATCCCCCTTCGTCTTAACAAGACGTAAAATACGTTATGAGTATCGATATATGATAGTATTGCTACGTACTGGTACTTGTGGAGATTAGATGACGCTGCACATGCATCATTGCATTCACAACACGCATATACACGACATGAGATGATTCCGGAAAGGCAAGCCCCACACTCTGAGATGTTCTAGCGAGTCTCGGCCAGCACTCTGATATGATTGTTCGGACCGGTTGTGACTACTGCCCACAGGTTCTGTGCATTCACATACGCATATAATTAGTTATTGATGCAATCATGATTATAAGAGTATATATGAGACATTATGTAAATAAGAATAATCCTGTTACTTAAGTATTTTATTTACTCGCTGAGTCATTTCGACTCATTCTATTTTTACCCAAATAATTTCAGATCAGCGAGCTGCTAGTTTGTGAGGTCATCAGCCAGATTTGCTAGGTGTTTTCTGATTCACGTAGGGTGTCGTCCAGCTTTCTTTCTTTTCATTGGAACATTTTGTTATTTTATTTTGTCAGTTAGTTCAGTCGATCTGTTATAGTTTTAGTAGGATTCTGGATTATGTTACGCTACTTCCACTATACTCTGTTCTTTGATCTCTTTTCAAATGATTCATAAACTACTTTTGTTAAGACGGATATAGAGGGTTGCTTGACAATTTCCTGGAGTGTCAAGTGCCGGTCTTGGCTCAGTTATTGGGTCATGACATCAAGAAACCTCAAGGGAAATTCTCATGCATGCAACCGAACATGCATTGTCCTTCTCGGGTAATGATGACCACAATGGAGCATATAATTGGCAAGCTTGTACGAGAAGCGAAAGCTACCCTACATCGAATTCTTATTGGGAGGAGCATGCTCATATGATGCCTACTTATGCTCCAGAATGGGATGATAGCCAATGCTTTGAAGTTGAAAACTCTTACCGTCAATACCCTCAACCTACAAGTGAGCCCTCTGGTCTGGAATCCATGGTTGCTACACTCCTTGCACATCAAGAGAAGATGAATAAGGATGTGATTGCATTCCACGAGAAGCAATGGAGAGAACATTTGGAGTTCATGCAAAGCTTAGCTCAGATGGATATATTGGAGACTCACAACAAGATGCTTGAAACTCAATTGGCGCAACAAACAATTGAAAATGAGAACTTGGATGAGGAAGAGGAGGTGTCCAAAGAAGAAGTCCTTGAATCTAATGCCTCAAAGCAAGAATCAGATCAAGAATCAGAGGATAAGTTTTTAAGAGTCGCTACCAAAGCTTTTAAAACGGCGTGATATGGTGAATCTTGCACAAAGGATGAGTTGGAACATGAAAGTTCATCATCGTTCACTACTAGCATATCTCAAGATTATTTGGATAAGGCTACACAAGAGTTCACCATTTCATCAACACCTTGCCTCTCAAACGAGGAATTCTTCAATAATAATGCTCATTTATAGGAGTATCCTTTGTTGATGAAGAAGATTTCACCCCTCCCTCTATAAGTGAGCTTAAATGTGAGCCCGAATCTATTGTTGAGGTCGAGATAGAGCAAACGCATATTGAGTCGAAAGGATTTCAAGGGTATAGAGACTTTGTTAAGGTATACATACATGAAACTAAAGAGAAACCTCGCACGTAAGAATACATATGACTAAAGAGGGAGTTTGAGGATTGGGCACCCAAGGAAATTGTTGAAAAACTCGAGGAGGGTGTGCCCATCACGCTAGAGGCTATTGTTGAAGATCCCTTCTTTGTCATAATGCATTGGGACAAGTTTTTGAGATTCTTGCCATATTTTGCAAGATCATTTGATGGGAGCTCCGATGACCCATCAATTCCAAAGGGTTCAACATTTGTGATGGGGTCGAACTTCCAATTAAAAGTTCATTGTAGGCTTGATGGAAGGGAATCAAATGGGATTTCAAGGTGGATTGACACCCCAAATGTCTCAGGCCCCGTGAGAAGGGATCCTAACAATGGACTTCTCACGATTGAATCTATAGGGCACTTTGCTACGTCTTTGCCAACACGTAAAAACTAGGCCCTCACGGGCGGTGCCCAGTTTATAAGTTGTCTATTCATGCTCTTAGTGCTTAATTGCTTGGCATGATAGTGTGACTTTGTGTAGCCTTGATTCTAAGTGTGGAAAGTGAAATTTGTGACTAGTGGGTCAAATTTTAAGCCAATTTACAATGCCCAAAACTCCTCCACCTCCCTTGATTTCTCAATGAATGATAATGGCATTCCTTATTGTTCACATGCCTTATTTGAGTTTGTTAGATTGGGACTATTTTGTTATACCATACTATGATTCTATTTTCACATTTTGGGTACTTAAGACACCTTATGCACATTTGGGAGGATGTGGTTTACCTTCCTTGTTTGAACTCTATTAAACTTATGCAATGATGTTGTTTTGTGACTTTGTGATGCTTTCTTACTCATACTTGAGTTTTGTATTACCTTGTATATCACTTGTTACTTCTAACCTCTCATATGTTCTTGTCATCGATGAAGTTATATGCATCATTAATGATCAAAATTAGCACAATGGTGGCTTCTCTATTGGTGGGGCATATCCACAAACGAGGGGAGTTCCTATGCGCCTTTGCCTTTGTTTTATTATTCTTTGCGCTTAGGGACTAAGCACAAATTAAGTGTGGAGTGGGTTAGGCACATAGTTCACTTAGTTTCATGTCATGCGCTTCACCTATTGATTGACACTTGCATTTTGCTGTTAATCCCTAACGTGAGAGTCTTTCCACCATAAGGGTAGTGATTATCGATATTCAAGTCCCTATAAGTCACATCTAACCTACTCTTCCTTTTTTCTGGGTATAGGATCTTGAATCAAACTTATTCTCTTTGAGTGTACATTCTTGCAAGTCAATATCATGACTATCTTGTCTCTACCTAGTTATCTAAGTATTTTCATTGCATACCATGGACCTAGCTTCTAGCAAACACCTTTGAAAATCTTCATGCAAATTTTAGATCTCTTGATTACTTCTAGGTGACTTGAGTTTTCTCGATTAATGCCTTGCATTGGTTGTCTCTCGCACATTCCATACTCTTTCTAAAGGTATTTTCAAGTTTTAAGTGCGGAGTCAAAAGAAGGCAAAAAATTGGCCCCATCAAAAATTTCAATGGTTAAAAGAGGGTAAAACCCCGACAAAAACTCTCTAAAAAAGATACAAATGCCGGGGGTTACGAAGAAAAGTTCCCCCTCAAAAGCATTTGTACGCCAAAGACCGTTTGAAAATAAATAGCACTTAGAACTTGACTCGCTGCTTTCCATTGTTATACACTTGTGCGAGTTTCATCTTTTGTATGGTGTGTTTATTGGGCTAGACTCTTGGAAGACCCTTGTGTTCTCACGGAAGTTTTCTTTTGGTCTAAAATGTTTTTTAGAACTCTAAAGGTCGAACTCCTCTTCCCTTATGGATTGTGGATTTAGCGCATAATACTTGTGAATGAGTTCTTTGTCGCGAACCCATGGACTAGCATTAGCTAGCATAGGCGAGCGATTGACCATTTTTGTGCGCACTGTTAGCTCGGTCTCATACGTCTCGCCTTGAAAATAAATAGTTGTCTAGGTTAGGCATTTGAAAGCCCTAGTATTGACGATCTTGAATGTGCAACTCTTAGAGGTTTAAATGGTTCAATGATTCCTTTGATGACATAATGGTAGTATGTTTGTTTGGGGCGAGGGATTTGCTTTGAGAGACACTTGCCATAGTGGAGCACTCTTACATTCTTTCTCATGGGATAAGTGCATTTGGGATTTGTGAGTATTCCCTTTTTTGAAAACTCTCAATAGACTATAACTCGTCCATTAGGGTAGCCCAGGGGTTGAAAGGCTTAGTGCATACGCTAAATGCACTCGTAATGCCTTTTAAAAGGAGCTAGATAGTTTGCATCTTTATTCATTAGCTTAGTTAGAAATAATGATCGAGACCTTGCCATGAACTCTCGAGGAAAATAGGCAGAAAACATAGTACCGCTAGCATTCCACCATTTGTGTGACCTTGACATATGTCCATACTTTGTTCGGGACGAACAACGCTTAAGTGTGGTGTGTTGATAAGTCGAGTTTCGACTTATTATTCGCCTCATTTCATTAAGGCTTTGTTTCATTCCCGGCATTATTTTGATGTCATTTGACCCTTATCCCTACATTTCAGGTACAAAACTACTCTCCATCAAAGTCAATCCCTCAAAGATCAAGATTGCACAAAAACGTCAGAATTTCGAGAATAAGTAAGCACTTTTGAGCCGAACTCGACCGAGTACAAATCTGGCCCCTGGCGTACTCGCCCGACCATCATCATAGTCCATGATAACTGCTCCGAGTCCCGTACTCCCGCGAGTATGGTCTCCTACCCGCCCGAGTACCAACCTTCCTAAAGATACCATCTCTCTCTAAGTATGGTACTCGCCCGAGTACATGTGCCTCCCCGCCCGAGTACCAGCCTCCCCTGTACCTTCTCTCATCCTCAGATACTCGTACTCAGCCAATTACAAGTTCGACCACTATGGTTGACGGAGCCCACCGCACTGTCGTTAAGGTGCGATGTTCTCTATGCAAAAACAAATTTATATCTCCGATACTCGCGACTTAACTATTTTGGGTAGTCAGTGGTAAGTACGGGTCGAACCCAAGGGAGTCAGGTGAATAGTTGTTCTTTCGAAAAGGGGGGATTAAATAAAGCAGTTGGGGGATTGTTTTTGGTTTTTAGTACTAAAAGGTAAAGTAACAGTTGATATTACAATTAAAGGAAAGATTCGGTTTCAGGGGCCTTGTATCATATTTTCGTTTATCATTGACCTCTAATGATCATACTAAGTGTTCAAAAGTGAATCAAGGCTATTCCTAGCACATGACTTGCCACACCGTCTAGTCTTTTGCAAGACAAAGAACTCTTGTTCTAGTATGTGCATCCATTTGATCATCATTCCTGATAAACCAAATGGTGTTGTAAAGAGGTTGACTTCCACAGATAAGTTGTGCTCTTCCGAGCCTCCACTTATCCACGGAAGATCACGAACCCATGGCAGAGCTTTGCTCTTCCAAGCATCCACTCAACCAATGGAATTCTGACCTAATATATGGCACCTAGAACAAGTTGAACACAAAGAGGCACAAAGAGAAGGGTCTAAAAACGTTGTATGATACGAGTACACCCCTTCAACCGAATGAAGGGTTTAGCTACGAATATCCATGGAGCGGGACATCATAGCTAAGTGCTTGAAAAGTAAAGGTTTTGAAAGACAGAAAATAAAGTTTTTGAAAGTAAAGACAGGAAAGTAAAGTTGCTGAATTGAAAAGACAGTAAAGTAAAGACGAGAGTACTTACAAAAACCGTTGAGATTGCTAAAGATCAAGCTTCGATTCCAAAGTAAAGTGCTTACATAGTTGTGCCCTTAATCTAGAGAGATAAGTGATTTGTGCTTCTTGCACACAAAATGGGATGATGATACAAGGGCAAGGGAGGGCTCTATTTATAGGCCATGAAGAGGAGAAGATGTGGAGGAGATGAGACCACATGGCACAAGATGGATGGAGGAGCAAGGAGCCGCCGGCCCTTAGGTGGAGGAAGCCATAGCCGCCCCCCCATGTGGCATGAAAGGAGAGGAGGAGAATGTGAGTGAGGGGAGCCGCCGGCTAGGTGGAATGGAGTGGTTGGATGTGAGTTGAGATCTTTTCCCCAAAAGCCATCGGTCCTTTCAGCTCCGGTCTGACTCTGGTTGCCCTTCGGTTGGACTTGTTTTGAGTGATTCCACGTCCGGTTCTTGAAAGTCAGAATTTGGTCGTGACCTGGAATGACTCGTAATTCATTTTCAGTTTTAAAACTCCTCCTTAGCCTGTATTCTCTCTAAACTTGAAAATATCCTGTAGATAAATATCGGAACTAACAAGCAAAATTTAAATAGACAAAGAGTCTAATTTGGTGGGGTTAACTGTGTTTATGATTCATACAATTATGGTCCATCAATGGTACTCGCCCGAGTACCACATGTATACAAAGGCCATGCTGTTCAGAGTCCCGTACTTGGTGAGTACAACATGAGCTTGGATGGTACTCGCCCGGGTACTGCTGCTGTGCCAGATTTTTCACTCAAGGCTATAAATAGAAAGAGAGGGTTTTCACCAAATGAGGAGGTTCTTAGATAGAAAAAGTGTCATAAAAGGGCCAAGGAAGACTCAACATCACCGAAGGATTGCTTGGGAGAGAAGGGGGAAGATCAGGGAAGGAATCTATAGCTTTGGATTTTCTCTACTCATCTATTCTCCCCTTTGTTGTTTTGTATTGAAAACATATTATCATGATGATGTGTGAGTAGTTCTTGTGTTTTGAGGGTTTTACAACCCTCCTTGGTACGAATGATCTTATTTAAACTTTGGATTCCGTAATGCAAGTGTTAGAACTCTTTTTCACTAGAGTTTCGTTTACTAACATGTTACTAAGTGTATGACGAAATGCCTAAGTGACATGTTTGTCTTAAAAATTAATTCTTAGTATCGAAAGAGCTTGGTAATGGTTTGGATGAGTGAAAATGATCCACACCTAGTGTTCATGAAAGTGGAGCCAAGATGTGGAAGCAAACCTAGCCTTTAAATGTTTATTTTTCACTTGATTGACCTTATAATGGAATAAGGACAATGAAGAGGAACATAATGAATCGACATCTCGAAAGAGTGAGATTCTAAATTAGGAAGCATAAACTTAGATTTGATACCAATGAAAATGGGTCGTCTTAAGCTTATGTTAGGTTTTATAGTTATTCATAATATTATAATGCTTGAGATTCGTGTATTGATCTTTGGGAAATGCCAAGGAGGGGAGTAACCCTTCGAAATTCCTTAGTCTATCATTTATCTCTAATTACTTGCCAAGTAGGATTTAGATACACACACCTTTATCCATTTGAATTGGAATAGTTGAACGGAATTACAATCTTATATAGTGCGTGTGCTTAACTTGCTCCTTTGGGTTCGACTCGGTCTTATCGGTATTAATGAGGGTAGTCAGTCGGATGAAGAGTTGGGGTGGAGGTGAAATGAGATTCAAAGTGGACTTCGGTGTTTGTGATAAGCATTTTCCAGTCAGTCAATTGATATGTCCAACCGACCGACTGGATTCATGAGATTTGAGTGCAGTCTAGGTAATGCATCGAGCATGTCGGCTGGTTACAAGCCACTTCCCAACCGACTGACTGGAGACAGGTTTTCAGCAAAAAAATTCCAAGTTTTGGCTCCAAAGATCTTTCAATTCTTGCTTGAACCCAACTCCACACTTAAAAATTTTCACTCCACAAAATGAACGAGCATCACTCATGATTCACAACAAACTTAATACAAACTCCAGGCATGCCCCACCAATAAATCACTAGCACACATATTATTTTCAACAAAAGAAAACAAGCTAGGATCAAACACTCCACACTTAAGATATCACTACCATCTGAAATTTTTTATGCAAGCACCATTCTACACCGAACACATCTAATCATGCATTTAGATCATCCTAGCGCCAAGTTCACATTCAAAATATAATGTACGCATGCCAAACATATATGGAATTACTAGTAAATGGATGGACAACTCACGAACCGGGTTACCTCCAGTGAAGGCCTAGTTTAACGTCTTGGCAAAGACCGAGCCGAGTCTCCTTTTAAGAAAACACACTTGAGGAGTCCTTTGCTAGGATCCCTCCTCAATTGGATTTGTAGTCTTTTCATGGGTCGGTCAAAGAATAACTTGCACCATGCTCATCCCGAGTTTGTCCACAATAGTGTTTGAGCCATTGTCCATTTGACTTAAAGATATCTCTTTCATCATTGAGCAACTCTACATGGCCATCTTCATAAGGTTCGTGGACAATGAAAAGACCACTCCATCGACTCCTTAATTTTCCTGGAAAGAGTTTGAGCCTAGAATTGAAAAGTAAGACCTTATCTCCCTTCTTGAATTCACGACGAATGATCCTTTTGTCATGCCACTGTTTTGTCTTTTCCTTGTAGATTGTAGCGCTCGCATATGCCTCATTTCTTATCTCTTCTAACTCGTGAAGTTGAAGGATTCTATTTTCTCCAGCCATTTGCAAGTCCATATTCAAACATTTAATTGCCCACATTGCCATGTGTTCCATTTCAACTGGCAAAGGGCATGGTTTTCCATATATAAGGCGATATGGAGACATACCAATGGGGGGGTTTTGTATGCGGTTTGATAAGCCCACAATACATCATCTAGCTTCGATGACCAATCTTTCCTTGAGCTACCCACCGTCTTCTCCAAAATGGCCTTAATTTCTCGATTTGAGATCTCCACTTGCCCACTAGTTTGTGGGTGATATGGCTTTGCCACCTTGTGACTTACTCCATACTTGCGAAGCAAGGCTTCAAAGTGTTTCTCCTTAAAGTGTGAACCAACATCACTAATGACAGTTCTTGGAACTCCAAACCTTGGGAAAATTATCCTGTTGAAGAGCTTCGTGACTACCTTGGCATCGCAAGTAGGGGAGGTGATGGCTTCTACCACTTAGAAACAAAATCGACCGCGACCAATATATATTGATTTCCATATGAAGACGGGAAACGACCCATGTAGTCTATGCCCCTAACATCGAATATTTCAACCGGTAGGATACTTTGTTGGGGCATTTCGTCCCTCTTAGAAATATTCCCCGATCTTTGGCATTGGTCACAAGCCTTGACAAACTCATAAGCATCACTAAAGAGGGTAGGCCAATAGAATCCACTTTGTAGGACCTTTTACGCCGTCTTTGCTCCACTACCATGTCCTCCATATTGCGATGAATGACAATGGTATAGGATATTCCTCATCTCCTCCTCGGCGACACAAGTCCTATATATTCCATCCACGCAAATCCTATACAAGAATGGCTCATCCCAATAATATCGCTTTGTCTCGGACAAAAACTTCCTCCTTTGATGATGATTCAAGTCATTGGTATGATCCCACATACTACAAAATTTACTAAGTCCGCATACCAAGGCTTCTACCCTCACGAGTTGCTCCCCAATGAAAACGTCATTAACAAGGGTAGTGTCTTCATTAAGCTCTTCATTTCCCTCAAGCCTAGATAGATGATCGGCGACAGGATTTTCCACTCCCTTTTTATCCTTAATCTCGATATCAAATTCTTGGAGTTGGAGAATCCACCTTATGAGCCTCGGCTTGGAGTCTTATTTTTACAAGAGATACTTAATCGCTGCATGGTCGGTGAAGACTATGGTCTTTGAGCCCACTAGATATTGACGAAACTTGTCAAAGGCACACACAATGGCAAGAAGTTCTTTTTCGGTTGTAGAATAATTGAGCTCCATTAAGGACCTTGGTAGTGTAGTAGATTGCGTGAAGTTTCTTGTCCACTCTTTGTCCAAGGACCGCTCCAATAGCATGATCGCTTGCATCACACATGAGCTCAAATGGCAAATCCCAATTCGGAGGTTGAATAATGGAAGCCGAGACTAATGTCTTCTTTAACTTCTCAAAGGCTAACAAGCACTCTTCATTAATATGAATTTGGTATCATTGCACAATAAGTTTGTCAAAGGTCTTGTAATTTTTTAGAAGTCCTTAATAAACCTTCTATAAAAGCTGGCATGGCCTAAAAGCTTCTTATCCCCCTAACATCTCTTGGAGGTGGCAGTTTCTCAATGACCTCCACCTTTGCTTTGTCAACCTCAATTCCTCTCTTAGAAACCAAATGTCCAAGCACACTGCCTTGCTGCACCATAAAATGACATTTTTCTCAATTTTGAACTAGGTTTGTCTCAATACATCTATTTAGAACATTAGCCAGATTAGCCAAGCAATCATCAAATGAAGAATCATAGACAGAAAAATCATCCATAAACACTTTCATTATTTCTTCAATAAATTCTGAAAATATAGCCATCATGCATATTTGAAATGTGCCCGGTGCATTACAAAGCCCAAAGGGCATTCGCCGATAGGAAAATGTTCCATAGGGACAAGTAAAAGTAGTGTTTTCTTGATCTTGTGGGTGAATAGGGATTTGGAAAAACCCACTATATCCATCAAGATAGAAAAAGTAGTCATGCTTGGCTAACCTTTCCAACATTTGATCAATAAAATGAAGTGGAAAGTGATCTTTCTTAGTTTCCTTGTTGAGTTTTCTAAAGCCTATGCACATCCGCCAACCGGTAACGGTTCGCGTGGGGATGAACTCGTTTTTTTAATTTTTAACAACCGTCATTCCTCCCTTTTTGGCACAACATGGATGGGGCTAACCCATTCGGAGTCCGCAATAGGGAAAATAATTCCCGCATCAAGCATTTTTAAAATCCCCTTTTTTACAACTTCACTAACAATAGGATTAAGTCTCATAGCATGCTCTCTTGTAGGTACACTATCATCTTCTAAATTAATTCTATGCATGCATAAATTGGGACTTGTCCCTTTCAAGTCATCAATGGAATAACCAATGACGCCTTTATGCTCTCTAATCACATCAAGCAATCTCGAAGTTTTAATTTCATTCAATGAAGCATTTACAATAACGGGCAAAGTAGAATTGGGGCCTTAGAACTCATACCTTAGGCTTGTGGTAGAGTTTTTAGTTCTGCCGAACAAGACTCCTTACCTTTGTTGCTTTGAGGTTCCCCTTTACCTTTGTCATCCAAGATAGTCCAACAATCATAACGCTTAGGGAACTCATTATCAAGATCAATTTCACATATAGGCAAGTTAGGAACATCATGTAATTCAAAGGCATCAACAAGGTCAAGATAATTGCAACTCATGGTAGAACTAGGACCTTTTTTGATCCTTTTCTAAATTAAACTCAACCTCATCACCTACTCTCATGGTAGTTGACCCCTTAGTTGTATCAAATATAGCTCCCGCGGTGTAGGGGAAAGGTCTTCCCTAAAGAATGGGAATTTTATTATCCTCTTCCATTTCCAACACAACAAAATCACCCGTGATGTAGTAATTCTCTACTCTAACCGGGACATCCTTTAGAAGTCCCTTGGGATATGAATGCGATAGAATCTCTTTGGTCAAAAATAGTTCATAAAGACAGGTAAGACCGGGTCGAACCCAAAGGAGCAAGCCAAGCACATGCACTATATAAGATTGTGTTTCCATTCAGCTATTCTAACCAAAAATGTATAAAAGAGAGTGTCTAAAATCCTAGGTGCAGAGTAATTAGAGATAAAAGATAGACTAAGGGCGTTTCTAGGGGTTACTCCCTCCTTGGCAATTTTCCATTGATCATGTATATAAGAGTTATGCAAATCAAGGTGTCAAATAGTTTAGAACCTAGCTTAGGCTAAGGTAGACCAACTTTCATGTGAATCTATTCTTAGTCAAGCTCTCTTAATTAGAACCTCACTTGACGCGCGTCGTCTGACGTGTCAAACTTAATATTTATAATCTCCTACTAAAAGCTAGTGTAGCAGCAAGTAGGGTCGAACCCAAGGGAGCTAGGTTGTTGAAGCTGTAACTGTGAAAACAATTAAAAGGGGGGTTGTGAGCAAATAAGAGTGCACAAGAGAAAAATAACAGAAGGCTTCCAATAAAAGAGAACATTCAGCTTAGGGTTTCTATTGTGACATGTTTATCATAGATATCTAATGATCAAATCTTTGTTTCTTAGTGTGGAATTCCGACAAAGGTAATTCCCAAAGTATCCCGACAAAGGTGATACAACACATCTAACCCGACCAAGGGTCAGATTTCTAGTTCTTTCCTCAATACAATAATCCGACAAAGGTATTACTTTATCTAAGTGTTACGATCTACCTATAAGACAAAGTTTCCAGTAGATATTAACGATAATAATTAATTGTTTGATTAAGCTTTGCGACAAAGCTTCCACTTAACCTCACAAATTAATTCATGGAATAAGCACAAGAACAAGAGAAACATAAAATTGCATTAAGAACGGAATCTCAACACATAGTCACAATATGCGAAATCCTAAACTGAATTAGGAGTTTAGCTACACATAATGGAAATAAAACACATAATGAGTAAGAAATTCTCTTCTCTCGTCGAAAGCATCGCCTTCTCCTCCAGAGCCGTCTTCAAACGTCGTAGAATAATTGATTCTTGAAGCCCTAACCAAAAATCTTATTTACAGCAAAAACTAGGGTTTCCCAGTCTGTTTTTGGGCTCAATTTCCAAGTTTCGGGCTTGCTGACATCATCAAAATGTGAGCTGACACTAGCGACTGCGCCTTGTGTAGATGTTACCACCGCGCCTTGCCTTGACGTTATCGGTACTGGTAATGTCTTCTGTAGGCGCGGTGGTCACTGTTTCCCGACTTTGACTCTTGATTTCACCATCTAAACGACCTCGAATGCTCTTAATGTGAACTAGACAGTTGTAGGAAATTGAGTTACCTACGCAACGGCATGTGGCTCGTATTTTTATGATCAGCGATCCATTCCCAGCGCTCCGTTGAACGTCCGGAGGTCTGATCTGCAATTGTGGTGTTTTTGGCACGAAATGCCATCTTTGACGTGTGTTTCCTCCTGGAGCTTCCAAAACACCTGAGATGCAAAAACATATTAAAAAGTAAATGTTCGCATATAAAAGTGTCGAAATAAACGGGATTAGTTGATTCGACAAATCGTATAAATATGACTCATCAAACCACCCCACACTTAAACTTGTTCGTCTTGAACAAGAACTAAGTCATAGAAGGAAAACAATTATAACACCACAATTTCTTCGACGTCCTAGATAGATGCTACCTGAATGTGAGTTGCTAGTCAAGACTCGCTTTTCTACGCATAACTCAATCGCTACTAAAATCATCATTCTCAACACAGAATTAACTTGATACATGTTACCTTTTAGCTGAAATCACAACCAATTCGAATGAATGGGAGATAGTCCTTTTTAGACCAATGATATGCATTCGCTGTTCCGAACTCTAGCTATATGGTTATACTTCATTGCTTTTTCTTACACGTGATTCATTCCAGCTTCAAGGTTTTCGAGTTTTTCTTTCTTCTTTTGTTGGACAGCTTTTGATGTAGTGATTTTCTTTGGCCTTTGGCTCTTGATGTATGAATGATGTACTTCAGTTTTTTTTGCGTGTAGAACTTCCACAATGTGGCTGATTTTTCTTGAGCTTTGCTCCTTTATTGTGAACTGCTTGCCCTTTTCTTCTTTTCTTTTGAAGGAGGTCCAATCATCGACCGCAAGCATATGGAAATACCTCCCCGCTCTTTCTCATCCTCGACCTTTTTGACACGAGTCAAGATGGGGGCCCTCCACCTATTTTCCCGGTTACTTCGGACTAGAGATAGGTCGGTCTGTTTTCCCGTCCCGCCTACTTACATAAACGTTACGGTGGCAGAGGAAACTCTGAACCAATAAGTCTCGAAGTGCTAGCCTCCACGAAATCCACATAACCATATAACTCGAAATTCGGTCCTTTGAGTGCTTCGTAAAGTCTCTCTAGGACATTTCTATCAACTCCACATCCCTGTTTATCTCAACTCAAAAGGACACGTAGTGGGTTAAATTCACATGTAAAAGCACAATTCAAATTTCACGAGAGAAATACATCTAATCAGCATCATCTATTTCACATCATCAACATTCAATATTGGATATCCAAGAAATAGAGAGAAATTTCATACTGTCAATTTTTTTTGTTTTTTGTTTTAGAAACGAAACGTGCAGACACTATGCAGGTGCAAAAAATAAATATGCTGACCCAACAGACTGACTGACTCTCCTACCCCACACTTTTGAACAAAGCCGTGTCCTCACTGCACGACTTAAATTCAAAGACACAAACAATGCAAACACACAAATGTTGGGAAAAAGAAAATAGAGAATAAAAGTGAACAGGCACTCCCCTCGTTTTGTCACGTGATGGTGTAATTTTTGGTCAAACGAGTTGGTCAACGGTGGTCTACAGTCAACCGTGTCCTCTTCAGACTTTACGTACCGCGTCAGATATAGACGTTAACTTAATGTTAACACCTAACGCGGCCAGCTAATGTTGAGGGTTGACGCGGTCCGCACTGAGTTGCACTTGTTTCCTATTTGAAAAACATCTCTTTTCCCAAAAGACAATGTGAAAAACATGACTCAATACCAAACAAACATAAAACGAAATAAAAAATGGGAAAAAACAAAAATTTTGCCGTGCTGCCTCCCTGCGAGCGCCTTTGTTTTATGTCGTTGGCTCGACGATACCTCTTTAGGGATCACAAGTTAGGATCCCATGGGTGTGTGAGGTCAAATTTCGCCTCAGCGATTTCTTCAATCTGCCCAAAGTACTCATATAACGGTGTCCCCGGGTCTGCTTTCCATCGATCAGATGCATTTGCCTTCACATCCTCCTGAGTCTGCGAGGACGCTCTGCTCATAGCTACTTCATTTGCTGCACAACTCATCGTAAGTCTAGCCTCATCTGGTAGGTAGGGAGATATTGTAGCAAGATATGGTGTGTGGACGATGTCTGGTGGTTTCTTCATGCATGGGCGGTCGACATCCTCATAAATGTGGAAATTTGATGTCTTGCCACCAAACGCAAGTGACAACAAGCATGTTTCCATGTCAACCTTGGTCATAGTGGCGAAGAGGAATGGGCGTCCCAGGATAAGTGTTGGAGGATCGTCGTTTATAGCATCTCCCATCCGTAAAACATAAAAGTCTACAGGAACAACAAGGTCTCCTACACGAAGTGTTAGATCCTCTAGTAAACCAACCGGATGAACACAATATTTATCTCCTAACTCTATTAACAACTTAGGCGGTTTTAACGGTCCCAGCTTCAAAGAACAATATAAAGAGTATGGCATAGCATTAATGGCAGCACCCAAATCAATTAAACAATTATGTATTTGAGTCTCACCGATACACAGGTGACTGGGAAGGCACCTGGGTTTATACACTTTTCAAGCGGTGCCTCTTAACTTGTAGCGAGTGGGTGCTCCATTGTAGACTTTTCCAACTCATCCTTTGCCTCCAACTCACCTCCAACTCGCATCCTAGCTCATTATCATCGATCACATGCTCTTTCGGAGCTCTTACCTGCATAGAAAACGAAGGCGAAGGGTCAGTTTTGGAACATGTATTAGTGGGGACCGCGTCTGTAGTATACGTTATGGTCGCGTCTCATTCAAACGTTATAGCCACGTCAGCTTCAGACATTAGCGTTGAGCTAATGTCTGTTGCAGGTGCGTTAAGCACTATCTCTGACTTGTTTTATTCATTTTCTGTACCCGATTCGTCTATCACTGCCAATGTATTGATATTTCCTCTCGAGTTTGACACTGTCTGTGATGGTAGCTTGCCCGGATCCCTCTTCAGCTCGGAAACTGTCTGGGCTAAAATGGACATCTGCTTAGATAGCTCCGCTAAAGTTTCATCGATCTTCACCTGATGTAGTTGCATAGTAATGGCTATCTGCTGGGTGCTAGCTGCCATCAAGCATTTCTATTATCAGCTTCTGTGGCACTCCCAAATTGTAGCAGCTCTGCTCCAAGGCATTAAATTTCTCTAGATAGTCGTACATGGACTCATTCGGCCCCTGCCTCATATCCTGCAGCTGTCTACAAACCTGTCTGGCCTTAGCTGCTGGGTAGTATTTATCGAGAAATTTCTTTTGGATTTGATCCCATGTTCTGATGCTACCTGAAGGAAGAGACAGAAACCAAGATCGAGCCATGTCAGTTAGGGAAAAGTGAAAAGATTTAAGTTTACAATTCTCCACTGTGGCTCCATAAGGTCGAAGAGTCTGGCAGATGCCGTGGAAATCCTGCAGATGCCTGGTGGCTGATTCCCCTTGCCGACCCGAAAGCTTTGGTAGATAGTGCACTACCGCAGTCTTGATCTCAATTTCCTGCATGTCTGGCCCCTCATTGATGCACATAGGTATATTCTGAAAATTTGGGGCAGACAGCGCTCTCATCGTAGGCTGATATAGCTCTATATGCTCATCATCACCTTCGTCGACCTGGCTACCTGCACGAGACATTATGCAGCATGTAGCAAAGCACAAAAAATAACTAAATAAAATAAAAAAACAAAAAAAAACAAAAAGAGGAACAAAATAACAACTTTATATTTATAATCTCCTGCTGAAAGCTAGTGTAGCGGCAAGCAGGGTCGAACCCAAGGGAGCTGGTGTTATTGAAGCAGTAACTGTGAAAACAATTAAAAGGGGGGTTGTGAGCAAATAAGAGTGCACAAGAGAAAAATAACAGAAGGCTTCCAATAAGAGAGAACATTCAGCTTAGGGTTTCTATTGTGACATGTTTATCATAGATATCTAACGATCAAACCTTTGTTTCTTAGTGTGGAATTTCGACAAAGGTAATTCCCAAAGTATCCCGACAAAGGTGATACAACACATCTAACCCGACCAAGGGTTAGATTTCTAATTCTTTCCTAAATACAATAATCCGACAAAGGTATTATTTTATCTAGATGTTACGATCTACCTTTACGACAAAGTTTCCAGTAGATATTAACGATAAGAATTAATTATTGGATTAAGCTTTGCGACAAAGCTTCCACTTAACCTCACAAATTAATTCATGGAATAAGCACAAGAACTAGAGAAACATAAAATTGCATTAAGAACGGAATCTCAAAACATTGTCACAATATGCGAAACCCTAAACTGAATTAGGAGTTTAGCTACACATAATGGCAATAAAAAACATAATGAGTAAGAAATTCTCTTCTCTCGTCGAAAGCTTTGCCTTCTCCTCCAGAGCCGTCTTCAAACATCGTAGAATAATTGATTCTTGAAACCCTAGCCCAAAGATCTTATTTATAGCAAAAACTAGGGTTTCCCAGTCTGTTTTTGGGCTTTCGGGCTTGCTGACATCATCAAAATGCGAGCTGACAGTAGCGACCACGCCTTGTGTAGACGTTTCCACCGCGCCTTGCCTTGACGTTATCGGTACTGCTAATGTCTTCTGTGGGCGCGGTGGTCACTGTTGCCCGACTTCGACTCTTGATTTCACCATCTAAACGACCTCGGATGCTCTTGGTGTGAACTAGAGAGTGTTAGGGAATTGTGTTAGCTACGTAACAACATGTGGCTTGTATTTTTTTGATCAGCGGTCCATTCTCAGCGCTCTGTTGAACATCCAAAGGTCTGATATGCCATTGTGGTGTTTTTGCCACGAAATGCCATCTTTTACGCACGTTTCCTTCTGGAGCTTCCAAAATACCTGAGATGCAAATACATACTAAAAAGTAAATGTTCGCATATAAAAGTGTTGAAATAAATGGGATTAGTTGATTCGACGAATCGTATAAATACGACTCATCATCACTCAATCGATAATGTTGGTTCACTCTATAGCATTTATTAGCCTTGGAACATCTCCCAATGCAATAAATACCATAGGCTTAGGGGACTACTTCACTTCCTATCCATGTATTCATCATCATAAACACTGGATAAGATCATATTCACTACATCCAAACCTTTTCTAAGGTCTATCGATACTTAGGTCAAGTTTTAGGATCAACATGTCACTTAGTAGCATGTTATATATGAAGAGCATAGTGAACATGAATTTAACACCATAGATTATTGAATCAAATGTATATACATGATCATAGACTACCAAGGAGGGTTGTAAGACCCTCAAAACACAAGAACTACTCACACATCATCATGATACATGTTTTCAATACAAATCTACAAAGAGGGAGAAAAAATTATTAGAGAAAACTCAAGTTAGAGATGTTGAGCAAGCTTTAGATTCCTTCCTTGATCTTCTCCCTTCTCCCCAAAGCAATCCTTCGATGATGGTGAGCCTTCCTTAGTCTTTTTCTCACACTTTTTCTCTCTAAAAACCACCCCCCGTTTGGTCAAAACCCTCACTTTCTATTTATAGACTCGGCTGAAAAACCGTATGACAAACTAATTCCTTTTCGCCTCTAGAATAGTATGAATGAAGAGAGGATCGAATGTAGTAGGTCAAAACATTTATAAACACCGGTAAAGTACCGGGTCGAACCCAAGGGAGCAAGCCAAGCACATGCACTATGTAAGATCGTGTTTCCGTTCGTCTATTCTAAGCCAAAAATGTATGAAGGTGTGTATATTCTAAATCCTATGTGGCGAGTAATTAGGGATAAAAGATAGATAAGAGGTGTTTCGAGGGGTTACTCCCATCCTTGGCAATTTCCCAATGATCACATACATGATATTCAAAATTTCATGGTAGTCAAATAGTAATGAACCTAGTTTAGACTAGGTGACGGAGCCCACCGCACTGTCGTTAAGGTGTGATGTTCTCTGTGCAAAAACAAATTTATATCTCCGATACTCGCAACTTAACTATTTTGGTAGTAAGTGGTAAGTACGGGTCGAACCCAAGGGAGTTAGTGGATTAATTGTTCTTTCGGATGGGGGGATTAAATAAAACAGTTGGGGGATTGGTTTTGGTTTTAGTACTGAAAAGTAAAGTAACAGATGATATTGCAATTAAAGGAAAGATTCGGTTTCAGGGGCCTTGTATCATATTTTCGTTTATCATTGACCTCTAATGATCATACTAAGTGTTCAAAAGTGAATCAAGGCTATTCCTAGCACATGACTTGCCACACCGTCTAGTCTTTTGCAAGACAAAGAACTCTTGTTCTAGTATGTGCATCCATTTGATCATCATTCCTGATAAACCAAATGGTGTTTTAAAGAGGTTGACTTCCACAGATAAGCTGTGCTCTTCCGAGCCTCCACTTATCCACGGAAGATCACGAACCCATGGCAGAGCTTTGCTCTTCCGAGCATCCACTCAACCAATGGAATTCTGACCTAATATATGGCACCTAGAACAAGTTGAACACAAAGAGGCACTAAGAGAAGGGTCTAAAACATTGTATGATACCAGTACGCCCCTTTAACCGAATGAAAGGTTTAGCTACGAATATCCATGGAACAGGACATCATAACTAAGTACTTGAAAAAGTTAAGGTTTTTGAAAGACAGTAAAGTAAAGTTTTCGAAAGTAAAGATAGGAAAGTAAAGTACTTTGAAAGATAGTAAAGTAAAGAAAAGAGTACTTACAAAAACTGTTGAAAGTGCTAAAGCTTCGATTCCAAAGTAAAGCGATTACAAGATTAGTGCCCAAACTCTAGAGAGAAGTGAGAGCTTCTCTCACTAACTTGTGGATTGTGGGATGTTGGAATGAGATGGGATTGTGGGATGAGTTACAAAGGGAAGGAGTGCTCTTATTTATAGGCCATGGGAGGAGATGGATGTGGATGAGAGCAAGCCACTTGGCATGGAATGGGAGGAGGAGCTAAAAGCCATCAGGTGATGTCATCATCTCCCAAAGTCGCCGGCCACATGGAGGAAGGGGAGAGGATGATGGCTTAGCCGCCGGCTAGGTGGAGGAGGGTGAGTCGTGGAGTGTGTTTTTGTGATCTTTTCCAAAAGCCATCGGTCCTTTCAGCTCCGGTCTGACTCTGGTTGCCCTTCGGTTCGACTTGTTTTGAGTGATTCCACATCCGGTTCTTGAAAGTCAGATTTTGGTCGTGACCTGGAATGACTCATAATTCATTTTCAGCTTTAAAACTCCTCCTTAGCCTGTATTCTCTCTAGACTTCAAAATACCCTGTAGATAAATATCGGAACTAACAAGCAAAAGTTAAATAGACAAAGAGTCTAATTTGGTGGGTTTAACTGTGTTTATGATTCATACAATTATGGTCCATCAGATCACCCCACACTTTTAGTTGTTCGTCCCGAACAATGCTTTTTAAGGGCGGAACACAATCTAAGTAAACTTTTTAAATATGAAAGTTAGACTGTGGGACTAGATTTATCTTAATTCATGCATTACTTACTTATTACCAAACTAAACCGTGTAAATACTTAGAAGAAACTTGATACTTGTACCTTCGTGCCGAGATGCAAATTAATTTGGATGTTTCGGGAGATAGCCCTTTTCAGGCTCCTGGACTGCATTCTCGGGATTGACTCGCACTATATGGTTTCCTTGTAGCTTTCTCTAGCACGTGATTCAGTTCGGGATTCACTGAGTTGAGTACTTTGATTTCTTTTTGGCGAGGGACAGCTTCTGTAGTGAATCGGCCTTTGGTCTTTGGCCTTTGATATTGAGTTGTAGTTTCTTCACTTTTGTTCGGTTAAAACCTTCACAATTTTGGCCTTTGGCCTTTGATTAGCTTCTTTGAGCTTTTGCTTCTTTGTGACTTGCTAGTCCATTTTCTCAGCCTTTTTGGGAGGTCCAATCGTCGCCCGCAAGCATATGGAAATACCTCCCCGCTCTTTCTCATCCTCGTCGTTTTGCGCGGGTCAAGATGAGGGTCGCTCATCTATTTTCCCGGCTACTAGGACTAGAGATAGGACGGTTTGATTCCCGTCCCGCCTCTTGCATAAATGCTGCATGGCGGAGATGACTTCAATCTTCACTGAAACCCGAAGTGCAGCCTCCACTGACTTCGAAAATCATATAGTTAGATTCGATCCTTCGATTGCTTGCCAAGCCTCTCTAGGGCAGTTTATATCAACTCCACATCCCCTGTTTATCTCAGCACAAAGGGACAAATGAGAAGTTACATTCTAAGTTTTTAAACAGTTGAATTTTCACAAGGTAAATGCATGAATTTAGATCTATTTTTTTCACATTCTCAAGTTCATATTATCAAAAAGATAATATTAAGGGAAAAGGAAAAAGAAAAATATGTTAACTATGTACACAGGCGGTTCTCACCCCACACTTTTGAACGAAGGCGTGCCTTTCAGCACGACGTAGTTCAAAAGTCATGCAAATATATACAAGAGAAGGAAATGACATTAAGGAAAAGAGAAGAACTGAACTCCCTTTTACTGTGTCGTGTCGTGGAACGACATGCCTCGGAGCTGGATAATCGAGGGAGTTCGGCTGGGGCCTTAACTCTCAGCGCAGGCCCGGTAATTCTCGGAAGCTGCCTGGCTGATCTGATCTTGCTCCAAAAACCGATTCCTACATGTTAGACATTCCTTCTATACAAAAAGTGGGTGAGAGCGACTTACGGTAAAAACTAAATAACAGAAAAGAAAATTACTAAAAGTAAGATAGGTGTCGGGTTACCTCCCGACCAGTGCCTTAGTTTAACATCGTTGGCTCGACAGTACCTAGCTCATGGATCATAAGTTCGGATCCCATGGGTGAGTGAAGTCGAACTTCTTCTTGGCTGCCCTTTTACTCTGTCCAAAGAACTTGTGGAGTGATGGGCTCGGTTTGGTTCTCCATTGGTTTGGCAGGTTCTTCTTTTCATAGCTCCGAGAAGGTGAGGCTCCCTTGACCATAGCTGTTGGTCCATGGAGTCGTGCTCTCTTGCTTCTCCTTCCGGGTTTCCATTCTTTGGGCCCATGTCTTTGCCGCTTCTTCATGTATGGCCGGTTGGCATCTTTGCAGTTTTGGAAGTTCAGTCTTTTGCCAAGCGACCTCAAGCTTGTGCCCTTGCTAACCCTCTTCTTTGTGGCAGAGATGATTGGCCGTCCTTGGTCCTTGCACCTTTCAGGAGGCTCTTCTTGGCTTGTGACGAGTGGGAGCTCCTGCGTTGATTGTTTTGGCTCATGCTTCTCCTCCAACTCGCCTAGCACTTCATCATCATCGATCATCTCATCTCTGGTGGCTGTGATCTTTATAGAACATGAAGGGTTATGTGGGGGCTTCTCGGCCATAAGGACAGGGCCTTTCTCGAGCAGCTCTTCAGTGAGGACCGGGCCTGCCGTGATTTTCTCGGTCAGTTCGGCAGTGAGGTCCAGGTATGTCTCGGCTGGTTTGGTAGTGAAGTCCGGGACTTCCTCGGGTGCTTCTTTAGTGAGGTCCGGGACTTCATTTGGCTCGTCAAGTAGGGCCGGGACTTCCTCGGGCAGATTGGTGATGAGGACCGGGCCAGATTTGGGCAGTTCTTCTTCGGTCATCCAAGAGTCATCATCCTTTGTCGGCTCCGTGGGCTCCAATATTGGCTCCTTTAGAGTCGCCTGCACATCCATTACTGCCCTTGTACTGATGTCTTCTCTCACTTTTGTTGCGGGCAAGCTCATAATGGGTGTGGTGTCGGGCTCGTTCTGCACTGAGTCCACTTCCATCGTTGGTGCCTTATTGTCAGTTTGGTGCCATTGACCCTGTTTTGTGTTCTTTGCCAAATTATTTATGAGGCGCCAGGCTTCAGTCACGGTTAACTTCATGAGTGAACATCCCGCTACATCATTAAGTCTTTTCCGCTCAAGTGGCATCATTCCACCGAGAAACCTTTGAATAAGATTGAATCTGGTGAATCCATGGTGCGGGCAGCTCGTCACAATGGAGTCAAAGTACGCCAAGTACTCGTCCAAAGTTTCGTCCCGGAATTGCTGAAGATTGAGAATCTTCTCGCGGGTTTCAAGTCGAAGAGATGGGGCAAAACTCCTCTAGGAATTTGGTTTGTAGATCCCCATAATCGCCTTCATAAGTTGCACATGAGTAATAGCATTCTATTGCCGAGTCAGTTAAAGAAAATTGGAAGCATTTCAGCTTAAACTCCTATAACGTCTCGTTCTCAGGTTTCATGTGGCGGCAGATGTGGTGAACATATTGGCAATGTATCACAGGGTCCTCTTCAATGGTACCTCCGAATTGGGGGAGACAGTCAAGCATTTTAAACATAAGGTTTCTGCCTCCATCATTCCAAGGCTCTCTTTCGTAGTAGGAAGACATGGCAAATTATGTACAACAGAAAAAAGAACAACTATCCATTTGCTAACTCCCCGGCAACGGCGCCAGTTTTGACGGAGCCCACCGCACTGTCATTAAGGTGCGATGTTCTCTGTGCAAAAACAAATTTATATCTCCGATACTCGCGACTTAACTATTTTGGTAGTAAGTGGTACGGGTCGAACCCAAGGGAGTTAGTGGATTAATTGTGAAATACTATCCTCTGTTCAAGCTTGTGTTCAAGGTTTAGTTGAGACAGATCTTGAACACACTTCACAACAGTTCAAGGATCAGTTGTAACAGACCTCGTACTCTAGATACAACAGTTCAGCAAATAGACAAAGACAGTAGAACACACAGACTGATAACCCAGTTCGGCTTGGCCTACTCTGGGGGGTTTCCCACACCCGAAAAAGGGACAGCAAATCTTTATTACGTGTATAGGGTTTCCACAGGGACTTACACTTACACCTTGTAACAGCCTTACCACAATACTCCGTCTCTCAGATTTGCAACCGAGGTTCACCGCAATTCCCCTCGATCCCCTTCGTTCAGAACCTCCAGTCCGAACGTTCTCGACCTTCTCCAGAAGCTCGGACGCTTTCTCTCAAAGCTTTGATCACCTTTGTTGTGTGCGGCAGTTGATACGCTTCAGACAGTCTGTGTTGCACTTGAACAGACTGCACTTGCACCGGTGTATTCTCAATGAGAAAACACAACCGGCCGTCGCTTTCTTCTTCTCCAATCAGCAGGATATTCTCGTGTATAATTGATCTTTGAAAGCGATGGAGATTAGGTTTGCCTTTGCATTTGTATTTATATGCTCGGACGAAACCCTAATTCGCACAAGATAATCCCATCAAATATTTCGGAATATTTGATGCATATCTTTTACAAATCCTTGGAAGAATATACGAAGTCGTCTTCTTTCCCAAGCAATTCACGCCGTCTTCAATGTGGATATTCATTCGAATATCTTATGCTCGAATAAGTCGCACGCCATCTTCAACTTGACGAAATCTTCGTTGCCAATATATTCCGGAAAATATCCTTTGCGTTTTGATCACGCTGTACACGAGTACTAGGCTATGTTCGAACTCCCCCTGAACTCCTGCTCGAACTGTCTAACTCCGTTTTGCCAAACACATGCCACACAAGGGAACATCAATCTTCCCCTTGGCATTTTGGCAAAACCAAATCACTAGATCTATCTATTTATCTAGACAGTAGACAAAATTGAGGGAAATAAAATTGTCGCCACTCAAAATACTCCCCCCTTTTGCCACAAACTGGTAAGGGGTCCGATCTAGTTCGAACAGCAAATCAAACTGTGCCAGTACAAGCACATAATACTAAAAGTTTTTAGCGAGAAAAAAAATAAACTGAGTTCAAGGATAAAGATCAGGAGACCTTTATGCAGACGACCCATCATCAGTGGCATCCTCAGAATCTGCATCATCAGAGTCATTATCACTTGGAAAGCTGAGGCCACGAGCAAGTTTGTTAATACGCCTGCGTTGTTCCTTATCTGCGGCAATGATGGCATTCAGATCCTGGAGCAGCTTGCTCCTCTCATCACAACCCATTCTGGCTCCCCCTCGGCTGGACTCCGCAACACCCTTTGTTTTCTGGTTCCCCTGCTTGAGATCATTCACATGACGCCGTTTAAACAATTTGTGGTCAATGATGAACTTGATGGGTGCCTTTGTGAGGTGGTCAGGCGAGGCCTTCAACTCTGGAGCTTGATGGATAATGAGCTCATATATCAGAGATGGGAAATAGATCTGGTGCAGAGTTCTCATCGAAGTAGCATGTTCTGCAATCTGTTTGAACATTACTCTGCCCAGGTTGAATTTCAGCTTATTCCCTATCTGATAAATCAGTTGAGCCATGTCTTTGTTGACAGTAGAACGATGAGTAGATAGCCTCCAGTTGAACACAACTAAGAAGAACAGCATTGAATAAAACGTAGACAAATCCGCTGTGTGCACAACTGACTCAGTCCTCCACCGAACAGAGCCTGCAGTGATAGTGCTCACGATCTTCTCAAAGCTTGATTCCTCTTCATCAACAGCTATGTCGTTGATGGATGCACAGTCGTTATGTGCAAACGTCAAGAATAAATTTTTAATAGTCCGCTACTCGCAACTATACTACTGGGTAGTAAGTGGTAAGTAGGGGTCGAACCCAAGGGAATCAGGGGAATAGATGTTCTTTGAGGGGGTTGTCCAGTGAGAAAGCGTATTTTAGGTCGGTTGGTTGGTTTTAAAGCTACCAGCTAAGTGATTGATTGATTGATTGGTTGGTTGGTTGGTTGGTTTAGGATCCTTAATATTTCTTCAGTCGGCATATGATCTTGACCTTGGATTGACTCGTAACATCTTTTCTGCTTTAAAAGCTCCTCTTTAGTGTGTATTCTCTCTAAGCTCTGAAATACCCTGCAAAAATATATCTGAACTAACAAGCAAAAGTTAAATAGACAAAATGTCCAATTAAGGGGGTTATACTGTGTTTATGATTCGTATAATTTTGGTCCATCAGATCACCCCACACTTTTAGTTGTTCGTCCCGAACAATGCTATTAAAGGGCTGTACTATAAGTTGGCTTTGAAATATGAAAATTAGACTGTGTTACTCGATCTATCCTAATTCATGCATTGCTTACTTATTACCAAATTAAACTGCGTAAATAAATAGAAGAAACTTAATACTTGTACCTCCGTGCTGAGATGCAAATTATATTGGATGTCTCGGGAGATAGCCCTGTTTAGGCTCCTGGACTGCAATCTCGGGATCGTCTCGCGCTATATGGTTTTCTGGTAGCTTTCTCTAGCACGTGATTCGGTTCGGGTTTCAACGGTTTGAGTACTTTGATTTTCTTTTGGCGAGGGACTGCTTTTGTAGTGAATTGGCCTTTGGCCTTTGATTAGACTTTTTGAGTTCTTCACTTTTTGTTCGGTTAAACACTTCACAATTTTGGGCCTTTGGCCTCTTGATTTGCTTCTTCGAGCTTTTCGCCTTTTTGTGGCTTTGCTAGTCCATTTTCTCAAGCCTTTTTGGGAGGTCCAATCATCGCCCGCAAGCCTATGGAAATACCTCCCCGCTCCTCTCGTTTTTGCCATTTCGCGCGGGTCAAGGTGAGGGTTGCTCATCTATTTTCTCGGCTACTTTGACTGTTGTTTCGCGCGGGTCAAGATGAGGGTCGCTCATCTATTTTCTCGGCTACTTTGACCGGAGATAGAACGGTCTGATTCCCGTCCTCGCCTTTTGCATAAACACTGCATGGCGGAGATGACTTCAATCTTCATTGAAAACCCGAAGTGCAGCCTCCACTGACTTCGAAAACCATATAGTTTGATATGATCCTTTGATTGCTTGCCAAGCCTCTCTAGGGCAGTTTATGTCAACTCCACATCCCTAGTTATCTCAGCACAAAGGACAAATGGAAAGTTACATTCTAAGTTTTTAAACAGTTTGAATTTTCACAAGGTTAATGCATGAATTATGATTTATCTTTTTCACATTCTTAAGTTCATATTTTCAAAAAGATACTATTACTAAAAAAGAAAAACAGCTGCATGTTATTTATGTACACAGGTGGTTCTCACCCCCCCACTTTTGAATGAAGGCGTGCCTTAGTTCAAAAGTCATGCAAGCTTAAAACTAAATTACTGAATTTAAATGACAGAAATTAAAGTGCGGAAAAGTAAGATAGTGTCGGGTTACCTCCCGACCAGTGCACTTGTTTAACGTCGTTGGCTCGACGATACCTTGTTGTGGATTACTGGTTTGGGTCCCATGGGTGGCTCAAGTCAAACTTCGCCACCGTTCCAGTGTTGCTTCTTCCTGACTTCTTGCCGGATGTTGTGTTCGGGTCAGGACTCCTTTGTTTCGGGATTTTTTCCTTCCAATACCCCGAAGGGGATGAGGGTCCTTTCACTACTAGCCTTTTGATGTTTTTGTATTTGGGACTGCCTAGTCCAGTTGCGGCATAGCAATGCTCTATCGAGGGGTCATTCTGCAGAGGTTCTTTTCCCATCCTCCTTTGAGCTTCTTCATTGATCGCACAGTTCGCAGCGACTTGCTCATTGATTAAGGGGAAAAGTCAGGAAGGCTTCATGAGGCTTAGTTCTGCCTCGTTATGTTGGTTCGTGAGGAACTGATCGTAGATAGTTTCAGCTGCCTGGGTAATGATAGTCGGGTATGGCTTGGGCAGCTCGTCAGTGGTGTTCAGGACTCCTACTTCGTTGCTTCCGGTGCTTTCCATGTCTGATTCTTCAGACGGTTCAGGAGTCTCTTCCGACGGTTCGGTGATATCTTCTTCATCAGCCTCAGGGTCAGCTTCTTCTGTCTGCATTTCCTCATCAGTTTGGGGTACTCGTCTTGTGGCAGCGGCCAGGCCGATTATAAGGTACCACATGTCTGCAATGGTGAAGTTTGTGGCAGACCTTCTCATAGCTTCGTTAACTCTTCCCAGCTCTTCGGCCCTCATCCCACGAAGAAATTTTTGGAGAAGAACTTTCTTCGTAAATCCATGGTGCGGGCAGCTTGAAACGATGGCATCGTAGTTCATGTAGTATTCGTCCAAAGTCTCATCCCGGGATTGATGAAGGCACATGATCTTCTCACGGGTTTCTTGGCGTAAAGATGGTGGGGAGAATTCTTTCAGGAACAGAACGCAGAGGTCTGTGAAACGTTCTGCACTGCAAGCGGTGGATGTGTAGTACCATATCGTGGTGAAGTCGGTTAGAGAGAATTTGAAGCATTTCAGCTTAAATTCCTCTAATACTTAGTTCTTAGGTTTGATGTGGTGGCAGACGTGGTGGAAGTTTTGGCAGTGCTGTACAGGGTCTTCTCCCTCCGTTCCTCCGAACAGGGGCAGAAATCGCGTTGTCCATGCATGCGTAATGGGTGATGACATAGGGAAAAGAAAGAAAAAGAAAGGGGAGGGAAAGAACAACTATCCGACGACTGATTCCCCGGCAACGGCGCCAATTTTGATGGATGCACAGTCGTTATGTGCAAATGTCAAGAATAAATTTATAATAGTCCGCTACTCGCAACTATACTACTGGGTAGTAAGTGGTAAGTAGGGGTCGAACCCAAGGGAATCAGGGGAATAGATGTTCTTTGAGGGGGTTGTCCAGCGAGAAAGCGTATTTTAGGTCGGTTGGTTGGTTTTAAAGCTACCAGCTAAGTGATTTGGAGACATGTGGAGGAGCCCAAAAGTCACCGGTCAAGGGAGGAGGAGCCACCGGTTGCCGGTGGTGGAAGGGGAGGAGGGGTGGCTTTGGCCACCTCTTGCCCAAGTGGCCGGTCACTTTGCCCATGTGTGAGTTTTGTACAGTTTTGTGCAGTCTTTTCACAAAACTGTCAGTGTGTTTCTTTCCCGGGCTGTCTTGATTCCTCTCCTGATTCTTCTGATTAATTTGTTATGAGTGATTCAACGTCAGGATCCTTAATATTTCCTCAGTCGGCATATGATCTTGACCTTGGATTGACTCGTAACATCTTTTCTGCTTTAAAAGCTCCTCTTTAGTGTGTATTCTCTCTAAGCTCTGAAATACCCTGCAAAAATATATCTGAACTAACAAGCAAAAGTTAAATAGACAAAATGTCTAATTAAGGGGGTTATACTGTGTTTATGATTCGTTTAATTTTGGTCCATCAGTCGTCCATGGAGAAGTATACATTGATCAGTTCAGGATCAATCTTGATCCGTCTTCCTCTAACGTAGAGGACCCCATAATCTGCTTCTCCAATGACCCCAAATCCAGGAGGAAGGTTTACCATGGCTTCACGTACTAAATGCTCGCTGAATGGTTTGCATCTGTCCAACGTCCAGAACAGATCAGATTCCTTGAGCACCTCTATCACTTCCTTTCCCTTGTATCGGGACTCATCTAGCAACCTCTCGGGTATGATTTTTCTTTTCAGCACACAGCTCCATTTTTTGTACGCATCACGACTGACGAACCAGACACCTTTCTTGACCAATCCAACTGGCACAGTGTCAGCCTTAGGAGATGGGACTTCACATCTTCCAGCATCCACTGCAACAGGGACAGGAGCTTCACGTTTTCTTTTCTTAGATGAATCAGCTCCCCCTGTCAGGTTGGCCTCCTTCACAATTTCTTGGACTGTTCCCTTAGCAGAGCTTTCAGACGCCACCTTCTTCTTTCCCTTGTCCTTCTTTTTGAGAGAGATAAGTGGAGCAAGATCTTGGTCATCATCTGAAAAAGTACCCTCCTTTGAGACTAGCTTCGCAGTATCCTCACGAACTTGTGCACCATCATCCTCAATACGATTACAATGCAGATCATCTTGACCAACAACTGGAGTAGCCACTGTATCCTTAGCAACTTCCTCTAGACCATCAATTGTCTCACCTTCATTCTGAACACATGGTTCCACAGTTGGAACACTAGTAACTTTTTCAGCGACAGACTCTTTTGTCTCACTACCCTGAGCACAAAGGAGTTCTTCAGACTTTTCAGCTCCCAGATTGTTTTCCTTAGCCAAATCTTCCATGACATTGTCAATGTCTTTGTACAGCTTCTCCAACTATTCATCCTCTTCTGCAGGAGAAGCTCCTATGGCTTACTTCAACACCTCTGGATTTTCTGGTGGATGAACCATCACGGACACACCCTCCTCTGGCTTACTGATTGGTTCATCTTCCGAACCTCCAATCCTCTTATCAGGGCCATCATCAGACTCCTCGTCCATCACAAGCTTCCTTTTCCCAGAGGCATCAAGAAGATTTTCTGTCCCCTCATCAGACATTGTTATGATCTTCCCTCTGACAGAGCTGATCCTGGCAAGACACTGTCTTGGAGAAACAACACGGTGAGTCCCCTTCTTTCTCCGTAAACCATCTGGGCGAATATACCCAGACGCATGGATTTTCTCCCTCCATGACGCTGACCCTCCAGCCACCTTGCTGGGTACCTTTTCTTCCACAATCTTGATAGTATCATTCCCGATAACTGCCTTACTAGTTTCATCACCAGCCATACCCCTACTGGCTTCCCAATCAACAGCCCTACTGGCTTCACCACCAATCACAACTCCGTCCACCACACTCTTATCAACAGCAGAAATATTTGCAGAAGCCAAGGGAACGGACTGCGAATTAGGAAAAACCTCAGTTTTGGACTGAACATGGCTTGAACCGGGATTGAATGATTTTGACAGATCCGCCGTGACCGACTGAGGGATTTCAGCGTTGCTCATTCACCAGACTTCTTTGCTTCGGCCAAAGGTTCAGTGTCGGATCGTAAAGGCGACGCCTTTTTCGTCTTCGGAGCCTTTGATTTCGGAATTTTAGGTTTTGCCGCCAGAGCCTTTGAGGACTGCATGTTCTTCTTCTCAGCGGATTTGACGCCAGACTTCGCAGATGTCCTGGTGTTCACCATCGCCGTTTGGAGGATGAGCGGTTGAGAGAGAAATTTGGTTCTAGGGTTTGTACGAGCGAGAGAAGGTAGACTGAAAACTATTTTGTGTTTCAAAAGAAATAATACTCCAGCCTTTTCAACTTCCCAAATTGGTCAACTCTCGTTTCAAATAACGGCAGGAAAGATCTTCGAGAATATTCAAAAATTGTTTGTCTTCACGCGCTGTGCCTTCTGTTCTAGCTCCCTTCCTTAGGTGGTCAGTCCAACTGTTGTAGCTGGGGTTTCGCTTTTGACTCACCACTGCCTGGAACGCTTAGTACTCGAACCCACACAGACCCAAAGAGGATCTGGGTGTTCCAAACTGTGCAATCCGGTTCAATCTCTCGTCTGATGAGTTGGCATGAGTCTGTGGATACAGTTTGAATTCCTTCTGCAACTTTGTAATCTTCTGTTCAAACTCGGTCTGTAACTGTGACACCCTTTGATCCAGCAGTCTCTTGGTATAATTGCCAACATAGATTTGTGCGATCCTCCTATCTGATCTTGTGTGCAGGGTCTTGTTCACTCCCCCTCGCATAACTCGATGTTTGGCTGGAGCATAGTTAAGAGTAGGCCGTGGCTTGTCAAGGCTCCCGACCCCCATGCTGATGGTTTAACAGTTATTTACCCGCCTTCTCCCTTTCATCACAGAACTGCCATTCATGTCTAAAACGAGGCATGAGTCGCGAGAGAATGACACATAGTGTCCATTGTCGCACAGTTGACTGATGCTAAGAAGATTCATTGTCAAACCTTCAACCAGGAGGGTGTCTTCGAGTGCAGGGAGATCCAGAACCTTCAATGTCCCACAACCGATCACCTGACTCTTCCTACCATCCGCGAAGGTGACAAACCGCATCTCCTCAACAGGCCTAATATTAGAGATGTATTCAGAGTTACCTGTCATATGAGCAGAGCATCCGCTGTCAAAGTACCAACTGTCTGACATTGTGGAACTTGACGAGCAACAAGCCACCATGCATGCCGTCTGATTGGCCTTAGGTCTCCAGACCTGGTTCTGTCGCGGTTTGGTTTGTTGTTGGTGTCCTCGACGTTCAGCAAGAAACAGTCGACACTGCCGTCTGATGTGTCCAATCTGATAGCAGTACCAGCATGTGCGCAAGTCTTTCCTCTGATTGGCAGTTGAACTGAGGTAAGCATTTCCGGTCCTTCTTTGACTACCTTTGGGCTTGACTTGGGACAGATCCACTTTCTGTCTAGGGTGCTCTCTCACCTTCTGTTCCGGCATCTGTTCAGACACATAGTTAGTTTTGACACGTGTCGAACCTTTTGAGCTGCTTTCTCCTGTGAATCCCAATCCTCTGCCTCCTGTCTCCATCCTCTGAGCATTGAGAATCTCATTCAAATTTTTCGAACCAGAGTTCAACATCCTCACTGACTGTTGGAGCTGAATGAGCTCCTTCTCAGCAGTTTCCCGGTCCATCTTTTCTGATTCAAGCTGAAGTTCCAGCTGTTCAATCTTCCTGAGTTGGAACACCTCCTTTCGTTTCTGATCTGAAATGACTTTTCTTAGACCAGCCATGCCGATAGGGTGAGTTTCTTGGTCCTTCTCCATGTCGACTTTTAGTGAAGAGATGGCAATGAGTTCTGTCTTCTGAGCAAGCAAGCACAGTCTTTCCTGTTTCATAGCAGCCAGTTGAGTATTTAGAGAAGCTACTGTACCTTCAAGTTCAACCTTCTGTGTGACCAGAATCTCCACTTCCTGCCAGACCTTATCCTTATCTGTAGTGATGCTTGCAATTGTGTCATTCAGCTTCTTGTTGATTTTGATCAGTTGCAGCCACTTCTCATACAGATCTTTGTATGTCTGAGCGAGGGACTCCTGTGTGAGTTCTTCATTATCACTGTCTGAGAGGTCTTCAGCTGGGAGTTCCGACTGAGATGGAAATGTTGCACCGGTGCTGCTACATTCGCCCAGAGTTGTAGTAAAGGCCACAAAGTTGGTGGTTTCACCTTTTTCTTCATCTGACTCACTGTCGCTGAAGCTAGCGACCATTGCCTTCTTCTTCATGAGAGTATTTGCACATTGTGAAGCAAAATGACCGAAACCTTTGCATTCATGGCACTGAATCTCTTCCTTACCTTTTTCAGAGGAGTCTTGCCTTATATCGCTTGACCTTGATCTGTCGGATCTCCAGTTTCGAAAACCAGTTGATGAAGACTGACCTTGTTCTGGACCACGTCTATTGATTTTCCTCACCATTCTGCCAAAATTCTAAGCCATCATAGCCAGTTGCTCAGTGGTGCAGCCACCGTCCAGTTTGTCTCCTGATATGTCTGCTTTATGGGCAATTCCCTTCACATCTCCAGGTTGGAAATCGTGATTGATCTCGTAAGTTCTGAGAAAACCCATCAGCTCGTCTAGCTTCAGCTTGGAGATGTCGTGCATTTCCTCAATGGCTGTGACCTTCATTGCAAATCTTGGAGGGAGTGATCTTAAGACTTTACTGGACATCCTTTCTTCCTCAATGGGTTTCCCTAGTGCCGCAGCCTCGTTGGACAGTTCCAGAATTCTAGTATTATATTCAGAGATCGTTTCACTCTCTTTCATCTTCATCTCTTCGAACTTAGTTGTGATCATCTACATTCGGGAGTTGCGAACTTTGTCTGTGCCTTCATATGCCGTTTGGAGGATATCCCAGGCCTCTTTTGGCACTTCACAGTTAATGATCAACTTCATGACGTTTTCATCTACTGCAGAGAAGATTGCGTTCATCGCTTTTGAGTTTCCCATGGATGCTTTGTTATCCTCCTCGTCCCACAAGGCTTCTGGTTTTAGAACAAGATCTCCAGTGAGATTGTTCATCATAGGTTCAGTCCATCCACTCTGAATCGACATCCATGCTTTTGCGTCTAGAGATTTGAGGAACGACTTCATCATGGGTTTCCAGGTGGCATAGTTCGAGCCTTCAAGCAACGGAGGTCTGGTGATGCTTTGTCCTTCTTTCAGAGGCATCTTGAACAGTTTCAGGATCCCACTCAGTGTCTCGAGTGTTTGCTTTGATACCAATTGAAATACTATCCTCTGTTCAAGCTTGTGTTCAAGGTTTAGTTGAGACAGATCTTGAACACACTTCACAACAGTTCAAGGATCAGTTGTAACAGACCTCGTACTCTAGATACAACAGTTCAGCAAATAGACAAAGGCAGTAGAACACACAGACTGATAACCCAGTTCGGCTCGGCCTACTCTGGGGGGTTTCCCACACCCGAAAAAGGGACAGCAAATCTTTATTACGAGTATAGGGTTTCCACAGGGACTTACACTTACACCTTGTAACAGCCTTACCACAATACTCCGTCTCTCTGATTTGCAACCGAGGTTCACCACAATTCCCCTCGATCCCCTTCGTTCAGAACCTCCAGTCCGAACGTTCTCGACCTTCTCCAGAAGCTCGGACGCTTTCTCTCGAAAGCTTTGATCACCTTTGTTGTGTGCGGCAGTTGATACGCTTCAGACAGTCTGTGTTGCACTTGAACAGACTGCACTTGCACCGGTGTATTCTCAATGAGAAAACACAACCGGCCGTCGCTTTCTTCTTCTCCAATCAGCAGGATATGCTCGTGTATAATTGATCTTTGAAAGCGATGTAGATTAGGGTTGCCTTTGCATTTGTATTTATATGCTCGGACAAAACCCTAATTCGCACAAGATAATCCCATCAAATATTTCGGAATATTTGATGCATATCTTTTACAAATCCTTGGAAGAATATACGAAGTCGTCTTCTTTCCCAAGCAAGTCACGCCGTCTTCAATGTGGATATTCATTCGAATATCTAATGCTCGAATAAGTTGCACGCCATCTTCAACTTGACTAAATCTTCGTTGCCAATATCTTCCGGAAAATATCCTTTGCGTTTTGATCACGCTGTACATGAGTACTAGGATATCTTCGAACTCCCCCTGAACTACTGCTCGAACTGTCTAACTCCGTTTTGCCAAACACATGCCACACAAGGGAACATCAAATTGTTCTTTCGGATGGGGGGATTAAATAAAACAGTTGGGGGATTGGTTTTGGTTTTAGTACTGAAAAGTAAAGTAACAGATGATATTGCAATTAAAGTAAAGATTCGGTTTCAGGGGCCTTGTATCATATTTTCGTTTATCATTGACCTCTAATGATCATACTAAGTGTTCAAAAGTGAATCAAGGCTATTCCTAGCACATGACTTGCCACACCGTCTAGTCTTTTGCAAGACAAAGAACTCTTGTTCTAGTATGTGCATCCATTTGAACATCATTCCTGATAAACCAAATGGTGTTTTAAAGAGGTTGACTTCCACAAATAAGCTGTGCTCTTCCGAGCCTCCACTTATCCACGGAAGAGAGCTTTGCTCTTCCGAGCATCCACTCAACCAATGGAATTCTTACCTAATATATGGCACCTAGAACAAGTTGAACACAAAGAGGCACTAAGAGAAGGGTCTAAAACATTGTACGATACCAGTACGCCCCTTTAACCGAATGAAAGGTTTAGCTACAAATATCCATGGAACAGGACATCATAACTAAGTACTTGAAAAAGTAAAGGTTTTTGAAAGACAGTAAAGTAATGTTTTTGAAAGTAAAGTGACGGAGCGCACTGCACTGTCGTTAAGGTGCAATGTTCTCTGTACAAATAAATTTATATTTTCCGCTACTCGCGACTTCACTACTGGGTAGTAAGTGGTAAGTACGGGTCAAACCCAAGGGAATTAGAGGGATAACTGTTCTTTAGGGGATCGTATGGTGAGTGATTTTAGGTCGATTGCGGACTTACTGCTAATTACTAAGCTACTGTTTTTGGTTTTTTTGGTTTTTTATGCGGAAAAGTAAATACAAAAAATAAATACAGAAATTAAAATACTAAAAGTAAAAGAGTTAAGGGAAGAAGACTTACAGTGGGTGATGCGTGATTGCGATTCCTCCGGTAGATGAGCGGTTGATGGTTGTAGTTGATCGAGCAGTTTATAAAAGTAAATACAGGGGGGTTTTTTGTAATTCAAGGAAAAGTATTCGGTTTCAAGTACCTTGTATTATAACATGTTTATTAATAACTGTTAGTAACCTTTATAAGTATTCAAAGATGAATCGAGGCCGTTTCGCAGCGCAAGACTTGCAACATCGTTTAAAGCAACACTTATTCTACTTCAGACTAATTCCTCCTTTCGAAGTATCTTAGCCTTTTGTGCATCCACCTGATCTCTCAGTTACGATCGACCAAGTGGTGTTTTAGATAAGTCGAACTCCTCGATAAGTTTTGCTTGTTACAGCTTCCACTTATCGAGTATGATCACGAATTCCCACGGAAGAGCTTTGCTTGTTACAGCTTCCACTCAACCTTGGAAACTCTGACTATATATGGCACATAGAACAAGTTTTGAATACAGAGAAAAGAAACTAAAAGAAATTAAAACATTATATAATACAAGAAAATACCTTCGACCGAATGAGGAGTTTAGCTATGAATATCCATGGAAAAGGACATCATAACTAAATACTCGGGGGTTTTGGAAAACAGTAAGAGGGAAAGGGGTGGAATACTCAAGAACCAACAGGAGTATTCCCAATTTCCTACTGAATACTCAAGAACCAACAGGAGTATTCTCTAAAGTATAATACTCAAGAACAAACAGGAGTATTATTTCCAATCAGTATAATACTCAAGAACCAACAGGAGTATTATTTCAAAAAAAACAAACTTACAAGTAACACAAACTTAGAGAGAGAAGTGATTTTGATTTTTGGATGATTTGGATGAGGAGGAGAAGCCTCCTTTTATAGCCACAAGGGGAGGAGATGGGTGGTGGAGATGGGTGGCATGTGTTTTTGATCCAAGGGAGGTGAAGGGAGGAGGAAGGAGGAGGTGACACATGGGGGGTGTGAAAAGCCACCGGTTGCCTTGGGTGGAGGAGCCGCCGGTAGCCGGTTGCAAGGGGAGGCGAAGGGTGGCTTTGGCCACCTCCAAGCAAGGTGGCCGGTCACCTTGGTCCATGAGTGCATTTTGAAAGTTTTGTGCAGTCTTTTCACAAAACTATCAGTCCAATTTCGCTCCAGTCTGACTTTGATTGTTCCTCGGTTGGATTTGATTTGAGTAATTCCTACGTCAGGATCTTGAGATTTCTTCGTTCAGCGTCTGATCTTGACCTTGGATTGACTCTTAATATCTTTTCAGCGTAAAATCCTCTCCTTAGCGTGTTTTCTCTTTAGTCTCTAAAATGCCCTGTAGAAATAAATCGGGACTAACAAGCAGAAGTTAAATAGACCAACAGTCTAATTTGGTGGGTTTTACTGTGTTTTTGATTCGTATAATTATGGTCCATCAGATCACCCCACACTTTTAGTTGTTCGTCCCGAACAATGCTATTAAAGGGCGGTACTCTAAGTTTGGTTTTAAAATATGAAAATTAGACTGTGGGACTCGATTTATCCTAATTCATGCATTACTTACTTCTTACCAAATTGAACTGTGTAAATAAATAAAAGAAACTTGATACTTGTACCTTCGTACCGAGATGCAAATTATTCTGGATGTTTCGGGAGATAGCCCTTTTTAGGCTCCTGGACTGCAACCTCGGGACTGTCTCGCACTATATGGTTTCCTTGTAGCTTTCTCTAGCACGTGATTCGATTCGGGTTTCACAGTTTAGTTGGGCCTTTTTTGATTTCTTTCTTTTTTGGCAAGGACTGCTTTTTTGTAGTGAATCGGCCTTTGGCCTTTGATTTGACGCTTTGAGTACTTCACTTTTGTTCGGTTAAAACCTTCACAATTTTGGGCCTTTGGCCTCTTGATTTGCTTCTTCGAGCTTTTGCTTCTTTGTGACTTGCTAGTCCATTCTTTTGCGCCTTTTTTGGGAGGTCCAATCATCGCCCGCAAGCCTATGGAAATACCTCCCCGCTCCTCTCATCCTTGTCGTTTCGCGCGGGTCAAGATGAGGGTCGCTCATCTATTTTCTCGGCTACTTTGACTAGAGAGAGGACGGTCTGATTCCCGTCCTCGCCTTCTTCATTTTTTATGCATAAACACTGCATGGCGGAGCTGACTCTTCACTCAACTAAAAAACCCGAAGTGCAGCCTCCACTGACTTCGTAAACCATATAGTGAAATTCAGTCCTTCGATTGCTTGCCAAGCCTCTCTAGGGCATTTCTATCAACTCCACATCCCTAGTTTATCTCAGCACAAAGGGACAAATGAGGAGTTACGTTCTAAGTTTTTAGACAGTTGAATTTTCACAAGGTAAATGCATGAATTTTAGATCTATCTTTTTCACATTCTTAAGTTCATATTTTCAAAAAGATAATATTAAAAAAGAAAAACATGTTATTTATTTATGTACACATGCGGATCTCACCCCACACTTTTGAACGAAGGCGTGCCTTTCAGCACTACTTAGTTCAAAAGCCATGCAAGCAGACAATTACGAGAAGGAAATGATATTAAGGAAAAGGGAAGAACAGAACTCCCTTTAAGGTGTCGAGTGAACGACGTGGCACGAGGCTGGAAAATCGAGGGAGTTCGACTGGGTCCTTGAACTCTTAGCGTAGCCCTGACTGGCTTAATGTTGCACCCAAGTCCGATTCCTGAATAGTCAAATCTTCTATGCACCAAGTGGGTGAGAGCGACTTATTCAAAAAGTAAAATACAGAAAATTAAAGACAGAAAATTAAAGTGCGGAAAGTAAGATAGTGTCGGGTTACCTCCCGACCAGTGCACTTGTTTGACGTCGTTGGCTCGACAGTACCTCATTCCTGGATCACTGGTTGGGATCCCATGGGTGGCTTAGGTCGAATTTTGCCACTGTTCCTGTGTTGCTTCTTGCCTTGCCTTTACCCAATTTCTTGTGAGCAGATGTGCTTGGACCCCGTTCCTGTTGTTCTGGTGATGTCTCCTTCCAACGTCTTTGAGAAGGTGAGGGACCTTTGACCACTAGCCTCTTGAACTGGGTTTTCTGGTGTTCAGGGCTGCCTTTTCCAGTCATGGCGAAAACATGCTCCATTGAGGAGTTGTTCTGCTCAGGCCCTTTTCCCATCCTCTTTTCAGCCTCTTCATGGATCACATAGTTTTCAGCGATTCGCCTATTGATCGAGGGGAAAAGTCGGGAAGCTTGCATCTTAAGGCTCGGTTCTGCCTTGTCGTGTCCGTTTGTGAGGAACTGGTCATAGATGGTTTCAGCTGCTTGGGTGATGATAGCTGGGTATGGCTTTGGCAGCATGTCGGTGGTATTCTGGACTTCTTCCATTGCTGACACTTCCTCGTTGCTCCCGACACTTTCTATATCCCAGTCTTCTGATGGCTCGGGAGTTTCTTCTGATGGCTCGGGAGTTTCTTCTCTTTCTGTCTGCATTCTCCGTCAGCCTCGGGTATTCGTTTTGTGGCTGCGGCCATGTCATTTATGAGGTACCACATGTCTGCAATGGTTAAGTTCCTGGCTGATCTTCTCATTGCTTTGTTTATCCTTGTCAGATCATCGGCCTTCATCCCACGAAGAAATCTTTGAAGCAGAACTTTCTTCGTGAATCCATGGTGCGGGCAGTTTGAGACGATGGTGTCATAGCTCGTGTAGTATTCATCCAAGGTCTCATCCCGGGATTGTTGAAGGTTCATGATCTTCTCACGGGTTTGTTGTCGTAAGGATGGAGGGGAGAATTCTCTCAGGAATGGAACGCTAATGTCCAAAAAACGTTCTACATTCCAAGCGGTTGACGTGTAGTACCAGATCGTCGTGAAATCCGTTAGAGAGAATTTGAAGCATTTAAGCTTAAATTCTTCTAACATTTCATTCGCAGGTTTTATGAGGTGGCAAACGTGGTGAAAGTTTCGGCAGTGTTGTACTGGGTCTTCTCCATCCGTACCTCCGAACAGTGGAAGATATCGTGTTGTCCATGCATATGAAGGGGGTTGCGTCATGAGGACATGGGAGGGAAAGAACAACTAATCCGATGGCTAATTCACCGGTAACGGCGCCAATTAGACATTGTAGTATAGTGGTAAGTATAGTGGTAACGGTTACAATTAGATGTTGTAGTATAGTGGTAAGTATTCCCGCCTGTCACGCGGGTGACCCGGGTTCATTCTCCGGCAACGGCGCCAATTTGACGGAGCGCACTGCACTGTCGTTAAGGTGCAATGTTCTCTGTACAAATAAATTTATATTTTCCGCTACTCGCGACTACACTACTGGGTAGTAAGTGGTAAGTAGGGATCGAACCCAAGGGAATTAGGGGGATACGTTGTTCTTTAAGGGATTTGTACAGCGAGGGAGCGTGTTTTTTGGGTTGAGATTTTAGCGCGAGTAATTTAGTAACCTTTTTTTGGTTGTTTTTGGTTTTTTATGCGGAAAAGTAAATGACAGGAAAAGTAAATACTGAAAATACAAAGAAGACTTACAGCGGGTGATGCGTGATTGTCAAGTTCTCCGGTAGATGAGCGGTTGATGGTTGCAGTTGATCGAGCGATTCGTAAAAGTAAATACAGGGGGTTTTGTAATTCAAGGAAAACATTCGGTTTCAGGGGCCTTGTATCATGGCCTGTTTATTGTTTTAGTAAACCTTCTAAGTATTCAAACGTGTATCAAGGCCTTTTCCGGCGCTCGATTTGCCACACTGTCTAGTCTTTTGCAAAAGTGTTCGAAAGTGAATCAAGGCCATTTCAAGCACTCGACTTGCAACACTGTCTAATCTTTTGCAAAAAACATAAAGCCCTTGTTCTACTTAGACTAGCACCCCATTTCAAGGTATACTAGCCTATGTGCATCCATTTTGGGTTGTCTTTTCCGATTTACCCAAAATGGTGTTTGAGAGAGATCAAACTCCTCAGATAAGCTTTGCCATTTCAAGCATCCACTTACCCGAGTATGTTTGCGAACTTCCACGGAAGAGCTTTGCCATTTCAAGCATCCACTCAACCTTGGAAGTTCTGATCTAATATATGGCACATAGAACAAGTTTTGAATACAGAGAAAAGAAACTAAAAGAATTAAAACATTTTATAATACAAGTACGCCCCTTTAACCGAATAAAGAGTTTAGCTACGAATATCCATAGAGGTGGATACCATAGCTAAATACTCGGGGGTTTTTGAAAACAGTAAGAGGAGAAGGGGCTGAATACTCAAGAACCAACAGGAGTATTCCTAATTCCTACTGAATACTCAAGAACCAACAGGAGTATTCTCTACAGTATTATAATACTCAAGAACCGACAGGAGTATTATAATTTCAAACCCTTATAATACTCAAGAACCAACAAGAGTATTATTTCATAAACCAAACTTACAAAGTAACAAACTTAGAGAGAGAAGTATTTTATGATTTTGGGATTTTGTGGATTTTGTGGATGATACAATTGAGGAGGAGGAGCTCTCCTTTTATAGGCTAAGGGGAGGAGAATGGAGGGCTAAGATGGATGCATGTGGCAAGCCATCCATGGAGGAGGAAGGAGGAGCAAGGAGGAGGCGCCACATGGGGGGAGGAAAAGCCGCCGGTTGGGGGGAGCTTTGGGCCGCCGGTAGCCGGTTGCAAGGGGAGGAGAAGGGTGGCTTTGGCCACCTCCAAGTAAGGTGGCCGGTCACCTTGGTCCATGAGTGCATTTTGACAGTTTTTGTGCAGTCTTTTCACAAAACTATCAGTCCAATTTCGCTCCGGTCTGACTTTGATTGTTCCTTGGTTGGATTTGATTTGAGTAATTCCTACAACAGGATCTTGAGATTCTTCATTCAGCGTCTGATCGTGACCTTGTACTGGCTCGTAATATCTTTTTAGCGTAAAATCCTCTCCTTAGCGTGTTTTCTCTCTAAGCGCCAAAATACCCTGTAGAAATAAATCGGGACTAACAAGCAGAAGTTAAATAGACTAACAGTCTAATTTGGTGGGTTTTACTGTGTTTTGATTCGTATAATTATGGTCCATCAGATCGCACATAGAACAAGTTTTGAATACAGAGAAAAGAAACTAAAAGAAATTAAAACATTATATAATACAAGAAAATACCTTCGACCGAATGAGGAGTTTAGCTACGAATATCCATGGAAAAGGACATCATAACTTAATACTCGGGGGTTTTTGAAAACAGTAAGAGGGAAAGGGGTGGAATACTCAAGAACCAACAGGAGTATTCCCAATTTCCTACTGAATACTCAAGAACCAACAGGAGTATTCTCTAAACTATAATACTCAAGAACAAACAGGAGTATTATTTCCAATCAGTATAATACTCAAGAACCAACATGAGTATTATTTCAAAAAAACCAAACTTACAAGTAACACAAACTTAGAGAGAGAAGTGATTTTGATTTTTGGATTTTTTGGATTTTTTGGATTTTTTTGGATTTTTTGGATTTTTTGGATGAGGAGAAGCCTCCTTTTATAGCCACAAGGGGAGGAGATGGGTGGTGGAGATGGGTGGAATGTGTTTTTGATCCAAGGGAGGAGAAGGGAGGAGGAAGGAGGAGGTGACACATGGGGGGGTGTGAAAAGCCGCCGGTTGCCTTGGGTGGAGGAGCCGCCGGTAGCCGGTTGCAAGGGGAGGAGAAGGGTGGCTTTGGCCATCTCCAAGCAAGGTGGCCGGTCACCTTGGTCCATGAGTGCATTTTGACAGTTTTGTGCAGTCTTTTCACAAAACTATCAGTCCAATTTCGCTCCGGTCTGACTTTGATTGTTCCTCGGTTGGATTTGATTTGAGTAATTCCCACGTCAGGATCTTGAGATTTCTTCGTTCAGCGTCTGATCTTGACCTTGGATTGACTCTTAATATCTTTTCAGTGTAAAATCCTCTCCTTAGCGTGTTTTCTCTCTAGTCTCTAAAATGCCCTGTAGAAATAAATCGGGACTAACAAGCAGAAGTTAAATAGACCAACAGTCTAATTTGGTGGGTTTTACTGTGTTTTCGATTCGTATAATTATGGTCCATCATAAAGACAGGAAAGTAAAGTACTTTGAAAGACAGTAAAGTAAAGAAAAGAGTACTTACAAAAACCGTTGAAAGTGCTAAAGCTTCGATTCCAAAGTAAAGCGATTACAAGATTAGTGCCCAAACTCTCGAGAGAAGTGAGAGCTTCTCTCTCTAACTTGTGGATTGTGGGATGTTGGAATGAGATGGGATTGTGGGATGAGTTACAAAGGGAAGGAGTGCTCTTATTTATAGGCTATGGGAGGAGATGGATGTGGATGAGAGCAAGCCACTTGGCATGGAATGGGAGGAGGAGCTCAAAGCCATCTGGTGATGTCATCATCTCCCAAAGCCACCGGCCACATGGAGGAAGGGGAAAGGATGATGGCTTAGCCGCCGGCTAGGTGGAGGAGGGTGAGTGGTGGAGTGTGTTTTTGTGATCTTTTCCAAAAGCCATCGGTCCTTTCAGCTCCGGTCCGACTCTGGTTGCCCTTCGGTTGGACTTGTTTTGAGTGATTCCACGTCCGGTTCTTGAAAGTCAGATTTTGGTCGTGACCTGGAATGACTCGTAATTCATTTTCAGCTTTAAAACTCCTCCTGAGCCTGTATTCTCTCTAGACTTCAAAATACCCTGTAGATAAATATCGGAACTAACAAGCAAAAGTTAAATAGACAAAGAGTCTAATTTGGTGGGTTTAACTGTGTTTATGATTCATACAATTATGGTCCATCACTAGGATAGACCAATTCTCACTTGAATCTATTCCTAGACGAACCTTCTTAACTCGAACCTCACTCAATCGAGGATATTGGTTCATTCCATTGCCTTATCATCCTATGGGTAGGAGATAAATACAATGAACATACGCACTAGTTCACTTCCTACCCATGCATTGTCTCTAACCCAGCTTAGGCTAAGGTAGACGAACTTCCGTGTGATTTATTCTTAGTCAAACTCTCTTAATTAGAGCCTCACGCATTCAAGGATGTTGATTCACTCTATAACTTTATTATTCTCGGAATGTCTTCCTAAGGTAATAAGTGAAATAGGCATGAACGACTAGTTGGCAACAAATGCATGTGTTTACTTCCGTAATACACTAGATAGGATCACATTCTCTATTATCCAAACTATCCCTAAGGTCGTTAGATTCTTAGGTCTAGTTTTAAGATTCAACATGTTACTTAGGCATTTTATCAAACACTTAGTAACATGACATGTATAAAGTGCATAGTGAACATGAATTTGACACCATTTAATGGGATTAATTGATAAGTTGCTTAATGACCAACTCCAATGAATTATTATTCAATCCTAGTCAAGAATCCATATCCTAAGGTTCACTTCCATGATTTAATATATATATCATTTTCTCCATCCTAGAACTATTCCCTAGGGTTTCCAAGTCCTAGGTTCAAGTTTTAGTCTAAGTTGTGACTTAGGCATTTTAACAAACACCTAGACTGCATAACATTTTCATAACACAATAGAAAATGAAATCAACAATCAATCATATGAATATCAATGTATATTTGTGATCAAAGAGTACCAAGGAGGTTTACAACACTGACAGATGCTCGTCGTTAGAGCAAATGTGCAAAAGTTAATTTATAAGTCCACTACTTGTGACTTCACTATTGGGTAGTAAAGCGGTAAGTAGGGGTCGAACCTAAGGGAATTGGTGGAATGGTTGTTCTTTGAGGAATTTGTACATAAAATTAAGTGCGATTGGGGTTGGTTGTGGTTTTAGTACTGAAAGGAAATGACTGAAAAGTAAAGTGCTAGAACAGTCGAGTTCAATATCAATCAGTCAACATACTTTTGGCACTGGCCGCACGCTATATTTCAAGCGCAATGCGTGCCAAAGTTATGTTGGATTGATGTTGAACAAGTCTGTAGTAAGCGTACGGAAATGTAAAGACTGAAAAGTAAAGTGCGGAAAGTAAATGACTGAAAAGTAAAGTGCGGAAAGTAAAGTGCTGGAAAGTAAAGTGCGGAAAGTAAAGTACTAAAAAGTAAAGTGTGTAAAAGTAAAGTGCGTAAAAGTAAAGTGCTGAAAGTAAATTGCGTAAAAGTAAAGACTGAAAGTAAATAGTTGATAGTGAGACTGAAAGTAAAATGACAAATGGTGAATTGATTAAGGGAAGGATTCGGTTTTAGGGGCCTCGTATCACAACTCGTTCATCATAGACCTCTAATGATCGTTCTAAGTGTTCAAAGATGTATCAAGGCCATTTCTAGCACTCGACTTGCCACACCGTCTAGTCCTTTGCTCTTTCGAGCCTCCACTCAACCATGAATGTTCTAACCTAGTATATGGCACATAGAACAAGTTTGAACACGAAGAAGCACTAAGAAAAGGGTCTAAAAACGGTTTTATGATACAATCACACCCTTCAACCGAATATAAGCCTTAGCTACTTGTATTTATGTATATGAATACTAGTAGCTTTGCTAGAACAATGAAAAGTAAAGTAACCGAAAACTTTTTGGTAAACAAGTAAAGTGAGGGAGAGGGGCTCCAAATCGAGTACAAGACAAGGGAAAGTAAGTGTGCTGCTGGAAAGTAGGGAGCTTAGGAGCTCAAGAACAAGTAAACAAAGCTTGGAAATCAAGAACAAAGTAAGAACAAGTGTGTTTGTATTGAAAGTGAAGAGAAAGAGAGTTAAGCTCTCTTCTCTCTTAGGTAACATGGGATTTCGAACAAAGGACTAAGGACATTGAACAAAGGAGAGGGAATGTGGTACTTATAGGCAAGGGGAGAAGAGGAGAGCAAAACACATGGCAAAGGAGGAGAGGAGGAGAGCCAAAGCCGCCGGCCATAGGTGGCATCATCTCCTCCAAAGCCGCCGCCCATAGGTGGCATCATCTCCTCCAAAGCCACCGCCCATGAGGTGGCATCATCTCCTCAAAGCCGCCGGCCATGAGGTGGAGAAGAGGAAGTGAGTGGAATGTGATATTTTCCTCCAAAAGCCATCGGTTCCCCCTCAACTTCCGGTTAGACCTTGGTTGCATCATGGTTGCTTCTTGGTTGCAACCAAAAGACAAGGCACAAGCCTTGCACATGGGTGGCTAGACTTGGCATTCACTTGAGTTCTTGATCTTTGTTGAGGCTTGGAACAAGTCATTGGGACATGTTTGAGTGATTCCACGTTGGGTTCATGAAGGTTGTAAAGCCGGAATCTGGTCGTGGCCTGGAATGACTTGTAATCCATTTTTAGCTTTAAGAACTCCTTTTTAGCTCGTTTCATCTCTAATCCTCGAAATAGCCTGTAGAACAAAAGTGAAACTAACAAGTAAAAGTTGTTAAGACAAAGCGTCTAATTTGGTGGGTTTAACTGTCTTGATGAATCATATAAATATGGTCCATCAAATCACCCCACACTTATACTTGTTTGTCCCGAACAATGCTATTCGAAATAGGAACACAAAATCCAAGTAAAAACTTTAAATAAGAAAGTGAGAATGTGGGACTAGATTTATCCTATTCATGCAATACTTACTTGTTACCAAACTAAACCGTGTATATAATTAGAAGAAACTTGATACTTGTACCTTTGAGCTGAGATGCAAATTAATTCGGATGATTCGGGATATAGCCCTTTTCAGGCTCCTGGACTACATTCTCGGGACCGACTCGCACTATATGGTTTTCTTGTAGCTTTCTCTAGCACAACTTTTCGACTGTACAACTTTCATAAACATGACATGGAATCACTCAAAACAAGTCGAACCGAAGGGCAACCAGAGTCTGACCGGAGCTGAAAAGACCCGATGGCTTTTGGAAAAGATCACAAAACACACTCAACCACTCCCATCCACCTCATGGGGGGCGGCTACTCCTCTCTTCCTCCTCACATGGTCGGTAGCTTTTGCCATGGCGAAGACATGTGGCCGGCGGCTCCTTGAGTCCCTCTCCCATCTTGCCAAGTGTTGGCTCCTCATTGCTCCTTTATGCCTATAAATAGAGCCCTCCCTTGCCCTTGTAAAATGATCCCACAATCCACAAAGCTCCATAGTCTTGGGTAGAGAGAGAAGCTCTCTAGATTCACAACACCATCCTTGTAAACACTTTCCTTTGATATCAAAAGCCTTAAGTTCGTTCTTGAGTACTCTTGTCGGTTCTTGAAGTACTCAAGCGTTTCTTTACTTTTCCTGATTTTACTCCTGTCGGTTCTTGAGTATTCTCCTTTTACTTTCCTGTCTTTACTTTCAAAAACTTTACTTTACTGTGTTTCAAAAACCTGTACTTTTCAAGTACTTAGCTATGATGTCCTGTTCCATGGATATTCGTAGCTAAACCCTTCATTCGGTTGAAGGGGTGTACTTGTATCATACAATGTTTTAGACCCTTCTCTTAGTGCCTCTTTGTGTTCAACTTGTTCTAGGTGCCTTATATTAGGTCAGAATTCCATTGGTTGAGTGGATGCTCGGAAGAGCAAAGCTTTGCCATGGGTTCGTGATCTTCTGTGGATAAGTGGAGGCTCGGAAGAGCACAGCTTATCTGTGGAAGTCAACCTCTTTAAAACAACATTTGGTTTATCAGGAATGATGATCAAATGGATTCACATACTAGAACAAGAGTTCTTTGTCTTGCAAAAGACTAGACGGTGTGGCAAGTCATGTGCTAGGAATAGCCTTGATTCACTTTTGAACACTTAGTATGATCATTAGAGGTCAATGATAAACAGACTATGATACAAGGCCCCTGATACCGAATCTTTCCTTTTATTCAAACATCACCTGTCACTTACATTCAGTCTTACTATCAACTGCTTACTTTCCAGTCATTTACTTTCAGTAACTTTACTTTCAGTCCATATCAACTGCTTACTTTCCGCAAGTCTTGTCCTTCAAGCAATTTCTTTCCGCAAGTCTTGTCCTTCAAGCAATTACTTTCCGCAAGTCTTGTCCTTCAAGCAATTACTTTTCGCAAGACTTGTCCATCAAGCAATTTTTTTCTGTACTTTACTTTTACTACAGACTTTATCAACATCAGCCCGGCATAACCTTTGGTACGCAACACGCTTGAAACACAGCGTGTGGCCAGTATCAAACATGTGTCTGCGGTTGATCTTGAAATTGACTGTTCCAGCACTTTATCTTTCAGTACTAAAACCAAAACCAACCCCTCAACTGTTTTATTTACTTTTCCTTTTCGAAAGAACAACTATCCACTTATTCCCTTGGGTTCAACCCGTACTTACCACTTACTACCCAAAATAGTAAAGTCGCGAGTATCGGAGATATAAATTTATTTTTGCACAGAGTACATCGCATTTTAACGACGGTGCGGTGGGCTCCGTCACAACGCCCTTTCCTTTCTGGTTCTCCTCCTTGTGATCGTTCACGTGATGCCCTTTGAATAACTTGTGGTCGACGATGAACTTGCTGGGTGCCTTTGTGAGATGGTCAGGCGAGGCCTTCAAATCTGGAGCTTGATGGATGATCAGCTCATAAATCAGAGACGAGAAGCAGATCTGGTGCAGAGTTCTCATTGATGTAGCATGTTCAGCAATCTGTTTGAACATTATTCTGCCCAGGTTGAACTTCAGCTTATTCCCTATCTGTTTGAACATTATTCTGCCAAGGTCTCATCCCGGGATTGTTGAAGGCTCATGATCTTTTCTCAGGTTTGTTGTCGTAAGGATGGGGGGAGAATTCTCGTAGGAATGGAACGCAGAGGTCCACAAAATGTACTACACTACTAGCGGTTGACGTGTAATACCAGATCGTTGCAAAATCAGTTAAAGAAAATTTAAAGCATTTAAGTTTAAATTCCTCTAACATTTCATTTTCAGGTTTTATGTGGCAACAAATGTGGTGAAAGTTTCGGCAGTGTAGTACTGGGTCTTCTCCATCCGTACCTCCGAACAGAGGGAGATGTCTTGTTGTCCATGCATATGAAGAGGGTTGCGTCATGAGGACATGGGAGGGAAAGAACAACTAAGCCGACGGCTAATTCCCCGGCAACGGCGCCAATTTTGATGGACGCACAATCGTCGTGTGCAAACGTCAAGAATAAATTTATAAGTCCGCTACTCGCGACTTTACTACTGGGTAGCGAGTGGTAAGTAGGGGTCGAACCCAAGGGAATTAGGGGGATATGTTTGTTCTTTAAGGGATTTGTACAGCGAGGGAGCGTGTTTTAAGGTTGATTGAGATTTTAGCGGTTATGACTAAGTGACTTTTTTTGGTTGTTTTTGGTTTTGAGTGCGGAAAAGTAAATTACAGAAAAATAAATACTGAAAAGTAAAAAGAAAGACTTACAGTGGGTGATGCGTGATTTGCGAGTCCTCCGGAAGGTGAGTGCAATTGATTAAGGCAGTTATACTAGAAAAGTAAATACAAGGGGGTTTTGTAATTCAAGGGAAGCATTCGGTTTCGGGGGCATTGCATCATAGCCTGTTTTATCATTTTAGTAATCCTTCTAAGTATTCAAACGTGCATCAAGGCCATTTCAAGCGCTCGATTTGCCACACTGTCTAGTCTTTTGCAAAAGTGTTCGAAAGTGAATCAAGGCCATTTCAAGCACTCGACTTGCAACACTGTCTAATCTTTTGCAAAAAACGTAGAGCCCTTGTTCAACTCAGACTAGCACCCCATTTCAAGGTATACTAGCATATGTGCATCCATTTGGATTGTCTTTTCCGATTTATCCAAATGGTGTTTGAGAGAGATCAAACTCCTCAGATAAGCCTTGCCATTTCAAGCATCCACTTACCCGAGTATGTTCACGAACTTCCACGGAAGAGCTTTGCCATTTCAAGCATCCACTCAACCTTGGAAATTCTGATCTAATATATGGCACATAGAACAAGTTTTGAATACAGAGAAAAAACACTAAAATAGTCTAAAATATTTTATAATACAAGTACGCCCCTTCAACCGAATAAAGAGTTTAGCTACGAATATCCATAGAGGTGGATACCATAGCTAAATACTCGGGGGTTTTTGAAAGACAGTAAGAAGAGAGGGGGTGGAATACTCAAGAACCAACAGGAGTATTCCCAATCCTACTGAATACTCAAGAACCAACAGGAGTATTCTCTAAAACTGTTATAATACTTAAGAACCAACAGGAGTATTATTTCAAACCGTTATAATACTCAAGAACCAACAAGAGTATTATTTCAAAAACCAAACTTACAAAGTAACCAAATGTTTTAGAGAGAGAAGTGATTTACAGTTTTTGGATGATGAAATGAGGAGGGGGAGCTCTCCTTTTATAAGCTAAGGGAGGAGGAATGGGTGGAGGAGATTGATTTCATCCAAGGGTGGAGGAGGAGGGGAGGAAGATGTGGAGGAGGAGCCACCACATGTCACATGGTGGCTTGAAAGCCGCCGGTTGCAAGTGAGAAAGGGAGGAGGGGAGGTGCCTTTAGTCACCTCCTCCCATAGCCATCGGTCATCCAAGGGGGAGAAGGGGAGGAAGCCACCCATGAGTCATCCTTTGCACCCTTAGCCGCCGGTCACTTGAAGAAATGAGTGAGTTTTGTGAGTTTGTGCAGTCTTCACAAAACTATCAGTCCAATTCTGCTCCGGTCTGACTTTGGTTACTCTTCGGTTTGATTTGAATTGAGTAATTCAATGTCAGGATCTTGAGATTTTTGCATTCGGCGTCTGATCTTGACCTTGGAATGACTCGTAACATCTTTTCAGCGTAAAATCCTCTCCTTAGCGTGTTTTCTCTCTAAGCGCCAAAATACCCTGTAGAAATATATCGGGACTAACAAGCAGAAGTTAAATAGACAAACAGTCTAATTTGGTGGGTTTTATTGTGTTTTTGATTCGTATAATTATGGTCCATCAAAGACCCCATAATCTGCTTCTCCAATGACCCCAAACCCAGGAGGGAGGTTTACCATGGCCTCACGCACCAGCTGTTCGTTGAACGGCTTGCATCTGTCCAACATCCAGAACAGATCAGACTCTTTAAGCACCTCAATCACTTCCTTTCCCTTGTATCGGGACTCATCTAGCAACCTCTCAGGAATGATTTTCCTTTTTAGCACACAATTCCATTTCAACGCAGCGTCTTTATTAACGAACTGTACTCCTTTCTTGACCTTACCCACTGGAACAGTCTCAGACTCAAGGGCTGGGACTTCGCATCTCCCAGCATCTCCAGACACGGGAACCGCAGCATCGCGCTTCCTTTTCTTGGAGGAGCCAACTCCCCCTGCCCTGATGCCTATCTCAGCATCCTTCTAAACTGGTTCCTTTGTAGTCTTAGCAAAAACTACCTTTTTCTTTTCCTTGCCCTTCGTTGTCTTTTTGAGATTGACAAGAGGAACAATGTCTTGGTCATCTTCTGAAAGAGTAACGCCTTTTGCTACTGTCTTTGGAGCATCCTCACGAATGGATGAACCTTCTTCCTCCATATGATCATTGCGGAGATCGCTTTGAATGACTACTGATACAACCACTGTCTCCTTAGGCAAAACTTCCTCTAGAGCTGGTGCAGTTTGAGCTTCAGTCTGAACAGATGGTTCCACAGTTGAACCGCTTGTAGCTTTCTCTGCAACTCTCCCAGTCTCAACACCAGATTGAACACTCGGTTCCATAGTTGGAACACTTGTAGCTTTTTCTGCATCAGATTCTTTTGCCCCAACAGCCTGATCACGCTGAGCTTCCTCTGGACTTGCCACTTCCTAATCCTTCTCCTTTTCCAGGTCTTTCATGACATCATCAATGTCCTTGAACATCTTCTTCAACTCCTCATCCTTTTCTGCTGAGTCTGATTCTTCTGGTATGGATTCTTTCAACACATATGTCTTCCCTGATGGATTAATTTCCTTTGCCACAGTCTCAGCATGCATACCGGAACCTTCTTCAGTGATTCCTCCTTGATTCTCAGACGGCTCAGCATCATTAATCACCAAATTTCTCTTCCCCGAGGACTCAATGAACTTCTCTGTTTCTTCATCGGACATTGCGATCTTCCGACCTCTAGTGGCATATATCTGAGCCAGATATTTTTGGGGAGAGTCACGAGCCCGCTTAACCTTCTTCCTGTGACCTGCCTTCGAAGGAATGTATCCTGGGCAAAGATCTTTTCCCTCCATGTTCCTGAGCCTCCAGCCACCTTGCTGGGGTCCTTTTCTTCCATAATCTTGACAGAATCCTTTTCAATAACCGTACGACCGGCTTTGTCAACCGCAACAGCCCTACCACTCTCAAGATTTCTACCATCATCACCACCAATCACCGCCCTACTAGTTTCAACACCAACAGCCCTACTGGCTTCATCACCGTCAATCGACTCAACATCCTTCTCAACCCCCACAATCTTTTCAATAATAGGAATATTTGCAGAAACTGAAGGAACAGTTGGAAATACCTCAGATTGGGGACGGACTTCTTGAGATGTACCAGCATCTAATGAGACAGACGAGTCAACCGCGGTTGAATGAGGGATTTCAGCGGTGACTCCTTAGGCAGACTTCTTTGCTTTGGCCAAAGATTCGGTGGCGGATCGTAAAGGCGACGCCTTTTTCACCGTCGGAGCTTTCGATTTTGAATTTTGGAGTTCGCTGCCAGAGCTTTTGAGGACTGCATGCCTTCCCTGTTCTTTTCAGCAGATTTGACGCTGGACTTTGCTGACTTCCTTGTGTTCACCATCGTCGTTGAGTGTGTGAGCGGTTGAGAGAGAAGACACTGGATGCCGTTCTAGGGTTTGAGCGAGAGGGATTTCGAACTGATGTGTTTCAAAAGCAATAATACTCCAGCCTTTTCAACTTCCCAAATTGGTCAACTCTCGTTTCAAATAACGGCAGGAAAATCTTCGAGAATATTCAAAAAAATTGGTCTTCACGCGCTGTACCTTCTGTTTCAGCTCTCTTCATTAGGTGGTCAGTCCAACTATTCAGCTAGAGATTCAACTATGACTGACCACCGTTGGATGCTTTCAGTGGTTGACACCACATAGACCCACTGAGGGTCTGGGTGTTCCACTCCGTGTCCTGCCATGTGGGTTGACCAAGATCTTGGTATGCCTCAGAGTTATCATCTTCTGGTGCCCTCCATATTCATATTTTCTTGTTCGGCTCCATGCATATTTTTGTGGGCATAGAACAAACTCCTTCCGTAACTGTGACACCTTCTGTTTCAACAGTTTCCTGGGACAGTTGTCAACATGGATTTGTGCGCATCTCCAACAAGATATTGTGTGCAAGGTCTTGTCCACTCCCCCTCGCAGAAATCGATGGTTGACGTTTGCACAAGCTGGAGTAACCAGTTGCTGGCCATGGTTCTCGACGTCCATTGATCCCATCAGACCCATCCCAATGGTGTAGCAGTTGTTGGCATCCCTTTTTCCTTTCATCAGTGTATCACCATTCTTGTCTAGGACAAGACATGAGTAGCTAGAGAATGATACATAATGTCCATCGTCGCACAGTTGACTGATGCTGACAAGATTTCTAGTCAGTCCGTTGACAAGGAGGGTGTTCTTGAGTACAGGGAGATCCGGAACCATCAATGTCCCACAGCCGATCACCTGACCCTTTCCACCATCCCCGAAGGTGACAAACCACATCTGCTCAACAGATCTAATATGGGTAAGGTATTGAGAGTTACCTATCATGTGGGCGGAGCATCCGCTGTCGAAGTGCCAACTATCTTGCGCTGTGTAGCTTGAGGAGTAGCAGGCCACCATGCAAACGGTTTGGTCTACCTTTTGAACCCAGACTTGTTTCTGTCGCGGTATGGTCTGTTGTTGGAAAGCACATCGTTCAGCAAGAAACAGGCGACACTTCATTTTGATGTGTCCCATCTGGTTGCAGTACCAGCAAGTGCGCCGATCTATCCTTTGTGTCACTAGTGAATAGTCACGGTTTTGGACGGGTGATCTACGAGTCTTTCCACCACCGAGTGTTCCATGCGTCTCCTTGTGATCAGCTAGGTTCTTTCCTTTGGACTGATCTTGGGACAAGTCTACTTTCTGTCTGGGGTGCTGTCTCACCTTCTATTCTGGCAGGTGTTCAGACACTGGTCTTGCTTTAACACACGTACTGCCTTTAGAGGTACCTTCTTTTGTAAACCCCAGGCCTCGATGTCCAGACTCTAACCTCTGAGATCTGAGAATATCATTTAAGTCGTAAGTGCCAGAGTTTAGCATCCTTACCGACTATTTGAGGTGATTGAGCTCCTTCTTAGTGTCTGAGTGATCCATTTTTTCAGATTCTAGCTGAAGTTCCAGCTGTTCTATCCTCCTTAGTTGGAACACCTCCTTGCGCTTCAGATCTGTGATGGTTTTTCTTAGACCCGCCATGCCTATAGGATGAGTGTCACGATCCCTTTCCATGTCGATTTTCAGTGAAGAGACAGTACCCAGTAGCTCTGTTCTCTTAGCAAGAAGACTTAATCTTTCTTGTTTCATTTCTGCCAGTTGAGTGCTTTGTGAGTCTACTGTGCCTTCGAGTTCCACCTTCTGTGTAAGCAGTATCTCAACCTCCTGCCACACCTTGTCCTTTTCTATGGTGACGCTTGCTACTGTGTCATTCAGCTTCTTGTTGACCTTGATCAGAATCAGCCATTTCTCGTACAGATCTTTATATGTCTCAGCTAGAGACTCCTGCGTGAGTTCTTCATTGTCACTGTCTAAGAGGTCTTCAACTGGGAGTTCCAACTGAGGTGGTACTCCTTCACTAGAATTGCTGCAATCTCCAAGAGTAGTAACAAAAGCCACAAAATTAGTGGTCTCGCCTTTTTCTTCGTCTGACTCACTGTCGCTGAAGCTAGCGACTATTGCCTTCTTCTTCATGAGTGTATTCGCACATTGGGAGGCAATATGTCCAAACCCCTTGCATTCATGGCACTGAATTTCTTCCTTTCCTTTGTCAGAAGAGTCTTGTCTCATGTCTCTGGATCTTGACATGTCGGGTTTCCAGTTTCGGAAGCTATTTGAGGAAGGCTGACCTTGTTCTGGACCACGTCTATTGATTTTCCGCACCATTCTTCCAAAGTTTTGTGCCATCATGGCCAGTTGCTCAGTGGTGCAGCCAGCGTCCAGTTTGTCTTCCGTCATGTCTGCTTTGAGGGCGATTCCCTTCACTTTTCCGGTTTGAAAGTCATGATTGATCTCGTAAGTTCTGAGAGAACCCATTAGCTCGTCCAGCTTCAGTTTGGTGATGTCATACATTTCCTCAATGGCCGTGACTTTCATGGCTAATCTCGAAGGGAGTGATCTCAGGACCTAACTGGCCAATCTTTCTTCATCGATGGGTTTCCTTAGTGCAGACGCCTCGTTAGACAGTTCCAGAACTCTGGTGTTGTACTCAATGATGGTTTCACTCTCCTTCATCTTCATCTTCATCTCTTCGAACCTGGTTGTGACAGCCTGCATGCGAGAGTTGCAAACTTTGTCTGTACCTTTAAAGGCTATTTGGAGGATGTCCCATGCTTCCTTGGCCACTTCACAGTTGATGATTAGCTTCATGACGTTTTCATCTACGGCCGAAAAAATTGCGTTCATAGCCTTTGAGTTTCCCATAGAAGCTTTGTCCTCCTCTTCTGTCCACAGAGCTTCTGGTTTTGTGATCGGTTCTTCGGTGAGATTGTTCATCATGGGTTCCGTCCAACCTTTTAGAACAGCCTTCCATGCTTTTTCATCTAGAGATTTCAGAAAGGATCTCATCACGGGCTTCCAAGTGGCATAGTTCGATCCTTCGAGTAGCGGGGGTCTGGTGATGCTTTGTCCTTCTTTCAGAGTCATCTTGAACAGTTCAGGATCCCACTCAGTGTGTCGAGTGTCTGCTCTGATACCAATTGAAATTTTATCCCCTGTTCAAGCTTGTGTCCAAGGTACAGTTGCGACAGACCTTGAACTCTTTGCACAACAGTTCAGATGACAGTTCAAGGTTCGGTTGCGATAGACCTTGAACTCGTATCACAACAGTTTGACTAACAAAACTAAAGCAGAAGAACACACAGAATGATAACCCAATTCGGCCAGGCCTACTCTAGGGGGTTTCCCACACCCTAGAAGGGACAACAAATCTTTATTACGAGTTAGAGCTACAAGTGGACTTACGCTTACACCTTGTAATTGCCTAGCCTCTAACACTACGTCTCTCAGATTTGCAACCGAGGTTTACAGCAGTTAACCTCGATCCCCTTCATCCGAACCTGCAGTCCGAACGTTCTCGACCTTCTCCAGAAGCTCGGATGCTTTCTCTCGAAAGCTTTTTCACCTTTGTTGTGTGCGGCAGTTGATACGCTTCAGGCAGTCTGAGTTGTGCACTTGCACCGATGTATTTCCAATGAGAAAACACAACCGGCCGTCGCTTTCTTCCTTCCCAATCGATAGTGTATACTCGTGTATGTTTGATCTTGAAAGCGATGCCGAATAAGGGCGCCCTAGCATTGTATTTATATGCTTGGACGAAACCCTAATTCGCACAAGATAATCCCATCAAATATTTAGGAAATATTCCTAGATATTTGATGTATATCTTTTGGATCGGTTGAAGAATATACGAAGTCGTCTTCTTGCCCAAGAGAGCTTTGTCGCCTTCAATGCAGATATTCATTCGAATATCTCATGCTCGATTAAGTCGCTGGCCGACTTCAACTTGACGAAATCTTCGCTGTCCAATATCCTTCCGGGAAATATCCTTGCGTCTGACCCATGCTGTGTATGAGTACTAGGATATGTTTGAACTCCCCCTGAACACCTGCTCGAACTGTCTAAGCTACGTTTTGCCAAATACATGCCACTTAAGGGAACATCAGATTTCATGCGACTGATCGATATTGTGCGAGCGCATGCTTGAACCTATGCCAGCGCACGCTGCGCCACAACGTCCAACTCGAGTCTTCCTCGAACATCAACAGAATCTGGCCAGGCCTTGTCGTTTGCTCCTATGGCCATGACTTAGCAACGACACCATAAAGGGAGTTCTCTTCGTTCCTTACTCTTCATGTCATTTCCTTTCCATTGTTAAAATTGTTTTTTGTGTTTTGAACCAAGTCGTGCTGTGAGGCACGGCTTCGTTCAAAAGTGTGGGGGTATTTGAGTAGTAGTCTGGTACATAGTAGACAGCATGTTTTGAAAATATACACTTTCATGATGTGAAAATAGATAGACCCGAAACATGCATTTCCTTGTGAAAACTTAATTGTGTAAAAACATGCGAACTTAACTCTCTATTTGTCCTTGTGTGCTGAGATAAATGTAGGATGTGGAGTTGAAAGAAATGCCCTAGAGAGGCTTGACAAGCACTCAAGGGACCGGATCCTTACTTTATGGTTATCTAAAGATTGTGGAGGCTAGCACTTCGGGCTTCTTGGTGAAGAGTGGACTCCGCCATGCAGCGTCTATGCAAGAGGTGGGACGGGAATCAAACCGTCCATTCTCTAGTCCAAAGTAGCAGGGAAAATAGATGAGCGACCCTCATCTTGACCCGCGCGAAAAGGGCAAGGATGAGAAAGAGTGGGGAGGTATTTCCATATGCTCCCGGCGATGATTGGACCTCCCAAAAGTGAAGAAAATTGACATGCAAATCTCATCAAAGGAGCAAAGCTCAAAGAAGAAAAGAAAAAAATCAGCCAATATGGTGAAACCAAACCGAAGCAAAAGTGAAGTACTCAAAGAGTCATATCAAAGGCCGAAGGCCAAACCTCACTACAAAAAGCTATCCAACCACGCAAACAAAGAAAAAGAGCTCAACCCATTAGCCCAAATCAATCACGTGCTAGAAGAAGCAAGTAACATAACCATATAGTAAGATCGGAACCAAGAGTGCAGTTCAAAGGCCTAAAAAGTGGCTATCTCCCAATCATCCAAATTGATTTGCATCTCGGTTCAAAGGTAACAAGTATCTAGTTACTTTCATATGTGAGCATGATTTCATTTGGAAGCAAGTAAGTTATGCATGCAAAAGGTGAAGTCTAGTTTTGCATCTATCATTCATATTTAAGACGTAGGGTGTTGTCGTTCCTCTTATTGACTACACTTGTTCGGGACGAACAAGATTTAGTGTGGGGGTATTTGATGGCGCGTATTTATACGATTCATCGAATTAGCTAAACCCACCAAATTAGACATTTGGTCATACGAACAAGTGCTTGTTAATGTCATTTTGTGTATACAGGCATTTTGGGGTCTAAAGAGGAAACACGCATAAAAAGGGAGATTTGTGACCAAAAAACACACCAAGCATTTCTGGCAGAGAAGTCGCAACCAGGGCCCAAGGAAATCGACCATGGCCTGAGGAAATACAGCAAGGCCCGAGAGGTCTCGACCAGGGATCGAGAAACCCAGTCGGGGACCGAGGAAACTCAACCGGGTACCCAGGCCCGCAACCGAAGTGCCGAGACCCGCGTCCGAGAATCTCAGGTCCCTGACCGAGAACCAGTACCGAAGAAAACCTAGTCCCCGCCCGAGACCCTGTCCGAGAGCCCGCATCCAAGAAACCAGGTCCCCGCCCAGGCATCGCCCGAGCTGTCTAGGACTGAATTCAAGTCGCCCAGGCAAACCATCTGATCTGACGAATCCGCCTTGAGCAAAGTGATCAAAATGGAAAATAAGGTGGACAATATCAGAAAACCAAGGATAATGCCCGAGAAGATTGGCAGTTGGCCCAATTCCAAAGCAAAGGCCCCACGCGCGCACCGAAACCAAGTCGCTCGACTAAACCTTGGAATCTGGCAAATCTGGCTCGACCAAAGTGTTTTAAATACCCAATAACTCAGACAATTTCACTTCCTAGACAAAACGCCCAAGTGGAACCAGCTCAAGCCCGCTCAAAGCCAAACTAGGGCAATTTCGGCCATTTTGGGATTTCGACCATGTTCCGGGCAAAATCTGGCTTAGCATCCTTCTTGAGATCATCTTAGAATGACTTTTTCGTTCAGAATACACTGTCCAAAAGTTAAGAAGCTTCGGCCAACTCCGGCCAAGCTTTGATCAACCTCCGGTGATGCTCCGACCTAGCTCCGACCATTCACAGCCAAGTTCCGGCCAAAATCCAACCAAGTCCCAAATATTCCGGTTACGTACTATTCACTTCGGTTTGGTTTTGGAATCCGGTTGGGCTTCAACTAAAACCAAGTCGGTTGGTTCCTTCTCAACTAGATGGCTCTTGGAAGTGGCTTGTGGTTGGAGGAGATGCAAGTGGGGAGGTTCTTATCCTCTTCCACAACCCATGTGGGTGGCATATGGGAGAACCAATCAAAAGGCTAGCTTTTGGGATATTTTTCAAGCCAAACTTAGCCCCCAAGTCTTCCTCTTCTATAAATAGAGGCCTTAGCCTTAGAAATCAGTCATGCTCACATTAGGAAGTTGAGAGCTTATCTCTCTTCTTCACACTTCAATACAAACACAATTTGCTCTCTGCTTGTTCTTGCTTTTGTTCTTGATTTCCAAAGCTTTCTTCACTTCTTCTTGAGCTCCAAAGCTCTTAGATTCCAGCAAGCACTCTTTACTTTCATGTCTTGTTCTTGATTTGGAGCTCCTCTCCTTTACTTTCATGTCAAAACCGAAGTCCTCTTTTTACTTTCCTTGTTCTTGTTTTCTTTACTTTTATAAGCATGGTGCTTGTATTCCCTGACATGAAAACAAGTAGCTAAAGCATATTCAGTCAAAAGGGTGTTCATACTTGTGTATGCATCTTGAGACTTGAGCTTAATGCTTCTTTGTGTGTCAACTAGTTCTTGTGCCCTTCATTCGGTTTGAACAACAAGGTTAAGTGGATGCTTGAAATGGCAAAGCTTTTCCGAGTGGTTCAAACCCCCTTTAAGTCACTTGGTTGATCGGAAATGAGAGATCAAGTGGCTGCACTTTAGAACTAGAAGTCTATGTCTTAATTTTGGAGTAGATTGTGGTCTAAGTGCTTGAAATGGCTTTACTTTAGGGTTTATGTCTTGAAATGGAATAAACCCACACTTATGAACACAAAGTAAGATCTTTGACGTCTATGATGGTTGTCTCACAAGTAGAGACCCTAGACTGAATATCTTTCGTCCTTACTTATCTGCACTTTACTTTCCTGTCATTTACATTTCAGCACTTTACTTTACACACTTTACATTCAGTCTTTACTTTCCCGCACTTTACTTTCAGTGTTTACTTTTACACACTTTACTTTCCGCACTTTTACTTTCATTACAGCAGTTTTTAACATCAATCAAACATAACATTTTGGTACGTATTGCGCTTGAAACACAGCGTGCGACAAACCAAAACGTATGTTGTATGGTTGATATTGAACTCGGTTGTTCTCGCACTAACTTTACGTACTTAATTTTACGCACTTTACTTTCAGTATTTACTTTACGCAATTTACTTTCTCGCACTTTAATTTCAGCACTTTACTTTCTGTCATTTACTTTTCTGTCTAAAAAACAACCAAAAAAACCAACCTGTCTTTACTTTATTTTTCTTTTCTTTTCAAGAACAACTACTCCACACTGACTCTCTTGGGTTCGACCCCTACTTACCGCTCTACTAATCCAATGGTGAGCCACTAAAGTAGTGGAACTATAAATGTAAATTTTGCAGCGTTCAACGACGCGCTGTCAGTTAGGAAGGTAAGTTCCCCCTCGAAAGCATTTGTAGGCCAAAGGCTGTTTCAAAAAAAAGAAAATAAGAAGCACTTGAAACTTGACCCTATGTTTTTCCTCCATTCTTCATTGTGCGGGATTCATCATTTGCATTGTGTGCTTGTTAGAATGACTTTTGGACGACCCATGTGCTTGCACGGGAGTTATCATTTGGTCTATGCATGTTTATTGAGAACTCTAGTGTCGAACTCCTCTTCCCTTATGGATTACGGCTTAAGCGCCTAAAACTTGGGAATGAGTTCCATGTCGCAATCCCATGGACTAGCCCTAGCTAGCATAGGTGAGTGATTGACAATTTTTGTGCAAACTAAAAACTTCACTTCCATTGTATTGCCTTGAAAATGAGTAGACTTTTGGATGAGACGATTGATAGCTCTAGTAATGATGACCTTGAATGCACAACCTCAAGGGTACTCAAAGTGGTTCGAAAATTCCTTTGATGATATTGTGATGATGGTCCTAGCGTGGGTGAGGAATTTGTTTTGAGAAATCATAGCCTCGGTTGAACATCATTGAATTCATTCTCATGGGGTGGGTGCATTTGGGATTTGTGAGTATTCCCTTTTCTGAAAACTCTCACGAGACTATAACTCGTCCACTAGGGTAGCCTAGGGGTTTGAAGGCTTAATGCATATGCTAAATGCATTCGTAACGCCTACAAAAAGGAGTTAGTTAGGTTGTATATACTTGCATTTACTTTTCAATAACATGTTAGCAATAATGATCGAGATCTTGTGAAAGCTAGTGAGGCAAATAGACGAAAAACATAGCACCACTAGCATTTCACCATTTGCACGCCCTTGACATATTTGCATACTTTGTTCGGGACGAACAAAGCTTAAGTGTGGAGTGTTGATAAGTCGAGTTTTCGACCTGTTAGTACCCGTTTTCAGTATAGCTTTAGTTCATTTTCGGCGATATTTCGATGTCATTTGATCTCTTTTCGTACGTTTCAGGTACAAAACAAGATATCTCAGTGTCAAAGCCGATATACAAAAACTTGGGAAAAATCGAAGATTTGGGAGCAAATATTTGCAGAATAAAGCCCCAGCCGATCGGTTAAGCAACTGCCTTGAGCCAGCCGATTGCCTGACGAGCTCCCTCAGAAGGCTTGAAATTATTGCTTCCGTAGCCGATCGGCTGGACCTCCCAACCGACCGGCTGGCGAGTCCCTCAGAAGCCCTGCATATTACTGCTTCCGTAGCCGGTCGGCTGAGCCTGCCAACCAGTCGGCTGAGGAAAATCCTCAGAAGCAGCTGAACTTGCCCTGCCCCAGCCGATCGACTGACGCCAAAGCTACTCCCAACCGACCGACTGACGCCAAAGCTACTCCCAGCCGACCGGCTGGGACTGCTACAATGTCAAATTCTGCTTGAGGCTATAAATAGAAAGTGGCTATTTTGACCTAGGCACTTGGCAACTTTGAGAGATTTTTTCAGAAAAGGAGATCAAATCAAGGGCATCCATCTCCATCCAATTAATGAGGATTGAAGATCAAGGGAGATAACTAGGATTAATCATCCTATTCTATTCCTCTTCTCTTCTCTTTTGATTGTGTAGAAAAACCCTACTCACACCGTGTTGTCTTACATTATGTGTGAGTAGTCCCCTTGTGTTTTGGGGGTGTTATTACCCTCTTTGGTACTCAATGATCATGTATACACATTCATCATGCAAATCTATGGAGTTGATTTCATTTTACTATGCTCTTCATTGTAGACATGTTGCTAAGTGTTTGATAAAATGCCTAAGTGACATATTTGTGCTAGAACTATGATCTAAATATCGAGAGGGCTTAGTGATGGTTTGGATATAGTAAAAATGAACTCATCAAACATTTATGAGAGTAAATGCATGGGTGTGAGGTTAACTAAAACTTAATGCCTATAGCATTTATTACCTTGGGAGATGTTCCAAGGATAATAGTGCTATAGAGTGAATCAATATCTTTAATAGGTGAGATTTTAATTAAGAGAGCTTGACTAGGATTAGATTAGACTTGCATGATAGTTTGTCTATTTTAGCCTAAGCTAGGTTTTAATCCTATCATCTCCTAAAATGATTAAATTCTTGTATACATGATTGTTGGGAATTTGCCAAAGAGGGGAGTAACCCCTCGAAACTCTCTTTAATAGAATTTGAATCCCTTTGAAACCATTTCATTATTTGTTTCTTGATCGATAATCCCCTCAACATTGAATTTGAAGGGATAGCCGAGTTAAAATTTGATTCCCAGGTGTATAATCACGTTTGCTCCCTTGGGTTCGACACCGGTCTTACCGATCAATTAAAAATTCGTTTGACTATACGAAAAATACAAACGTCATAGAGATTAGGTAAAAACCAACTTTTAAAATAAAAACTATAAACCTCTATAAAGTTGACAGTGTCCACACTTTTAATTTTTTGTAATTTAAACCGCAGGGGCAATATTGTCTTTTCGGTTTTTCATAATTAATTTTAATTCAATTTGATTCTTCGCTACTTTAAAAGAGCGCTGGGGACAAATAAAAAATCCGATGGAGGCGAGCTATTTATCGATGCGTAGCTAACTGAAAGCCCTACAACTCTCCAGTTCACACCAAGAGTAGACGAGATCGTTTAAAAGTCCAACACGAGTGAAAGCTTAATATTCAGACATAATGCATAATGTTCAGGCTTAATTGGCACCACAAATGACATATTAGACCTTTGTTGTTTTAATTGAGTGTTGGGAGCAAATGAAAAGATTGATAGAGGCAAGTTATATATCGTTAGGCAGCTAACTCAAAGTTCTACAACTCTCTAGTACACACCGAGAGCAGACGAGATTGTTTAGAAAGTTGAAACACGAGTGAAAGCTTAATGTTCAGACTTAATGCATAAATATTCAGACTTAATTGCCACCACAAATAATATATTAAACCTTTGTTGTTTCAATTGAGTGCTGGGAGCAAATGAAAAATTCGATAGATGCAAATTATATATCATTGCGTAGCTACCTCAAAGCTCTACAACTCTCTACTTCACGCCGTGAGCAGGTGAGGTCATTTAGAAAGTCGAAACATGAGTGAAAGCTTAATGTTCAAACTTAATACATAAATTTTCAGACTTAATTGACACCACAAATAACACATTAGAACTTTGTTGTTTCAATTGAGTGCTGGGATCAAAAGAAAAATTCGATTAAGGCAAGCTATATATCGTTGCGTAGCTAACTCAATGCTCTACAACTCTCTAGTTTACAACAAGAGCAGAAGATGTCGTTTAAAGATCGAAACACGAGTGAAAGCTTAATGTTCAGACATAATGCATAAATGTTCAGACTAAATTGCCACTACAAATATCATATTAGACCTTTGTTGTTTCAATTGAGTGCTTGGAGCAAATGAAAAATCTGATAGAGGCAAGTTGTATATCGTTGCGTAGCTAACTCAAAGTTCTACAAATCTCTAGTTCACACCGAGAAGACGAGGTAGTTTAGAAGGTTGAAACACGACTGAAAGCTTAATGTTAAGACTTAATGTAAAACTTTCAGACTTAATTGGTACCACAAATGACATATTATACTTTTGTTGTTTCAATTGAGTGGCGGGAGCAAATAAAAAATCCGATATAGGCAAGTTATATATCGTTGCGTACCTAACTCAAAGTTTTACAACTCTCTAGTTAACACTGAGAGTACACGAGATTGTTTAGAAAGTTGAAACACGAGTGAAAGTTTAATGTTCACACTTAATGCATAAATGTTCAGACTTAATTGCCACCACAAATGATATATTAGACATTTGTTGTTTAAATTGTGTGCGGGGAGCAAATGAAAAATTTGATAGAGGCAATTATATATCATTGCGTACCTAACTCAAAGCTCTACAACTCTATAGTTCATGCCGAGAGCAGGCAAGGTCGTTTAGAAAGTCGAAGCACGAGTGAAAGCTTAATGTTCATACTTAATGCATAAATCTTCAGACTTAATTGGCACCACAAATGGCAGATTAAACCTTTGTTATTTCAAAAGAGTGATGGGAGCAAATGAAAAATTTGATAGAGCCAAGCTATATATCGTTGCGTAGTTAACTCAAAGCTCTACAACTCTCTAGTTTACACTAAGAATAGACGAGTCGTTTAGAAGGTCAAAACACGAGTGAAAGCTTAATGTTCAGGCTTGATGTGTAATTGTGTAGACTTAATTGACACCACAAATGACATATTATACCGTTGTTATTTCAATTGAGTGCTGGGAGCAAATGACAAATTTGATAGAGGCAAGCTATATATCGTTGCTTATCTAACTCAAAGTTCTACAACTCTCTAGTTCACACCGAGAGCAGACGAAGTCGTTTAGAAGGTTGAAACACGAGTGAATGCTTAATGTTCAGACTTAATGTATAAATGTTCAGGCTTAATTGACACACAAATGACATATTAGACTTTATTGTTTTAATTGAGTGCTGCGAACAAATGAAAAATCTGATAGAGGCAAACTATATATCATTGCGTAGCTAACTCAAAGCGTTACAACCCTCTAGTTCACTGCGAGAGCAGGTGAGGTCATTTAAAAGGTCAAAACCGTATCGAAGGTTGACATAAGTGTAATCGGCTACGAATTCTGCAGCTGCGCTTACTTTGACTCGTGTTTCAACGTAGTAAATTACCTTTAATGCTCTTGGTATGAACTAAAGAGCTGTAAAGCTTTGAGTAGCTACTCAAATACGTATAATTGTTTTCCATCAGATCCTTAGTCTGTTCCCGACACTCGTTTGAAGCATCAAATGTCTAATATGCCGTTAACGATGTTATTTTTTAGAACGTTTATATCCTCGCATCTGTTATGTATTTTTAAATAAATCTGTTTTAATTTATTTATTTACAAAAAGCGTCCCGAATTAAATTGGTCAAGAGTGTCATGTGTCAAATTTTTAAGTGATTTATAATTTTTATATTTTAATTTGATCCAAAACCAATAATTTTTAAAAACGTGATAAATCAGAAGCTCAAAAATTGTACGGTGATACTTTTCACAAAAGTTTACATTTTAACAAAACGATAAGTAGACAACACAGTAAAGATGAACCAATCAAATCTCGACAACGCTGACGATCCACCACAGCATCTATAGACTGTTGCGGACACCATAATCAATAATCAATAATCAACAACAACAACAACAACAAAACAAAAAAAACACATGCCTAAGACTAAGACCTTCTACTATCAAAAAAAAAAAAAAAAAGACTAAGACCTTCTAGGGCTAGTACTCGTCGAAGTTGTTTCAGAGGTCTCTCTAACGTTTGAAGCCTTGCAATTCGATCAGGTATTCTTCAGCAAGTGGATTAAATGTTTAATTCGCTTCTTTTCGTCCGCGTTCATCGAATCGTTTTATTGAATCAACAACAGCTTTGAAATGCGTTTCAATTAGAATGTTCGAATAGTCGATTTCGGTACAATGCAAGAGTGTGAAGTAGAAGACAGGTGCTGATGATGATGCATGCTTAGTGTATTTGGAGTGAGAAGTTTGTAATTGTTAATTCAAAAAGATTACATTTCTAGGGTTTTGTGACTAAAGCTTTATACGTTATTGATCGATTATGAAGTGGGAGCGTATCACTTGAAGTATGTTTTCGTCATGAATGATAAATAATTTGAGCATGTTCGGATGAGAATCGAGTGCTGACGGACTGTGAGTGGACGAGTATCCCTTCTTCTTCCTTATCCTCCTGCTTGGTCGCTCTCTCACCTGCACAACGATTAGATTGTCACTGGGATGCGGAGAGGGAGAGGAATAAAGGTAGTGCCTTGTTTGTTGTCTGATAGATTATATAGTTACATGATTTTTGGTGACATTTTGTTTCTGTTCATCAGGTAGGTTTGCGGCGAGTGGACGCAGCAATCGATGCCATGAAACCATTCGGATTCCCAGCTGACCTGGTGAAGAGGAAACTAAAGGAACTGCTGAAGGTGAAAAATACTCAACACTTACGATTTAAGTTGAGCAATATTTTGAATTGTGGCCTTTTTTTGTTGAAAATGGAAAATGCAGAGCCATTATTCCCTAAACTGGGAATTCAATTTGTGTTCAATGGTTACTTGCTTCTCAACAATAGGGCACTGATTCATTGCTTGTATGATCTATTTTTAATTAGAGTTTTCTGTTCAGACTTATGGAGATGACGGCTGGGTTTTTATTGAAGAGGCTTCATATAACCTCCTCATTGAAGTGATTCTAGAGGAGATCCAAAATGGGGAACAAGATGAGAGTACTATGAAGGTGAGTGCAGTCCAGTCACATTTTCAAAGTGGATAAAGGGGTTATTTTTACCCTTTGTTTTTCCTCCTTCGCAGTCCCACTTAACTTTTTAATCATATCATATATTGTGATATGACTGCATGGGAATGTTTGTCTCCTCTTCTTTTTATGGTCAAAGTTTGAAGCTTTACTATGATTGGAAAGCGAGCTACGGATTCCAAATCTTCAGCTTTGCTTGTTTTCTCAACAAAACGTGATATTATAAGGGGGATCAACCCTGGAATTGCCCTTACACATTGAGTCTGGAAGCATATATAGGTTGTGATCCTATTATTTCGTAGATTACTATGGTTCATTATCAATAAATGATCCATCTCCTGTTCTCTTGTTGGGTTGAATTAGCTATACTAATTAATTTGGCCTATGGTTCAGACACTTGCGTTGCGTCAAGTGAAGGATTTTGATTTTTGGTCTTGGCAGCTTATTTATACCTTGTAAATAGCTAACTGCCGCACAACTCTCTGAAACAGGAGGCAAATGTTGGAGAACAAAATGAGTATACTGGTGCTGTAAATTCGTGCACGGCCAATAATGATATGGTAGGTGTTACAACATCATCTGGTACTGCACATGTCAATCTCATACTAGAAACTGTTCATCGTGGAACTGAAGCATCTGGAGTTGATAAACCTGATGAAGTTCCAAATGTTGGTAAGCTAAATGCTTGAGGATATCAGTCGCGCAGATAGTAATTTCATTTAGTTTTCTGGGGTACATTTGTGTGGATCAGTGAATCAAAATCACCATTGGAAATGTGTGTTTTTGCCACCATTTATCTAATTGCTCATATTGTTTTTATTACTCTGTGCTAGACAAATCACTCTTGATAAAACCTACAATCCTCTTTCCTCACTCAAAGTTGTCTATGTAGTTTGCAATCACGAATCATGTTGAACATAAGAATACTGTAATGTTGTTGTTCATGCATGCATTGAATCTTCTTCTGTAAAATAATGTATTTTCTGGTCTCATAGTAAGTGAGAATGTTTCGATGGTTGCAGATAATGTTTCCAGTCCAATAGGAAGAGATGCTAAACCAAGTGAGTTCCAATCCTTGCAGTCTTGTGATCAATCTGCAAAGTGCACGCCTAGAAGATGTCATGGGTGGATTAGCTATAGTAATGATGACGACGTTATGGACACCAGACAGTTCAAATCACACAAACTAGCTAGTGAGTTGCCCGGTGAAACAAAAAATCCAAGAGTCACCAAAACGAGGTGGGATTTGAAGCCTGGTGTTTTCTAATGTTTTGGTTCCAGAGACATGTTATTGTGATTCAGCAAATTATCAAAGTAATAGAAGATATTTGTCAGCTCTTTGTTCTGTATGCCTGTAAATTATGGAAGTCTCTGTTGCGACATTCCCCTTCGATGTACAATGATTGAAGTTTTATTTGTATGAAACCATGTTGGTACTCTGCTGTACTCCAAATATTTGATATTTTTTGGGGACAGTTGTCAAAAATATTTATTTGTGAAGTCACAGTTAACAGTATTTACCATTACGTTGTGAAAATATGGATATGGAAAAGTATAGTAGAACATGTAAAGAGAGAAATGTAGAGAGGAATTATTCTTCTCATTCTTTAGAATAACCTATATATGGGTATACATCGAGACAAAGGAAAAAACATACTTTTAATAATAGTAAATAAGAGTAGTGAAGGAGCTGCTCTAAATGGGGTGTAAATAGAGTAACCTAACCTAAAGGTGTGGGAAAAGGGTCCTTTGAATATGCACTCTTAACTGCCTCATTAATACCATTAATTGGAAAAATCCAAATGGGATAAAAACCAAGATATGGGGAAAAGATTACAGTTATAATACTCTCCCTCTAGTCGATAAGTCCTTTAAAATGCACATTATAATCTCATGTGTAAGCCTCATGAAAACTTTTGCTCGCAATGACTTAGAGCATATACACCGGTGAGGAGGAGTAGCACCTCCTCACCCAGCACTTCCTCCTCGATTCTCGCAAATAAAAACAAAAAGTTTGTATTATGTTGTAGGAGATAGCATTTCTGATAGAACTTCCTACAACTTTTTGTGCTTGGTTGCGAGAATCGAGGAGGAAGTGCTAGGTGAGGAGGTGCTACTCCACCTCACCGGTGTATATGCTAGCATTTCTCCTACAACATAATACAAACTTTTTGTGCTTATTTGCGAGAATCGAGGAGGAAGTGCTGGGTGAGGAGGTGCTACTCCTCCTCACCAGTGTATATGCTCTTATAAACAAATCAGCTAGATTTTTAAGGTGTGGTGTCCATTTACTTGAAGCTCGTGTGTAGAGAAGAACTTTGGAGATATATGCTTTGATCTATCCCCTTTAATAGATATCCTTCTTTGATCTTGGCGATACAAGCATCATTATACTGATATATTACTGTTGGCATTTGTTTTCCTAATATTAATCAACAAGAGGTCTTGACTTTGTGGATAAATGATCTAAGTCAAATGCATTCTCGTCAAGCTTCGTATAATGCTATTATATGTATGGTTTATGATGTGGCTACCAAGGTCTTTTTTCTCGAACGCCATGAAATAGCAGTTCCTCTATACATGAATAAGTACATCGTTTGTGAAATAGCCTTGTGTGGGTTAGACAAATAACTTGCATAGGCGTGACCAACTAATTCACTATTTTATACTACATTTGTTCTCTTGAAAAACAAACCCAGATTACGTGTTCCATTTAAATAACCTATTAACACCACTATAGTGTCTTTTTGTTAGGGATGAATAATATCTTACGAGTAAATTAAGTGCAAAAGATATGTATGGTCGGGTATTATTAGCAAGGTACATAAAAGATCCAATTGCACCAAGATAAGATACTTCAAGACCTAAAATTTCTACATTGTTTGACCGAGGACGAAAGGAGTCCTTTTTGGTGTTGAGTAATCTGACTACCATCAGTTTACTTAATGGATGTGTGTTATCCATATTAAATCACTTTAGAACCTTTCTCAGTGTAACTTTATTGGTGGATAAAGATTCCACTCTTTCTATGTTCGAACTGCTTGTTGAGGCAATACATGGCAGTTCCTAGATTTTTCATCTCAAATTCACTTGTCAAGTAATCTGCTGCCAATTGGATCTCATCTGGAGATCCAATTATATTTAAATCATCAACATCCACAACTATGATTACTTAACCCGATTCTGTCCTTTTTATAAAAACTCATTGACATAGTTGATTAATAACAAACCCTTGCGCTAATAAATATTCACTGAGGAGATTATACTACACCTTCCCAGATTGTTTCAGCTCATATAATGGTCCTTTTAATTTAATGGACTACATATGACGACGCTTCACTTGTAATGCTTCAGGCATTTTAATCATTCTCGGGTTTTCACGTTCATGAGTTGCATTTTAAACCATCGACGATGGCCAAAGCAACTAGAAACCCGTAAGTTGTTGCATCCACAACAAGTGAATATGTTTCCATATAGTCCACTCCAGGTTTCTGTGTAAAACCTTGTACTACCAACCTAGCTTAGTAATTTGCAACTTCATTACGTTCATTACGTTTTCGTACATACACCCACTTACAGTCAACTGGTTTTGCACTTTCGGGTGTTGGAGCTACAGGTACGAAAACACCACGTTTATTTAAGGAGTTTGATGTTCCCATGAATGGCATGCTGTTGGCAAAACGGCTTTAGACAGTTCAAGCAGGTGTTCAAGAAGAGTTCAATCGCTGTCTTGAACTGCAGTACAGCGTACAGCAGACGCAGGAAGATTTCTATATCCAGAAGATCGACGAGATTATTTGATTGGGATCAATTGACGAGTCATCATTAAAGATCAGATATTCAAATGAATATCTTCAGCTTGGATTCGAGAATATTGGATGGCTTGGCACGGAAGTAATCTCCAAAGATTGGATATGGAAGAGATTGAATATCGATCAAATATTTAGGAGTATCTCCGAAATATTTGACAAGGATATTCTGATTGGAGTCGGCCAGCGAGGAATTCGAAGATTCAGATATTCAAACGAATATCTACACATCAGATTAAAGGCGGCGTGGCTGACTTGGGAAGGAAGTTTTCGAAGATACTTCCTAAAGATTGGATAAAGATACACATCGAGTATTTAGGAATATTTCCTAAATATTTGATGAGATATCTGGAGCAGATTTGGAGAGCGCCCATCCATATAAATAGATAGCTAGGGCGTCCATAATCTGCATCGCTTCCTGAGAAAAAATAAACACGAGAGCATTCGTGAGATTGGAGGAGGAGCGACCGCCGGCTGACTATTCCACACTGGAATATCAACGGGGAAGTAACAGTCTGTTCAGTGTGCTGTTAAGACTGTTCTTGAAGGACAACAAAGCGCACACACACACGGTGATCAAGATACGTCTTTGAGAGAAGGCGACTGGCCTTCCGAGAAGTCCAAGACTAGGCCGAGAATGAAGTCTCGTCCTACCCATAGGGGATCAAGGGGAGCTGCGATGAACCGAGATTGCAAATCCGAGAGACGGAGTGTTAGATGCTAGGCTATTACAAACAAGGCGTTGTGTAAGTGTAAGTCCACGAATAGCTCTAAACTCGTAATAAGATTTGTGTCCCTTTTCGGGTGTGGGAAACCCCCCAGAGTAGGCGAGGCCGAACTGGGTTATCATATCGTGTGTGCTCCTATTTGTTCTGTTTTCGGTACTGTCTGCTAAGGTGTTCTAGTCTCTGTTTGAACACAACCTGAAACTGTCCAACAAGTGTTCGAGATGCAGTTCGAACACCATCTAGAACTCGTCTTGACTAAGACAAGTAGATTTCAGAGTTCAACTCTGCTTGGCTTGAATTGCTTCTTTCCAGCTCTCACAATCATTTCGATGTCGACATTCATCTGTTGTTTCGGGATCATTCTCATCTTCTCTAATAACTTGTGAGGCGACTGAATAAGCAAAGATAATTGAGATCTAAATCATCTCTATACCGACCCACGCTAGTGGTGGCACAATTAATCCATATTCAATATTGTCATAAGTATATTTGTCTTTATTTTTTCAGATTCCTTAGTAAAGGCTCTTCGAGAGTCTTACCATCATTTATGTTCATATTTGACATCTCGTAATCCTTTTTACATCTTGCGTGTTCTTTCCTCTTTCGGGAAGCGGTATCCTTAGACCCCAATGGTCTCCCACGCTTTCGATGTACTTGAGAATCACTTGAAATGATTTTGTTTGGAGTTACAACAAGAATATCCAAATGAGCTGGGGAACTTTTAGCAAGTTAATGTGGCTTTGTCATTTCTTGGCATATGTAAACGCATTTGGTAACATATTTGGTACATTTTGTAAGTATAATATCGTTAAACTTCCAGTTCGCTTTCATTTGTGCTGGGATCTAAGAACGACATAAAAGGTGTATTCCACACAACCTCCTTATTAATCTCATTTTCTTCTCCTCCAAAAGTTGGGAATTTTGATTCATCAAAATGAAAATCAGAATACCGAGCTCTAAATAAATCACCAGTTAATGGCTCTACATATTTGACAATTGATGGTTACTTAAACCCCAAATGTATTCCCAACCTTCTTTGCGGCCCCATTTTGGTTCGTTGAGGGTGAGAAATAGGGACGTACACTGCACAACAAAAAGTTTCCCATATATTTGATGTATGTTAGTTTGGTTCATGATAAGCATAAACAGAATTGTTAGTTTGATGTAATATCCACTAGTTTGCTGCCCTATTTTGGTTCGTTGAGGGGGAGAATTGTTAGTTTGATGTAAGCCAAGGGTCAATCCAAAGAACATTGTTTGTGTGAATAACATCTAACAAGTAACCTATTTAGCTACTCCAAATAATATGAGAAAATTTGGTGCAAACAAGTTTCGTAAAATTAAATGCAGAAAATAAACAAGGTTTGAATTGATCAGAGAAAGAATCCCATGATCAAACTTCACTCGTGCCAACCCACAAATCATGCAACAATATCAAGCAATTCAATCATGCTATCGAGTATGAAAATAAACCAAAATAACACTAGACAAGCCACCCATCCACAGATCATTATTGTCTAGATTAATCTCAGTCGTTGAACACCGCGCATCCACGGATTATCAACGATTGAGATTATTAAGCGTAGGGTTTTTCAGACGATAAAGTCAACTTTCCTATTAATTCATTTACTTCTAGCGTAGTGATAGATTGCTTGTCGTCAGAGCAAAATGTGCAAATAAATTTATAAGTCCGCTACTCGCGACTTAACTACTGGGTAGCAAGTGGTAAGTAGGGGTTGAACCCAAGGGAATTAGGGGGATAAGCTATTCTTTGAGGCGATTGTACAGCGAGGGAGCGTGTTTTTAGGTTGATTGAGGTTTTAATGCTAACAACTAAGTGATTGGTTGGTTGGTTTTGGTTTTTGGTGTGGAAAAGTAAATGACATAAAAGTAAATACTGAAAATAAACAGGAAGACTTACAGCGGTTGTTGCGTGATCGGCAAGTCTTGCGGAACGTCAGCAGTTGATAGTGCAGTTTATACTAAGAAAGTAAAGTGCAGGTGGTGTTTTAAGTCAAGAAAAGATTCGGTTTCAGGGGCCTTGTATCATAGTTGTTTATCATTGACCGCTAATGATCATACTACGTGTTCAAAGATGAATCGAGGCTATTTCTAGCACAAGACTTGCAACATCGTTTAAAACACTTGTTCTATTTTAGACTAATTCCTCCTTTCGAAGTATCTTAACCTTATGTGCATCCATTTGATCTTCAGTTACGATCAACCAAATGGTTTTTGAAATAGGTCGAACTCCTCAGATAAGCTTTGCCCGTTAAAGCATCCACTTATCCGAGTATGTTCACGAACCCCACGGAAGAGCTTTGCCCGTTAAAGCTTCCACTCAACCTTGGAAGTTCTAACCTGTTATATGGCACATAGAACAAGTTTTGAACACATAGAGGCACTAGGTGCAGGGTCTAAAACATTGTATGATACAAGTACACCCCTTCAACCAAATGAAGAGTTTAGCTACGAATATCCATGGAAGAGGACATCATAACTAAGTACTTGAAAAGGTTTTTGAAAGACAGTAAAGTAAAGTTTTCGAAAGTAAAGACAGTAAGGGAAAGGGGGTGAGTACTTCAAGAACCGACAAGAGTACTCAAGAATAATAAAGTAAAGCTTGAGTACTCAAGAACCGACAAGAGTACTCAAGAATGATCTACAATATTCAAGAACCAACAAGAATATTATAGATTTCAAACCAAAGATTACAAAGTACCAAAACTAGAGAGATACGTGTTTTTGAGATTTGAGGATGATACAAATGAGAGGAGAATGGCTTGTATTTATAGCCAAAAGGGGAGGAGATGGATGGATGAGATGAAACCACATGGTTTCATCCAAGGGTGAAGGGGAGGGGGTGGAAGCCGCCGGTTGGAGGTCACCATGGAGGAGAGGGGAGGTGGCTTTGGCCACCCATGAGTCATCCCTTTCACAAAGCCACCGGTCACTTTGGGCAAAAGGAGGGAGTTTTGTGATTTTTGTGGTGCTTTCACAAAACTATCGGTGTATTACGGTCCCGGACTGACTTTGGTTTCCCTTCGGTTGGATTTGTTTTGAGTGATTCAATGTCAGGATCTTGAGATTTCTTCAGTCGGCGTCTGATCGTGACCTTGGAATGACTCGTAATATCTTTTCTGCGTAAGAACTCCTTAGCGTGTATTCTCTCTAGTCTCCAAAATACCCTGTAGATAAATATCGGAACTAACAAGCAAAAGTTAAATAGACAAACAGTCTAATTTAGTGGGCTTAACCGTGTTTTTGATTCGTATAATTATGGTCCATCACGTAGCTACCATGACCTAATATCAATTTTATGCAATCAGGTTAGTACCTAGTACTCATCCATCTTTTGCAAATCAACCTAAATACGTTCTTGCAGGCAGACATCCCATTCAATGTAAAACATGCAAGACTGATAAAAATAGGTACAATGAAACTAAATATATAATAGCAATAAAAATCGTTTCAATTGATAACATGAAGAGTTGGGTACAAGGCACGGGATTCGTAGGATCCCGGAATAAAGGAGACTACTCACTACTCATGGTAAGACAATAAATAATAGTGTAATTGAGAAATCGAGGACGACGAAACCGTGTTGACGATGTAGCTTGACAAAACTACTCGTGCGTTCTACTCTGTCTCTTTTTCTCCAAAAACTCCTCTTGATCTCTCAGCGTCCATTCTCCTTAAATAGCTTGAATTGTCTGCTTTAAGAAATTAACTTTTTTTGGAAGTCCCGTGACAGTTTAGCTTGCCACGCGCTATCACGGGCCTCTCAATTTTGCTCCGTCCCACTCATGTCCCTTGACATTGATGATCTCCCGTGAAAGGGAAGGGCTCTCATGGGGTCGGGGCCCAAAATTACTATTCTTGATTGATTTCTTCATCCTTTCACGCATTCGAGCCTAGATCGAATCAATGGGTATTTGAAACTTGAAATGCTAGGAAAAGCCGTCAGATAATCAAACTAATCCATCATCGAGTGGTGCGATGAATAGGGTTAAGAATTCAACCAATCAAAACACTCTACACTTAGGATTTGTTTATCCTGAACAACAGAAAGCACGAGTCAATACGGCAAAATAGCTACCCACTCATATATCATGTCATCAAATCTAACTAAACTAACATGCAAATCCTAACTCACTGTCGTAGAGGACACAAATGCATTTAGCGTATGCATAAAGTCGTGAAACCCCTAGGCTACCCTAGTAGGACGAGTATAGTCTCGTGAAGGTTTTCAGGAATAGGACTACCTACAAATCATGTGTATAACTAACTAACTAACAAGTATGCATGAAATGATGCTCAATGAGTCTGACGCGCGTCGTCTGACGCGTCAAACTTGAATTTATAATCTCATGCGAAGAGCTGGCTAGCGGCAAGCAGGGTGAAATCCAAGAGAGCTGGTTTTGGAAGCTGTATCTGTAGACAAATAAAGAAACTGGGGGTTTTAGGCAGTTGTGAGTGCAAAAGAGAAAAAACACAAAGAAAGTTTCAATCAGAGAAGATATTCATCTTAGGGTTTCTATTGTGACACGTTTATCATAGACAACTAATGATCGAATTCCAAGTCTCTAAGTGTGGTTGTTCCGACAAAGGTAACAACCCTAAGTATCCCGACAAAGGTGATAAAACACAATCTAACCCGACAAATATGTTAGAATTCTATTTCTTTACTAAATACAATAATCCGATAAAGGTATTATTAAGTCTAGGTGTTACGATCTTCCTTTACGACCAAGTTTCCAGTAGATATTGGATGAAGAACAAGAACTAGTAAAACATGAAATTGCATTAAGAAAAGAGTCTCAAAACGTAGTCACAATGCCCGAAACCCTAAACTGAAATAAGAATTTAGCTTCACATAATCATTGAAAGAAAACACAAAGTATTCATAATGAAACGTAGTAGAAAAATCACTTCTCTCGTCGAAAGCTTCGCATTCTCCCCCAGCGCCATCTTCAAAAGTAAGATTTGAAGTAGAATGATGGAAACCCTTTTCAAAAACCTTAATTTATAAGTTTCTGGGTTTCTATATCTTTTTTGGGCTGAAAGTGCCAATTTTCCAAACTGCTGAGGTTATCAAGTACGCTGATGATGTAATCGCCGTGCCCAAGGAAGACGTCACGAGCGCTCCCAGCGTGGATGTTATTGGTATTTCCGTACTCAGCATTGATGTTAGCACTGCGCTAATGTCTTCCTTAGAGTCTCAAAACATAGTAAAACATGAAATTGCATTAAGAAAAGAGTCTCAAAACGTAGTCACAATGCACGAAACCCTAAACTGAAATAAGAATTTAGCTACACATAATCATTGAAAGAAAACACAAAGTATTCATAATGAAACGTAGTAGAAAAATCACTTCTCTCGTCGAAAGCTTCGCGTTCTCCCCCAGCGCCATCTTCAAAAGTAAGATTTGAAGTAGAATGATGGAAACCCTTCTCAAAAACCTTAATTTATAAGTTTCTGGGTTTCTTAATCTTTTGTGGGCTGAAAGTGCCAATTTTCCAATCTGCTGACGTTATCAAGTACGCTGATGATGTAATCGCCGTGCCCAAGGAAGACGTCACGAGCGCTCTGACAGAACCGCTCGTCGTCAAAGCGATTTGTACAAATAAATTTATAATAGTCCGCTACTCGCAACTATACTACTGGGTAGTACTTGGTAAGTAGGGGTCGAACCCAGAGGAATTAGGGGGATAGGTTATTCTTTAAGGGATTTGTTCAGCGAAGGAGCGTGTTTTAGGTTGGTTGAGGTTTTAGTGCTAACAACTACGTGACTTTTTAGTTGGTTTTGGTTTTGAGTGCTGAAAAGTAAATTACAGAAAAGTAAATACTGAAATTAAAAGCGAAGACTTACAGTGGGTGATGCGTGAATTGCAAGTCCTCCGGATTGTGAGCGGTTGATGGTTGCAGTTGATTGAACAATAAAAGTAAAGACAAAGGGGATTCTGTGATTGCAAGAGAAGTATTCGGTCTTAGGGGGCCTTGTATTATATCCTGTTCATTCTTTTAGTAACCCTTCTGAGTATTCAAACGTGTATCGAGGCCCTTTCGTAGCGCTCAATTTGCCACACTGTTTGTAAACCCTTGTTCTACTTCAGACTAATTCCTCCTTTAGAAGTATCTTAGCCTTTTGTGCATCCATTTGGTCCCTTTGGTCCAGTTTCCAAATGGTTTTAAAGATAGATCGAACTCCTCAGATAAGCTTTGCCCTTTCGTAGCATCCACTTACCCGAGTATGTTCACGACTTCCCACAGAAGAGTTTTGCCCTTTCGTAGCTTCCACTCAACCTTGGAAAGTCTGACCTTATAAATGGCACATAGAACAAGTTTTGAATACAGAGAAAAGAAACTAAACGAAGTAAAACATTTTATAAAACAAGAACTCCCCTTCAACCGAATGAAGAGTTTAGTTACGAATATCCATAGAGTTGGACATCATAACTAAATACTTGGGGATTTGGAAAAGAATACTCAAGAACCGACAAGAGTAAAGAGAGAAGAGAAAGAGATTACTCAAGAACAAACAGGAGTAACTCTTGAACTGTAACTGAAAGCTTGAGTACTCAAGAACAAACAGGAGTACTCAAGATTGAACTAAAGTATTTGACAACAAACTGAACTTTTATTTATATCAAAACTAAACTTTACAAAGTAAGAAACTTAGAGAGAGAAGTGGAGTGTGGTGTGTTGTGATTGCTTATGGCTTTTGAAATGAGGAGGGATGGCTTGGTATTTATAGCCATGGAGGAGAGGAATAGATGGCCAAGATGAGGGCATGTGGTTTAGCATCCAAGGGTGGAGAGGAGGGGAAGAGGAGAGGAGGGCAAGTGTCACAAGGGGAGAGGAGAAGGCAAAGCCGCCGGCGGCTTTTGGTGTGGATGGAGGAGGATGTGACATGTGGTGGTGTGGGAGAGGAGGAGGGGTGGATGTGAGGAGAAAGCCGCCGGTCCATGTGGCATGAGGAGAGTGGTTGTGAGTTTTGTGCAGTTTGCACAAAACTATCGGTGTATTCCAGCTCCGGATTGTCTTCGGTTTCTCTTTGGTTTGATTTGTTTTGAATGATTCCATGTCAGGATCTTTAGATTTCTTCATTCAGCGTCTGATCTTGACCTTGGATTGTCTCCTGATATCTTTTCTGTGCTAAAAGCTCTTCCTTAGCGTGTATTCTCTCTAAGCTCTGAAATACCCTGTAGAAATGTATCGGGACTAAAACATCGAAGTTAGATAGACAAACAGTCTAATTTGGTGGGTTTAACTGTGTTTATGATTCATACAATTGTGGTCCATCAGATAACCCCACACTTTTAGTTGTTCGTCCCGAACAATGCTTTATAAGGGCGTTACTAAGTAAGTTGGTTAAAATATGAAAATAAGATTGTTGTACTCGATTTTTCCTAATTCATGCATTACTACTTGTTACTAAATTAAACTGCGTAAATAAGTAGAAGAAACTTGATACTTGTACCTTCGTGCTGAGATGCAAATTATTTCGGATGTTTCGGGAGATAGCCCTTTTCAGGCTCCTGGACTACACCTTCGGGACCGTCTCGCACTATATGGTTTTCTTGTAGCTTTCTCTAGCACGTGATTCGATTCGGGTTTCAGTGAGTTGAGCCTTTTCTTGATTTTTTTTCTTTTTTCTTTCTTCTTCTTTGGCGATGGACTGCTTTTTGTAGTGATTTGCCTTTAGCTTTTGATTTGACGTTGTTGAGTGCTTCACTTTTGCTCGGTTAAAACCTTCACATTTTTGGGCCTTAGGCCTCTTTTGATTTTCTTCTTTGAGTTTTTTGCTTCTTTGTGACTTGCTAGTCCATCTTGTTTTTTGCCTTCTTGGGAGGTCCAACCATCGCCCGCAAGCATATGGAAATACCTCCCCGCTCCTCTCATCTTTTTTGTTTCGCGCGGGTCAAGATGAGGGTCGCTCATCTATTTTCTCGGCTACTTTGACTAGAGAGAGGACGGTTTGATTCCCGTCCTTGCCTTTTACATAGATGCTTCAAGGCAGAGTTGACTTCAATTATTCACCGAAACCTGAAGTGCAGCCTCCACTGACTTCGAAAACCATATAGTTTGATCTGATCCTTCAAGTGCTTGCCAAGCCTCTCTAGGGCAATTTCTATCAACTCCACATCCCTAGGTTATCTCGGCACAAAGGACAAATGAGAAGTTACATTCTAAGTTTTTAAACAGTTGAATTTTCACAAGGTTGATGCATGAATTATGATCTATCTTTTTCACATTCTCAAGTTCATATTTTCAAAAAGATATTATTAAAAAAGAAAAGAAAAACATGCAGATGGTTCTCACCACACACTTTTGAACGAAGGCGTGCCTTAGTTCAAAAGTCATGCAAATATATACAAGAGAAGGAAATGACATTAAGGAAAAAGAAGAACAGAACTCCCTTTTACTGTGTCGTGCAAACGACATGGCATGAGGCTAGATAATCGAGGGAGTCTGGCTGGGGCCTCGAACTCTCAGCGCAGGCCCGGTAAATTCACGGAAGCTGCCTGGCTGATCTGGTCTTGCTCCAAACTTAATTCCTACATGAAAGATATTCCTTCTATACAAAAAGTGGGTGAGAGCGTTTATTGGAAATTTAAATGACAGAAAATAAAGTGCAGAAAAGTAAGATAGTGTCGGGTTACCTCCCGACCAGTGCACTTGTTTAACGTCGTTGGCTCGACAGTACCTCGTTCTTGATCATTGGTTGGGGTTCCATGGGTGGCTTAAGTCGAATTTTGCCACTATTCCTGTGTTGATTCTAGCCTTCTCCTTTCCTGAGTTCTTGGGGAATGATGTGCTTGGGTCTCGTTCCCATTGTTTTAGTGATTTCTTTTTCCATTGTTTTTGAGAAGGCGAGGGGACTTTGACCATAGCTGCTGGTCTTGTTAGTTTTTTGGTCTCCTTGGGAAGGTTGGAATTCCGTGTATCCTGTTCTGAGATAGGTATAATGTCTGGCGGCTTTTTTGTATCCGTGCGGCTCTTATCAATGTAGAAGTATGCAATTTTGCCGCCGAACTTAAGCGATAATGAGCCCTTGCCCACATCGATTCTTGCTTTAGTAGCGTAGAGGAATGGTCGTCCCAATATTATTGTTGGAGGGTCGTTTTCGTTGGTCTCTCCTGTTGGTATTATATAAAAGTCTGCAGCAACGGCGAGCTCTCCCTCATGGAGTATTACATCCTCCAATTCTCCAATTGGACAGATGCACGACTTATCTCCTAGCTCGATATTCGACCTGGGTGGTTTCAACGGACCAAGTCCTAATAAGTAATATAAAGAAGAAGGCATGGTGTTGACAGCAGCCCCAAGATCGACTAAGCACTTATGAATCTGTGTTTCACCGATAACACAAGTGACTGTAAAGGCTCCTGGGTCTTTATTTCTTTCTGGTTGTGACCCATGATCTGATGTGAGGGCTTTTTCTATTGTCGGGCCATTCTGCCCACTCCTTGGTTTAGGGTTTGTATAATCGTTCCCCTTAATATTTTGCTTCGAAGCATAAATATTAGTTGGTGCGCCATCCCATCCAGATGCTGGTATGTCAGAGTGTGTGATTGGCGGGGGTGTTATACAGACGGTGAATGCATACCGTCCATTGTCAGCATGCGTGACCCATGTTTTGCCATTATTGGGTCGATCTTCTTCTTGATTCCAATCAGGACGATGCCTACGGGTGAAGTGTTTGTTGGTAAGTTGGTAAGTTGGGGATCGTACTACTTCTCCCAGTGTGTTTGACTTCCTTATCATGCTGATATTTGCTTTTGGATTTTGGATAGTCTGTGAAGGAAGTCTGCCAGGTTCACTAGTGAGTGTTGACATTGCTGTGGCGAGCTGGGACATTTGTTTGGTCAGTTCTGAAATTGCCCCATCAGTTTTTGCCTGGTATTGGTGTAGCGAAGTACCCAATTGATTTATGTTTCCTGCCAGCTCCTTCATTGTGTCATTGAGCGACTTGCTTGGTTCCTGCTGTTTGTTCGGGCTGACTTGGTACTGAATTGGTCCTTTTTGCTGATATTGGCCTGCTGATTGAGTGTTCTGGTTATACTGCCGGTGGGGGTGTTGGTAGAACGACTGAGCTAGTTGAGGGACAGCTGGCTGTGTCTCCTTCTGAAGATAGTTGTTGTTACGCCAGCTTGGGTTGGTTGTTTGACCGTACTGTCTGTTTTGTCCGGCTCTGTCATTGTTGTTGTTGTTGTATCCTTGGTATCCTCCCACTACATTTACTTCTGCAGGTTCCTCTTCTATTAATGTTGGGCATGTGTCAGTTTTGTGCTCCGTAGAACCACAAAATTCACAAGGTTTTACAGGAACTGGCTGTCTTCGTATGATCTGAATCATCATCTCTTTTAACTGTTTCATCTCTTCAGTTATGGAGTTTACTGATGTTTCGGCTTGTGCTACCTTTTTTGATCGAGAGAATTCATCTTGACGAGCAGTCTCTTCTCTAAATCGGGCATTTTCAGCAACGTTGGCGATGAGATTCCTTATGCCACTCAATGATAGATTCATCATGGATCCTCCCGCTGAGGCATCCAAGAGCATTTTGTCTAAGGGTCTTAATCCATCAATGAGGTATTCGATGACGAGTTTCTCGGGCAGTCCAAGGGTACAGCAGCTCCTTTCTAGGTGATTGAATTTTTCCAGGTAATCGTACATGGTTTCATTGGGACCCTGTTTGATTTCCTGTAGTTGCCTCCTTACTTGCATTGCTCTTCCCGCCGGATAGTATTTGTCTAAGAATTTCTTCTGCATCTGAGCCCATGTTCTGATGCTTCCGGAAGGCAATGAAAGGAACCAATCGTTTGCCGAGTCTATGAGGGAAAAATAGAACGCCTTTAACTTGAAGTCGTCCATATTCACTCGATTGGGTTTTAGGTTTTGGCAAATTCCATGCAGGCGTTGGAGGTGAGTTGTGGCGGATTCTCCTTGAGCTCCTGAGAATTTTGGCAAGCGGTGGGCCACTGACGCGTTGATGGTTATGTTTTCTAGTTCAGGGCTCTCGTAAATGCACCACGGCTGTGTTTCGAAGTTAGGGGCATTTAATTCTCCCATAGTAGGTTCACGGTAGTTGTTGTCCCCATAGTAGTCGTCGAAGACAGGTTCTTGCCTAGGTATTTGTCGGGGTTGGGGGTGTGGTGGATATCTAGGGGGTTGTACTGGACCAGCTGCATTTCGGTCCTCGGGTGGTTCATGGTTTCTTCGGGCGGCCTCCCTATCACGAGCTCTTCTGTTTCTGATGAGTTGTTCCGGATCATCGATGAATGGAACCTCATCATTTCGATCGTACAGGTTTATTTCTTCGTCATCCTGATAGTCATGGTGGCTTTCTTCGCGAGACATGGTTATTTTGAAGCGATTTTGATTCGAAGAACTTATCCGATGGCTAATTCTCTGGCAACGGCGCCAATTTGACAGAACCGCTCGTCGTCAAAGCGATTTGTACAAATAAATTTATAATAGTCCGCTACTCGCAACTATACTACTGGGTAGTACTTGGTAAGTAGGGGTCGAACCCAGAGGAATTAGGGGGATAGGTTATTCTTTAAGGGATTTGTTCAGCGAAGGAGCGTGTTTTAGGTTGGTTGAGGTTTTAGTGCTAACAACTACGTGACTTTTTAGTTGGTTTTGGTTTTGAGTGCTGAAAAGTAAATTACAGAAAAGTAAATACTGAAATTAAAAGCGAAGACTTACAGTGGGTGATGCGTGAATTGCAAGTCCTCCGGATTGTGAGCGGTTGATGGTTGCAGTTGATTGAACAATAAAAGTAAAGACAAAGGGGATTCTGTGATTGCAAGAGAAGTATTCGGTCTTAGGGGGCCTTGTATTATATCCTGTTCATTCTTTTTGTAACCCTTCTGAGTATTCAAACGTGTATCGAGGCCCTTTCGTAGCGCTCAATTTGCCACACTGTTTGTAAACCCTTGTTCTACTTCAGACTAATTCCTCCTTTCGAAGTATCTTAGCCTTTTGTGCATCCATTTGGTCCCTTTGGTCCAGTTTCCAAATGGTTTTAAAGATAGATCGAACTCCTCAGATAAGCTTTGCCCTTTCGTAGCATCCACTTACCCGAGTATGTTCATGACTTCCCACAGAAGAGTTTTGCCCTTTCGTAGCTTCCACTCAACCTTGGAAAGTCTGACCTTATAAATGGCACATAGAACAAGTTTTGAATACAGAGAAAAGAAACTAAACGAAGTAAAACATTTTATAAAACAAGAACTCCCCTTCAACCGAATGAAGAGTTTAGTTACGAATATCCATAGAGTTGGACATCATAACTAAATACTTGGGGATTTGGAAAAGAATACTCAAGAACCGACAAGAGTAAAGAGAGAAGAGAAAGAGATTACTCAAGAACAAACAGGAGTAACTCTTGAACTGTAACTGAAAGCTTGAGTACTCAAGAACAAACAGGAGTACTCAAGATTGAACTAAAGTATTTGACAACAAACTGAACTTTTATTTATATCAAAACCAAACTTTACAAAGTAACAAACTTAGAGAGAGAAGTGGAGTGTGGTGTGTTGTGATTGCTTATGGCTTTTGAAATGAGGAGGGATGGCTTGGTATTTATAGCCATGGAGGAGAGGAATGGATGGCCAAGATGAGGGCATGTGGTTTAGCATCCAAGGGTGGAGAGGAGGGGAAGAGGAGAGGAGGGCAAGTGTCACAAGGGGAGAGGAGAAGGCAAAGCCGCCGGCGGCTTTTGGTGTGGATGGAGGAGGATGTGACATGTGGTGGTGTGGGAGAGGAGGAGGGGTGGATGTGAGGAGAAAGTCGCCGGTCCATGTGGCATGAGGAGAGTGGTTGTGAGTTTTGTGCAGTTTGCACAAAACTATCGGTGTATTCCAGCTCCGGATTGTCTTCAGTTTCTCTTCGGTTTGATTTGTTTTGAATGATTCCATGTCAGGATCTTTAGATTTCTTCATTCAGCTCATATCTTGACCTTGGATTGTCTCCTGATATCTTTTCTGTGCTAAAAGCTCTTCCTTAGCGTGTATTCTCTCTAAGCTCTGAAATACCCTGTAGAAATGTATCGGGACTAAAACATCGAAGTTAGATAGATAAACAGTCTAATTTGGTGGGTTTAACTGTGTTTATGATTCATACAATTGTGGTCCATCACGCTCCCAGCATGGATTTTATTGGTATTTCCGCACTCAGCATTGATGTTAGCACTGCGCTAATGTCTTCCTTGGGTGCGGTCCCTACTGACTGGGTTTTCCTCTTCTGCGCAGCAATTCTGACTTTGAATCTCGATTAAACTTTTCAAATGGCCTCGGATGCTGTTGGTGTGAACTAGAGAATTGTATAAAGTTGAGTCAGCTACGTAATGACATGTAGCTCGTATTTTTCTGCTTAGCGGACAATTCCCAGTACTCCGTCAAACCACCAATGGTCTGATCTGCCACTGTGGTGTGTTTGGCATGAAGTGCTGTCTTTTATGCGCATTTCCTCCTAGGGCTTTCGAAACACCTGAGATGCAAAACCATACTAAAAAGTAAATGTTTGCATATAAAAGTGTCGAAATAAATGGGATTTGTTAGTTCGACATGACTCCTCAAACCACCCCACACTTAAACTTGTTCGTCCCGAACAAGAACAAGTCATAGAAGGAAAACAAATATAACACCAAAATTTCTTCAACGTTTTGGATGTATGCACATGAATATGAGTTGCTAGTTGAGATTTAGCTTTTCTATGCATAACTCAATCGTTACTCAAATCATCATGCTCAACATAGAATTAACTTGATACATGTTACCTTTGAGCTGAAATTCAAATTACTTCGGCTGAATGGGAGATAGTCCTCTTTAGACCCATTATCTGCATTTGCTTTTCCGAATTCTAGCTACATGGTTATACTTCGTTGCTTTTTCTGGCACGTGATTCATTCAAGCTTTAAAGTTTTGAGCTTTTCTTTCTTATTTTGTTGGACAACGTTTTTGATGTAGTGAACTTTCTTTGGCCTTTGGCTTTTGATGTATGAATGATATAGTTCACTTTTTTCTGTATAAACCTTCACAATTTGGCTGATTTTTCTTGAGCTTTGCTCCTTTATTGTGAATAGCTCGTCCTTGTCTTCTTTTCTTTTGAAGGTGGTCCAATCATCACCCGCAAGCATGTGGAAATACCTCCCCGCTCTTTCTCATCCTTGACCTTTTTGATGCGAGTTGAGATGGGGTCCCTTCACTTTTTCCCGGTTACTTCGGACTAGAGATAGGACGGTCTATTTTCTCATCTCGCCTACTAACATAAACATTGCAGTGGTGGAGCAAACTCTGAACTATAAAGTCTCGAAGTGCTGGCCTCCACTAAGTCCGTATAGCCATATAACTGGAAATCTGGTCCTTTGAATGCTTTGTCAAGTCTCTCTAGGACGTTTTTATCAACTCCACATCCCTGTTTATCTCAGCTCAAAGGACATGTAGTGGGTTAAATTCACATGTAAAAGCACAGTTCAAATTTCACGAGAGAAATACAATATAATCAGCATCATCTATTTCACATCAACAGAATTCAATACTGCACATCCAGGAAATAGAGAGAAATTTCATACTTTTCATTCAAATTTTTTTAAATAAGAAAACAAGAAATGTGCTGACACAGTACAATATGCAAGAAAAAGAAATATCCTGACATAATAAACTGACTGACTCTCCCACCCCACACTTTTGAAACAAGCCGTGTCCTCACGACACGACTTGATTAAAGATACAGACAATGCAAGACACACATGTATAGGGAAAAATATAGAAGTAAAAGTGAACAGGTACTCCCCTCGTCTCGTCACTTGATGGTGAGAATTATGGACAAACGAGTCAGTCAATGATGGTCAAAGGTCCACCGCGCCTATTGCAGACATTAGAGTGCGGTCAATGCCTTAATGTTTCATAGAGCGCGACGTTAATGTCGAGCAAGGGCACGAGCCTAATGTCAAGGCTGGGCGCGATCTGCACTGGAGTAGACATGTTTTATGCATCAAAAATGTCTCTTTCCTAGAAAAAACTAAGTCCAAATAGACTCGGTTAGATGACACAAACTGAACAAGACTCAAACAAACATAAAAGACACGAAAACGAAGAAAAAATAAAAATGTGCCAGGCTGCCTCCCTTCGAGCGCCTTTGTTTTACGTCGTTGGCTCGATGATACCTCATTAGGGATCACAAGTTGGGATCCCATGGACGTGTGAGATCAAATTTCACCTCAGCAATTCCTTCCGTCTACTCATAACCCTCGTCGAGTGGGCCTCTCGTGTCCTTTCCCCACCGGTCTGGTGGGTTATCCTTCACATCCTCTTGAGTTTGCGAGGACACTTTGCTAATGGACACTTCTCTAGCTGCACAACTAGTCTCATCTGGTGAGTTTGGAATTAGGGCACCAAGGTATGATGTGTTCACGATGTCCTATGGTTTCTTCATGTAGGGACGGTCAGCATCCTCATAAATGTGGTAATTCGATGTCTTGCCACCAAACGCAAGTGACAACAAGCCTGATTCCATGTCAATCTTGGTCTTTGTGGCAAAGAGGAATGTACGTCCCAAGATAAATGTTGGAGGATCATCATCTCTAGCATCTCCAATCTGCAAAACATGGAAGTCTGCATGAACAAGAAGATCTCTTATATGGAGTGTTAGATCCTTAAGTAAACCAACTTGACGAACACGAGTTTTATCCATAACTCTAACAAAAGCTTAGGAGGTTTCAATGGGCCTAATCTCAAAGAGCAATACAAATAATATGGCAAGGCATTAATGGCAGCACCCAAGTCAATTAAACATTGATGAATTAGTGTCTCACCAACACCATAGGTGACTGTGAAGGCACCTGGGTCCTTACACTTTCTAGGCGGTTGACGCGCGTCATCTGACGCGGCAAATTTAATATTTATAATCTCTTGCAAACAACTAGTGTAGTGCAAGCATGGTCAAACCTAAGGGAGTTGGAGTTGTTGAAGCTGTAACTGTGAACAATCAAAAAGGGGGGGGGGTTAGCGAATAAGAGTGCAAAAGAGAAAAATAACTGAAGACTTCTAATCAGAGAGAATATTCAGCTTAGGGTTTCTATTGTGACGTGTTTATCATCGACTGCTAAATATCAAATCTCAAGTTTCTAAGTGTGGAAGTCCGGTAAAGGTAATATCTTAAAGTATCCCGGCAAAGATGATACACCACAATCTAACTCGGCAAAGGTGCTAGACTTCTATATCTTTCCTAAATTAAATAATTCAGCAAAGGTATTATTAAATCTAGGTGTTACGATCTACCTTTACGACAAAGTTTCCAGTAGATATTAACAATAAGGATTGGTTGTCAAATTAAGCTTTACGGTAAATTTTCCACTTAACCTAACAATTCAATTCATAGGATGAAGCACAAGAACTAGAGAAACATGAAATAGCATTAAGAAAATAGTCTCAAAACATAGGTCACAATATGCGAAACCCTAAACTGAATTAGGATTTAGCTACACATAATAGAAGTAAGACACATGATGAATAGTAAGAAAATCTCTTCTCTCTTGTCGAAAGCTTGCGTCTTTTCTTCTAGAGTCGTCTTCTGAATGATGGAATCGTGAGATGATGGAAACCCTAACCCAAACATCTTATTTATAGCAACAAATAGGGTTTCCAAATATGATTTTGGGCTCAATTCCAAGTTTCGGCCTACAGACGTCATCACACGGTTTGCTGATGTCATCACCTCGTTGACTTCTCCGCGCCCAACAGCAAGATTAGCAGCAGCGCCCGTAGTGTACTTTATCGACCGCGTTGAACACTCTTAAAGTGTTCCTTGGGCGTGATCCTCTTGGGGCTGGAATTCTTCCTCTCGCTCGAATCTCGACTTAGGCTCTTCGATTGATCCTCCATGAACTCCATGTGATGTATTTGGCACAAAAACGCCGTCTTTAAGCATGTATTCCTCCCAAGGTTTCCGAAACACCTGAAACGCAAAACAACACTAAAAAGTAACTGTTCTCATAAGAAAGTGTCAAAATAAATGGGAATAACTGACTCGACGAGTCATATAAATACGACTCCTCAAACAACCCCACATTTAGACTTGTTCATTCCGAACAAGAACAAAGTCACAAAAGGAACAAAAAGACATCACACTCATTCTTCGACGTCTTGAATCAATGCACATGAACATGAGTCGCTAGTCTAGACTTGCTTTTCTATGCATAACTCAATCATTACTAAAATCATTATGCTCAACATAGTATTAACTTGATACATGTTACCTTTGAGCTGAAATCCAAACCAATTCGGATGAATGGGAGATAGTCCTCTTTAGACCCATGAGCTGCACTCGCTGTCCCAAACTCTAGCTATATGGTTACACTTCATTGCTTTTTCTAGCATGTAATTCATTCGAGCTTCAAGGTTTTTGAGTTCTTCTTTCTTTATTGGACAGCTTTTGTAGTGACTTTTTTTGGCCCTTTGGCTCTTGATGTATGAATGATGTATTCACTTTTTGTTGTATAAAACTTCGCAACTTGGCTGATTTTTCTTGAGCTTTGCTCCTTTATTGTGAATAGCTTGTCCTTTTTCCTTTCTTTTGAAGAAGGTCCAATCATCGTCCGCAAGCATATGGAAATACCTCCCCGCTCTTTCTCATCCTCGACCTTTTTGACGCGAGTCAAGATGAGGGCCACTCACCTCTTCCCGGTTATTTCGGACTAGAGATAGGATGGTCTGTTTTCCCGTTCCGCCTACCTACATAAACGCTGCAGCAGAGGAACAAACTTTGAATCAGATCGTCTCGAAGTGCTAGCCTCCATGAAATCCACATAACCATGTGGAGAAGATTTGACATTAACAAATTTTGTTTCAACACAAAAGATCAAGACGACCGGAGCGTCGTGCAAAATAGTGGTGTCACACTTGTTGTTGAAAGCACTAATATTTCTAGCGCTAGAGATCAGAATCCAGTATTTCCTCATGTTAATTAATTTGGGGTTATCGAAAAAATATGGGAGTTGGATTTTGTGATACTATGAGTACCTATTTTTAGATATAAATGGGTTAATCATTCTGCAGTCCGTCTTGATACCACAGGTCTTCCCAGAGGGGATGATGGTGACACATGGAGGAGCTACCTAATTGTAGTTGCTCGTACTCGAATTCCTATTAAATACAAAGATTGGAGGAAGGTGCCGGACAATCTCCAGAAAATCTTGTGGAACGATGCACCAGTAAGATATTCTTTAATTCCGACATCATATTTGTTAGTTTTTGATGGTACTACATATAACTAGTTATATAAATGTCTAAAATGTCACCCTTTTACCTAGTCTCCGGCCCTTTGATCCAGCTCCCCAAACATGATCCTGTTGAGTATTTAGCCACATACAGAAACCATGTACAACCCACCTAAACGTATAATAATTTAAGAATCACATTCCAGAAATCTCCACCTTCGTTCTTAATTACTTCTGGCCTTCATATGCCCTGCCCTTCACCCCTGGTTTCAGTCTCTTTCTTTGCAGACAATTAGCCCTAAACAATATAAAGGATTGTCCCTGGGAATGGTTTCATCAAAATGTCAGCATAATTGTCTTTGATGCCTATCTCCCCTACCACTAAGTCATTTTACACCTTGTGTGGCTGGCCAAAATTAATCGATTAAGAACGTCCTCAGTCACATAAAGCCGGTCACTTAATCTTTGTGACATACGACTTTAAGCGACATAGCATAAACTACACTAGTCGTATAAGATGCCAAACGCAACAAACCTTACTGCAATTATATAAGGAGTTTGGCCTGTAATATTAGTGGACTAATGTGCTGAACGGTTATCAATGTCCTTGTGCGTACTATATACTTCTACACTTCACTAATCACTTTTTTTTGAATGTTGGGAGGATGTTCTCTCTTTTATTTCATCAAGACACCTAACCAAGGGAAGAGCCATACTATGAGACATATTCATATGATAGAAATTGGGAAGCAAATTAACATCAATTTATTTATCAACAATATTATCAAAATCGCCAATTTTATGAAAGCTACAAGAACGAGTTACAGTAGCAACAACACCAGAACGTCGGAGGATCATCAAATGTGGAGTCTATATGTTGGATAACTATTTAGCGTAGCAAGAGAGAAAAATCCTTGGATATGTAAAAGTCGACTCAAGATACTGTGTGGAGATTAAATACCTTCAGAAGACGGTAGAACAACTCGCAATCAGACAAAAAATACTGATGGAGAGGTTAGAGCAACAAGCTAGTTCATCCACACATGAACTTATAAAGGAGGACATCGAGATGGAAATGGCCAGTCATTAAGAAGTTGAAGTTATTTAAGCTACTGGACCTTCAACTTTTTTATTAGTGGACTTGGAAGATGATCATTAAGCCGTTATTTGAACAAGACTTAGAGATGAAGCACTTTGTGCCTTCAAAGGGCAACAAGTACGAAGACTTAGTTGATGTGTACATGAGCTCGATTAAAAGGAATCCTCACATACTGACGGAGGGCCACCGCACTGTCGTTAAGGTGCAGTGTCCTCTGTACAAATAAATTTATAATATCCGCTACTTGTGACTACACTACTGGGTAGTAAGTGGTAAGTAGGGGTCGAACCCAAGGGAATTAGGGGAATAGGCTATTCTTTTAGGGTGATTGAACTGGGGGGAGCGTGTTTTATGGTTGATTGAGGTTTTAGCGCTCTGATTAACTACGTGATTTTTTGGGGGTTTTTGGTTTTTGATCGCGGAAAAGTAAATACAGAAATTAAATGCTGTAAATACAAAGAAGACTTACAGTGGGTGATGCGTGATTGTAATTCCTCCGGTAGATCAGCAGTTGGTGATTGCGGTTTAACAGTAAAGAGAAGCATTCGGTTTCAGGTACTCTTGTATTATAACATGTATATAATAAACTGTTAGTAACTTTTCTAAGTATTCAAAGATGAATCGAGGCCCTTTCGTAGCGCAAGACTTGCAACATCGTTTAAAGCAACCCTTGTTCTATTTCAGACTAATTCCTCCTTTCGAAGTATCTTAGCCTTTTGTGCATCCACCTGATCTCACAGTTACGATTGACCAAGTGGTGTTTTAGATGAGTCAAACTTCTCAGATAAGCTTTGCCCTTTCGTAGCATCCACTTACCCGAGTATGTTCACGAACCCCACAGAAGAGTTTTGCCCTTTCGTAGCATCCACTCAACCTTGGAAATTCTGACTATAAATGGCACATAGAACAAGTTTTGAATACTAAGAAATGAAACTAAAAGATATTACAACATTATATAATACAAGAAAATACCTTCCACCGAATAAAGAGTTTAGCTACGAATATCCATAGAGATGGATACCATAGCTAAATACTCGGGGGTTTTTGAAAACAGTAAGAGGGAAAGGGGTGGAATACTCAAGAACCAACAGGAGTATTCCTAATTCCTACTGAATACTCAAGAACCAACAGGAGTATTCTCTACAGTATTATAATACTCGAGAACCGACAAGAGTATTATAATTTCCAGTATAATACTCAAGAACAAACAGGAGTATTATTTCAAAACCGAACCAAACTTACAAGTAACAAAATGTAGAGAGAGAAGTGATTTACAATTTTTGGATGATGAAATGAGGAGGAGGAGCACCTCCTTTTATAGGAAAAATGGGTGGAGATGGGTGGTGGAGATTGGTTTGATCCAAGGGAGGAGGAGGAGGCAAGGAGGAGCCACCACTTGGCGGAGGAGGAGTGGAGGAGGGCAGCCGCCGGTAGCCGGTCACCATGGAGGAGGAGTGGTGGAGGAAGCCACCTCCAAGGCAAGTCAACCGGTTGCCCAAGGAGGAGGAGGGTGGCGCCGCCGGTTGTGGGTGGAGAATGGGGTGGTTTTGCCTCCTTTGGTCACCTCTTCATCAAGTCACCAAGTCATCTTGCCATATGTGAGTTTTGTACAGTTTTGTGCAGTCTTTTCACAAAACTGTCAGTGTGTTCCTTCCCCGGGCTGTCTTGATTCCTCTCCTGATTCTTCTGATTAATTTGTTATGGTCAATTTCACGTCAGGATCCTTGATATTTCTTCAGTCGGCATATGATCTTGACCTTGGATTGACTCTTGTTATCTTTTCAGCATAAAATCCTCTCCTTAGCGTGTTTTCACTTCAGTCTCTAAAATGCCCTGTGGAAATATATCGGGACTAACAGACAAAAGTTAACTAGACAAACAGTCTAATTTGGTGGGTTTAACTGTGTTTTTGATTCGTACAATTATGGTCCATCAGAATACCCCCCACTTTTAGTTGTTCGTCCCGAACAATGCTATTAAAGGGCGTAAGTTCTAGGTTCGGATTTGACATATGAAAATTAGACTGTGGTACTCGATCTATCCTAATTCATGCATTGCTTACTTATTACCAAATTAAACTGCGTAAATAAATAGAAGAAACTTAATACTTGTACCTCCGTGCTGAGATGCAAATTATATTGGATGTTTCGGGAGATAGCCCTTTTCAGGTTCCTGGGTTGCAGCCTCGGGATCGTTTCGTACTATATGGTCTTCTAGTAGCTTTCTCATGCACGTGATTCGGTTCGGGTTTCAGTGAGTTGAACCTTCTTGATTTTTTTCTTTGGCGAGGGACTGCTTTTTTTTGTTGTAGTGAATCGGCCTTTGGCCTTTGATTTGACTTTGTTGAGTGCTTCACTTTTGCTCGGTTAAAACCTTCACAATTTTGGGCCTTTGGCCTCTTTTGATTTTCTTCTTTGAGTTTTTCGCTTCTTTGTGACTTGCTAGTCCATTTTGTCAGCCTTTTTGGGAGGTCCAATCATTGCCCGCAAGCCTATGGATATACCTCCCCTCTCCTCTCGTCTTCGTCATTTTGTGCGGGTCAAGATGAGGGTCGCTTATCTATTTTCTCGGCTATTTTGACTAGAGAGAGGACGGTCTGATTCCCGTCCTCGCCTTTGCATAGATGCTTCTTGGCGGAGTTTGACTCAATTATTCACTGAACCCCGAAGTGCAGCCTCCACTGACTTCGAAAACCATATAGTTTGATCTGATCCTTTGATTGCTTCCCAAGTCCTTCTAGGGCAGTTTATGTCAACTCCACATCCCTAGTTATCTTAGCACAAAGGACAAATGGAAAGTTACATTCTAAGTTTTTAAACAGTTTGAATTTTCACAAGGTAAATGCATGAATTCTGATTTATCTTTTTCACATTCTTAAGTTCATATTTTCAAAAAGATACTATTACTAAAAAAGAAAAACAGCAAGCATGTTATTTATGTACACAGGCGGTTTTCACCCCCCACTTTTGAACGAAGGCGTTCCTTAGTTCAAAAGTCATGCAAGCTTAAAACTAAGTACTGAAAGTAAGTGCGGAAAGTAAGATAGTGTCGGGTTACCTCCCGACCAGTGCACTTGTTTAACGTCGTTGGCTCGACAGTACCTCGTTCTGGATCATTGGTTGGGGTCCCATGGGTGGCTGAGGTCGTACTTCTTGATTCCACCGACTTTGATTCTTGCGGTGAGTCTTCCTGATTTCCTGCCGGATGTTGTGTTCGGGTCAGGACTACTTTGTTTCGGGATTTTTTCCTTCCAATACCCCGGAAGGGGTGATGGACCTTTCACTGCTAGCCTTTTGAAGTTTTTGTATCTGGGACTGCTCAGTCCAGTCATGGCAAAAGCGTGCTCCATGTAGGAGTCATTCTGCTCATGCCCTTTTCCCGATTTCTTGCGAGAAGATGTGTTTGGATCCCATGGTTGCTTGAGGTCGAACTTCTTCACAGCTGCCCTTTTGATTTGCCCAAAGAACACATATGGCAGCGGGCTCAGTTTTGCTCTCCCTTGATCCGGAGGTTTCTTCTTTACATATCCTCGAGAGGGCGAGGATTCCTTGACCATATTAGCTGGTTCATCAAGTCGAGCTCTCTTGTTCCTCCTTCCGGGCTTCCATTGCACCGGGCCATGTCTTTGTCGCTTCTTTGTGGCAGAGATGATTGGCCATCCTAGAACGAGTGAGTTTTCAGCCGGCTTTTCTTGGCTCATGACGAGTGAGTGCTCCATCTTTGGCTTTTCTTGCCTTTGTCCCGCTTCCAACTCGCCTTGCACCTCATCATTGATCACTTTATCTTCAGGGGCTGTGATCCGTATACAAATCGAGGGGACAAATTGGGGGACTTCAACCACAAGGGCCAGGTCTTTCTCGAGCAGTTCTTCAGTGAGGGCCGGGCCTGCCGTGATTTTTTCGGTGAGTTCGGCAGTGAGGTCCGGGCATGTCTCGGCTGGTTTGGTAGTGAAGTCCGAGACTTCATTTGGCTTGTCAAGTAGAGCCGGGACTTCCTCGGGTAGTTTAGTGATGAGGTTCGGTTTGGTGATGCGGTCCCAGATCAGTTGTGCAGCCGCCCAGAATTCCTCATCTTCGACCTCGTCTTGGTGTATTGGGGCACTCATTTGCTGGATGCTAGCTTCCAATTCTTCCTCCTTGATGCTTTCTGTATCTGATTCGTCCATCACTTCGGATGGCTCGGGAGTGATATCCCATATGGGCTCTTCCTCGTCCCATACAATATCGGTTTCCGACTCGTCCATCATGGCCTCTGTCAGCTTTGTGGGCTCCAGTGTTGGTTCCTTTAGAGCCGCCTCCATATCCATTACTGCCCTTGTACTGATGTCTTCTCTCGGTTTTGTTGCGGGCAAGCTTATAATGGGTGTGGTGTCGGGCTCGTTCTGAACTGAGTCCACTTCCATCGTTGATGCCTTATTGTCAGTTTGGTGCCACTAACCCTGTTTTGTGTTCTTTGCCAAATCATTTATGAGGCGCCAGGCTTCAGCCACGGTTAACTTCATGAGTGAACATCCTGCTACATCATTAAGTCTTTTCCGCTCAAGTGGCATCATTCTAACGAGAAATATTTGGAGGAGATTGAGTCTGGTGTATCCATGGTGCGGGCAGTTCTCCAAAAGGGTGTCAAAGTATCCCAAGTACTCGTCCAAAGTATCGTCCTGGGATTGCTTAATGGTGATGATCTCTTCGCGGATTATCGAGTAAAACTCTTCATCGTTCCAAGGCTCGTATTCGTAGTAGGAAGGCATGGCGGATTATGTATAACAGAAAAAAGAACAACTATCCATTCGCTAATTCCCCGGCAACGGCGCCAATTTGACGGAGGGCCACCGCACTGTCGTTAAGGTGCAGTGTCCTCTGTACAAATAAATTTATAATATCCGCTACTTGTGACTACACTACTGGGTAGTAAGTGGTAAGTAGGGGTCGAACCCAAGGGAATTAGGGGAATAGGCTATTCTTTTAGGGTGATTGAACTGGGGGGAGCGTGTTTTATGGTTGATTGAGGTTTTAGCGCTCTGATTAACTACGTGATTTTTTGGGGGTTTTTGGTTTTTGATTGCGGAAAAGTAAATACAGAAATTAAATGCTGTAAATACAAAGAAGACTTACAGTGGGTGATGCGTGATTGTAATTCCTCCGGTAGATCAGCAGTTGGTGATTGCGGTTTAACAGTAAAGAGAAGCATTCGGTTTCAGGTACTCTTGTATTATAACATGTATATAATAAACTGTTAGTAACTTTTCTAAGTATTCAAAGATGAATCGAGGCCCTTTCGTAGCGCAAGACTTGCAACATCGTTTAAAGCAACCCTTGTTCTATTTCAGACTAATTCCTCCTTTTGAAGTATCTTAGCCTTTTGTGCATCCACCTGATCTCACAGTTACGATTGACCAAGTGGTGTTTTAGATGAGTCGAACTTCTCAGATAAGCTTTGCCCTTTCGTAGCATCCACTTACCCGAGTATGTTCACGAACCTCACGGAAGAGTTTTGCCCTTTCGTAGCATCCACTCAACCTTGGAAATTCTGACTATAAATGGCACATAGAACAAGTTTTGAATACTAAGAAATGAAACTAAAAGATATTACAACATTATATAATACAAGAAAATACCTTCCACCGAATAAAGAGTTTAGCTACGAATATCCATAGAGATGGATACCATAGCTAAATACTCGGGGGTTTTTGAAAACAGTAAGAGGGAAAGGGGTGGAATACTCAAGAACCAACAGGAGTATTCCTAATTCCTACTGAATACTCAAGAACCAACAGGAGTATTCTCTACAGTATTATAATACTCGAGAACCGACAAGAGTATTATAATTTCCAGTATAATACTCAAGAACAAACAGGAGTATTATTTCAAAACCGAACCAAACTTACAAGTAACAAAATGTAGAGAGAGAAGTGATTTACAATTTTTGGATGATGAAATGAGGAGGAGGAGCACCTCCTTTTATAGGAAAAATGGGTGGAGATGGGTGGTGGAGATTGGTTTGATCCAAGGGAGGAGGAGGAGGCAAGGAGGAGCCAAGGAGGAGCCACCACTTGGCGGAGGAGGAGTGGAGGAGGGCAGCCGCCGGTAGCCGGTCACCATGGAGGAGGAGTGGTGGAGGAAGCCACCTCCAAGGCAAGTCAACCGGTTGCCCAAGGAGGAGGAGGGTGGCGCCGCCGGTTGTGGGCGGAGAATGGGGTGGTTTTGCCTCCTTTGGTCACCTCTTCATCAAGTCACCAAGTCATCTTGCCATATGTGAGTTTTGTACAGTTTTGTGCAGTCTTTTCACAAAACTGTCAGTGTGTTCCTTCCCCGGGCTGTCTTGATTCCTCTCCTGATTCTTCTGATTAATTTGTTATGGTCAATTTCACGTCAGGATCCTTGATATTTCTTCAGTCGGCATATGATCTTGACCTTGGATTGACTCTTGTTATCTTTTCAGCATAAAATCCTCTCCTTAGCGTGTTTTCACTTCAGTCTCTAAAATGCCCTGTGGAAATATATCGGGACTAACAGACAAAAGTTAACTAGACAAACAGTCTAATTTGGTGGGTTTAACTGTGTTTTTGATTCGTACAATTATGGTCCATCACATACGCATAGATAGTATAGTGGGGAAAAATTCTAAAGTATATGTACCTGAGTTCCTATCTAAAGAGTATAAAGGAGGTGTACTTACTAGAGCACTCATTGAAGAGAGAGAGATATATATATATATATAGAGATGCGCTCAAATGAGAACACCCTCTTAGGCTAAGAACATGGGAATCATTCTCAGCCACTCATTTTGTTGAAATGAGTGGTCCAAAATGCACCACGTCATCTACTATGCACTTTCTGTTTTTTACTATGCACTTTCTGCTTTTACTATTCTGCACTTTTGTCTTTTACCTAAAAGACAAAAGTGCAGAATCAATCTACACCCTTAGATCATTTGATCTAAAGGTGCAAAATAATTCTCATGTTCTTAGCCTAAGAAGAGTTCTCATTTGAGCGCGCCCCTATATATATATATATGAGCGATCAAATGAGGCACCAAAATTAGAATGAGGCAAGTGAGGCACGATCTGTGTCACACATCTAACCCCCCGTGCTTTGTGAGCGCGCCACATGGCAAATAGTAAACCCACTACCAATAGTCGTGTGAACACAAAAATGGCAGCTGTGAACGTGGCTTCGCCATGTGTCACAATGAGTGGCCCAGATCGTGCCTCACGTGCCTCATTCTACCAACACTGCCTCAACCGAGTGCTCCCCTATATATATATATATAGAGGATCGTTCAAATGAAGCACCCAAATTAGAATGACGCAGTGAGGCACGATCTGAGCGACACATCTACCCCCCACCCCGTGCTTTGTGAGCGCGCCACGCGTCCCACTACCAAATATCTATCAAAAGCAAAAATTATTCCTGCACTATTCCTTGCCACATCATCAAAATGAGTGGCTGACAACGTGCTTCACTGCCTCATTCTAATTTGGGTGCCTCATTTGAACGCTCCTCTATATATATATATAGGGGGCGCTCAAATGAGGTTGGGTACTATTGGTGAGGTCGTGAGGCCCAATCTCACACGTTTAGATCATTTTGATCTAATGGTTGGGATTTAAAGGTGCAAGGAATAGTGTTTTGCTTTTTACTGTTTGCTTTTTGCTTTTGATGGATTTTGGATTTTGGTAGTGGGACACGTGGCGCAAATACAAAGCACGGGGGGGGGGGGGGGTTTGATGTTTTAAATGTGTGGTTAAGATTGGGGCCTCACAACCTCACCAATAGTACCCGACCTCATTTGAGCGCTCCTCTATATATATATAGGGGTGCGCTCGGTTGAGGATGCGTGAATAGTGTGAGGACGTGGGGACAACCAACCACAACGTGCCACGTGTGCAGAATAGTGGATTTTTGGGTAGTGGGTTTTACTGTTTGTTTTTTGCTTTTGATGGATTTTTGGTATTGAGACACGTTGCGCACCCACAAAGCACGAGGGGGTTAGATGTGTGGTGCGAGATGTGTCCCTACGTCCTCACACTATTCACGTGTCCTCATTTGGGTGCTCCTCTCTCTCTCTCTCTATATATATATATCTTGCTGCACCACATCTACATAAGTTTCAAAAGTTCTTGCCATATGTCATGAAACTGTGACTAGGGAGCTCCTACTCTCCCTTGATTCTTAAGGAACTCGAATTCTTGAAAGGAGTGTATGTTGTACTTAACGTTCATATATTTGTTGATGGACGTGAATTTCAATGGGATTTTGAAGGTTGATTGACCCTCCCTCTTTTGAAGGGTCCGTGAGAAGGGATCCTAGCAAAAGACTTTTTACGAGTCATCTTATATGGAGCGCTTTGATGACTCTTGCCAAGACATTAAACTAGGTCTTCTTGGGGAGTATCCAGCGCAGTAAGAACTTAGTTAGTTGCACTTTGCGTTTGCATAGTGTATTTTGTGTGTGCATATCACAGTCTTTCAAATGTGGAGTGCCTTGTTGCACAGATCGACTGTCAGGCGCGAGAAATTAAGACAAGTTTTTGCTTTACATCGAGAGGGTGATGACTATCGTGACACATTAAGTTCATTAAGGTAGTCACATGGACTTAAATTCCCAGAGTACTTACTGGAGGAGTTGTGACCCTCATGACCGTCACGGTAGGTCAAAATCACAGAAAATTCCCATAGGGTCGTGCGTACCGTGACTAGGCGAATGTCACGATGGGTTCATCTTGTAATTAAAAACTCCAGTTCCATAATTTCAACTCTTTTATATATGTTTCACCTTATTTATGATTACTGATGCTATATTGTTAATTGTGAAGCCACTCACATATGACTACATTTAAGCTCACTGGTCGTGCTAAATTCCCTGAGCATCTTTTAAACATCATGGATATCGAGTTATCGACACACGAGGAAAGTTTCCTATGCGCTATTCATATTATTACTTTTCTTTGCTTATGGACTGATCTCATTTTTAAATATGGAGTCGGTACCGCATAATCACACACATCCCATACCTCAAATAAGGTAGACTCATACTAGATAGATTCACATCGATTGCTATAATAAGATCATCATTCACGCATATGCTCAATTGTCCAAGTACAGGAACTGAAATCCTCGGTTTTCCTACAAACCTCCGAAATTTGTTTTCATATTATTGGATTCAAGTTTCTAAGCCTTGAAATAGTTTTAGTCCAGTGTGTATTCTTTCTTGTCCATATCATTGCTAGCATTTTCCTATCATGTGTTCTATATTTTTCTTAAATCATGTTTAAGGCTTGTTATTAGTAGGCACCGGTATATATTGTTCAAAACTTAAATTGCATCTCTTATTCAAGGTGTCCTTAGCACTAGTGTATGTCTTTCTTTACTTGTTATGATTTGCATGCACCCACCGCTATTTTACAATATGTCATGTTTTAATTAAAAAAGGGTGAGCTGACCCCAAACAAACTTGTTTAAAAAAAATAAAGTTTCAGAATAAAGTAGTACTAAGGGCAAGAGAAAAATATCCCCCCTTATGTATGCTAATGAAAAAAATAATGCAGTTCCTGCTTTCTTTTTCATGACATTGTGTATTCCATCATGTCATTGCGTCTGAGTGATTATACATGTTTTAGACTTTGTGCATTAGAAGCTAAGGGACGATCTTTGTTCCTTGCAATGAATTTTGGTGCGATTTTTGTATTTTTTAAGAAAACCCTTAAGCCAGACTCCTCTTCTCTTACTGGTCATTGCCAAGACCAAGTCACTTGAGAATGAGCTTTTCGCCAAGAGCTCGTGGACTATCCCTTTATATCATAGGTGAATGGCGAGCATGTCTTTTGTAACTATCGTCTCGATCCTGCTACGTAACAATAGAGATATTTAGTACTTGTGAGTAGACGTTTGCTGGCCTTGTGTATTACTTATTTGAATGCATATCTCGTTAGAATTATGATTGTTTGACAACCTTCATAAAGGTTATTCATTTGAATTGGAGATAACGCGATGAAATTGAGGTATGCCATGATTTTACTGTGACTTATTGAGCATTCATTCATGAATTAATGCTGGAGTAGTTTCATAGAGGATTAGTAGGTGGTCCCTAATCTGAAAACTATCATGAGACCATACTCGTCCATTAGAGTAGCCACGATTAATGCGTGAACTCAAGTAGGTAAGGGAGAAGACCCTCCCCAAAAAAAATTAATTGAAAGCAATGCAGAAAACAAGTAAGCAATGAAGTAAAAAAATCAATTTCCGTTCTACCACCTCCACTCTTCCTTACTCAATCTCACATAGTCCTTTACTCAAATCTATCCGTTCACTTTTATAAAAAAATTTATCAGTTCACTTCTATCCCAAATTCAAATATATATATAAAGTTTGGTTATATCACTAGGAATGAAGATGGGATGTGAAGTTGTTTGGTCACTGTTTTCGATACTCCCGCTTTGGATGACTCGTAGAATATTATGTCTCATTAAAAGCTCACGAGGAAATGCTAGGGGAAAATCTTAGTGAAAGAAGTAGAGTACATAATTTGAACAATATTTTGAAAAATCCCTAGGGAAAAACCTAGCTAAAGCAAGGTAAAGAGTGTAACGCGTTTGTCTCCTCGTTAAGTAGCACATCCATTGCGTTAAGCGTAGATCTCAAAAGAAAGTTGTTGCAAGTCCCTTTGTAAACAAACTTTCTAGTTTGTTTGAAGAACGAATCTAATAAATATAAGTTTCTCCCTTTTTATGAAGTTCATGAGAAAACACGAGCTTTGGTGAAATGTGCTTCGTCTTGCGTCCTTTGATGGGACCATCTTAAGTATGATCGCAACATTTTAATCAAATAAGATAGTAGAGCTTTCTTTATCAGGTGAAAGGTTGCATAATCATTGGGTGTGATGGATTACTGACCTCAGACACACAAATTCACGACTTGCTTCTTGAAGAGCTAATAATTTAGCATGATTTGAAGAAGTTGTTGTAAGGGTTTGTTCCGTAGAGCACCGGTATAAATTGTTCAAAACTTAAATTGCATCTCTTATTCAAGGTGTCCTTAGCACTAGTGTATGTCTTTCTTTACTTGTTATGATTTGCATGCACCCACCGCTATTTTACAATATGTCATGTTTTAATTAAAAAAGGGTGAGCTGACCCCAAACAAACTTGTTTAAAAAAAATAAAGTTTCAGAATAAAGTAGTACTAAGGGCAAGAGAAAAATATCCCCCCTTATGTTTGCTAATGAAAAAAATAATGCAGTTCCTGCTTCCTTTTTCATGACATTGTGTATTCCATCATGTCATTGCGTCTGAGTGATTATACATGTTTTAGACTTTGTGCATTAGAAGCTAAGGGACGATCTTTGTTCCTTGCAATGAATTTTGGTGCGATTTTTGTATTTTTTTAGAAAACCCTTAAGCCAGACTCCTCTTCTCTTACTGGTCATTGCCAAGACCAAGTCACTTGAGAATGAGCTTTTTGCCAAGAGCTCGTGGACTATCCCTTTATATAATAGGTGAATGGCGAGCATGTCTTTTGTAACTATCGTCTCGATCCTGCTACGTAACAATAGAGATATTTAGTACTTGTGAGTAGACATTTGCTGGCCTTGTGTATTACTTATTTGAATGCATATCTCGTTAGAATTATGATTGTTTGACAACCTTCATAAAGGTTATTCATTTGAATTGGAGATAACGCGATGAAATTGAGGTATGCCATGATTTTACTATGACTTATTGAGCATTCATTCATGAATTAATGCTGGAGTAGTTTCATAGCGGATTAGTAGGTGGTCCCTAATTTGAAAACTATCATGAGACCATACTCATCCATTAAAGTAGCCACGATTAATGCGTGAACTCAAGTAGGTAAGGGAGAAGACCCTCCCCAAAAAAAATTAATTGAAAGCAATGCAGAAAACAAGTAAGCAATGAAGTAAAAAAATCAATTTCCGTTCTACCACCTCCACTCTTCCTTACTCAATCTCACATAGTCCTTTACTCAAATCTATCCGTTCACTTTTATAAAAAAATCTATCAGTTCACTTCTATCCCAAATTCAAATATATATATAAAGTTTGGTTATATCACTAGGAATGAAGATGGGATGTGAAGTTGTTTGGTCACTGTTTTACAATACTCCCGCTTTGGATGACTCGTAGAATATTATGTCTCATTAAAAGCTCACGAGGAAATGCTATGGAAAAATCTTAGTGAAGGAAGTAGAGTACATAATTTGAACAATATTTTGAAAAATCCCTAGGGAAAAACCTAGCTAAAGCAAGGTAAAGAGTGTAACGCGTTTGTCTCCTCGTTAAGTAGCACATCCATTGCGTTAAGCGTAGATCTCAAAAGAAAGTTGTTGCAAGTCCCTTTGTAAACAAACTTTCTAGTTTGTTTGCAGAACGAATCTAATAAATTTAAGTTTCTCCCTTTTTATGAAGTTCATGAGAAAACACGAGCTTTGGTGAAATGTGCTTCGTCTTGCGTCCTTTGATGGGATCATCTTAAGTATGACCGCAACATTTTAATCAAATAAGATAGTAGAGCTTTCTTTATCAGGTGAAAGGTTGCATAGTCATTGGGTGTGATGGATTACTGACCTCAGACACACAAATTCACGACTTGCTTCTTGAAGAGCTAATAATTTAGCATGATTTGAAGAAGTTGTTGTAAGGGTTTGTTCCGTAGAGCACCCATATATAGATATATCACCATAGATAAAGACGTTTCATTTGTGGCTGCGCTTTAAGATGAAAGGATAATACTTGGCATCAACATATTCAATTTATCCTTATTTTGAGTCACTTAAATAAAATGCCAGTTGTTCTTTGAAGATACCTTAAAATTTTCTTCACACACGTCTATTGTCCTTGAGTTGGAGAAGAATTGTATCTTGCTAGTAAATTAAGTGAGCAAGCAATATCCATTTTTGTACTCTTATAAATACATTTTCGCGCTCTAATAACACTCAAATACGATACTTCAGAACTAAGAAGTTCTTCATGCTTTTTTTGAGGTTGAAATTGATCCTTTGTCATAGTTAGTGATCAAGATACTATGGGTGAACTCAGCATATTTTATTTAGTAATGTTTAATCGGTCGAGGATCCATTCAATAAATAATGATTTGTAAACAAAAAAAACTCAGTGATAAATGCTCAATTTTTGGTCCATCATATTGTTTTGTTTTTCAAATTCATCAGGGTACCAATGATGTTCAAATCATCAACAGAAACTGTGATAATAGAGTATCCAATTTTTGTGCCCTTTTATACAAACCTATGGATAAATTCCAATGTTGATGTAACCCACTTTGCAAAAATTGTACCACATTTGTCTAGATTGATTTTACACAGTTAAAGGTCTTTGTAGTTTTACTAAAATCTCAACTTCTGACTCGATTTACTGTTAATAATATTTTGTTTGTTTCCAAATGTATTGATGTCATGTGACCCTCTTTTTGGCTTTTCAAGTCTTGATTAGTCATTCCAGAAAGTTCAAAACTACAGAGACAAAAACAGAGCAAGAAGGTGAAATTTAGAGTCAAATGACGCGAGTCGTTTGACGAGTCAAACTTATATTTATTTTCTCCTGCAAATGACTAGTCAATGGCAAGCATGGTTGAACCCAAGAGAGCTAGTTTTGGTAGTTGTATCTGTAGACAAATAAAGAAACAGGGAGTTTTAAGCAGTTGTGAATGCAAAGAAGGTTTCAATCAGAGAAGATATTCAGGTTAGGGTTTCTATTGTGACACATTTATCATAGACAACTAATGATCAAAGTCCAAGTTTCTAAGTGTGGTTGTTCCGACAAAGGTAACAACCCTACGTATCCCGACAAAGGTGATACACCACAATCTAACCCAACAAAGGTGTTACACTTTTAGTTCTTTCCTAAACACAATAATCCGACAAAGGTATTATTAAGCTTATGTGTTACGGTCTACCTATACTATTAAGTATCCAGTAATTATTAACGGTAAGAATTGGTTATTGGATTAAGCTTTACGACATAGTTTCCAATTAATCTAACAATTCAATTCATGCGATGAAGAACAGGAACTAGTAAAATTTGAAATTGCATTAAGAAAACAGTCTCAAAACTTTGTCACAATAAACAAAACCCCAAACTAAAATAGAAAATTTAGCTACTCATAGTCATAACAAAAATACAAGTATTTTTAGAATGAAAGAAATAGAAAATTCTTCACTTCGTCGAAAGCTTCGCCTTCTCCTCCAGAGCCGTCTTCAAAAGTAGTATGTGATGTAGAATGATGGGGATGGTGGAAACACTTCAGCAAACCCTTAATTTATAAGTTTTTAATTTTCTTAATCTATTTTTGGGCTTAAATTGCCAAATTCCGGACTAGATGCTACATGAATATGAGTTGCTAGCCTAGATTTGGCCTTCCTATGCATAACTCAATCGTTACTCACATCATCATGCTTAACATAAAATTAACTTGATACATGTTGCCTCTGAGTTGAAATTCAAATGACTTCGGATGAATGGGGAGATAGTCCTTTTTAGACCCATGATTTGCATTCGTTGTCCCAAACTCTAGTATACTTCATTGCTTTTTTTCTGGCACGTGATTGATTCAAGCTTTAAGGCTTTGAGATTTTTCTTTCTTCTTTTGATGGACAGCTTTTGTTGTAGGGAACTTTAATCGGCCTTTGGCTCTAATGTATGAATGAGGTGCTTCACCTTTTTTATAAAACTTTACAACTTGGCTGATTTTTTCTTGAGCTTTGCTCCTTGATTGTGAATTGCTTGTCCTTTTTTTCTTTTGAAAAAGGTCCTATCATCGCCCACGAGCATATGGAAATACCTCCCCTCTCTTTCTCATCCTCCTCATTTTTTACACGAGTCAAGACGAGGGTCACTCACCTTTTCCCAGTTACTTTATACTAGAGATAGAACGGTCTATTTTCCTGTTTCGCCTATTTACATAACTGCTGGAGTGGCAGAGCAAACTCTAATCCAGGGAACTTGAAATGCTAGCGTCCACTAAATCCACATAACCATATAATTAGAAATCCGATCTTTTGAATGCTTCGTCAAGTCTCTCTAGAACGTTTCTATCAACTCCACATCCCGGTTTATCTCAACTCAAAAGACACATATGAGGTTAAATTCATTAAAAGCACTATTCACGTTTCACAAGAAAAATACAATATAGTCAGAATCATCTATTTCACATCAACATTCAATACCGCATATTCAAGATCAAAGAAATTCCATACTTTCATTCAATTTTTTTAAACAAGAAATGTGCTGACACAGTACAATATGCAAGATATATAAGTAAACATGTTGACACGACTGACACACTGACTCTAGCACCCCACACTTTTGAACCAAACCGTATCCTCACGACATGACTTTAGTTAAAAGACACAGACAATGCAAGACACACATGTATAGATAAAAAGATATAAGTAAGAGTGAACATGTACTCCCCTCGTTTCAGTGCGTATCCTGACGTCATCATTTCGTTGAGTTCTCCGCACCCAAGGAACATTTGAACGCCGCGCCCAACATGCATTTTAGCTGGCACGTCGAGCACACTCAAAGTGTGCGTTGGACATGAAATTTACGGGATGAGAGTCCTTCCTTTCGCTCCAATCTCGACTTTGGCTCTCCGTTTGATCTTCTATGAACTCCATGTCATGTATTTGGCACCGAAACTCCGTCTTTAAGTGACTATTCCTTTCAGGGCATCCGAAACACCCGAAATGCAAAACAACACTAAAAGGAAACTGTTCGCATAAGAAAGTGTCGAAATAAATGGGAGTAATTGATTCAAAGACTCGTATATATATGACTCATCATCAAATAAGAAGCTAAAGCAACTTATCTAGGCTGAGCCAATGAGAAGCTCACCCGAGCTGCTCAAAATAGCAACTTTCTTAGGAGATTTAGGTCGTTAGACCTGATTTTCAGCTCTCTCGAGCTAACTGCCTTTACAAGAAAAATCAAGGGCAAATTGCACAGCTCGCCCAAGCTAATGAGCAGCTTGTGCGAGCTACATGTGAATCCAATCTGGTCCCCCATGCTAAAAATGACACTCTCTCGAGTTACAACCTAAAAACTACATCTCTTAGTTTTACCCATAAATAGAAGAGTTGATACTTGAGGGTTTTTCGGGCAATTTGTTAGTGACAAAAAGCCAAAGATAAAAGATACTGGAGCATTAATTAGAGGGTTTAAGGAGATATATAGAGTTCAAAGAGGCCATTTACACCCATTTGGTTACTTTTCCTCTTTTATTCACTTTGATAAGTATTTAAAAACTCAAATCTTACTTGCATTTATTTATTAATATTACTAGTTAGTAGTCTTTTAGTGCTCATGGGTATACATACTCATTGTAAATATTGATTCTATCTTATGGTATGAATTGTAGATGATTTTCCACTACTTTGTCTAAATGCTCAAATTGAGCTTCCTTGGTGTTTTGGGAAATGCATAGGTGCTCAACTACCTTGATTCACTAACAATGAATTTGAGAGATGACGTTAGTGAATCTGGATAACAAGTAGGGCAGCCTTACGTAGTGGCGTGTGCAAGAGTAACCACTGTTATTTTGAGATAGACTAGTTCTTCACAAACTTTCACAACTTGAGAATGAAATGAGAGTTGATGATCAAGAAATGTGGATATTGTTGAAGTACAAATCCCATGGAGTAACCATACTCTTGGAGTACATGTACTCCAATGTGTTTTGATTTGACAACCATCCTACTCATATGTTACTTGAGTGTGCAGGTTGATGTACATGTACTCTGGAAGTAATGGTTACTTGAGTGTGCAGGTTGATGCACTGACATTCTGAAGTTAACGCTACCTAGGCAGACTACTTGAAGGTGAGAGCATCGGGTAAGATATTCTCGGAGGATCTTTTGCATCTAAAATTCTGATCTAGCTAATATATATGCTACGTGTTACCCACGAATCAGTTCAAATATTTTGTTACAAGATTTAGAAGTTATCAAGATTTGAGAAGATTGCGTGATTAATTTTAGGAAACTATATTTCAAACACATATCCAATTAGACCAGTATGGGATGATCTAATTAGCTAGCTTATGAAGCCAATATGGGATTGACGAATCAACTAGGAGATCTTGGTCTGACTTGTAGATCAAGATGAGCAATTTTCGAGCAAGAGAATCTATGGCTATTCGGCAGGGATGCCACTATATAAAGGATGTTACGGCTGCCTATCAAAGTGCATTTTTGACACCGGTAATCCTTACATGCGTGCTCACAAAAGTAGCATGGATCAGAGATCTTGTTCGAGGAAGTTTTGAATCTGGCATTCAATGGCAAAACTCGGAGGGAGATGTACTTCAATCTGAGATAGAAGGAAAGTATCTACTTGTTGTGTGGGGACAACAAAGATAGATCACGAACTAAGGTGCGTACGAAAGTATGGCAGTACACCACTGAGTGTGGTTGGGTGAGTGATCTATTCAATTGGAACCAAGAACACTATAATACAAGGGACTACTTCGAAATCTCTCTAGTGGAAACTAGAAGGTAGGGGTTTTTCTTAGGTACTGATTCCAATATCTAGGTTTCCACCATATATTGCACTGTCTTCTTTACTATTACCTTCTGCTTTGATTTTCGCTGACTATACACTTGGCCAGTAACGATACTCGATAGACATAACCAACTAACGATCCTAAAACTAGTATTAGAGCCTGGTCTCTAGATTTTTAGTTTCTTGTAGGTATGATGACAACAATCAGTGATTGCTTTTGGAGACCCCCTTAGCTGAAACCTAGTGAATACGATTGGTGGGCGGAATAGTTCGAGTCACACACCTGCTTCCTGGAAGGACAATTATGGAGAATCAATGAAAAGGGACCCGTACTCATCAAGGACTCTAAGGATCCCACTAAAGAAGAGAGCAGGGATGACTATTGATAATGACAACAAGATCCTTGAGAAGAACAGTAGAGCAAAGAAGGTACTACACTCAGCTGTTGGCCTGGGAGACCTCCAGAAGATGCTCTGCTACAAAACCACCAAGGTGATTTGGGACGCACAGAAGAGGCTATACTCTGGAAGGGAGACTGTGAAGAAAAACTGGATTTTGGTAGCCATGAAGGACTACGAAAATGAGTTACTAGGAAAGAATGAGACGCTTGAAGAATTTCTCTCTCCCTTTAGTGATACGTTGGATAGATGGAGTTCCTCGGGGCGAGCATCCCAGAATGGAAAGTAACGCACCACATCTCCCATCTTTTAACCCTCAGAAGGGTGCTGTGACTTTGGCCCTTCACGCTAAAAAAGACATCAAGGAAGTGACTCTTGAGGAACTAGTACCAAGGCTTCAGTGCAATGATGGCACATAACAAAGGAAAGTTGACGAACCCACTGTCAAGGAACACTCCATAGCACTGAAAGTTGAAAGGTCTTTTGAGCTAGCCTACACTGATGACATTGATGAATGTGAGGATGAGGTGACTGCCCCCATGACAAGGACCCTCAGAATGGCTGGCGCTTGACGGATGTATCCCTTCAAAGGGAACAAGTCTTCAAAAGATATGATGTGTTATCACTACCAGGAGAAGGGACATAGGGCAAAGGAGTGCTGCAACAAGAAGGCAGGAGAGTATCCAGCCCAGAAAGACACAAGAGCCATGCTACCCGTTTGGGGGGAATTTGAAGAAGAAAGCGAGGTAGAGGATCCCAGAGACACTATATGCATAATGGCAAATGATGAGGTAATCAATTTAGATACCATTTCAAATCTATCTTATGTCTCTAATACATAGGTATTGGCTCTGTTGAGAAAACATACACAGAAAAATGAAGAACTGAATGCTAGCCTAGATGAGCAAGAAAAACATATTGCAGAACTGGAAGACCACCGGAACCAATGGTCCGTGATGGACCATAATTATACGAATCAAATACACAGTAAAACCCACCAAATTAGACTGTTTTTCTATCTGACTTCTGCTTGTTAGTCCTGATATATTTCTACAGGGTATTTTGGCGCTTAGAGAGAAAACACGGTAGGGAGAGGATTTTACGCTGAAAAGATATTACGAGCCAGTCCAAGGTCACGATCAGATACTGAATGCAGAAATCTCAAGATCCTGACGTAGGAATTACTCAAAATAAATCAAACCGAGGAATAACCAAAGTCAGACCGGAGCGAAATTGGACTGATGGTTTTGTGAAAATTGCACAAAACCACAAAAACCTCCTCTTTTCCTTCTAGAAGGGGCGGCTATGGGGAGGATAAGGATGAGGATGACTCATCTCCTCCATCCTCATCCACAAGGGGCGGCTAAGGAGGAAACTTCCTCCCCAAGGTGGCGGCTAAATGGAGTTCCATGGAGAGCTTGCCACTTGTCTCCTCCTCCTCCATATCTCCTCCTCCTCTCCTCCTCCCTTGGATGCAAATCATCTCCTCCCTTCATTTCTCTCCCATTTGGCTATAAAAGGAAGCCTCATTCCTTTGTAAATATCATCCCAAAAATGTGGAGAGCTTCTCTCTCTACAAATTCCAAAATCACAAATCACTTATCTCTCTAGAGTTTGGGCACTAATCTTGTAATCACTTTACTTTGGAATAAAAGCTTGATCCTTGGCGCTTCAACGGTTTTGTAAGTCTTCTCGTATTTATTTTTCTGTCTTTCAAAACCCTTGTTTTTCCAAATTCATAGTTATAATGTCCAGTGCCATGAATAGTAGTAGCTAAACTCTTTATTCGGTTGAAGGGTAAACTTGTATCATACAATGTTTTAGATTCTGCACCTAGTGCATCTTTGTGTTCAAAACTTATTCTATGTGCCATATATAGTCAGAATTTCCAAGGTTGAGTGGAAGCTGTAACAAGCAAAGCTCTTCCGTGGGGATTCGTGAACATACTCGGGTAAGTGGAAGCTGTAACAAGCAAAACTTATCTGAGGAGTTCGACTTATCTAAAACACCACTCGGTCGATCGTAACTGAAAGATCAGGTGGATGCACACAAGGCTAAGATACTTCGAAAGGAGGAATTAGTCGAAAGTAGAACAAGTGTTTTAAATGGTGTTGCAAGTCTTGTGCTAGAAATAGCCTCGATTCATCTTTGAACACATAGCATGATCATTAGAGGTATATTCTAAATGATGTCGCAAGTCTTGTGCTAGAAATAGCCTCGATTCATCTGTGAATACATAGTATGATCATTAGAGGTCAATGATAAACAGAATATGATACAAGGCCCCTAAAACCGAATCTTTCCTTTAATTGTGATATCACTGTTCCTTTACTTTCAGTTCTCAAAGCACACTTAAACCCAACCCCAATCGCATTTAATTTCTGCATAAGCTTCATTAAAGAACAACTAATCCACACTGACTCTCTTGGGTTCGAACCCTACTTACCACTTGCTACCCAGTAGTGAAGTCGCGAGTAGCGGACTTATAAATTTATTTGTACAGAGAACATTGCACCTTAACGACAGTGCAGTGGGCTACGTCAAAATTGGCGCCGTTGCCGGGGAATTAGCCATCGGACAAGTTCTTTAAATCAATACGCGCCTCAACCATGTCTCGCGAAGGAAGCCACCATGACTATCCGGATGATGACGAGATAAACCTGTACGAGCGAAATGATGAGGTGCCACTTCCATTTGTGGACGATCCGGAACAACTCATCAGAAACAGAAGAGCTCGTGATAGGGAGGCAATCAGAAGAAATCAAGAACCACCCGAGGACCGAAATGCAGCTGGTCCAGTACAACCCCCTAGATATCCACCACCCCCTCAACCTCGACAAGTGCCGAGACGAGAACCCGCTTTCGATGACTACTACGGAGATAACAACAACTACCGTGAACCTACATTGGGAGAACTCTCGGCACCAGATTTCAGAATTCAGCCGTGGTGCATTCACGAAGGCCCTGAACTGGAAAATATCGCCATTAACACTTCAGTGGCCCACAACTTACCGAAATTCTCAGGAACGCGTGGAGAATCAGCAATGACTCATCTCCAACGCTTACATGGTATTTGCAGAAACTTAAAACCAAATGGCGTGAACATAGACGACTTCAAGTTAAAGGCGTTCTACTTTTCCCTCATTGACGCGGCAAACGACTGGTTCCTTTCATTGCCTTCCGGAAGCATCAGAACATGGGCTCAGATGCAGAAGACGTTCTTAGACAAATATTACCCAGCAGGAAGAGCGATGCAAGTAAGGAGGCAACTGCAGGACATCAAGCAAGGACCCAATGAAACCATGTACGATTACCTGGAAAAATTCAACCGCCTGGAGAGAAGCTGCTGTACCCTTGGACTACCCGAGAAGCTCACCGTCGAGTATCTCATTAACGGATTAAGACCCTTAGACAAAATGCTCCTGGATGCCTCAGCTGGAGGGTCCATGATGAATCTATCATTAAGTGGCATAATGGATCTTATCACCAACGTTGCTGAGAATGCCCGATTCAGAGAAGAGACAACTCAGCAGGAAGAATTCTCCCGGACAAAAAATGTGGCAAAAGCTGAAACATCGATGAGCTCTATGCCTGAAGAGATGAAGCAGCTAAAGGAGATGATGATTCAAATCCTACGAAGGCAGCCAGTTCCGGTAAAACCTTGCGAGTTCTGTGGTTCTACAGACCACAAAACTGACGTATGTCCGACATTAATAGAAGAGGAACCGGCAGAAGTGAATGCAGTGGGAGGATACCAAGGATACAACAACAACAAAAATGACAGAGCCGGACAAAACAGACAGTATGGTCAAGCAACCAACCCGAGCTGGCGTAACAACAACTATCCTCAGAAGGAAGCACAACCAGCTGTCCCTCAACTAGCTCAGTCATACTACCAACCTATCACCGACAGTATAACCAGAACGCTCCATCGGCAGGACAATATCAGCAAAGAGGACCAAATCAGTACCAAACCGGCCCGAACAATCAGCAAGAACCAATGAAGGAGCTCGCAGGAAACATTAATCAATTGGGTACTTCGCTACACCAATACCAGGCGAAAACTGACGGGGCAATTTCAGAACTAACCAAACAAATGTCCCAGCTCGCCACGGCAATGTCAACACTCACTAATGAACCTGGCAGACTCCCTTCACAAACCATACAAAACCCAAAGGCGAATCTTAGCATGATAAAAAGGTCAAACGAAAAGGAGACGCTAGGAGAAGTTGCACGATCCCCAACTTACAAACTTACGAACAAGCACTTCGCCCAGAGGCGTCGACCTGATTGGAATCAAGAGGAAGACCGACCCAATGATGGCAAAACATGGGTTACACATGCCAACAATGGACGGTACGCATTCACCGTTTGTATAACACCACCACCGATCATACACTCTGACATACCAGCATCTGGATGGGATGACAGTAACAATTTAAGGTGGGACTCCCCAACTAATATTTATGCTTCGAAGCAAAATATTAAGGGATCCGATTATACAAATCCTAAGCCAAGGAACGGGCAGAATGGCCCGACAATAGAAAGAGCCCTCACTTCAAATCACGAGCCACAACCGGAAAGAGATAAAGACCCAGGGGCCTTCACAGTCACCTGCAGTATTGGTGAAGCACAGATTCATAAGTGCTTAGTCGATCTTGGAGCTGCTGTCAACGCCATGCCCTCCTTCTTATATTACTTATTAGGACTTGGTCCATTAAAACCACCCAGGTCAAATATCGAGCTAGGAGATAAATCGTGCATCCGTCCGGTTGGAGTGCTAGAAGATGTAATACTCCATGTGGGAGAGCTCGCCATTGCTGCAGACTTCTATGTGATACAAACGGGAGAGACCAGCGAAGACGACCCTCCAACAATAATCTTGGGACGACCATTCCTCTACGCTACTAAAGCAAGGATCGATGTGGGCAAGGGCTCATTATCGCTCAAGTTCGGCGGCAAAATTGCAAATTTCTCCATTGATAATAGCCGCACTGATACAAAGAAACTACCAGACATTATAACTATCTCAGATCACGGTACACAGATTTCTGACCTGCCGAAGGAGACCGAAAGAGTAACAAGACCAGCAGCTATGGTCAAAGGTCCCCCGCCTTTTCAGAAACAATGGAAAGAAAAAACACCAAAACCATGGAGTTCCAACCCAAGCAAGAAATCAGGAAGAGTCAAGGCAAAAACCAACACAGGAACAGTGGCGAAATACGACCTGAACCACCCATGGGACCCCAACCAGTGATCCAGGAATAAGGTACTGTCGAGCCAACGACGTTAAACAAGTGCACTGGTCGGGAGGTAACCCGACACTATCTTACTTTCTGTCTTTTTATTTTCTATCTTTTAGTTTTTATCAATAAGTCGCTCTCACCCACTTGGTGCATAGAATGATTTGACTATTTAGGAACTGGTTTTTGGAGCACGATCGGATCAGCCAGGCAGCTTCCGTGAACTACCGGGCCTGCGCTGAGAGTTCAAGGCCCCAGCCGAACTCCCTCGATTATCCAGCCTCATGCCATGTCATTCGACACAGAAAGGGAGTTCTGATCTTACCTTTCCTTAATATAACTTCCTTCTCGTAATTGTCTGCTTGCATGGCTTTTGAACTAAGTAGTGCTGAAAGGCACGCCTTCGTTCAAAAGTGTGGGGTGAGATCCGCATGTGTACATAAATAAATAACATGTTTTTCTTTTCTTTTTTTTAATATTATCTTTTTGAAAATATGAACTTAAGAATGTGAAAAAGATAGATCTAAAATTCATGCATTTACCTTGTGAAAATTCAACTGTTTAAAAACTTAGAACGTAACTTCTCATTTATCCCTTTGTGCTGAGATAAACTAGGGATGTGGAGTTGATAGAAATGCCCTAGAGAGGCTTGGCAAGCAATCGAAGGATCGAATCAAACTATATGGTTTTCGAAGTCAGTGGAGGCTGCACTTCGGGTTTCAGTGAAGATTGAAGTCATCTCCGCCATGCAGTGTTTATGCAAAAAGAAAAAAAAGGCTAGGACGGGAATCAGACCGTCCTCTCTCTAGTCAAAGTAGCCGAGAAAATAGATGAGCGACCCTCATCTTGACCCGCGCAAAACGACAAGGATGAGAGGAGCGGGGAGGTATTTCCATAGGCTTGCGGGCGATGATTGGACCTCCCAAAAAGGCTTGAGAAAATGGACTAGCAAGTCACAAAGACGCAAAAAGCTCAAAGAAGCAAATCAAGAGGCCAAACTCCCAAAATTGTGAAGGTTTTAACCGAACAAAAAGTGAAGTACTCAAAGAGTCAAATCAAAGGCCAAAGGCCGATTCACTACAAAAGCAGTCCCTCGCCAAAAGAAAATCAAAGTACTCAAACCATTTAAACCCGAACCGAATCACGTGCTAGAGAAAGCTACAAGGAAACCATATAGTGCGAGACGGTCCCGAGGTTGCAGTCCAGGAGCCTAAAAAGGGCTATCTCCCGAAACATCCAGAATAATTTGCATCTCAGCACGGAGGTACAAGTATCAAGTTTCTTCTATTTATTTACACAGTTCAATTTGGTAATAAGTAAGTAATGCATGATTTAGGATAAATCTAGTACCACAGTCTAATTTTCATATTTCAACAAACTTACATAGTGTGCCGCCCTTTAATAGCATTGTTCGGGACGAACAACTAAAAGTGTGGGGTAATCTGATGGACCATAATTATACGAATCAAATACACAATAAAACTGACCAAATTGGACTGTTTGTCTATCTAACTTCTGCTTGTTAGTCCCGATATATTTCTATAGGGTATTTTGGCGCTTAGAGAGAAAACACGCTAGGGAGAGGATTTTACGCTGAAAAGATATTTCGAGCCAGTCCAAGGTCACGATCAGACACTGAATGCAGAAATCTCAAGATCCTGACGTAGGAATTACTCAAAATAAATCAAACCAAGGAACAACCAAAGTCAGACCGGAGCGAAATTGGACTGATGGTTTTTTGAAAATTGCACAAAACCACACAAACCTCCTCTTTTCCTTCTAGAAGGGGCGGCTATGGGGAGGATAAGGATGAGGATGACTCATCTCCTCCATCCTCATCCACAAGGGGCGGCTAAGGAGGAAACTTCCTCCCCAAGGTGGCGGCTAAATGGAGTTCCATGGAGAGCTTGCCACTTGTCTCCTCCTCCTCCACATCTCCTCCTCCTCTCCTCCTCCCTTGGATGCAAATCATCTCCTCCCTTCATTTCTCTCCCATTTGGCTATAAAAGGATGCCTCATTCCTTTGTAAATATCATCCCAAAAATGTGGAGAGCTTCTCTCTCTACAAATTCCAAAATCACAAATCACTTATCTCTCTAGAGTTTGGGCACTAATCTTGTAATCACTTTACTTTGGAATAAAAGCTTGATCCTTGGCGCTTCAACGGTTTTGTAAGTCTTCTCGTATTTATTTTTTTGTCTTTCAAAACCCTTGTTTTTCCAAATTCATAGTTATAATGTCCAGTGCCATGAATAGTAGTAGCTAAACTCTTTATTCGGTTGAAGGGGTATACTTGTATCATACAATGTTTTAGACCCGGCACCTAGTGCATCTTTGTGTTCAAAACTTATTCTATGTGCCATATATAGTCAGAATTTCCAAGGTTGAGTGGAAGCTGTAACAAGCAAAGCTCTTCCGTGGGGATTCGTGAACATACTCGGGTAAGTGGAAGCTATAACAAGCAAAACTTATCTGAGGAGTTCGACTTATCTAAAACACCACTCGGTCGATCGTAACTGAAAGATCAGGTGGATGCACACAAGGCTAAGATACTTCGAAAGGAGGAATTAGTCTAAAGTAGAACAAGTGTTTTAAATGGTGTTGCAAGTCTTGTGCTAGAAATAGCCTCGATTCATCTTTGAACACATAGCATGATCATTAGAGGTATATTCTAAATGATGTCGCAAGTCTTGTGCTAGAAATATCCTCGATTCATCTGTGAATACATAGTATGATCATTAGAGGTCAATGATAAAAAGAATATGATACAAGGCCCCTAAAATCGAATCTTTCCTTTAATTGTGATATCACTGTTCCTTTACTTTCAGTTCTCAAAGCACACTTAAACCCAACCCCAATCGCATTTAATTTCTGCATAAGCTTCATTAAAGAACAACTAATCCACACTGACTCTCTTGGGTTCGACCCCTACTTACCACTTGCTACCCAGTAGTGAAGTCGCGAGTAGCGGACTTATAAATTTATTTGTACAGAGAACATTGCACCTTAACGACAGTGCAGTGGGCTCCGTCAGTCCGCCAAGGCAATGAAAATTGAGGAAGAGCTATCCCTAACAGAAGCCAAGCTAAAGAAAAGAATCCGCTCCTTGGAAAGGCAACTGTCCCACCTTAAAATAGACTGTGGCGGAACCCTAGCGAGAGAGTCAGAAACCTAGAGGACAAGGTATTTAAACTAGAATCCATGAATGCCAAGTTGATGTTAAAATTAGAGGTTGCTAAAAGCACCAATGAAAATGACAATGACGCCTTATTGAAAGAGATTGCTGACTCTAACCAAAGAAATCAAGGAAGATTCCTTGAAACGGTTCATGTCCATACCAGGATAGGGTACGAACAAGGGACACTACTCAAACTTTAGATGAAGGCGAACTCATGAAACATGTCAGTAAGCCATCTTAATGTAAGTGTGAGGCCATGAACGAATATGCCCATAAGGATGAAGTAGGCGAAGAACACGAAGCCCTCTCACATAGACTTTGCCTCCAAAGCAAAGGCATCTATCCCACCTGGACGTAGCAAATACGTGGACCTCAAACATCACCAGGTTTGCTGGCACTGTGGCCAGGCAGGACATCTCCACAAGGACTTCTTACGTTGCAACCATGAAGATGAGAAGATTCAAGCCAGGTATGGCACCCTAGCATAGGTATGCTGGCACTGTAGGCAGGAGAGTCGCTCAAGAAGGCACTTTTCCCTTCGTAGGGATCTTGAGAAAGGGATACAGATCAGGTATGGTGATGGACCATAATTATACGAATCATAAACACAGTTAAACCCACCAAATTAGACTGTTTGTCTATTTAACTTTTGCTTGTTAGTTCCGATATTTATCTACAGGGTATTTTGGAGACTAGAGAGAATACACGCTAAGGAGGAGTTTTTACGCTGAAAATATATTACGAGTCATTCCAAGGTCAAGACCAGATGCCGACTGAAGAAATCTCAAGATCCTGACTTGGAATCACTCAAAACAAATCAAACCGAAGAGCAACCAGAGTCAGTCCGGGGCAGAAATGTACCGATAGTTTTGTGAAACTTCACAAAACTCACAAAAACTCCCTCCTTTGCCCTTATGACCGGCGGCTTTAAGGAAAGGATGAGTCATGAGGGGAGCCTCCTCCCCCTCATGACCGGCCACCGGCGGCTCCTCCCCTCCCCTCCCATGTAGACCGGCGGCTTTCCTCCTCCACGGAAAGCTTGCCATGTGTTGCTCTTCTCCTCCACACATCTCCTCCTCCCATGGCTATAAATAGAGCCTCTCCCCTTCACTTGTAAATCATCCTCAAATTCACAAAACACTTCTCTCTCTAGAAATTTGGCACTTTTGTAAGTTTTGTTCTATATCTATAATACTCTTGTTGGTTCTTGAGTATTATAGTTAGTTCTTGAGTACTCTTGTCGGTTCTTGTAGTACTCAAGCTTGTCTTTACTATTCTTGAGTACTCTTGTCGGTTCTTGAAGTACTCACCCCTTTCCCTTACTTACTGTCTTTCAAAAACCGTAAGTACTTAGCTATGGTATCCACCTCTATGGATATTCGTAGCTAAACTCTTCATTCGGTTGAAGGGGTGTACTTGTATCATAAAATGTTTTAGGCCATCTTTTTAGTGCCTCTTCTTTTTATTCAAAACTTGTTCTATGTGCCATATATTAGGCCAGAACTTCCAAGGTTGAGTGGATGCTTGAAATGGAAAAACTCTTCCGTGGGGGTTCGTGAACATACTCGGGTAAGTGGATGCTTGAAATGGCAAAGCTTATCTGAGGAGTTTGACCTCTTTTAAACACGATTTGGCTTGATCGGAAATGATTGATCAAATGGATGCACATAGGCTAGTATACCTTGAAATGGGGTGCTAGTCTAAATAGAACAAGTGCTCTACGACCTTGAAATGGGCTAGACGGTGTGTGCAAGTCGAGTGCTTGAAATGGCCTTGATACACTTTTGAATACTTAGAAGGATCACTAAAGGTCAATGATAAACAGGCTATGATACAAGGCCCCAGAAACCGAATGCTTTCCTTAGATTTAAAAAACCCCTTGCACATACTTTCAATTTTAGTATAAACTGCTTATCAACTGCTCACCTTCCGGAGGACTTGCCAATCACGCAACAAGCGCTGTAAGTCTTCTCTTTTATTTCCAGTATTTACATTTTATGTCATTTACTTTTCCGCACTAAAAAAACCAAAACCAACCAACCAATCACTTACTTTCCCACACTAAAACCTCAATCAACCTAAAACACGCTCCCTCGCTGTACAATTCCCTCAAAGAATAGCTTATCCCCCTAAGTCCCTTGGGTTCGACCCCTACTTACCACTTGCTACCCAGTAGTAAGGTCACGAGTAGCGGAATATAAATTTGCTTTTGCACAGAGAACACCGCACCTTAACGACAGTGCGGTGGGCTCCGTCAAAACTGGCGCCGTTGCCAGGGAATTAGTTAATTAATCGGATAAGTTCTTTGAATCGATACTCGCTTCAAAACAACGATGTCTCGCGAAGGAAGCCACCATGACTACCAAGATAACGACGAGATAAACCTGTACGATCGAAATGATGAGGTGCCACTTCCATTTGTGGACGCTCCAGAACAACTCATCAGAAACAGAAGAGCTCGTGATAGGGAGGCCATCAAAGGAAATCAAGAACCACCCGAGGACCGAAATGCTGCTGGTCCAGTACAACCCCCTAGATATCCACCACCCCCTCAACCTCGACAAGTGCCGAGACGAGAACCACACGAATCACGTGCTAGAGAAAGCTACAAGGAAACCATATAGTCCCACAGTCTAATTTTCATATTTTAAAACCAAACTAATTAAAATTAGTAAGCAATGCATGAATTAGGATAGATCGAGTAAGCAATGCATGAATTAGGATAGATCGAGTACCACAGTCTAATTTTCATATTCCAAAGCCAAACTTAGAACTTACGCCTCTTAATAGCATTGTTCAGGACGAACAACTAAAAGTGGGGGGTAATCTGATGGACCAAAGTTATACGAGTCAGAAACACAGTAAAACCCCCTTAATTAGACTGTTTGTCTATCTAACTTCTACGTGTTAGTCCCGATATATTTCCACAGGGCATTTTAGAGACTGAAGTGAAAACACGCTAAGGAGAGGATTTTAAGCTGAAAAGATAACAAGAGTCAATCCAAGGTCAAGATCATATGCCGACTGAAGAAATATCAAGGATCCTGACGTTGAATTGACCATAACAAATTAATCAGAGGAATCAGGAGTGGAGTCAAGACAGCCCGGGGAAGAAACACATTGACAGTTTTGTGAAAAGACTGCACAAAACTGTACAAACTCACACATTTGGGCAAGATGACCGACCACTTGAAGAAGTGGTGGCCAAAGGAGGAGCTCCTCCCCTTCCACCACCGCCTACCGGCGGCTTTGGGTGGTGGTGACCGGCGGCTTTTGCCCCTCCTCCACATGTCACCACCACCTTCCTCCTCCTCTCCTTCCTCCACATGTGGCCATCTCCTCCCTTGATTTTTTCCTCCAATCAAAATGCAACACTTGTAGCCATCTCCTCCTCCTCCCATGGCTATATAAGGAGGCCTCTTCCTCCTCATTTCACACACCAAAATCCAATTTCACTTCTCTCTCTAGAAGTTGTAATATTTGTAACGTTGTAATTTTGGCTTTGGAAATAAAGGATAGATCCCTTGGCGCTTCAACGGTTGTAAGTAATTCTTAGTATTTATTCATCTGTTTTATTTCCTTAGTATAATGTTTAGCGCGATGAATAGTAGCTAAACTTGTAGTTCGGTCTAAGGGGCGCACTTGTATTATAAAATGTTTTAAGACTATTAACTTAGTGTCTAGTCTTAGTATTCAAAACTTGTTCTATGTGCCATATATAGTCAGAGTTTCCAAGGTTGAGTGGATGCTGTAACAAGCAAAGCTCTTCTGTGGGAATTCGTGATCATACTCAGGTAGTGGAAGCTGTAACAAGCAAAGCTATCTGAGGAGTTCGACTCATCCTAAACCCCATCTGGTCGAGCGTAACTGTGAGATCAGGTGGATGCACCCAGGCTAGCATACCTTAGGGTATTGGCGCTAGACTGAAATAGAACAGGAGTTGCTTTAAACCGGTGTTGCAAGTCTTGAGCTGTAACTAGCCTCGATTCACCGTTTGAATACTTAGATGATTCACTAATGGTCAATGATAAACAGGATATAATACAAGTCCCCTGAAACCGAACATTTCTCTTTAATTATAAACTGTCATTTACTTTCCAGTATTAAAATCAACCAACCAACCAATCAATCAATCAAAATAGCTGGTAGCTTTAAAACCAACCAACCGACCTTAAACACGCTCCCACGCTGCGTAATCCCCCCGAAGAACAATTATTCCCCTAATTCCCTTGGGTTCGACCCCTACTTACCAAGTACTACCCAGTAGTATAGTTGCGAGTAGCGGACTATTATAAATTTATTTGCACAATCGCTTTGACGACGAGCGATTCTGTCAACGCTCCTGGTCTGTTTCTAGGCCACTCTTTATGATTACCGGGAGCGTGTTATTTTCCCCTAGGAATGCGTATTTCAGATGCACGGGCAGGGGCTTCAATTCTATTTTGGGAGCTTGCATCACTAAGGGTAAAAAGGTATTTGATTTGAATAATTTTACCTCGTTGACTTCATATCCTGGTGTGAGAGGCTCCGAGATTGTTAAGTGGGCTAGTGTTTCATTCAAGCCTTCGGCCAAGTCATATGAGCTCTCGGCTCCATTGAGTATGAGTTCTAAAGGATCTGTTCTTGGTTCCGATTGAACTTCTTGGACTAGGTCGTCCAAAGCGTTGAGAGCGTACACCTCCTCGGACTCCATGGGATGCTTCATTGCTCTGAATATGTCAAAACTGAAGACCTCTCCTTCTACTTCCATTGATAGCATCCCACTTCCGCAGTCTATTTTCATTTTTGATGTTTTGAGAAATGGACGGCCGAGAAGGATGGGTGCATGGTCTGTTGGCCCGCCATTCTCCATTTTTAAAACGTAGAAGTCTGCTGGAAACACTAATTTGCCTACTTGAACCAAGACGTCTTCCATTTTGCCCTCGGGCTGTTTGCACGATCGATCTGCTAGTTGAATAGTGAGGCCGGTGGGTTCGAGCGGTCCAATTCTGAGGCATGAGTACATAGAGAAGGGAAGAACGTTGATTGATGCTCCAAGATCTAGCATGCAGTTCTCGATCCGGATGTTGCCAATTGTGCATGGAATGGTGTAAGTTCCCGGATCACCACATTTGGGGGGCACCTTTCGTTGCATGACAGCCGACACGTCCCTTCTCATCAGCTCTTGATCATTTCTATTGCTTCTCCTCCGGTTGGTGCAAAGCTCCTTCAGAAACTTAGCATATTGTGGGATTTGCTTGATGGCTTCTAAGAGGGGGATGTTGATTTCGACTTTGCTGAACAATTCAAACACGTCCTCATCCATGACATTTTGTTTTTGCACGCGAGCAGGTACTGGAAATGGAAGTGTTACACTGATTTTAGGGGTTTCGGTTTTGGGCACCGGGCCAGGCCTGTGTTCTTTGGACGTATTCTCTTCTTCTTCGGTTACGTCCCGCTCTTCCTCAAATATGTCATCGTCTTTATCGGCCGCATCATCCTCTAGAGTTTCGAGAGATTCGGGCCTCATTTGCTCTTCTCCGGGCAACCTTGGGTCTTTGTCCTCCTCTTGCTCCAAAGGTTTGCCGACAAGCATTTTTCCACTCCTAAGAGTCAAGGCATTCACATCTTCCATGATTTAAATGGTTTGTGAAAGGAGTCTGCCGGACTCATTAGCGTGTGCGGTCACTGAGGCAGCGAGTTGGGAGATGTGCTTCTTCAAGTCCGATATTTCTCCCTTTGTTTCGGCTTGGTTTTGATGCATAGTAGTGCTCAACTGCTACACAGTACCTGACAATTGTATTATCATGTCCTCAAGTGACTTGTTTGGTTCTTGATGATTGCTCGAGTTTGCTTGGTACTGGCCTGCTGGTGGGGCGTCCTGGTTGTACTATTGGTGGATCGGTTGATAGAATGACTGGGCTAGTTGAGGGACAGCTGGTTGTGTTTCTTCTTGAGAATAGCTGTTGTTACTGTTGTTGTTGTATCCTTGGTATCCTCCTAATGCATTTATTTCTGTCGGGTCCTCGACTAGTACTGTTGGACATGCGTTAGTTTCGTGGTCTATAGAGCCACAGAACTCGCAAGGTCTTACTTGAACTGTCTGCTTTCGTAAGAATTACATCATCATTTCCTTCATTTGTCTCATCTCTTCTGGCATGGAGTTTACTGATGTCTCGACTTGTGCTACGTTCTTTGTTCTAAAGAATTTATCTTGACGAGTAGTCTCCTCTCTAAACCGAGCATTTTCAGTAACGTCAGCGATGAGTTCCCTTACGCCGCTTAATGATAACTTCATCATGGACCCTCCAGCTGAAGCATCAAGAAGCTTTTTGTCCAACTCAGTCAGTCCATCAATCAGGTATTCGATGATGAGCTTCTCGGGTAGTCCAACAGTGCAGCAGCTTCTTTCCAGGTGGTTGAATTTTTCCAGGTAATCGTACATGGTTTCATTGGGCCCTTGCCTTATGTCCTACAGTTGCCTTCTTACTTGCATCGCTCTTGTTGCTGGGTAGTATTTGTCCATGAATTTCCTTTGCATCTGAACCCATGTTCTGATGCTTCCCGAAGGTAATGAAAGGAACCAGTTGTTTGCCGAGTCAATGAGGGAAAAATAGAATGCCTTCAACTTGAAGTCGTCTAAATTCACGCCATTCGGTTTTAAGTTTTGGCAAATACCATGTAAGCACTGGAGATGAGTCATTGCTGATTCTCCATTAGTTCCTGAGAACTTTGGTAAATTGTGGACCACGGACATGTCGACGGCAATGTTTTCTAATTCAGGGCCCTGGCGAATGCACCACGGCTGCGTTTCGAATTCTGGGGCATTGAGTTCTCCCATAGTAGGTGCACGGTAGTTGACATCCCCATAGTAGTTATTGTAGACAGGTTCTTGTCTTGGCATTTGTCGAGGTTGAGGGGGTGGTGGATATCTAGGGGGTTGTTGCACTGGATCAGCAGCATTTCGGTCGTACAGGTTTATCTCGTCGTCATCTTGGTAGTTATGGTGGCTTCCTTCGCGCGACATGGTTGTTTCGAAGCGAGTATCGATTCAAAGAACTTATCCGATTAATTAACTAAATCCCCGGCAACGGCGCCAATTTTGATGGATGCACAGTCGTTGTGTGCAAACGTCAAGAATAAATTTATAAGTCCGCTACTCGCAACTTCACTACTGGGTAGCAAGTGGTAAGTAGGGGTCGAACCCAAGGGAATTAGGGGGATAAGTTGTTCTTTGAGGGATCGTACAGGGAAGGAGCGTGTTTTAGGTTGATTGAGGTTTTAGTGCGGAAAAGTAAGTGTTTTTTTGGTTGGTTTTGGTTTTTAATGCGGAAAGGTAAATGACAGAAAAGTAAATACTGAATATAAAAGGAAGAAGACTTACAGTGGTTGTTGCGTGATTGGCAAGTCTTCCGGGAGGTTAGCAGTTGATAAGGCAGTTTATACTAAGAAAGTAAATGCAGGTGGTGTTTGAATTTAAGGAAAGCATTCGGTTTCGGGGACCTTGTATCATAGCCTGTTTATCATTGACCTTTAGTGATCCTTCTAAGTATTCAAAAGTGTATCAAGGCCATTCCAAGCACTCGATTTGCCACACTGTCTAGCCCATTCCAAGGTCGTAGAGCACTTGCTCTATTTAGACTAGTACCCCATTCCAAGGTATATTAGCCTGTGTGCATCCATTTGGTCAGTCATTCCCGAGCAACCAAATGGTTTTTTAGAGAGGTCAAACTCCTCAGATAACCTTTGCCATTCCAAGCATCCACTTATCCGAGTATGTTTACGAACTCCCACGGAAGAGCTTTGCCATTCCAAGCATCCACTCAACCTTGGAAGTTCTAACCTAATATATGGCACATAGAACAAGTTTTGAATACAAAGAAGAGGCACTAAAATATGGCCTAAAACATTTTATGATACAAGTACACCCCTTCAACCGAATGAAGAGTTTAGCTACGAATATCCATAGAGGTGGATACCATAGCTAAGTACTCGAGGGTTTTTGAAAGACGGTAAGTAAAGGAGAATACTCAAGAACCAACAGGAGTATTCTGAAAAACTACTAGAATACTCAAGAACCAACAGGAGTATTCTCTAAAACTACTATAATACTCAAGAACCAACAGGAGTATTATAGATTTCAAACAAAGCTTACAAAAGTGCCAACTTTCTAGAGAGATAAGTGAAGTGTGGATTGTGGGATGTTCATTTACAAAGGAGGAGGGTTCTATTTATAGCCATGGGAGGAGGGAAGATGTGGTTTGGATCAAACCACATGGCATCATCCCATGAGGAGGTAAAAGCCGCCGGTTGGAGGTGGAGGAAGGAGGCTTTGGCTTCCAAAGCCGCCGGTCATGGAGGGAGAAGAGAAGGTTATGTGTGGTTTTGTGATCTTTTCACAAAACTATCAGTCCCAGCTCCGGACCGACTTTGGTTGCTCCTCGGTTGGATTTGTTTTGAGTGATTCCTTGTCAGGATCTTGAGATTTCTTTAGTCGGCATCTGGTCGTGACCTTGGAATGACTCGTAATATATTTTCAGCTTAAAAACTCCTCCTTAGCCTGTATTCTCTCTAGACTCCAAAATACCCTGTAGATAAATATCGGAACTAACAAGCAAAAGTTAAATAGACAAACAACCTAATTTAGTGGGTTTAACTGTGTTTATGATTCGTATAATTGTGGTCCATCAGATCTCCTTCTCCTCATCCATTTCCAACACAAATAAATCAATAGGAATATAGAACTTCCCAACCTTGACTGGAACGTCCTCCAAGATTTCCTTAGAAGTCCTCGAGGAATGATCTGCAAGGCGAAGGCAGATAAGAGTGGGAGTAAGAGTCATTATTTCTAGTTTTTGGCATAAGGACTAAGGCATTAACGATATGCTAGCCCCAAGTCACACAATGCATCGCTAATGGAAACATTGCCAATAGTAATGGGAATAGAAAAGGCTACTGGGTCTTTTTGTTTCTTAGGGACCGGACTCTGAATTATGGCACTGCACTCAATATTTAAACAGACCGAGCTAACCTCGGAAATTTCTCTCCTATGTGATATTATGTCTTTCAAGAATTTAGCATAGAGAGGAATTTGAGTTTTTACCTCAGATATTGGCAGTGTGACATTGACTTTCCGCATAATCTCTACAAACTTGTTGAAATGCTTCTCATTATTCATCTTCCTCTGCCTTTGCGGGAAGGGCATAGGTGGTCTGTAAGTTGCAGATTCTTTCGAAGTCGCTCGAGTTGCTTCCTGGTTCAAGCAGCTTGGGTCCCTTGCTCTGGTGCAGGGTCTTCTGATTTCGCTTCTACTTCATCTTCCTTCTCGATGGTTGGCATCGAGGAAGGTATGGCTCTGGGGTAGTTGCTTCAGCTGTTGTGGTCTTGGGTTTAGGAGTAGGTGGTTTGTAGACTTTCCAACTCTTCAAAGCTATTGAATTGACGTGTTCGTTCGGATGAAAGTTGGATTGCGATTGGAGTTTTCCGGGCGATCTCGATGATGAAATGGCTTATTGAGCAATCTGAGACTTGAGTATTTGTTGAGAGTGACTAGTTGGTTGATTTTTCTCATTATTGTGAGTTATCTTCTACATGAGCGCTTCGAGCATAAGCTGGTTCTTCCTCACGATCTCAGCTTGTTCTATTATGAATTTAGCCATCATGTCTGCCATTGACTGATTGTCTGTATTTTAGGGTAGATGGGCTTGATTTTGCTGGTATCCTTGGTAGTTGTTTTATTGATTCGGGTAGTTGGACCTCGGTTGGTAGTTGTTTCTTTGTTGCGACTAACTGGACTACCCTTGGTATTGCTGAAACTGTGGCATAGGGCCAAATCTACGAGATCTGGCTTGGTTCCTCCCCATGAAATTCACTTCCTCTACATTCTACTTTTCCCCAGTGGGTGAGTCATGTGGGCAGGATCCCGCTTCATGAGATGAGCTCGAGTAGACCAAACACTGTTGGACCTCGCACTGGAGGATCTGGGTAGGGCGCTTACCCTGCTCCTTATGATGCGCATTCAGTGCCGAGGTTATCTCATCCATTTTCTTGGTCAGGGTCGAACTTCTTGTCTTGAATGCAATGCGCTGGTATCCTTCGTGCCGCTGCATCCTCTGGAGTGATCCCTTTCACTCCCCCATAAGTGTGAGTTATTTGCTGCTCTCTCAATGGATGCCCTTCCGTTTGTTGGTCCAAGTTCCATAAGGGATCCTCCGGCGTACTGATCCATCTGATTTCAGCCTTCAGCATTCATTCCTCTGTAGAAGATTTAAAGAATGGACTGCTTATCGATATTATGATGTGGGCACGCTCTTTGGAGCTCCTTAAAGCGATCCCAAGCTTCATAAAAAGACACTCCTAGCTCCTGGAGAAAGTCATAGATTTGATTCTTCAGCTTGGCTGTCTTGCTAGGTGGAAAATATTAAAGCAAAAAGGCCTTGGTGAGCTTGAAATTATATCCCCTCTTCAAGCTTGTGTCCAAGGTACAGTTGCGACAGACCTTGAACTCTTTGCACAACAGTTCAGATGACAGTTCAAGGTTCAGTTGCGACAGACCTTGAACTCGTATCACAACAGTTTGACTAACAGAACTAAATTAGAAGAACGCACAGAATGATAACCCAGTTTGGCCAGGCCTACTCTGGGGGGTTTCCCACACCCTAGAAGGGACAGCAAATCTTTATTACGAGTTAGAGCTACAAGTGGACTTACGCTTACACCTTGTAATCGCCTAGTGACTGAACCGCTTGTCGTCAAAGCGATTGTGCAAATAAATTTATAATAGTCCGCTACTCGCAACTATACTACTGGGTAGTACTTGGTAAGTAGGGGTCGAACCCAAGGGAACTAGGGGAATAATTGTTCTTCGGGGGGAATTACGCAGCGTGGAAGCGTGTTTAAGGTCGGTTGGTTGGTTTTAAAGCTACCAGCTATTTTGATTGATTGATTGGTTGGTTGGTTGGTTTTACTACTGGAAAGTAAATTACGGTTTATAATTAAAGAGAAATGTTCGGTTTCAGGGGACTTGTATTATATCCTGTTTATCATTGACCTTTAGTGACTCTCCTAAGTATTCAAACGGTGTATCAAGGCCATTCCAAGCACTCGATTTGCGTACTGTCTAGCCTATTCCAAGGACGTAGAACACTTATTCTATTTAGACTAATACTCCATTCCCGGTTATATTAGCCTATGTGCATCCATTTGATCAATCACTCCCGATCAACCAAATGGTGTTTAAGATGAGTCAAACTTCTCGGATAAGCTTTGCCATTCCAAGCATCCACTTATCCATACAAGTTTACGAACCCCGCTGTAGAGTTTTGCCATTCCAAGCATCCACTCTACCTTGGACGTTCTGACTTAATATATGGCACATAGAATAAGTTTTGAATACTTAGACTAGACACTAAGTTAATAGTCTTAAAACATTTTATAATACAAGTGCGCCCCTTAGACCGAACTACAAGTTTAGCTACTATTCATCGCGCTAAACATTATAACTAAGGAATTAAAGACAACAGTTAAATAAATAAATACTAAGAATTACTTACAACCGTTGAAGCGCCAAGGGAGCTATCCTTTATTTCCAAAGCAAAATTACAACGTTACAAATATTACAACTTCTAGAGAGAGAAGTGAAATTGAGAATTGGTGTGTTGAAATGAGGAGGAGGAGGCCTCCTTTTATAGCCAAAAGGGGAGGAGATGGGTGGTGGAGATGGTGGACATGTGCATTTGATCCAAGGGAGGAGAAGAGGAGGAAGGAGGAGCTGCCATGTGGAGGAGGAGAAAGCCGCCGGTCACCATGGGTGGAGGAGCCGCCGGTTGCCGGTGGCCCAAGGGGGAGGAGCTCCTCCCTTGCCCACTTCCTTGAGTGGTGGCCGGTCATCCTTGCCCAATGTGTGAGTTTGTACAGTTTTGTGCAGTCTTTTCACAAAACCGTCAATATGTTTCTTCTCCGGGCTGTCTTGACTCCACTCCTGATTCTTCTGATTAATTTGTTCTTGTCAATTCAACGTCAGGATCCTTGATATTTCTTCAATCGGCATATGATCTTGACCTTGGATTGACTCTTGTTATCTTTTCAGCTTAAAATCCTCTCCTTAGCGTGTTTTCACTTCAGTCTCTAAAATGCCCTGTGGAAATATATCGGGACTAACACGTAGAAGTTAGATAGACAAACAGTCTAATTAAGGGGGTTTTACTGTGTTTCTGACTCGTATAACTTTGGTCCATCAGATTACCCCCCACTTTTAGTTGTTCGTCCCGAACAATGCTATTAAAGGGCGTAAGTTCTAAGTTTGGCTTTGGAATATGAAAATTAGACTGTGGTACTCGATCTATCCTAATTCATGCATTGCTTACTTATTACCAAATTAAACTGCGTAAATAAATAGAAGAAACTTAATACTTGTACCTCCGTGCTGAGATGCAAATTATATTGGATGTCTCGGGAGATAGCCCATTTTAGGCTCCTGGACTGCAATCTTGGGATCGTCTCGCACTATATGGTTTTCTGGTAGCTTTCTCTAGCACGTGATTCGATTCGGGTTTCAGTGAGTTGAGCCTTTTTGATTTTCTTCTTTGGCGAGGGACTGCTTTTTTGTTGTAGTGAATCGGCCTTTGGCCTTTGATTTGACTTTTTTGAGTGCTTCACTTTTGCTCGGTTAAAACCTTCACAATTTCGGGCCTTTGGCCTCTTTTGATTTTCTTCTTTGAGTTTTTCGCCTTTTTGTGATTTTGCAAGTCCATTTTCTCAAGCCTTTTTGGGAGGTCCAATCATCGCCCGCAAGCCTATGGAAATACCTCCCCGCTCCTCTCGTCTTTGTCGTTTTGCGTGGGTCAAGATGAGGGTCGCTCATCTATTTTCTCGGCTATTTTGACTAGAGAGAGGACGGTCTGATTCCCGTCCTCGCCTTTGCATAGATGCTTCTTGGCGGAGTTGACTTCAATTATTCACTGAAAACCCGAAGTGCAGCCTCCACTGACTTCGAAAACCATATAGTTTGATTTGATCCTTCGATTGCTTGCCAAGCCTTTCTAGGGCAGTTTATATCAACTCCACATCCCTAGTTATCTCAGCACAAAGGACAAATGGAAAGTTACATTCTAAGTTTTTAAACAGTTGAATTTTCACAAGGTTAATGCATGAATTATGATTTATCTTTTTCACATTCTTAAGTTCATATTTTCAAAAAGATACTATTACTAAAAAAAGAAAAACAGCTGCATGTTATTTATGTACATAGGTGGTTCTCACCCCCCACTTTTGAAAGAAGGCGTGCCTTAGTTCAAAAGTCATGCAAGCTTTAAACTAAATACTGAATTTAAATGACAAAAATTAAAGTGCGGAAAAGTAAGATAGTGTCGGGTTACCTCCCGACCAGTGCAGTTGTTTAACGTCGTTGGCTCGACGATACCTCGTTTGTGGTTCATTGGTTTGGGTCCCATGGGTGGCTGAGGTCAAACTTTTGTGTTATCGAGTTGATCTCGCTATGGTAATGTTTGACTCGCTGCCCATTTACTGTGAATTTTCTTCCATCGTCCGGGCTTTCTAACTCAAGCATCCCATGGTTATATACCTTAGTTATTGTGAATGGGCCGGTCCATCTAGATTTAAGCTTTCTGGGCATCAACTTCAGTCGTGAGGAGTAGACTAGCACCTGTTGTCCTTCCTCAAATGAGCGGCGGAGGATGAATTTGTCATGATACAACTTGGTTCGTGCTTTGTAGTCTGTTTGCCCTTCATAGGCCTCAAGCCGCAACTCCTCAAGTTCGCATAGCTTAAGTTTCCTATCTAATCCTGCGGCTCTTAAATCTGGATTGCACTGTTTGAGCGCCCAATAGGCTTTATGTTCTAATTCCACCGGAAGATGGCATGCCTTCCCATAAACTAGTCGAAAGGGGGAGGTACCAATCGGCGTCTTGTATGCAGTTCGATACGACCAAAGAGCTTCGTCTAGCCTCTGACTCCAATCTTTTCTGCCTGGTTTCACTATTTTTTCGAGAATACCTTTGATTTCGCGGTCTGAGATTTCCGCTTGACCATTGGTTTGGGGGTGATATGCCGTGGATGTTTGGTGGAGGACATGGTAGCGCTTTAAGGTGGCTGTCATCATGCGGTTGCAGAAATGAGTTCCTTGGTCGCTGATTATGGCCTTGGGTACCCCGTACCTACAAAACAGGTTAGTGCGCAAAAAATCTATGACAGTTTTTGCATCGTCGCACCTTGTGGCCTTAGCTTCTACCCATTTTGACACATAATCTACAGCAACTAGAATATAAGTATAACCGCATGAAACTGGGAATGGTCCCATGAAATCAAGACCCCAAACGTCGAAAACATCGTTGACTAATATGGGTACTTGAGGCATCTCATTTCTAGCTGTCACGTTTCCTACTCTTTGACACCTATCGCATTTTCTACACTTTTTATAGGCATCTTTAAATACATTAGGCCAGAAAAAGCCGCTATCTAAGATTTTTCTAGCAGTTCTCCTAGGCCCGAAGTGTCCTCCACATGCAAACTCATGACAAAAGCTAATAACAGAAGCTATTTCATTATCAGGGATGCATCTCCTAAGTATTTGATCTGCTCCTATTTTCCATAAATAAGGATCATCCCATACGTATTGCTTAGCATTATGTCTAAGTTTCATGCATTGTGCTTTAGTGAAAGAAGGAGGAAATGTACCTCCTACAAGGTAGTTGACGATTGGGGCATACCATGGTACTTTGGTTGAGACGGTGTATAGGTGTTCGTCTGGGAATGACTCGGTTATGTGCCCTTCTTCTTCTTTTCGGACAATCCTGCTTAAGTGATCTGCCACAGTATTCTCGATCCCTTTTTTGTCCCTTATTTCCACATCGAATTCTTGCAGCAGTAATATCCACCGAATGAGTCTTGGCTTAGCCTCCTTCTTCTTCATTAGGTATCGGATGGCAGCATGGTCTGAATAAACTATTACTTTTGCTCCAAGTAAGTAGGGTCTGAATTTTTCCAGAGCGAATACTACTGCAAGGAGTTCTTTTTCAGTGGTGGAGTAATTCCGTTGGGCAGGATCTAGGGTTCGTGAGGCATAATAGATCACACCAGCTTTCTTTTCAATCTTCTGGCCGAGAACTGCCCCCACAGCGAAATCGCTTGCGTCGCACATGATTTCGAACGGTAGCTCCCAATTCGGTGTTTGGATGATGGGTGTGCTAGTGAGGGCTTTCTTTAGATCATCAAAGGCCTTTTTGCATGCGTCGGTGAATTCGAACGGAACTTCTTTTTGTAGAAGAGTGGACAGGGGTAATGCCTTTTTAGAGAAGTCCTTGATGAAGCGTCGGTAGAATCCCGCATGGCCAAGGAATGATTGGATGTCTCGGATCGTGGATGGGTATGGTAAAGTCGTGATCAGGTCGATCTTTGCTTTGTCCACTTCCATGCCTTTTTGTGAGACAACATGTCCTAAGACTATTCCGTGTGTTACCATGAAGTGGCATTTTTCATAATTGAGCACTAAGTTCATGGATACACATCGTTCCAAAACTGTGTTCAAATTGCTCAAGCATGCATCGAATGTGTCTCCATGGATGGTGAAGTCGTCCATGAAGACTTCGATGAATTCTCCGATCATGTCTGAAAAGATGCTGGTTACAACCCTTTGGAAAGTTCCAGGAGCATTGCAGAGGCCGAATGACATTCTTCTGAAGGCAAATGTACCGAATGGGCAGGTGAATGTAGTCTTCTCTTGGTCCTCAGGTGCTATGGGGATCTGGTTGTATCCTGAGAACCCGTCCAGGAAGCAAAAATATGGTTTTCCTGCCAATCTGTCTAGCATTTGATCAATGAATGGGAGCGGGAAGTGATCCTTTCGAGTCACCGCGTTCAGCTTTCGATAATCAATGCACATGCGCCACCCATTCTTTACCCGTGTTGTGACCATGTTTCCTTTAGCATCTTCCTCAACTGTGATTCCACTTTTTTTTGGTACTACATGAACAGGACTCACCCATTGACTATCTGATATGGGATAGATAACGTCTGCATCTAGAAGCTTTTGTATTTCCTTTTGGACGATCTCCATCATGATTGGGTTGAGCCGTCGTTGGGGCTCTCTTGATGGCTTTGCTCCATCCTCAAGTAGAATACGGTGCATGCACACAGCCGGGCTGACTCCCCTTAAGTCGGCCAGAGTCCATCCAATAGCCAACTTGTGTTGCTTTAGGACTTTTATCAAACTTTGTTCCTGGCTTGTTTCCAAGCCACTCTTGATGATTACTGGGAGTGTGTCATTATCCCCCAGGAAGGCGTACTTCAGATGTCCAGGAAGGGGCTTTAATTCTATTTTGGGGGCTTGCACCACCGAGGGCAGAAAAGTATTCAATTTGAATAGTTTTACCTCGTTGACTTCAAATTCTGGTGTGAGAGGCTCTGAGATCGTTAAGTGGGCCACTGTTTCGTGCAAGTCTTCGGTTAATTTGTATGGGCTTATGGCTCCATTTAGTACGGCTTCCAAGGGGTCTGTTCTAAGTTCTGGTCGAATTTCTTGGACCAGGTCGTCCAAAGTATCGAGTGCGTGTATTTCCTCGAATTCCATAGGGTGCTTCATTGCTTGGAATATGTCAAAGCTGTAGACCTCTCCTTCTACTTCCATTGAAAGCATTCCACTTCCACAATCTATCTTCATTTTTGATGTTTTGAGGAATGGACGGCCGAGAAGAATAGGTGCATGATCAGTAGGTTCGCCATTTTCCATCTTTAAAACGTAGAAGTCTGCTGGAAACACTAACTTGCCTACTTGAACCAGGACGTCTTCTATTTTGCCCTCGGGTTGTTTGCATGACCGATCCGCTAGTTGAATAGTGAGACCGGTGGGTTTGAGTGGTCCAATCTTAAGGCATGAGTAGATAGAGAATGGGAGAACATTGATTGATGCTCCAAGGTCGAGCATGCAATTCTCGATCCTTATGTTACCAATTGTGAAAGGAATGGTGTAAGTTCCTGGATCTCCACATTTGGGGGGAACTTTTCGTTGTAGGATGGCCGACACGTTTTTACTCATCAGCTCTTGATCGTTTCCAGCAATCCTTCTCCGGTTGGTGCATAGTTCTTTTAAAAACTTGGCATACCGAGGAATTTGTTTGATGGCTTCTAAAAGGGGAATGTTGATTTCGACCTTGCTGAACAACTCAAGTACTTCCTTATCCATGACATGTTGTTTTTGCACGCGACCCGGTACTGGAAATGGAAGTGTCGTGCTTATTTTAGGGGTTTCGGTTCTGGGTACCGGGTTAGGCCTGTGTTCTTCAAATGTATTTTCTTCTTCTTCGGTAACTTCCCGCTCTTCCTCAAATATGTCGTCATCTTTATCGGTCTCTTCTTCATCTAGAATTTCGAGAGGTTCGGGCCTTATTTGCTCTTTTCCTGGTAACCTTGGGTCTCTGTCTTTCATTTGCTCCACAGGTTTGCCGACAAGCGTTTTCCCACTCCTAAGAGTCACAGTATTCATGTTCTCCTGCGAGCCTTGAATAGTTTGAGGCAGGAGTTTGCCGGGTTCACTAGAGAGTGCGGATACTGATGCAGCGAGTTGGGAGATATGCTCCTTCAAGTCTGATAATTCTTTTTTTGTTTCGGTTTGATTTTGATGCATAGTAGTATTCAACTGCTGCACAGTACTAGTTAATTGCAGCATCATGTCCTCTAGTGATTCGTTTGGCCCTCGAGAATTGTTTGAGCTTGCATGGTATAGGTTTGGCTCCTCTTGTTGGTATTGGCTTGATGGTGGGGTGGTCTGGTTGTACTGTCGGTGGGGTGGTTGGTAGAATGACTGCGCTAGTTGAGGGACAGCTGGTTGTGTCTCCGTCTGAAGATAGCTGTTGTTGTTACGCCAGCCTGGGTTGGATGTTTGACCGTACTGTCTATTTTGTCCAGCTCTGACGTTGTTGTATCCTTGATATCCTCCCACTGCATTCACATCAGCCGGTTCTTCTTCTATCAATGTTGGGCATGCGTCCATTTTGTGGTCCGTAGAACCACAGAACTCGCAAGGTTTTACCGTAACTGGATGTCTACGTATGATCTCAATCATCATCTCCTTTAACTGTTTCATCTCTTCAGTTATGGAGTTTACTGATGCCTCAGTTTGTGCTACCCTTTTTGATAGAGAGAATTCATCTTGGCGTGTGGTCTCTTCTCTAAATCGAGCATTTTCAGCAACGTTGGCGATGAGATTTCTGATGCCACTTAATGATAGATTCATCATGGACCCTCCAGCTGAGGCATCCAAGAGCATTTTGTCTAATGGTCTTAATCCATCAATGAGGTACTCGATGACGAGTTTCTCGGGCAGTCCAAGGGTACAGCAGCTCCTTTCTAGGTGATTGAACTTTTCCAGGTAATCGTACATGGTTTCATTGGGACCTTGTTTGATTTCCTGTAGTTGCTTCCTTACTTGCATTGCTCTTCCAGCCGGATAGTATTTGTCTAAGAACTTCTTCTGCATCTGAGCCCATGTTCTGATGCTTCTGGAAGGCAATGAAAGGAACCAGTCGCTTGGCGAGTCTATGAGGGAAAAATAGAACGCTTTTAACTTGAAGTCGTCCATATTCACTCGATTGGGCTTTAGATTCGGGCAAATGCCATGTAGGCATTGGAGGTGAGTTGCGGCAGATTCTCCTTGAGATCCTGAGAATTTTGGCAGGCTGTGTGCCACTGATGCGTTGATGGTTATATTTTCTAATGCAGGGCTTTCATAGATGCACCACGGCTGTGTCTCGAAATTAGGGGCATTTAACTCGCCCATCGTCGGTTCACGGTAGTAGTTATCTCCGTAGTAGTCGTCGAAAGCGGGTTCTCTTCTTGGCATGTATCAAGTTGAGGTTGTGGTCGTGGGGGATGAATAGGAGGTTGTACTGGACCAGCTGCATTTCGGTCCTTGGGTAATTCTTGGTTTCTCCTGACTGCTTCCCTATCACGAGCTCTTCTGTTTCTGATGAGTTGTTCCGGATCGTCGACGAATGGAAACGGTACCTCATCATTTTGATCGTACAGGTTTATTTCTTTGTCATCCTGGTAGTCATGGTGACTTTCTTCGCGAGACATGGTTTGTTTTGAAGCGCGTAACGGTTCAAAGAACAGTTATCCGATGACTAGTTCCCCGGCAACGGCGCCAATTTGACAGAACCGCTTGTCGTCAAAGCGATTGTGCAAATAAATTTATAATAGTCCGCTACTCGCAACTATACTACTGGGTAGTACTTGGTAAGTAGGGGTCGAACCCAAGGGAACTAGGGGAATAATTGTTCTTCGGGGGGAATTACGCAGCGTGGAAGCGTGTTTAAGGTCGGTTGGTTGGTTTTAAAGCTACCAGCTATTTTGATTGATTGATTGGTTGGTTGGTTGGTTTTAATACTGGAAAGTAAATTACGGTTTATAATTAAAGAGAAATGTTCGGTTTCAGGGGACTTGTATTATATCCTGTTTATCATTGACCTTTAGTGACTCTCCTAAGTATTCAAACGGTGTATCAAGGCCATTCCAAGCACTCGATTTGCGTACACTGTCTAGCCTATTCCAAGGACGTAGAACACTTATTCTATTTAGACTAATACTCCATTCCCGGTTATATTAGCCTATGTGCATCCATTTGATCAATCATTCCCGATCAACCAAATGGTGTTTAAGATGAGTCAAACTTCTCGGATAAGCTTTGCCATTCCAAGCATCCACTTATCCATACAAGTTTACGAACCCCGCTGTAGAGTTTTGCCATTCCAAGCATCCACTCTACCTTGGACGTTCTGACTTAATATATGGCACATAGAATAAGTTTTGAATACTTAGACTAGACACTAAGTTAATAGTCTTAAAACATTTTATAATACAAGTGCGCCCCTTAGACCGAACTACAAGTTTAGCTACTATTCATCGCGCTAAACATTATAACTAAGGAATTAAAGACAATAGTTAAATAAATAAATACTAAGAATTACTTACAACCGTTGAAGCGCCAAGGGAGCTATCCTTTATTTCCAAAGCAAAATTACAACGTTACAAATATTACAACTTCTAGAGAGAGAAGTGAAATTGAGAATTGGTGTGTTGAAATGAGGAGGAGGAGGCCTCCTTTTATAGCCAAAAGGGGAGGAGATGGGTGGTGGAGATGGTGGACATGTGCATTTGATCCAAGGGAGGAGAAGAGGAGGAAGGAGGAGCTGCCATGTGGAGGAGGAGAAAGCCGCCGGTCACCATGGGTGGAGGAGCCGCCGGTTGCCGGTGGCCCAAGGGGGAGGAGCTCCTCCCTTGCCCACTTCCTTGAGTGGTGGCCGGTCATCCTTGCCCAATGTGTGAGTTTGTACAGTTTTGTGCAGTCTTTTCACAAAACCGTCAATGTGTTTCTTCTCCGGGCTGTCTTGACTCCACTCCTGATTCTTCTGATTAATTTGTTCTTGTCAATTCAACGTCAGGATCCTTGATATTTCTTCAATCGGCATATGATCTTGACCTTGGATTGACTCTTGTTATCTTTTCAGCTTAAAATCCTCTCCTTAGCGTGTTTTCACTTCAGTCTCTAAAATGCCCTGTGGAAATATATCGGGACTAACACGTAGAAGTTAGATAGACAAACAGTCTAATTAAGGGGGTTTTACTGTGTTTCTGACTCGTATAACTTTGGTCCATCACCTAGCCTCTAACACTACGTCTCTCAGATTTGCAACCGAGGTTTACAGCAGTTAACCTCGATCCCCTTCGTCCAAACCTGCAGTCCGAACGTTCTCGACCTTCTCCAGAAGATCGGATGCTTTCTCTCGAAAGCTTGTTCACCTTTGTTGTGTGCGGCAGTTGATACGCTTCAGGCAGTCTGAGTTGCACTTTAGTAGACTGCACTTGCACCGATGTATTTTCAATGAGAAAACACAACCGGACATCGCTTTCTTCCTTCCCAATCGATAGTGTATATTCGTGTATGTTTGATCTTGAAAGCGATGCCGAATAAGGGCGCCCTAGCATTGTATTTATATGCTTGGACGAAACCCTAATTCGCACAAGATAATCCCATCAAATATTTAGGAAATATTCCTAGATATTTGATGTATATCTTTTGGATCGGTTGGAAGAATATACGAAGTCGTCTTCTTGCCTAAGAGAGCTTTGCCGCCTTCAATGTAGATATTCATTCGAATATCTCATGCTCGATTAAGTCGCTAGCCGACTTCAACTTGATGAAATCTTCGCTGTCCAATATCCTTCCGGGAAATATCCTTGCGTCTGATCCACGCTGTGTATGAGTACTAGGATATGTTCGAACTCCCCCTGAACACCTGCTCGAACTGTCTAAGCTACGTTTTGCCAAATACATGCCACTTAAGGGAACATCAATCTCCCCCTTGGCATTTTGGCAAAACCAAATCTACTAGATAACTAAGTCTATCTAACTATCTAGACAGAAGACAACTTTGAGGGAAACAAGAATTGTGTCCTCCAAAATACTCCCCCTTTTTGCCACAAACTGGCAAGGGGTGCGATCCGAGTTCGAGCAGTCAATCAGAATGTGCCAGAACAAGCACTAAGTACGAAAGTTTTAAACAACAGTTCAGGGAGATAGTGTTTTTTAGAGGACCTTCATTCAGACGACCCGTCATCAGTGGCATCCTCAGAATCAGTATCATCAGATTCATCCTCACTTGGGTAGTTGAGGGCACGAGCAAGCTTGTTGATGCGCTTGCGTTGCTCCTTGTCCACTTCGATGATGACATTCAGGTCGCTGAGTAGTTGGCTCCGCTCATCTCGGCTCATCCTGGCTCCCCCTCGACTTGACTCCGCAACGCCCTTTCCTTTCTTGTTCTCCTCTTTGAGATCGTTCACGTGACGCCCTTTGAATAACTTGTGGTCGACGATGAACTTGCTGGGTGCCTTTGTGAGATGGTCAGGCGAGGCCTTCAAATCTGGAGCTTGATGGATGATCAGCTCATAAATCAGAGACGGGAAGCAGATCTGGTGCTGAGTTCTCTTTGATGTAGCATGTTCAGCAATCTGTTTGAACATTATTAGCCCAGGTTGAACTTCAGCTTATTCCCTATCTGATAAATGAGTTTGGCCATGTCCTTATTGACAGTAGAGCGCTGAGTAGACGGCATCCAGTTGAAGACAGCTATGAAAAACAGCATTGAACAGAACGTAGAGAGATCCGCTGTATGCACAACTGACTCAGGCCTCCACCGAACAGAGCCTGCAGTGATGGTGCTCACTATCTTCTCAAAGCCAGATTCCTCTTCATCTACAGCTGGGTCGTCCATGGAGAAGTAAGCATTGATCAGCTCAGGATCAATCTTGATCCTCCTTCCTCTAACATAGAAGACCCCATAATCTGCTTCTCCAATGACCCCAAACCCAGGAGGGAGGTTTACCATGGCCTCACGCACCAGCTGTTCGTTGAACGGCTTGCATCTGTCCAACGTCCAGAACAGATCAGACTCTTTAAACACCTCAATCACTTCCTTTCCCTTGTATCGAGACTCATCTAGCAACCTCTCAGGAATGATTTTCCTTTTTAGCACACAATTCCATTTCAACGCAGCGTCTTTATTAACGAACCATACTCCTTTCTTGACCTTACCCACTGGAACAGTCTCAGACTCAGGGGCTGGGACTTCGCATCTCCCAGCATCTTCAGACACGGGAACCACAGCATCGCGCTTCCTTTTCTTGGAGGAGCCAACTCCCCCTGCCCTGATGCCTATCTCAGCATCCTTCTGAACTGGTTCCATTGTAGTCTTAGCAAAAACTACCTTTTTCTTTTCCTTGCCCTTCGTTGTCTTTTTCAGATTGACAAGAGGAACACTGTCTTGGTCATCTTCTGAAAGAGTAACGCCTTTTGCTGCTGTCTTTGGAGCATCCTCACGAATGGATGAACCTTCTTCCTCCATATGATCATTGCGGAGATCGCTTTGAATGACTACTGGTACAGCCACTGTCTCCTTAGGCAAAACTTCCTCTGGAGCTGGTGCAGTTTGAGCTTCAGTCTGAACAGATGGTTCCACAGTTGAACCGCTTGTAGCTTTCTCTGCAACTCTCCCTATCTCAACACAAGACTGAACACTCGGTTCCACAGTTGGAACACTTGTAGCTTTTTCTGCATCAGATTCTTTTGCCCCAACAGCCTGATCACGCTGAGCTTCCTCTGGACTTGCCACTTCCTGATCCTTCTCCTTTTCCAGGTCTTTCATGACATCATCAATGTCTTTGAACATCTTCTCCAACTCCTCATCCTTTTCTGCTGAGTCTGATTCTTCTGGTATGGATTCTTTCAACACATCTGTCTTCCCTGATGGATTAATTTCCTTTGCCATAGTCTCAGCATGCATACCGGAACCTTCTTCAGTGATTCCTCCTTGATTCTCAGACGGCTCAGCATCATTAATCACCAAATTTATCTTCCCCTAGGACTCAATGAACTTCTCTGTTTCTTCATCGGACATTGCGATCTTCCGACCTCTAGTGGCATATATCTGAGCTAGATATTTTCTGGGAGAGTCACGAGCCCGCTTAACCTTCTTCCTGTGACCTGCCTTCGGAGGAATGTATCCTGTGGCAAAGATCTTTTCCCTCCATGTTCCTGAGCCTCCAGCCACCTTGTTGGGTTCCTTTTCTTCTATAATCTTGACAGAATCCTTTTCAATAACCATACGACCGGCTTTGTCAACCGCAACAGCCCTACCACTCTAAAGATTTATACCATCATCACCACCAAGCACCGCCCTACTGGTTTCAACACCAACAGCCCTACTGGCTTCATCACCGTCAATCGACTCAACATCCTTCTGAACCCCCACAATCTTTTCAATAATAGGAATATTTGCAGAAACTGAAGGAACAGTTGGAAATACCTTAGATTGGGGACGGACTTCTTGAGATGTACCAGCATCTAATGAGACAGATGAGTCAATCGCGGTTGACTGAGGGATTTTAGCGGTGACTCCATCGGCAGACTTCTTTGCTTTGGCCAAAGATTCGGTGGCGGATCGTAAAGGCGACGCCTTTTTCAGCGTCGGAGCTTTCGATTTCGGAATTTTGGATTTTACCGCCAGAGCTTTTGAGGACTGCATGCCTTCCCTATTCTTTTCAACAGATTTGACGCCGGACTTTGCTGACTTCCTTGTGTTCACCATCGCCGTTGAGTGTGTGAGCGGTTGAGAGAGAAGACACTGGATGTCGTTCTAGGGTTTGAGGGAGAGGGACTGTGAACTGATGTGTTTCAAAAGCAATAATACTCCAGCCTTTTCAACTTCCCAAATTGGTCAACTCTCGTTTTAAATAACGGCAGGAAAATCTTTGAGAATATTCAACAAAAATTGGTCTTCACGCGCTGTACCTTCTGTTCCAGCTCTCTTCATTAGTGGTCAGTCCAACTGTTCAGCTGGAGATTCGACTATGACTGACCACCGTTGGATGATTTTAGTGGTTGACACCACATAGACCCACTGAGGGTCTGGGTGTTCCACTCCGTGTCCTGCCATGAGGGTTGACCAAGATCTAGGTATGCCTCTGAGTTATCATCTTCTGGTGCCCTCCATATTCATATTTTCTTGTTCGGCTCCAGGCATATTTCTGTGGGCATAGAACAAACTTCTTCCGTAACTGTGACACCTTCTGTTTCAACAGTTTCCTGGCACAGTTGTCAACATGGATTTGTGTGCATCTCCATCAAGATCTTGTGTGCAAGGTCTTGTCCACTCCCCCTCGCAGAAATTGATGGGTGACGTTTGCACAAGCTGGAGTAACCAGTTGCTGGCCATGGTTCTCGACGTCCATTGATCGCATCAGACCCATCCCAATTGTGTAGCAGTTATTGGCATCCCTTTTTCCTTTCATCAGTGTATCACCATTCTTGTCTAGGACAAGACATGAGTAGCTAGAGAATGACACATAATGTCCATCGTCGCACAGTTGACTGATGCTGATAAGATTTCTAGTCAGTCCTTTGACAAGGAGGGTATTCTTGAGTACATGGAGATCCGGAACCATCAATGTCCCACAGCCGATCACCTGACCCTTTCCACCATCCCCAAAGGTGACAAACCACATCTGCTCAACAGGTCTAATATGGGTAAGGTATTGAGAGTTACCTATCATGTGGGTGGAGCATCCGCTGTCGAAGTGCCAACTATCTTGCTCTGTGTAGCTTGAGGAGTAGCAGGCCACCATGCAAACGGTTTGGTCTACCTTTTGAACCCAGACTTGTTTCTGTCGCGGTATGGTCCGTTGTTGGAAAGCACGTCGTTCAGCAAGAAACAGGCGACACTTCATTTTGATGTGTCCCATCTTGTTGCAGTACCAGCAAGTGCGCCGATCTATCCTTTGTGTCACTGGTGAATAGTCACGGTTTTGGACGGGTGATCTATGAGTGTTTCCACCACCGAGTGTTCCATGCGTCTCCTTGTGATCAGCTAGGTTCTTTCCTTTGGACTGATCTTGGGACAAGTCTACTTTCTGTCTGGGGTGCTGTCTCACCTTCTGTTCTGGATGGTGTTCAGACACTGGTCTTGCTTTAACACACGTACTGCCTTTAGAGGTACCTTCTTTTGTAAACCCCAAGCCTCGATGTCCAGACTCCAATCTCTGAGATCTGAGAATATCATTTAAGTCGTTAGTGCCAGAGTTTAGCATCCTTACCGACTGTTTGAGGTGATTAAGCTCCTTCTTAGTGTCTGAGTGATCCATTTTTTCAGATTCTAGCTGAAGTTCCAGCTGTTCTATCCTCCTTAATTGGAACACCTCCTTGCGCTTCAGATCTGTGATGGTTTTTCTTAGACCCGCCATGCCTATAGGATGAGTGTCACGATCCTATTCCATGTCGATTTTCAATGAAGAGATAGTACCCAGTAGCTCTGTTCTCTGAGCAAGAAGACACAATCTTTCTTGTTTCATTTCTGCCAGTTGAGTGCTCTGTGAGTCTACTGTGCCTTCGAGTTCCACCTTCTGTGTAAGCAGTATCTCAACCTCCTGCCACACCTTGTCCTTTTCTATGGTGACGCTTGCTACTGTGTCATTCAGCTTCTTGTTGACCTTGATCAGAATCAGCCATTTCTCGTACAGATCTTTATATGTCTCAGCCAGAGACTCCTGCGTGAGTTCTTCATCGTCACTGTCTGAGAGGTCTTCAACTAGGAGTTCCAATTGAGGTGGTACTCCTTCACTAGAATTGCTGCAATCTCCAAGAGTAGTAACAAAAGCCACAAAATTAGTGGTCTCACCTTTTTCTTCGTCTGACTCACTGTCGCTGAAGCTAGCGACCATTGCCTTCTTCTTCATGAGTGTATTCGCATATTGGGAGGCAATATGTTCAAACCCCTTGCATTCATGGCACTGAATTTCTTCCTTTCCTTTGTCAAAAGAGTCTTGTCTCTGGATCTTGACCTGTCGGGTTTCCAGTTTCGGAAGCTATTTGAGGAAGGCTGACCTTGTTCTGGACCACGTCTGTTGATTTTCCGCACCATTCTTCCAAAGTTTTGTGCCATCATGGCCAGTTGCTCAGTGGTGCAGCTAGCGTCCAGTTTGTCTTCCGTCATGTCTGCTTTGAGGGCGATTCCCTTCACTTCTCCGGTTTGGAAGTCATGATTGATCTCGTAAGTTCTGAGAGAACCCATTAGCTCGTCCATCTTCAGTTTGGTGATGTCATGCATTTCCTCAATGGCCGTGACTTTCATGGCAAATCTCGGAGGGAGTGATCTCAGGACCTTACTGGCCAATCTTTCTTCATCGATGGGTTTCCCTAGTGTAGACGCCTCATTGGACAGTTCCAGAACTCTGGTGTTGTACTCAGTGATGGTTTCACTCTCCTTCATCTTCATCTCTTCGAACCTGGTTGTCACAGCCTGCATGCGAGAGTTGCGAACTTTGTCTGTACCTTCAAAGGCTGTTTGGAGGATGTCCCATGCTTCTTTGGCCACTTCACAGTTGATGATTAGCTTCATGACGTTTTTATCTACGGCCGAAAAAGATGCGTTCATAACCTTTGAGTTTCCCATAGAAGCTTTGTCCTCCTCTTCTGTCCACAGAGCTTCTGCTTTTGCGATCGGTTCTCCAGTGAGATTGTTCATCATGGGTTCCGTCTTTCAGAACAGCCTTCCATGCTTTTTCATCTAGAGATTTCAGAAAGGATCTCATCACGGGCTTCCAAGTGGCATAGTTCGATCCTTCGAGTAACGGGGGTCTGGTGATGCTTTGTCCTTCTTTCAGAGTCATCTTGAACAGTTCAGGATCCCACTCAGTATGTCGAGTGTCTTCTCTGATACCAATTGAAATTATATCCCCTGTTTAAGCTTGTGTCCAAGGTACAGTTGCGACAGACCTTGAACTCTTTGCACAACAGTTCAGATGATAGTTCAAGGTTCAGTTGCGACAGACCTTGAACTCGTATCACAACAGTTTGACTAACAGAACTAAAGTAGAAGAACGAACAGAATGATAACCTAGTTCGGCCAGGCCTACTCTGGTTGGTTTCCCACACCCTAGAAGGGACAGCAAATCTTTATTATGAGTTAGAGCTACAAGTGGACTTACGCTTACACCTTGTAATCGCCTAGCCTCTAACACTACGTCTCTCAGATTTGCAACCGAGGTTTACAGCAGTTAACCTCGATCCCCTTCGTCCGAACCTGTAGTCCGAACGTTCTCGACCTTCTCCAGAAGCTCGGATGCTTTCTCTCGAAAGCTTGTTCACCTTTGTTGTGTGCGGCAGTTGATACGCTTCAGGCAGTTTGAGTTGCACTTGTGTAGACTGCAGTTGCACCGATGTATTTCCAATGAGAAAACACAACCGGCCGTCGCTTTCTTCTTTCCCAATCGATAGTGTATACTCGTGTATGTTTGATCTTGAAAGCGATGTCGAATAAGGGCACCCTAGCATTGTATTTATATGCTTGGACGAAACCCTAATTCGCACAAGATAATCCCATCAAATATTTAGGAAATATTCCTAGATATTTGATGTATATCTTTTGGATCGGTTGGAAGAATATACGAAGTCGTCTTCTTGCCCAAGAGAGCTTTGCCGCCTTCAATGTAGATATTCATTCGAATATCTCATGCTCAATTAAGTCGCTGGCCGACTTCAACTTGACGAAATCTTTGCTGTCCAATATCCTTCCAGGAAATATCCTTGCGTCTGATCCACGCTGTGTATGAGTACTAGGATATGTTTGAACTCCCCCTGAACACCGGCTCGAACTGTCTAAGCTACGTTTTGCCAAATACATGCCACTTGAGGGAACATCAGAGCTGTTCCCAGGTAGTGAAATGCCCACGATTGTGGCTCCATAGCTAACCCTAGCCTTTCCCATCGGCGAGAAGGGAAACAACTTGAGATAGATCGCATCCTTGTGTACGATGTTCATTTTAAACGACTCGCGGAGTTTTAGGAATGAGGCAAAATGGGTGTTGGGATTCCTATTTTAGAGAACGGGTCACCCCGAAACCATGGTGATCTGGGTCGGCTTGACCTTGAAAATGTGGACACCGACAGCGGGCGGGGCTATTGGCGAACGCAATCCGAGGAGAGTTGAAGTCACATAGTCCTTAAGTGCCCTCTCCTCGGGAAGGTTTTCTATGTGTTCCTGGTTTTCCATTTCCGGGGGTGCTTGTTTACTAAGTTGTCCTCCGTTCCTTGCTTTCTCTTGATCCAAAAACTCTGGCAGAGTTTGATCAAACTGGGAGCTGTTCTGCTTTTTTTTTTCTTGGACCTTGGTTGCATCAACCACGTCCTGAAACAGATCAAAACAAGCAAACCCTTGAAAGCAAATAGTGTAATGCAAACAACCAAGAAATGTAAAACAAAAGTTAACAATCCAATCCTCACAAAACCTCCTCTAGTATATCAAGTTAATCCGTCACTCCCCAGCAACGCCACCATTTTGACGTGCACTAGATACGATGGTGTTTTAAAACTACCCAGTAAAAACATTTACAAAACTCGAGTGAACTAAAACTCGAGTACACTATAAACTGATTTCACCCTTCGGCTACTTTATAAGTACTGGATCGTCCAAGGAGTAAACTAAAACTCGAGTACACTATTCAATCCTAATCTTGACTATCTGTTTTTAAATTGCGATTGGTTTGGGTGTAATGAATGAACAAGAAAATAGAGTAAATAAAGTTGGTGTAATAAATGAAAGAAGGCGTTTCCCAAGGTTCCTATTTCCCCTCTTACGCACATAACTCTAGCCACTCAAAATCCTAAACAGTTCGAGTGTCTTTGCATGCTGACTCTAGCTAATATGCCTACCTAGACTGATTGCACCCTTCGGCTACTTTTGCGAATAGACGAAGATGTATCTTGCACGTGGACCTTAACCCCTCAATATTGTTCGTCTTCAATCAGCCACGAGCTCGCAACTGTTAACCCTCGTTGTACAGCCCCTCCCTCCAAACTGGTAAAAACTAGCTCCGGGCTTATCTCCATTGCTAACCTCAGCCCCTCGGTATTGTTAGTTCGTGACCGGCTTGGAGCTCGCGATTGCCAACTCTCGTTGCACATCCGCTTACTCTGTACTGGTGAGAATAACTCATGTCGCAGAGTACGCCGAGTCACCCTCATGAGCACCGTTGTACCTAGGTGTAACACTTGGTTTCCAAGGATCATTAGCGTCACCCCTCAAGTTCATAGTTGATGATCCTCACCCTATCTCATAAAGATCCCCTCGGATGCCTATGTTATATAACAATAATAGCAAGTGGAATACTACCCAGAGCAGAGACTCAATACTAAAAAGGTGTATTAAGCTTCAAATCGAGTTATGTACAAGAAGGGTTCCATTGGACCCCAGAAAACAGGGAGACTACTCATGGATCATTTTCCATGGAATCCATATTCAGATAATAGGTAAAACAGTAGTGTTAGTTTATATGGCATGTAGTTTGGCAAAACTTAGTATAGTTGTTCTAGCTGTTGTTCAAGACTGGAAGAGACAACTGTCCTAGAACAAGTTGAAGCAGAAGAAGTGTTTCCTAAATCAGATTAGGAAACCTAGTCGACCGTTGGAAGATCAAGGCGGTTGCACATCAGTGGACAGAAGTTGGAAGTTTCCATATTCGGATTTGGAAACTTGTCTAAGCCGACTTAGCACAACTCTGACGCGGCAGTGAATTTCCTAAATCATATTTGTCGAGTCAGGTGCTTATGGATTATTGGAAATATCCTTGGAGTCGGTTGCTTGCGCTTGAAGCTATCTTAGTCGAGAAGATAATCGAAGGTTGCTTAATCTAGTTTGAAGATTCGAACGGAGGATTATCTACAAAATATATGCGCAAGAGATTAGGAAAGATTTCCTAAATATAGAGGCGGTTTAGTTTAGGAATCCTTATTGTTTTAGGGTTTTGACCGCTCTATATAAGGAGTGCTAATACTCGGTTATTAGCAGCACTCACGGAGATATTAATCACGCTCATACTCATTGAAGGGAGGAGGAGGCAAACGGCGGTGAATTAATCGTAACTGGTTATTCACGACGCACGTATACGGCTGGAGAACTAACCGTCACTGGTTACTCGAAGGGGCTCGGATCAATCTGCATTGGTGCTCAACAGATTGATCAAAGGACGAAGCTGAAGGCTCGCACTGAAGTTCTGTTACTGCGCATTCGGGAGAAGGCGCTGATTCTCTCGGAGAATCATTCTGGTGGATACGGAGCGGGAGCAAAGATCTAGGGGGAGACCTAGATTGCAATTACTAGAGTGTCCGAGGCTCAGGTTGTTTAAGAGGGATTCTGTAAACGGTAAACCCTGTACTCGCAATACTTAATAATAGTGAATTGCTGTCCACCGGGCTAGAGAACGCCCCCCAGACGTAGGCTAGTTAACGCCGAACTGGGTAACAACTTTGCGTGTCGTTTTATTTCTGCATTACTTGTCTTAGCGCATAAGTTGTTTTAGGATTTGCTCTGGATCTCGACCAGAACAACATCTCATCTACCAGGGGAAGATTTCAATTGGTATCAGAGCAAATACTCGACACACAGAGTAAGATCCGAAGGCTGGTGAGATGGATTTAAGAGAAGGGCAGAACATCACGAGACCTCCTCTGCTCGAAGGAAACAAATATGGCTACTGGAGGGTACGAATGAAGGCGTTTCTAAAGTCTCAAGACGAATCAGTCTGGGAAGCTGTTGAACAAGGATGGACTCACCCAGTGGCTACCGACGAAGAAGGTAAGGTTAGCCTTCTTGCTAAAGACAAGTGGACTGAGGTTCAAAAGAAAGCTGAAGCGGCGAACTCTAAAGCAATGGATGCCATATTCTCTGGAGTTGATGGAAAGAATTTCAAGATGATCTCTACCTGTGAGATTGCCAAGACGGCTTGGGACATTCTACAAACTGCTCATGAAGGAACAACCAAAGTTAAAATCTCTAGAATGGAGACGGTCACATCAAAATTCGAAAATCTGAGAATGCAGGAGGATGAGACCATTGCTGACTTCAACACTCGGGTTCTTGACATCTCTAACGAAGCATTCGCGCTAGGAGAACCAATGACTGAGGAAACACTGGTGAGAAAGGTGTTGAGATCTCTCACAAAGCGGTTCGCCATGAAAGCTCTTGCCGTCAAGGAAGCCAATGATGTGAAAACCATGAGACTAGATGAACTGATGGGCTCCCTGCAGACCCATGAGATGGACATGAATGAAGAAGACCGTCTCACAAAAGTCTCCAGCGTTGGTCTAAAGGCTGAAGTTGTTAAGGATAAGACAGACGATGCGTCAGAACAACAGTATGCCATGTTTGCTAAGAACTTTGGGAAATTTATGAGGAGGCAGTACGGTAAAGGGACTGAGTCCAGTCAGTCATCTAAGTCAAGATTCCAAAAGAATGATAGAACTTTCAAGAGGAACCAATCTGAAAACTCTGATACTGATAACAATTGCAAAGGGATACAATGTAGAGAATGTGAGGGCTATGGTCATATCCGGGCAGAATGTATTAACACACAGAAGAAAAAGAATGCATATACTGTGAATTGGAGTGATAGTGACTCTGAGGGGGAAACCAACAACTTTGTTGCTCTTACCGGATGTATCAAACCCAAAAAGGACCCAAGCATAGAAGAGGAGACCATGAAATCTCCTGAAGATCACATTCTATATTCTAGCTACAGTGACCATGATGAAATTACTGACGAGGAAATTGCTAACAACTACAAAGATCTATATCAACAATGGCTGGTTGATATCAAGTGAAAAACAGACCTTCAGAACTCTCTAGAAGATCTAACAGCAGAAAAGGAGAAGCTCAATAAAGAGGTTAGCACCTTAAACCTAAATCATCAGCAGACTATTACTGATCTCAAAGCCCAGTTGATGGCAGCAACAAACGAAAGAGCTGAGCTAATCTCTCAAAAAACGGAGTTACTAGCAGTTATATCTTCCCCTTCGAAGTAAAGACTACCAAGGAGATCATTCAGGAGCTACAGATGACCTAAAGCAAGAAAATGATACTCTGAAAAGAAGACAGGTAAATCTTACTGAGATTATTGATTCCCTCAAATGTGAAATCGAAACAGGCAAACTTGCTCATGAGGCGACAATAGAAGAGCTGAATCACTTGAAAAAGACAGTCAAAATGCTGAACTCTGGAACAAAAGATCTAGACTCTATTCTGGGAGCACAAAGGATAGGGGGTGGTCATAAAGGGCTTGGATTTACTCGAGGATCAAGCTCCGGAAAGACGGCTTTTGTTTAGGCTGTGCCACAACTACTACCACAACTTGTTCCAGCTGAACATCGTACTCAAAGAAAATCTTTTGCTAAGCCAGAACCGGAAACTGTTCCAGCCAATCATTTCCCACAAAGAAAATTATCTTGGCTTGCCACACAACATCCCACAAGACAGCGAGACAGACGAAGATGTTTCTTCTGTAATCAAATGGGACACATTAAGGCAAGATGTCATGAGTTTCATATGACCTTCAGAAAAGAGAAACAAGTCCAGAAACAACGAATGAAGCAAGTCTGGAGAGTTAAGCAAAAAGGTGAAGAATGCTATGTTGCCTTCAGTTCGTCCAGTCATCTGAATAAAGAAAAGTGGTACTTTGACAGTGGATGTTCGAGACATATGACTGGCAATCCCAAGTTTCTAACCAGTATAGAAGAATGCAAAGGAAGTTCTAATGTGACTTTTGGTGATGGTGTAGAGAGCAAAGTCATTGGGAAAGGAATCCTAAATGTTCAAGGTCTGCCCAGATTGAAAGAAGTTCTTCTTGTCAAAGGTTTACAGGCCAATCTTATCAGCATAAGTCAGTTGTGCGATGGAGAGCATCATGTCCAATTCTCCCAGGATGAATGCGTGGTGTTAAACCAGAAGAATGAACCAGTCCTCATAGGAAGAAGGTCGTCAAATAACTGCTATCTTCTCAACCTAGGTAAACCCAATGCTGAAACAACATGCTTACTGAGCCGTACTGAAGAGATGAACTTATGGCATCAGCGAATGGGACATGTGAACCTTAGAACGTTACAGAAGATTACTTCAGAGGGGCTTGTTCGAGGCATTCCCAGAGTTCAAGGAGAACTTAGCATTGTTTGCGGAGACTGTCAGATTGGAAAACAAATCAAAGTCCCTCACAAGAGCACCACTCAGATTAATACAAGCAGACCCCTGGAACTGCTTCATATCGACCTAATGGGGCCTATGCAAGTGGAAAGTTATTCTGGCAAAAGGTATGTTCTTGTTTGTGTTGACGATTTCACAAGGTTCACCTGGCCTTGTTTTTTGAGAGAAAAGTCAGATGCAGTTCAGGCGTTTGTTCAGCTGTGCACTCAACTGGAACGCGAAAGAGAGGATAAAGACGAGCATATAGTAAAAATTCGAAGTGATCATGGGAAAGAGTTTGAGAATGCTGCTCTTGCTGATTTCTGTTCAAAAAGAGGAATTATACAACAATTCTCTTCTCCTATCACTCCTCAACAGAATGGAGTTGTGGAGAGAAAGAATCGAACTATTCAGGAGATGACTCGAGTTATGCTTCACGCAAAGAAGGTGCCTTTAAAATTTTGGGCGGAAGCAATGAATACTGCCTGCTATGTCATTAACAGAGTGACGATTCGATCCGGAACAGAGAAGACTTGCTACGAGTTATGGAAGGGTAAACGACCTACAGTAAAGTACTTTCATGTCTTCGGAAGCCAGTGCTATATTCTCAGAGATCGAGAGTATTTGCAGAAGCTGGACCCTAAAAGTGATGAAGGGATCGTTCTGGGTTATTCTACTAACAGCAGGGCATATCATGTCTACAACAAGCGCACTAGAGTCGTCATGGAATCCATTAATGTGGTTGTTCAAGATGTTGTGCCAGAAGCTCCTGAGACACATGCTGCAGATGATGATGATACTCCGTCCCTTCCAGACCAATTGGGAATCAATTGTCCCAACACAACTGTCATTTCTAACACAAATCCCAAACTTCCGACCTCGAATGACAATCAGCCAGAAGAAGATAATAATCCGGATACAACGTCTCCTGATTCCCCTCGTGTCCTTCATCCCTCAAGGGCCATCGAGAAGAATCATCCCATCAGCGAGGTGATTGGTGATCTAAATGAAGGCATCATTACTAGAGGTAAACAAGTAAACTTTCGAGATCTGGCTGGCTTTGCATGCTTCATATCTTCTATCAAACCCAAGAACGTCAAGGAAGCCATCAATGATGAATACTGGGTTGTTTCCATGCAAGAAGAACTTGGTGAATTTCAGCGCAATGATGTTTAGGACCTTGTTCCACGTCCTGATAATGTGAATGTTATTGGCACGAAGTGGATTTTCAAGAACAAGTCTGATGAGCAAGGAAACATCACTAGAAACAAGGCAAGACTTGTGGCTCAAGGCTATACTCAGATTGAAGGAATAGACTTTGATGAGACATTTGCCCCTGTTGCTCGTTTGGAAGCCATTCGACTTCTCTTAGCTCTTGCATGCCACCTGAAGTTCAAATTGTTTCAGATGGACGTAAAGAGTGCTTTTCTCAACGGGGTGCTAAATGAAGAAGTTTATGTAGCTCAACCAAAGGGTTTCGAAGATCCTTATCACCCGGAATATGTGTATCACCTGAAAAAGGCTCTATATGGTCTTAAACAGGCGCCCAGGGCCTGGTATGAGCGGCTTACAGAGTTCCTTGTCTCTCATGGATATGTGCGAGGGGGAGTAGATAAGACGATGTTTGTGAAGCACACAGGGTCAGACTTCATCATTGCTCAGATTTACGTGGATGATATTGTGTTCGGCTCTAGCAGACAGACGCTGGTGGACAAATTTGTTGAACAAATGAAAAGCGAATTCCAGATGAGCATGGTAGGAGAGATGAGTTATTTCCTAGGGTTACAAGTTAAACAGAAGGCAGATCGAATCTTTATCTCCCAAAGCAAGTATGCAAGGAACCTTATCAAGAAGTTTAATCTGGAGAAAGCAACTCATAAGAGAACCCCTGCTGCAACTCATGTGAAGGTCACAAAGGATGATGCTGGTACTAAGGTGGATCAAACCTTGTACAGAAGCATGATTGGCAGTCTTCTATACCTAACAGCCAGTAGACCGGACATTGCTCATGCAGTTGGTGTCTGTGCCAGATATCAAGCTAATCCCAAGGAGAGTCACCTGATGAATGTGACGAGAATTATCAGATATGTTTGTGGAACAGCTGACTATGGTCTATGGTATACCAAGGATACTAACGCATGTCTGGTAGGCTATTGTGATGCAGATTGGGCTGGGAATGCAGAGGATCGCAAAAGTACCTCTGGAGGATGTTTCTTTCTAGGAAACAATCTGGTCTCTTGGTTCAGTAAGAAGTAGAATAGTATATCCTTATCTACCGCTGAAGTAGAATATATTGCAGCCGGAAGTTGTTGTACCCAGATGGTATGGATGAAACAGATGCTAGAGGAATACGGGGTAAAACAAGGTATGATGACTCTCTACTGTGACATCATGAGTGCCATCAACATATCTAAGAATCCGGTACAACATTCTAGAACAAAGCATATCGATATCAGGCATCATTTCATTTGGGAACTTGTAGAAAAGAAGACTCTCACCCTGACCCACGTATCAACGGAGAAACAGCTTGCAGACATATTCACAAAGGCTTTGGACAATCTTCAGTTTGAGACACTTAGATCCTCTCTGGGTCAGTGTGTCATTGACAACTAAGTGGTTTTGGATCAGGGTGGTCAACCGGTTATCTCTCATCTATACGTGATAGGTTGACTTGGAAGCAGTATGGATAGAATGAGTTTCAAAGGATTTTCAAGGTATTTCATATTATCTGCATCTTGTGAAGTCGTGGTACTCCCTTGTCACTTTATGGCAAAAAGGGGGAGTAAATTTTGGAGTTTGAAAGCTCCTTAAAAGATTCGGTTGTGCTAGAGTGTTTATCATGTTTGGAGTTTGAAATCTCCTTAAAAGATTCGTTGTGCTTTTATTGTGTTTGGAGTTTGAAATCTCCTCAAAGATTCAGTTGGTAGCTTAGTTAGTAGCACAGCTAGGGAGTTTGAAATCTTCTCAAAGATTCAACTGTATTAGTAGTATAGGTAGCTTCAAATAGGTAGTTTTGCCAAAAATGCCAAGGGGGAGATTGTTAGTTTATATGGCATGTAGTTTGGCAAAACTTAGTATAGTTGTTCTAGCTGTTATTCAAGACTAGAAGAGACAACTGTCCTAGAACAAGTTGAAGCAGAAGAAGTGTTTCCTAAATCAGATTAGGAAACCTAGTCGACCGTTGGAAGATCAAGGCGGTTGCACATCAGTGGACAGAAGTTGGAAGTTTCCATATTCGGTTTTGGAAACTTGTCTAAGCCGACTTAGCACAACTCTGACGCGGCAGTGAATTTCCTAAATCATATTTATCGAGTCAGGTGCTTATGGATTATTGGAAATATCCTTGGAGTCGGTTGCTTGTGCTTGAAGCTATCTTAGTCGAGAAGATAATCGAAGGTTGCTTAATCTAGTTTGAAGATTCGAACGGAGGATTATCTACAAAAGATATGCGCAAGAGATTAGGAAAGATTTCCTAAATATAGAGGCGGTTTAGTTTAGGAATCCTTATTGTTTTAGGGTTTCGACCGCTCTATATAAGGAGTGCTAATACTCGGTTATTAGCAGCACTCACGGAGATATTAATCACGCTCATACTCATTGAAGGGAGGAGGAGGCAAACGGCGGTGAATTAATCGTAACTGGTTATTCACGACGCACGTATATGGCTGGAGAACTAACCGTCACTGGTTACTCGAAGGGGCTCGGATCAATCTGCATTGGTGCTCAACAGATTGATCAAAGGACGAAGCTGACGGCTCGCACTGAAGTTCTGTTACTGCGCATTCGGGAGAAGGCGCTGATTCTCTCGGAGAATCATTCTGGTGGATACGGAGCGGGAGCAAAGATCTAGGGGGAGACCTAGATTGCAATTACTAGAGTGTCCGAGGCTCAGGTTGTCTAAGAGGGATTCTGTAAACGGTAAACCCTGTACTCGCAATACTCAATAATAGTGAATTGCTATCCACCGGGCTAGAGAACGCCCCCCAGACGTAGGCTAGTTAACGCCGAACTGGGTAACAACTTTGCGTGTCGTTTTATTTCCGCATTACTTTTCTTAGCGCATAAGTTGTTTTAGGATTTGCTCTGGATCTCGACCCGAACAACATCTCATCTACCAGGGGAAGATTTCAAGTAGATGGGGCTAGAAGGAAGGATGTAATGAACTATAGTTCCCTCCGGTGGCTCCTAGGACATAAAATCGATTTGGGTAAAAACCCTCTCCTTGTATAGAAACCCTTCTGCAGGAATTTTGTGAGCGCAGCAACTCCCTTTTCGTGAAAGTTGGGCGTTTATATTTATAGGAGCAAACGAAGGGACCCATCTGGACTCCAAGTTGTTGTGTCGGGCAAAACTAATTAGTTTTGCTAGGTCGACCTTTTGCGGAAATCATCAAACTCTTATGGTCGATATGGAAACGTTCATGCTCGAGTGTGAAGGAATTGCGTTTTGGGGTGTTCCAGTCAGAATCGTTGATGGTTCGGAGTGCCTTGCCCTCAAGCTCGTAGTTCTTTGGCTTAGGGCATTCAGCACGACCTTGCTGTGAATTGCCGCACTTCGACTCTTTTTAGCTTCTTTTGCCACGTTTTGACTAGTTTCACATTTTCAGAGGGTTTGGACGGTGATGCGTGGATATTGTACCTGAGAAAGTAGAAGAGAGTCAGATGGCATAAATAATGAGTGAGAACGAATCTAAACTTATGGAATATGAGGAGAGGAATAAGTCGATTTCTTGACTTATCAACAGTCAACAAGCAAAGAAGGGCTCTTTGATAAGTCGTAGTTGTACGACTATTTTATTTGTTTAAACCCCGTCTCTTAGTGTTTATCTGTATATTATTTCACTACCGGTGTGTAGTTTTCATTCTCAGGTACATTCGGAGACCTTAGAAGGAATACCAGCTAAAGAGAGCCTATTAGAAGAAGTTTGGCGCAGAAAGAAATGAAGACCGAAGCTTTGGAGTCTGAGTCATTATATTACGCGGAGGTCTCAAGGTTTACATAGCGCGGAGGTCTTATGCATTTCCGTAAGTATCAAGACGTCCGCGGAACACAATTGATAGAGGCGTCCACGGAACACAATTACTAAAATCGATAGTCTGAGGCAGTTTTCCGCGGAGGTCTGAAGGATTAAGAGGCGCGGATGTCTGAACATTTTCCATAATTCAGGAGACGTCCGCGGATCGTAAATGCAAGAGGCGTCCGTGCGGAATTTCTAGCTGGCGTATTTCCTAAAATACTAAGAGGAGAAGGGAATTCGAGGAGTTGGAATTGGAAAAAGAGATAAGGGAAAAGAAGAAATCATATTCTTCTTGGCCGTGACTTGCGAGGTGAAATTGGGAAAGAAGGTTTTGGTCCTGTGAAGCAATTGTCTAATTCATCATCCAGCAGCAACACTAATTCGTTCCAGGAGGAGATACACTCCATTGACTTCTACTGTTATCAGTAACATCGTTTCATTCTATTCAAACACACTTGATTATGTATACTATTACCATGAGTAGCTAAACTCACTTGTGTAGGCTAGAACTTGAAACTGTGATGTATTGACTTGAGACTTATATTGATTTTCTATGTTTTGCATCATATTACTATGCATTGTTTATGGAATTGACATGTTCGCATGAGTGGAACCCTAGCGGGGGAGCTAATGTTTGTGTGTTAATTTCGATTATCAAAGTTTACTAGCAACCTAGCGGGGATAGTGAACTAGGATACAAGTAATAGACCACTAGGATTGACACCCTAGGACAACTTGTAGTGCAACCTAGCGGGGAGCTATAAGTTGTAAAACATTAGAAATCAGACGGTTTGGTCGATGATTTAGTCTTGCATTACAGTCGAAAGTGCTAGCCTGCACTGTTCTCTAATATTCGATACTTGAAATTTTGTGACGATTGCTCTATTGGTAATTGATCGCGTTGTTGCTACTTGCGTTTCATTTACTTGTTCGAGATTTACCCCCATTGTTACTTATGTACTTAGTAAACAGGTTCTCACACCGATCTCTGTGGATACGACCCGACTTACCATAACTAGTCGGAGATAAGAAAGGAAATAATTATTTTTGACGGGTACGACGACGCCCGTCAAATTTTTGCGCCGTTGCCGGGGATCGGTAACGAAGAATCTCACTAAGTATTTATTTCTTTTAGTTTTATTTTACTATTTTTTTGTTTTTGTTTGGTTTTATGGTTCGCTATGTATTCCTATTACAGGGAGCCAATTTATGACGACGTTGATAATTGAAGACTACCAACCCCAAGAAATTAGCGATATGTCAATGAGTAAGCTAGACCTCGTGTAGCTAGATACGAGGATTACAATGATGAGTTGGATCGAGAATACCTCGGTGGAGGAAACCGATACGGACAGTTACCTAGGCGTCGGGATCCGAGACGCACTATGAGAGGACTTTATGCGCCGTATAGTGATGAGGAACCTTGGTGCGTTAGGATGGACGAGGACCTGATGAAGGAATTTGGAGATGAAATGAGAGGAATGTTCAAGGAACTCACTCAAAAGATTGACCACCAAGCTCAAAAGATTGACCAACAAGCTGAAGTCATTGACGAGCTTAAGAAGGAAGCGTCTCAAATTGCCAGCGACTTTTACGAAATGCAGGAAGAAGAGCTAAACGAAGATTCTACCTCAGTGCAGGACGCGGACGCCTCAACCATTAAGGCGCGGACGTCTGAAGCATTACCAGAATTCAAGAGACGTCCGCGGGAAATATTCAGGAGACGTCCGCGGGCCCCAATAATTCAGGTAAGGAAATTCTTCTTTCTAACACTCCTTTACCATTCCCAATGCAGGTGATAGCTCTTGAAGACCATGTGATCGATAATGACGAGCTGGAGGATGAGTTGGAGGTGAAGCATGAGCCGGAAGAGCCAATGATGGAACACCCACTCGGCACGAGTCAACAAGCGCTGCCCGAAAAGTGTAAGGACCTAGGTACCTTCACAATAACCCGTGATGTTGACTCTTACATTTTGCAGATGGGAGACACCAGCGCTAACAGGCCTCTTGCACTGATTTTGAGACAATCATTCCTCCTTGCCACCAAAACCAAAATTGACATGGGAACACGCTTATTGTCACTTGCGTTTGGTGGCAAAACATCAGACTTCCATGTTCACGATGATCCCGACCGTCCATACGTGAGGAAGCGATCGAGACGTGGCACGTTTGGATGGAAACCAGGATGGAGGGAGACGAGAGCACTACTCGATGAGGGCTATGAGTATCACAAGAGTATTAAGAAGTTTGACCTCACTCGCCCTTGGGATCCTAACTTGTGATCACGTAGAGGTAATGTCCAGCCAAGGACGTTAAACAAAGGCGCTTACCGGGAGGCAACCCGGTGTTTTATTTCTATTTTACACATGTTATAGTGGAATTGGGAAGCTGATAATGCGCCTCGAGTGCATTTCTTTTTATTTCTGGTGTTTTCAGGTGATTAAACGAAGAAAAGAAATCTACATCAGTGCAAAACGCGCACGTCTTGACAGTTACATGCGCGGACGCATCAGCAATTATTGCATTTTCTTCAGACGTTCGCGGCAGCAAATCATGAAGACGTCCGCGGTGCTTTTTAAAGGGTTAAAATTGCAGAGCCCAACACCACCACCAGAATACTAGGGGAGTACCAGTTTACTTCTTTTTATTTATTGTCTTTTATTTTTATTTGAGTCTGTTTGTACACATCTCATCTCGTGAATTATACCGTGAGGACACAGATCCATCTAAGTGTGGGGTGGGATGTTATAGAGTCAGTTGTGTGTCGTGTCTGTTTTTAATTTTTATGTCGCATGTTGTGTGTCGTGATGAACTGATGATGCACTGCTATGCTTTTCTCATTGTCAAAAATCTCATTTCCAGATTTTTTATGACTATTGTGCTCATTTGACTAAAAATGCGAAATTTAAAAAATTTCGATGCTTTGTTCTTGTGAGTTGTGATATGCAGGGATGTGGAGTTGACAGAAATGTCCTAGAAAGGTACGGCAAATTGCAAGAAGTTCTGAGTTTTTGGTTTTGATGATTGAGAAAAGCGGTGGAGGTTGACGCTTCACTAGCCTAGTCCTGAGAGTAGCTCCGCCACCAAGTTATACAAATTTATTCATGCGTTCGCAGTGGTGGCGGGACAGAGAAAACGAACTGTCCATCTCTAGTCGGAGTAGCTGGGAATGGGTGGGTAACCCCTACCTTGCCTCATGCAGAAACGACGAGGATGAGAAAAGAGCGGGACGCACTCCTATGCTGTTATTCGGAGGCTATGATTGGAGTGGTTCAAGGGCGCTAATGATTATGTGGACAAGAAACAAATTCAAAAGCCGAAGGCAAACCATCAAGTAAGAAGAAAATCAAAATTTGATTGATTCAAGCAAAGATGTGTCGTTTATCAAAGTCCATACAAGTTAAGGAATTCAAGGCTCAACGGAACGAAAGCAGTGAATGAATCACGTGTCAGAGAAAGCCGCCGACTCAATCTAAAGACCAAAACTCAGAAAAGAATGCAATGTCCGTGGTACCTATAGGGGACTATCTCCCAAACATCCCAGGTCGTTTGAATTGCAACTCGCGAGGTAACAAGTATCGAAAAAATCTATCTTTACTCGCATTGTTAGAATTTTAAGCATGATAAGATTAGTTGTTGGATTTGAAATTGAGATGCAAGGATTAGCATGATAGTGCATTATAATTCGTTCTGTGGCCTTGTTCTTGTTCGGGACTAACAAGTTCAAGTGTGGGGTAGTTTGATAAGTCGTAGTTGTACGACTATTTTATTTGTTTAAACCCCGTCTCTTAGTGTTTATCTGTATATTATTTCACTACCGGTGTGTAATTTTCATTCTCAGGTACATTCGGAGACCATAGAAGGAATACCAGCTAAAGAGAGCCTATTAGAAGAAGTTTGGCGCAGAAAGAAATGAAAACCGAAGCTTTGGAGTCTGAGTCATTATATTACGCGGAGGTCTCAAGGTTTACATAGCGCGGAGGTCTTATGCATTTACGTAAGTATCAAGACGTCCGCGGAACACAATTGATAGAGGCGTCCGCGGAACACAATTACTAAAATCGATAGTCTGAGGCAGTTTTCCGCGGAGGTCTGAAGGATTAAGAGGCGCGGATGTCTGAACATTTTCCATAATTCAGGAGACGTCCGCGGATCGTAAATGCAAGAGGCGTCCGTGCGGAATTTCCAGCTGGCATATTTCCTAAAATACAAAGAGGAGAAGGGAATTCGAGGAGTTGGAATTGGAAAAAGAGATAAGAGAAAAGAAGAAATCATATTCTTCTTGGCCGTGACTTGCGAGGTGAAATTGGGAAAGAAGGTTTTGGTCCTGTGAAGCAATTGTCTAATTCATCATCCAGCAGCAACAATAATTTGTTCCAGGAGGAGATACACTCCATTGACTTCTACTGTTATCAGTAACATCGTTTCATTCTATTCAAACACACTTGATTATGTATACTATTACCATGAGTAGCTAAACTCACTTGTGTAGGCTAGAACTTGAAACTGTGATGTATTGACTTGAGACTTATATTGATTTTCTATGTTTTGCGTCATATTACTATGCATTGTTTATGGAATTGACATGTTCGCATGAGTGGAACCCTAGTGGGGGAGCTAATGTTTGTGTGATAATTTCAATTATCAAAGTTTACTAGCAACCTAGCGGGGATAGTAAACTAGGATACGAGTAATATACCACTAGGATTGACACCCTAGGACAACTTGTAGTGCAACCTAGCGGGGAGCTATATGTTGTAAAACATTAGAAATCAAAATGGTTGGGTTAATGATTTAATCTTGCATCACAATCGAAAGTTCTAGCTTGCACTCCTCTTGATATTTGATTTACGAATTTGTGTGACGATTGATCTCTTGACAATGGATCATTGTTGCATGCTTTTATTTTTACTTGTTACTTGTTCCAAAACCCCCATTGTTACTCTAATACTTAGTGAACAGATTCTCAAACCGATCTCTGTGGATTCGACCCGACTTACCACTAGCTAGTCGGAAAAATATAAATGTTTTTGAACAGGTATAACGACGCCCGTCAAATTTTGGCGCCATTGCCGGGGATCGGTAACGAAGAATCTCACTAAGTATTTATTTCTTTTAGTTTTATTTTACTATTTTTTTTGTTTTTGTTCTATTTTATGGTTCGCTATGTATTCCTATTACAGGGAGCCAATTTATGACGACGTTGATAATCGAAGACTACCAACCCCAAGAAATTAGCGATATGTCAATGAGTATGCTAGACCTCGTGTAGCTAGATACGAGGATTACAATGATGAGTTGGATCGAGAATACCTCGGTGGAGGAAACCGATACGGACAGTTACCTAGGCGTCGGGATCCGAGACGCACTATGAGAGGACTTTATGCGCCGTATAGTGATGAGGAACCTTGGTGCGTTAGGATGGACGAGGACATGATGAAGGAATTTAGAGATGAAATGAGAGGAATGTTCAAGGAACTCACTCAAAAGATTGACCACCAAGCTCAAAAGATTGACCAACAAGCTGAAGTCATTGACGAGCTTAAGAAGGAAGCGTCTCAAATTGCCAGCGACTTTTACAAAATGCAGGAAGAAGAGCTAAACGAAGATTCTACCTCAGTGCAGGACGCGGACGCCTCAACCATTAAGGCGCGGACGTCTGAAGCATTACCAGAAATTCAAGAGACGTCCGCGGGAAATATTCAGGAGATGTCTGCGGGCCCCAATAATTCAGGTAAGGAAATTCTTCTTTCTAACACTCCTTTACCATTCCCAATGCAGGTGATAGCTCCCGAAGACCATGTGATCGATAATGACGAGCTGGAGGATGAGTTGGAGGTGAAGCATGAGCCGGAAGAGCCAATGATGGAACACCCACTCGTCACGAGTCAACAAGCGCTGCCCGAAAAGTGTAAGGACCTAGGTACCTTCACAATAACCCGTGATGTTTACTCTTACATTTTGCAGATGGGAGACACCAACTTGCACTGATTTTGAGACAATCATTCCTCCTTGCCACCAAAACCAAAATTGACATGGGAACACGCTTATTGTCACTTGCGTTTGGTGGCAAAACATCAAACTTCCATGTTCACGATGATCCCGACCGTCCATATGCGAGGAAGCGATCGAGACGTGGCACGTTTGGATGGAAACCAGGATGGAGGGAGACGAGAGCACTACTCGATGAGGGCTATGAGTATCACAAGAGCATTAAGAAGTTTGACCTTACTCGCCCTTGGGATCCTAACTTGTGATCCCGTAGAGGTAATGTCCAGCCAAGGACGTTAAACAAAGGCGCTTACCGGGAGGCAACCCTTTGTTTTATTTCTATTTTACACATGTTATAGTGGAATTGGGAAGCTGATAATGCGCCTCGAGTGCATTTCTTTTTATTTCTGGTGTTTTCAAGCGATTAAACGAAGAAAAGAAATCTATATCAGTGCAGAACGCGCACGTCTTGACAGTTACATGCGCGGACGCCTCAGCAATTATTGCATTTTCTTCAGACGTCCGCGGTAGCAAATCATGAAGACGTCCGCGGTGCTTTTTAAAGGGTTAAAATTGCAGAGCCCAACACCACCACCAGAATACTAGGGGAGTACCAGTTCACTTCTTTTTATTTATTGTCTTTTATTTTTATTTGAGTCTGTTTGTACACATCTCATCTCGTGAATTATACCGTGAGGACACGGATCCATCTAAGTGTGGGGTGGGATGTTATAGAGTCAGTTGTGTGTCGTGTCTGTTTTAAATTTTTATGTCGCATGTTGTGTGTCGTGATGAACTGATGATGCACTGCTATGCTTTTCTCATTGTCAAAAATCTCATTTCCAGCTTTTTATGACTATTGTGCTCATTTGACTAAAAATGCGAAATTTAAAAAATTTCGATGCTTTGTTCTTGTGAGTTGTGATATGCAGGGATGTGGAGTTGACAGAAATGTCCTAGAAAGGTACGGCAAATTGCAAGAAGTTCTGAGTTTTTGGTTTTGATGATTGAGAAAAGCGGTGGAGGTTGACGCTTCACTAGCCTAGTCCTGAGAGTAGCTCCGCCATCAAGTTATACAAATTTATTCATGCGTTCACAGTGGTGGCGGGACAGAGAAAACGAACTGTCCATCTCTAGTCGGAGTAGCTGGGAATGGGTGGGTAACCCCTACCTTGCCTCATGCAAAAACGACTAGGATGAGAAAAGAGCGGGACGCACTCCTATGCTGTTATTCGGAGGCTATGATTGGAGTGGTTCAAGGGCGCTAATGATTATGTGGACAAGAAACAAATTCAAAAGCCGAAGGCAAACCATCAAGTAAGAAGAAAATCAAAATTTGATTGATTCAAGCAAAGATGTGTCGTTTATCAAAGTCCATATAAGTTAAGGAATTCAAGGCTCAACGGAACGAAAGCAGTGAATGAATCACGTGTCAGAGAAAGCCGCCGACTCAATCTAAAGACCAAAACTCAGAAAAGAATGCAATGTCCGTGGTACCTATAGGGGACTATCTCCCAAACATCCCAGGTCGTTTGAATTGCAACTCGCGAGGTAACAAGTATCGAAAAAATCTATCTTTACTCGCATTGCTAGAATTTTAAGCATGATAAGATTAGTTGTTGGATTTGAAATTGAGATGTAAGGATTAGCATGATAGTGCATTATAATTCGTTCTGTGGCTTTGTTCTTGTTCGGGACTAACAAGTTCAAGTGTGGGGTAGTTTGATAAGTCGTAGTTGTACGACTATTTTATTTGTTTAAACCCCATCTCTTAGTGTTTATCTGTATATTATTTAACTACCGGTGTGTAGTTTTCATTCTCAGGTACATTCGGAGACCATAGAAGGAATACCAGCTAAAGAGAGCCTATTAGAAGAAGTTTGGCGCAGAAAGAAATGAAAACTGAAGCTTTGGAGTCTGAGTCATTATATTACGCGGAGGTCTCAAGGTTTACATAGCGCTGAGGTCTTATGCATTTCCGTAAGTATCAAGACGTCCGTGGAACACAATTGATAGAGGCGTCCGCGGAACACAATTACTAAAATCGATAGTCTGAGGGAGTTTTCCGCGGAGGTCTGAAGGATTAAGAGGCGCGGATGTCTGAACATTTTCCATAATTCAGGAGACGTCCGCGGATCGTAAATGCAAGAGGCGTCCGTGCGGAATTTCCAGCTGGCGTATTTCCTAAAATACAAAGAGGAGAAGGGAATTCGAGGAGTTGGAATTGGAAAAAGAGATAAGAGAAAAGAAGAAATCATATTCTTCTTGGCCGTGACTTGCGAGGTGAAATTGGGAAAGAAGGTTTTGGTCCTGTGAAGCAATTGTCTAATTCATCATCCAGCAGCAACAGTAATTCGTTCCAGGAGGAGATACACTCCATTGACTTCTACTGTTATCAGTAACATCGTTTCATTCTATTCAAACACACTTGATTATGTATACTATTACCATGAGTAGCTAAACTCACTTGTGTAGGCTAGAACTTGAAACTTTGATGTATTGACTTGAGACTTATATTGATTTTCTATGTTTTGCGTCATATTACTATGCATTGTTTATGGAATTGACATGTTCGCATGAGTGGAACCCTAGCGGGGGAGCTAATGTTTGTGTGTTAATTTCAATTATAAAAGTTTACTAGCAACCTAGCGGGGATAGTAAACTAGGATACGAGTAATAGACCACTAGGATTGACACCCTAGGACAACTTGTAGTGCAACCTAGCGGGGAGCTATAAGTTGTAAAACATTAGAAATCAGAATGGTTTGGTCGATGATTTAGTCTTGCATTACTGTCGAAAGTGCTAGCCTGCACTGTTCTCTAATATTCGATACTTGAAATTTTGTGACGATTGCTCTATTGGTAATTGATCGCGTTGTTGCTACTTGCGTTTTATTTACTTGTTCGAGATTTACCCCCATTGTTACTTTTGTACTTAGTAAACAGGTTCTCACACCGATCTCTGTGGATACGACCCGACTTACCACAACTAGTCAGAGATAAGAAAGGAAATAATTTTTTTTGACGGGTACGACGACGCCCGTCACTCTTACACATGTCAAATATGTAAAAGACAAGTCATTCACTACCCACTCGTGGAGCTATAGAACCTCTATACATGTCGATTACTACCTTAGTAGTGTACAGAAACAGTCCACCTATAATAATTGTGATATATGTGTCTCCGTAATCTCTAGTACTATAAAATCAGCAGGAATATATATATTCTTCACCTTGACGAGGACATCCTTTAGAATCCCTCTTGAGAGTCTAGAAGAACGATCTGTAAGGTGAATAGTGATGGTCGTAGGACTAAGATCACCCAGATTTAGTTTATCATACAAGAAATATGGGATGATAGACACACTGGCACCTAGATCACACAAAGCATGATGAATAGTGATACCACCAATATCACAAGGGATAGAAAAACTCCTTGACTCCTTAAGTTTGGGTGGCTTGGGCTGCTACATGGTGGCGCTTCACTCCTCACTCAGTGCCACTATTTCTAATTTCATAATCTTCCTCTTGCCTGTAAGGATGTCATTCATGAATTTGGCATAGGTACAAATTTGGGTGACAGCATCAGTGAGTGGCAGAGTGATGAAGAGAGTGCAGATCTTCTCAACAAATTGCTTGAAGGCTTTATCTGACTTCGACACGGCCATCCTTTGAGGAAATGGAATTGGAGGCTTATAAGGAGCTGGTTCTACTGGTTGTGTAGAATTTTTAGCTTGGATCTCAGCTTCCTTTGGTGTTTCCTCTTCTGCGAGTGTATATACTAGTAGCAATTCAATCTGTTTTCTACCTCGGAGTGTGATGGCATTCAGTGATGCTCTAGGGTTCGGATCTGGCTTCGAAGGGAGTCTCCCTAGTTCTCTATTTACTAAGTTTCCTTACTGGCCACCTGATTTTCCAGTATTCTCTTCTAGATGGCCAGTTGTTATTGATTTCTCAACCCCTTGAAGCCTGCTATCTTGGTCCTGGTTCCATTTCTCTTTTTGTGCTAAGAAGTTAATGAGCAGTGATTCAAGGTTTGAAGTGATGTTAAAGGTTTGGTTCTGTTGTTATTGTGTCTAGTTGTTATAATACCCCGAGCTCTGATTTTGTTGTGGTTGCGGTTGCTAATTGTAGCTCCCCGAGTTCTGGTATTGCTGTTGTTGAGCCTAGTTGTTGTATTGGTTCCTTGGATGGTAGGAAGACCTGTTATGATTCTTCCTAAAGGGGAAATTGGACTTACCCACTAACTATCTGACAATGGGTAAATCACATCAGCATCCAACATCTTCTTAATTTGCTTATGTACTAACTCCATCATGATCAGGTTTAGTCTCCTCTGAGGCTCTCTCGAAGGCTGGACTGGGCCCCGTCCTCCAATAAAATGTGATGCATGCACACGATTGGGCTGATCCCTTTGATATTTGCAAGTGTCCATCCGATACCTGCTTATTGCTACTCATCACCTCGATCAACCGCCTTTCCTATTTCATTTGTAGCCCATTTTTTATGATGACTGGCAATGTGTCATTCTCCCAGAAATGCATACTTCAAGTGCTCAAGTAGAGGTTAAATAATCGAACCTCATTAACTTCATAACTGGGTGTCAATGGCCTCGAGACTTCCAGCTGAGCTAGTGCATCAAGAATGGCCTTAGTGCACTCATATGAGTCCTCATGCGAGAACAATGATCTCTCTAGTGCGAGCTCTAATGGGTATGCTCCACTCTCCGATTTCACCTCCTGAACTAGATCATCTATTGTGTCTAGAGTATGCACCGTTGCAAATTCTAGTGGGTGCTTCATAGCTTCAAAAATGTCAAAGAAAATTACTTCGCCCTCTACCTCTAAAGAAAGAGTGCCACTGTCATAGTTGATCTTCATTTTAGAAGTCTTAAAAAATGGCCGACCTAGTAGAATAGGTGCATGGTCTGTGATGTTCCCTTAAGTGGCATGTATTTGGCAAAACTCAGCTTAGACAGTTCGAGCAGGTGTTCAGGGGGAGTTCGAACATATCCTGGTACTCATGTACAGCGTAGAACTGACGCAAGGATATCTTCCGGAAGGATATTGGACAGCGAAGATTTCGTCAAGTTGAAGTCGGCCAGCGACTTAATCGAGCATGAGATATTCGAATGAATATCTACATTGAAGGCGGCAAAGCTCTCTTGGACAAGAAGATGACTTCGTATATTCTTCCAACCGATTCAAAAGATATACATCAAATATCTAGGAATATTTCCTAAATATTTGATGGGATTATCTTGTGCGAATTAGGGTTTCGTCCAAGCATATAAATACAATGCTAGGGAGCCCTTATTCGGTATCGCTTTCAAAGATCAAATACACACGAGCATATCCTGCTGATTGGAGAAGAAGAAAGCGGGCCCCGGTTGTGTTTTCTCATTGGAAATACATCGGTGCAAGTGCAGTCTGCTCAAGTGCAACACAGACTGCCTGAAGCGTATCAACTGCCGTACACAACAAAGGTGAACAAGCTTTCGAGAGAAAGCATCCGAGCTTCTGGAGAAGGTTGAGAACGTTCGGACTGCAGGTTCTGAACGAAGGGGATCGAGGGGAATTGCGGTGAACCTTGGTTGCAAATCTGAGAGACGGAGTATTAAGGTTAGGCAATTACAAGGTGTAAGTGTAAGTCCCTGTGTAAACCCTATACTCGTAATAAAGATTTGTTGTCCCTTTTTCGGGTGTGGGAAACCCCCCAGAGTAGGCGGAGCCGAACTGGGTTATCAGTCTGTCAGTTCTCTTGCTTTTGTCTGCTTGTTGAACTGTTATGATACGAGTTCAAGATCTGTCGCAACTGAACCTTGAACTGTCCGCTGAACTGTTGTGCAAAGAGTTCAAGGTCTGTTGCAACAGTACCCTAGACACAAGCTTGAACAGGGGATATAATTTCAATTGGTATCAGAGCAGACACTCGACACACTGAGTGGGATCCTGAACTGTTCAAGATGACTTTGAAGGAAGGACAAAGCATCACCAGACCCCCGCTACTCGAAGGATCGAACTATGCCACCTGGAAGCCCGTGATAAGATCCTTTCTGAAATCTCTAGATGAAAAGGCATGGAAGGCTGTTCTGAAAGGGTGGACGGAACCCATGATCAACAATCTCACTGGAGAACCGATCGTAAAACCAGAAGCTCTGTGGACAGAAGAGGAGGACAAAGCTTCTATGGGAAACTCAAAGGCTATGAACGCAATTTTCTCGGACGTAGATGAAAACGTCAGGAAGCTAATTGACAGAACTGCTCGTCGTCAAAGCAATTGTGCAAATAAATTTATAATAGTCCGCTACTCGCAACTATACTACTGGGTAGTACTTGGTAAGTAGGGGTCGAACCCAAGGGAACTAGGGGAATAATTGTTCTTCGGGGGGATTACGCAGTGTGGGAGCGAGTTTAAGGTCGGTTGGTTGGTTTTAAAGCTACCAGCTATTTTGATTGATTGATTGGTTGGTTGGTTGATTTTAATACTGGAAAGTAAATTACAGTTTATAATTAACGAGAAATGTTCGGTTTCAGGGGACTTGTATTATATCCTGTTTATCATTGACCATTAGTAAATCATCTAAGTATTCAAATGGCGAATCGAGGCTAGTTACAGCTCAAGACTTGCAACACCGGTTTAAAGCAACTCCTGTTCTATTTCAGTCTAGCGCCAATACCCTAAGGTATGCTAGCCTGGGTGCATCCACCTGATCTCACAGTTACGCTCGACCAGATGGGGTTTAGGATGAGTCGAACTCCTCAGATAGCTTTGCTTGTTACAGCTTCCACTACCTGAGTATGATCACGAATTCCCACAGAAGAGCTTTGCTTGTTACAGCATCCACTCAACCTTGGAAACTCTGACTATATATGGCACATAGAACAAGTTTTGAATACTAAGACTAGACACTAAGTTAATAGTCTTAAAACATTTTATAATACAAGTGCGCCCCTTAGACCGAACTACAAGTTTAGCTACTATTCATTGCGCTAAACATTATACTAAGGAATTAAAGACAACAGTTAAATAAATACTAAAAATAATACTTACAACCGTTGAAGCGCCAAGGGAGCTTTCCTTTATTTCCAAAGCAAAATTACAACATTACAAATATTACAACTTCTAGAGAGAGAAGTGAATTTGAGATTTTGGTGTGTGAAATGAGGAGGAGGAGCTCCTCCTTTTATAGCCCAAAGGGGAGGAGATGGGTGGTGGAGATGGGTGGTAAGTGTTGCATTTTGATTGGAGGAGAAAATGGATGGAGGAGATGGCCACACATGGAGGAAGAGGAGTGGTGGAGGAGGAGGAAGGTGGTGGTGACATGTGGAGGAGGGGCAAAAGCCGCCGGTCACCACCACCCCAAGCCGCCGGTAGGCGGTGGCCAAGGAGGAGGAGCTCCTCCCTTGGCCACCACTTCTTCAAGTGGCCGGTCATCCTTGTCCAATGTGAGATTTGTACAGTTTTGTGCAGTCTTTTCACAAAACTGTCAATGTGTTTCTTCTCCGAGCTGTCTTGACTCCACTCCTGATTCCTCTGATTAATTTGTTATGGTCAATTCAACGTCAGGATCCTTGATATTTCTTCAGTCGGCATATAATCTTGACCTTGGATTGACTCTTGTTATCTTTTCAGCTTAAAATCCTCTCCTTAGCGTGTTTTCACTTCAGTCTCTAAAATGCCCTGTGGAAATATATCGGGACTAACACGTAGAAGTTAGATAGACAAACAGTCTAATTAAGGGGGTTTTACTGTGTTTCTGACTCGTATAACTTTGGTCCATCAGATTACCCCCCACTTTTAGTTGTTCGTCCCGAACAATGCTATTAAAGGGCGTAAGTTCTAAGTTTGGCTTTGGAATATGAAAATTAGACTGTGGTACTCGATCTATCCTAATTCATGCATTGCTTACTTATTACCAAATTAAACTGCGTAAATAAATAGAAGAAACTTAATACTTGTACCTCCGTGCTGAGATGCAAATTATATTGGATGTCTCGGGAGATAGCCCTGTTTAGGCTCCTGGACTGCAACCTCGGGATCGTCTCGCACTATATGGTTTTCTTGTAGCTTTCTCTAGCACGTGATTTGGTTCGGGTTTCACTGGTTTGAGTACTTTGATTTTCTTTTGGCGAGGGACTGCTTTTTGTAGTGAATTGGCCTTTGGCCTTTGATTTGACGCTTTGAGTTCTTCACTTTTGTTCGGTTAAAACCTTCACAATTTTGGGCCTTTGGCCTCTTGATTTGCTTCATTGAGCTTTTCGCCTTTTTGTGACTGCTAGTCCATTTTCTCAAGCCTTTTTGGGAGGTCCAATCATCGCCCACAAGCCTATGGAAATACCTCCCCGCTCTTCTCGTTTTTGCCTTTTTCGCGCGGGTCAAGGTGAGGGTCGCTCATCTATTTTCTCGGCTACTTTGACTATCGTTTTCGCGTGGGTCAAGATGAGGGTCGCTCATCTATTTTCTCGGCTACTTTGACCGGAGATAGGACGGTCTGATTCCCATCCTCGCCTTTTGCATTGCATGGCGGAGATGACTTCAATCTTCACTGAAACCCGAAGTGCAGCCTCCACTGACTTCGAAAACCATATAGTTTGATCTGATCCTTTGATTGCTTTCCAAGCCTCTCTAGGGCAGTTTATGTCAACTCCACATCCCTAGTAATCTCAGCACAAAGGACAAATGGAAAGTTACATTCTAAGTTTTTAAACAGTTGAATTTTCACAAGGTTAATGCATGAATTATGATTTATCTTTTTCACATTCTTAAGTTCATATTTTGAAAAAGATACTATTACTAAAAAAGAAAAAACAACTGCATATTATTTATGTACACAGGTGGTTTTCACCCCCCACTTTTGAACGAAGGCGTGCCTTAGTTCAAAAGTCATGCAAGCTTAAAACTAAATACTGAATTTAAATGACAGAAATTAAAGTGCGGAAAAGTAAGATAGTGTCGGGTTACCTCCCGACCAGTGCACTTGTTTAACGTCGTTGGCTCGACGATACCTCGTTTGTGGTTCATTGGTTTGGGTCCCATGGGTGGCTCAGGTCAAACTTTGCCACCGTTCCAGTGTTGCTTCTTTCTGACTTCTTGCTGGAGTAAGAGCTCCATGGTTTTGGTAGGTTCTTCTTTTCATAACTCCGAGAAGGTGAGGTTCCCTTGACCATAGCTGCTGGTCCGTCGAGCCGTGCTCTCTTGCTTTTCCTTCCGGGTTTCCATTCTCTTGGACCATGTCTTTGCCGCTTCTTCATGTATGGCCGGTTGGCATCTTTGCAAGTTTGGAAGTTCAGCATTGTGCCATCAAACATTGGCGACCACACACATGTCCCTATGTTAAGCCTCTTCTTTGTGGCAGCGACGAATGGTCGTCCTAGAACGAGCGAGTTTTCAGGGCTTCTTTGTTGAGTTGTGGTGAGTGAGAGCTCCGATGATGGCGTGTCTTGCCCTTGATTTACCTCCAACTCGCCTTGCACCTCAGCGTTAATTACTTCATTTTCAGGGGCTGTGATTCGCATACAAACCGAAGGGAAAAGTTGGGGAACTTCCACCATAAGGGCCAGGTCTTTCTTGGATAGTTTGATAATGAGGACCAAGCCTGCCTTAGGTGCTTCGATAGTGAGGATTGGGCATGTTTCGGGTGCTTCGAGCGCCAGGACCGGGCCTGCCGTGCTTTCCTCGGATGGATTGGTGATAAGGACCGGTTCAAGTAGCTCGGCTGGTTTGGTAATGAGGACTGGGTCTGATTTGGCTGGTTCCTCTTCGGTTATTTGCGAGTCCTCATCCTTAGTTGTTTTTGTGGGCTCCAATATTGGCTCCTTTAGAGCCGCCTCCACGTCCATTACTGCCCTTGTACTGATGTCTTCTCTCGGCTTTGTTGCGGGCAAGCTCGTAATGGGTGTGGTGTCGGGCTCGTTTTGCACTGAGTCCACTTCCATCGTTGGTGCCTTCTCTTCAGTTTGGTGCATTGGCCCTTGTTTTGTGTTCTCTGCCAAATTGTCTATGAGTCGCCAGGTTTGAGACATGGTTAACTTCATGATCGAGCCTCCCGCTGCATCGTTAAGTCTTTTCCGCTCAAATGGCATCATTCCACCGAGAAACCTTTGGATAAGATTGATTCTGGAGAATCCATGGTGCGGGCAGCTCGCCACAATGGAGTCAAAGTACGTCAAGTACTCGTCCAATGTTTCGTCCCGGAATTGCTCAAGATTGAGAATCTTCTCGCGGGTTTCAAGTCGGAGAGATGGAGGGCAAAACTTCTCAAGGAATTTGGCTTGTAGACCCCCATAGTCACTTTCATACTCAGCGCATGAGTAATACCATTTTAATGCCGAGTCAGTTAAAGAAAATTTAAAACATGTGAGTTTAAATTCCTCTAGCGATTCATTTGTAGGCCTCATGTGGTTGCATATGGAGTGGAACGTTTGTGTATGCCTTACGGGATCTTCTCCAAGAGCACCTCCGAATTGGGGGAGACGGCTAATCATTTCAAACATAAGGTTGCTACCCCCATTTTTCCAAGGTTCTATGTCGTAGTATGAAGACATGGCGAATTATGTATAATAGAAAAAAGAACAACTATCCATTTGCTAATTCCCCGGCAACGGCGCCAATTTGACAGAACCGCTCGTCGTCAAAACGATTGTGCAAATAAATTTATAATAGTCCGCTACTCGCAACTATACTACTGGGTAGTACTTGGTAAGTAGGGGTCGAACCCAATGGAACTAGGGGAATAATTGTTCTTCGAGGGGATTACGCAGTGTAGGAGCGAGTTTAAGGTCGGTTGGTTGGTTTTAAAGCTACCAGCAATTTTGATTGATTGATTGGTTGGGTGGTTGATTTTAATACTGGAAAGTAAATTACAGTTTATAATTAACGAGAAATGTTCGGTTTCAGGGGACTTGTATTATATCCTGTTTATCATTGACCATTAGTGAATCATCTAAGTATTCAAACGGTGAATCGAGGCTAGTTACAGCTCAAGACTTGCAACACTGGTTTAAAGCAACTCCTGTTCTATTTCAGTCTAGCGCCAATACCCTAAGGTATGCTAGCCTGGGTGCATCCACCTGATCTCACAGTTACGCTCGACCAGATGGGGTTTAGGATGAGTCGAACTCCTCAGATAGCTTTGCTTGTTACAGCTTCCACTACCTGAGTATGATCACGAATTCCCACAGAAGAGCTTTGCTTGTTACAGCATCCACTCAACCTTGGAAACTCTGACTATATATGGCACATAGAACAAGTTTTGAATACTAAGACTAGACACTAAGTTAATAGTCTTAAAACATTTTATAATACAAGTGCGCCCCTTAGACCGAACTACAAGTTTACCTACTATTCATCGCTCTAAACATTATACTAAGGAATTAAAGACAACAGTTAAATAAATACTAAAAATAATACTTACAACCGTTGAAGCGCCAAGGGAGCTTTCCTTTATTTCCAAAGCAAAATTACAACATTACAAATATTACAACTTCTAGAGAGAGAAGTGAATTTGAGATTTTGGTGTGTGAAATGAGGAGGAGGAGCTCCTCCTTTTATAGCCCAAAGGGGAGGAGATGGGTGGTGGAGATGGGTGGTAAGTGTTGCATTTTGATTGGAGGAGAAAATGGATGGAGGAGATGGCCACACATGGAGGAAGAGGAGTGGTGGAGGAGGAGGAAGGTGGTGGTGACATGTGGAGGAGGGGCAAAAGCCGCCGGTCACCACCACCCCAAGCCGCCGGTAGGCGGTGGCCAAGGAGGAGGAGCTTCTCCCTTGGCCACCACTTCTTCAAGTGGCCGGTCATCCTTGTCCAATGTGAGATTTGTACAGTTTTGTGCAGTCTTTTCACAAAACTGTCAATGTGTTTCTTCTCCGGGCTGTCTTGACTCCACTCCTGATTCCTCTGATTAATTTGTTATGGTCAATTCAACGTCAGGATCCTTGATATTTCTTCAGTCGGCATATGATCTTGACCTTGGATTGACTCTTGTTATCTTTTCAGCTTAAAATCCTCTCCTTAGCGTGTTTTCACTTCAGTCTCTAAAATGCCCTGTGGAAATATATCGGGACTAACACGTAGAAGTTAGATAGACAAACAGTCTAATTAAGGGGGTTTTACTGTGTTTCTGACTCGTATAACTTTGGTCCATCACTAATCATCAACTGTGAAGTGGCCAAGGAAGCATGGGATATCCTCCAAACAGCCTTTGAAGGTACAGACAAAGTTCGCAACTCTCGCATGCAGGCTGTCACAACCAGGTTCGAAGAGATGAAGATGAAGGAGAGTGAAACCATCACTGAGTACAACACCAGAGTTCTGGAACTGTCCAACGAGGCGTCTGCTCTCGGAAATCCCATTAATGAAGAAAGATTGGCCAACAAAGTCTTAAGATCACTTCCTCCAAGATTTGCGATGAAGGTCACGGCCATAGAGGAAATGCACGACATTGCCAAACTAAAACTGGACGAGCTGATGGGCTCTCTCAGAACATATGAGATCAATCATGATTTTCAATTTGGGGAAGTGAAGGGAATCGCCCTAAAGGCGGATATGCCTGAAGACAAACAGGATGGTGGCTGCACTACTGAACAACTGGCCATGATGGCTCAGAATTTTGGCAGAATGATACGGAAAATCAACAGACGTGGACCAGAACAGGGCCAGCCTTCATCAATTAGCTTCCGAAACTGGAAACCTGGCAGGTCAAGATCCAGAGACATGAGACAAGACTCTTCTGACAAAGGAAAGGAAGAAATTCAGTGCCATGAATGCAAGGGGTTTGGACATATTGCCTCCCAATGTGCGAATACACTCATGAAGAAGAAGGCAATGGTCGCTAGCTTCAACGATAGTGAGTCAGACGAAGAAAAAGGTGAGACCACTAATTTTGTGGCCTTTGTCACTACTCTGGGTGAATGCAGCAACACCAGTGAAACAGTTCCATCGCAGTTGGAACTCCCAAGTGAAGACCTCTCAGACAGTGACAATGAAGAACTCACGCAGGATTCTCTGGCTCAGACATATAAAGATCTGTATGAGAAGTGGTGGCTTCTGATCAAGATCAACAAGAAGCTAAATGACACAGTTGCCAGCGTCACTATGGAAAAGGACAAGGTCTGGCAGGAGGTCGAGATACTGCTTACACTGAAGGTAGAACTGGAAGGTACAATTGTCTCACTGAATTCTCAACTGACTGAGATAAAATAGGAAAGATTGGGTCTTCTTGCTCAGAGAACAGAACTCTTGGGGACTGTCTCCTCACAGAAAGTTGAAATAGAGAAGGACCGAGACACTCATCCTGTAGGCATGGCGGGACTAAGAAAAACCATCACAGATCTGAAGCGTAAAGAGGTGTTCCAACTGAGGAGAGTAGAACAGCTGGAACTTCAGCTAGAATCTGAAAAGACGGATCACTCAGACACTAAGAAGGAGCTCAATCACCTCAAACAGTCGGTAAGGATGCTCAACTCTGGCACTAACGACTTAAATGATATTCTCAGATCTCAGAGGTTGGAGTCTGGACATTGAGGCCTGGGGTTTACAAAAGAAGGTACCTCTAAAGGCAGCTCGTGTGTTAAAGCAAGATCAGTGTCTGAACACCTGCCTGAACAGAAGGTGAGACAGCACCCCAGATAGAAAATAGACTTGTCCCAAGATCAGTCCAAAGGAAAGAACCGAGCTGATCACAAGGAGACGCATGGAACACTCGGCGGTGGAAAGACCCATGATGAACTAATTCTTTTTAGCCTCTAGAATAGTATCAATGAAGAGAGGATCGAATATAGTGTCAAAACATTTATAATGACCGGTAAAGTACCGGGTCGAACCCAAGGGAGCAAGCCAAGCGCATGCACTATTTAAGATTGTGTTTCTATTCGGCTATTCTAAACAAAAATGTATAAAGAGTGAATATATCTAAATCCTATGTGGTTAGTAATTGGGGAAAAACGTTAAGTAAGAGGTGTTTCGAGGACTTACTCCTCTCCTTGGCAAATTCTCAATGATCATGCATACAAGAGTTCAATTAAGTATGAGTTGATAGGTTTTAAACCTAGCTTAGACTAAGAATTAGGCAATCACGCATATCTAATCCTAGTCAAGCCATCTTAGTTAGGATCTCACTAATTAAAGGGTGTTGATCCACTATATAGCATTTACTCTCATAAATGCTATATGCATAAAGTTCTAGTTCACCTCTCACCATGCATTTACTCTCATAAATGTAGGTTAAGTTCAATTTTACTATATCCAAACCATCACTAAGATCTCTCAATACTTAGATCATAGTTCTAACATAAACATGTCACTTAGGCATTTTATCAAACACTTAGAGACATGTCAATCATGAAGATCATAGTAAAATGAAATCAACTTCCTAAGGTTCATATACATGATTCAAGATATAGATCATTTTCTCCATCCTAGAACTATCCCCAAGGGTTTCCAAGTCCTAGGTTCGAGTTTTAGGTCCAAATTGTCACTTAGGCATTTTGTCGAACACCTAGAGTGCATAACATTCATAACACAAGAGAAAATGAAATCAACAATCATCTATATGAATATCAATTTATATACATGATCAAGAGTACCAAGGAGAGTCATAAGACCCTCTAAACACAAGATCCACTACTCACACATCATGTAAGACAACATGGTGTGAGTAGGGTTTTTACACAACAAGTAGAGTAGAAGAGGGATAGAAATAGGATGATTAATCCTTGAACTCCCTTGATCTTCACTTCTCCTTGGTTGGATGATGTTGAATGACCTTGTATGAGCCTCTTTTCCAATGTTCTTTTCCCCAAAAACCTCCACACTTGGTCAAAAACCCTTATTTTCCCTTTATAGATTCGGCTGAAATTTGGGCATAAAAACTGACTTTTTGATCCAGTCGATCGACTGGATGAAGCTTGATGCCCAGTCGATCGACTGGGAGGTGCAAGTTTTGATGAGCTCCAGAAGTCCATTAAGTCGATCGACTGGACTTCTCAGTCGATCGACTGGGGCCTTTTTGGTGGTCTTCCCGGCCGAATTTGGTCTTGAAGTCTCTTAGAGAGTTGTAGCCCTTTGAAATACCTTTCCAACAAGCTAAAGATCAGCCCAATCGGACGTCGGACGAGCCTTGTAGGTCCAAAACAAGTTGCAATGGTCAATATGCTCGGTATTGCCCCGAAAATCCTTGTTTTGCGCCGAAACTCAACCAATCTTCATATTTAGGCTTTGACCATGGGGGAAACTTGTTTTCTACCTGAAATGTAGAGATAGAGGTCAAATGACATCAAAATAAAGTCGGAAACGACCCAAAACTATAGTGAAGAATGACCATAAATGAGTCGAAAACTCGACTCATCAAACCACAGATCACCCGTCCAAAACCATGACTATTCACCAGTGACTCAAAGGATAGATCAGCGCACTTGCTGGTACTGCAACCAGATGGGACACATAAAGATGAAGTGTCGCCTGTTTCTTGCTGAACGACGTGCTTTCCAACAACGGACCACACCACGACAGAAACAAGTATGGGTTCAAAAGGCAGACCAAACCGTATGCATGGTGGCTTGCTACTTCTCAAGCTACACAGCGCAAGATAGTTGGCACTTCGACAGTGGATGTTCCGCCCACATGACAGGTAACTCTCAATATCTTACCCATATTAGACCTGTTGAGCAGATGTGGTTTGTCACCTTCGGGGATGGTGGAAAGGATCAGGTGATCGGCTGTGGGACATTGATGGTTCCGAATCTTCCTGCACTCAAGAACACCCTCCTTGTCGAAGGTCTGACAAGGAATCTTATCAGCGTCAGTCAACTGTGCGACGATGGACACTATGTGTCATTCTCTAGCTACTCATGTCTTGTCCTAGACAAGAATGGTGATACACTGATGAAAGGAAAAAGGGATTCCAACAACTGCTATACCATTGGGATGGATCTGATGGGATCAATGGACGTCGAGAACCATGGCCAGCAACTGGTTACTCTAGCTTGTGCAAACGTCAACCATCAATTTCTGCGAGGGGGAGTGGACAAGACCTTGCACAGAAGATCCTGTTGGAGATGCGCACAAATCCATGTTGACAACTGTCCCAGGAAACTGTTGAAACAGAAGGTGTCACAGTTACGGAAGGAGTTCGTTCCATGCCCACAGAAATATGCCTGGAGCCGTACAAGAAAATATGAATGCTCACAGAAGATGATAACTCTGAGGCAGCATACCTTTGTCAACCCCTATGGCAGGTCACGGAGTGGAACACCCAGATCCCTAGTGGGTCTATGTGGTGTCAACCACTGAAAGCATCCAACGGTGGTCAGTCATAGTCGAATCTCCAGCTGAACAGTTGGACTGACCACCTAATAAAGAGAGCTGGAACAGAAGGTACAGCGCGTGAAGACTAATTTTTTGAATATTCTCGAAGATTTTCCTGCCGTTATTTGAATCAAGGGTTGTCTAATTTGGGAAGTTGAAAAGGCCGGAGGATATTTTTTTTGAAACACAAAACAGTTGACTGTGTTCAATTGTCTTCTCTCTCTCGTCCCCAAAACCCTAAGAACGGCAACTTCTCTCTCAATCGCTTCCCCCTCCACAGCGATGGTAAACACCAGAAAGACAGCGAAATCCGACATCAAATCCACTGAGAAGAATAAAGAGAGCATGCAGTCTTCAAAGGCTCTAGCGGCGAAATCTAAAAATCCGAAATCAAAAGCTCCGACGGTGAAAAAGGTGTCGCCTTTACAATCCGCCACCGAATCTTTGGCCCAAGCGAAGAAGTCTACCGCTGAAATCCCTCAGTCAATCGCGGTGGACTCGTCTGTCACATTAAATACTGGTTCGTCTCAAGAAGTTCATCCCCAATCTAAGGTATTTCTAACTATTCCTTCAGGTTCTGCAAATATTCCTATTATTGAAAAGATTGAGGAGGCTGAGAAGGTTGTTAAGTCGGTTGACGGTGATAAAGCCAGTAGGGCTGTAATTGGTGATAATGGTGGTAAGGATGTTAGGGCTGTTGGTGTTGAAACCAGTAGGACGGTGCTTGGTGGTGATGATGATAGAAATCTTGAGAGTGGTAGGGCTGTTGCGGTTGACAAAGCCGGTCGTGCGGTTATTAAAAAGGATTATGTCAAGATTATGGAAGAAAAGGAACCCAGCAAGGTGGCTGGAGGCTCAGGAACATGGAGGGAAAAGTTCTTTGCCACAGGATACATTCCTCCGAAGGCAGGTGGCAGGAAGAAGATTAAGCGGGCTAGTGACTCTCCCAGAAAATATCTAGCTTGGATATATGCCACTAGAGGTCGGAAGATTGCAATATCCGATGAAGAAACAGAGAAGTTCATTGAGTCCGCGGGGAAGAGAAATTTGGTGATGAATGATGCTGAGTCGTCTGAGAATGAAGGAGGAATCACTGAAAAAGGTTCCGGTATGCATGCTGAGACTGTGGCAGAGGAGATTAATCCATCAGGGAAGACAGATGTGTTGAAAGAATCCATACCAGAAGAATCAGACTCAGCAGAAAAGGATGAGGAGTTGCAAAAGATGTTCAAAGACATTGATGTTGTCATGAAAGACCTGGAAAAGGAGAAGGATCAGGAAGTGGCAAGTCCAGAGGATGCTCAGCGTGATCAGGCTGTTGGGGAAAAAGAATCTGTTGCAGAGAAAGCTACAAGCGGCTCAACTGTGGAACCATCTATTCAGACTGAAGCTCCAACTACACCAGCTTCATAGGAAGGTCTGCGCAACCAGGCTGTTGGAGCAGAAGAGTCTGCTGCTGAAAAAGTCACAAGTGTTCCAACTGTAAAACAAAGTGTTCAGACTGAAGTTGAGACTGGAGTTGTTCCAGAGACAGTGATGTGTGAAGAGACAGTGGTAGTTCAAGATGATCGTCGTAGGGATCATTTGGAGGAAGATGGTTCATCCATTCGTAAGGATGCTTCCATGTCAGCAGGAAAAGGCGTTACTCTTTCAGAAGATGACCAAGACAGTGTTCCCCTTGTCAATCTAAAATGGTCAACGAAGGGCAAGGAAAAGAAAAAGGTAGTCTTTGCTAAGACTACAAAGGAACCAGTTCAGAAGGTTGCTGAAGTCAACAGTGGTGCAGGGGGAGCTGGCTCTTCCAAGAAAAGGAAGCGCGTTGCTGCAGTTCCCATCTCTGAAGATGCTGGGAGATGTGAAGTCCCTGCCCCTGGGTCTGAGACTGTCCCAGTGGGTAAGGTCAAGAAAGGAGTGTGGTTCGTGACTAAAGAAGCTACGTCGAAATGGGACTGTGTGCTGAAAAGGAAAATTATACCTGAGAGGCTGCTGGATGCATCCAGTTACAAAGGGAAGGAAGTGGTCGAGGTGCTTAAAGAGTCGGATCTGTTCTGGACGTTGGACAGATGCAAGCCGTTCAACGAACAGCTGGTGCGTGAGGCCATGGCAAACTTGCCTCCAAAGTTTGGGGTCATTAGAGAGGCAGAGTATGGGGTCTTCTATGTTAGAGGAAGGAGGATCAAGATTGATCCTGAGCTGATCATTGTATACTTCTCCACGGACGACCCAGCTGTTGATGAAGAAGAATCAAGCCTTGAGAAGATAGTGAGCACCATCACTGCAGGCTCTGTTCGGTGGAGGCCTGAGTCAGTTGTGCATACAGCGGATCTGTCTACATTCTATTCAATGCTGTTTTTCATAGCTGTCTTCAACTGGAGGCCGTCCACTCATTGCTCTACTGTCAACAAGGACATGGCCTAACTGATTTATCAGATAGGAAATAAGCTAAAGTTCAACCTGGGCAGAATAATGTTCAAACAGATTGCTGAACATGCTACATCGATGAGAACTCTGCACCGGATCTGCTTCCCGTCTCTGATTTATGAGCTGATCATCCATCAAGCTCCAGATTTGAAGGCCTTGCCTGACCATCTCACCAAGGCACCCAGCAAGTTCATCGTCGACCACAAGTTGTTCAAAGGGCGTCACGTGAACGATCTCAAGGAAGAGAACCAGAAAGGAAAGGGTGTTGTGGAGTCAAGTCGAGGGGGAGCCAAGATGGGCCGAGATGAGAGGAGTCAGCTGCTCAGGAACCTGAATGTAATCATTGAAGTGGACAAGGAGCAACGCAGGCGGATCAACAAGCTTGCTCGTGCCCTCAGCTTTCCGAGTGACGATGAGTCCGAGACTACAGTTTCTGAGGATGATTCAATTGAAGAGACGTCTGCATGAAGGTCCTCTAAAAACTATCTCCTAGAACTATTTGTTTAAAACTCTCGTACTTAGTGCTTGTTCTGGCACATTTTAATTGACTGTTCAAACTCGGATCGCACCCCTTGCCAGTTTGTGGCAAAAAGGGGGAGTATTTTTTAGGAGACAATTGTGGTTTCCCTCAAAGTTGTCTATTGTCTAGATAGTTAGGTAGACCTTGTTATCTAGTAGATCTGGTTTTGCCAAAATGCCAAGGGGGAGATTGATGTTCCCTTAAGTGGTATATATTTGGCAAAACTCAGCTTAGACAGTTCGAGCAGGTGTTCAGGGGGAGTTCGAAAATATCCTGGTACTCATGTACAGCGTAGAACTGACGCAAGGATATCTTCTGGAAGGATATTCGACAGCAAAGATTTTGTCAAGTTGAAGTCGGCCAGCGACTTAATCGAGCGTGAGATATTCGAATGAATATCTACATTGAAGGCGGCCAAGCTCTCTTGGATAAGAAGACGACTTCGTATATTCTTCCAACCAATTCAAAAGATATACATCAAATATCTAGGAATATTTCCTAATTATTTGATGGGATTATCTTGTGCGAATTAGGGTTTCGTCCAAGCATATAAATACAATGCTAGGGCGCCCTTATTCGGTATCGCTTTCAAAGATCAAATACACACGAGCATACCCTGCTGATTGGAGAAGAAGAAAGCGACCCCCGGTTGTGTTTTCTCATTGGAAATACATCGGTACAACGGCAGTCTGCTCAAGTGCAACACAGACTGCCTGAAGCGTATCAACTGCCGCACACAACAAAGGTGAACAAGCTTTCGAGAGAAAGCATCCGAGCTTCTGTAGAAGGTCGAGAACGTTCGGACTGCAGGTTCTGAACGAAGGGGATCGAGGGGAATTGCGGTGAAACTTGGTTGCAAATCTGAGAGACGGAGTATTGAGGTTAGGCAATTAAAAGGTGTAAGTGTAAGTCCTTGTGTAAACCCTATACTCGTAATAAAGATTTGCTGTCCCTTTTTAGGGTGTGGGAAACCCCCCAGAGTAGGCGGAGCCAAACTGGGTTATTAGTTTGCGAGTTCTACTGCTTTTGTCTGCTTGTTGAACTGTTGTGATACGAGTTCAAGATCTATCGCAACTGAACCTTGAACTGTCAGCTGAACTGTTGTGCAAAGAGTTCAAGGTCTGTTGCAACAGTCCCCTGGACACAAGCTTGAACAGGGGTTATAATTTCAGTCTGGGTCACTGCTGTCCATCTTCAGCATATAGTAATTAGCGGCGAATACCAGTTCCCCTACCTGCACTAACACATCTTGAATTTTACCTTCTGGTTGCTTACACGATCTATGTGCCAACTGTATGGTAAGTCCTGCAGGTTCTAGTGGACCAATACGAATACAAGAGTATATAGAATATGGCAAAACATTAATAGAAGCACCAAGATCAAGCATGCAATTCTCAATACGGATGTTACCGATAGTGCAACGAATAGTGTAAGTACCAAGATCAGCACATTTAGGAGGTACCTTTTGCTGAATGACCGCAGAGACGTTCTTGCCCATTAATAGCTGCTCAGCGCTGGTGGAACATCTTCGGTTGGTGCACAACTCCTTCAAGAACTTAGCGTAGCGTGGAATTTCCTTAATCGCCTTGAATAGTGGAATGTTGATTTACACCTTACTTAACAGCTCCCACACTTCCTTGTCCATTATATAGCGCTTAGGAGCTTTGAACTGTACAGGAAACGAAAGCGAAGCATTTGAATTTGAGAAAATTAATTCGACTGAGCAGCGTCTATCGCACCTGAAGAAAACTTTAAGCCTGGCGCCCAACTGTATTCTTCTCTTTGGGTGCGAAGATAACCTCTTCGTCGGGTGTGGTCTATGTAATAGTTGCATCCTTTGGCGATATTAGCGTCGCATCCTCTGAACACTTTATCTTGTCGCACCCAACTTTAATGTTGTCGTTGGGCGCGTAACTCTCTGACCCCGACTCATTTTCTGCCTCGATTAATGCTTTTCCACTCCTGAGTGTGATTGCGCTGACATTCCCTTTCGGATTAGGTATGGTTTGTGATGGTAACTTCCCTGGATCACTCCTCTGTTTAACAACGGCTATAGAAAGCTGGGACATCTGTTTGGACAATTCCACAATGACTCCATCAGTTCTTGCCTGGTTTTGTATTACGTTGTGGCCAAGTCCTTCACCACATCCTCCAGAGATTTGCTCGAATTCTTAGTGCTAGGACCTTCCTGATTGTAGTTCTGGCTTCTCTGCTGATACTGACCTTGATTATTGTTGTTACGTTGCCGGTGATGGTATGGTGGGTGGTAGTAGTTGTACTGTTCTTGAGTCAACAAAGGTGCTGCCTCCTGAGCTGGCTCTTTGGAGACGTTATTATCATTCCTCCAGCTCTGCATGTTAGCTGCTTGGCCATACTACCTCTGAGGTGCACGGTTATTGTAATTCTTAAATCCGATCAACGCATTGACATCAACCTATTCTTCTTCTACCACTGTGGGACAAGCGTTTGTCCTATGGTCAGTCACACCGCAAAATTCATGAGGCTTTACCTAGATTACTTGATTCATCATGATTTGCTGCATCATCTCCTTCATCTGTTTCAACTCTTTGGTCAACAGGTTTGCTGGAGTTTCAGCATTTGAGACATTTCTGGTTAACTAAATTCCTCTTTGGGGTTTACTTCCTCTCAGAACCTCGCATTCTCAATCACTTCAGTGATCAAATTCTGCAATCCGGCTATAATTAAATTCATAATCGTTCATCCAACTGAAGAATCAAGCAACATCCTATTAAGAGGCCGCAATCCATCTAAGAAATACTCGATTACCAATTTTTCGGACACTCCCAAGTTGCAGCAGCTATGCCCTAGTGCATTGAATTTCTCCAGGTAGTTATACTTCGACTCATTAGGTCCTTGCCAGACATCCTGCAGCTGCCTACAAACATGTTCGGCCTTAGCTGCTGGGTAGTACTTTGCAAGAAACTATTTCTACATTTGATCCCATGTCCTGGTGCTACCTGAAGGGAGTGACAGACACCATGATTTAGCCATGTCAATTAAAGAAAAATGGAAAGCTTTGAGTTTGAAATTCTCCACTGTGACTCCATAATGTGGCAGATGCCATGAAAATCCTACAGATGCCTAGTGGCTGATTCTCCTTGTCTACCCAAAAACTTCGGTAGATGGTGCACTACCGCAGTTTTAATCTCGATTTCCTCCATATCTGGCCCCTCATGTATGCACCAAGGTTGATTCTGTAAATTAGGGGCAGACAACTCCTTCATCGTAGGCTCATAGTAATACTCCTCCTCTTCTTTCGGCTCCTTGTTAATTTGTGGCTGTGGTGGAGGCGGCTGCTTGCATTAGCACCATTCCTAGCATTTTGTACAACAGGTGCCCTCTGATTCTGTTGTGCCTGCATGGCTTATTCGCCTTGTTACAAGCATGCAGCTCTCGCTCTGGCTTGTCAACATAAATAGGCACATTCTCGTTACCAACAATCGGGGTGATCTCGTTGTTGTTGTTGTTACCGATCTCAATACTTGCATGAGACATTGTGAAGCAAGTACCAAAGCACAAAAAATAAAAAAATAAAAAAATAAAAACAAAAAGAAACAACTTCACCAAAGCGCAGCTCCTCGGCAACGACGCCAAAATTTGACGCGCGTCATCTGACGCATCAAACATAAATTAATTTATTTCCACGAATTAGTAGTCAGTGGCAAGCAGGGTCAAACCCAAGAGAGCTGATTTGTAAAAGTTGAAACTTTAAACAAATAAAGAAACATGGGTTTTTAGCAATTGCGATTGCAAAAGAGAGAAACGTTTGAGTAAAGATTTCAATCAGAGAATAACATATCTCAAGTGTCTAAGTGTGGTTATTCCGGCAAAGGTAATAACCTAAAGTATCCCGGCAAAGGTGATACACCACAATTTAACTCGACAAAAGTATTAAACTTTTAGCTCTCCTAAACACAGTAATCCGGCATAGGTATTATCAAGCCTAGGTGTTACTACTTATTTTTACAGCAAAGTATCCAACAAGTATTAACGGTAGGGATTGATTGTTAAGCTAAGCTTTACGACAAAGTATCCACTTAGCTTAACAATTCAATCCTTGAAATAAAACGCAAGAACTAGAGAAACATGAAATTGCGTCAGAAACAAAGTCTCAAAACGTTTGTCACAATAAACGGAACCCTAAACTGAAATAGAGATTTAGCTACACATAGCCATAACAGAAAAATGCAAGTATTTTTTAGAATGGAAGTTGTAGAAAATTCTATTCTTCATCGAAAGCTTCGTGTTCTCCTCTAGAGTCGTCGTGTTGATTCTTCAAAAGTAGGAATAAATAAGAAACATTTCTCCAAACCCTAATTTATAAGTTGGCTGGGTTTCTAATTCTATTTTTGGGTCCATACTTCCAATTTCTAACTTGCTGACATCGACAATTACGCTGCTGATGTCATCAAGGTCGCACCCAAATGAGAGATTATTTGTCGCGCCCAATGTGTATTTTAATAGGCACGCCGAGCACACTACAATGTGCCTTGGGCGCGCCACTCTCTGACTTGGAGTTCCTTCTTCTGCTGTGATTTCGACTCTCGCTCTTCATTTGATCTTCTACAAACTTCATGTGATGTATTTGGCACTAAAACACCATCTTTATGCATGTACTCCTGATGGACCATAATTATACGAATCAAATACACAGTAAAACCCACCAAATTAGACTGTTTGTCTATCTAACTTCTGCTTGTTAGTCCCGATATATTTCTACAGGGTATTTTGGCACTTAGAGAGAAAACACGCTAAGGAGAGGATTTTACGCTGAAAAGATGTTACGAGTCAGTCCAATGTCAAGATCAGACGCTGAATGAAGAAATCTCAAGATCCTGATATTGAATTACTCAATTCAAATCCAACCGAGGAACAACCAAAGTCAGACCGGAGCGAAATTGGACTGATAGTTTTGTGAAAAGACTGCACAAAACTCACAAAACTCATCCGTATCTCCTAGTGACCGGCGGTTTTGGGAAGAAGAGATGACTCATGGGTGGCCAAGCCACCTCACCCCTCCCTTCCTCCTCTTCCAACCGGCGGCTCTCCTCCATGGTGACCGGCCACCGGCGGCTAAGCCTCCCCCCCATGTGGCTTCTCCTCCTTGCTCCTCCTCTCCCCATGTGACAAGTGTATGGCTCTCATCCCTCTCCCATGGCTATAAATACAAGCCAATTCCTTTGTAAATCCCATAATCCAACAATTCAAAATCAATAAACACTTATCTCTCTACATTTTGTTACTTTGCAAGTTTGGTTTGAAATTATAATACTCCTGTTGGTTCTTGAGTATTATAATACTGTAGAGAATACTCCTGTTGGTTCTTGAGTATTCAGTAGGATTGGGAATACTCCTGTTGGTTCTTGAGTATTCCACCCCCTCTCCTCTTACTGTTTTCAAAAACCCACGAGTATTTAGCTATGGTATCCAACTCTATGGATATTCGTAGCTAAACTCTTTATTCGGTTAAAGGGGTGTACTTGTATTGTAAAATGTTTTAGACCCTGCACCTAGTGCATCTTTGTGTTCAAAACTTGTTCTATGTGCCATATATAGTCAGAATTTCCAAGGTTGAGTGGAAGCTGTAACAAGCAAAGCTCTTCCATGGGGATTCGTGAACATACTCGGTAAGTAGAAGCTGTAACAAGCAAAACTTATCTGAGGAGTTCGACTTATCTAAAAAACCATTTTGGGAAATCGTAACAGAAGATCAAATGGATGCACATAAGGCTAAGATACTTCGAAAGGAGGAATTAGTCTAAAGTAGAACAAGTGTTTTAAACGATGTTGCAAGTCTTGCGCTTAGAAATGGCCTCGATTCATCTTTGAACACTTAGTATGATCATTAGCGGTCAATGATAAACAACTATGATACAAGGCCCCTGAAACCGAATGTTTTCTTCAGATTACAAAACCCCCCTGTATTTACTTTTAATATTAGTATAACTACAATCATCAACCGCTCATCTTCCGGAGGACTCGCAAATCACGCATCACTCACTGTAAGTCTTTCTTTTTACTTTTCAGTATTTATTTTCTATAATTTACTTTTCCGCACTCAAAACCAAAAACAACCAAAAAAGTCACTTAGTCATAACCGCTAAAACTCAATCAACCTTAAAACACGCTCCCTCGCTGTACAAATCCCTTAAAGAACAACGTATCCCCCTAATTCCCTTGGGTTCGACCCCTACTTACCACTTACTACCCAGTAATGAAGTCGCGAGTAGAGGAAAATATAAATTTATTTATACAGAGAACATTGCACCTTAACGACAGTGCAGTGGGCTCCGTTAAATTGGCGCCGTTGCCGGGGAATTAGCCATCGGATAAGTTGTTCTTTCCCTTCCATGTCCTCATGACGCAACCCCCTTCATATGCATGGACAACAAGACATCTCCGTCTGTTCGGAGGTACGGATGGAGAAGACCCAGTACAACACTGCCGAAACTTTCACCACGTTTGCCACCTCATAAAACCTGCAAATGAAATGTTAGAGGAGTTTAAACTTAAATGCTTTAAATTTTCTTTAACTGATTTTGCAACGATCTGGTATTATACGTCAACCGCTAGTAGTGCAGTACATTTTGTGGACCTCTGTGTTCCATTCCTACGAGAATTCTCCCCCCCATCCTCACGACAACAAACCCGAGAAAAAATCATGAGCCTTAAACAATCCCGGGATGAGACTTTGGACGAATACTACACGAGCTATGACACCATCGTCTCAAGCTACCCGCACCATGGATTCATGAAGAAAGTTCTGCTTTAAAAAAATTTTCGTGGGATGAAGGCCGATGATCTAACAAGGATTAACGAAGCAATGAGGAGATCAGCCAGGAACTTCTCCCTGGCAGACATGTGGTACCTCATAAATGACCTGGCCGCAGCCACAAAACGAATGCCCCAAGTTGATAGAGAAATGCAAGAGGCTGGTCCAGAGACAGAAGGAGAAACTCCCGAGCCATCAGAAGAAACTCCTGAGCCATCAGAAGAAACTACCGAGCCATCAGAAAAAACTCCCGAGCCATCAGAAGACTGGGATATAGAAAGTATCGGGAGCAACGAGGAAGTGTCAGCAATGGAAGAAGTCCAGAATACCACCGACATGCTGCCAAAGCCATACCCATCTATCATCACCCAAGCAGCCAAAACCATCTATGACCAGTTCCTCACAAACAGACACGACGAGGCAGAACCAAGCCTTAAGATGCAAGCTTCCCGACTTTTCCCCTCGATCAATAGACAAATCGTTGAAAACTATGTGATCCATGAAGAGGCTGAAAAGAGAATGGGAAAAGGGCCTGAGCAGAACGACTCCTCGATGGAGCATGTTTTCGCCATGACTGGACAAGGCAGCCCTAAACACCAGAAAACCCAGTTCTAGAGACTAGTTGTAAAGGGTCCCTCGCCTTCTCAGAGACGTTGGAAGGAGAAATCACCAAAACAACGGGAACAGGACCCAAGAACATCGTTTCACAAGAATTCAAGGAAAGGCAAGGCAAGAAGCAACACAGGAACAGTGGAGAAATACGACCTGAGCCACCCATGGGACCCCAACCAGTGATCCAGGAATAAAGTATTGTCGAGCCAACGACATTAAACAAGTGCACTGGTCGGGAGGTAACCCGACACTATCTTACTTTCTGTCTTTTTATTTTCTGTCTTTTAGTTTTTATCAATAAGTCGCTCTCACCCACTTGGTGCATAGAATGATATGACTATTTAGGAATTGGTTTTTGGAGCACGATCGGATCAGCCAGGCAGCTTCCGTGAACTACCGGGCCTGCGCTAAGAGTTCAAGGCCCCAGCCGAACTCCCTCGATTATCCAGCCTCATGCCATGTCATTCGACACAGAAAGGGAGTTCTGATCTTACCTTTCCTTAATATCATTTCCTTCTCGTAATTGTCTGCTTGCATGGCTTTTGAATTAAGTAGTGCTGAAAGGCACGCCTTCGTTCAAAAGTGTGGGGTGAGATCCGCATGTGTACATAAATAAATAACATGTTTTTCTTTTCTTTTTTTTAATATTATCTTTTTGAAAATATGAACTTGAGAATGTGAAAAAGATAGATCAAAATTCATGCATTTACCTTGTGAAAATTCAACTTTCTAAAAACTTAGAACGTAACTTCTCATTTGTCCCTTTGTACTAAGATAAACTAGGGATGTGGAGTTGATAGAAATGCCCTAGAGAGGCTTGGCAAGCAATCGAAGGATCGAATCAAACTATATGGTTTTCAAAGTCAGTGGAGGCTGCACTTCGGGTTTCAGTGAAGATTGAAGTCATCTCCGCCATGCAGTGTTTATGCAAAAAGAAAAAAAGGTGAGGACGGGAATCAGACCGTCCTCTCTCTAGTCAAAGTAGCCGAGAAAATAGATGAGCGACCCTCATCTTGACCCGCGCAAAACGACAAGGATGAGAGGAGCGGGGAGGTATTTCCATAGGCTTGCGGGCGATGATTGGACCTCCCAAAAAGGCTTGAGAAAATGGCTAGCAAGTCACAAAGACGCAAAAAGCTCAAAGAAGCAAATCAAGAGGCCAAAGGCCCAAAATTGTGAAGGTTTTAACCGAACAAAAAGTGAAGTACTCAAAGAGTCAAATCAAAGGCCAAAGGCCGATTCACTACAAAAGCAGTCCCTCGCCAAAAGAAAATCAAAGTACTCAAACCATTGAAACCCGAACCGAATCACGTGCTAGAGAAAGCTACAAGGAAACCATATAGTGCGAGACGGTCCCGAGGTTGTAGTCCAGGAGCCTAAAAAGGGCTATCTCCCAAAACATCCAGAATAATTTGCATCTCAGCACGGAGGTACAAGTATCAAGTTTCTTCTATTTATTTACACAGTTCAATTTGGTAATAAGTAAGTAATGCATGAATTAGGATAAATCTAGTACCACGGTCAAATTTTCATATTTCAACAAACTTACTTAGTGTGCCGCCCTTTAATAGCATTGTTCGGGACGAACAACTAAAAGTGTGGGGTAATCTGATGGACCATAATTATACGAATCAAATACACAGTAAAACCCACCAAATTAGACTGTTTGTCTATCTAACTTCTGCTTGTTAGTCCCGATATATTTCTACATGGTATTTTGGCACTTTGGGAAGAAGAGATGACTCATGGGTGGCCAAGCCACCTCACCCCTCCCTTCCTCCTCTTCCAACCGGCGGCTCTCCTCCATGGTGACCGGCCACCGGCGGCTAAGCCTCCCCCCCATGTGGCTTCTCCTCCTTGCTCCTCCTCTCCCCATGTGACAAGTGTATGGCTCTCATCCATCTCCCATGGCTATAAATACAAGCCAATTCCTTTGTAAATCCCATAATCCAACAATTCAAAATCAATAAACACTTATCTCTCTACATTTTGTTACTTTGCAAGTTTGGTTTGAAATTATAATACTCTTGTTGGTTCTTGAGTATTATAATACTAAAGAGAATACTCCTGTTGGTTCTTGAGTATTCAGTAGGATTGGGAATACTCCTGTTGGTTCTTGAGTATTCCACCCCCTCTCCTCTTACTGTTTTCAAAAACCCCCGAGTATTTAGCTATGGTATCCACCTCTATGGATATTCGTAGCTAAACTCTTTATTCGGTTAAAGGGGTGTACTTGTATTGTAAAATGTTTTAGACCCTGCACCTAGTGCATCTTTGTATTCAAAACTTGTTCTATGTGCCATATATAGTCAGAATTTCCAAGGTTGAGTGGAAGCTGTAACAAGCAAAGCTCTTCCGTGGGGATTCGTGAACATACTCGGTAAGTGGAAGCTGTAACAAGCAAAACTTATCTGAGGAGTTCGACTTATCTAAAAAACCATTTTGGGAAATCGTAACAGAAGATCAAATGGATGCACATAAGGCTAAGATACTTCGAAAGGAGGAATTAGTCTAAAGTAGAACAAGTGTTTTAAACGATGTTGCAAGTCTTGCGCTTAGAAATGGCCTCGATTCATCTTTGAACACTTAGTATGATCATTAGCGGTCAATGATAAACAACTATGATACAAGGCCCCTGAAACCGAATGTTTTCTTCAGATTACAAAACCCCCATGTATTTACTTTTAATATTAGTATAACTACAATCATCAACCGCTCATCTTCCGGAGGACTCACAAATCACGCATCACTCACTGTAAGTCTTTCTTTTTACTTTTCAGTATTTATTTTCTGTAATTTACTTTTCCGCACTCAAAACCAAAAACAACCAAAAAAGTCACTTAGTCATAACCGCTAAAACTCAATCAACTTTAAAACACGCTCCCTCGCTGTACAAATCCCTTAAAGAACAACGTATCCCCCTAATTCCCTTGGGTTCGACCCCTACTTACCACTTACTACCCAGTAGTGAAGTCGCGAGTAGCGGAAAATATAAATTTATTTGTACAGAGAACATTGCACCTTAACGACAATGCAGTGGGCTCCGTCAACTCCTCATATAGCTTCCGAAGCACCTGAAATGCAAAACGATACTAAAAAGTAAATGTTCGCATAATAAAGTGTCGAAATAAGTGGGATTAGTTAGTTCGACAGGTCGTGTAACTACGAATCATCAATCTTCATTCATCTTTCTTAAGAACGGGTTATTCTTCGCCATCCGAATGAGGATGGCCTTAATCTAAGAGTTGTTGGTATCTACCCGGGAGCTATTATACCGAACTAAAATCCTAAGATGTGTGGGGCAGTGTAATCTCAGAGAGTGCGCATTGGTTGCTGCACTGGAGCTTGCTGGTCAACCTGACCCAGCCCAGGTAGTGCGAGCTGATTCTTGTTCATCCTTAGCTCTGCTAATCGACGAGCTTGTAGTCGAGTTAACGGAATGTCGCCTCTGTCTACTCGAGGTGTTTGTTGGTCCCCCAATCGCTTTGATCGTTTGCTTGCGCCTTCTTCTTACTCCTCGGTGGTTTCTAGACCATGAACTAAGCCGTACCTGCGAAAACCAATGACACGGTGATTGAAATAAAAAGATGCAGTCAGAGATGAGCACCGAAAAAGGTGGATTAGTCTAAACTATACTAGTTAAAATTAATATCACACTAAGCGATGCTCCCCGGCAACGACACTATTTTGACAAACATGTTTTTAACTTTTTATAGTTTTTAAGTTATAAATTTTAGGGATCAAGTTGCAGTCAAAAATAATTTTTAAACCTTGGTAAACCTAGGGTCAATCCAAGAAACATGGAATAATAGCTAAATCTTGCTTTCCTTGTAAAACAAGCTTGGCGTATATACTCCAACCCAGACAATCTGCTTGCTAGACTATTTAAATTGAAATACTTTTGTGATAAATGTATTTTTGTGATACAGAGCTTCACAAGTTTGGCTGGGCATATTCCAAGGAATTGAAGTTCTCAAAGAGGGATGCAGGTTCAATGATAGTGAAGGAAAATGGGAATGGAGATCAGCGCTGCGTTCTCTGTTGAAACATCATATTTTGTCACATCTAGCATGCTGCTTCGTGATAATCACTGATGCTGCGAGACCTCTAATAAAACTGAACTCAGACAGTTTTGGAAAACCATATGGATTAAAAAATTTCTTATGGAGAGTATACAATGGAGGGTTACCAGTTGCTACCTCGGAAGCACGAACACCCCATTTTTTGGTGATTTGTCATGTCGGACACGGTTGGATCGACTGACACTTGCAATTAAACCGATTTTTTTAAAAAAAATTGGACCAATCGGCCGTGTGCCTTTATTGTTTGAATATTTGTTTTTAATTTCAAAGGAATTGCACATGCTTAGTTATAATTATATTTTTATATAATTTAATCGTCGTGTTCTGCTATGTCCACTTCTTATACATTTTGAGTTTGGCGTTTCCACATGTCTTGCCGTGTCCGTGTCCATGTCCGTGCTACATAGGTTGCTACTACTGAATGTAAAATATGTGCCTTTAAAGCTGAATCAGAACAACATGTATTTTTGCATTGCTTGTGGTCACTTTATGTTTGGAACAATCTGAGTTTGCTCAAGACACTGATTGTAACAGATCTGCAAATATGAATGACTAGTTGTTTTATTGTATTCAGAGAAATAGAAACAAGGAAATACGGATGATTTTATTAATAGTTTGGTACATATGGTATCACACGAATACGGTATGGCATGGAAAGTCAATTGTGATGCTACATCCGAGGCAGATACTAAGGAAGGTCTTGCAATCCTTGAAAACTTGAGACTAGCTAAAGACCTGAATGTAAATTGGTTCCTCGTAGAATCAGATAACAACAGGGTAATCCAAGCACCGGATATGAAAACTATGTTGAATGATTTTGCACCGGAATGGCTAAGTCAATGCTATGCATACTTATCTAACGAAAAAACTAGTTTCTGCGCCTAATGCGAAGAGAAGCTAATTATCTTGCGGACAACTTAGCAAAGAGGCGTAAAACGTCAAAGTGAGAATGCATCGGTTCGACAGTTGCCCAAAATTAGATAATATATGTATTCCCATCTCGTGACGTACCTCCCTCTTTTCTATTTGTGTCTTCAGTTTCCCGGTTTGAATTAAAAAAGGATTCATTGCAAACAATATCTTTTTTAAAAAAAATTATAAACCAATGACAGTCATTGATTTGGTCATTTGTACGGATGAGATTAAATCTCGTCATTTGGATGATTTTTCGGCGACGAATTATAAATAACTTTTGACGAACTACGTTGTATGGATAATTTTTCGGCGACAAATTATAAAATATGATTTGTACCAGATCATTTTTCATTTAAATTATATGCAAACATTGCCAATAAGGTGGTGGTTGAGGGATGGATTCAGATTGGGTGTTGCGCAGCTAAATGCTGCCAGCCCCCGAAACGACGCCGTTTTGATTTCTTTTTTAATTTAGGGTTAACATATGTAAAACAACAGCGTTCTGAGAATGGATACTGATGTTCCCATGAATGGCATGGCTTTGGCATAACGGCTTTAGACAGTTCGAGCTTGAGTTCAAGAAGAGTTCAACCACGGACTGGAACAGAGGCACAGCGTATAGAAGTCGCATGATCTGGTTTCAATAAAGAAACAGATATTCGAGAGGGATATGAGATTGAGGATCTTTTCGGTTGGAGTCGGTCAATGAAGAAACAGATATTCAAGATGCCTGTTGAATATTATCTTACCAGTTTTAAAGACCACCGGATCAACCTTCCGAAAAGGACATCTCTTGAAGAAGATTTGAATAGAGATAAGGATCTCCTGAAGATTTCGACGAGAATACTTGATTGGAACAAATCGCAAAGTCATCTCAACAGATCAGATAAGTGAGCAGATCTATGCAGATTGATTGAGAAATTGTCGGATGGCTTGGAGTAGAAGTCATCGTTGGAGATTGGATTTGGATTGAATATTCTGCCAATATTCTGGAATATCTCCGATTTATTGTCAGGATATTCAGATTGGATCTGGACTTCTCTAAAGCCTATAAAAAGAAGGCTATGGCGTCCAGATTGGCTATCGCTCCTGCTGAGAAAATAAACACGAGAAAACTCTGCTGATTGGGGGAGGACCGACAGCCGATTGAGTGTTCCCCACTGGAAACCCATCGGTGTAAGAGCAGTCTTAGCAAGTGCAACTCAGACTGCCTGGAAGCGATCATACAGCGCACACAACAAAGGTGAACACGCTTTCAACAGAAAGCATCCGAGCTTCAAGTGAAGGTCGAGCACGTTCGGACAGAAGGTCTGGACGAAGGGGATCAAGGGGAGTAGCGACAAACCTTGGTTGCAAATCTGAGAGACGAAGTGTTAGTGGTGAGGCCATTACAAACAAGGTGTTGTGTAAGAGTAAGACCTCCTGTTACCCTAAACTCGTAATAAGATTTGTTGTCCCTTTTTCGGGTGTGGGAAACCCCCCAGAGTAGGCGTAGCCGAACTGGGTTATCAATCTGTGTGTGCTCCTGTTTTATTGTTCTGAACTGTTGTGGAGAGAGTTCAAGGTCTGTCGGAACTGTACCTTGAACACTTGCTTGAACAGGGGGTATAATTTCAAATGGTATCAGAGCGAACACTCGACACACTGAGTGGGATCCTAGAACTATTCAAAATGACTCCAAAGGAAGGACAAAACACAGCCAAAGATGACACTAAGTGTTCACTTAAAACAGAGGTGATCGAAGTAATTGCTGGAACTGACTGCACGTCCCATTCACTGAAAATGATGACCCGGAAGTTCGACAGAGTGGCCCGAAGACTCGACAAACGCAGAACTGAGCAAGATCTATCACAATCTAGCATGGCTCATAACTGGAAGACCTGCAGAAACAAAAACGTTTCTATGGTTGCATTCAGCTCATCTAGTCACATGGAGAAAGATCGCTGGTATTTCGACAGTGGATGCTCCGCTCATATGACAGGTAACTCCAAATTTCTCACACATATTCGACCTGTCATAAAGAAGCGGTACGTTATGTTCATTGAACTTGCTACCCTTCTCCGGAGAGAAAGGGAAGCCAAAGGAGAACGCCTGGTAAGTATCAGGAGTGACAACGGCGCAGAGTTCAAGAATGCCACTATGACCGCCTTCTGTACCAAACACGGGATTGGCCATCAGTTTTCTTCTGCAATCACTCCCCAGCAAAATGGCGTTGTTGAACGGAAAAATCGCACAATTCAGGAGATGGCCGGAGTAATGATTCATGCCAAGAAGATTCCTCTGAAGTTCTGGTCAGAAGCTATGAACACGGCGTGCCATATTATCAATCGCGTAACAATACGCACGGGCACGGAGATGACCTGCTATGAACTATGGAAAGGGAAGAAGCCTAGTGTTAAGTACTTTCACATTTTTGGGAGTGACTGTTACATTTTGAATGACCGTGATTACCGACAGAAGCTTGATCCCAAGAGTGATGAAGGATTCTTCCTTGGATATTCCTCAAACAGTCGAGCGTACCGGGTGTTCAACAAACGCACAGGATCACTCATGGAATCAATCAATGTCAAAATAAAGGATGACTTGATTGAACTCACTGTCCCAGATGATGCTGACGAATCAGTTGGAATAGCATCTGGAACTGCCCCACTTCCTCTTCCGACTGAGACTGACTCGACACGAAGTGCTTCGCCAGCCACCAAAGGAGTCGGAACAGTAGCTGAAACTGGTTCATTCCCTCAGAATGAGACTGACCCGACAGAAGGTGCCTCGACCACAAATAATAGCACCGGAAACTCTTCTTCTGATGAGATTGAAGAAGTCAACACTCAAGCGGATCGTGCTGCATTGCAACCTTCTCGACGAATTGCCAGAGACCATCCGATCTCTGAGATCATTGGAGCACCTAGTGACGGAATTCAAACTCGTGGGAAGCTGATTAACTACCAGGGTCTTACCGCCTGCTCGTGCTTTCTGTCCTCAATTGAGCCAAAGAACATAAAGGAAGCACTCATTGATGAGTATTGGGTCCTTGCCATGCAGGAGGAACTTGAAGAGTTCGCCCGAAATGATGTTTGGGACTTAGTTCCAAGACCTGATGGTGTGAACGTCATTGGCACGAAATGGATCTTTAAGAACAAGTCAGACACATCCGGAAATATCACCAGAAACAAGGCTCGGCTTGTGGCCCAGGGATATTCCCAGATTGAGGGGATCGATTTTGATGAAACCTTTGCCCCTGTTGCATGCTTGGAAGCCATTCGCCTGCTCCTTGCTCTGGCCTGTCACTTGAAGTTTCGACTGTTCCAGATGGATGTCAAAAGTGCTTTCCTGAACGGATTCCTGAATGAGGAAGTTTACGTTGCTCAGCCAAAAGGATTTGAGGATCCGCATCATCCAGCATCGGTATATCACCTGAAGAAAGCGTTGTACGGCCTAAAACAAGCACCCAGAGCTTGGTATGAGCGCCTCACTGTGTTCCTCGTCGATCATGGATATGTGCGAGGGGGAGTGGACAAGACTCTGTTTGTCAAACACACAAGGTCAGACTTTATTATCGCACAAATCTATGTCGACGATATTGTTTTTGGTTCTAATACCCAGAAACTGGTGGATCAGTTCGTTGAACAGATGCAGAAGGAGTTCAAAATGAGCATGGTTGGGGAAATGAATTACTTTCTAGGACTTCAGGTGACTCAAAAGGAAGATGGCATTTTCATCTCACAAAGCAAGTATGCCAAAAATCTGATAAAGAAATTTGATCTTGAGATGGCAAGTCACAAACGAACTCCGGCTGCTACGCACATAAAGATAACTAAAGACGAGGCTGGACCAAAGGTCGATCAGACGCTGTACAGGAGTATGATTGGAAGCCTCCTCTACTTGACAGCCAGCAGACCTGATATTGTGTATTGATGGACCATAATTATACGAATCAAAAACACAGTAAAACCCACCAAATTAGATTGTTGGTTTATTTAACTTCTGCTTGTAGTCCCGATTTATTTCCACAGGGCATTTTAGAGACTAAAGAGAAAACACGCTAAGGAGAGGATTTTACGCTGAAAAGATATTAAAAGTCAATCCAAGGTCAAGATCAGACGCCGAACGAAGAAATCTCAAGATCCTGACGTTGAATTACTCAAATCAAATCCATCCGAGGAACAATCAAAGTCAGACCGGAGCAAAATTGGACTGATAGTTTTATGAAAAGACTGCACAAAACTGTCAAAACTCATCCATGGACCAAGTGACCGGCGGCTTTGGGAGGATTGGATGACTCATGGGTGGCAAACTCCTCCTCCTCCTCCTCCTCCTTGGACCGGTGGCTTATGGCAAAGGGTGGCTGATGGACCAAAGTTATACGAGTCAGAAACACAGTAAAACCCCCTTAATTAGACTGTTTGTCTATCTAACTTCTACGTGTTAGTCCCGATATATTTCCACAGGGCATTTTAGAGACTGAAGTGAAAACACGCTAAGGAGAGGATTTTAAGCTGAAAAGATAACAAGAGTCAATCCAAGGTCAAGATCATATGCCGACTGAAGAAATATCAAGGATCCTGATGTTGAATTGACCAGAACAAATTAATCAGAAGAATCAGGAGTGGAGTGAAGACAGCCCGGAGAAGAAACACATTGACAGTTTTGTGAAAAGACTGCACAAAACTGTACAAATCTCACATTGGACAAAGATGACCGACCACTTGAAGAAGTGGTGGCCAAGGGAGGAGCTCCTCCCCCTTGGGCCACCGCCTACCGGCGGCTCTTGGTGGTGGTGACCGGCGGCTTTTGGAGCTCCTCCACATGTCACCACCACCTTCCTCCTCCTCCACCACTCCTCTTCCTCCATGTGTGGCCATCTCCTCCATCCATTTTCTCCTCCAATCAAAATGCAACACTTACCACCCATCTCCACCACCCATCTCCTCCCCTTTGGGCTATAAAAGGAGGAGCTCCTCCTCCTCATTTCACACACAAAAATCCAATTTCACTTCTCTCTATAGAAGTTGTAATATTTGTAACGTTGTAATTTTGCTTTGGAAATAAAGGATAGCTCCCTTGGCGCTTCAACGGTTGTAAGTAATTCTTAGTATTTATTTATTTAACTGTTGTCTTTAATTCCTTAGTTATAATGTTTAGCGCGATGAATAGTAGCTAAACTTGTAGTTCGGTCTAAGGGGCGCACTTGTATTATAAAATGTTTTAAGACTATTAACTTAGTGTCTAGTCTAAGTATTCAAAACTTATTCTATGTGCCATATATTAAGTCAAAACGTCCAAGGTAGAGTGGATGCTTGGAATGGCAAAACTCTACAGCGGGGTTCGTAAACTTGTACGGATAAGTGGATGCTTGGAATGGCAAAGCTTATCCGAGAAGTTTGACTCATCTTAAACACCATTTGGTTGATCGGGAATGATTGATCAAATGGATGCACATAGGCTAATATAACCGGGAATGGAGTATTAGTCTAAATAGAATAAGTGTTCTACGTCCTTGGAATAGGCTAGACAGTGTACGCAAATCGAGTGCTTGGAATGGCCTTGATACACCGTTTGAATACTTAGGAGAGTCACTAAAGGTCAATGATAAACAGGATATAATACAAGTCCCCTGAAACCGAACATTTCTCTTTAATTATAAACCGTAATTTACTTTCCAGTATTAAAACCAACCAACCAACCAATCAATCAATCAAAATAGCTGGTAGCTTTAAAACCAACCAACCGACCTTAACACGCTTCCACGCTGCGTAATCCCCCCGAAGAACAATTATTCCCCTAGTTCCCTTGGGTTCGACCCCTACTTACAAAGTACTACCCAGTAGTATAGTTGCGAGTAGCGGACTATTATAAATTTATTTGCACAATCGCTTTGACGACAAGCGGTTCTGTCAAATTGGCGCCGTTGCCGGGGAACTAGTCATCGGATAACTGTTCTTCCCTCCCCTTTCTTTTTCTTTCTTTTTCCTATATCATTACCCGTTACGCATGCATGGAAAACGCGATTTCTGCCCCTGTTCGGAGGAACGGAGGGAGAAGACCCTGTACAGCACTGCCGAAACTTCCACCAAGTCTGCCACAACATCAAACCTGAAAACGAAGTGTTAGAAGAATTTAAGCTGAAATGCTTTAAATTCTCTCTAACCGACTTCGCCACGATATGGTACTACACATCCACCGCTTGCAGTGCAGAACGTTTCGTAGATCTCTGCGTTCCGTTCCTGAAAGAATTCTCCCCACCATCTTTACGCCAAGAAACCCGCGAGAAGATCCTAAACCTTCAACAATCCCGGGATGAGACTTTGGACGAATACTACATGAACTACGATGCCATCGTCTCAAGCTGCCCGCACCATGGATTTACGAAGAAAATTCTTCTCCAAAAATTTCTTCGTGGGATGAGGTCCGAAGAGCTGGGAAGAGTCAACGAAGCTATGAGAAGGTCTGCCGCAAACCTCACCATTGCAGACATATGGTATCTGATAACTGGCCTAGCCGCTGCCACAAGACGAGTTCCTCACACTGACGAGGAAATGCAGACAGAAGAAGCTGACCCTGAGGCTGACAAAGAAGAAACCACCGAGCCGTCAGAAGAGACTCCCGAACCATCTGAGGAATCAGACATGGAAAGCACCGGAAGCAACGAAGTAGAAGTCCAGAACACCACTGACGAACTGCCTATTCCATACCCGACTATCATTACCCAGGCAGCTGAGACTATCTACGATCAGTTATTCACGAACCAACATTACGAGGCAGAACCAAGCCTCATGAGGCCTTCCCGACTTTTCCCTTTAATTAATGAGCAAGTTGCCACGAACTATGCGATCCAAGAAGAAGCTCAAAGGAGAATGGGAAAAGGGCCTGAGCAGAATGACTCCTACATGGAGCACGCTTTCGCCATGACTGGACAAGGCAGCCCTAAACAGGAGAACACCCAGTTCAAAAAGTTGATAGTGAAAGGTCCCTCGCCTTCTCAGAGACGTTGGAAGGAGATACCATCAGAACTGGACCCAAACCCGTCATCTGCTAAAAAATCAGGAAGACTCACCGCAAGAATCAAAGTCGGTGGAATCAAGAAGTTTGACCTCAGCCACCCATGGGACCCAAACCAATGAACCACAAACGAGGTATCGTCGAGCCAACGACGTTAAACAAGTGCACTGGTCGGGAGGTAACCCGACACTATCTTACTTTTCCGCACTTTAATTTCTGTCTTTTAAATTCAGTATTTAGTTTTAAGCTTGCATGACTTTTGAACTAAGGCACGCCTTCGTTCAAAAGTGGGGGGTGAGAACCACCTATGTACATAAATAACATGCAGCTGTTTTTTCTTTTTTTAGTAATAGTATCTTTTTGAAAATATGAACTTAAGAATGTGAAAAAGATAAATCATAATTCATGCATTAACCTTGTGAGAATTCAACTGTTTAAAAACTTAGAATGTAACTTTCCATTTGTCCTTTGTGTTGAGATAACTAGGGATGTGGAGTTGATATAAACTGCCCTAGAAAGGCTTGGCAAGCAATCGAAGGATCAGATCAAACTATATGGTTTTCGAAGTCAGTGGAGGCTGCACTTCGGGTTTTCAGTGAATAATTGAAGTCAACTCCGCCAAGAAGCATCTATGCAAAGGCGAGGACGGGAATCAGACCGTCCTCTCTCTAGTCAAAATAGCCGAGAAAATAGATGAGCGACCCTCATCTTGACCCGCGCAAAACGACAAAGACGAGAGGAGCGGGGAGGTATTTCCATAGGCTTGCGGGCGATGATTGGACCTCCCAAAAAGGCTTGAGAAAATGGACTTGCAAAATCACAAAAAGGCGAAAAACTCAAAGAAGAAAATCAAAAGAGGCCAAAGGCCCAAAATTGTGAAGGTTTTAACCGAGCAAAAGTGAAGCACTCAAAAAGTCAAATCAAAGGCCAAAGGCCGATTCACTACAACAACAAAAAAAGCAGTCCCTCGCCAAAAAAGAAAATCAAAAAGGCTCAACTCACTGAAACCCGAATCGAATCACGTGCTAGAGAAAGCTACCAGAAAACCATATAGTGCGAGACGATCCCAAGATTGCAGTCCAGGAGCCTAAAAAGGGCTATCTCCCGAGACATCCAATATAATTTGCATCTCAGCACGGAGGTACAAGTATTAAGTTTCTTCTATTTATTTACGCAGTTTAATTTGGTAATAAGTAAGCAATGCATGAATTAGGATAGATCGAGTACCACAGTCTAATTTTCATATTCCAAAGCCAAACTTAGAACTTACGCCCTTTAATAGCATTGTTCGGGACGAACAACTAAAAGTGGGGGGTAATCTGATGGACCAAAGTTATACGAGTCAGAAACACAGTAAAACCCCCTTAATTAGACTGTTTGTCTATCTAACTTCTACGTGTTAGTCCCGATATATTTCCACAGGGCATTTTAGAGACTGAAGTGAAAACACGCTAAGGAGAGGATTTTAAGCTGAAAAGATAACAAGAGTCAATCCAAGGTCAAGATCATATGCCGACTGAAGAAATATCAAGGATCCTGACGTTGAATTGACCAGAACAAATTAATCAGAAGAATCAGGAGTGGAGTGAAGACAGCCCGGAGAAGAAACACATTGACAGTTTTGTGAAAAGACTGCACAAAACTGTACAAATCTCACATTGGACAAAGATGACCGACCACTTGAAGAAGTGGTGGCCAAGGGAGGAGCTCCTCCCCCTTGGGCCACCGCCTACCGGCGGCTCTTGGTGGTGGTGACCGGCGGCTTTTGGAGCTCCTCCACATGTCACCACCACCTTCCTCCTCCTCCACCACTCCTCTTCCTCCATGTGTGGCCATCTCCTCCATCCATTTTCTCCTCCAATCAAAATGCAACACTTACCACCCATCTCCACCACCCATCTCCTCCCCTTTGGGCTATAAAAGGAGGAGCTCCTCCTCCTCATTTCACACACAAAAATCCAATTTCACTTCTCTCTATAGAAGTTGTAATATTTGTAACGTTGTAATTTTGCTTTGGAAATAAAGGATAGCTCCCTTGGCGCTTCAACGGTTGTAAGTAATTCTTAGTATTTATTTATTTAACTGTTGTCTTTAATTCCTTAGTTATAATGTTTAGCGCGATGAATAGTAGCTAAACTTGTAGTTCGGTCTAAGGGGCGCACTTGTATTATAAAATGTTTTAAGACTATTAACTTAGTGTCTAGTCTAAGTATTCAAAACTTATTCTATGTGCCATATATTAAGTCAGAACGTCCAAGGTAGATTGGATGCTTGGAATGGCAAAACTCTACAGCGGGGTTCGTAAACTTGTACGGATAAGTGGATGCTTGGAATGGCAAAGCTTATCCGAGAAGTTTGACTCATCTTAAACACCATTTGGTTGATCGGGAATGATTGATCAAATGGATGCACATAGGCTAATATAACCGGGAATGGAGTATTAGTCTAAATAGAATAAGTGTTCTACGTCTATGGAATAGGCTAGACAGTGTACGCAAATCGAGTGCTTGGAATGGCCTTGATACACCGTTTGAATACTTAGGAGAGTCACTAAAGGTCAATGATAAACAGGATATAATACAAGTCCCCTGAAACTGAACATTTCTCGTTAATTATAAACCGTAATTTACTTTCCAGTATTAAAACCAACCAACCAACCAATCAATCAATCAAAATAGCTGGTAGCTTTAAAACCAACCAACCGACCTTAACACGCTTCCACGCTGCGTAATCCCCCCGAAGAACAATTATTCCCCTAGTTCCCTTGGGTTCGACCCCTACTTACCAAGTACTACCCAGTAGTATAGTTGCGAGTAGCGGACTATTATAAATTTATTTGCACAATCGCTTTGACGACAAGCGGTTCTGTCAGTGGCCAAGGGAGGAAAACCTCCCCATTTTTAGACTTGCAATCGGCGGCTCTTTGAGCCACCATGGGAAGATGACAAGTGGTGGCTCATCCTCCACATCTTCAAAGCCTCCTCCTCCACCCTTGGATGCAACACCACATGCCACCATCTCCACCCTCCATCCTCCTCCCCTTTGGCTATAAAAGGAGAGCTCCTCCTCCTCATATCATCATCCAAAAATCAAGAAACACTTCTCTCTCTAAGTTTTGTTACTTTGTAAGTTTGGTTTGGTTTTGGAAATAATACTCCTGTTTGTTCTTGAGTATTATACTGATTGGAAATAATACTCCTGTTTGTTCTTGAGTATTATACTTTAGAGAATACTCCTGTTGGTTCTTGAGTATTCAGTAGGAAATTGGGAATACTCCTGTTGGTTCTTGAGTATTCCACCCCTTTCCCTCTTACTGTTTTCAAAAACCCCCGAGTATTTAGTTATGATGTCCTTTTCCATGGATATTCGTAGCTAAACTCCTCATTCGGTCGAAGGTATTTTCTTGTATTATATAATGTTTTAATTTCTTTTAGTTTCTTTTCTCGGTATTCAAAACTTGTTCTATGTGACATCTATAGTCAGAGTTTCCAAGGTTGAGTGGAAGCTGTAACAAGCAAAGCTCTTCCGTGGAAATTCGTGATCATACTCGGTAAGTGGAAGCTGTAACAAGCAAAACTTATCGAGGAGTTCGGCTTATCTTAAAAACCATTTGGAAACTGGACCAAAGAATTCAAATGGATGCACATAAGGCTAAGATACTTCGAAAGGAGGAATTAGTCTGAAGTAGAATAAGTGTTGCTTTAAACGATGTTGCAAGTCTTGCGCTGCGAAAGGGCCTCGATTCATCTTTGAATACTTAGAAAGGTTACTAACGGTTATTAATAAACATGTTATAATACAAGGTACCTGAAACCGAATACTTTTCCTTGAATTACAAAAAACCCCCCTGTATTTACTTTTATAAACTGCTTGATCAATTACAACCATCAACCGCTCATCTACCGGAGGAATCGCAATCACGCATCACCCACTGTAAGTCTTCTTCCCTTAACTCTTTTACTTTTAGTATTTTAATTTCTGTATTTATTTTCTGTATTTACTTTTCCGCATAAAACACCAAAAAAACCAAAAACAGTAGCTTAGTAATTAGCAGTAAGTCCGCAATCAACCTAAAATCACTCACCATACGATCCCCTAAAGAACAGTTATCCCTCTAATTCCCTTGGGTTCGACCCCTACTTACCACTTACTACCCAGTAGTGTAGTCGCGAGTAGCGGAAAATATAAATTTATTTGTACAGAGAACATTGCACCTTAACGACAGTGCAGTGCGCTCCGTCACGTATGCTGTAGGAGTCTGTGCCAGGTACCAGGCGGATCCGAAAGAAAGCCATCTCTTGCAAGTTAAGAGAATCATTAAATATGTGTGCGGGACTGTCGAGTTTGGTATCTGGTACACTAAGGACACCAACTCACATCTGGTTGGTTACTGCGATGCTGACTGGGCAGGAAATGCTGAAGATCGGAAGAGCACATCTGGAGGATGCTTCTTCTTGGGAAATAACCTGGTTTCTTGGTTCAGCAAAAAACAAAACAGCATCTCTCTGTCTACGGCTGAAGCAGAATACATTGCTGCAGGAAGCAGCTGCACTCAACTTCTGTGGATGAAACAAATGCTGTCTGAATACGGAGTCACACAGAAGGAGATGACCCTGTACTGTGACAATATGAGCGCAATCAGCATTTCAAAAAATCCAGTACAGCACTCCAGGACGAAGCACATTGACATCAGGCACCACTTCATCAGAGAATTGGTTGAACAGAAGGTGGTGAATCTAACGCATGTGACAACAGATAAGCAATTAGCTGACATCTTCACCAAGCCACTAGATGCCGCGCAGTTTGAAACGCTCAGATCCTCCTTGGGCCTGTGTGTCATCAAGAACTAAATGCTCCAGTCTATGGTCAGTCACTAGCGGAACTCCAACTGAACAGTTGGACTGACCATGTTGAGAAGAGGGCTGGAACAGATGAATCTTTTGAATGCAATTGTGCATGCCACCATTTTCGTGCCAAAGAGGATAAAGTACCACAGGTAGGCCGTGCATGGAATGTTCGGTCAGAGGGAGTAAGACTCTCGTAAAAGAGAAAAGAAGTCAGACGATAAGATGATGGACTAGAAGGTTCAGACACTTCTGAGAAAGATGACGAGCTTAGTGAAATATACGAGGGCTGTGATGAGGGTGTTCAAGATTTGCAGAAGGAATGGACTGTTCCGAGAGAGCTAGACCACCCAGATGTGGAGCTGCGTGAAGCTGCTCTAGCAAGACCAGATTATGGAGTTTGTGAAGACAATTTGGACTCAAATTCTTTGGGTAAGCTCAAGAAGTCTGAAACGGTGAAACCAAAGAAGAATAGCTACCGTCCCAGCTTGCTCATCTAAGGCAACCATTAAGATGAATGGGATCACAGGCGCAGGGGGAGCAAGCACATCTAAGAAGAAGATTAGTCGTAGCAGCCAAGTGGAAGGCAGTGCAGAAAAGAAAGATCATCCCTGAGAGGCTGCTTGCTGAGAAGAAGTTCAAAGGAAAGAGGGTATCCAACCCGTGAAGGTTACTGATCTGATTTGGAGCGCCCAAAGATGCAAATCGGCTGATTAACAGCTGGTGCGAGAAGCTATTGCAATCCTACCAAGATAGTTTGGGATTGTTGTGTTAAAGACTGTGGCATAGTCTGCGTAAGAGGAAATAGAAAGGTCAAGACTGCTCCTGAGATCATCAATGAGTCCTTTGCAATATATGATTCCTACAGGGTGATGATAGAGGAGTACTCTGTCAAGAATGCGAGCAGTATTCCTACTGGATGCCTACATCTGACTGAACCTCAGTCAGCAAGGAGATGGGACAGCTACTCATTGACATGGGAAGAATTTTGTTCGACTAGACTGCATAACACGTCATGTCTGCAGAGCCTCTGCTACCGATTCTCTTCCCATCGCATATCCATGAGCTGATCTTCAACCAGCATTCAGTTTTGAAGACAAACCAGGACAGACTGTCAAGTGCTTCGTTGAAGTTGGTAGCTGATAACATGCTGTTCAAGGGTCGACATAAGAATGATCTGAAGATATCCTGAGGTGAACGTGGACAGCCTCTGAAGGAGGTAGAAATCATTCCGGAGGTCGAACAACTGCTGAGTCACCATGGTCCGACAGAATCACAGTATGTGTCACTGTCCCTGGCTATGTTCGAGGGGGAGTTGCCAAGATTCCAGATGCCGAGGAGACCAGGTTGCTTGATTGGACCCCTTGCCAGTTTGTGGCAAAAAGGGGGAGTATATGTTGAGGTAACCATCCTAAAGCGTAGATTTGGTTTTTCCAAAATGCCAAGGGGGAGATTGATGTTCCCATGAATGGCATGGCTTTGGCAAAACGGCTTTAGACAGTTCGAGCTTGAGTTCAAGAAGAGTTCAACCACGGACTGGAACAGAGGCACAGCGTATAGAAGTCGCATGATCTGGATTCAATAAAGAAACAGATATTCGAGAGGGATCTGAGATTGAGGATCTTTTCGGTTGGAGTCGGTCAATGAAGAAACAGATATTCAAGATGCCTGTTGAATATTATCTTACCAGTTTTAAAGACCACCGGATCAACCTTCCGAAAAGGACATCTCTTGAAGAAGATTTGAATAGAGATATGGATCTCCTGAAGATTTCGACGAGAATACTTGATTGGAACAAATCGCGAAGTCATCTCAACAGATCAGATAAGTGATCAGATCTATGCAGATTGATTGAGAAATTGTCGAATGGCTTGGAGTAGAAGTCATCGTTGGAGATTGGATTTGGATTGAATATTCTGCCAATATTCTGGAATATCTTCGATTTATTGTCATGATATTCAGATTGGATCTGGACTTCTCTAAAGCCTATAAAAAGAAGGCTAGGGCGTCCAGATTGGCTATCGCTCCTACTGAGAAAATAAACACAAGAAAACTCTGCTGATTGGAGGAGGAGCGACAGCCGATTGAGTGTTCCCCACTGGAAACTCATCGGTGTAAGAGTAGTCTTAGCAAGTGCAACTCAGACTGCCTGGAAGCGATCATACAGCGCACACAACAAAGGTGAACACGCTTTCAACAGAAAGCATCCGAGCTTCAAGTGAAGGTCGAGCACGTTCGGACAGAAGGTCTGGACGAAGGGGATCAAGGGGAGTAGCGACAAACCTTGGTTGCAAATCTGAGAGACGGAGTGTTAGTGGTGAGGCCATTACAAACAAGGTGTTGTGTAAGAGTAAGACCTCCTGTTACCCTAAACTCGTAATAAGATTTGTTGTCCCTTTTTCGGGTGTGGGAAACCCCCCAGAGTAGGCGTAGCCGAACTGGGTTATCAATCTGTGCGTGCTCTTATTTTATTGTTCTGAACTGTTGTGGAGAGAGTTCAAGGTCTGTCGGAATTGTACCTTGAACACTTGCTTGAACAGGGGGTATAATTTCAGATACGACTTCCCTCACGTGACTCTCACTAACGGCGCTTTCTCCTCCTCCGTCATCCTTATTCACTCATTCCTTCGTTTCTCTCCCCTGGTGATTTGATTATGCGAGATTTACGGACGAAATCTTTAGCAAATTCGATGCAAAGCAGATGGAAGCAATTCAATATACCAGTTTGCAGTGTCGCAAGGTATTCGTTTTCGCAGCAACATGGATGGAATGGATTCACAATCTCAGTTCGGGGTATCCCAAGGTGTTCAATTTCCCAGCAACATATAAGTAATTTTTTTTATATCCAAGTGATATTGAGTATTGTCGTACTGTGGTGATTATCAAGTCCTAGAAATTTTCGTATGGAGTTTTCAGTTGAACAAATTAGTGTATGTTTCGTTAAGACTAGAAAAAGTTACATTATTTTTTTACTTGATGTCTAATTTTGCAGGGAAGAACCGGGATACATTCCAAAGTTAGGAATGGATTTTGACTCTGTAGAAGATGCCTGGGAGTTTTGGAGCACGAACAGGATTTACTCCCCATAAATTTTACAGTCACGTGAGCAAAATAGATCAATTACCGTCAAATGTAGTATATGTATGTAACAAGGAAAGAAAATGCAAGGAAGACAGTGGACTTGAAACAAGGAAAAGAGGTCGAGCTGAAACAAGAACAAATTGTGAAGTTAGGTTTGGAATTCATAGAACACCAACAACCTTTGGAAAATATCGGATTTATCGGTTATGTTTGGATCATAACCATTCACTGCATACCAGCGATACAATTCATATGATGCCTTCCCAACGCCGTATTTCAGATATCCAAGCAAATGAAATAGAACTGGCAGATGCATCAGGCATACGAGTGAAGCAGTCACATGAATTTATGAGTAAAAGAGCAGGCGGAGTAACATGCACTGGATTCATTGAGGTAGATCACCGAAATTTTTTACGGACTAAAAGACAACATGATTTGATTTATGGTGATGCGGGGAGTATTTTAAGTTATTTTTCTCAGAAAGCAAAAGAAAATCCTTTCTTTTTCTATGATTTACAATTAGACAGTGAAGAACAGATCACAGACATATTTTGGGCTGATGCACGTACGAGAATAGATTATGGGTTATTCGGAGATGTTGTGTCATTTGATACCACATATTCAATAAATAAAGAAAGCAGGCCATTTGGTGTATTCATTGGACTTAATCATCACAGGTCGACTGTTGTTTTTGGAGCTGCAATTCTATATGACGAGACTGCTGCATCATTTCAATAGTTGTTTGAATCATTCTTGAATTGTCACTGTCAGAAACATCCGAAGAAATTCTTTACAGATCAAGATGTAGCAATGATGAAGGCAATAAGAAGTATAATGCAAGATACGTATCATGGGCTATGTACCTTTCACATAATGCAAAATGGTATCAGGCACTTGGGAAATTTAATGAAAGATGGATCTTCATTTTTATCTCATTTTCAGGAATGCATGTATCGCTACACTAGAGAAGAAGAATTTGAACGTGCTTGGCACATAATGCTTACTAAATATTCTGTCCAAGGTAACAAATGGTTACTATCCATTTATAAACTGAAGGAAAAGTGGGCAAGTTGCTATATGAAAAATGTGTTTTCACTTGGTATGCGAAGCACTCAACTTAGCAAAAGCTTTAACGCAGAGCTGAAAAGACATTTGAAAAGCAGCTTCTCCATGGTTAGATTTTTTAGAACATTTGAGGATATTGTCCATTCGAAGAATCATACAAATTTGAAGCTTGAATATGACTCAAGAGAAAAACTCCCAATGGTGACCAACAAGTTTTCTCCATTTTCTGTACAGCTGTGCAACATCTACACTCCAACAATTTTTCTGCTTATACAGTTACGAGCCGTGATGAGACGGTTGGTCAGTATTTTCTTAAAAGTGCTATTGATGGGGATGAAGGGGTTGTGACATTTAGTCTCGATACTGGAGATATTTTATGCAGTTGTAAGAAATTTGAGAGTTGGGGATATTTATGCGGGCATGCTATTCGAATTCTGGATTTACATTTTATATTCAACATTCCAATCAAATATATACTTTCAAGATGAAAAAGGGATGCAGTTACTCGTCAAATAGAAGACAACAGTGGGCATGACATTCAAGAAAATGTTCACTTGGATATTAGTGAAAGATATAGACATCTTTGTCCAAAATTGGTTAGATTAGCCGATTATACTGCTCAAAGTACAAAGGGGTATGAATTTTTACTGAGTCAGATTGACAATCTGATGAAAGCTGTAAAAATAAAAGGTGAAGAGCATGTTCCAATAATTTCTCCATGTGATTCGTCGCCTCCCATTAGCTATCAAGGGCAAGATGTGAAAGGACTTGCTAAAAAGGCACGAAATCACAAAGGTGATAAAAGATTTAAACCGTGGTTTGAGAAGCAAACTAAGAAGAAGAAGAACGAAGGAAAGGACAAACAACCATTAGATTTATCTGAAATTCAATATATCAAAAACGGAGTAAGTTTTCTTAAATACGTCATTGTGATTGCACGGTATACTATTCTATATTTTTTGCGTCATATTTTATATTAAATGAATTTCTCACTTGACAGATGGTTGAGATGCCTGCAAACCTAGCATGGTTGAGTGAAGACAGAACAACAAGACATTCTATGAATGTAATTTCTCTAGTGTTCATGACGGTAAACTGTTACCACGATCATAGTAAAACTTTTATGTTACATATGTATTTATGATTGACTAATAATTCTTCTCATATTTGTAGAGTGTTGAATCTCCCAAAGTGTTCGACGAAGATGGACAGAGTTAATTATAAAAATGGAAGAGTTCCCTGCTAAAAATAAGAAGAAGAGAATGTAGACATAGTTCCTGCTACAAAATAAGGAGATGTAGGCAGGGGAATAGAGTTTTTATTTAAACCAAACTTGTTCCTACTTATTTACAATAATTTTGAATGTATACATCATTCACAAATCTACTTATACATTGCGTCTCCTATTTCTACAAAGCAGATGGTTATTTTTTTCTTGTCCTTGCTTCATGCTCTTCTTTTTTGACTTGCATCTTTTGATTTGTTTTTTGCAATCTTATTGCAGTGACAGAATTATCTGCAGGCAAACAACAGTTAGATCATAAGAGAATGAATAAGTTAACTGACACATGTATTTCATTATTCAGTGTTAACTAATTACACATGAAGTTAATAAACAATAGATGTAAGACTCAGAGAGACAGTTTATATAAGTGATTTCCTGTAACTTAACAGCAGAAATCACATAAGTAACTTGGCACACTTACATAAGATGGATCTACCTCGGCAAGGAGCTTTGGTCTGTCAATAGTATAAAAAGTGATTTCATGCATAGGCCTGATGACAAAATGGTCAACATATATGAACTTGATTAATAACTACCATGATAGTTATGAAGCAACTCTCAAGAGAGAGTGATTTCCTCAACAAGTAACATATACTTACATAAGCTACAATGCAAACATCATAAACTGAGTGACTACCTATAAACCAAGTTACAAACATCTGCGAATGGATGCACACAACAAGCTACCAGCTACAAGGGTAAAATATGCAGTGAAGCATTTCATCAAACAATAGGGCATGTGTGAACAAAATGCAGTCTTTTGGCTGAAATTGGTACTTCAAAACACTGGACTTATGGTCAACATAATGAATTGATCTCATACCTGAACCAAAATGGAACTGAGGCTGTCCACAGAAGGCAAGACGACGCCAACAAATTAGATGTCCTCGAAACGAGTCTTCAACTACAAAGTTGGAATCGCATTAGATACAATTGATCAATCTCAGATATGCCTTCAGCTCGTACATGTCTTCGGCTCATCGACTTGCCAATCGCCAGGGGAGAGAAACGAAGGAATGAGCGAATAAGGATGACGGAGGAGGAGAAAGCGTCGTTAGTGAGAGTCACGTGAGGGAAGTCGTATCCATTCTCAGAACGCTGTCGTTTTACATATTTTAACCCTAAATTAAAAAAGCAATCAAAACGGCGTCGTTTCGGGGGCTGGCAGCATTTAGCTGCGCTGCACCCGATCTGAATCCGTGGTTGAGTTGGTTGAACCCCTTGACTTGTAATGACAAGTCAAGGGTTCAAATCCCACTGTTTGCATATTATTCTTCCAATTATGGGAAGTGTGATTAATCTCATCTTTGATGTGGACTTGTGATTAATCCAGCTTATGCGTTTGTTAGGCGTCCGACAAGATCTGCGTTTCAATTTCTAGAAAATTATACTAGTAGTATTAAATCAAAAAAAATAATATGCAAACTTTTATCAAAAAAATAAAATATTTAGTTTTGATTAAACTAAAGACAGTGTCCAGCCAACTCGGGTCGGACCGACTATTTTTCTAGAATAGACGAAGTAGTGTAATTGCCAATTGGTGATATAATAAACGCGGAAGAAAATAAAAAGAATAATTAAATACGAAAAAAAAAAAGAATTTTAATTGCTTCATCCTCCATTGACATTCAACGAGGTGTTGTACGAGAGAAGATGTTGCCGCTCCGACCATTTCCGATATAATCTGATCTGCTCTCCACCGATTTCGATTATTTGCCTGTTGCGGTTGGTTATTGATCCGACTACTACCGCCGGCGCTGCGTGAGTGAGATGAGGAACGAAAGAGGGAGTAGCAGCGGGAGCGTCGTCAGAGGTGAATCGGTGGTGGTCGATTACGGAAGACGAAAGAGCACTTGTGGTTACTGCAAATCCGGCGCACGAACTAGTATTTTACACGGTCTGTTCATTTTTTAATTATAAAATTTATGGAATTAGTCCTTTTGTGTGATTCTTTTGGAATTCTTCTGATTTATTTCGTTCTGATGAAAATTTTTCGATTATAAAATTTATGGTTTGTTGCTCAATTTAGTGGATTGAACTCTGTGGAAGCTTTGTGACTTCTGAGAATAACCTATTTTCCCTGGTTAATTTTTCAGCTGTTGTTTTAGAATAAGGTGATGCAATGCTTTTACCACTTTGGTTATTATGGTTGGAAGTGTTCCAATTTTTTTGCAAGGGCCATTTTTTTAGGCTAACAGTTCCTTTTTTTGTGCTTTCAGAAAGTCCTGATTTCATCTTTTTGCAGTGTGGTTATTTATGTTACTGGCTACATTACTTTTAAGTATATGCTGATGCTTAAAATAGATAATACAAAATTCTCATTTTTAATCTTTGTACTTTCTATGATATTGCAGGTCTCTGGGCTAATAGCCTAACTGTATACGACTACCAAGGTATGCCAACTGATTTTCTCTTTGCATGTTAGTAGGCAGGCAGGTGCATGATGTATATTGTCTTTATTTGTTGCACATTAACATTCTGGATTTGCATCATTATTGAATCGAAATTAGTTTCTGATATTAGGAAAATCCTCTTTCAGCTGAAGTCATGATTATGTAAAGTGGTAGTTTAAAGGGGAGGCCACTGAAGCCCAACAATAAAAAAGAAAAGAAAAGTAAAGTGGTAGTTGTATGCATGCGGCATCAGTTTTTGGGACATTTTGTAGCTCCAAACTCATGCAGGAAACAGTATATTTAACTTTGCAGTCCTTCCCACTGGTTAAAAAGGTTTCTATTTGTAGATTTACTTGACCGAGGTTGGAGAAGATCTGGCTCGTTCCTCTACAAACCCGAGATGGAAAGTACGTGCTGCCCTTCATATACAATTCGGTTAAGGGCAGTTGATTTTAGGCCTTCTAAAGAGCAGCTCCGCGTGTCTAGACGAATGCAAAGGTGTCCCTATCAAATCCCGGATCTTTTTTATTTATTTAGCTAGCTAATCTTTGTAGCTTTTCCTGCCCAATTTCGTGCATCTGTTCTAAGTATGCCACAGAAATTTTATAAACTTGGGAGGTTTAATATGTTGGAAATCTGGGTCATGCTGAACTCTTTTTGTAGGCTGAGAGAAACATGTCTTATAAATGATTCATTTTCTTCTTATGCCACAGAAATTTTATAAACTTGGGAGGTTTAAAATGTTGGAAATCTGGGTCATGCTGAACTCTTTTTGTAGGCTGAGAGAAACATGTCTTATAAATGATTCATTTTCTTCTTGCTAGACTGAAGCAATGACTGTTAGAGTTGTTTATTTTTAGGTTTCTGGATGGCAGGACAGATGCAAAGAAACTAAATGAACCTTTGAAAGAGCCGGCTACTAGTCAGGGCTCATGCAGCTCTCTGAGTAGTGGACCAAAGTCAGCTATAGAACCTTCAGATTCTAAGCATGAGGGGAATAATGAAGAAGACAAGATCTTAATTTATTTGTCTGAGAAAATCAATCAAGCGATGTATGCCTGTTCCAAATGTGGAACATTCCCTTTAGATATACATCTTCCAAAGGCAACTGTCCAAAAAGCTTCCATTGGAAAAAGGAAGTTACATGTCGTAAGATGTGAAGAGCTTCTATATACCAGTAACATCTCGTTCCAGATTGCTGCAGTTATTCGACGAGCAAGAACAACTGAAAAGTGCGCTGGAGAAAGGAATATCTCCAAAAGTGAGAATACAGATGCAGTTTCAGATAATTTTTCACCGGATCAAATTGCTGAGAATCTAGCAAGTATGTTGATAGGGGTATTAAAGGACTCAGGTTTATCAATCAGAGCTTGTAATGGGCACATCAATATGTATGCTACAAACAAAAATGTTACATTAGATGGACTTAGTCTGAATCTCCCACACTATGAAGACAGTTCTATAAACTGCAAACAAAAAAAAGTTCCTCCGAAAGTTGTCACTGCAGAATCACATCAAAAGCGACGACTTGAGATTCGGTTGAAAAGGTCTACTTTTGATGCTGAAGAATATGCCTTATATAGAAAATATCAAATCAAGGTTCACAATGACACTCCAGAACAAATCACTGCAAGCTCATATCGGAGGTTTTTGGTTGACACTCCCTTGGTGCCTGTACAGCCTACTGATGATGGCAAAGTTCCTCCTTGCGGCTTTGGTTCTTTCCATCAGCAATATGTGATTGATGGTCACTTGGTTGCCGTTGGTGTGGTGGACATCCTCCCGAAATGTTTGTCCAGTAAATACTTATTCTGGGACCCAGACTTTGCTTTTCTCTCTTTGGGCAAGTATTCAGCTTTACAAGAAATAAGCTGGGTTAAAGAGAATCAAACACATTGCTATAGTCTTCAGTATTATTATTTGGGCTACTACATTCATTCGTGCAACAAAATGAGATATAAAGGAAGATATTATCCATCAGAGCTTCTCTGTCCACTTCGTTATAAGTAAGTTGCTTTTATGCATAGTAAAGTAAATTGATATGATGCAAGTAAATAACCTTCAAAGAGTAATATATGCCTCAAAGTGTGGTCTGTCAACATCCTGTTTCTCTGTTGTTTTCCATTCTTAGAGTCTGTAATTTGTCTCTCCTAAAATATTATGTTTAGCCATTTAGATGATTTATAATTACAGCTGCTTCGTGATCCCATCTCCTTGCCACGGCGAAATTACAATTTTTTAGGATGCAAGTCTTGTGAATTGGCTTTAATGTTCTTAATGTCCTCTGTACCCTGGGTTACGTGTTGCATGTATATTGAACTAATGTGATCTCATAAGCTGGATTTTGTTATACAGATGGATACCTTTCGAAACTGCAAAACCGCAGCTTGATAAGAAGACGTATGTTGTTCTGTCTGATATTACAGCTTCAGAAAATGAGGATGCACAACCTTCTGATTTTTGTAATGATGAGGAACTGCAAAAAGATAACTTTGTTCAGGAAGATTCTAATGATGGTTTTGTTGATGTTGGTGACAAAGAAATGGTTGAGGCTGATTCTGGGAGCTCTGATGATGAGTTTGCCCCACAGACGAATGACCTTACTGATGTTGGCGATGTTAGTAATGTATTGATTGGAGTGAATGATTCTCGTCTTAGATTCAAGGTATGATTCTATCTTGGTTGGGGTAATAATGCATCCAGGGCATCGAAACTTTAGTCATTAAAAACCAAAAAGTTGCTCATTGAATGGATTTTTGTGTTGTAACCAGTATCGAATAGAAGCGTGTTATACTTTGTCATGCTTATTTGATGCTTATGACACAATTTTACTCTGGTCAAGTGACTTGCTAAGTGCCTTAATTATATTGAGAAACTGAAGTACAGAAGAGTGTCATAATAACTGTCCATTTTGCGTTACATCGAAAACAGAATGTTGTCATGGTTTCAAACCTTATGTTTATTATTTTCTTACATTACCTTGTTTATATGGATTTTCTTTCTTTTTAAAGGACTTGTGCCGCGCCTATGGATTTGGAGAGGGGCAATATTTGGAACCTCAGTTGAAAAGATATAAGAAGGTTGTGGGGGATGAGGTTGCTGAACGGATGGTCTACTCTTTGGGATGACGTCAGAAGCAACTATTACCTTGAAGTGAAAAGTGTATTGTGACTGTGGCTGGTAGAAGTTAAAAAGTGTAATGTAATACTTAATAAATGGCCAGACAGTGACATGTTTAGAATTTCACAGTTTGCACAAATGATACGTCCCCGACATGCAATGGGGATTTGAGTTTTTAATTATGAATGATTGAATTTAGCGACTTGGTTTAAAGCTCTGAAAATGCCAGAAGATAAAACAGAGTCTCCACACACTGTTCTGCTTCTGAACTAAAAAAAACAAACAATAGTGAAGGATTAAAGTTGCTATTTTGCTACTGGGATTCAAAGTCGTCGCTAAAGATCAGATGGGTCGTCGCAGAAGAGCTGAAGCGGTCGTAGCTAAAGCAAGCGTGTTCGAATATGGGCGCGTATAGGGAGTCGTCGCTGAAGAGCTGGAACCCGTTGCTGTTGCTAGTGGAGTCTGTTATGTATCCATTGGAGTTCGTTGCATGGCGAGCGAATGGGAGCGTGACACAGAGGACGTATCCGTGGCGCGAGTTTGATATGAAGTGGATGCACAGGATTAGAAGCGTTGGACGGCCAGGATTGCATCTGGAGAAACACAGTACTTAAGCTGCGTCTCGAGCTGTTAGAGTTTATTCAAGCAAAGAAACACAAATCGATTACGTTCGAAGTCAAGTCGTGATCGTACTTGGAAATGGATTGAGGGCTTCGTCTCGCAAGGTGATCCTGCTCAGTTCGGCGTTCGATTGAAGCCGGTGACTTGATCCACAGAGAGATCGTAGTTCATAGGCTCCGTTCAAAGCTAGTAATCCGATTGTGTACTCCGGCGACGATTCAGTCGGTTCCGAGGCATTTACATAGTGAAATCGGCTGAGCTAGTAAGTTCAAGTGGATTAGCCTCTCACCTAGAGGTGAACCACTATAAATATTGGTGTTGTTTACTTTTTGCAAATTCTCAATCTCAAATCAAATTTAGGGTTAGTTAATTGAATCTCAACAAGGAATTGGATTAAGCAATTAGTCCTGAGTTAGAACAGTGGTATTAGAGCCGTTCTTGTTGATTCTTGGCTGCTATTGTTGTTGATTCTGCCCTATTTGATTGTATTGATACTCATACTAGACTGTTTTTCCTTGTGAGGAAAGAGATGGTTCAAGCAAGGGTTGAGATTGCTCTGTATGATGGCAAGGGAGACTTCCAAGTCTGGTGTCTCAAAATGAAGGTTGTCCTGTCCCAGTACAAGGTGTTGGTGGCGCTTGAGGAGGAAGCCACCAAATGGTCTGATGAGGACAAGAAGAGAAAGGCTGACATTGAGGTGGAGGCTTACAATCTGATTATATTGAGGCTTGGGGACAATATAATCAGGAAGGTATGTGCTATGTGGAAGAAACTTGAGTCTTTGCATGCAAATCAAGTAGCACCGAATCTATCATACTTAAAAGCATCCTTGTTTGCCTTCAAAATGAATGTTGCTAAGACTATTGATGAAAACTTGGATGAGTTCTTGAAAATGTCTCTTATACTTAGGGATACTACACATGCACTTGATGATGTTAGTCTTGTGATGATTTTGATGAACTATATCCCTGATTCATACCATGTTGTTAAGGATGCATTTCAGTACACTGGTGATGTGCTTACTTTTGATAGATTCTGTGCAGCTTTGAAAACTATAGAACTAGAGCTTAAAAATCAAAACCTAAGTTTGCCTCTGGTTTGTTTGTTAAGTCTGAGAAGCCGTCATTTCAGTCTAATAGAAATAAGCTCCAACATAAGTCCAAGTCTGATAGAAATCATAATGAAAATGATAACAGTTCCAAACAAGGTCAGTCATCTCAGCTTAAGTACTATCATTGTGGGAAGGTAGGTCACTTTAGGAGGAATTGCCATACGTTGTTAACTAGGCCAAAGAACCCTGGAAACTCTGAAAACAACTTGGCCTTGACATCTGATAATGCAAATTCAACTTCAGAGGTTCTAACTGTAACCAGTGGGGACTCAGGTGGTGAATAGGTATTGGATTCAGGTTGTTCTTTTCATATGTGCTCAAATAAACATTGGTTTGATGGCCTAGCCCCCACTGCCAGCGAAAATGTATTCATGGGAAATAATAATGTGTGTAAGGTCATGGGGATAGGTAGTATAAGCCTGAAATTAAACAATGGTAAGTTGGTTACTTTAACCAAAGTGAGATATGTGCCTGGCCTTAGAAGAAATTTGATTTCCCTTATTTCACTTGATGATTCTGGTTGTTCGTATACTGCTATGAATGGTGTTATTACTGTGTTTAAGAATGATAAGTAAGTATTAACTGGTAATAAAGCTGGCAGTGTATATATACTTGATGGTTCATACCATGGTGGAACTAAGGAAGCCTGCCCTGCTGTTTGTGAAAATGCAACTGTAAAGTGGCATCTTAGACTAGGACACATGATCCAGAAGGGACTTGAGTGCCTGAATAAGCAAGGTATCCTTGCTGAAAAGGTGACTCAGTTGCCCTTTTGTGAACCTTGTGTCCTGGCTAAACAACACAGGCTGAAGTTCACCAGTGGAATTCACTCAAATAAGGCAATCCTAGAGTATTTGCATGTTGATTTATGGGGATCTTAGTCTAATGAAACTCATGGTGGGAATAGGTATTTTCTGAGCATTGTAGATGACTACTATAGGAGAGTGTGGACCTTCCTGTTTAAAACCAAAGATGAGGCTTTCACTAAGTTTAAAGACTGGAAATTGTTAGAAGAAAATCAGACTAGTAAAAAGGTTAAGGCATTAAGGACTGATAATGGCTTGGAATTTTGCAATGCTGAGTTTGATAATTTCTGCATTGAACTTGGTATTTTGAGATACAAAACTGTGAGATTAACTCCACAACAAAATGGAGTGGCTGAAAGAATGAACAGAACTTTACTTGATAAACTGAGATGTTTGGTGTTCACTTCTGGTTTACCTAAGTCTTTTTGGGATGAAGCCTTATATACTGCTGCATATCTTGTTAATAGAAGTCCTAATAGGATGCTTGACTTTAAGTGCCCTATGGAATTGTGGAATGGTAAGAAACTTGATCTTAAGGAGTTAAAGATTTTTGGGTGTGCTGCTTATGCTCATACTAAGGAGGGAAAACTTGATCCTAGATCAACTAAGTGTATCTTCTTAGGTTATCAAAGATCAATGGGTACTAAAGGGTATAGATTGTGGGATATAAATGCTAGGGGAATTAAAATATTAATCAGTAGAGATGTTATTTTTGATGAGAATGCCTTCCCATATAAGAACAACAGTAATGCCAATAATGAGGTCTCCCCTGCACCACCATCCGATAGATCCCTGTTTGACATTGACCCTCCTGAAATCCATGAGCACCTTGATCAGACAGACCACCAGTTAGAGCCAGATATGCCCCAACCAGAACAAGGCAATCACCACAATGAACCTAATGAACATACTGACAAAGTAGATCAGGTAGAGGAATATGAGAATGCTACCCAAGATGTGTTAGCTGACTGGCAGCTTTTAGAGATAGGCCTAGAAGAGAGCCTAGGTTGCCCAATAGAACTCCCAAGCTGATCTAGTATCCACTGCCCTAATAGCAGCTAAAGAAATAAAAAATGAACATGTTACTTACCAGGAAGCATTTGAGGGTAGAGATAGTGACAAATGGAAGACTGCCCTGCTTGATGAGATGGAGTCTCATAAAACTAACGAAGTAAAAAAGGCCGAACAATAAGTGGATAAAACAAAATCGTGTTTATCGAGACTTGAACGGAAAGAAATGGCGCAAAAAGGGGCGCAACAAGAGAACTTCCCAGCAGGTGACCATCCTAGTACTACTCTCGCCCAAGCACGCTTAACTGTGGAGTTCTGATGGGATCCGGTGCATTAGTGCTGGTATGATTGAACCCGTCATATAATTCGCAGAACATAACATGAGGCTTCTCGAGGATTAAACGGTGTTTTAGTTTTTTTATATAAAGATCAATAATTACAAAGTAAATTAAAAAAGATTTATGAAAGAATCGTGGATGTTTGTCTGTCACCTCGAAACGAAGTAAAAAAGGTTGAACAATAAGTGGATACAACAAAATCGTGTTTATCGAGTCTTGAACGGAAAGAAATGGCGCAGCAGGGGTGCAACACGAGAACTTTCCATGAGGTCACCCATCCTAGTACTACTCTCGCCCAAGCACGCTTAACGGTGAAGTTTTGATGGGATCCGATGCATTAGTGCTGGTATAATCCCACCCGTCATATTATGTGCCGAACATAACATGATGCTTCTTGGGGATTAAACGATGTTTTATTTTTTTTAAAAGATCAATAATTACAAAGTATATTAAAAAAGATTTATGAAAGAACCGTGGACGTTTGTCTTTCGCCTCGAAACGAAGTAAAAAAGGCTGAACAATAAGTGGATAAAACAAAATCGTTTTTATCGAGACTTGAACGGAAAGAAATGGCACAAAAAGGGGTGCAACACGAGGACTTCCCAAAAGGTCACCCATCCTAGTACTACTCTCACCCAAGCACGCTTAACTGCAGAGTTCTGATGGGATCCGGTGCATTAGTGCTGGTATGATCGCACCCTTCATATAATGCGCAGAACATAACATGATGCTTCTCGGTGATTAAACGATGTTTAGTTTTTGTATAAAGATCGATATTTACAAATTATATTAAAAAAGATTTATGAAAGAACCGTGGACGTTTGTCTTTCACCTAGAAACGAAGTAAAAAGGCTGAACAATATGTGGATAAAACAAATTGTGTTTATCGAGACTTGAACGGAAAGAAATGGCGCAAAATAGGGTGCAACAAGAGGACTTCCCTTGAGGTCACTGACGGAGCCCACCGCACTGTCGTTAAGGTGCGATGTTCTTTGTGCAAAAACAAATTTATATCTCCGATACTCGCGACTTAACTATTTTGGGTAGTCAGTGGTAAGTACAGGTCGAACCCAAGGGAGTCAGGTGAATAGTTGTTCTTTCGAAAAGGGGGATTAAATAAAGCAGTTGGGGTGTTGTTTTTGGTTTTTAGTACTGAAAGGTAAAGTAACAGTTGATATTACAATTAAAGGAAAGATTCGGTTTCAGGGGCCTTGTATCATATTTTCGTTTATCATTGACCTCTAATGATCATACTAAGTGTTCAAAAGTGAATCAAGGCTATTCCTAGCACATGACTTGCCACACCGTCTAGTCTTTTGCAAGACAAAGAACTCTTGTTCTTGTATGTGCATCCATTTGATCATCATTCCTGATAAACCAAATGGTGTTTTAAAGAGGTTGACTTCCACAGATAAGCTGTGCTCTTCCGAGCCTCCACTTATCCACGGAAGATCACGAATCCATGGCAGAGCTTTGCTCTTCCGAGCATCCACTCAACCAATGGAATTCTGACCTAATATATGGCACCTAGAACAAGTTGAACACAAAGAGGCACTAAGAGAAGGGTCTAAAACGTTGTATGATACAAGTACACCCCTTCAACCGAATGAAGGGTTTAGCTACGAATATCCATGGAGCAGGACATCATAGCTAAGTGCTTGAAAAGTAAAGGTTTTGAAAGACAGAAAATAAAGTTTTCGAAAGTAAAGACAGGAAAGTAAAGTTGCTGAATTGAAAAGACAGTAAAGTAAAGACGAGAGTACTTACAAAAACCGTTGAGATTGCTAAAGATCAAGCTTCGATTCCAAAGTAAAGTGCTTACATAGTTGTGCCCTTAATCTAGAGAGATAAGTGACTTGTGCTTCTTGCACACAAAATGGGATGATGATACAAGGGCAAGGGAGGGCTTTATTTATAGGCCATGAAGAGGAGAAGATGTGGAGGAGATGAGACCACATGGCATAAGATGGATGGAGGAGCAAGGAGCCACCGGCCCTTAGGTGGAGGAAGCCATAGCCGCCCCCCCCCCATGTGGCATGAAAGGAGAGGACGAGGAGAATGTGAGTGAGGGGAGCCGCCGGCTAGGTGGAATGGAGTGGTTGGATGTGAGTTGAGATCTTTTCCCCAAAAGCCATCGATCCTTTCAGCTCCGGTCTGACTCTGGTTGCCCTTCGGTTGGACTTGTTTTGAGTGATTCCACGTCCGGTTCTTGAAAGTCAGAATTTGGTCGTGACCTGGAATGACTTGTAATTCATTTTCAGCTTTAAAACTCCTCCTTAGCCTGTATTCTCTCTAGACTTCAAAATACCCTGTAGATAAATATCGGAACTAACAAGCAAAAGTTAAATAGACAAAGAGTCTAATTTGGTGGGTTTAACTGTGTTTATGATTCATACAATTATGGTCCATCAGATCACCCCACACTTTTAGTTGTTCGTCCCGAACAATGCTTTTTAAAGGGCGGAACACAATCTAAGTAAAAACTTTTAAATATCGAAGTGAGACTGTGGGACTAGATTTATCCTAATTCATGCATTACTTACTTATTACCAAACTAAACCGTGTAAATACTTAGAAGAAACTTGATACTTGTACCTTCGCACCGAGATGCAAATTAATTCGGATGTTTCGGGAGATAGCCCTTTTCAGGCTCCTGGACTGCATTCTCGGGATCAACTCGTACTATATGGTTTCCTTGTAGCTTTCTCTAGCACGTGATTCAGTTCAGGTTTCACTGAGTTGAGTACTTTGATTTCTTTTTGGCAAGGGACAGCTTTTGTAGTGAATCGGCCTTTGGCCTTTGGCCTTTGATGTTGAATTGGAGTTTCTTCACTTTTGTTTCGGTTAAAACCTTCACAATTTTGGCCTTTGGCCTTTGATTAGCTTCTTTGTGACTTACTAGTCCATTTTCTCAGCCTTTTTGGGAGGTATAATCATTGCCCGCGAGCATATGGAAATACCTCCCCGCTCTTTCTCATCCTCGCCATTTCGCGCGGGTCAAGATGAGGGTCGCTCATCTATTTTCCCGGCTACTAGGACTAGAGATAGGACGGTCTGATTCCCGTCCCGCCTCTTGCATAAACGCTGCACGGCGGAGATGACTTCAATCTTCACTGAAACCCGAAGTGCAGCCTCCACTGACTTCAAAAACCATATAGTTAGATTCGATCCTTCGATTGCTTGCCAAGCCTCTCTAGGGCAGTTTATATCAACTCCACATCCCCTGTATATCTCAGCACAAAGGGACAAATGAGAAGTTACATTCTAAGTTTTTATACAGTTGAGATTTCACAAGGTAAATGCATGAATTTAGATCTATCTTTTTCACATTCTCAAGTTCATATTTTCAAAAAGATAATATTAAGGGAAAAGGAAAAAGAAGAAGCATGTTAACTATGTACACAGGCGGTTCTCACCCCACACTTTTGAACGAAGGCGTGCCTTTCAGCAAGACTTAGTTCAAAAGTCATGCAAATATATACAAGAGAAGGAAATGACATTAAGGAAAAGAGAAGAACTGAACTCCCTTTTACTGTGTTGTCACATGTCGTGGGACGACATGGCTCGGAGCTGGATAATCGAGGGAGTTCGGCTGGGGCCTTGAACTCTCAGCGCAGGCCCGGTAATTCTCGGAAGCTGCCTGGTTGATCTGATCTTGCTCCAAAAACCGATTCCTACATGTTAGACATTCCTTCTATACAAAAAGTGGGTGAGAGCGACTTACGGTAAAAACTAAATGACAGAAAATAAAATTACTGAAAGTAAGATAGGTGTCGGGTTACCTCCCGACCAGTGCCTTTGTTTAACGTCGTTGGCTCGACGCATGGGGATCACAGGTTTGGATCCCATGGGCGGCTCAGGTTGAATTTTGCCGCAGCTCCTGCGTTGATTCTAGCCTTGACTTTTCCTAATTTTTTGTGAGATGATGTGCTTGGGTTAGAACTCCATGGTTTTGGTGGTTTTTCCTTCCAACGTCTCTGAGAAGGCGAGGGACCTTTGACCATAGCAGCTGGTCTTGTCACTCTCTCGGTCTTTCTTGGCAGGTCAGAAATCTGTGTACTGAGATCCGAGATAGGCATGATGTCTTGCGGTTTCCTTGTCCTTGGGCGGCCATCATAATCATCGATGTAGAAATCTGAAATTTTGCCGCCAAATGCTAGTGATAACAAGCCCTTGCCCATGTCGATCCATGCCTTGGTGGCGAAGAGAAAAGGCCGTCCCAATATAAGCGTTGGAGGGTCGTGTTTGCTGGCCTCTCCCGTTTCTATTACATAAAAGTCTGCAGCAACGACGAGCTCTCCTACATGGAGTATTAGATCTTCAAGCACTCCAACCGGACGGATACATGACTTGTCTCCCAACTCGATATTTGACCTTGGTGGTTTCAATGGACCAAGCCCCAATAAGTAATATAAGGAGTAAGGTATGGCATTGACGGCAGCCCCAAGATCAATTAAGCACTTGTGAATTTGGGTTTCACCAATACCACAGGTGACCGTGAATGCCCCCGGGTCTTTATTCTTTTCCGGTTGTGACTCAGGATCTGAAGTGAGGGATCTTTCCATTATCGGGCCATTCTGCCCATCCTTTGGCTCTGGATTTGTATGATCGGGCCCTTTTAACTCCTGATCCTTTAAGTAAATACTTTGCTCCGACGCATAGATGTTAGTTGGGGAATCCCATCTGAGATCATCAGAGTCTAAATTGTCATTGTCGTCCCAGCCAGATGCTGGTATGTCAAAGGGTGTGATTGGTGGTGGTGTCATGCTAACGGTGAATGCATAACGTCCATTGTCAGCATGCGTGACCCATGTTCTGCCATCATTGGGTCGGTCTTCCTCTTGATTCCAATCGAGACGGTGTCTACAGTTGAAGTGTTTGTTCGCAGGTTTGTAAGTTGTGGATAGCGCTGCTTCTTCCAGTGTTACCTTCATGTTTGACTTCCTTATCATGCTGACATTTGCCTTTGGGTTTTGGATGGTTTGTGAAGGAAGTCGGCCAGGTTCAGTAGTTAGGGCGGACATTGAGGTAGCGAGCTGGGATATTTGTTTCTTCAGGTCGGCTATTGCTCCATCATTTTTCGCCTGGTTTCGATTGACAGTCGCACTTAATTGATTCACGGTGCCCGACAATTGATTAATATTGCCCTGGAGCTCCTTCATCATGTCCTCAAGCCACTTGTTCGGTCCTTGCTGATTACTTGGGCCCGCCTGATATTGATTTGGTCCCTTTTGCTGATACTGTCCTACTGATGGAGCGTTCTGGTTGTACTGCCGGTGGGGAGGTTGGTAGAATGACTGAGCTAATTGTGGTGCGGCTTGTTGTGTCTCCTTCTGAGGATAGCTGTTGTTTTGCCAGCTCGGGTTGGTTGCTTGGCCATACTGTCGGCTTGGTCCGGTTCTGTCATTGATGTTGTTATTGTACCCTTGGTATCCTCCCACCGCATTTATTTCTGCCGGGTCCTCTACTAGTACCGTCGGGCATGTGTCAGTCTTGTGGTCCGTAGAACCACAAAACTCGCAAGGTCTCACTTGAACTGGCGGCCTTCGTAGGATTTGCATCATCATTTACTTCATTTGTTTCATCTCCTCGGGCATAGAGTTAACTGACGTCTCGGCTTGTGCTACGTTCTTTGTTCTGGAGAACTCATCTTGCCGAGTGGTCTCCTCTGTAAACCGAGCATTTTCAGCAACGTCAGAGATGAGTCGCCTTATGCCGCTCAATGATAGTCTCATCACGGATCCTCCAGCTGAAGCATTAAGGAGCTTTTTGTCTAAGGGAGTCAATCCATTAATCAGGTATTCGATGATGAGCTTCTCGGGTAGTCCAAGAGTGCAGCAGCTTCGCTCTAGGTGGTTGAATTTCTCCAGGTAGTCGTACATGGTCTCATTAGGTCCTTGCCTTATGTCCTGTAGTTGTCTTCTTACTTGCATTGCTCTTCCTGCTGGGTAGTATTTATCCAGGAACTTCTTTTGCATCTGAACCCATGTTCTGATGCTTCCCGAAGGCAATGAAAGGAACCAGTCGTTTGCCGAGTCAATGAGGGAAAAATAGAACGCTTTCAACTTGAAGTTGTCTATATTCACTCGATTGGGCTTTAGATTTTGGCAAATGCCATGTAGGCGTTGGAGGTGAGTTGTGGCAGATTCTCCATGAGCTCCTGAGAATTTTGGCAAGCTGTGGGCCACTGACGCATTGATGGTAATGTATTCTAGTTCAGGGCCCTCGTGAATGCACCATGGCTGGGTTTCGAAATCTGGGGCATTGAGTTCTCCCATAGTAGGTTCACGGAAGTTGTTATCCCCATAGTAATCATTGAAGACGGGTTCTTGCCTTGGCACTTGTCGAGGTTGAGGGGGTGGGGGATATCTAGGGGGCTGTACTGGACCAGCTCCATTTCGGTCCTCAGGTGGTCCTTGGTTTCTTCGGATGGCCTCCCTATCTCGAGCTCTTCGGTTTCGGATGATTTGTTCCGGATCATCGACAAATTGTGGCGGCGCTTCATTATTTCGATCGAACAGATTCATCTCGTCGTCATCCTGATAGTTATGGTGACTTCCTTCTCGAGACATGGTTGTGCAGAAGCAAGTTCGAAAGAGAAAAGAAAAAGAGAAGAACAGCTAATCTAAAGCTAACTACCCGGCAACGGCGCCAGTTTTGACGGAGCCCACCGCACTGTCGTTAAGGTGCGATGTTCTCTGTGCAAAAACAAATTTATATCTCCGATACTCGCGACTTAACTATTTTGGGTAGTCAGTGGTAAGTACGGGTCGAACCCAAGGGAGTCAGGTGAATAGTTGTTCTTTCGAAAAGGGGGGATTTAATAAAGCAGTTGGGGGGTTGTTTTTGGTTTTTAGTACTGAAAGGTAAAGTAACAGTTGATATTACAATTAAAGGAAAGATTCGGTTTCAAGGGCCTTGTATCATATTTTCGTTTATCATTGACCTCTAATGATCATACTAAGTGTTCAAAAGTGAATCAAGGCTATTCCTAGCTCATGACTTGCCACATCGTCCAGTCTTGTGCAAGACAAAGAACTCTTGTTCTAGTATGTGCATCCATTTGATCATCATTCCTGATAAACCAAATGGTGTTTTAAAGGGGTTGACTTCCACAGATAAGCTGTGCTCTTCCGAGCCTCCACTTATCCACGGAAGATCACGAACCCATGGCAGAGCTTTGCTCTTCCGAGCATCCACTCAACCAATGGAATTCTGACCTAATATATGGCACCTAGAATAAGTTGAACACAAAGAAGCACTAAGAGAAGGGTCTAAAACGTTGTTTGATACAAGTACACCCCTTCAACCGAATGAAGGGTTTAGCTACGAATATCCATGGAGCAGGACATCATAGCTAAGTGCTTGAAAAGTAAAGGTTTTGAAAGACAGAAAATAAAGTTTTCGAAAGTAAAGACAGAAAAGTAAAGTTGCTGAATTGAAAAGACAGTAAAGTAAAGACGAGAGTACTTACAAAAACCGTTGAGATTGCTAAAGATCAAGCTTCGATTCCAAAGTAAAGTGCTTACATAGTTGTGCCCTTAATCTAGAGAGATAAGTGACTTGTGCTTCTTGCACACAAAATGGGATGATGATACAAGGGCAAGGGAGGGCTCTATTTATAGGCCATGAAGAGGAGAAGATGTGGAGGAGATGAGACCACATGGCACAAGATGGATGGAGGAACAAGGAGCCGCCAGCCCTTAGGTGGAGGAAGCCATAGCCGCCCCCCCATGTGGCATGAAAGGAGAGGAGGAGGAGAATGTGAGTGAGGGGAGCCGCCGGCTAGGTGGAATGGAGTGGTTGGATGTGAGTTGAGATCTTTTCCCCAAAAGCCATCGGTCCTTTCAGCTCCGGTCTGACTCTGGTTGCCCTTCGGTTGGACTTGTTTTGAGTGATTCCACGTCCGGTTCTTGAAAGTCAGAATTTGGTCGTGACCTGGAATGACTCGTAATTCATTTTCAGCTTTAAAACTCCTCCTTTGCCTGTATTCTCTCTTGACTTCAAAATACCCTGTAGATAAATATCGGAACTAACAAGCAAAAGTTAAATAGACAAAGAGTCTAATTTGGTGGGTTTAACTGTGTTTATGATTCATACAATTATGGTCCATCAGATCACCCATCCTAGTACTACTCTCGCCCAAGCACGCTTAACTGCGGAGTTTTGATGGGATCCGGTGCATTAGTGCTGGTATGATCGCACCCGTCATATAATACGCAGAACATAACATGATGCTTCTCGGGGATTAAACGGTGTATTATTTTTATTTTATAAAAGATTAATTATTATAAAGTAAAATAAAAAAGATTTATGAAAGAACCGTGGACGTTTGTCTGTCGCCTCGAAACTAAGTAAAAAAGGCTGAACAAAAAGTGGATAAAACAAAATCATGTTTATCGAGACTTGAACAGAAAGAAATGGCGCGAAAAGAGGTGCAATACGAGGACTTTCCAGGAGACCGGTCACCCATCCTTGTACTACTCTCGCCCAAGCATGCTTAACTGCAGAGTTCTGATGGGATCTGGTGCATTAGTGCTGGTATGATCGACCCATCATATAATGCGCAGAATATAACATGATGCTTCTCGGGGATTAAACGCTGTTTTTTTATTTTTTATAAAAGATCGTTAATTATAAAGTTTATTTAAAAAGATATATGAAAGAACCGTGGACGTTTGTATTTTGATCGAAACGAAGTAAAAAAGGCTGAACAATAAGTGAATAAAACAAAATCGTGTTTATCGAGACTTGAACGGAAAGAAATGGCGCAAAAGGGGTGCAACACGAAGACTTCCCAGGAGGTCACCCGTCCTAGTACTACTCTCGCCCAAGCATGCTTAACTACAAAGTTCTGATGGGATCCGGTGCATTAGTACTGGTATGATCGCACCCGTCATATAATGCGCAGAACATAACATGATGCTTCTCGGTGATTAACCGGTGTTTTAATTTTTTTTAAAAATGATTGATAATTACAAAGTATATTAAAAAGATTTATGAAAGAACCGTGGACGTTTGGGTCTTTCGACTCGAAACGAAGTAAAAAAGGATGAACAATAAGTGGATAAACAAAAATCGTGTTTATCGAGACTTGAATGGAAAGAAATGGCGCAAAAAGGGTGCAACACATGACTTCCCAAGAGGTCACCCATCCTAGTACTACTCTCGCCCAAGCACGCTTAACTATGGAGTTCTAATGGGATCCGGTGCATTAGTGCTGGTATGATCGCACACGTCATAGAATGCGCAGAACATAACATGTTGCTTCTTGGGGATTAAACGGTGTTTTATTTTTTTTTATAAAAGATCGATACAAAGTATATTAAAAAAGATTTATGGAAGAACCATGGACGTTTATCTTTCGCCTCGAAACAAAGTAAAAAAGGCAGAACAATAAGTGGATAAAAGAAAATCCTGTTTATCGAGACTTAAACGGAAAGAAATGGCGCAAAAAAGGACGCAGCACGAGAACTTCCCACGAAGTCACCCATCCTAGTACTAAATTCTCCCAAGCACGCTTAACTGCAAAGTTCTGATGGGATCCGGTGCATTAGTGTTGGTATGATCGCACACGTCATAAAATGCGCAGAACATAACATGATGCTTCTAGGGGATTAAACGGTGTTTTATTTTTTTTTATTATAAAAGATCGATAATTACAAAGTATATTAAAAAATATTTATGAAAGAACCATGGACGTTTGTCTTTTGCTTTGAAACGAAGTAAAAAAGGTTGAGCAATAAGTGGATAAAAAAAAATCGTGTTTATCGAGACTTGAACGGAAAGAAATGGCGCAAAAATCGGTGCAACACGAGGACTTCCCATGAGGTCACCCATCCTAGTACTACTCTCACTCAAGCACACTTAACTATGGTGTTCTGATGAGATCCGGTGCAATAGTGCTGGTATGATCGCACCCGTCATATAATGCGCAGAACATAACATGATGCTTCTCGAGGATTAAACGGTGTTTTATTTTTTTTATATAAAAGATCGATTATTACAAAAGATTTATGAAAGAACCGTGGACGTTTGTCTTTCGCCTCAAAACGAAGTAAAAAGGCTGTACAATAAGTGGATAAAACAAAATCGTGTTTATCGAGACTTGAACGTTAAGAAATGGCGCAAAAAAGGGTGCAACTCGAGGACTTCCCAAGAGGTCACCCATCCTAGTACTACTCTCGCCCAAGCACGCTTAACTGCGGAGACTTGATGGGATCTTGTGCATTAGTGCTTGTATGATCGCACCTGTCATATAATGCGCAGAATATAACATGATGCTTGTCGTGGATTAAACGGTGTTTTATTTTTATTTTGTAAATGATCGATAATTATAAAGTATATTAAAAGGATTTATGAAAGAACCGAGGAGGTTTGCCTTTCGCCTCAAAACGAAGTAAAAAAGGCTGAACAATAAGTGGATAAAACAAAATCGTGTTTATCGAGACTTGAACGGAAAGAAATGGCACAAAAAGAGGTGCAACACGAGACCTTTGCAGGAGGTCACCCATCCTAGTACCACTCTCGCTCAAGAACGCTTTATTGCGGAGTTCTGATGGGATTCGGTGCATTAGTGCTGGTATGATCGACCCGTCACATAATGCGCTTAACATAACATGACGATTCTCGGGGATTAAACATTGTTTTAATTTTTTTTATAAAACATTGATAATTATAAAGTATATTAAAAGATTTATGAAAGAACCGTGGACGTTTGTCTTTCGATCGAAACGAAGTAAAAAAGGCTGAACAATAAGTGGATAAAACAAAATCGTGTTCATCAAGACTTGAACGGAAAGAAATGGCGCAAAAGGGATGCAACACGAGGACTTCCCAGGGGGTCACCCATCCTAGTACTACTCTTGCCCAAGCATGCTTAACTGCGGAGTTCTGATGGGATTTGGTGCATTAGTGCTGGTATGATCGCACCCGTCGTATAATGCGCAGAACACAACATGATGCTTCACGGGAATTAAACGGTGTTCTATTTTTTAATAAATGATCGATAATTACAAAGTATATTAAAAAGATTTATGAAAGAACCGTGTACGTTTGTCTTTCGACTAGAAACGAAGTAAAAAAGGCTGAACAATAAGTGGATAAAACAAAATCATGTTCATCGAGACTTAAACGAAATAAATGGCGCAAAAAGGGGTGCAAAACGAGGACTTCCCAGGAGGTCACCCATCCTAGTACTACTCTCGCCCAAGCACGCTTAACTACAGAGTTATGATGAGATCCGGTGCATTAGTGCAAGTATAATCGCACCCGTCATATAATGCGCAGAACATAATATGTTGCTTCTCGGGGATTAAACGATGTTTTATTTTTTTTATAGAAGATCGATAATTACAAAGTATATTAAAAAATATTTATGGAAGAACCTTGGACGTTTGTCTTTTGACTCGAAACGAAGTAAAAAAGGTTGAAAAATAAGTGGATAAAACAAAATCGTGTTTATCGAGACTTGAACAGAAAGAAATGGCGCTAAAAGGGATGCAACACGAGGACTTCCAAGGAGGTCACTCATCCTAGTACTACTCTCGCCCAAGCACGCATAACTGCGGAGTTCTGATTGGATCCGGTGCATTAGTGCTGGTATGATCGACCCGCTAAATAATGCGTAGAACATAACATGATTCTTCTCGGGGATTAAACGTCATTTTATTTTTTTTATTATAAAAGATCGATAATTATAAAGTATATTAAAAAAGATTTATGAAAGAACCGTGGACGTTGGTCTTTCGATCGAAACGAAGTAAAAAAGGGGGAACAATAAGTGGATAAAACAAAATCGTGTTTATCGAGACTTGTACGGAAAGAAATGGTACAAAAGCGGTGCAACACGAGGTCTTCCCAGGAGGTCACCCATCCTAAAACTACTCTCGCCCAAGCATGCTTAACTGCGGAGTTTTGATGGGATCCGGTGCATTAGTGCTGGTATGATCGCACCCGTTATATAATGCGCAAAACATAACATGATGCTTCTCGGGGATTAAACGGTGTTTTATTTTTTTATAAATGATCAATAATTACAAAGTATATTAAAAATATTTATGAAAGAACCGTGGACATTTGTCTTCGACTAGAAACGAAGTAAAAAAGGCTGAACAATAAGTGGATAAAACAAAATCGTGTTTATCGAGACTTGAACGAAAAGAAATGGCGCAAAATGGGGTGCAACAGAAGGGTTTCCCCGGAGATCACCCATCCTAATACTACTCTCTCCCTAGTTCGCTTAACTACGGAGTTCTAATGGGATCCGGTGCATTAGTGCTGGTATGATCGCACCCGTCATATAATGCGCAGAACATAACATGTTGCTTCTCGGGGATTGAACGATGTTTTTTTATAATAAAAGATCGATAATTACAAAGTATATTAAAAAAGATTTATGAAAGAACCGTGGACGTTTGTCTTTCGCCTCGAAATGAAGTAAAAAAGGCTGAACAATAAGTGGATAAAACAAAATCATGTTTATCGAGACTTGAACGGATAGAAATGGCGCAATAAGGGGTGCAACAGGAGGACTTCCCCAAGCACACGTAACTGCGGAGTTCTGATGGGATCCGATGCATTAGTGCTGGTATGATCGCACCCGTCATATAAAGCGCAGAACATAACATGATGCTTCTCGGGGATTAAACGGTGTTTTATTTTTTATTATAAAAGATCGATAATTACAAAGTATATTAAAATTGATTTATAAAAGAACCGTGGACGTTTGTCTTTCGCCTCAAAACGAAGTAAAAAAGGCTGAACAATAAGTGGATAAAACAAAATCGTGTTTATCGAGACTTGAACGGAAAGAAATGGCGCAAAAAGGGGTGCGACACGAGGACTTTCCAGGAGGTCACCCATCCTAGTACTACTCTCGCCCAAGCACGCTTAACTATGAAGTTCTGATGAATCCGGTGCATTAGTGCTGGTATGATGGCACCCGTAATATAATGCGTAGAACATAACGTGATGCTTCCAGGGATTAAACCGTGTTATTTTTTTGTTTACAAAAGATCGATAATTACAAAGTATAATAAAAAAGATTTATGAAAGAACCGTGGACGTTTGTCTTTCACCTCGAAACGAAGTATAAAAGGCTGAACAATAAGTGGATAAAACAAAATCATGTTTATCGAGACTTAAACGGAAAGAAATGGCGCAAAAAGGGATGCACCACGAGGACTTCCCCGGAGGTCACTGATGGACCACAATTATACGAATCAAAAACACAGATAAACCCCCCAAGTTAGACTGTTTGTCTGTCTAACATCCACTTGTTAGTCCCGATATATTTCCACAGGGCATTTTAGAGATTAAAGTGAAAACACGTTAAGGAGAGGCTTTTAGCACAGAAAAGATATAAGGAGTCGATTCAAGGTCAAGATCATATGCCGACTGAAGAAATATCAAGGATCCTGACGATGAATCACTCATCACAAATTGTGCAGAGATGGAATCAAGTCAACCCAGTGCCAAATTACACTGACCGTTTTGTGAAAAGACAGTGCAAAACTGTACAAAACTCACATATGGGCAAGATGACTTGTGACTTGGAGAAGAGGTGGCCAAAGAGGAAAACCACCCCAAAACCACCACCCACCACCGGCGGCTCCTCCCTCCTCCTCCATGGATGACCGGCTCTCCTCCGCCCAATGAGCCGCCGCCATGTGGTGGCTCCTCCACCACATGTTCCTCCTCTCTCCTCCTTGGATGACTTGATGACTTGCTTGGGAGGTGGCTTCCACCACCATTTGCTCCTCCACCACAACCACCCACCGGCGGCTGCTCCTCCACCACTCCTCCGCCGCCAAGTGGCGGCGCCTCCTTGGCTCATCCATGCCTCATTCTCCACCCTTGGATCAAATCAATCCTAGCCCTCCATTTCCTCCCATTTCTCCTATAAAAGGAGGCTCACCCCTCCTCATTTTATCATCCACAAAACCATTCCATACACAATCACTTATCTCTCTACATTTTGTAATATTTTGTAAGTTGGTTTGGATCAATAAAGTTACGATATTTGGCTAGGCGCTCTCCTCCATGGACAGGCGAGGCTAAACTCCTCATTCGGCGGAAGGTATAATCTTGTATTATTTAATGTTTAATTAGCTTAGTTTATTTTCTTAGTATTCAATACTTGTTCTATGTGCCATATAAAAGTCAGAATGTCTCTAAGGTAGAGTGAACGATTTTGGGAATGTGACCATTAGGGGTCCAACTTCGTAAGCTCTTCCTTAAGATATTCGTGATCACACCCGGATAGGGGAGGTCGTAACAGACAAAGCTATCTGAAAGAGGTCGACTATATTTAAAAAACCATTATGGGAAACCGTAACAGGAGAGCAGGTGGATGCACATAGACTAGCGTACCTAACTGGTACTGGCGCTAGTCTAAATAGAACAAGTGTGATTTAGCCGATGTTGCAAGTCTTGAGCTATCGCTAGCCTCGATTCATCGTTTGAATACTTAGAAGATTTACTAAACTAATAAACATGTGATAATACAAGAATACCTGAAACCGAATACGCTCTTTCAATTGCAAACACCCCCTGTATTTAATTTCCTAGTATAACTGCTCAATCAAACACAACCACCAACCACTCACATACCGGAGGAATCAACAATCACGCACCACCCACTGTAAGTCTTCTAACCCTCAACTCCTTTATTTTCTGTATTTAATTTCAGTATTTATTTTCTGTATTTACTTTCCGCACAAAAAAAACCCAAAAAACCCAAAAAACCCAAAAACAGTAGTTTAGTAATTAGCAGTAAGTCCACACTCGACCTAAAATCACGCACCGTGTAAGCCGTAACGAACAACCTATCCCCCTAATTCCCTTGGGTTCGACCCCTACTTACCCTTACTACCCAGTAGTTAAGTCGCGAGTAGTGGACATTATAAATTTATTTGTACGAGACGCATTGCACCCTAACGACAGTGCAACCGACGCTCCCGTCAAATTGGCGCCGTTGCCGGGGAATTAGCCATCGGATAGTTGTTCTTCACCTCACATGACCTCATGACTCAACCACCCTCGTATGCATGGACAACACGGTACCTACCACTGTTCGGAGGTACGGATGGAGAAGACCCAGTACTACATAGCCGAAACTTTCACCATGTTTGTCAATACATAAAACCTAATAATGAGACGTTAGAGGAGTTTAAGCTTCATTGCTTTAAATTCTCTCTAACCAATGTTGAGGCAATCTGGTATTACACATCACCCGCTAGTAGTACAATACGTTTCATAGATCTCTGCATTCAATTCTTGAAAGAATTCTCTCCACCATCCCTACGACAACAAGTGCGAGAGAAAATCATAGGCCTCCGACAATCCCGGGATGAGACTTTGGACGTATACTACACGAACTTCGACACCATCGTCTCACGCTGCCCGCACCATGGATTCACGAAGAAAGTTCTGCTTCAAAAATTTCTTCGTGGAATGAGGACCGATGATCTAACAAGAGTTAACGAAGCAATGAGAAGATCAGCTGAGAACTTCACCATTGCGAGCATGTGGGACCTTATAATTGGCCAGGCTGCAGTCACAGAACGAACATCCCAAACTGACGAAGAAATGCAAACAGAAGAAGCTGACCCTGAGGCTGATCACGAAGAAACTACCGAGCCGTCAGAAGTAACTCCTGAACCATCTGAAGAGTCAGACATAGAAAGTATCGGGAGTAACAATGAGGTGTCAGCAATAGAAAAAGTCCAGAATACCGCTAACATGCTGCCAGAACCATACCCAACTAGCATCACAAACAAACACGACGAGGCAGAATCGAGCCTTAAGATGCAAGCTTCCCGACTTTTCCCCTCGATCAATAGGCAAATCGCTGAAAACCATGTGATCAAAGAAGAGGCTGAAAAGAGGATGGGAAAAGGGCCTATGCAGAATAATTCTCCGATAGAGCATTGTTACGCCATAACCGGACAAGCCAGCCCTGAACACCAGAAAACCCGGTTCAAGAAGTTGGTAGTAAAAGGTCCCTCACCTTCCCTGAGATGTTGGAAGGAGGCACCACCAGTACAAGGGGAACGGGACCCCAACCAGTCATCTGCTCAAAAATCAGGAAGACTCACCGCAAGAATCAAGGTCGGTGGAATCAAGAAATTCGACCTAAGCCACCCATGGGATCTCAACCAATGATCCAGAACAAGGTACTGTCGAGCCAACGACGTTAAACAAGTGCACTAGTCGGGAGGTAACCCGGCACTATCTTACTTTCTGTCATTTTAATTTTCAATAAGCGCTCTCACCCATCTTTTTGTCCAGAAGAAATGTCTTACATGTAGGAATTAAGTTTCGGAGCAAGGATCAGATCAGCCAGGCAGCTTCCGTGAATTTACCGGGCCTGCGCTGAGAGTTTAAGGCCCCAGCCGAACTCCCTCGATTATCCAGCCTCATGCCATGTCGTTCACTCGACACCTTAAAGGGAGTTCTGCTCTTCTTTTTTCCTAGAGTCATTTCCTTCTCCTATATATATTTGCATGACTTTTGAACTAAGGCTTGCCTTCGTTCAAAAGTGGGGGGTGAGAACCAATGCATGTTTTTCTTTTTTTTTATAAAAAAAAGTATCTTTTTGAAAGTATGAACTTAAGAATGTGAAAAAGATAGATCATGATTCATGCATCAACCTTATGAAAAGGCAAACTGTTTAAAAACTTAGAATGTAACTTTTCATTTGTCCCTTTGTGATGAGATAACCTAGGGATGTGGAGTTGATAGAAATTGCCCTAGAGAGGCTTGGCAAGCACTTAAAGGATCGAATCAAACTATATGGTTTTCGAAGTCAGTGGAGGCTGCACTTCGGATTTTCAGTGAACAATTGAGTCAAACTCCGCCAGGAAGCATCTATGCAAAGGCGAGGACGGGAATCAGACCGTCCTCTCTAGTCAAAATAGCCGAGAAAATAAATGAGCGACCCTCATCTTGACCCGCGCGAAACGACGAAGACGAGAGGAGAGGGGAGGTATTTCCATAGGCTTGCGGGCGATGATTGGACCTCCCAAGAAGGCTGACAAAATGGACTAGCAAGTCACAAAGGAGCAAAAAACTCAAAGAAGAAAATCAAAAGAGGCCTAAGGCCCAAAAAATTGTGAAGGTTTTAACCGAACAAAAGTGAAGCACTCAAAAAGACAGATCAAAAGCCAAAGGCAGAATCACTCAAAAAAGCTAGTCCCTCGCCAAAGTAGAAAAAAAGAAAATAAAAAAGGCTCAACTCACTGAAACCCGAATCGAATCACGTGCTAGAGAAAGCTACAAGAAAACCATATAGTGCGAGACGGTCCCGAGGGTGTAGTCCAGGAGCCTAAAAAGGGCTATCTCCCGAAACATCCGGAATAATTCGCATCTCGGCACGAAGGTACACGTATCAAGTTACTTCTAATTATTTTTACAGTTTAAATTGGCAATAAGTAGTAATGCATGAATTAGGAGAAATCGAGTACCGCAAACTTAATTTCATACTTCAAACCAACTTACATAGTGACGCCCATATAAAGCATTGTTCGGGACGAACAACTAAAAGTGGGGGGTGATTTGATGGACCACAATTATACGAATCAAAAACACAGATAAACCCCCCAAGTTAGACTGTTTGTCTGTCTAACATCCACTTGTTAGTCCCGATATATTTCCACAGGGCATTTTAGAGATTAAAGTGAAAACACGTTAAGGAGAGGCTTTTAGCACAGAAAAGATATAAGGAGTCGATTCAAGGTCAAGATCATATGCCGACTGAAGAAATATCAAGGATCCTGACGATGAATCACTCATCACAAATTGTGCAGAGATGGAATCAAGTCAACCCAGTGCCAAATTACACTGACAGTTTTGTGAAAAGACAGTGCAAAACTGTACAAAACTCACATATGGGCAAGATGACTTGTGACTTGGAGAAGAGGTGGCCAAAGAGGAAAACCACCCCAAAACCACCACCCACCACCGGCGGCTCCTCCCTCCTCCTCCATGGATGACCGGCTCTCCTCCGCCCAATGAGCCGCCGCCATGTGGTGGCTCCTCCACCACATGTTCCTCCTCTCTCCTCCTTGGATGACTTGATGACTTGCTTGGGAGGTGGCTTCCACCACCATTTGCTCCTCCTCCACAACCACCCACCGGCGGCTGCTCCTCCACCACTCCTCCGCCGCCAAGTGGCGGCGCCTCCTTGGCTCATCCATGCCTCATTCTCCACCCTTGGATCAAATCAATCCTAGCCCTCCATTTCCTCCCATTTCTCCTATAAAAGGAGGCTCACCCCTCCTCATTTTATCATCCACAAAACCATTCCATACACAATCACTTATCTCTCTACATTTTGTAATATTTTGTAAGTTGGTTTGGATCAATAAAGTTACGATATTTGGCTAGGCGCTCTCCTCCATGGACAGGCGAGACTAAACTCCTCATTCGGCGGAAGGTATAATCTTGTATTATTTAATGTTTAATTAGCTTAGTTTATTTTTTTAGTATTCAATACTTGTTCTATGTGCCATATAAAAGTCAGAATGTCTCTAAGGTAGAGTGAACGATTTTGGGAATGTGACCATTAGGGGTCCAACTTCGTAAGCTCTTCCTTAAGATATTCGTGATCACACCCGGATAGGGGAGGTCGTAACAGACAAAGCTATCTGAAAGAGGTCGACTATATTTAAAAAACCATTATGGGAAACCGTAACAGGAGAGCAGGTGGATGCACATAGACTAGCGTACCTAACTGGTACTGGCGCTAGTCTAAATAGAACAAGTGTGATTTAGCCGATGTTGCAAGTCTTGAGCTATCGCTAGCCTCGATTCATCGTTTGAATACTTAGAAGATTTACTAAACTAATAAACATGTGATAATACAAGAATACCTGAAACCGAATACGCTCTTTCAATTGCAAACACCCCCTGTATTTAATTTCCTAATATAACTGCTCAATCAAACACAACCACCAACCACTCACATACCGGAGGAATCAACAATCACGCATCACCCACTGTAAGTCTTCTAACCCTCAACTCCTTTATTTTCTGTATTTAATTTCAGTATTTATTTTCTGTATTTACTTTCCGCACAAAAAAACCCAAAAAACCCAAAAACAGTAGTTTAGTAATTAGCAGTAAGTCCACACTCGACCTAAAATCACGCACCGTGTAAGCCGTAACGAACAACCTATCCCCCTAATTCCCTTGGGTTCGACCCCTACTTACCCTTACTACCCAGTAGTTAAGTCGCGAGTAGTGGACATTATAAATTTATTTGTACGAGACGCATTGCACCCTAACGACAGTGCAACCGACGCTCCCGTCAGTCACCCATCCTAGTACTACTCTCGTCCAAGCACGCTTAACTTCAGAGTTCTTATGGGATCCGGTGCATTAGTGCTGGTATGATCGCACTCGTCGTATAATGCGTAGAACATAACGTGATGCTTCTCGGGGATTAAACGGTGTTTTATTTTTTATTTTTAAAAGATCGATAATTATAAACTATATTAAAAAAGATTTATGAAAGAACCGTGGACGTTTGTCTTTTGCCTTGAAATGAAATAAAAAATGCTAAAAAATAAGTGGATAAAACAAAATCGTGTTTATCAAGACTAGAACGGAAAGAAATGGCGCAAAAAGAGGTGCAACACGAAGACTTCCCAGGCGGTCACCCATCCTAGTACTACTCTCGCACAAGAACGCTTAAATGCAAAGTTCAGATGGGATCCGTTGCATTAGCGCTGGTATGATCGCACCCGTCATATAATGCGCAGAACATAACATGATGCTTCTCAGGGATTAACCGGTGTTTTATTTTTTTATAAATGATCGATAATTACAAAGTATATTAAAAAGATTTATGAAAGAACCGTGGACGTTTGTTTTTCGACTCGAAACGAAGTAAAAAGGCTGAACAATAAGTGGATAAACCAAAATCATGTTTATCGAGACTTGAACGGAAAGAAATGGCGCAAAAAGGGGTGCAACACATGACTTCCCAGAAGGTCACCAATCCTAGTACTACTCTTGCCCAAGCGCGCTTAACTACGGAGTTCTGATGGGATCCGGTGCATTAGTGCCGGTATGATCGCACCCGTCATATAATGCGCAGAACATAACATGTTGCTTCTCGAGGATTAAATGGTGTTTTATTTTTTTTTATAAAAGACCGATAAAATGTATATTAAAAAAGATTTATGAAAGACCCGTGGACGTTGATCTTTCGCCTCGAAACGAAGTAAAAAAGACTGAACAATAAGTGGATAAAAGAAAATCCTGTTTATCAAACTTGAACGGAAAGAAATGGCGCAAAAAAGGGTGCCGCACGAGGACTTCCCAGGAGGCCACCCATCCTAGTACTAATTTCGCCTAAGCACGCTTAACTGCGAAGTTTTAATGGGATCCGGTGCATTAGTGCTGGTATGATCGCACGCGTCATATAATGCGCAGAACATAACATGATGCATCTCGGGGATTAAAAGGTGTTTTATTTTTGTTATTATAAAAGATCGATAAATACAAAGTATATTAAAAAAGATTTACGAAATAACCATGGATGTTTGTCTTTCGCCTTGAAACGATGTAAAAAAGGTTGAGCAATAAGTGGATAAAACAAAATCGTGTTTATCGAGACTTGAATGGAAAGAAATGGCGCAAAAAGGGGTGCAACACGAGGACTTCACATGAGGGCACCCATCCTAGTACTAATCTCGCTCAAGCACGCTTAACTGCGGAGTTCTGATGAGATCCGGTGCATTAGTGCTTGTATGATCGCACCCGTCATATAATGCGCAGAACATAACATGATGCTTCTCGGGGATTAAACGGTGTTTTATTTTTTTATATAAAAGATCGATTATTACAAAGTATATTACAAAAGATTTATGAAATACCCGTGGACGTTTGTCTTTCGCCTCGAAACGAAGTAAAAAAGGCTGAACAATAAGTGGATAAAACAAAATCGTGTTTATCGAGACTTGAACGTTAAGAAATGGCGCAAAAAGGAGTGCAACACGAGAACTTCCCATGAGGTCACCCATCCTAGTACTACTCTCGCCCAAGCACGTTTAACTGTGGAGTTTTGATGGGATCCAGAGCATTAGTGCTTTTATGATCGCACCCGTCATATAATGCGCAGAACATAACTAGTGCTTGTCGGGGATTGAACGGTGTTTTATTTTTATTTTATAAAAGGTCGATAAAGATAAAGTATATTAAAAAAGATTTATGAAATAACCGTGGACGTTTGTCTTTCGCCTCGAAACGAAGTAAAAAAGGCTGAACAATAAGTGGATAAAACAAAATCGTGTTTATCGAGACTTGAACGGAAAGAAATGGCGCGAAAAGAGGTGCAACACGATAACTTCCCAGCAGGTCACCCATCCTAGTACTATTCTCTCTTAAGCACCCTTAACTGCAGAGTTCTGATTGGATCGGGTGCATTAGTGCTGGTATGATCGACCAGTCATATAATGCGCTGAACATAACATGATGATTCTCGGGGATTAAACGTTGTTTTAATTTTTTTATAAAAGATTGATAATTACAAAGTATATAAAAAAGATTTATGAAAGAACCGGGGACGTTTGTCTTTCGATCGAAACGAAGTAAACAAGGGTGAACAATAAGTGGATAAAACATAGTCGTGTTCATCGAGACTTGAACGGAAAGAAATGGCGCAAAAGGGATGCTACACGAGGACTTCCCAGGACGTCACCCATCCTAGTACTACTCTCGCCCAAGCACGCTTAATTACAGAGTTCTTATGGGATCTGGTGCATTAGTGCTGGTATGATCGCACTCGTCATATAATGCGTAGACCATAACGCTATGCTTCTCGGGGATTAAATGGTGTTTTATTTTTTATTATAAAAGATCGATAATTACAAAGTATATTAAAAAAGATTTATGAAAGAACCATGGACGTTTTTCTTTCGCCTAGAAACGAAGTAAAAAAGGCTGAACAATAAGTTGATAAAACAAAATCGAGTTTATCGAGACTTGAACGGAAAGAAATGGCGCAAAAAGGGGTGCGACACAAGGACTACCCAAGAGGTCACCCATCCTAGTACTACTATCGCCCAAGCACGCTTAACTGCGGAGTTCTGATGGGATCTGGTGCATTAGTGCTGGTATGATCGCACTGGTCATATAATGCGTAGAACATAATGTGATGCTTCCCGTGATTAAACGGTGTTTTATTTTTTATTTATAAAATATCGATAATTACAAGGTATATTTAAAAAGATTTATGAAAGAACCATGGACGTTTGTCTTTCGCTTCAAAACGAAGTAAAAAAGGCTGAATAGTAAGTGGATAAAATAAAATCGTGTTTATCGAGACTTGAACGGAAAGAAATGGCGCAAAAAGGGGTGCAACACGAGGACTTTTATGAGGTCACCCATCCTACTACTACTCTCGCCCAAGCACGCTTAACTGCGGAGTTCTGATGGGATTCGGTGCATTAGTGCTGGTATGATCGCACCCGTAATATAACGCGCAGAACATAAGATGATGCTTCTCGGGGATTAAATGGTGTTTTATTTTTCATATGAAGATCGATAATTAAAAAGTTTATTAAAAAAGATTTATGAAAGAACCGTGGACGTTTGTCTTTCGCCTCGAAACGAAGTATAAAAGGGTGAACAATAAGTGGATAAAACAAAATCGTGTTTATCGAGACTTGAACGGAAAGAAATGGCACAAAAAGGGATGCACCACGAGGACTTCCCAGGAGGTCACCTATCCTATTACTACTCTCGTCCAAGCATGCTTAACTGCAGAGTTCTTATGGGATCCGGTGCATTAGGGCCGGTATGATCGCACTCGTCATATAATGCGTAGAACATAACGTGATGCTTCTCGGGGATTAAACGGTGTTTTATTTTTTATTTTAAAAGATCGATAATTACAAAGTATATTAAAAAAGATTTATGAAAGAACCGTGAACGTTTGTCTTTCGCTTTGAAACGAAGTAAAAAGGGCTGAACAATAAGTGGATAAAACAAAATCGTGTTTATCGAGACCTTAACGGAAAGAAATGGCGCAAAAAGGGGTGCAACACAAGGACTTTTATGAGGTCACCCATCTTAGTACTACTCTCTCCCAAGCACGCTTAACTGCAGAGTTCTTATGGGATCTGGTGCATTAGTGCTGGTATGATCGCACTCGTCATATAATGCGTAGAACATAACGTGATGCTTCTCGGGGATTAAACGGTGTTTATTTTTTATTATAAAAGATCGATAATTACAAAGTATATAAAAAAAGATTTATGAAAGAACCGTGGACGTTTGTCTTTCGCCTCGTAACGAATTAAAAAAGGCGGAACAATAAGTGGATAAAACAAAATCGTGTTTATCGAGACTTGAACCGAAAGAAATGGCGCAAAAAAGGGTGCGACACGAGGACTTCCCGGGAGGTCACCCATCCTAGTACTACTCTCGCCCAAGCACACTTAACTGCGGAGTTCTGATGGGATCAGGTGCATTGGTGCTTGTATGATCGCACTGGTCATATAATGCGTAGAACATAACGTGATGCTTCCCGGGATTAAACGGTCTTTTATTTTTTATTTATAAAAGATTGATAATTACAAAGTATATTAAAAAATATTTATGAAAGAACAGTGGACGTTTGTCTTTTTCTTCGAAACGAAGTAAAAAAGGCTGAACAATAAGTGGATAAAACAAAATCGTGTTTATCGTGACTTGAAGGGAAAGAAATTAAATGTCACAAAAAGGGGTGCAACACGAGGACTTTTATGAGGTCGCCCATCCTAGTACTACTCTCGTCCAAGCACGCTTAACTGCGGAGTTCTGATGGGATTCGGTGCATTAGTGCTGGTATGATCGCACCTGTAATATAATGCGCAGAACATAACATGATGCTTCTCGGGGATTAAATGGTGTTTTATTTTTCTTATGAAGATCGATAATTAAAAAGTATATTAAAAAAGATTTATGAAAGAACTGTGGACGTTGTCTTTCGCCTCGAAACGAAGTATAAAAGGCTGAACAATATGTGGATAAAACAAAATCGTGTTTATCGAGACTTGAACGGAAAGAAATGGCGCAAAAAGGGGTGCAACACGAGGACTTTTATGAGGTCACCCATCCTACTACTACTCTCGCCCAAGCACGCTTAACTGCGGAGTTCTGATGGGATTCGGTGCATTAGTGCTGGTATGATCGCACCCGTAATATAACGCGCAGAACATAAGATGATGCTTCTCGGGGATTAAATGGTGTTTTATTTTTCATATGAAGATCGATAATTAAAACGTTTATTAAAAAAGATTTATGAAAGAACCGTGGACGTTTGTCTTTCGCCTCGAAACGAAGTATAAAAGGGTGAACAATAAGTGGATAAAACAAAATCGTGTTTATCGAGACTTGAACGGAAAGAAATGGCACAAAAAGGGATGCACCACGAGGACTTCCCAGGAGGTCACCTATCCTATTACTACTCTCGTCCAAGCATGCTTAACTGCAGAGTTCTTATGGGATCCGGTGCATTAGGGCCGGTATGATCGCACTCGTCATATAATGCGTAGAACATAACGTGATGCTTCTCGGGGATTAAACGGTGTTTTATTTTTTATTATAAAAGATCGATAATTACAAAGTATATTAAAAAAGATTTATGAAAGAACCGTGAACGTTTGTCTTTCGCTTCGAAACGAAGTAAAAAGGGCTGAACAATAAGTGGATAAAACAAAATCGTGTTTATCGAGACCTTAACGGAAAGAAATGGCGCAAAAAGGGGTGCAACACAAGGACTTTTATGAGGTCACCCATCTTAGTACTACTCTCTCCCAAGCACGCTTAACTGCAGAGTTCTTATGGGATCTGGTGCATTAGTGCTGGTATGATCGCACTCGTCATATAATGCGTAGAACATAACGTGATGCTTCTCGGGGATTAAACGGTGTTTATTTTTTATTATAAAAGATCGATAATTACAAAGTATATAAAAAAAGATTTATGAAAGAACCGTGGACGTTTGTCTTTCGCCTCGTAACGAATTAAAAAAGGCGGAACAATAAGTGGATAAAACAAAATCGTGTTTATCGAGACTTGAACCGAAAGAAATGGCGCAAAAAAGGGTGCGACACGAGGACTTCCCGGGAGGTCACCCATCCTAGTACTACTCTCGCCCAAGCACACTTAACTGCGGAGTTCTGATGGGATCAGGTGCATTGGTGCTTGTATGATCGCACTGGTCATATAATGCGTAGAACATAACGTGATGCTTCCCGGGATTAAACGGTCTTTTATTTTTTATTTATAAAAGATTGATAATTACAAAGTATATTAAAAAAGATTTATGAAAGAACAGTGGACGTTTGTCTTTTTCTTCGAAACGAAGTAAAAAAGGCTGAACAATAAGTGGATAAAACAAAATCGTGTTTATCGTGACTTGAAGGGAAAGAAATTAAATGTCACAAAAAGGGGTGCAACACGAGGACTTTTATGAGGTCGCCCATCCTAGTACTACTCTCGTCCAAGCACGCTTAACTGCGGAGTTCTGATGGGATTCGGTGCATTAGTGCTGGTATGATCGCACCTGTAATATAATGCGCAGAACATAACATGATGCTTCTCGGGGATTAAATGGTGTTTTATTTTTCTTATGAAGATCGATAATTAAAAAGTATATTAAAAAAGATTTATGAAAGAACTGTGGACGTTGTCTTTCGCCTCGAAACGAAGTATAAAAGGCTGAACAATATGTGGATAAAACAAAATTGTGTTTATCGAGACTTGAAACGGAAAGAAATGACGCAAAAAGGGATGTACCACAAGGACTTCCCAGGAGGTCACCCTACTACTCTCGTCCAAGCACGCTTAACTGCAAAGTTCTTATTGGATCTGGTGCATTAGTGCTGGTATGATCGCACTCGTCAAATAATGCGTAGAACATAACGTGATGCTTCTCGGGGATTAAACGGTGTTTTATTATTTATTTTTAAAAGAATGATAATTACAAACTATATTAAAAAATATTTATGAAAGAACCGTGGACGTTTGTCTTTCGCCTCGAAACGAAGTAAAAAATGCTGAACAATAAGTGGGTAAAACAAAATCGTGTTTATCGAGTCTAGAACGGAAAGAAATGGCGCAAATGGAGGTGCAACACGAAGACTTCCCAGGAGGTCACCCATCCTAGTATTACTCTCGCCAAACACGCTTAACTGCAGAGTTCAGATGGGATCCGGTGCATTAGCGCTGGTATGATCGCACCCGTCATATAATGCGCAGAACATAACATGATGCTTCTCGGGGATAAAACGGTGTTTTAGTTTTTTTATAAAGATCAATAATTACAAAGTATATTAAAAATATTTATGAAAGAACCGTGGTCGTTTGTCTTTCTCCTCGAAACGAAGTAAAAAAGGCTTATCGATACTTATGCGACTACCTAACAAGGTCATACCAACAACTATCACATAAGTATTCTTATCTGATCGATATTGAGACAGTCATATAGGACACAGTCACATAAGTATTCTTATGTGGCCGATATTGGTCAGTCATATAAGGTACAGTCATATAAGGTACAGTCATATAAGTGCACCTATACGGCCGATTTAGGTCAGCCACATAAGGTACAGTCACATAAATGTACTTATGTCGCTCACTTCGGTCAGGCACATAAGTATCAGTCGCATAAGTATCCTTACCCGATTAACGTCCATTTCTCAGTCGTCTAAGGTCATTTATGTGACAGTTGCTTATGTGACTGACTCAAACTCTGACACATAAAGGGCCAAATGGTGTAGTGAAAGCTGCTCATGTACTACCGAAACTTTTATAACATTCAAAAGTGATATTCTAATGATCTATGACAACGTTCGTGAGATGACTAATTCTTAATAATGTAAACCGGATGGTGTTTGTTGGTGGATGTTGTTCAGACTTACTTGTGATTATGACTTCCGGTGAATGTGGAGTTGACGCTATCTGATATAATGCCTCAGCAGCCGCGCGAGAGGCCGCTGAATTGGAAAAATCCTTGTTCGACAACGAAAGATATAAAAGCTAAGTTCATCGAGACGAATCTTTGCAGACAGGGTTGGGTGTAAAATTTAAGTTTATTTTAATCTTTATTTGATATATCTGATTTTGTGGAGCATGAGTGATTTGAAACAATCATTGAATTTTATAATCAGTTAGATCAGATGATGTGTGTTTGAGGCTCACACCATGATAAATGTGTTTTGTGACAAGTGTTTTGATGGAGGCTCAAATACACCATGGTGTGAGGCTCAAATACATTTGTATTTCACAGATGTAATTATGATGTATAACTCAAGTCAGTATATATGTTAAGTTTATCATGTTGAACATGATTAGTGGAGCTTGTAGTTTTAAATTTTAACTGGATTTATGATTATTTCGATAATCTGGTTTGAAATGTTCAACGGTGTTCGTGTTCATGAAGAACACTTTGTCGAATGAATTTTGTTAAATACTACACTAGGAGGTGTTGGTTAACTTGTTTAGATAAATGTTTATTAAATTATATGCAAGTCCTTGCTGTACAAATTAAATTCTTTGCTTAGAGTTTTGCATATTGTGGCTTGTTTATTAGTGAGTCATACGTATTTGCATAGCTCTCTTATTTATTTGTTATTTAATTTATACATGCATGTTATGTACTGTTGGTTGCATGACTGGTCTGTTGTGCTGCTGTGCTGATTTTGAAGAGTAAGGATTTGAAATGAGAAATATCTAACACTTGAGTGAATTTAGTATATGTGTATTGTATGCATGTTTCTCATTCACTTATTTATTCTCATCTTTTGATTATTCACAATTTTTATGCTTAGAATTTATAAGGATGGGACTCGTGATAAATTGAGATTTACAAGAGTGAAGTTAAAGTTCAAAATGAAACTTTCATCAAAGTTTGATGTATGTCATGACAAGCACAAAACTCGTAACTGTTTTGGTAATGGGTAATCTTAGTGGCTACACTAGTAATCCTAGTGGGAAACATTGTCTAAGGCATATAGACATATATACAATGAAAAGTCACGATACTTGAGTGTGAGACATAGTGTAGTATGAGAGTTCACTTTGCATGGGGTGATTGCGATTGATTTTGTTAGGTTACAACAAACTTTTACCACTTACTTGACGAAGGGATTAGTTAAAGACATGGTTATAAGTCGGTAAAGGAGATAGGATTAGAACCCGTATAATTCTCTAGTGGTGGAATGCCCAATCTGGATCTAACTAGCATTAGCAACAATATCAAAGCAGAAAACCCACACCTACAAAATTGATGAACACAAATGATTACCCCCAAGTGTGTATTCATGTTCTTAAAGTTCTAGGTTGAAAATGAACTCTTTGTAATAGGTCCTTTGAAAAAGTTGTATTTGTAGGAGCGGAAAGAGTTGACTCACCTACTAAAATATCTACCTATATGAACGTGATGTTTCTGGTCGCTTTATAAAATCTCAGGTAAGTTTCAATAAGCTCACAAATGGATAGGGACTCATGGGCCATAAAGAGTCAAGTTCAACTTTAGATTTTGGGAAGCGGCTCATGTGTGTGTTATCTTCATGTAAACAGAATTCATTGGTTCAATCTTTTAAAGACACAATTATGTCTGAGTATTTGGAATTTGTAATTACAGTAGGCAAAAATTCAATCCTTGTGACATTATTGTTGAGCCATGAGTTGCTTAATAAAGGGTATTCTGGAAAACAAAGATCATCCTAAAATGGTGGGAGGATTGTTTGGGATTTTAGGGTGTATAAAATTATTAGGATGAATAAACCTAGTAGGGTATATTAACATAATGATATGAGGTAATTCGGGAGGTGTTTGAGCACAAATTGGTGGGTCATCCTGGAGATTGGCTTGCAGCTTACACATTAGCGGCCCGCGTGCAGCTTACACGTTAGCTGCTAAAGTGTAAGCTGTACGCGCAGATTCTGCAAGTGCGACTATTCGTGGAGGAACATCTCTCTTGCTTTTATCCTCTCATCCTCTATAACTATGAGAACGAAATCTTCATGTAAAGATATACGAAAAATATATAGAAAATATTCAGATTTTACTGTACAATCCTTCAAACCATATAGTGACTTTCTGATTCTACAACCTAGATCAAAAACTCAATTTGTCTTATTTCACTTTGAATATTGCGGTAACTCAAGGCTGAAAGTAAAGGGGTAAAAAATTGATTTCGAAAAGCGGTTACGCGATTCAAATGGTTATCCGTCATTGTCATCTATCTTCCCTTGAAGGTCTTACATGAAGAATCCTCCATTTAAGACCATGTTGAAGCTTTGCAGATTATTACATGAAGATGTAAAATTTAGCCTACTGCAAGAGTTCTACAAAGCTGCTGTTGTACTACCGCAACTTTTATAAGATATATAAAGGGTCGAAATATCAATTTCAGAAAGCAAATACGCAATTCAAATCAATATCTTGTTTCCCATCAATGATTCCATTGAAGCTTACAAGAAGAAATCCTCTATTGAATACTACTTGAAGCATTGAAGACAAGTTTACAAGAAGCTATAAAACGGCCTAGTCTACAAAGTTGGTGCAGTGTACCCATATTAACACGGGGACGACTTGTTCCTTTCCCGTTGAGTAATAATTTTTGAAAAAAATTCAAGGCTAAGTGGATGTAAGCTAGTTAAAATGTTTATTCACAAGAAAGAAAGACACACCTTCATTCTCTATAAAAGTTTCATAGAGAAAGAAAAACTCTATGAAAGAAGAAATTCTCATTCTGCGAGGACAGAGCTAGGCAATGGGTAGGGTAAAGGAAGGATACCAATGTTTTTCCTTGACTTAATAAATAGTGCGCGGACAGTGTAAGGCATCTTGTTTTTTATATGTAGTCGTTAACGTATGGGGAGAGTCATACTTGGGTAGGGTATGGTAGGGTAGGGTCAGGTAGAATGGGGATGTGTGGGTTCACGCATAATTTGAAATATAAAAAAATTAAAATACAATTGAAAATAGTAGGGTTGGACAGGGTAGGAGCATAGGGTCGGGGAAGAGGGCTGGAATATCATATTTTGTTAGTGATCGTTACTTTGTCTAAGTTTAAATGGACATAATACGATACGAAACTAAATAGGATAGAATAAAAATCGAATAGGGTAAGGATCACCTACATCGACACAGCACACATGTCAAATATGGTGGCTTATGTGAGGGTTAGGCTGTATCACATCTCAGTCGACAAATGATTTTATAGCATAAAATGTAAAATTAGGTGCGTGAATGTTGAACATCAATCGTCTACAATGATTTCTCCCAGGAGTTCTGGGGCCATCAATATTCTCATATTTTTGTGAGACATTTTTCTTCCTTTTTCTTTCTCTCTTCCTCGTCCCGCATCGTAGACGCTTCCTACATTCCTCGTGGATGCTTTCCTCATCCAGCCTCGTGCGTGGATGCTTCCTACATTCCTCGTGGATGCTTTTCTTGTACCGCCTAGCTCGTGAACGTGTTGCTCCCTCATGTAGAGCTGCTATGTCTTGTAGTGGTTAAGGTGCCCGATGAGGCCTGTGTTTCAAATATCGAAGAATGTATCAATGATTTTGGGGGTAGATGTGAGCGGATCCATGGTAAAGGTGCCGCACATGGCTTGTGCTTCAAGATGCGAATATATGTACCAATGATTTCGGGATCATATCGAGATGCCTTGATAGGGATTCAAAGATCAATATTTATGTACTAGATTGATAAATATTATTGTGATATGCATTCTAATGTTATGAATGGTTGTACACCTTCATAAAAAAAATCTAACAATTGTCCTATAAAAGATACACCTTGTACAATTCGATCAGCATGCTATAACGTACGAATACTATTTCACTCAAATTATTGAGGTGGCTACCTTAGGGATCATCATCATTATCATATTTTCTCCTATCTATTCTGTTTTATTGTTGTCCACACCCACCCAACACCAAATCTTATCAAGATATTTCAAATTTGGACAATGTTTACTTGTCCTTTTCATAGTCGTTGTTTCATTATACTTTCATAACTTCAAAAGGTTAATCATTTAGTCTGAAATAATAGAGTGGGATATGATAACTACTTTTGCAACTAAATGAGATGGACAACGCTTCTTTATTATTTTCTTGCATGAAACATGATCATTAATAGTAAGAGAAATGATAAAAAAAAGCAACAATTCAATATGTTAATTATAAACTCGTAAGAATTTGACACGTGACATCTACAACAAATCATAATTCGGGGCACATTTGCACATAAAAAAGTTAAAATGGATTTATTTAAGAATATATACTAGATGCGAGGGTATAAAAGTCCCAAAAAATAACGCCGTTCACAGCAGATTAGACCTTTGATACTTCAAATGAGCGCTGGCAACAGACAGAAGAGCTGTTCGCGACCAGGTATAAGTTGTTGCATAACTAACTCAAAGTTCTATAACTTCAAGATTCACACTGAGAGAAAAAAGGTCGAAACATGAGTCAAAGTTGGCGTAGCTACATAATTCATAGCCCAAACACTCCACACTTAGGATTTGTTCGTCCCGAACAAACTTTAAGCACAAGTCAATAAATCGCAGAATATTTACCCACTCAAGTATCATGTGATCAATTCTAACTGAAATAAAAACAAAAAGATAACTACCTGTCGTAGAGGACACGAATGCATTTAGCATATGCATCAAGCCTTTAAACCCATAGGCTGCCCTAGTAGGAAGAGTATAGTCTCGTGAAGGTTTTCAGGAATGGGACTACCTACAAATCCCCTTTACAACTAACTAACGTGTATGCATGAATGATGCTCAACGAGTCACAGTAAGGTCATGTCATACCACGGATTCATCGTGTTACCTCAACTTCAAGTCAAACATCTTCATCAAAGTTGTCAGACAATCATAGATTAAACGAGTTATGCATTCAAATTGTCAGTACACACGACTAGCAAGCGCCTCATCATAAGTTCTAAATAGTTCTATAGCAACATGATAAGAACATGAATAGTTACACAAAACATGCTCGCCATTCACCTATGCTATCTAGGGATAGTCCACGGGCTCTTGGCATAAAACTCATTCTCATGTGCCAAGGACTAGGCAATGACCCGTAAGAGAAGAGGAGTCTGGCTTAAGAGTTTTATGAAAAATAGTACGCAAATCACATCAAAATTTTAGTGCAAGCATGAGGATCGTCCCTTAGTTTCTAGTACATGAATTCTCAAGACAAGTCATGATTTGCATGCAATGAGAAAAATGGAATTACACTACATCAAGCAGAAAGGAGGCAGAATTTTTCAAAACATTTTTTCTTTTACACACAAGGGGTGACTTTTCTCACTTTGCCCTTGATATTTTTTCTATTTTTTTTCTTTTTCACACACAAGGGGTGACTTTTCTCACTTTGCCCTTGGTATTTTTCTGCTCTTTTTTTCTCTTTAAAAACAACTATGCTTGGGGTCAATTTTTCAGCCTCTTTTGAAAATTCAGAACTTTGATCTTGATTAAAAACCATTTTTTTCTAACTCCACACTTAAAGCTTGACATAGTGTATGAATAAAGGCGGGTGCATGCAGATCACAACAAGTATAGAGAAACACATACTAGCACTAAGGTCACCTAGAAAAAGAGATGCAATTTAAGTTTTTGACATTTTGTATCGGTGCCTACTATATCAAGTCTCAAACATGCTTCGAGAAATACGTAAAACATGTGATAGGCAAAGGCTAGCAATGATACTGACACGAGAGAATACACACACGAATAAAACTATTTCAAGTCCTAGACTTTGAATCCAAAAAAAAATGACAATCAATCAAGGAGTATCGTAGAAAAATGAGGATTTCAATCGCAACACATAGACAATTGAGCATATGCAAGAGTGAATGTGACATGCAATGTGTGTGACTATGCGGTACCCACTCCACACTTAAAAATGAGCTTAGTCCCTAAGCGAAGAAATAAAAGATAAGAAAAAGGCGCATAGGAACTTCACTCGTTTGTGATGGCGCGATATCCATGGAGATTAAGCGATGCCGGGGGAGTGAAACATGACTTAAGAGCTGGTAGATATAAAGATAAAAACACAGAGCTTCACAATTGATAGGTTAGCATCGAAAATCGTGAAGAAACAGGCAAGCGATAGGGTTCTGATTTGAATTTTTGGCGGTGACCACCGTGACATCCGAGAATGTTACGGGTGTCACGGCACCCCGAAAACCGACTGAGGAATAAGCCTGCCGTGACATATTGATTGTGTCACGGGTGTCACAGCCCCTTCGAAAACTCACTGCCTTTTCTACTTGCCGTGACTGCCGTGAAAGATCCATTCACTACTACAGAAGGGGGATTATGCATCGGTTTTAGAGGGCCTTATGCATCGATTTTGATCCGATGCATAAGCCAGCGATGCGAAAGGCTAGGACCTTATGCATCGGTTGGGAGTAAAACCGATACATAAAGGCAGACCCTTACGCATCGGTTAGGACGAAAAACCGATGCATAATGTATGTCTTATGCATCGGTTTTTGACGGAGCCCACTACACTGTCGTTAAGGTGCAATGTTCTCTGTACAAATAAATTTATATTTTCCGCTACTCGCGACTACACTACTGGGTAGTAAGTGGTAAGTAGGGGTCGAACCCAAGGGAATTAGAGGAATAACTGTTCTTTAGGGGATCGTATGGTGAGTGATTTTAGGTCGATTGCGGACTTACTGCTAATTACTAAGCTACTGTTTTTGGTTTTTTTGGTTTTTTATGCGGAAAAATAAATACAGAAAATAAATACAGAAATTAAAATACTAAAAGTAAAAGAGTTAAGGGAAGAAGACTTACAGTGGGTGATGCGTGATTGCGATTCCTCCGGTAGATGAGCGGTTGATGGTTGTAGTTGATCGAGCAGTTTATAAAAGTAAATACAGGGGGGTTTTTTGTAATTCAAAGAAAAGTATTCGGTTTCAGGTACCTTGTATTATAACATGTTTATTAATAACCGTTAGTAACCTTTCTAAGTATTCAAAGATGAATCGAGGCCCTTTCGCAGCGCAAGACTTGCAACATCGTTTAAAGCAACACTTGTTCTACTTCAGACTAATTCCTCCTTTCGAAGTATCTTAGCCTTTTGTGCATCCACTTGATCTCTCAGTTACGATCGACCAAATGGTGTTTTAGATAAGTCGAACTCCTCGATAAGCTTTGCTTGTTACAGCTTCCACTTACCGAGTATGATCACGAATTCCCACGGAAGAGCTATGCTTGTACAGCTTCCACTCAACCTTGGAAACTCTGACTATATATGGCACATAGAACAAGTTTTGAATACAGAGAAATAAAACTAAAAGAAATTAAAACATTATATAATACAAGAAAATACCTTCGACCGAATGAAGAGTTTAGCTACGAATATCCATGGAAAAGAACATCATAACTAAATACTCGGGGGTTTTTGAAAACAGTAAGAGGGAAAGGGGTGGAATACTCAAGAATCAACAGGAGTATTCCCAATTTCCTACTAAATACTCAAGAACCAACAGGAGTATTCTCTAAAGTATAATACTCAAGAACAAACAGGAGTATTATTTCCAATCAGTATAATACTCAAGAACAAACAGGAGTATTATTTCCAAAACCAAACCAAACTTACAAAGTATCTTAGAGAGAGAAGTGATTTACAAATTTGTGGATTTTGTGGATTTTGTGGATGTTGAAATGAGGAGGAGGAGGCTTGTATTTATAGCCATAAGGAGAGGAATGGAGGGTGGAGATGGTGGCATGTGGTGTTGCATCCAAGGGTGGAGGAGGAGGAGATGAAGATGTGGTGGAGGAGGCACCACATGGCACCACCTTATGGACTCCCTATAGCCGCCGGTTGCAAGTCATAAATGGGGGAGGTTTTGTGGCTTTGGCCACCTCCAAGCAAAGCCACCGGTCACCCAAGGAGGAGAAGGGAGGAAGCCACCCATGAGTCACCATTTTGCCCCATAGTCGCCGGTCACCTTGGGCAAATGGATGAGTTTTGTGAGTTTTGTACAGTTTTCACAAAACTATCAGTCCAATTTCACTCCGGTTTGACTTTGGTTGTTCCTTGGTTGGATTTGATTTGAGTAATTCCTACGTCAGGATCTTGAGATTCTTCATTCTGTGTCTGATCGTGACCTTGGACTGGCTCGTAATATCTTTTCAGCATAAAATCCTCTCCTTAGCGTGTTTTCTCTCTAAGTGACAAAATACCCTGTAGAAATAAATCGGGACTAACAAGCAGAAGTTAAATAGACCAACAGTCTAATTTGGTGGGTTTTACTGTGTTTTTGATTTGTATAATTATGGTCCATCAGATCACCCCACACTTTTAGTTGTTCGTCCCGAACAATGCTATTAAAGGGCGGCACTCTAAGTTTCGTTTTAAAATATGAAAATTAGACTGTGGGACTCGATTTATCCTAATTCATGCATTGCTTACTTATTACTAAATTGAACTGTATAAATAAATATAAGAAACTTGATACTTGTACCTCCGTGCTGAGATGCAAATTATTCTGGATGTTTCGGGAGATAGCCCTTTTTAGGCTCCTGGACTGCAACCTCGGGATCGTCTCTCACTATATGGTTTCCTTGTAGCTTTCTCTAGCACGTGATTCGGTTCGGGTTTCAATGGTTTGAGTACTTTGATTTTCTTTTGGCGAGGGACTGCTTTTTGTAGTGAATCGGCCTTTGGCCTTTGATTTGACTCTTTGAGTACTTCACTTTTTGTTCGGTTAAAACCTTCACAATTTTGGGCCATTGGCCTCTTGATTTGCTTCTTTGAGCTTTTTGCGTCTTTGTGACTTGCTAGTCCATTTTCTCAAGCCTTTTTGGGAGGTCCATTCATCGCCCGCAAGCCTATGGAAATACCTCCCCGCTCCTCTCATCCTTGTCATTTCACGCGGGTCAAGATGAGGGTCGCTCATCTATTTTCTCGGCTACTTTGACTAGAGAGAGGACGGTCTGATTCCCGTCCTCGCCTTTTTTTCTTTTTGCATAAACACTGCATGGCGGAGATGACTTCAATCTTCACTGAAACCCGAAGTGCAGCCTCCACTGACTTCAAAAACCATATAGTTTGATTCGATCCTTCGATTGCTTGCCAAGCCTCTCTAGGGCATTTCTATCAACTCCACATCCCTAGTTTATCTCAGCACAAAGGGACAAATGAGAAGTTACGTTCTAAGTTTTTAGACAGTTGAATTTTCACAAGGTAAATGCATGAATTTCGGTCTATCTTTTTCACATTCTTAAGTTCATATTTTCAAAAAGATACATTAAAAAAGAAAAAGTTTTTATTTATGTAGACATGCGGATCTCACCCCACACTTTTGAACGAAGTCGTGCCTTTCAGCACTACTTAGTTCAAAAGCCATGCAAGCAGACAATTACGAGAAGGAAATGATATTAAGGAAAAGGGAAGGACAGAACTCCCTTTAAGGTGTCGAGTGAACGACATGGCACGAGGCTGGATAATCGAGGGAGTTCGGCTGGGGCCTTGAACTCTTAGCGTAGCCCTGACTAGCTTAATGTTGCACCCAAGTCCGATTCCTGAATAGTCAAATCTTCTATGCACCAAGTGAGTGAGAGCGACTTATTGAAAAAGTAAAATACAGAAAATAAAAGACAGAAAATTAAAGTGCGGAAAGTAAGATAGTGTCGGGTTACCTCCCGACCAGTGCACTTGTTTAACGTCGTTGGCTCGACAGTACCTTATTCCTGGATCACTGGTTGGGATCCCATGGGTGGCTCAGGTCGAATTTTGCCACCGTTCCTGTGTTGCTTTTTGCCTTGCCTTTACCCGATTTCTTGTGTGTGTTAGAACCCCATGGTTTTGGTATTTTTTCTCTCCATTGCTTCTGAGAAGGTGAGGGAACTTTGACCATAGCTGCTGGTCTTGTTACTTTTTTCGGTCTCTTTTGGCAGGTCGGAAATCTGCGTACCGCGATCTGAGATAGGTATTATATCTGGCGGTTTCTTCGCATACGTGCGGCTATTGTCAATGTAAAAATATGCAATTTTTCCGCCGAACTTAAGCGATAATGAGCCCTTGCCCACATCGATCCTTGCCTTAGTAGCGTAGAGGAATGGTCGTCCCAAGATTATTGTTGGAGGGTCGTCTTCGCTGGTCTCTCCCGTTTGTATCACATAGAAGTCTGCAGCAATGACGAGCTCTCCCACATGGAGTATTACGTCTTCCAGCAGTCCAATCGGACGGATGCACGATTTATCTCCTAGCTCGATATTTGAACTGGGTGGTTTTAATGGACCAAGTCCTAACAAGTAATATAAGGAGGAGGGCATGGCGTTGACAGCAGCTCCAAGATCGACCAGGCACTTATGAATCTGAGTTTCACCAATACCGCAGGTGACTGTGAAGGCCCCTGGGTCTTTATCTCTTTCCGGTTGTGACTCATGATCTGAAGTGAGGGCTTTTTTAATTGTCGGGTCACTCTTTCCACTTCTTGACTTAGGATTAGTATAACTGGATCTCTTAATATTTTGCTCAGAAGCATAAATATTAGTTGGGGAGTCCCACCTTAAATTGTTACTGTCATCCCATCCAGATGCTGGTATGTCAGAGTGTATGACTGGTGGTGGTGTTATGCAAACGGTGAATGCATACCGTCCATTGTCAGCATGTGTAACCCATGTTTTGCCATCATTGGGTCGGTCTTCCTCTTGATTCCAATCAGGTCGACGCCTCCGAGCGAAGTGCTTGTTCGTAAGTTTGTAAGTTGGGGATCGTGCAACTTCTCCTAGCGTCGCCTTTTCGTTTGACCTCTTTATCATGCTAAGATTCGCCTTTGGGTTTTGGATGGTTTGTGAAGGAAGTCTGCCAGGCTCATTAGTGAGTGTTGACATTGCTGTGGCGAGATGGGACATTTGTTTGGTTAATTCTGAAATTGCCCTGTCAGTTTTCGCCTGGTATTGGTGTAGCGAAGTACCCAATTGAGGTATGCTTCCTGCGAGCTCCTTCATCATGTCATCAAGCGACTTGGTTGGTTCTTGCTGATTATGCGGGCCAGTTTGGTACTGATTTGGTCCTCTTTGCTGATATTGGCCTGCTGATAGAGCGTTCTGGTTATACTGCCGATGGGGGGGGGGGGGGGTTGGTAGAATGACTGAGCTAGTTGAGGGACAGCTGGTTGTGCATCCTTCTGAGAATAGTTATTGTTACGCCAGCTCGGGTTGGTTGCTTGACCATACTGTCTGTTTTGTCCGACTCTGTCATTACTGTTGTTGTTGTATCCTTGGTATCCTCCCACTGCATTCACTTCTGCCGGTTCCTCTTCTATTAATGTTGGACATGCGTCAGTTTTGTAGTCTGTAGAACCACAGAACTCGTAAGGTTTTACCGGAACTGGCTGCCTTCGTAGGATTTGAATCATCATCTCTTTTAGCTGCTTCATCTCTTCAGGCATAGAGCTCATTGATGTTTCAGCTTTTGCCACATTTTTTGTCCGGGAGAATTCTTCCTGCTGAGTTGTCTCCTCTCTGAATCGGGCATTCTCAGCAACGTTGGTGATAAGATCCCTTATGCCACTTAATGATAGATTCATCATGGACCCTCCAACTGAGGCATCCAGGAGCATTTTGTCTAAGGGTCTTAATCCGTTAATGAGATACTCGACGGTGAGTTTCTCGGGCAGTCCAAGGGTACAGTAGCTTCTCTCTAGGCGGTTGAATTTTTCCAAGTAATCGTACATGGTTACGTTGGGTCCTTGCCTGATGTCCTGTTGTTGCCTTCTTACTTGCATCACTCTTCCTGCTGGGTAATATTTGTCTAAGAACTTTTTCTGCATCTGAGCCCATGTTTTGATGCTTCCGGAAGGCAATGAAAGGAACCAGTCGTTTGCCGCGTCAATGAGGGAAAAATAGAACGCCTTTAACTTAAAGTCGTCTACGTTTACGCCATTCGGTTTGAGGTTTTGGCAAATCCCATGTAAGCGCTGGAGATGAGTCATTGCTGATTCTCCACGAGTTCCTGAGAATTTTGGCAAGTTGTGGGCCACTGAAGTGTTGATGATGATGTTTTCTAGCTCCGGGCCTTCATAGATACACCACGGCTGAACTCTGAAATTTGGTGCCGAGAGCTCTCCTAATGTAGGTTCGCGGTAGTTGTTGTTATCTCCGTAGTAGTCATCGAAAGCGGGTTCTCGTCTCGGCACTTGTCTAGGTTGCGGGGGTGGTGGATATCTAGGGGGTTGTCGTACTGGACCAGCTGCATTTCGGTCCTCGGGTGGTTCTTGGTTTCTTCTGATGGCTTCCCTATCACGAGCTCGTCTGCTTCGGATGAGTTGCTCCGGATCATCCATAAATGGAAGTGGCACCTCATTGTTTCGATCGTACAGGTTCATCTCGTCGTCATCTTGGTAGTCATGGTGGCTTCCTTCGCGAGACATGGTTGTTTCGAGCGCGTATTGATTTAAAGAACTTATCCGATGGCTAATTCCCCGACAACGGCGCCAATTTGACGGAGTGCACTGCACTGTCGTTAAGGTGCAATGTTCTCTGTACAAATAAATTTATATTTTCCACTACTCGCGACTACACTACTGGGTAGTAAGTGGTAAGTAGGGGTCGAACCCAAGGGAATTAGAGGGATAATTGTTCTTTAGGGGATCGCATGGTGAGTGATTTTAGGTCGATTGCGGACTTACTGCTAATTACTAAGCTACTGTTTTTGGTTTTTTTTGGTTTTTTATGCGAAAAAGTAAATACAGAAAGTAAATACAGAAATTAAAATACTTAAAAGTAAAAGAGTTTACAGTGGGTGATGCGTGATTGCGATTCCTCCGGTAGATGAGCGGTTGATGGTTGTAGTTGATCGAGCAGTTTATAAAAGTAAATACAGGGGGGGTTTTTTGTAATTCAAGGAAAAGTATTCGGTTTCAGGTACCTTGTATTATAACATGTTTATTAATAACCGTTAGTAACCTTTCTAAGTATTCAAAGATGAATCGAGGCCCTTTCGCAGCACAAGACTTGCAACATCGTTTAAAGCAACACTTGTTCTACTTCAGACTAATTCCTCCTTTCGAAGTATCTTAGCCTTTTGTGCATCCATTTGAATTCTTTGGTCCAGTTTCCAAATGGTTTTTTAAGATAAGCCGAACTCCTCGATAAGTTTTGCTTGTTACAGCTTCCACTTACCGAGTATGATCACGAATTTCCACGGAAGAGCTTTGCTTGTTACAGCTTCCACTTGATGAGTTGAGTTTTCGACTCATTAATGCCCGTTTTTCACTATAGCTTTAGTTCGATTCCGACTACTATTTGATGTCATTTGATCCTTTTCTCGTGCGTTTCAGGTACAAAGCAAGATGTCTCAGTGTCAAGAGCCATTGGAAGAAAACTCGGGAAAAAATCGGTGTTTAGAGTAGAAGTTGACAGTATTTGGTCTTCAGTCGATCGACTGGGAAGCTCCCCTGCTCCAGTCGATCGACTAAACAGACTTACAGGGGGAGCTGAAAATCGACCATCGCCAGTCGATCGACTGACCCCTTCAGTCGATCGACTGAAGAGTCCCCTGCCCAGAGCATGCAGATCACGTGACGCCCAGTCGATCGACTGGATCTCAGTCGATCGACTTAATGGACTAACAGGAGGTGCTGCAAATTGAGAATTGTCAGTCGATCGACTGGGGGCCTACCCTGTCTCAGTCGATCGACTGAGAACCTGCTAGCCAAATGACTTTTCTTCCTCCAGTCGATCGACTAGGCCATCAGCCCAACGCCAGTCGATCGACTGGACCTGCTACAGTGCCGAATTTCTGACGAGCCTATAAATAGAAAGAGGGTTTCTTGACCTAGCATCTGGGATTTTTCTGGAGAAGAAGACAAAGGAAAGTGATCAAATCAAGGGTTTCATCATCATCAAACCAAGGAGGAATCAAGATCAAGGGAGTTCATTAGGACTAATCATCGTACTCTCTCCCTCTTCTTTTCTCCTAGATTTGCTTGTAAAAACCTACTCATCATGTTGTCTTACATGATGAGTGAGTAGTCTCCCTTGTGTTTTGAGGGGTTTTATGAACCTCCTTGGTACTCAATGATCATTGTGAACACATTTGAATAGATCTATTGAAGTTGATTTCATGTTTACTATGCTCTTCATGTTAGACATGTCTCTAAGTGTTTGATAAAATGCCTAAGTGACATGTTTGTGTTAGAACTTTGATCTAAGTCTTGAGAGAGCTTAGGGATGGTTTTGATATAGTAAAACTGAACTTAACCTACATTTATGAGAGTAAATGCATGTTGAGAGGTGAACTTGAACTTTATGCATATAGCATTTATGAGAGTAAATGTTATATAGTGGATCAACACCCTTTAACTAGTGAGATCCTAACTAAGATGGCTTGATTAAGATTAGATACGCGTAATAGCCTAATTCTTGATCTAGGCTAGGTTCAAAACCTATCAACTCTTAATTAATTGAACTCTTGTTTGCATGATCATTGAGAAATTGCCAAGGAGGGGATTAATCCCTCGAAACTCGCTTTTAATTGAATTCAATCCCTAAAACCACTTCATTCTTGTTTTAAAATCATTGATAACTCAACCAATTCGAATTTTAGGAATTAGCCGAGTAAGAAAACTTGATTGAACTAGCGTGTAGTCCATTTGCTCTCTTGGGTTCGACACCGGTCTTACCGGTTGATTATAAATTGTTTTTGATCAACGTACTAAAAATACTCGCGATCAAAATGGCGCCGTTGCCGGGGAGCAATAGCTAGATTACCCCTAGGAAAATCATTTAGTACTCCGACTATTCCATGTTTTGCTTTATTTTACTTGTTACTTGCAAATCTTGAGCTTATTCACTACGCTTACTTGTTTTAATTAGCTCCCCTTGTAGGTTCACCTCTTTTATGCCACCAAAGACCAAGAAGCTTACTCATATTGTGGATAGAGACTTAAACCAACCTATTAGAGAGCTAGTTAATCCTCATCTTACAAGGAGTAAGACCAACAAAGACAAAGGATCAACTTCCACTACTCAAGTAGTCATGGGTGATAGGGATAATAGACTACCTCCTCCTCCGCCCCCTCCTCATCAAAGAAACCAAGATAACCTTCCACCATTGCCCCAAGCTAGAAGGGCCCTAAAGGATTATGCTAATCCGACGGCATATGGGTATCGCTCTCCAATCCTTGTGCCTACTGTTGATAACCGGGACTTCGATTTAAAGACTTCCACAATACAAATGGTTCAATCCAACCAATTTGCGGGGAGAGACAACGAGGATCCCAATGCTCACTTGACAACGTTTCTTGAAGGATAAATGGGGTCTCGGAGGATGCAAAGCTATTGAGACTTTTTCCCTTCTCACTCACGGGAAAAGCGAAGGATTGGCTAAGGAGCCAAACTCCCGATAGCTTCACTACATGGGAAGAATTAGCCGTGGCTTTCTTGAACAAGTATTTCCCCCCTTCCAAAACGGCTTATTATCGGAATCAAATCACCAATTTCTCGCAATTGGATGGTGAAAACCTCTATGAAGCTTGGGAACGATACAAGGAATATCAAAGGCTTTGTCCTCACCACAACCTAGATGATCTTCAAGTCTTCCACACTTTCTACCACGGGGTTGACAGTAACTCTCGCCTTGCGCTTGACACCGCCTCGGGTGGTGCTATTATGGAGCTAGAACCGCATGAAGGATATGCAGTGATAGAGAAAATAACCAAAAATTATTTCATGTGGGGAAGCGAGAGAGGAAACCCAAGAAGGAGACATGAAAGGCATGAGGTGAAAGCGGTGAGCTCTAGTGATTATGATGCTTTGAGGAAGGACTTTGAGAGCCTATCAGATGAAGTCTTCAAGCTAAAACACCCGGAAAAAGAATCTTCAACGAGGCAAGGGTGTGATATTTGTGAGGTCTACGAGCATGAGACCGCTTCTTGCCCTTTGGTTCAAAGGGATGTGCAAGGGCAAGGGTATGGAGAAGTGAACTTTGTGGGAGGAAACCAAAATAGAGATTATGGAGGTGGTGCCAACCAAGGGCAAAGCTCTCAAGCAAATCAAACTACACCGAGGTTTTCCTCGGTTTGGAAGAATCACCCAAACTTCTCATACAAAACCACAAATCCCACTCGCCCCGATTTTGGTACTACCCCTCCCGGATTTGGTCCTAAGCCTACATCCACTAATCAATACCAACCAAGAAATCAATACCAAGGGCAACAACGATACCAATCTCAAGCTCAAAGGCCTTACCAACAAGTTGAAGCTCCTCCACAACCTTCTAGTGAACTCTCCGGTATTGAGGCAATGTTTGCAAAGCTCTTAGCAAACCAAAATGAGATGAGGCAAGAATTGAATGAGGTTAAGCAATCGAATCAAAGGCTAGAGGTCCACAACAAAATGCTTGAAAGTCAAATTGCTCAACAAGCCGAGACATCTACAAGGGCACCGGGCAAGCTACCGGCTAGACCCGAACAAGGGAATAGAGAGCATTGTAATGCGGTAACCTTGAGAAATGGGAAAGACTTAGAGGTAGAGCTAACTAAGAGGAAGAGAGTTACCTTTGATCTTGGAGGCCAAGCTAGTGCCGATATCGAAGAATTGGAAGAAGAGATCCCTAGTCCTCAAGTTGAGGAGGAAATCGAGGTGGAAAAAGAGAAAGCCGAACCTAGAGTCTACACTCCTCCTATTCCATTCCCTCGAAGGCTAAAGAAGAAAACAAATGATAAGCAATTCTCCAAGTTCGCGGAGATGATGAGGAAGCTCTATGTGACAATGCCCTTCACCGAGGTAATAACTCAAGCTCCTTCATATGCTCGTTTTCTAAAAGATGTCATTACTTGTAGGAGGACTATCGAGGATGTCGATACGGTGTCCCTCAATGGCGAATGTAGTGCCATACTCCAACCTCGCATGCCCCCAAAGCTTGAGGATCCCGGTAGCTTTTCCATTTCATGCTTTATTAATGATATTAAGATTGAACGAGCAATGTGTGATTTGGGTGCAAGCATATCGTTGATGCCTTATTCTTTGTGTAAAAAGCTAAATATGGGTGAGCCTAAACCAACTAGCATGATTCTAAGGCTCGCGGACCGCTCCTCAAGATTTCCTAAGGGAGTTCTTAAGGATGTCCCGGTTAGAGTAGGGAATTTCTATATTCCGGGGGATTTCGTGGTGCTAGAGATGGAGGAGGACAATGAAATTCCCATTCTATTGGGAAGGCCCTTCCTCTACACCGCGGGGGCTATTTTTGATACGACTAAGGGGTCAATTACCATGAGGGTAGGAGATGAGGAAATTGAGTTTAATCTTGAAAACTCACAACGAGGTCCTAATTCTACAATGACTTGTAATTATCTTGACCTAGTTGATACTTATGAATTGTATGATGTGCCTAACCTTCACATGAGTGCAATTGACCTTGACAATGAGCTTCCCGACATTGGCGATTGTTGGGCTATCTTAGAGGAGGAATGTGAAGAAGGGACTCTAAGCGACAAAGGTAAGGAGTCTTGTTCGGTAGAGCTTAAAGCTCTACCAACAAGCCTAAGGTATGAGTTCTTAGGCCCAAATTCTAGCTTGCCTATCATTGTGAACTCTTCTTTGAATGATGTTGAAACCTCAAAATTGCTTGATGTGGTTAGGAAACATAAGGATGCTATTGGCTACTCTATTGATGATTTAAAGGGAATAAGCCCTAATTTATGCATGCATGAAATCAACTTAGAGAGTGATAGTATGCCATCTAGGGAGAGAGCTAGGAGGTTGAATCCTATTGTGGGGGAAGTTGTTAAGAAAGAGGTCCTTAAATTGCTTGATGCGGGAATTATTTTCCCCGTTGCGGACTCTAAATGGGTGAGCCCCATTCATGTAGTGCCGAAAAAGGGTGGAATGACCGTTATTAAAAATGAGAAGAATGAACTAATCCCCACAAGAACGGTAACCGGGTGGCGTATGTGTGTGGACTATAGAAAACTCAACCAAGCCACTAAGAAAGATCACTTTCCCCTTCCTTTTATTGATCAAATGTTGGAAAGACTAGCTAAGCATGACTATTTTTGCTATCTTGACGGATATAGTGGATTCTTCCAAATCCCTATTCATCCCCAAGATCAAGAGAAAACGACCTTTACTTGTCCCTATGGAACATTTGCCTATCGGCGAATGCCCTTTGGACTTTGTAATGCGCCCGGTACTTTTCAACGATGCATGATGGCTATTTTTTCGGAATTTATTGAAAAGATCATGGAAGTGTTTATGGATGACTTTTCCGTTTATGGTTCCTCTTTTGATGATTGTTTAGCCAATTTGGCTAAAGTGTTGAAAAGATGTATTGAGACGAACCTTGTACTAAATTGGGAAAAATGTCATTTCATGGTGCAGGAGGGAATAGTTCTTGGTCACTTGGTCTCTAAAAGAGGAATTGAGGTGGATAAGGCCAAAATTGAAGTTATGGAAAAATTGCCCCCTCCAAGAGATGTGAAAGGAATAAGGAGTTTCCTTGGTCATGCCGGATTTTATAGAAGGTTTATAAAGGACTTCTCGAAGATTGCAAAGCCATTGACAAATCTCCTATGCAATGATACCAAATTTCATTTTGATGAAGATTGCTTAGTAGCCTTCAAGATGTTGAAAGAGGCATTGATTTCGGCTCCTATTATTCAACCCCCTAGGTGGGATTTGCCATTTGAGCTTATGTGCGACGCTAGTGACTACGCCATTGGGGCGGTTCTTGGGCAAAGGGTGGATAAGAAGCTTCACGCTATTCATTACACGAGCAATGTTCTTAGTGGTGCTCAATTGAATTACACAACTACGGAGAAAGAGCTTCTTGCTATCGTGTACGCTTTCGATAAGTTTCGTCCATACCTTGTGGCTTCAAAGGTTATAGTATTCACTGATCATGCGGCTATCAAATATCTCTTAGCAAAGAAGGACTCTAAGCCAAGATTGATAAGATGGATTCTATTGCTTCAAGAATTTGACATAGAGATCAAGGATAAAAAAGGAGTAGAAAATGTGGTAGCCGACCACCTATCAAGGCTAGAGGAAAATGAAGAGATTGAAGTGGATGCTAGACCGGTGAATGATTCATTTATTGGAGAGCAACTCATGAGAGTCGAGGCGGAGGCCCTTCCTTGGTACGCGGACTTCGTGAATTTCGTGGTTTGTGGGATTATCCCCCACGATATGAACCACCATCAAAGGAGGAAGTTCCTTTCCGAGACCAAGATGTACTATTGGGATGAGCCCTACCTTTATAGGCTTTGCGCGGATGGGCTATATAGGACTTGTGTCGCCGAAGAGGAAATGAGAGAAATTCTTTACCATTGTCACTCTTCTCAATATGGAGGACATGGTAGTGGAGCAAAAACCGCGTCAAAGGTACTACAATGCGGCTTTTATTGGCCTACTCTCTTTGGCGATGCTTATGAGTTCGCGAAAGCATGTGATCAATGTCAAAGGACCGGCAATATCTCAAAGAGGCATGAAATGCCCCAACAAAGCATCCTCCCGGTCGAGATATTTGACGTATGGGGCATCGACTATATGGGCCCTTTTCCTTCCTCATTTGGGAACCGATTCATATTGGTGGCGGTTGATTACGTCTCAAAATGGGTTGAAGCCGTCGCTTCCCCCACTTGTGATGCCAAGGTGGTCACGAAACTATTCAAGAAAATCATCTTTCCGAGATTTGGGGTGCCAAGTACCGTTATAAGTGATGGTGGTTCGCATTTCAAGGAGAGACATTTCGAGGCCTTACTTCGCAAATATGGAGTTAGTCACAAGGTTGCCACTCCTTATCACCCACAAACTAGTGGGCAAGTGGAAATTTCAAATCGAGAGATCAAGGCAATCTTGATGAAAACCGTGGGGAGCTCAAGAAAAGATTGGTCATCGAAGCTAGATGACGCCCTATGGGCCTATCGTACGGCATTCAAAAACCCTATTGGAATGTCTCCCTATCGCCTTATTTATGGGAAGCCGTGCCACTTTCCAGTGGAATTGGAGTACAAGGCGATGTGGGCAATCAAAACGTTGAATATGGATTTACAAATGGCGGGAGACCATAGGGTGCTTCAACTCCATGAGTTAGAAGAAATAAGGAATGAGGCCTACGAAAGTGCTAGGATCTATAAAGAGAAGACCAAGAAATGGCACGACAAAAGGATACTTCGTCGTGAATTCAAGAAGGGAGAGAAGGTCTTGCTCTTTAATTCTAGGCTTAAGCTATTCCCGGGAAAGTTGAGGAGCCGATGGAGTGGCCCATTTATTGTCCACAAGCCTTATGAGGATGGACACGTAGAATTGCTCAACAATGATGGGACTACCTTCACGGCAAATGGACAAAGGCTAAAGCACTATAGAGAAGGATTTCGTGATGAGCAAAATGTCACATTCCCCTTGACCGACCCATAGAGTACCTTAATCCGCTTGAGGAGGGATCCTAGCAAAGGACTCCTCAAGTGTGCTTCTTAGTGAGAAAAGGATCGGCTCGGTCTTTGCCAAGACGTTAAACTAGGCACCTCACGGGAGGTACCCCGGTTTGTGAGTTGTCTATCTATGCACAAGTACTTTCAAATATGTGTAGCATGCCTTTGTGAACATGTTATGTGGCTTGGTGATTTGGATAATTCTATATGCATGATTTTGGGTGTGTGTGATTTGATACAAGGCTTGCATGAATTTACTTGATGATGGTGGCATTTTAAGTGTGGAGTGGTAATCCTGGCTTGTTTGGTTTGAAAATCGTATGATTTGTGCTAGCGATTGATTAGGAGGGCGTACCTTGATTTTATGTGATATTTTGAGTGGTGCATATTCTTGTTTTTGAGTAAAAATTCTGAGTGTGGAGTCGGGGTTCGTTGGAAAAAGGAAAAAAAAAATTTTAAGCAGAAATCAAGGTTCAGTCGATCGACTGGAGGAAAGCTATATCCCAGTCGATCGACTGGATGGTGTTTCAGGAGCTCCTGTTTTTCGTGCACTCTCAGTCGATCGACTGGGCTCTCAGTCGATCGACTGGGAATGCCTTATCCAAATCACAGACTTCCTTCTTCTTCTTCACTCGACCGAAACCCCCAAAACCCTAAATCTCCAAAATCCAAACTCCGACCACCACCAATCCACGCCGCTCATCTCGCCACAGCACCGCCTTAGCCTCGCCGTGCCATCGCCGTCAAGCCGCCATCAAATCGCCACCCCGAACCTCCCAGACCTCAAATCCCGATCGGAATCACTCTCCGCCGCCGATCTCCCTCCTCCGCAGTCCGTTCTGCCCGATTCCACCACCAATCTATTCCTATTCCACCCACCTACAAACCCCAAGCCTCAAATCCAACTCTCAAAGCCTCCCGGAAAAACCCCCAAATCTGCCCTAAACCCGACTGTTTTTCAGCCCCAGTCGATCGACTGAGAAACCTGTCTCAGACCAGTCGATCGACTAAGATCGATTTCAGTGCAATTCAGTGCATATTTTGCTCAGATTGGTTTTTGATCTCCATTTCCAGTGAACTATGGGTCGTGCCGATGAATCTTCCAGTTCAAAAGCAAAGGGAAAGGGGATCGCTCACGAGCCATCGCTCGGTGAGCAAATTGACGACTTCTCTTTAGAGGACGAGGACGTGAGACCTCTTGTTTCGCGTAAGAGGAGACTTATGAGGGATTCCCTTGCTGACCAGAGTTCAGGGTCAGACGAGGAGGTTGAGGCCGCGCCGGTTTCCGCGCCACCCCCAAAGAAGAAAAAGCCTCCACCGAGGAAACCGGCGCCAAAGAAGAAGCCTGCTAGACCTATTGCACCCCCGCGCCCTACTGCTGCGCCTACCTCCATGGCCTTAGTGCCAATCGAGCCTCATGAGGGGCCTTATGAGGGACCGATGCCCATTCCGGTCCCGTACCCATTCTCGACTCCCTTGGTCTTCAGGGACGAGAAGCACAGGACTCGTCACGCTACTATCGTTGCGAAGAAGATGAAGGCCATCCCGACTTTGTACCTAGACATGGGCTTACTCCGTGGCATCGACGATGTTGTCGCAACTGAGGTACAATCTCGGCTCACTACTCATGGTTTGTCCTTTATATTTGCTGATGATCCGGGTTCCTACCAGAGGGTAGTTGAAGAGTTTTTATGCTCTTTTGAGTCGGTGAAGGAAAGAGTGGGGGAGGATGGTTCATCAGAGTATTACTGGGAGTTCGTTTTGGGGGGTAGAGATTTCCGGATCAGGGAGAGTACGATTCGAGAGTGGCTTGGCTTCCCACAGCCTACGGGCTCACCCTAGGTATTCACCGAGCACGACCAGTCCAGACTTTGGAAGAGGATCTCTGGTAGAAATGAGTGGTTCATATCTTCATACAATTCTTCAGCGATCGTTGATCCAGTTTGGAAGATTACGCACCACGTCATTTCTATTGGTATTAATACGAGGACTGAGAGGGGTAGGAAGGTGACCTTGCCAGATATGGACCTCATGGTTGCCATGGATCACGGGGAGATCATTGATTGGCTAGTAGTCCTTGCCAATCGGTTTGAGGCCGTTGTGAAGCCGACTGCGAGGAACAAGGGCTTGGGGGGTGGCTCCTTGATTACATTGATAGCCCAAAGGTGTAACTTCACCTTTGGCCACGAGGGTTGTGAGGCCCCTGCTAGGAGTTTGCTTGACATCAGCTTGATGAAGAATATGCACATGGTGAAGCGGGACGGTAAGACATGGAGTAGTGACCCGTCGCCTCATGTAGAGACACTTGTGACCGATGCTGCTGCGAAGAGGAGGGCCTTCAAGCAGAAATTTCCCCTTTACTGTCTCGCCCACCTCTCACCCTCCCCCTCTCCTCCCGGTTCGCCTCCTCCTCCCCCGCCAGCAGTCATCCCAGAGGCAGATGAGGAGTTGCCACCAGGAGAGCCAGCAGCCGATATTCCCCCTCCAGTCGTTGATGACACGGCAGAGTGGAGGCAGAGAGTCACATCAGATATTGTTGGCTTGACGACCGGCGTGGCAGACTTGAGGAGTGGACTGACTCGCCTCGAGGACCTTGTCCGAGAGTCTGATGCTAGAGCCCGCCGGGAGTGGGAGTGGCTGAGATCCACGGTTTTATCATTCAGCAGAGGTCCCGGCACTCCAGTTGCCACTCCACTCGCTCTTGAGTTCTCAGCACCGCGTGGCGCCTCCCCTCTACCTTTCTCGCCAGTTTCAGCATTCGGGGAGGCGGGTACTCCACTCCCAGGAGAGACGATCCCCTACGTGGATTCTGCTTTAGGCGATAGCCCTCTCTTCCCCGGTGTCACGCAGCCGCTTGAGGACGATGGAGTTGTTGATTCAGCCAGGAGGACCCCTCCGGGAGACGACGAGGCTACATCTTAGTCCATGCTTCATTTCTATTTCCACATGTGTATTTTCCTTATTTGACTTGTTGCATTGGATGTTGATTTGGATGATAAGTCGTCTTTTGGCGCATTTTTGATGATGTATGCTATTTTGGTGATAGCTATCCTTTCTTGCCTATTGGTTGTATGCTATATTCTTATGATGATATTGGAGGTGTTTACCATTTATACTGTTCACTCTACAGGATATACATTCCCATTTTCTTATCATGTCTAAAGCACCCTCTTATATCTACACTTGCAACCAAAAGGCTATTTCTCACTCTTATGGATCATATCACCGGCACTACAAACGAGGGGAGTTCCTATGCGCCTTTGCCTTTATTTTATCATTCTTTGCGCTTAGGGACTAAGCTTGAATTAAGTGTGGAGTGGTTTTGATGCGCATAGTTCACATGATTGCATGCTATACATATCATTTCTAGATGGACACTTGCATACTTGCACATTGTCCCAACATGAGAGTGTTTTTAACCGCATAGGCTTGTGATTTTAAATTCTAAATCCCTATAGATCGCATCTAGCCTATGTGCCACATTTACCGACCTAGTCCTTTGAAGCATGCATTCTTGAGAATCAATATCATTGCTACATCTTGACTATCCAACTTTCTAAGTATTTTTGTTGCAACACCTTGGATCAAGCTAGCAAACACTTTTAAAATTCGTTGTGAAAAACTTAGATCATTTGAATTCTCTTTGGTGACTTGAGTTCTCTAACATAGTGCCTTGTTCATGATTAATTCCCGCACATCCCTTACAACTTTTGAACATATTGTCAAGTTTTAAGTGTGGAGTCATTAAAAAAAAAAAGAGAGAAGAAGAGCAAATGCCGGGGGTTAGGGAGGTAAGTCCCCCCTCGAAAGCATTTGTCTCAATAAGAAAATGAGAAGCACTTACGACTTGACCCTATGTTCCTCCATCATTCTATATTTGTGCGGGATTAGTCATTTCCATCGTGTGCTTGTTAGAATAATTCTTGGACGACCCATGTGCTTGCACGGGAGTATCCATTTGGTCTATGCTTGTTTATTAAGAAACATTGGTGTCGAACTCCACTTCCCTTATGGATTACGGCTTAAGCGCCTAAAACTTGGGAACGAGTTTCTTGCCGCGAGCACATGGACTAGCCCTAGCTAGCATAGGTGGGCGGTTGACACTCTATTGTGCAAGCTATAAGCCTTACTTCTATTATGTTGCTTCGAAAATGAGTAGAATTTTGGATAGTCACTTCATAGCCCTAGTATTGACGCTCTTGAATGCACGTCGAAAAAGGTACTCAAAAGGTTGAGAAAGCTCTTTTTATGATATTGTGGCGCTAGTCTAGCTTGAGGTGAGGGATTGGTTTTGAAAAATCGTAGCCTTGGTTGAGCACTCTTGCATTCACTCTTGTGGGGCATGTGCATATATGGGATTTGTGAGTATTCCCTTTTCTGAAAACTCTCACGAGACTATAACTCGTCCACTAGGGTAGCCTAGGGGTTTAAAGGCTTAATGCATATGCTAAATGCATTCGTAACGCCTACGAAAAGGAGCTAGTTAGATTGTATATACTTGTCATTTACTTTTCAATAACATGTTTAGAAATAAGGATCGAGACCTCGTGAAATCTAGTGTGGCAAATGCACGAAAAACATAGCACCACTAGCATTTCGACATTTGCACTTCCTTGGCATATTTGCATACTTTGTTCGGGACGAGCAAAGCTTAAGTGTGGAGTGTTGATGAGTTGAGTTTTCGACTCATTAATGCCCGTTTTTCACTATAGCTTTAGTTCGATTCCGACTACTATTTGATGTCATTTGATCCTTTTCTCGTGCGTTTCAGGTACAAAGAAAGATGTCTCAGTGTCAAGAGCCATTGGAAGAAAACTCGGGAAAAAATCGGTGTTTAGAGCAGAAGTTGACAGTATTTGGTATTCAGTCAATCGACTGGGAAGCTCCCCTGCTCCAGTCGATCGACTAAACAGACTTACAGGGGGAGCTGAAAATCGACCATTGCCAGTCGATCGACTGACCCCTTCAGTCGATCGACTGAAGAGTCCCCTGCCCAGAGCATGCAGATCACGTGACGCCCAGTCGATCGACTGGATCTCAGTCGATCGACTTAATGGACTAACAGGAGGTGCTGCAAATTGAGAATTGTCAGTCGATCGACTGGGGGCCTACCCTGTCTCAGTCGATCGACTGAGAACCTGCTAGCCAAACGACTTTTCTTCCTCCAGTCGATCGACTGGGCCATCAGCCCAACGCCAGTCGATCGACTGGACCTGCTACAGTGCCGAATTTCTGACGAGCCTATAAATAGAAAGAGGGTTTCTTGACCTAGCATCTGGGATTTTTCTGGAGAAGAAGACAAAGGAAAGTGATCAAATCAAGGGTTTCATCATCATCAAACCAAGGAGGAATCAAGATCAAGGGAGTTCATTAGGACTAATCATCCTACTCTCTCCCTCTTCTTTTCTCCTAGATTTGCTTGTAAAAACCTACTCATCATGTTGTCTTACATGATGAGTGAGTAGTCTCCCTTGTGTTTTGAGGGGTTTTATGAACCTCCTTGGTACTCAATGATCATTGTGAACACATTTGAATAGATCTATTGAAGTTGATTTCATGTTTACTATGCTCTTCATGTTAGACATGTCTCTAAGTGTTTGATAAAATGCCTAAGTGACATGTTTGTGTTAGAACTTTGATCTAAGTCTTGAGAGAGCTTAGGGATGGTTTTGATATAGTAAAACTGAACTTAACCTACATTTATGAGAGTAAATGCATGTTGAGAGGTGAACTTGAACTTTATGCATATAGCATTTATGAGAGTAAATGCTATATAGTGGATCAACACCCTTTAACTAGTGAGATCCTAACTAAGATGGCTTGATTAAGATTAGATACGCGTAATAGCCTAATTCTTGATCTAGGCTAGGTTCAAAACCTATCAACTCTTAATTAATTGAACTCTTGTTTGCATGATCATTGAGAAATTGCCAAGGAGGGGATTAATCCCTCGAAACTCGCTTTTAATTGAATTCAATCCCTAAAACCACTTCAATCTTGTTTTACAATCATTGATAACTCAACCAATTCGAATTTTAGGAATTAGCCGAGTAAGAAAACTTGATTGAACTAGCGTGTAGTCCATTTGCTCCCTTGGGTTCGACACCGGTCTTACCGGTTGATTATAAATTGTTTTTGATCAACGTACTAAAAATACTCACGATCACCACTCAACCTTGGAAACTCTGACTATATATGGCACATAGAACAAGTTTTGAATATAGAGAAAAGAAACTAAAAGAAATTAAAACATTATATAATACAAGAAAATACCTTCGACCGAATGAGGAGTTTAGCTACGAATATCCATGGAAAAGGACATCATAACTAAATACTCGGGGGTTTTTGAAAACAGTAAGAGGGAAAGGGGTGGAATACTCAAGAACCAACAGGAGTATTCCCAATTTCCTACTGAATACTCAAGAACCAACAGGAGTATTCTCTACAGTATTATAATACTCAAGAACCGACAGGAGTATTATAATTTCAAAGCGTATAATACTCAAGAACAAACAGGAGTATTATTTCCAAAACCAAACTTACAAAGTAACAAAAACTTAGAGAGAGAAGTGTTTTACAAATTTTGTGGATTTTGTGGATTTTTTGGATGATGAAATGAGGAGGGGAGGAGCTCCTTTTATAGCCATGGAGGAGGAGAATGGAGGGTGGAGATGGTGGAATATGGTGTTGCATCTAAGGGAGGAGGAGGAGGAGATGAAGATGTGGTGGTGGAGCCACCACATGGCAAGCTCTCCATGGAGCTTGGAAAGCCGCCGGTTGGAGGTAGCAAAATGGGGAGGTTTTCTCCTCAAGCTAACCTCCTCCCAATAGCCACCGGTCATGGAGGAGAAGGAAGGTGCTTTGGCCACCCATGAGTCATCCAAACACCAAAAACTGCCGGTCACTTGAGGAAATGAGGGAGTTTTGTGAGTTTTGTACAGTTTTCACAAAACTATCAGTCCAATTCTACTCCGGTCTGACTTTGATTGTTCCTCGGTTGGATTTGATTTGATTTGACTTTGATTTGATTGGCCCCGACCAAGAGGCTCGTCACGGGCGTAACGGGCATCTGCTCCTTATTTCAGTTCGAAGAGAAACAAAAAAAATTCAGTTTCTTTCCAGAATCCGCGTCGTTCCGCCGTTCTGAAGGCACGATCCGAAACAGCCACGCCGCCGTTCGCCCTGCCATTCCCGCCGCTCGTCCGCCCTCTGACCACCTGCCAACACTACCATCTCCTCCTCTCATCCGCCAGCCTCCACCAATCCCACAACCAATTTAGGGTTTAGAGAAAACCCTAAATCCACAAATCCCCCAAATCCACAAAACCCTAAATCTAGAAATTCCTATCCTCCTATGGCTCGAACGAGAGGCGAGCGGGCCACCAGGGCATCCACCGCCGCTTCCACTGCAAATCTCCCCGCTCTTCTCGCGCCAGCAGCCCCTGCTCGTCGAATTTTTGACCATGAGAGCAGTCCCATATTTTTTGATCCAGAGATGAAGCAGGTATATGACAAACTGTGGACTTTAAAATTCTGCAGACCCACTTTAGTTCCGCATTTTAAGTCATTGCGTGATGCTCGTGTTTTAGACCCAGTGCGGGATATATTTATTGCCTCGGGATTAGACATTATATTTTCTCGTCAAGCTGCTACGCATCCAGTCGCTTTATAAGAATTTGTGGCTTCTTTTGATCCCGTGCGGGATGACTCGGGCGTTACCGGATGGAATTTCCAGTTGAATGGCACCCCTTTCTCATTAGATAAAGCTGAGGTGTGCCGTATATTGGGTTTCCTTATGGATGGCCACAATGAGCATTATTCTGAGGCCGAGCACAATGACTTCTGGCAGTATATCTCATGGTTTGACGACCCATACTTGGCCACACATTCAGCAGCTTGCATTCAGCGTGGGGAGTGGAAAGTGGTCTACCGTTTGGTTGCCATGGCAATCAATGTCCGAAAAGAGGGGGGCACGGTGTGCAATGAGAAGGACATCAATATTATGATCGCTATGAGCTCTAGCCTCCCCGTTGATTGGTTTGTTATCCTGTCTGATCGTTTTCTGGATTGGCGCAGGCTCACTGTAGTTAATGTGATGGAGCCGTTAGCGGTGGCCTCTTTGTCACTATATTGGGCGAAGAGTTGGGTTTTGATTTTGGCGACCCTGAGAGCGCTCGTGTCTGGGAATTAGACACCAAAAAGATGCTTGCCTGTCACATGCTTAAGAAGGATTTGACATGGGATCACAAGCCCATTCCAGTCACCGGTGTCAAGGGCAAGCGTCTTGAGAAGAAGAGGCAGCGCATGGAGCAAGGGCGAGCAATGCCCCCTTTCCAGAGCCTGATTTCGAGGAGCATGCCGGGAATGAGCCCGAGGTCGCCGCCCAGCCTCCACTTGAGGATGCTTTTATGGACGAGGCGCGCTCGCCTCCAGCAGCTAGCCAAATCCCTCCCCCTCCTCAGCCTTATCCTACTGCCGACCAGTTACCTTTCTCGCTCGAAGAGCGTTTCGCACGCTTGGAGACCTCTCATCAGCAGCTCATCGACACCCAGCAGTAGATCATTGCCACACAGCATGAGTTTCGAGATGAGCTGAGGGCTATGATGGCCTATCAGTGCTAGATTTTGGCGAACCAGGCCCCCATGATTTCCACTCAGAGCCGGCTTTCCGTCTCCCATAATCAGCTCAGAGATGAGTTCGCAGCACTCCGTATGCAGGCAGCGCAGCATTGGTCACAGAACCCCGGGGCTGGCCCTTCTGCTCCTGCTCCTCCTGCAGACTCAGACAACATTGAGCGGTTGTTTGGCCCCATTGGGGATACTTTTGACGATGGGGCTAGCTAGTTCCCCTTTTGGATTTTATTATGCTGATTTACTTTTTGCCATATTGTCAGTGTTTGCTGCATTTCACATCGTTGTACACTGACTTTTGGATATTATTCACTGTTTTCTTCTTATTCGATGTTTGAGTTATTCCATTATTGTTGTTCATCTTTACTCACATCGTTCATTTTTCTATTCATCTCGCGATTATCGATGCTAACTTATACCTTGTGCAGCTCTATATTTTTATTCACACTCTACCAGCTCGCAGGTCGTATTTCACTAACCAGTCATCGTTTAATCTCTCTGACTTTCGCGCCACCACGCACGAGTGAAGTTCCTATGCACTTTCTCTTATTTTATATATATTTTTTTCGCTTAGGGACTAAGCTCGATTTTAAGTGTGGAGTGGGTAGCGCATAGTCACATGCATTGCATATCTTATTCACTAATTGTACATGCTCAACTGTCTATGTATTGCGATCGAAATCCTCGTTTTCTACGATACTCCTTGACTGATTGTCATTCTTTTGGATTCAAAATCTAGGACTTGAAATAGTTTTACTCGTACGTGCATTCTCTTGAGTCAGTATCATTGCTAACCCTCGCCTATCACATGTTCTACGTATTTCTTGAAGCATGTTTAAGATTTGATACTAGTAGGCACCGTTTCAAAACTTTCAAAAGCTTAAAATTGCATATCTTTTTCTAGGTGACCTCAGTACTAGTATATGATTCTCTACCCTTGTCGTGATTTGCATGCACCCGCCTTTATTCATACACTATGTCGAGCTTTAAGTGTGGAGTTAGACAATTGACCTTCAAGTTTTCCCCTCAAAAGCAAAGTTCTAAATTCTGGAAAATGGGTGCAACATTGGCCCCGAGCATAGTTGTTTATGAAAGATAAAGCCAGTTTGAAAAAAAAATATATATATATATGCTTTTGTTGATTCTGCGAAAGCAGAAATACCAAGGACCCGGTGAGAAAAGTCACCCCTGGTATCTGGAAAACACTCTTGAAACAATTTCTGCTCCCTTCTGCTTGGCGTAGTGTAAATCCACCTTTTCATTGCGTGCAAATCATAGCATATTGATGGACCATAATTATACGAATCAAAAACACAGTAAAACCCACCAAATTAGACTGTTGGTCTATTTAACTTCTGCTTGTTAGTCCCGGCTTATTTCTACAGGGCATTTTAGAGACTAAAGAGAAAACACGCTAAGGAGAGGATTTTACGCTGAAAAGATGATAAGAGTCAATCCAAGGTCAAGATCAGACGTCGAACAAAGAAATCTCAAGATCATGACGTTGAATTACTCAAATCAAATCCAACCGAGGAATAATCAAGGACAGCCCGGGGTGAAATTGGACTGATAGTTTTGTGAAAAGACTGCACAAAAATCACAAAACTCCTCCTCCTCCATGGGTGACCGGTAGCTTGTGCAAGAGGTGGCCAAGACCACCTCCTCTCCTCCTTGGACAACCGGCCACCGGTGGCTTCTCCTCCTCCCCACAAGGTGACCGGCGGCTTTTGCTCCCCCCCATGTGTCACCTCCTCCTTGCTCCTCCTCCTCCTCCCTTGGATCAAAACCACATGCCACCCATCTTGGCCCTCCATTCTCCTCCCCTTTAGCTATAAATAGAGGCTCACCCCTCCTCATTTCAATCATCCACAAAATCCACAAATTTGTAAATCACTTCTCTCTCTGAGTTTGTTACTTTGTAAGTTTGGTTTTGGAAATAATACTCCTGTTTGTTCTTGAGTATGATACTGATTGGAAATAATACTCCTGTTTGTTCTTGAGTATTATACTTTAGAGAATACTCCTGTTGGTTCTTGAGTATTCAGTAGGAAATTAGGAATACTTCTGTTGGTTCTTGAGTATTCCACCCCTTTCCCTCTTACTGTTTTCAAAAACCCCCGAGTATTTAGTTATTATGTCCTTTTCCATGGATATTCGTAGCTAAACTCTTCATTCGGTCGAAGGTATTTTCTTGTATTATATAATGTTTTAATTTATTTTAGTTTCATTTCTCTGTATTCAAAACTTGTTCTATGTGCCATTTATAGTCAGAGTTTCCAAGGTTGAGTGGAAGCTGTAACAAGCAAAGCTCTTCCATGGGAATTCGTGATCATACTCGGTAAGTGGAAGCTGTAACAAGCAAAACTTATCGAGGAGTTCGACTTATCTAAAACACCACTTTGTCGATCGTAACTGAGAGATCAAGTGGATGCACAAAAGGCTAAGATACTTCGAAAGGAGGAATTAGTCTGAAGTAGAACAAGTGTTCCTTTAAACGATGTTGCAAGTCTTGCGCTACGAAAGGCCCTCGATTCATCTTTGAATACTTAGAAAGGTTACTAACAGTTATTAATAAACATGTTATAATACAAGGTACCTGAAACCGAATACTTTTTCTTTGAATTACAAAAAACCCCCCTGTATTTACTTTTATAAACTGCTCGATCAACTACAACCATCAACCGCTCATCTACCGGAGGAATCGCAATCACGCATCACCCACTGTAAGTTTTCTTCCCTTAACTCTTTTACTTTTAGTATTTTAATTTCTGTATTTAATTTCTGTATTTACTTTTCCGCATAAAAAACCAAAAAAACCCAAAAATAGTAGCTTAGTAATTAGCAGTAAGTCCGCAATCGACCTAAAATCACTCACCATACGATCCCCTAAAGAACAGTTATCCCTCTAATTCCCTTGGGTTCGACCCCTACTTACCACTTACTACCCAGTAGTGTAGTCGCGAGTAGCGGAAAATATAAATTTATTTGTACAGAGAACATTGCACCTTAACGACAGTGCAGTGGGCTCCGTCACATATCTTGAGAATTCATATACTATAGTCTAAGGGACGATCCTCGTGCTTGCACTGAAATTTCCTCTGCAATTTTTCGTTCTATTTTTCAGAAAAATTATTAAGCCAGGCTCCTCTTCTCTTACGGGTCATTGCCTAGTCCTTGGCACTTGAGAATGAGCTTTGCGCCAAGAGCCCGTGGACTATCCCTAGATAGCATAGGTGAATGGCGAGCATGTTTTGTGCAACTCTTCATACTTATCCCGATGCTATAGAACTATTTAGAACTTGTGATGAGGCATTTGTTAGTCGTGTGTACTGACCGTTTGAATGCATAACTCGTTTAATCTATGATTGTCCGAAACTTTGATGAAGATGTTTGTCTTGAAGTTGAGGTAACACGATGAATCCGAGGTATGACATGACTTTACTATGACTTGTTGAGCACCATTTCATGCATACATGCTAGTTAGTTGTACAGGGGATTTGTAGGTAGTCCCATTCCTGAAAACCTTCACGAGACTATACTCGTCCTACTAGGGCAGCCTATAGGTTTAAAGGCTTGATGCATACGCTAAATGCATTCGTGTCCTCTACGACAGTGAGTTATCTTTTTATTTCTGTTCTATGTAGGATTGATCACATGTCACTTGAGTAGGTAGTTCAAACCCCCTAAGTCGGGTTGAGCCCCATGTTGACTTGCATTTTTCTGCCTCTTGTTCTAACTTTGTTCGGGACGAACAAATCCTAAGTGTGGAGTGTTTTGATCGGTCAAGTTCTTGACCCATTATTCACCTCATTCGATGATGGATTAGGTTTGTTTTCTGAACACTTTGTTATCATTTAATCTCTTTTCCTAGTGTTTCAGGTTTGAATTACACGATGACTTGATATGAACCTGATTGCACGAAAAGATGAAGAAAGTCAGTCAAAATCCAGCATAAGAGCCGTAGGCCCGTGACGAACCTCCTGGTCACGGGCGTTACGGGCAGCTCGAGCTCGATCAGGAGAGGCTTAAAACACACGTTGCCAACTGCCCATGACGAACCTCTCGGTCACGGGTGTTACGGGCGTTAGGAGCCGATTCAGGAGAGGCATGGAATTCATCCACCCGTGACCAGCCGTTCTGGCCCGTGACGAAGTGAGGTCACGGGACCGTCATGAATTACGACTGATTTCCTAAATTCAACTTTTGGGCTTATTTTGGAAATACCAAGTATTTTTCTATAAATAGAGGGCTCGACCAGATCTAAAAGGTTGTTGATACTTTGGAGAAAAACCCTAACTTGGGAGAGAAGACGAGCTTTCAATCGTGAGGATCAACGAGGATAATCTCTACGGTTTATTCATTTCTTCCTTTCATATTATACTGTTTTTGGTTAATCGCCATGAATAGCGAGTAGTCTTCTCTATTCCGGGATCCTACGGATCCCGTGCTATGTAACCCTAACTCTGCATGTGATCAATTAAAGTTTTTGTTTATGCGAATCGATTATTCAATTTCAATGTGTGCTTAATATTATCGTTCTACGCATGTATTTACATCAAAGGGTATGTTTGCATTGGTAGAACGTATTTAGGTTATATGCCGAAAGGTGGATGGGCCTTAGGGATTAACCGGAATGCATGAAATTGATATTAGGGCATGTTTACATGATTTAATAGGAAAACCATTAATTTAATAAATCGAAATCGTTGATAATCCGTGGATGGGCGGCGTTCAACGATGGAGATTAATCTAGACAATGATCCGTGGATGGGCGGCTTGTCCAGTGTTATTTCGGTTATATTCCATATTCGATAGCATAAATAATTAACTTGCCATGATCGCATGATTAGTGGGGTTAGCACGGGTGAAGTGCGGATTCTGGGATTCTCTCTGAATAAAAACACAACATTTATTTTCTGCTATTTAATTTCTGCACTTTACAACCAAATCAAACCCTTGTCATTCGAAATAGCTAAATAGGTCACTTGTTACCTAGTACTCACACGCATTGCTCCTACGATCGACCCTTGGCTTACCAAGGATTATAAATTTTGTTTGACTGCAATTTGACCCCTAAAACTAATAATTTGACATCTATAAAGGGTTAAAAATACACATGTCAAAATGGTTTTGATCGGTCAAGTTCTTGACCCATTATTCACCTCATTCGATGATGGATTAGGTTTGTTTTCTGAACACTTTGTTATCATTTAATCTCTTTTCCTAGTGTTTCAGGTTTGAATTACACGATGACTCGATATGAACCTGATTGCATGAAAAGATGAAGAAAGTCAGTCAAAATCCAGCATAAGAGCCGTAGGCCCGTGACGAACCTCCTGGTCACGGGCGTTACGGGCAGCTCGAGCTCGATCAGGATAGGCTGAAAACACACGTTGCCAACTGCCCGTGACGAACCTCTCGGTCACGGGTGTTACGGGCGTTAGGAGCCGATTCAGGAGAGGCATGGATTTCATCCGCCCGTGACCAGCCGTTCTGGCCCGTGACGAAGTGAGGTCACGGGACCGTCATGAATTACGACTGATTTCCTAAATTCAACTTTTGGGCTTATTTTGGAAATACCAAGTATTTTTCTATAAATAGAGGGCTCGACCAGATCTAAAAGGTTGTTGATACTTTGGAGAAAAACCCTAACTTGGGAGAGAAGACGAGCTTTCAATCGTGAGGATCAACGAGGATAATCTCTACGGTTTATTCGTTTCTTCCTTTCATATTATACTGTTTTTGGTTAATCGCCATGAATAGCGAGTAGTCTTCTCTATTCCGGGATCCTACGGATCCCGTGCTATGTAACCCTAACTCTTCATGTGATCAATTGAAGTTTTTGTTTATGCGAATCGATTATTCAATTTCAATGTGTGCTTAATATTATGGTTCTATGCATGTATTTACATCAAAGGGTATGTTTGCATTGGTAGAACGTATTTAGGTTATATGCCGAAAGGTGGATGGGCCTTAGGGATTAACCGGAATGCATGAAATTGATATTAGGGCATGTTTACATGATTTAATAGGAAAACCATTAATTTAATAAATCGAAATCGTTGATAATCCGTGGATGGGCGGCGTTCAACGATGGAGATTAATCTAGACAATGATCCGTGGATGGGCGGCTTGTCTAGTGTTATTTCGGTTATATTCCATATTCGATAGCATAAATAATTAACTTGCCATGATCGCATGATTAGTGGGGTTAGCACGGGTGAAGTACGGATTCTGGGATTCTCTCTCTGTATAAAAACACGACATTTATTTTTTGCTATTTAATTTCTGCACTTTACAACCAAATCAAACCCTTGTCATTCGGAATAGCTAAATAGGTCACTTGTTACCTAGTACTCACACGCATTGCTCCTAGGATCGACCCTTGGCTTACCAAGGATTATAAATTTTGTTTGACTGCAATTTGACCCCTAAAACTAATAATTTGACATCTATAAAGGGTTAAAAATACACATGTCAAGTCCCATGTATGAATAATACGCATTTCAGGCCACCCTGTTATCATGAACAATTGATGTTACATACGTTCCGAATAATTAAACAAAATTGTCACAAAAAAGAAAATAAAACATTCTAAACGTACCGCAGGTATGTTCGTCATCGGGTCTACATCGACGTGACAGTGACGGCCAAGGCGATCAGGCATATTTACTTGAGAAGTACTGGAACTCGGTGTCGTCCTAGAAGATGTGGATTTCGGGAACCCAATCTTCCACGGGACGTGTGTACCTACTCCTCTGGTACGTCCAGGATACTCAGGCGTCCCAATCGCCTCAGTCAGTATATCATGTTGACCATGTGGTGAAAAAGATCCTTGACTAGATTTTTCTACTAATTGATCCTATTATCGAGAAATCAGTACCAAATAAGATTAGTGTACAGAAAAAGTTAAACTACTGAAAAAAAGTTAATTACTCACAATATTTTCAGCCACTAGCCGAACTCTAGGGGTGACGAACTCTTTATTCTTCCTGATGCGTGCCCTCTTCCACACCTCATATCTCTCTACTGTGATAGCAGGTGTCGCTCCCTCTTCAATTACGCCATCCGCAATTAAATCGGCCAACTTCTCGTTTATTAGCACCTCCTTCACTTTTCTATACCCTCCTCAGCCCATGATGTGTGCATATTCATTCTTAGCCGCTAGAGCCTTATTCTGAGCAGATAGCTTCCTCGCAACTTCATTGAGTCTATGCTCTACAAATTTCTTCCACGAAGCAGAATCAATGTATTTATACTCCTTCGTGGGATCTTCGTCCTTCTTTTTACCGAATATATAATCTGTAGCGAGTCTCGATTTGAAGTTCCTCCACGCACTAGATGCATATTTGACCTCTTGCTCTTTGTATCTTTCTGGTCCAACAAATACATCCTGAAAAAATAACAAGTTATAATTAGGACGACAAATATTTAATGTTTTTAACACTTAAATAATAGAATTATGTAGTATATTACCGTTGCTTCGTTCCACATAAGATCCTTAAGTTCTGAAGGCACCTTCCTCCAATCAAGGAAGTCGATCGGAATGCGAGTACGGACCACAGTGCCTAAGTAACTCCTCCAGTTGTCACCAATCTTTCCCAAGGGATATCTATTGTCGCTGAATTCGACACTAATCTTGGTGCCAGCCTCCCTATGTCTCCTAATCAAATCTAGCATCAACGATGGGCCCCTCTTAGTCTTCTTGGTGGGCGCGCACTGTTCCACACAGAAGTCATCCTCGCCGCTGCTACTACTTTGTGCCATTATCTCTGAAATATCACAAAAAATATTAGTTCAATAGAAATGTATATACAAATGCGTAAACAACAATAAAAATAATAAAATGACATGTGGTGAACATCAGTGATAAACTAACATACAACATACACATAAGTTAAGTTTGTTTATCAATCCATATTCCCTCTCGTGATCTTCTCTTAATTGCATTTCGTCATCAATTTCAATTTCGACGCTTTCCACAGGAACGATCGTACACACAGGTATGCAATCTTCAGCGAGGTCTTCAGATGTGCCACTGGTAGCATCATTGGTTACTTGTTGTTTTCCGTGGAGGACAACAAACAGATTTTTGTCCGAAGGGTCCTTGACGTAAAATACTTGTCTTGCTTGTTCGGCCATAATGAATGGCTCATCTTTATAGCCCTCCCTGCGAAAATCCACAAACGTCATACCGAACTAATCAGTGCGAACTGCGGAATGATTAACCCATTTACATTTAAAAACTGGTACTTGTAGTTTAACATAATCCAACTCCCATATTTCTTCGATAACCCCAAAATAATTGAGAGGAGCAGATATTGGATTTTGATCTCTAGCGCTAGAAACGTGAGTGGTTTCAGCAACAAGTGTGACACCACTATTTTGCACAACGCTGCGTTCATCTTGATCTTTTGTGTGAAAACAAAATCCGTTAATGTCAAAACTTCTCCACATATATACACTTGGTCTCGGACCTGCCATAAGCCACTTCACTAAGTCATCATCAGACTCTTCTTCCGAGTTCCCTTGATTACTTAAAGCGCCATCAGTTTTAAGCCATTTACAAAATGACCGACGACGTTCTCTTTGCACCCATATCTCATTTTTCCCCCAGTGTGCACTCCTCACTATGTTTAAGTGCTCATCGATGAAAGGCGTCATCTCAGGTATATGTTGCAATACGTAGAAATGGGCTATTGATAACTCATCTACGGATTTAACTACTTGTTTTGATCCACTTGTTCCCTTTCCTTGAAATCGATCAAAATGGCGTGGCTTTGGAATCCCAATTGCAGCGGTATTTCCCAAAAAGTTAGTGCAAAATTCAACCGCCTCTTCAGTTATGTATCCTTCCACTATACATCCTTCAGGACGATGCCTATTTCTCACGTAGCTTTTTGGAATCTTCATGTACCTCTCAAATGGATACATCCATCTCATATAAACTGGTCCAAGAATTCTAACCTCGCGCACCAAATGAACAGTTAGATGAACCATTATATCGAAAAATGATGGTGGGAAAAACATCTCAAGTTGGCATAATGTAATCACTACTTGCTCTTGTAATCTATCAAGCTCTGTTGGATCAACAACCTTAGCACATAAAGAGCTAAAAATCACGCAAAGTCTTTGTATAGCGGCTCTCACTTTTGGAGGCAATATACCTCTAATTGCAATAGGCAAGAGCTGTTGAATTAAAGTGTGATAGTCGTGAGATTTTAATCCAATCAAACGCAGATCCTTCATCGAAACCAAACTGGCAATATTTGAAGAGAAGCCATACGGAACTTTAACTCCTTTAAGACATCCACAAAATCTTGATTTCTCAATCTTAGAAAGAGTGGTGCATGATGGAGGCAGATATGTACGTTGCCCTCGAGTTTCTGGTGCTAACTTAGTACGAATGTTCATATCTAGCATATTCCGTCTCGCTTTAACTCCATCCTTCGTTTTCCCAGGAATGTTTAATAATGTGCCGATCAGACTATCACATATATTCTTTTCCACATGCATCACATCAACACAGTGTCTAATGTCAAGTGTATGCCAATAAGGGAGATCAAATAATATAGATCGCTTCTTCCATGGAGCACTTTCGGTGCGTGCACTAGGTTTTCCAAATCGATTTGTAATATTTTGAATTTTCTCAAGTATTTCATAACCTGAAGATGGTTGAGGTTCTATTGCGTGTTCGGTCTTACCGTTGAATGCAGCTTTCTTTCGTCTGTAAGGATGATACCTCGGTAAGAAACGCCGGTGCCCCATGTAAATCATTTTTCGACAATTCTTTAGATAACGTGAATGTGTCGCTTCCCCGCATATTGGACAAGCTTTGTACCCTTTAATACTGTACCCGGACAAGTTACCATAAGCAGGGAAGTCATTGATGGTACACATTAGCATGGCACGCATATTGAAATATTCTTGCTTAGATGCATCAAATGTCCATACTCCTTCATTCCACAAAAGCTTCAGATCATCTATCAAGGGAGCCAAGTATACATCTATGTCATTTCCAGGCTGTCTAGGACCCGAAATCAACAAAGAAAGCATCATATATCTGTGCTTCATGGTTAGTCTAGGAGGTAGGTTGTATATCACCAATATCACGGGCCATGTACTATATTGACTACTGAGATTTCCATGCGGATTCACCCCATCAGTAGACAAGCCAAGACGTAAATTCCTAGACTCTGATCCAAATTCTGAGAATAAGTTGTCTGCTTTAGCCCATTGCAATGAATCAGCCGGATGACGCATTTTGCTATCAATGACACGTTTCTCGGCATGCCATCGCATATTATCTGAATCTTTCGGGTCAGCAAATAATCGCTGAAACCTGGGAATCGCTGGAAGATACCACAATACTTTTGCCGCACTGCCTTTTGAAGTAGTTGTCCGTCCTTTGTTTAACTTGTAGCGCGAAGATTTGCACACCGGACATTCAGTGAATTCTTTATGAGCATTACGATACAATATACAATCATTGGGACAAGCATGTATCTTCTTGTACTCGATTCCCATGGGACTCATCACCTTTTTAGCTTCGTAAGTACGGTTAGGTAAAGTGTTTTCATCGGGAAGCATATCTTTAACCAATGATAACACTTCAGTGAAACTCTTATCACTCCATCCATTTTTAGCTTTCAAATTGAATAACTTCAAAGTTGCAGATAACCTTGTATATTTGGAGCAACCTTCATACAGTGGTAATTCAGAGTCATTTCTTAATGATTCCACCACTTGTGGACTAGAATCAAACTCACCGGCAACATTGTTAATCATATCAATTAAATTGTCCTCCTCCCAATCATCATTATCTTCAGGCAAACTTTCTACGGGTTGAGGTTCAACGTCTTGCTGTTCAACCTCACCATGCATGTACCAAACCGTATATAGTGGATCAATTCCCTTTATAAAAAGGTGTTTATGCAACTCTTCCACTTTGACCTTTATCTTATTGAAACACGCCTTACACGGACAGAAGACACTTTCAAGTGCATTTTTTAATGCATACGCCGATGCAAATTCACAGAAATCCATTATCCCCTTTTCATACTCATCACTTAACCTATTACCGGATATCCACTTTCTACTCATCATAATCCACTACATGAAGCATGTAAATAATATTATTAGACTGAGAACAAGTTAGCTAACCATTCAATATATACACCATCTTGTTAAACAAAGAAGAAACGGACATGAAAGAGCAACCTAACCAAAATGGTCATGTTTAGAAAATAAACATAGTAAAAATAAAAGAATACCATAACAATACCTTGTGTGAAATCGAGAGAGGAGAAATGCAGTAGTAGGTTGAGGAATGTAATGAGCAAAGGCAGAAGAACACTGGATTTAAAAACACAAGTGTTAAGAAAGAATTGACAAGCATAAATCATGAAACCATGAACAAAAGAACTAAACGTAAAAATACCTTATATGATGTTGCTCGGAGAATCAAAGAAGCTATTTGACTGATATGCGAGGGTCAAGGGTACGATTCAAGACCTAAATCCAACAAAATTATTAAATCAACAAGGAAAATTACAACAAGTAATTACATTTCGATTACGCAATGAGTAAACCCTAATTACAAATAGTAATTGTATTTAGATTACCTTATGTGGAGTGTTGCTGGACTGTCGAGTGGATTGTCAAGTGAGTGAGGACTGGCGAGACAACAAAGATGGCAGGACAAGGGATGGACGAAGCAGCGGGTCGATGGCAGGACGAAGACAACGACGATGGCAGGATGGCACGACAATGGCGAGATGGAGCGATGGCAGGACGGAGCAGCGACGGTCGGAGGCGGGCAACGGATTTGAATCGCTTCAGTAAGAAATTTTTACGAACGGAGGAGCATGAATTCGCAGAAGTGTAAAAATGAAGTTAGGGTAATTCGAGATTATGCATCGGTTTTATCTAAAACCGATGCATAATGTGAGGCTTATGCATCGGTTCATAAAAATCGATGCATAATGTCAAAACCGATGCATAAACCAAAACACGGAACCGATGCATATTCCCCCTCCTGTAGTAGTGATTGTGTCACGGGTGTCACGGCACCAATAAATCCCAGTGGGTATTTTTCGTTCCAGAACCCTTTTTGTTGGTCTGAGCGGGACACACTCCACACTTAGATTCCTGCAATAAGCACACACACAAAGCACAAAATGCAAATGAAAAAGGCAAGGAAATAATACTTACAGCGCGGGTTACTCCCCGAAGAGGCCTAGTTTATCTTGGCGAGACATAGCTAGGGAGGTAGAACTAGAAGCATTCCCAGGAAGTCCCTTGCTGAGATCCCTTCCCGAAAAGTAGGTCATCATCAATGTCGTCAGGTTGTTCCCGGTGCTTCAGGACGTGGTAATGCTTAAGGCACTGCCCGTCGACCACCATTGACTTTTCTCCCTCAATGTTAAGCTCAACGTGGCCGTCTAAGTATGCTCTCTCCACTGTGTAAGGACCACTCCATTTGGTGCGTAGCTTCCCAGTAAATAATCTAAGGTGGGAGTTGTAGCGGAGAAATCCCTCGCCTTTATTGAATTTTCCGCGCGCTATTTGTTTGTAATCCCACTTCTTCATCCTCCCCTTATAGATATCACCGGGGGTCAAGAAGATGTTTCAGCTCTACCTTGCAAGGCTCCTAACCTGAGTCGGTGGCCTGTTCAGCTTCAGCTACTCCCTCAGTGCTCACTACGCATATGTTCATCGGTATCGGACAGCCTGGTACCACTCTGTAAGGCTCAATAGAGGTCAGTGTAATAGGATCATCAACATCAGCAAAGTCTAGTACATCACAGTCAGCAAATAGACTAAGACTCTTAGACATGTCAGGCAAATTAAAAACAACTCTTTCACTACCAACTCGCAAGGCTAAGGAACCTCTATCCATGTCAATAACTGCCTTAGCCGTGTAAAGAAATGGCCTACTAAGAATAATTGGGATATCTATGTCCTCAGAGATGTCCAGCACTATAAAATCAACTGGAAGGTAAATGTGTTTCACCTTGACGGGTACATCCTTTGAAACCCCTCTAGGGAGTCTACAAGAACGATCCGCAAGGTGAATAGTGACATTGGTAGGACAAAGATCACCCAAATTCAGCTTAATATACAGAGAATATGGCATGATAGACACACTAGCACCTAGATCACATATAGCACGACGAACAGTAATACCACCAATATCACAAGGGATAGAAAAACTCTCTGAGTCTTGAAGTTTGGGAGGCATGGGCTGGTGCATGGCTGCACTGCACTCCTCACTCAGGGCCACAGTCTTGGTCCCGTCAATTTTTCTTTTCCCAGTCATAATCTCTTTCATAAATTTGGCATAAGTAGGAATCTGTGTGATGGCTTCAGTGAGTGCCAGCGTGATGTATAGAGTGTGAATCTTATCCACGAACTGCTCGAACTCTTTACCCTTCCTTGTAGCTTTAAGCCGCTGAGGGAATGGGACTGGAGGTCAATAAGGAGCTGACTCCACTGTCTGCGTAGAATTTTTAGCTCGGTTTTTAGCTTCCTTCGATGTTTCCTCTTCAGCAGGTGTAGAATCAGATGCTGATTTTGCAGCTGGAGACCTAGTGGCTTGAGCTGGCACAATTTCAATATGTTTTCATCCTCTGAGTGTGATGGCATTCACTGACTCCCCAAGATTCGGATCTGGCTTTGATGGGAGTTTCCCATGCTCCCTGCTTGCCGAGCTTGCTTGCTGAGCTATCTGATTTTCCAACATTTTTTCATGAATAGCGAGCTTTGCTCGACAGTCCTTTGTAGGTTTCTTACCTCAGCGACGGTTTGCTTAGATGCCTTTTGCTGATCCTCAAACATTCTGTGCTGATCATCAGACATTTTGCGCTGTTCGGCTATGAAGCTAGCTAGCATGGCTTCTATGTTTGACGTTGGCCCGGAGTTCTGGGCTTGCTGTAGCTGAGTTGGATTGTTATAGCTCCCTGAATTCTGATTTTGATATTGTTGAGCTTGGTTATTGTACTGATTCCTTGGCTGGTAGGGAGCATTGTCTTGCTGCTATCTGTAAGGGAATCCTGGTGCTACCTGATTCTGTGGCTTATAAGAGAGGTTAGGATTGTTCATGTTCTGGTTGTCCCACCTATTCAGGCCTGATCATTGATTGTATTGCCCTAAATAATTGGCATCCTCCTGGTTTCCGCCGTTATTGTCTTGTCCCATCACCGGACAGCTGTCTGCGAAGTGAGAAGGAGAGCCACATATCTGACAATAGACAGCTGCATTAGCAACAACAGACGACTTCATAGAGGAGTCTGTCTTTAGATTTTTGACTTCAGCTGCAAGCATCTTCACCGTGTTGGTCAACTCATCTATATCATTGGTGCTATCAGCGAGGTAGAGATCTTGCACACCCTTCTTGTCCTTAGGATTTCCTCGATCACTCGTCCTGAGGTGATAGTCTTGAGTTGCTCTCTCTATAATATCATAGGTGTCGTCCAGCGGAACTCCATTCAGTCCTCCACCAGCTGCTTGATTTATCAAGGTGCACATCCCCTGGTCGATTCCCTGATAGAAGTGTCTATAATCTGCCATAGCTCCAGGTTGTGATGGGGGCACAGTCTCATCAGCTCTTTGTACCTCTCCCAAGCCTCGTAGAGAGTCTCACCATCCATAGATCGGAACGAGATGATCTTGTTCCTGAAATGTGCTGTCTTTGATGGTGGGAAGTATTGCTATAGAAAGGCTTCGGCCAGTTTGCCCCAAGTAGTGAAGGTGCCCTCTGCATGACTTTCGAGCCACCTACTAGCCTTGTTAGAAAGTGAGAACGGAAATAGCCTCAGGTAGTAGGATTCTGGAGGAACACCATTGGTCTTTACTGTGTTGCACATCTGGACAAACCTCTTTAGGTGCTGATGAGGGTCTTCATTCATCCTCCCCAAAAACTGGCTGCTCTGCACCATCTGAATAGGTCCGGTTTTGATTTCCCAGTTGTTGTTGTCTACACCAGGTGGGGCAATGGCAGACTGAAATCCAGAGACTCGTGGGGCAGTGTAGTCTCCAAGAGTCCTACGCACTGGTTGCTGCACAGGACGATGCTGGTCATTCTGGACCAGCCCATTTAGTAATGCTCAGTTTTGATCCATTCTTAGCTGAGCCAGTTGCCAAGCTCGTACCCTGGTTAAAGGAACGTCTTCTCTGGCTACCCGAGGTATCTGTTGATCCCCCGAGTCGCTTTGATCATTTGCCCGCGCCTTCTTCTTGCTCCTAGGCATTTTCCTTGGCATGTACTAAGAAGTACCTGCAAAAAGCTAAGAGAGGAGTGAATGTAGCAAGAAAAAGTAGTCAGAGATGAGCAACATAAAAGAAAAGGGAGTAGTCTAAACTACACTAGTTAAATCTAATATCACACTAAACGCTGCTCTCTGGCAACGGCGCCATTTTGACAAGCGTATTTTTAACCATTTATAGTCGTCAAGTTATGAGTTTTAGGGGTCAAGTTGCAGTCAAAAAAAATTTATAATCCTTGGTAAGCCAAGGGTCGATCCGAGGAACAACGTGTGTGAAACTAGTTAGCAGGTGACCTATTTAGCTATTTCGATTAAAAGAGGTTTTGTGAATGTGAAATAAATTGCAGAAATTAAATAACAGAAAAATAATGGTTGTGACTTTATCAGAGAAAGAATTCCAGAATCATACTTCACCCGTGCCAACCCTACTAATCATGCCAAGTAAATTATTCATGCTATCGAATATGGAAATAAACCAAAATAACACTAAACAAGCCGCTCATCCACGGATCATTGTTTAGATTAATCTTAATCATTGAACGCCGCCCATCCACGGATTATCAACGATCTCGATTATTAGTTCCTATTAATTCATGTACTACCATTGTAGCTACCATGACCTAACACCAATTTCATGCAATCCGGTTAATACCTAGGACCCATCCATCTTTTGATAATCAACCTAAATACGTTCTAGCATGCAAACATCGCATTCAATGCAAAACTTGCAAGAACGATAAAATTAAGCACAATGAAATTGAATATTCGAATCGCATAAATAAAAATGTTAATTGATCACATGAAGAGTTGGGTACATAGCACGGGATCTGTAGGATCCCAGAATAAGAAGACTACTCACTACTCATGGTAAATTAACCAAAAGTAGTGTTAATAAAAAGATTAAGGACGAGGAAACCGTAATGACGCTGGTGCTCGTTGAATCCTCGATTTCTCGTGATGAACTCTGTCTTCTCTCCCAAGTTAGGGTTTTCTTCTCCAAATTCAAGCACGTTCAACTCTCGTATAATCCACCCTGATTTAAGTCAGCCAATCCTCTATTTATAGCTTTCCAAAGGCCAAAAAGCCCAAAAACGAAATTAGGAAACTTCCCCAAAAATCAGTCCCGAAAAACCCAAAAATCGTTTTTAGAAACTGTCTCCGACGGGACCGTGACACCCGTGACATTCAAGTGTGTCACTGCTGTCACGGACTAAGCAAAAGTGCATAGGGAAATAAGGGGGCCATGACTACTGTGACATTGTGTTTTGTCACGGCTGTCACGGCCATGAAAAATAGCAGAAACTTTGGGCCGATTTTTCATGGTCTTAACCTCCGAATTTGATTTTGGCGTAAACTACAAAGTTGTATCCCTTTGAATTAGCTTTCCAACATGCTTTGAATCCGTCCATATGGACACCATATGCGATCTGTGCTTGCAGAATAAGTCGGAAAGGTCAACCTGCCATGTTTTTGCCCAAATCTTCACCAATTGCTTTGCTTTGCTTCGGATCAATCCAAAAGTATTAGATATGTGATATATGACCTGAAACACTAGAAAAGAGGTTAAATGATAAAAAATATCCGGAAAACAAACCTAATCCATCATCGAATGAAGGGAATAATAGGTCAAGAATTCAACCGATCAGGTTACACTGATGTCTGACTTCCACTCGTGTTTCGACCTTCTAAAAGACCTTGTCTGATTTCAATGCGTAGGGCTTTGAGTTTGCTACACAATGATATATAACTCGCATCCGTCAAATTCCCTATTTGCTCACATCACTAATTTGAAACAGCAAAGGTCTAATCTGCCATTTGTTGTGTAAATTCGTTCTATGCATGACTAATATGAGCTAATAACTCTTTTTTTGCTTCAGCACCATTTCACTAAATTTTTTTTGAACTTTATGAATACTTATTATGGCTGAAAATTTAGTCTTAAGTCTGAATATTTTGGCTTATGTCAGAACATTTAGCTATAAGTAAGAACATTTAGCCATAAGCCTGAATATAGAGCAATACACACTGATGTCTAACTTCAACTCGTGTTTCGACCTTCTAAACGACGTCGTCTACTCTCGGTGTAAGCTAAAGAGTTGTAGGGCTTTCAGTTAGCTACAAAACAATATATAGCTTGCCTTTATCGAATTTTCATTTGCTCCCATCACTCATTTGAAATAGAAAAGGTCTAATATATCATTGTGATGTAAATTCATTTCATTCCTGGCCAATATGAGCTAAGGAGTCTTTATTTTGCTTCAATATCGTTTCACAACAAATTGTATAAGCTTTATGAAATGGTTGAACATTTAATGTTGAGTCTGAACATGTTGACTTAAATCTGAAGATTTAGCCTTATGTCTGGACATTTAACCTTAAGTCTGAACATTGAGCGGTACACATTGATGTCAGACTTCCACTCGTGTTTCGACCTTCTAAACGACCTCTTCTATTCTCTGTGTGAACTAAAGAGTTGCAGGCCTTTGAGCTAGCTACACAAAGATATATAGCTTGCCTTCATCGGATTTTTCATTTGCTCCCACCACTCTTAAAAGCAGCAATGGTCTAAATTGAATTAAAAATAATCAAGCAAAAACAAGACAATATTGCTCCTCAATATTCAATTACAAATTTTTTTTTTAAAAGGGTAATCCTTCGGATTAACCCCCCAAGGCTGACTAGCCGGCAAAGCCGCCCCAGGATTTGTTACCTCCACGTAAGGAGACCGGCTCGACCCAGTGTAGTCCCCCAAATTTTTGTCTGGGGCAAGCCTTTAGTAGGATTCGAACCTGGGACTCCTCCCAGCGAATTTTCCCTACCGGCCACTGAGCCAACCCTTTCGGGTCAATTACAAAATTTTGACAAATATGACACGTGTCAACTTTTGAGAAGGTTTAAAATTAATACAAAAAAATCCGGTTCATACCGGAACTGCACTCTTGATTGTAATATGATAATATGTGGAGAGCAAACGATAAGTTATCATTTTATTATTTATCGTTTACCGATTTATCGAATTCTAAAATCTTTATTTTTTTACCGTTATCGATTTATCATTTTACAGATAATTTTATAAAACGGTAACTCGGTAAATTCAGTAAATTTACCAAATTGTATATTTTTATATAATATTTTGTTAATTATAATGTATTTTCTCTACTAGACAAAAATACTAATTCATTAAATTTTATTTACATATACATTCTTGCTCTAGGTATTCACGTTGCGAATGGGGCACTGATTTTATTGGAAATCACAGCTACACATTGAACATCGGAGATTCAATAATCAAGGGTAAAGAATCAATTAATGAAACTTTAAAAGGAGACGTGATCGTTGACCAGCCCCACTAATGATTCTTAGTCAAGTCAAAATTCTTCTGCTAGTTCATGAAGCCAAGTTGGATGTAAGTCCTATGTCGACAAAAACCGGTTTGCGCTGTATTGTCGTATTGTTCGTTCTATGTTGTATTGTCGTAAATTCATTTTTGGTTACACCATGTGGTGGTTTTGATATGAAATTGGTCTTCTTTTAACAGTTTATGAAATCAGGCAAAATTGCAAAAGATTATTTACCGACTATCAAATAAATTGAATTTCCAAAAAATTGTACGTAATTTTGGAACCCAACAAGAATATAAAATAATATAAAGTTGACGGTATCAAATTGTTCGACAACTCCAACCATATAAAGGTATCAGAGGCAAAGTTCACAATTGCGTCCCCTGAGCAAAGTTAAAATTGTTTACTTAGGCATGGAAAAAGTTAGTGAAAATTCTAGCGGTATTTATAAGACACCTGGGGAGACAAATGACACTGAAAATATTTCAAGGACAATCTGGGGTATTTCGGGGTAGGAATATTGATCGAGTTGTAAATATAGCTAAGTATTCAAATAGAATCCAAACACTTGTGCTAAGTCACGGCAATCAAAACATTTGTATTAACTCGGGGTGAACCGAGGTCGTACCCAAAGGATATGTGATTAAACCAATAATGCTAACAATCTAATTAGAATGTCTATGGTTTGGGGGGGGGTTTGTTCTTCTAAGAGATCGATAGTAGAGGGTACTATCCAAAAGTGGTTAACTATCAATTAAAAGATGACTAGGAATCAATTTCTCCAACTAGACAATTATTGCGACAACGAAATGAGACACCAATGATGAAATCACATGCACATGCTTAGAAAATGGCTTATGCAACATTGATACTAAGTTCAACTCGCGCTACAACTTAGTACAAAGAGGTTACATCTCGCATAGTACCTCACACTTGCGCTCTATTGGCACTATAGAATATGAATGTCTAGCCTCACACTTGCGCTTTATTGACTAGATAATCATGTTCTTGTTAAATTCAAGCAATTCTCATTAGGTTAAAAGTGTCATCCAACTAACACAAAATCCTAATGCTTCTTCATTTAGTTCATTGAAGTCATGATGATCAACGCGAGCTACATCAAGCATGAAATCAAGCAGAATTCCTATTGAGGACATTTCACAAACACCTTATAGGCAACTCGAAAAGTTAAGTTCAAATGAAGAAGAATCATGCGCAAATCATTCATCAATAGCATCCAAGGTATTTACAATGTCACAAACATGTCTAGGGGATCTTTGATCCCCAATCAAGGTCACTACTCACTCATGGTGAGTTTACAAACGAAATCAACAATAAAAATGCAAACAACCATATGGAAAGTAGAGTTTAGAAATCTAGAACCAATATGGAGATTCAAGAACACTTGAGGATTCGATCCTTGTTGTTGAAGTTCTTGTTGATCTCGAAAATCCCAGCTTTTTCTACAGAAAACCAGCCCTTGGTTCAAAAACCCTAAGTTTCTATTTATAGTCCAACCGTAAAAATCCCATTTTTATGTTTCCGCAAAAGCAAGCGAACGCATGATTTGATTTGTGCAAACACATGGCCTCCTGTAGATTGGGAAATTTGATCGCGTGCGAGCGCACGGGATTTTCATGCGTCGGGTCTGGGTTGTGCGTTCGCATGCTTTTGACCATGCGTTCGCATGGGCTTGAGAAATTTGCGCTCCGACTTCTTGGGGCATTTTTGAAGTCTTCCCGTCCGAATTTGGCCTTGGCGTCAACTAAAACGTTGTAGCCCTTTGAGTTATCTTTCTAACATGCTTTGAATCGACCAAATCGGGCACCAAATGCGATCTGTGCATCGAAAATATTTCGGCAAGGTCGGTTTGCCCTATTTTGCCCGAAAATCCATATTTTTGCTCCGAAATGCTCGGTTTTGCCCCAAAATCACTGCCTACTTGTGTTCTCAGCTTAAACTATGTAATTTGCCTGAAAAGAACCACAAAGCATCAAATAGAAAGTGAAATCGTAATAGAACAATCGAAACACTAAGCATAGAGGTTGCCTAAAATGCATATATTTTAGCGCTATCAAATCACCCCACACTTAATGTTTGATCGTCCCGAGCAAACTAATCATAGAGATCAACAACAATAATGCACTTCACTCACTCAGGATCGGTTCAAAGAAAGCTTCATACGGTCACGAAAACTAACTAAAACACTAAGAAACAAATCCTACTTCTAACTAACCACTTTCGTAGGTAACACGAGTGCATTTAGCGAATGCACCAAGCCTTTAAACCCCCAGGCTACCCTAGTGGAGGAGTTGTAGTCTCCTGAGAGTTTTCAGACATGGGAATACTCACAAATCCCACAAAAAGAACAACCATCCAATTAGGCATTTTAAGTTCACAAATGTCAAAGTACTAGGCAAGGTGTTTTCCATGAAGTTCATAATGTATTCAAACTAGATATGTGCATTTCAATCACTACATGAAGCCTCTTCAAATCCTTATGGAAATTCATGAATAATGACATTCAAGCAAATCAAAGCAAAGACTAATAAACCTTTAATCAAGGATTCTAGTCATTTTCTATATCAAATAGTTCAAGAAAACAATCTAATAGTCGCAAAGAAATCTTGTTGGACCACTCACTAATGCTAGCAAGGAGGCTAGTACATTGGCTTGTGACTTTGAACTCATTCTCAAGCCTAGGACGCAAAGGTCACTTAGTCATAAGAGAAGAGGAGTTGCAACATTAAAGCTTTTATATACACTTGCAAATCATATCATGCCTAGGTATAAAAGAATACGAGGTTTGTCACTTAATGAATTCTTGCTAGAAAGTTTCAACTGTCTCATTAGTTTTCATGCTAGAGAATGGTGAAATAGCCGATTATCAAGTCTAAGTGCAACTTTTAGGGGGTAGCATGGCCTTTGGCCGTGCTAAGCACTTTCGAGGGGGAACTTACCTTCCTAACCCTCGACGCTTAGCACATAATTCTTTAAACTCACTTCCTAGTGGTGATCAATCATAAGGAAGAAGCTTGGGGCTTATTACACTTTTTTTTTCTCTTTTTTTCTCTTTTTTTTCTTCTTGCTTTCTTTTGACCCCACCCTTAGAACTTTGACAAAGGGGTAAGTGTTAAAAATGGAGCATGACAAACCAACAAGACAAATCCACAAGATAAACAAAGTCACTAAGGTCACCTAAAGGCAATCATGGCATGTAAGGTTTTTTTAAAAAAAAATTTATTTCTTTTATTATTTTTTTGCTTTCAAAGATCAACTCTCTAGTCTCAACAAGAAGAAGCTTAGAATAGAAGATAAAGAAGTGCTAGTAGATGCTTTCATCCTCAAGAATGAAAGTCAACAATCCAATCCATCCGTCATCTAAAGGATCAATTAAGTGAAATCATGCACGACTAGTTGAATTAGAAATGAAATTTTTCGAAAATGTAGCCTTGCCCAGACTTTTTGTTTTCATTAAAAATTCAAGTTTTTGGATGAATGTTACAGTCGTGTAAGTGTTTTCCTCTAAACGTGCGAATTGATTGGATTCTAAACATGAAAGCACGACAAGCAAGCACAAACATCTCGTGTAGTCAAAACATATGCACCCCACACTTAGCAATTGCTTAGTCCATAAGCAACGAATAGTAAGAAAAGCAAAGAGAAAGTTAAGAAAAACTTCTCTCATTTGGAGGTAGCCATTTCAAAGTAAGAGATGTTGCTTCGCGCGCCTAGTTCTTGGGCGACTGATCTTGCACAAAAGATTCGAGTAATGATTCCCCTTTTTCCTCTATAAGACAAGAAACAAAAAAATGAGAGTGTTAAGCACACAAGGTAGAGAAATCATCATCATAAACATGTCAGCATCATGCAAGTCAACTCATAATTCATCAAAAGAACGCATCAGATGAGCATGCGAACACATGATTGGGTTTGTGCGAACGCACAAGTGCCCAGTAGCATGGATTTCTCGTGCGAACGCATGGACTCATGCGACCAAAGCACAAAGTGTAAATAAACTAGGCATGTGACAGAACCGCTCGTCGTCAAAGCGATTGTGCAAATAAATTTATAGTCCGCTACTTGCAACTATACTACTGGGTAGTACTTGGTAAGTAGGGGTCGAACCCAAGGGAACTAGGGGAATAATTGTTCTTCGGGGGGAATTACGCAGCGTGGGAACGTGTTTAAGGTCGGTTGGTTGGTTTTAAAGCTACCAGCTATTTTGATTGATTGATTGGTTGGTTGGTTGATTTTAACACTGGAAAGTAAATTACTATTTTAATGATTAAGAGAAATGTTCGGTTTCAGGGGACTTGTATTATATCCTGTTTATCATTGACCTTTAGTGAATCATCTAAGTATTCAAACGGTGAATCGAGGCTAGTTACAGCACAAGACTTGCAACACAGGTTTAAAGCAACTCCTGTTCTATTTCAGTCTAGCGCCAATACCCTAAGGTATGCTAGCCTGGGTGCATCCACCTGATCTCACAGTTACGCTCGACCAGATGGGGTTTAGGATGAGTCGAACTCCTCAGATAGCTTTGCTTGTTACAGCTTCCACTACCTGAGTATGATCATGAATTCCCACAGAAGAGATTTGCTTGTTACAGCATCCACTCAACCTTGGAAACTCTGACTATATATGGCACATAGAACAAGTTTTGAATACTAAGACTAAACACTAAGTTAATAGTCTTAAAACATTTTATAATACAAGTGCGCCCCTTAGACCGAACTACTAGTTTAGCTACTATTCATCGCGCTAAACATTATACTAAGGAAATTAAAGACAACAGTTTAATAAATAAATACTAAGAGAAACTTACAACCGTTGAAGCGCCAAGGGAGCTTTCCTTTATTTCCAAAGCAAAATTACAACATTACAAATATTACAACTTCTAGAGAGAGAAGTGAATTTGAGATTTTGGTGTGTGAAATGAGGAGGAGGAGCTCCTCCTTTTATAGCCCAAAGGGTAGGAGATGGGTGGTGGAGATGGTGGACATGTGCATTTGATCCAAGGGAGGAGAAGGGAGGAGGAGGAGGAGGTGACAAGTGGCAGAATAGTGAAGCCGCCGGTCCCTCCTCCCATAGCCGCCGGTTACCGGTGGTCCAAGGGGGAGGAGCTCCTCCCTTGGCCACCTCCTTGAGTGGTGGCCGGTCATCCTCGCCCAATGTGTGAGTTTGTACAGTTTTGTGCAGTCTTTTCACAAAACTGTCAATGTGTTCCTTCCCCGGTCTGTCTTGACTCCACTCCTGATTCTTCTGATTAATTTATTCTGGTCAATTCAACGTCAGGATCCTTGATATTTCTTCAGTCGGCATATGATCTTGACCTTGGATTGACTCTTGTTATCTTTTCAGCTTAAAATCCTCTCCTTAGCGTGTTTTCACTTCAGTCTCTAAAATGCCCTGTGAAAATATATCGGGACTAACACGTAGACGTTAGATAGACAAACAGTCTAATTAAGGGGGTTTTACTGTGTTTCTCACTCGTATAACTTTGGTCCATCAGATTACCCCCCACTTTTAGTTGTTCGTCCCGAACAATGCTATTAAAGGGCGTAAGTTCTAATTTTGGCTTTGGAATATGAAAATTAGACTGTGGTACTCGATCTATCCTAATTCATGCATTGCTTACTTATTACCAAATTAAACTGCGTAAATAAATAGAAGAAACTTAATACTTGTACCTCCGTGCTGAGATGCAAATTATATTGGATGTCTCGGGAGATAGCCCTTTTTAGGTTCCTGGACTGCAACCTCGGGATCGTCTCTTACTATATGGTTTTCTGGTAGCTTTCTCTAGCACGTGATTCGATTCGGGTTTCAGTGAGTTGAGCCTTTTTGATTTTCTTCTTTGGCGAGGGACTGCTTTTTTGTTGTAGTGAATCGGCCTTTGGCCTTTGATTTGACTTTTTTGAGTGCTTCACTTTTGCTCGGTTAAAACCTTCACAATTTTGGGCCTTTGGCCTCTTTTGATTTGCTTCATTGAGCTTTTCGCCTTTTTGTGATTGCTAGTCCATTTTCTCAAGCCTTTTTGGGAGGTCCAACCATCGCCCGCAAGCCTATGGAAATACCTCCCCGCTCCTCTCGTCTTTGTCTTTTTGCGCGGGTCAAGATGAGGGTCGCCCATCTATTTTCTCGGCTATTTTGACTAGAGAGAGGACGGTCTGATTCCCGTCCTCGCCTTTGCATAGATGCTTCATGGCTGAGTTGACTTCAATTATTCACTGAAAACCCGAAGTGCAGCCTCCACTGACTTCGAAAACCATATAGTTTGATCTGATCCTTTGATTGCTTTCCAAGCCTCTCTAGGGCAGTTTATATCAACTCCACATCCCTAGTTATCTCAGCACAAAGGACAAATGGAAAGTTACATTCTAAGTTTTTAAACAGTTGAATTTTCACAAGGTTAATGCATGAATTATGATTTATCTTTTTCACATTCTTAAGTTCATATTTTCAAAAAGGTACTTATTAAAAAAGAAAAAACAGCTGCATGTTATTTATGTACACAGGTGGTTTTCACCCCCCACTTTTGAACGAAGGCGTGCCTTAGTTCAAAAGTCATGCAAGCTTAAAACTAAATACTGAATTTAAATGACAGAAATTAAAGTGCGGAAAAGTAAGATAGTGTCGGGTTACCTCCCGACCAGTGCACTTGTTTTACGTCGTTGGCTCGACGATACCTCGTTTGTGGTTCATTGGTTTGGGTCCCATGGGTGGCTGAGGTCGAACTTCTTGATTCCACCGACTTTGATTCTTGCGGTGAGTCTTCCTGATTTTTTAGCAGATGACGGGTTTGGGTCCAGTTCTGATGGTATCTCCTTCCAACATCTCTGAGAAGGTGAGGGACCTTTCACTATTAGCTTCTTGAACTGGGTGTTCTCCTGTTTAGGGCTGCCTTGTCCAGTCATGGCGAAAGCGTGCTCCATGTAGGAGTCATTCTGCTCAGGCCCTTTTCCCATTCTCCTTTGAGCTTCTTCTTGGATCGCATAGTTCGCTGCGACTTGCTCATTGATCAAGGGGAAAAGGCGGGAAGGCCTCATGAGGCTTGGTTCTGCCTCGTAATGTTGGTTCGTGAAGAACTGATCGTAGATAGTCTCAGCTGCCTGGGTAATGATAGTCGGGTATGGAATAGGCAGTTCGTCGGTGGTATTCTGGACTTCTACTTCGTTGCTTCCGGTACTTTCCATGTCTGATTCCTCGGATGGTTCTGGAGTCTCTTCTGACGGCTCGGTGGTTTCTTCTTTGTCAGCCTCAGGGTCAGCTTCTTCTGTTTGCATTCCCTCGTCAGTGTGGGGAACTCGTCTTGTGGCAGCGGCTAGGCCAGTTATCAGGTACCACATGTCTGCAATGGTGAGGTTTGCGGCAGACCTTCTCATAGCTTCGTTGACTCTTCCCAGCTCTTCGGACCTCATCCCACGAAGAAATTTTTGGAGAAGAATTTTCTTCGTAAATCCATGGTGCGGGCAGCTTGAGACGATGGCATCGAATTTTATGTATTATTCGTCCAAAGTTTCATCCCGGGATTGTTGAAGGTTCAGGATCTTCTCGCGGGTTTCTTGGCGTAAGGAAGGTGGGGAGAATTCTTTCAGGAACGGAACGCATAGGTCTACGAAACGTTCTGCACTGCAAGCGGTGGATGTGTATTACCATATCGTAGCGAAGTCGGTTAGAGAGAATTTAAAGCATTTCAGCTTAAATTCTTCTAACACTTCGTTTTAAGGTTTGATGTTGTGGCAGACTTGGTGGAAGTTTCGGCAGTGCTGTACAGGGTCTTCTCCCTCCGTTCCTCCGAACAGGGGTAGAAATCGCGTTGTCCATGCATGCGTGACAGGTAATGACATAGAGAGATGAACAGAAAAGAAAAAGGGGAGGGAAGAACAGTTATCCGATGACTAGTTCCCCGGCAACAACGCCAATTTGACAGAACCGCTCGTCGTCAAAGCGATTGTGCAAATAAATTTATAGTCCGCTACTTGCAACTATACTACTGGGTAGTACTTGGTAAGTAGGGGTCGAACCCAAGGGAACTAGGGGAATAATTGTTCTTCGGGGGGAATTACGCAGCGTGGGAACGTGTTTAAGGTCGGTTGGTTGGTTTTAAAGCTACCAGCTATTTTGATTGATTGATTGGTTGGTTGGTTGATTTTAACACTGGAAAGTAAATTACTATTTTAATGATTAAGAGAAATGTTCGGTTTCAGGGGACTTGTATTATATCCTGTTTATCATTGACCTTTAGTGAATCATCTAAGTCTTCAAACGGTGAATCGAGGCTAGTTACAGCACAAGACTTGCAACACCGGTTTAAAGCAACTCCTGTTCTATTTCAGTCTAGCGCCAATACCCTAAGGTATGCTAGCCTGGGTGCATCCACCTGATCTCACAGTTACGCTCGACCAGATGGGGTTTAGGATGAGTCGAACTCCTCAGATAGCTTTGCTTGTTACAGCTTCCACTACCTGAGTATGATCATGAATTCCCACAGAAGAGATTTGCTTGTTACAGCATCCACTCAACCTTGGAAACTCTGACTATATATGGCACATAGAACAAGTTTTGAATACTAAGACTAAACACTAAGTTAATAGTCTTAAAACATTTTATAATACAAGTGCGCCCCTTAGACCGAACTACTAGTTTAGCTACTATTCATCGCGCTAAACATTATACTAAGGAAATTAAAGACAACAGTTTAATAAATAAATACTAAGAGAAACTTACAACCGTTGAAGCGCCAAGGGAGCTTTCCTTTATTTCCAAAGCAAAATTACAACATTACAAATATTACAACTTCTAGAGAGAGAAGTGAATTTGAGATTTTGGTGTGTGAAATGAGGAGGAGGAGCTCCTCCTTTTATAGCCCAAAGGGGAGGAGATGGGTGGTGGAGATGGTGGACATGTGCATTAGATCCAAGGGAGGAGAAGGGAGGAGGAGGAGGAGGTGACAAGTGGCAGAATAGTGAAGCCGCCGGTCCCTCCTCCCATAGCCGCCGGTTACCGGTGGTCCAAGGGGGAGGAGCTCCTCCCTTGGCCACCTCCTTGAGTGGTGGCCGGTCATCCTCGCCCAATGTGTGAGTTTGTACAGTTTTGTGCAGTCTTTTCACAAAACTGTCAATGTGTTCCTTCCCCAGTCTGTCTTGACTCCACTCCTGATTCTTCTGATTAATTTATTCTGGTCAATTCAACGTCAGGATCCTTGATATTTCTTCAGTCGGCATATGATCTTGACCTTGGATTGACTCTTGTTATCTTTTCAGCTTAAAATCCTCTCCTTAGCGTGTTTTCACTTCAGTCTCTAAAATGCCCTGTGAAAATATATCAGGACTAACACGTAGACGTTAGATAGACAAACAGTCTAATTAAGGGGGTTTTACTGTGTTTCTGACTCGTATAACTTTGGTCCATCAGCATGCGAACGCATGGATTGACTGTGCGAACACACAGTACTAGGCAGTGGCATTGATTTTATGTGCAAGCGCATGAAATCTATGCAAGCACAATGAAATGAAGAAAAACCCAATTATGCGAACGCATGGATGAAACTATGCGAATGCATGGAGTTACGGACAAGAATTTCTAAGCCAAACTCAAATCGTACATCAACACTCATGCACAAAATTTCAACACCCCACACTTGAAGCAAATAGAAATCCAATCCAAATAGATATACTTAAAGATCAGGGGAGAAACACTCACAAGCCTAGTTTAACGTCTTGGCTAAGACGGAGCCAATTCTCCTTTTAAGAACACACTTGAGGAGTCTTTTGCTACGATCCCTCCTCAAGCGGATATGTTGAGAAGTGGAGGAGTCAATCCGGGTTCTTTGAAGATTTGCAAGCAACTTGCTTAATAGCTCTTGTCCAAAGTGATGTTTGCTTCTCGTTCTTTGCCGTTTTAGCATTTACTTTTCTTTTTACCCCATCATGGCATGAGGGCAACTTATAGTGATCAAGAGAAGGGTCCTTATCACGATCAACCAACTTTTGCAAAACCTTCTTAGTTACCTTCTGGACCTCAACATTCTCGACTCCCACATTCTCTTGCTCTTTCAAATCACAAGGTTCAAGTATAGCCACTTGTTCTCTCATAGGCCTCTCTATCTTCACCTTTTCTCCCCCAATCTTCAAGGTCAACTTCCCCTTCCCCAGATTAACTTTAAAACCGGCGGTGGCCAAGAAGGGGCGCCCAAGAATAAGAGAAGTGTTTCCACTGTTCCCCATATCCATCACTACAAAGTCACAAGGTATGTAGAACTTGTCTACCTTGACAAGAACATTTTCGATTACTCCTTTGGATTGCCTTTTGGTTCCATCGGCGAGTTGCAACGTCATCTTGGTAGCTTTCATTCCCTCTAACCCAAGCTTATAATAGGTCGCTAGAGGCATGACACTTACACTAGCACCAAGGTCGGCTAATGGGTGTTCAAAGCTCATGGCGCCAATAGAGCATGGAATGGTGAATCGGCCGGGGTCTTTCATCTTGAGCGGTATTTGCTTTGAGAAGAGGGCGCTACACTCATGGTTCAAGGATACCATGCTAGATTCTTCAATAACTCTACGACTAGACACAATATCTTTTAAGAACTTTGCATAAGTAGGATTTTGAGTGATCACCTCATGGAATGGAAGAGTGACATACAACTTCTTCAACATCTCCACAAATCGTTGGAAGTGAGCATCTAGCTTGCTTTTGTTCAGTCTTTGAGGAAAAGGTATCTTTGGCACATAATTCCTTGTCAAAACCGGTTCTTCCCCCTTTTTCTCTTCTTCCGTAGGAGCTTGAAGTTCAACTTCAGAATTGTCGTTGGCAAATTCCGCTTCTATCTCCTTGTCTTTAGGACTCGGTTTTCCTTGAGGAGTAGGCAAGACTCTTCCACTCTTTAATGTGACGGCATTGACATGCATGAGAGATGGCTTTTCACCTTCAAGAAAGATGGCATTGCAATGCTCGGTGGAATTTACATCCAGTTGAGAAGGGAGCTTCCCAAAATGCTTCAAAGCTACGGCATTTTGAGCCACTTGATTCTCAAGCATTTTGTTATGAGCTTCTAATTGCTCCATCCTCTTGTTAGTTTCCTTTTGATTCTCTAGCATTTCCGCCATCATCGAATTACTTTGAGTGTTAGAAGAAGCTTGTCCTTGTTGATGAGAAGTCCTTTGATAGTTCCCTTGGTTGGAATATTGAGAGTTTTGCCCCTGATTTTGGTTGGAGCTATACCCTTGTCTTTGGTAATTCCCTTGGTAGTTGTTTCGCCCTTGAGGCTTAGAAGGGAAACCGGGATTGTCGAACATTCTACATTGAGGAGGCTCATAGTTTCTCATAGGAGGACTAGGATTTGGAGCATAATTCCTTTGTTGATTTACATAATGCGTCTCTTCGCAAACATCCTCATCATCTTCGTATTTCCCATCGGGACAAGCCTTTGTAGAGTGCTTCGTACTAGAGCATAGAAAACAAGATTGTTGGCTCGGATTCTTCCCTTTGTCGTTCTCCGGTTTAGATACATCCAAAGCATTAACCATGCTTATCATACTATCCATTTTCTTGACCAAATCACCGAACTGATCTTTAGTCACATAATTGGAAGAATCTTCTCTAGACTTACCCATCTTCTTGTGATCAACCCCTTGGTATCTATCAGAATTTGTAGCGATCTTATCTATGACTTTGAATCTTTGGCTCGCCGGTAAATCCATGATCGCACCACCACTAGCTGTGTCCATTTGGCTTTTGGCATCTTTGTTCATGCCGAGATAAAAGTACCTCATAAGGTCCGCCCTTCGAAAATTATGGTGAGGGCACTCCCTCAAATAATTCTTGAATCGGTCGTAAGCCTGATGAAATAACTCATTATCCCTTTGAGAAAGGCTCAATATATAATCTGTGAACTTCTTTGTTCTTGGCGGTGGAAAGAATTTGGCAAGAAAAGCATTTGCTAGCTCATTCCAAGTCCTAAAGGATCCCGCTTCTTGGTTTTGCAACCATTCTTTTGCATCTCTGAACAGTGAAGAGGGAAAAAGCTTCAAGTATACATACTCCGCGAGCACATCTCTTGGCTTTTAAGTACGGCAATATTCTTGGAAATTAGCCAAATGAGTGGAAGGATTTCCAATTCCGTGGTATTGGTCATTAGTCACCATGTGGACTAAAGACGACTTCACATCAAAATCAAATGCATCCTCTTCCGGAGGTACTATAGCAGAACCACTCCCTTCAAGTGTAGGGGTCATGTAATCCCCGACGGGCCTCTCATCATCCTCATCATCGTATCTATAGTTTCGGTCATTCCGGTTCCTTGGAGGAGCGGGAGGATTCGGTAAAGGATTCTGACCATCAAGGTTATTCTATCGGCCGGGAGGATTCTCTACCTCATCTTCCATTCTAAATCCGGGTGGTGTATAATGTATCGGATTTAGGAGTGGAGGTGGACGAGGTCTCGGACCTTGGAAAGCAGGAGGAATAGGAGCAAGAGGCGGAGGATTCTTTCGAGGTCTTCCTCTCCCTCTCTTAGCGGTTGGGTGAGAAGGGCGAGAAGTATTTGACGTTGACCCTTGCTCTATGTGTTTTTGTCCCTTAAATCTTGTGATCATTCGAATGCCTGCGAGAACAAAGGAAATTCTTAGCAATGAAAGGCAAGAGAAATAAACACAAATTAAGCACAAAACAAGCAATAACTATCAAGTAAGGGAAGAGTAGACAAACTAAACTATCTATTAGCACCTAGTTAATTAACCTATCCCCGGCAACGGCGCCATTTGATCGATTTGTAAATATAGCTAAGTATTCAAATAGAATCCAAACACTTGTGCTAAGTCACGACAATCAAAACATTTGTATTAACTCGGGGTGAACCGAGGTCGTACCCAAAGGATAGGTGATTAATCCAATAATGCTAACGATCTAATTAAAATGTCTATGGTTTGGGGGGGTTTGTTCTTCTAAGAGAATGATAGTAGAGGGTACTGTCCAAAAGTGGTTAACTATCAATTAAAAGATGACTAGGAATCAATTTCTCCACTTAGACAATTATTGCGACAATGAAATGAGACACCAATGATGAAATCACATGCAAATGCTTAGAAAATGGCTTATGCAACATTGATACTAAGTTCAACTCGCGCTACAACTTAGTACAAAGAGGTTACATCTCGCATAGTACCTCACACTTGCGCTCTATTGGCACTATAGAATATGAATGTCTAGCCTCACACTTGCGCTTTATTGACTAGATAATCATGTTCTTGTTAAATTCAAGCCATTCTCATTAGGTTAAAAGTGTCATCCACCTAACACAAAATCCTAATGCTTCTTCATTTAGTTCATTGAAGTCATGATGATCAACGCGAGCTACATCAAGCATGAAATCAAGCAGAATTCCTATTGAGGACATTTCACAAACACCTTATAGGCAACTCGAAAAGTTAAGTTCAAATGAAGAAGAATCATGTGCAAATCATTCATCAATAGCATCCAAGGTATTTACAATGTCACAACATGTCTAGGGGATCATTGATCCCCAATCAAGGTCACTATTCACTCATGATGAGTTTACAAACAAACTCAACAATAAAAATGCAAACAACCATATGGAAAGTAGAGTTTAGAAATCTAGAACTAATATGGAGATTCAAGAACACTTGAGGATTCGATCCTTGTTGTTGAAGTTCTTCTTGATCTCGAAAATCCCAGCTTTTTCTACAGAAAACCAGCCCTTGGTTCAAAAACCCTAAGTTTCTATTTATAGTCCAACAGTAAAAATCCCGTTTTTATGTTTATGCAAAAGCATGCGAACGCATGGTTTGATTTGTGCGAACGCATGACCTCCTGTAGACTGGGAAATTTGATCGCGTGTGAGCGCACGGGATTTTCATGCGTCGGGTCTGGGTTGTGCGTTCGCATGCTTTTGACCATGCGTTCGCATGGGCTTGAGAAATTTGCGCCCGGACTTCTTGGGGCTATTTCGAGGTCTCCCCGTCTGAAATTGGCCTTGGCGTCAACTAGAAAGTTGTAGCCCTTTGAGTTATCTTTCTAACAAGCTTTGAATCGACCAAATCGGGCACCAAATTCTATCTGTGCGTCCAAAATACTCCGGCAAGATCGGTTTGCCATGTTTTGCCCGAAAATCCATATTTTTGCTCCGAAATGCTCGGTTTTGCCCCAAAATTACTGCCTACTTGTGTTCTCAGCTTAAACTCTGTAATTTGCCTGAAAGAACCACAAAGCATCAAATAGCAAGTGAAATCGTAATAGAACAATCGAAACACTAAGCATAGAGGTTGCCTAAAATGCATATATTTTAGCGCTATCAAATATTAATTAACGAAATTTCCCCGTACTGACGTCTGGGCGTATTGAGAGGAAATTTCTTGTTTCGCCGCAATTCCGTGGAAAAATCAACAGATTGTAAAGCTTATAAAAATTTACACACAAACGTGTTCGTTATTTTGCTCAACCTCAACTTATTTCTATTCCATTCCATTCCCTCCCCAAACCTTTATTCCTTATTTGTTTTATAAACGCCCTTCCCCAGTCTCTCTAATGGTGAATCTGCTGCAACATCGACCTATTGTTATATTGGGTGCCAATCAAGAAACATAGGTGCAATCAACAAAAGAGTATTAGAGGGGCACAATGACTGGCAGCGGTGAAGGTGGCGCTAACTAAAATATTTCAGAAAGACGAACCTGTTAGTTGTTTTGGAATTCGCTTCAAATATTCCATACACATGGATGACCGAGGTTGAAGAGGGCGTAGAGAACACCTCATTGCGCTTGATTACGCCAAACAGTCCGAAAAGGTGAAGTTTTATGGAGTCAACACACGTCTATCTTTTTGGATTTAATCTAAATTTTTGTAAGAATATCAATTTTTGTGAACATTGTAAGACTCATTCAGATGGGTGACCTGAATGGGGAGGGTGGTTTCTTTGAAGGTAAAAAAATATTGGTATGATACATTTTGACTGCATATTTGCTTATTGATATTGTTCGTAACGTAATAAGGTGTGTGCTTATTTTGCATATGTAAGGACCCTAGTATAGTGCGGGCAACCATCACATCATTGCCGTATGGAAACAAATGATCAAAGACAAGATTAGGTTTGGTGCCGCGTTGATACTCCAAAAGGTTTTTTGATCATTTCGTTTATAACGAACAATAATGGTACCGTTTGAGTTATATTAATGGGTTAAAGGATTGTAATTTCAAATTACTTGTGTTCAGGTGTTTGAATTTTACCAATAGGAAACTTGTGAGGGTATTCGTGCAACTACGACTCTGTAACAATTTCATTACAAATTTTGTCAATGGAAAACTGTTTGATTTAATTTTCAAAAGTTTGGTATATTACGCACGTATTCGTCGATGAGTCCGTCTCCCAGTGAGAAGAACATTAAAATATCATATTTGTAATCGATTACCCTTCATTGGTTGTAATAACTTTACCTAAGAATATATTGTTTGAATTAAATGTAACTTTCCGTCGTTGTCTATCACATTTTTCTAATTCTATTTGTTATTTGTGTGACAACAATTGTACCCTCATTCATAGGAGAAATTTTTCAAAATACTCAAAATCAAAGATTGAGTTCCCTTCTACTCAATCTCTCGAATTGGTTTCCCTTTTTATTCACTTTTCCTAAGCTGTCGTTGGGATGACATCGAGCCCTAATTTTGAAACATCAAGCGGACCATGAGAAGCTAGGATGACGACCGCGCCATTAGCGGAGTAATAAAAAACTTTCATCAAATCCCTGGCATTCTTCGTATGCTCAACATCGTAATAGCCTAAAGCATTAACCTCGTCGCGTCTCACTTTCTGCTTCTTCTAAATTGAAAGCACGATGCTTCCCGCTTAAACCCACTCTGTGGTTCATGACTTGAAAAAATCCTCAATTTCAGTATGCGTGGGCGATCTCGGAGACGGTTTTGGTGAGGTCAATTTTTCTGAAGAAGTGGTTCGGAATTAGGGCTCGGACTAGGACACTATTGCGAACAACGTCTAAGTAAAAAATCAACATTAGATACTGCTAAGAACATCTTTTTATTAAAAAACACCACATCATCCTGCTGACTCAACTTAGTTTTATGTAAAAGCACTAGGCGACCTAAATCGCTGTTGGCAAGAGCGTCTTAAGTTTAAAACATCGTTGCCAAGGACGGCTTAAGAAAACTGAGAAAAAGAGAAACCAATTTTTGAAATTGAGTAGAACGGGAATTCAATATTTGATTTTGAATATTTTGAAAAAAAAATTCCACTAAAAAAGATGACAATTTGCAAGAGTATTAACTTAGTTCAGAAATTTGAATCGGGGTAAATTCTGGCTACCTACCATAGATAACCGCTACAATTAAAAAAATAAATAAGTAAACTAAGTTTTGGGACGTCAGTCCCGCTAACTAAAAATTTCAGATAATTCGGGGCAGTCCTCAAACTTCTCCCAAAATACCCCCAACTTCCCCGTTAGGATTAATCTGTGTGACAATTCTAGGGGTAGTTATTACAATCCTCAGAAGATTTAGTACATCTCTAGGATGTTGAAATTGAAACATTTGATCCAAGCAGGAAATAAAACCCGAGAGCCGCTTTGATGTGGACTATTTTGGATTTCCCTGCGTATGTATAGAAAACTTTCTGGGTGGTCGACTCAAGGGAAACTTTGGTGTCCATACTGTATGGAGGACACCAAGACTTTTTTCTACGTAATTGTCAATTTTTTTGTATTTCGACTGTCACAAGTGGTTTCTTCGTGAGGATCACGGTTACCCTCGTAATTGAGAAGATTTTTTCGAGACGTTAGAGAGTATGACGGTCCTGTTCATTTTCTTTCAGATCACAAAGCTTATGATTCCCCCATCATTTTATGTCTCCATGGAACACCTACCATTCACGTAGCTAATGAGATTCTTCTTGGAGGTCAGTGCACTACTGTTAGATGTATCCTTTTGAACATTTTATCTACCAGACAATATATTAGACACTTAGGGGAAATAAAGCTAAAGTGGAAGCCAGCATCGTGAACGCGTACATACAAATAGGGACTTCATATCTCAGGATGGATTATCCGGGTCCTGAATTTAAAACAAATTCAAGACGTTTAAAGAGGAATGGAGTGGTAACAGACGATCTGGAGGAGTTCGAAGGTTCAATTTTCAATTACCCTAGTCGCGATGCAAAAATTATTCCTTGAAGAACTTCAAGCATGGAAGAGTTTTATAAGGCCACCCATTACACTATGAGAAACTCAATGGAACTTGAAGAGCACTTATCCCAGTTTGGCAGTGTCATCCAGCTGCAACGAACTTAATTGGATGAAAATGTCATTTATTTTCGTGAAGTTTTATAAAGCCGCCATTACCGTGTCCCTCTACGGAATAGGAATTTAGTGAAGTTGTTTCCACAAATTGTTTGCTTCATCTAAGTTTACATTAATTTTAGAGTTCAACCTGCACCTTCATTCGGCACGATAGTGTTGATTGTTCAACTCAACCAAGTTGGATTCAAGTTTATAATATGCTGAAGCATATTTACCTTAACTAGTATTAAAAGTTTGTACATATCCGTTTCTTCTTTGTCTAACATGATAGTATATATGTAACGACCCGACAGAAGGATAAGATCCGAGCTGTTATAAGCATAGTATGTCCTAACCGTCTCATGTTGCAGCCCTCCCCAGGTGACCACAACCTAGGGTATGTAACAAAAGACTATAGTAGATTGGTTACGTGATAGCCAGTAGGTTAGCTTATCAAGCTTAAACACACGATTCTCCCAAGCGATGTGGGATAGAATTTGGTAATTGACAATATATTGGTTGGTTAACTAACTAGTTGTTTATTGTCGAATATGTGGCAGTTTAGATAATGACAGAATATCAATTATGGATTCTTATTTGACAATTATATTGACCTGATATCATGTCATTCTAACAATAATATTTACATACTTCATCTAGAGGATTTAAATTAAATCAAGAGCGGATGTTTGGTAATAGGTTAAGAAATGAGTACTACGAATAGATTAAGGATTTTTACGCATTGTCATCGTCGTATGCGTTCAAAAAAGAAATTAAATCTATTGTTTGTGTATTGGTTGTTTCGATGAAAAAAGGTCAAAGTTGAGGGTTTGCATAAATGTCTTCTGCTAAAGGGTATATGCATGGCGAGATTGAACCACAAAATGTCGAACCTCGGTGTGTTGAAAGTTTGCTTGAGGATAATAATGTTTGGGAGGAGGACAATTTAATTGGATTGTTAACAATTTTGCTGATGAGTTTGTTTCTAGACCATAGAGGAATGACTTGAATTGCCATTGTATGAAGAGTACCTCAAATTAACTAGGCTATCTGCAACTTTAAAGCTATCCTGTTTGAAAGAAAAAAGTGGATGAGGATAAGAGTTTCACTTAATTATTAACCTTGGTGAAAGATACTGTTCCTAGGGAATCACACTACCTAATCGTACTTACGAGGCTAAAAAGGTCATGTGTACCATGGGAATCGATTATAAGAAGATATATGCTTTTCCCAATAATTATATGTTGTATCAAAATACTTACAGCAATTTGGTTGAATGGCAGGTGTTCGAGTCTCCTCGCTACAAGTTAAACAAAGGACCGACAAATAAATCAAAAGGCACTCTGTCAACAGTACTATGTTATCTTTCTCCGATCCCTAGTTTTCAATATTGTTTGCTGACTCGACAGATTCTGATAGTATGCGATGGCATGCTAAAAAACGTAATATTGTTACAAAAATGTGTCATCATATAGATTGATTGCAATAGGCTAAAGTAGATGACATTGCAGCATTTTGGGTGTGTGATATAAACTTGTAAGTACCAGGTTATCCAAGGAGCAAGTGTTAACTTAAGGCCACTATTCGATTTTGTTCCGATTTGTCCATTCTAATCACAAGAGGGTTGGTTGGTGAGGTTACTAAAGCTAATCTATCTAAATAATCTAAATTATCTAAGGAATCTAGAGAAAATGTCACCACCAAGGCTAAAGGTGTACTCCAGGGAGCTACCTCACTCATAAGTGTTTTTAGACTCCAAGAATTCAATTTCATGCAAGATACTTGTCCTAGATGATTAGATTAAAGCCCATATATCTATCAAGTCGAATTCCACTTCTCGGTTCCTTCTTCGACTTGAGGAAGATATACCTTATACACGTGAGTCTCAATCCCTCAATGTGTTGACTAGTGTTAAACTCACAATCCTTAATCATCAACTCTCATTGCATGACTAAGTCATGTGTAGTCTATCTCAATGCAAGGATGGGTCACCCTCGTGATCATCACCTAACAAGGGTGATTTACTTGCTTTCTAGAACCTTTGGCGTCCACCTCTCAGTTACTTAGCCTAGGATTCCTTATTGACTCGCTATCTAGATACTTTGGCGTCCACCCCTCGGTTACATGACCGAAGAATCATAGAAATTAATGACATAGGAATTTTCTCAAACACCTCGAGTGCTTAACTCAAGTCATGTATCAAAACTACAAACTCTGACATTTTCTCAAACACCTAGAGTGCATAGTTTAAACATTCCATCAAAGCAAATCATAATCATCCAAAACATGTTATTCTAGCATTTATTCATACTAGATGAGGAGTCATTACACATCTGAGGTCGATAGGACCCTAGAATACAAAGGACTACTCACAAATAATGTTCATAGACAAACACAAGTGTATGAGTACACAAAAGACTAAAACACAAGGAAGGAATGAGTCAATCTAGTTTTGATGATCTTCTTCAATGCTTGGTATTTTCAAACTTCAATGAATTATCCTCTCTTTCAAGCCATCGTCTTTTTCTCTCTAGAAATGGGGTCTCAAAAGCCTCTCTAAAATTTGCTCTTCGAGGTCCTCTATCTGTTTCTATCTTCAGCCTTCTATTTATAGTGCACGGAGAAAAGGTCCAATTTTAGTGCTCGAGACAGCAGACATTTTGGGTGTTTGGGTTGGCTCGAGTCGTCCGAAATAGTCTATGTATTTTACTCGAAACAGCTTTCAAAACACCTCTATGTCTTGCTGTCTCGCTCGAGTTTAGGGTCAAAATAGCATTTTGCTCGCTCGAGACATTTCTGTTTTGCTCGAAACGCCCCGGATAGTGAAGCGTTTGGGCGTTTTGGTACTTTATCTCCTGCAACACTATATTCTTCATTTTGGCTTCGACTCTCCCAATTATGCTCAATTTTGATCTTCAAGGGCTCCAAGTGAGAGGGAATGCAATTTAGTACCTATAAGACCAAAAAGAGGTTAATTGACATCAAAAGCATAGGAAAACGAATCAAAACCTTAAACAAAAGTAAAGGAAAATAATTCAAGAATTTGACTTATCAAAACACTCCACGCTTAGAGTTTGATCGTCCCGAACAAACAATAAGATCAAGCCAAAGAGAAACAAATGGCGAAAATGCTAATTCATTATTTTCTGTCGCCCATTTGTTCTCAACATCCATTCAAAGACTCAAGTATTTATTCTTACTTGTTCTAACACATATTTAGAACTTAAGAAATTAAACTACTCCTAACTCCTTTTTGTAGGTGTTACGAGTGCATTTAGCGTATGCATTAAGCCTTTAAACCCCTAGGCTACCCTAGTTGACGAGTTATAGTCTCGTGAGAGTTTTTAGAGAAGGGGATACTCACAAATCCCAAATGCATTTATCCCATAAGAGTGGAAGCAAGAGTGTTTAACTAATAAGGCAAGGATTTCTCAAAACCAACTTCTCATCCCAAACTAGCACCACAATCACTATACCATCAAAAGAGTTTTCAAACCATTTAAGAACATACGAATGTGCACATTCAAGGAAGTCAATACTAGAGATTTCGAGCACCTAACCTAACAGTCCATTCATTTCAAGGTAAGGCATTTGAAAACATGGTTAATAGTTTGCACAAAAAGTGTCAATCGCTCACCTATGCTAGCTAGAGCTAGTCCAAGGGCTAACGATATAGAAATCATTTCCAAGTTTTAGAAGTTTAACTTATAATTCATAGGAAAGAGGAGTTCGACACCAAGAGTTCTTAAAAACAAACATAAACCAATTTATAGCTTGCGCGCGAGCACAAGGATCGTTCTAAAGTTTAACTTACTGGCGCACAATACAAATGGTGAACTCACACACTTATAAAATGAGGGAAAGGCATAAAGTCAACTTTTAAGTGCTTTTCACTTGGCCTTTGGCCTACAAATGCTTTCGAGAAGGAACTTTTCTTCCTAACCCCCGACGTTTGTATTTTCAATCATAAAACTTCTCTTTTCGAGAATGTTTTTAGTTAGGGCTTATTCTTAACCCCCTTTGACCATATAAATGTTTTTGATGGGGCCTATTTTTCGCCCTCTTTTAACTCCACACTTCAAACTTGATAAGATGCCCAATTTGAATATGGAATGCGCGAGAACAACCAAAAGCAAGGCACTAAGTAAGAAAACTAAAGTCACCTAAAAGCAATCAAGAGATTTAAGTTTTTCATGAAGGTTATAAAGTGTGCTTTCTAAAAACTAAGTTTAAAGTGTGTACGGAAAAAGCCTAGATTGCTAGACAGGCAAAAGATGGCAATGAATATTGATTCATAAGAATGTGCATTCATTAGAATTAGTTCGGTTCTAGACTCTAGATGTTACTTATAAAAGTTGAGAAATGATAGTCACGAGCCTTTAATAGTAGCAACACTCATGGAATAGGGATAAAGCAGATGAATGCAAGTGTCCATCCAAAAATGATCGGCATGGCATGATATGAGGGAACGATGAAACTACCCACTCCACACTTAGAATCTAGCTCAGTCCCTAAGCGCAAATAATAAAGACAATGAGATAAAGGCGCATAGGAACTCCCCTCGTTTGTAGACGTGCCCCACCAATAAAATGGATGCCAAAGTGCTAAGCTTGATCATACATGATGCAAATACTTTCCTTAATGACAAGAGAACATGAGACGTTAAAGAAAACAAATGATAGACAAGGAAATAACAAACTCAAGCATGAGCAATATAGTGTCAGAAGTCGCAAAATAACATCATGGCATAAGTTTAAGAGAGTTCAAACAATAAAAGTTCACTACATCTTAGGTACCCAAAATATAAAACTAGACTCATAGTATGGTACTACCAAATGGTTCCAATACAACAATGTCAAATAAAGCATGTGAACACTAAGGGGCGACATCATTATTCATAGAGAAATCAAGGGACGTGCATGGGTTTTGGCGATTTGAATTGGGATTGGAATGCAGGGTGAGTGTTTCACTCGAGACACTTGTGTCTCGCTCGAGACAAATATGTCTCGAGTTTCTCGGGGTATTTGAAGGAAATGAAGAGCTGGTCCAGACATGAGTGTCTCGCTCAAAACAAATATGTCTCTAGTGCCTCGAGCAGTTTGGAAACTCGCTCACAAGTTTTCCCATCATCAATTAGATAGCCCTCACACTCCACACTTAAAATTTTACTCTCCAGAGGTAAAACACACACTCCACATTTACAATCAAAGCTACACCAAGTCACACTATCATGCCAAGCAATTAGTCATCAAGAACAAGAATGGACAACTTAAACCGGATATCTCCCTTTAGGGCCTCGTTTAACGTCTTGGCAAAGATGAGCAAAGCGCCCCATTTAATCAGCGTAAGAAGTCCTTTGCTACGATCCCTTCTCACGTGGCCTTGGACATTCGAGGTGTCAATCCACCTTCAAATCCCATTTAAGTTTCCCTCCATCAAGCCTACAATGGACTTTTGAAGGCATGTTTGACCCCTTGATAAATGTTGAACCCTTTAAAATTGAGTGGTCATGGGAGCTCCTTTCAAACAATCTTGTCAAAAATGGTAGGAAGCTCCCAAACTTGTCCCGAGGTGTTGTGATGAAGAAAGGGTCTTCATCACTAGCCTCTAGCTTGATGGGTACACCCTCCTTCATTTCTTCAATAATTTCTTTGGGTGCCCGTTCCTCAACGTCCTCTTTTGAACCTATGTTCACTTCTATGCGAGAGTGTCTTTCATTTAAATCCAAATACACATCAACAAAGTCTTCAAATACCTGAGCTCTTGGTGGCTTAGGAAGTTCTCCTTGTATTGTCTCATCTGCAAGAACTTCAAGCTCTCTTGTTGTGGGAGGAAGTAGACCTTCTTGACGTGAAAAGTTGCTCGCTATCAATTGATCTTCAAGAGCCTTGGTAGTGGGTGAAAAGCTGCATGCCTCGTGTGGAATGAAGTCAGAGTTTGTGGTAGAATCGTCTTCATATACTTCTTTGTCAACTTGGCCGAGTTGTGCAAAGGTGTACTCCAATAATTCATCATTTTTTGGCCCCAAGACTTTTTTTCTCCTTTATATGATCTTCGACTTCTTCATCTATGAACTCACCAATAGGATTGGGAGGTGTAGAAATATTATTCAACCTCTTCGTCGTTTACTCTTGTCTCTCGTCAATCAAATCAAATTATATTTGCCTCATCTCCTTACTCTAAATCAGTTGTATTTTACTTTCTTCGATGGCCTTCCAAAAGAGTTTCTCCAAGGGATTAGTCATTGTGGGGAGACTTGGTATTGAGTTTCATAGTAGTGTCATCTTTAAGAGTATATTGGCTTCCATCTCATTCTTGAGCATAAGTAGGCGTCCTATGAGCTTGCTATTCCCAATAAGAATTTGATGGAGGATTGCATTCACTACCCTTACAAGCTTGCCATTCATAAGCTCCATTGTGATCATCATTAGTCGAGATGTCCAATACATGTTCGTTTGCATTTATGAGCATTTCCCTTGAGGGTTCTTGATTTCCTCCACTTGAGTGTGTGACTTGTTGATAGTAGTTGTACAACCAATAGTCTTCCCAATGGGCCTTTGGTTGCTCCTCCTCTTGATAGTATTCTCCATTGTTCATGACTTGTTGGTTGTAAGAATCCATCCTCGACAAACAAGATAAACAAAGGTTAGCAAAGGAACAAAGTATTAGAAGGATATACAAGTATAAGAAAAAACAAAAAATATATACAAGAATAGTTTAAATCTCACAAAATCTACTCTAGTGACTCAAGTTGATGCGTTGCTCCCCGGCAGCGACGCCATTTTGACATTGTAGCAATTTGGGTGTGTGCTAAAAGGTCAAAAACATTTATAAACCGGTAAGTACCGGGTCGTCCAAGGAGGTGTAAACTTAAGGCCACTATTCGATTTTGTTCTGATTTGTCTATTCTAATCACGGGAGGGTTGGTTCATAAGGTTACTAAAGCTACTCTATCTAAATTAGATAAAATGTCACCACCAAGGCTAAACGTGTACTCTAGGGAACTACTTCACTCTTAAGTGTTTTTTGACTCCAAGAATTCAATTTCATGCAAGATACTTGTCCTAGATGATTAGATTAAATCCCGCATATCTATCAAGTCAAAATTAACCTCTCGGTTCCTTCTTCGACTTGAGGAAGATATACCTTATACATGCGAGTCTCAATTCCTTGATGTGTTCACTCGCGTTAAACTCACACTCCTCAATCATCAACTCGCGTTACATGACCAAGTCATGTGAATTTATTACGCTCTAGCCTATCTCAATGCTAGGATGGGCAACCCTCGTGAACACCACCTAAAAAGGGTGCTTTATTTGCTTTCTAGAACCTTTGGCGTCCACCTCTCGGTTACTTAGCCTATAATTCTTTATTGAATCGCTATCTAGATATTTTGGCATCCACCCCTCGGTTACTTGACCAAAGAATCATAGAAATTAATCACTTAGGCATTTTCTCAAACACCTAGAGTGCTTAACTTAAGCCATGTATCAAAACTACACACTCAGTCATTTTCTCAAACACCTAGAGTGCGTAGTTTGAACATTCCATCAAAGCTTATTACAATCATCCAAAACATGTTATTCTATCATTTATTCTTAATATATGAGGAGTCATTACACATATGATGTCCATAGGACCCTGGAATACAAAGGACTATTGACAACTCATGTTCATAGACCAACACAAGTGTATGAGTACACAAAAGAAGAAAATACAAGGAAAGAATGAACAAATCTAGTGTAGATGATCCTTTTCAACCCTTGGTATCTTCAATATTCAATGGATGATCCTTCCTTTGAAGCCTTGGTCTTTTTCTCTCTAGAAATAGGTCTCAAAACCCTATCTAAAATCTGCTCTCAGGGGTCCTCTCTCTGTTTCTATCTTGAGCCTTCTATTTATAGTGCACAGAGAAAAGGTCCAATTTTTTGTGCTCGAAACAACAGGCATTTTGGGTTTCCTTGAGATGCCCGAAATAGTTTTGCATTTTGCTTGAAATAGCTCTCAAACACCTCTTTGTCTCAATCGAGACACTTCTATTTTGCTCGAAAAACCCTATTGTTCTGCTTGAAACGCCCCAAACAGTGAAGTGCTTGGGGGTTTCTGGCACGTTTGTCTTCTGCAGCTCTATTTTCTTCATTTTGGCTCCCATTCTCCTAGTTATGCTTAATTTCGATCTTCAAGAGCTCCAAGTGAGAGGGAATGTAATTTAGTCCCTATAAGACCAAGGAGAGGTTAAATGTCATCAAAATCTTAGGAAAACGAATCAAAACCTCAAGCAAAAGTAGAGGAAAATAAGTTGAGAAATTGACTTATTAGTAGACAACACATTCCCAGAGTTTGGATCAGAGTCAAGAAATTTACGTCGTTGCCTGTGTACTGATGGCGTGAATCTGCATGGAAATCTCAGTAGTAAAAATTGTACATGACATATGATATTGGTTATCTACAACCTATTCCCACGTTAACCATGAGCGTAGGTGTATGATGCTGTCTATGTTGGTATCGGGTCTTCAACCACCTGGAAATGACATTGATGTAAACTTGGCTCCCTTGGTAGATGGTTTAAAGATTTTATGACGTGAAGGAATGCGCACATTTGACAAATCTAGACAAGAATATTTCTATTTGTATGTCTTGCTAATGTGTACGATAAATGACTTCCCAGCTTATAGTAACTTGTCCAATTATAGTACTGAATGGTACAAAGCTTGTCTAATAAGAAAGGAAGGGGCAAATGCATGCCATCTAAAGAATTGTCGAAAAACAATTTATAAGGGACATTGACGTTTCTTACCGAGTACTCATGCATACATACCAAAGATTGTTACATTCAACTATGAGACCAATAATGGGATAGAACCTCTACCGGCTTCGAGTGCTGAAATACTTCAACAAATTCAAAATGTTACAATTTGACTCGGGAAACCTAATGCACGTACTAAAAGTGGTCCATGGAATAAGCGATCAATATCTTTTGATCTCCCTTATTGGCATACACTTCACATCAAACACTGCATTGATATGATGCATGTTAAAAAGAATATATGTGACAGTCTGATTGGTATTTTGTTAAACATTCTTGGAAAAACATATGACGGATATACTTGAGATGAACATTCGAATACAACATGCACCAGAAACTTGAGGTAACGTTTGCCTTCATCATGCACCACTCTTTCTAGGAGCAAGAAATTAAACTTTCATGGATATCTGATAGGAGTTAAAGTTCCATTTGGGTTCTCTTCAAATATTGCTAGCTTCGTTTCAATGAAGGATTCGCAGTTCAATGGTCAAAATCACACGACAGTCATACAATGATTCAACAGATCCCGCTTATTGCAATTAGAGGTATCTGTCTCCTAAAGTGAGAGCCGCTTACAAAGAATTTGCATCATTTTTAGCTCTTGATGTGCTAAGGTATTGATCCATCAAAGCTTGATAAACATCATGAGAAGATAGTTGTTACATTATGCCAACTTGAGATGTTCTTCGCACCATCTTCTTTTGATATAATGATATTTTGTATTGTTCATTTAGTGCACGGGCTTCGAATTCTTAATTGCAAAGGAGAGCACACTGTGGACAATATGATACATACTCCGGGATGATGTCTAATTCTTGCGTATCTCTTTATCATCATGTACCTCTCAAAAGGGTACATAAACATGCTAAGGAGTGCATTCTACGGAAAGTCTAAGTAGTGGTTGCAAAAAAAACATAGTTAGTTATTTTGTAAATGGTCGAAGAGTAATGTGGTTTTAAATAATCTTACCGATTGTGAAGAAGTTTTTGATGACTTGGTGAATTGGCTTATGGCAGGTCCAAGACCAAATGTACACACGTATAGGGGTCATGCCATCAACAAATTTTCTTACTACACAAAAGATCAAGATGGCAGCAACGTTTTGCAAAACAGTGGTATCACATTTGTTTCTGAAACCACTCTTGTTTCTAGTTCTAGATATCAAAATCATATACCTGATGTTGTTAATTATTTTGGGGTTATCCAAGAAATATGGAAGTTGGATTACTTAAAAGTTTTAGTACCCATATTTAAATGTCAATGGGTTAACAATACGACGGCTCGTATTGAAGAATTTGAAATGGCATTTGTGGATTTTTGAAGAGAGGGCTACGAGGATGAGCCATTCATTATGGTCGAATAATCAAGACAATTATTTTACGTCAATGACTCTTCAGACAACAACCATTTTGTTGTCATCCACGAGAAAGAACAAGTAATTAGTGGTGCTACAAGTGGCACATCTAAAGACCTTGCTGAAGATTAACTACCCATTTTACGAGAGCTCTTGTTGACAACGACGACAGCGAAGTTGATGATGAAATATAATTATGAGAAGATCATTAAGAAAAATATGGATTGATAAATAAACTTAAGTTATGCATTTGTTGTGTTACATTATCACTGTTGCATCACACTTCATTTTATTTATTGTGTACTCTTACATTTTGTTATTAAATTGACATTGATGTAAAATTGTAAATAATGGCCACCTCACACAGTGGCAGCGGTGGTGAGGGTGACTACCATGTCTCTACTCGCATCGAAAAAAAGAGAGGACCTCGTGTAAATGAACAAGGTGGTGAAGGAACACATAGATGGTACCAAGCTCACAATCACCTTCGATGATGTAGGTCTTCCCAAAGGGAAGCATGAAGACCACTAGAGGGGCTACCTGGGTACACTGGTCCGTAATCGAGTGCCTATTGACTACCCAGATTTCAGGAAAGTGCCTGAACATTGTAAGGAGATTGTGAGGAATGAAGCAATTGTAAGCTCTTCTTTAATTCCATCATCATATTTGTTTGTAACATTAATTTTGTATTAATAATAACTACATGTGTTTTCAGACATTTTTTATGGGTGCAAGCCACATAAAAAGTATGAGATGAAGTACGCATTAGGCATGTGGAGGAATTTCAAGACTAGATTCGCAAAGACTTCATATTCAATTATCGAAAGACAAAGATCCTACCGGTATATATTCATTGATGCCAAGCAGTGGAGGAGATTTTTTGAGTAGAGACATACTGATGAGTCGTATTTATACGACTCGTCGAATCAACTAATCCCGTCTATTTCGATACTTTTTTGATGCGAACAGTTACTTTTCAGTGTTGTTTGCATCTCAGGTGTTTCGGAAGCTCTGGAAGGAAAATGCGCTCAAAGACGGCATTTCGGTGCTAAAATCATCACATGGAGTTCATGGAGTCGAATCGAGAGCCAAAGTCAAGACTGACGAGAAAAAGAAGAAATGCATCTCAGACCGGATCGCGGACGCAAGCCATTTTATCGGTGGCTTCCGCGGATGGTAATCTCTTAATGATCCGCGGCGCTAATCTCTTCAGCGTCCGCGGCTGACGTTAGCAAATCGAAATTGGAAATCTGGCCCAAAACGAAATTAGAAACCTTTTATCATAAATTAGGTTTTCGACATCAGTGGCAGCAGCCATTATTCCCAGACAGATAATTCGCAGAGGAGAAGACGGCGCGTGAGGAGATCAAGTTTTCAACCGAAGAAGAGAATTTCTACTGCTTTCACTCAAAAATACTTCTGTTATTTTGTCATGACTATGAGTAGCTAATTTCGTTATTCGGTTTAGGGTTCAATATATTGTGACGAAGTTTTGAGATTCTTTGCTTAATGCTATTTTATGTTCCACTAGTTTTTGTGCTATTTATCTCGGTTTGAATTGCGAAGCTAAGTGGAGACTTGAAACGGTAAAACTTAGCCGAGCAATTCAGCCCTTATTTTTGCTGCTTGTTTGATACTGAAACGTTAGGACAAGTAGTCGCACGTTAACCTGATATAACCTGAAACGGAGTATTAGGTTTGCTAAAGCTAGAAGTCTATAACCTGAAACGGAGTAGATTGTGGTGTAAGTGCTTGAAACGGCCTTACCTTAGGTTATAACCTGAAACGGAGTGACCACACTTAGGAACACAAAATTAGATTATTAGAAATCAATGATAAACGAGTCACAATAGAAAACCCTAGACCGAATGCTTTCTCTGATTGAGTACTTTTCGTTTATTCTCTTGCGTTTTACCACAATTGCTCACACCAAACCCCTAATTTTATTGTTTACAGAACGACTTCACCACAGCCATATCCACAATCTCAGCAAAAATAAGGGTTAAAAAGGACTATTTTCCTTGCATATGCACTGTGTCAGCACGTTTCATTAAAAAAAAAAAAATTTAAAGCATGAAATCTCTCTTCCGTTCTTGAATATGCAGTATTGAATGTTGATGTGAAATAGATGAGCTGATTAAATGCATTTCTCTCGCGAAATTCGAATTATGCTCTTACTTGTGAATTTAACCCATTACGTGTCTTCTGAGCTGAGATAAACAGGGATGTGGAGTTGATAGAAACGTCCTAGAGAGACCTGACAGAACATTCAAAGGACCGAACTCAAGTTATATGGTTATGTGGATTTCGTGGAGGCTAGCACTTCGAGGCGACATGGTTACGAGTCTGCTCCGCCACTGCGGTACTTTTGCGGTTGGTCGGGACGGGAATACATCACACCGTCCAAACTCTAGTCCAAGTAGCCGGGAAAATAGTCAAGCGACCCTTGGCTTGACTCGTGTCAAAAGGACGAGGATGAGTGAGAGCAGGAAGGTTTCTAATCTGAGTAACCGGGAAAATAGACGAGCGACCCTCGGCTTGACTCGCGTCAAAAGGAGAAGGAACCACGGTTCGAGCAAGTCACAATCCGCACTTCAAGGCAACAAATCCACCACCATTGTGATAGTCCACACGTTTCTCATGTGAAAGCATCATTGAAATCCTAAATCAGATGACACTATAGCTGGCCGAAAAACACTCAACACCTTGAAGCTCGAATCAATCACGTGCAAGAAGAAGCAATGAAGCGTAACCGTATAGCGAGAGTTCGGAACCAAGAGTGCAGTTCATGGGTTTAAAAAGGACTATCTCCCAGACATCCGAATTGATTTGCATCTCGGCCCAAAGGTAACACGTATCATTAATCCATGTTTGAGCACAAGTCTTTTAGTAACAAGTATGCATGGAAAGGTGAAATCTAGATTAGCCGAGTCATGTTCATGTAGCAATATCTAGGACGTCGAAGAAATTGTGGTGTTATATTTATTTTCCTTCTATGACTTAGTTCTTGTTCGGGACGAACAAGTTTAAGTGTGGGGTGGTTTGATGAGTCGTATTTATACGACTCGTCGAGTCAATTAATCCCATTTATTTCGACACTTTTATATGCGAACAATTACTTTTTAGTATGGTTTTGCATTTCAGGTGTTTCGGAAGCTCTAGGAGGAAACGTGCATAAAAGACGGCATTTTATGCCAAAAACATCACAATGGCAGATCAGACCTTTGGACGTTCGGCGGAGCACTGGGAATGGACCGTTGATCAGAAAAATACGAGCTACATGGCGTTGCGTAGCTGACTCAATTCCCTACAACTCTTTAGTTCACACCGAGAGTATCCGAGGTCATTTAGAGGGTCAAAATTAGAGCCAAAGTCAAAACAGATGCGCAGAATGGATGAACAGTCTCAGACCAGATCGCGGATACTGTTCACTTTATGAACAGTACCCGCGGACGCTAATATGAACAGTACCGCGGCGATAAAATGTGCATGGTCCGCGGATGAACAGTATTTCCGGCCGTGAACAGTATTCCGGCCGTGAACAGTGTTTTTTGGGTTTATTTCTTAATTGCGTTTTTTGGCCCAGAAACTGATTTAGAAACCCTAGAGCTTATATGTTTAGATCAGGGGTAGGGTTTCGAAGGGGATATCATCATATCATCATCCATCAACCAAGAAGGCTCTAGAAGTGAAGACGAAGCTTTCGACGAGAGAGAAGATTTTTCTACTTTTAATTATGCGTCTTTTCATAATTATGTGTAGCTAAATCCTAATTCAGTTTAGGGTTTCGCATATTGTGACGTTTGTTTTGAGACTCTATTCTTAATGCTATTTTATGTTCCTCTAGTTCTTGTGCTTGAATTAAAGGATTGAATTGTGAAGCTAAGTGGAGACTTGAAATGGTAAAGCTTAGCGGAGTGATTTAACCCCTATCGTCAATGCTTGTTTGATACTGAAACGTGAAAACAAGTAGGACACCTGAATTTAATATTGCCTGGAACGGATTATTAGATTTTGAAGAACTAGAAGTCTATAACCTGAAACGGAGTAGATTGTGGTGTAAGTGCTTGAAACGGCCTTACCTTAGGTTATAACCTGAAACGGAGTAACCACACTTAGAAGCATGAAATTAGATCATTCGCAGTCAATGATAAACGTGTCACAATAGAAACCCTAGACTGAGTTCTCTCTCTGGTTGAATCTTCATTATTATTTCCTTGCTATTTCTCTTCTGTACTCACAATCACTCAAAACCCCCTTTCTTTCTTATTTTCAGTTACATACAGGAACAACTTCAACAACACCAGCTCCCTTGGGTTCGACCCTTGCTTGCCACTCTACTAGTTTCTCGCAAGGAGATTATAAATATAAGTTTGACGCGTCAAACGACGCGCGTCAAATTTTGGCGCCGTTGCCGGGGAGCTGCGCTTCGGTGAAGCTGTTCTTTTTTGTTTTAATTTTCTGTTTGTTTTTATTTAGTTATTTTTCGTGCTTGCTACTTGTTTCACCATGTCTCATGCAGGTAGCCAGGTCGGTGAAAACAACGAGGAAGTCGAGCAGGGCATGCATGACATGGGAGGGCTACTTCCACAGCATGAAAATCAAAATCAGATAATTCAGAATGGAGACAACAGGGGGGCTGCCCCAGTAAACCAAAGACCCCCGGTTGCACCACACGGAGCTGTCCCATATCCACCACAACCATATCAACAGCAACCATACCCACAATATCCACAATACCCCCCACAGCCATATCCACAATACCCACCTCAACCTTACCCACAATACCCACCTCAGCAGCAGTATCAACGGCCTCTGCGGCCTCCACATCAGCCGGTCTTCAGAGAGGAAGATGACTACCTTCAAGGGGCCACCATGGGAGAGCTGTCTGCTCCGCACTTTCGGAATCAGCCTTGGTGCATTTTAGAGGGACCAGAACCTGAGGAAATAGCCATCAACACGGCAGTTATTCATAACCTGCCCAAGTTCTCGGGACGCCAAGGAGAGTCCGCAACTACACACCTGCAGCGCTATCATGGAATCTGCCAGAACCTCAAGCCACATGGAGTCGAAGTGGAGGACTTTAAATTAAAAGCCTTCTATTTCTCACTTATAGATGCTGCTAACGATTGGTTTTTGTCTCTGCCTTCAAGTAGCATCCAGACATGGGAACAGATGCAGAAGAAGTTCCTGGATAAGTATTACCCAGCGGACAGAGCAATGCAGGTACGCAAGCAGCTGCAAGATCTCAGGCAAGGATCGAACGAGACGATGTATGAGTACGTGGAAAAGTTCCACGCTTTGGAGCAAAGCTGTTGCAACCTCGGACTCCCAGAAAAACTAATCGTGGAATATATGCTCAATGGACTGAGGAAGCTGGATAGAAAGCTGCTGGACGCCTCGGCAGGAGGAAACCTCATGAGACTTACTCCAGCGGGTGTGCGAAGAAAGATAGTGGAAGTGGCTGAAAATGCAAGGTTCCAAGATGAGTCCAACAACGAAGAAGAGTTCAGTCGGACCAGGAACGTCTCACAAGTCGAGCCCCCACCCAGTACTATGGCCGAGGAAATTAAACAACTCAAAGAGATGATGCAGCAGGTCATCAGGAGGCAGCCGGTCCAAGCCAAACCATGTGAGTTTTGTGGAGCTCTAGACCACAAAACGGACGCGTGCCCGACTTTAGTGGAGGATGACCAGGGTGAAGTCAATGCAGTGGGCGATTACCAGAACTATGGCAATCGGACTGGACCGAGCAGACAGTACAGGCAAGGAGCCAACGGTCAAGGCTGGGGGAATGATAACACTGCGCCGAGGGAACCAGTACATCAGCAGTACCCTCAACAAGCCCAGCAGTCCAGTTACTACCGTCCACCAAACCGCCAGCAACAGGGAGGCTACAACAACTACAATAATCAGAGCCAGTATCAGCAGCGTGGGCAGAATTACAACCAGGCAAGTCCTACTAGTCAGAGCATCAGCAAATCGCTGGAGGACATCGTGAAGGAGCTGAAAGCGAACAACCAGCAACTGGCCGCCACGGTACAGCAGAATCAGGCCAAAACCGATGGCGCAATCTCCGAGCTATCCAAGCAGATGTCTCAGCTAGCCACTACAGTTTCTGAGCTCAAGAATGAATCGGGAAGGCTACCGTCACAGACCATACCTAACCCGCGAGGAAACGTGAATGCAGTCACACTGCGAAGTGGGAGAGATTTGAACGACGCAACAAAAGAGTCCGCCTCAGACCGGATCGCGGACGAAGAGCATTTTAATGTCGTCCGCGGTAATATAAAATGCCCAGAGCCCGCGGTAATAAACTGCAAAGATCCCGCGGAGGAACAGGATGCCGCGGATGAAGACCAAGTTACAGGCGCGGACCACGAAGAGGTTAATGGTCCGCGGACGGTACTAAAACGTGCACCGTCCGTGATCCCATCTGTCGAAAATTTGAAATCTGATCGTTCTCTTCCGTTTCCTGTGCAGGTCAGAGCTTCAAAGAAACATGTGATCGATCGAGAAGTTTGGGAACTATTTAGCAAGGTGGAAATCAACATCCCACTCCTCGAGGCGATCAAACAAATTCCGCGCTACGCGAAGTTCTTAAAGGAGCTGTGCATCAACCGAAAACGTTCCACTGGCATCGACCAGGAACTACTGAGTAAGAACGTCTCAGCTGTTATTCAGCGGAAGGTACCTCCTAAATGCGGTGACCCCGGTACTTACACCATCCCTTGCACTATTGGTAATATTCGCATTGAGAATTGCATGCTCGATCTTGGTGCTTCAATTAATGTATTGCCATATTCTATCTATTCCTGTCTTCGTATTGGTCCATTAGAACCTGCAGGTCTTACGATACAGCTGGCAGACAGATCATGCAAGCAACCAGAAGGTAAAATTGAGGATGTGCTGGTACAGGTGGGCGAACTGGTGTTCCCCGCTGATTTCTACGTGCTTAAGATGGACAGCAGTGACCCGACGGATCACGCTCCTATTTTATTAGGTCGCCCATTCTTAAAGACGTCAAAGATGAAGATCGACTACGACAGTGGCACATTGTCTATGGAGGTGGAGGGTGAAGTGATTCGCTTCGACATTTTTCAAGCGATGAAGCACCCACCAGATTTTGCATCGGTACACGCACTAGATACACTGGATGATCTAGTCCAGGAGGTGAGACCGGAAAGGAGAGCAGACCCACTCGAGCTCACACTAGAAACGGCGGTTTACTCACATGAGGACTCCTACGAGTTCGCTGAGACGATTCTTGATGTGCTATCTCAACTGGAGATCGCGGAACCTCTCACACCCAGGTATGAAGTTAATGAGGTTCGTTTATTTAAATCTAACGTGTTTTTGCCTTCTACTGTGCAGGCACCGAAACTGGAACTGAAACCTCTACCTGAGCACCTGAAATATGCATTTTTGGGGGAGAATAACACGCTGCCGGTCATCATAAAAAACGGGTTAGAAACAGGCCAGGAGAGGCGACTGATCGAGGTGCTAAGCAGCCACAAGCTCGCTATTGGATGGACGCTTGCAGATATCAGAGGAATCAGCCCAACTGTTTGCATGCACCGTATCTTGCTGGAGGATGGAGCTAAGACTTCCAGAGAGCCTCAGAGGAGGCTGAACCCGATCATGATGGAGGTAGTGCAGAAAGAAATTCAGAAATTGCTGGATGCCGACGTGATTTACCCGATTTCAGACAGTCAGTGGGTGAGTCCAGTGCACGTAGTCCCGAAAAAGACAGGAATTACAGTTGAGAAGAATGCTGCGGGTGAGATGGTGACTACGAGAGTCAAGAACGGATGGCGCATGTGCATCGATTACAGGAAGCTGAATGCCGTGACGCGTAAGGATCACTTTCCTCTTCCGTTTATTGACCAGATGCTTGACAGGCTGGCAGGTAAGCCTTATTTTTGTTTTCTCGATGGATTTTCTGGTTATAATCAAATTCCTATTGCACCTGAGGACCAGGAAAAGACCACCTTCACATGTCCATTCGGTACGTTTGCTTTTCGACGTATGTCTTTCGGCTTGTGTAACGCACCAGGTACTTTTCAGCGGGTGGTTACTAGCATTTTTTCTGACATGATAGGTGTTTTTATTGAGGTGTTTATGGACGATTTCACAGTGTATGGTGACACTTTCGATGCATGTTTGGATAACTTGAGTAGAGTACTAGAGCGTTGCGTTTCTATGAATTTAGTGCTTAATTATGAGAAGTGTCATTTTATGGTTACTCATGGTGTGGTCCTTGGTCATATTGTTTCACACGAAGGTATTAAGGTAGATAAAGCGAAAATTGACTTGATACTTACTCTGCCTTATCCTTCTACGGTGCGTGATATAAAATCTTTTCTTGGGCATGCTGGTTTTTACCGTCGATTTATTAAGGATTTTTCGAAGAAGGCTCTGCCTTTATCTAACCTTTTGCAAAAAGATGTTCCTTTTGAGTTTACAGATTCATGCAGGGAGGCCTTCGACGAACTGAAACAGGCACTTACCAGCACGCCTATCATTCGAGCACCAGTCTGGGACCAGCCATTTGAGATTATATGCGATGCCAGCGACTATGCTGTGGGAGCTGTACTAGGCCAGAGGATGGATAAAAAGCTTGTAGTGATTTACTACGCTTCAAGAACGCTGGATGCAGCTCAGCGAAACTACTCGACCACTGAGAAAGAATTACTAGCAGTAGTTTTCGCCTTGGAGAAATTTCGGTCTTATCTGCTTGGTACTAAAGTAGTTGTTTTCTCTGACCATGCAGCTATCAGGTATCTGATGACGAAGAAGGAGGCAAAGCCGCGGCTGATTAGATGGATTTTGCTGCTACAGGAATTCGACCTAGAAATTAAGGACAAGAAGGGGATAGAGAACACTGTAGCTGACCACTTGAGCCGATTAGTACGAGAAGAGGATGCGGGGCACATCACAGTGACCTTCCCAGACGAGCACTTGTATGCTCTTACAGGTAAAGTACCATGGTATGCTCCCATCGTGAACTACCTGGTCGGAGGTACATTTCCACCCTCTTACTCGAAAGCTCAATGTCTGAAACTTAAGCACGATTCTAAATACTATATGTGGGATGACCCGTATTTATGGAAAATTGGCGTAGACCAGATACTTAGACGGTGTATTCCTGATGATGAAATTGCTTCTGTGCTTAGAATTTGTCATGAGCATGCATGTGGTGGTCATTTTGGCCCCAGGAGGACTAGCAGAAAAAATTTAGATTGTGGTTTTTTCTGGCCACATGTATTTAGAGATGCCTATGATCATTGTAAGAAATGCGATAAATGTCAGAGGGTAGGCAATATTTCTGCTAGGAACGAGATGCCCCAAGTGCCTATTTTGGTTAATGATGTTTTTGACATATGGGGGATTGATTTTATGGGTCCTTTTCCTGCATCGTTTGGCTATTTATATATTCTTGTTGCAGTAGATTATGTGTCTAAATGGGTAGAGGCTAAGGCTACTAGATGCGATGATGCTAAAACGGTTGTAGACTTTCTTCGCACTAATATATTTTGCAGATACGGAGTGCCTAAAGCCATAATCAGTGATCAGGGGACACATTTCTGCAACAGAATGATGGCAGCAACTTTGAAGCACTACCACGTTCATCACCGCACCTCTACAGCTTATCACCCCCAGACGAATGGACAAGCAGAGATCTCTAACCGAGAGATTAAGGGGATTCTCGAGAAGATGGTGAAGCCAACTAGGAAGGACTGGAGTCAGAGACTAGATGATGCACTGTGGGCGTACAGGACAGCCTACAAGACACCGATAGGCACCTCGCCTTTTCGGTTGGTGTATGGAAAGGCATGCCACCTTCCAGTCGAGCTAGAGCACAAGGCCTTCGGGGCGCTTAAGACGTGCAACGTGGACTTGAAGGCTGCAGGATTGGACAGGAAATTACAGCTCAGTGAGATTGAGGAGTTGTGCCTGGAGGCTTACGAGAGCCAATCAGACTACAAGGCGCGGACTAAGCTGTACCATGACAAGTTCATTCTACGACGCACTTTCGAGGTCGGCCAGCAGGTACTAGTATTTTCATCACATTTACGATTAATGCCTGGCAAATTGCGTTCTAGATGGACAGGTCCCCACATAATTACGAAGGTTTTCAACCATGGAGCACTTGAATTGGAAAACCCGAAGAATGGCGACCGCTTTAAGGTCAATGGACAACGGGTGAAGCACTATCACGGCGACCCCGAACTACCCACTCAGCAGTTCGACCTGGCTGAACCTCCCACCGAACCATAAGAGAGGTAACGTCGAGCCAACGACGTAAAACAAAGGCGCTCGCAGGGAGGCAGCCCGGCAAATTTTTTCGTTTTTCTTATTTTATTTTATTTTCTTTCATTTTTTATTTCACGTTCTGTTTATTTGAGTCTTTCGTCGTGTTTACACATTGTCTTGTGGGAAAGAAATTTATTTTATGCAGGAAGAGGCGTTTTCCTCAGGCGGGATCGCGGATTACGAAGACGTTAATCCCGTGGACGATGAAAAGATTAAGTATTGACCGCGCCGATAAAATTCACATCGTCCGCGGAATAGGTTTGACCGGAAAAGCAGTTTTTGTCAGAGAGGATCGCGGATCATTTGAATATAAAGTCCGCGGATGAAGAACAGATTATGGATTGACCGCGGAGATAAAATGGTCACAGTCCGCGGTGTAGTTTGACGCGAAACCCTAATACCCAATTTCACACTCTTCTCTCTTTCCCTCCCCCAAACCACAACTCACGGCCGCCTCTTACAACCGTGCGCCACCGCTTCCAGCCGTCGCCCAGCTGCAACCCACGCCTCCAGAGCTTCGCCCAGCCTCATCCTTGCCCGATCCACCACCAAACTCAGCCGGAGTGAGGTATTTTTGGGTTTTGTAGTAGGATTTCTAGGATTTTCAAACTTAGGAGGATTTACTTCGTATCATGGACAATTGGTGTTGGATTTGCGGTGTTTGAATCATCCTGGAGTATATTATGTTGCTACGTGCTCGATTGTGACTTGGATTTGAGAATTCCGGTCGAAGGACTCGATCGACGATCTGGGATTGAATCTGCAGGATTGCCGCGGACCACGCCTATTTTACCGCCGCGGATAAAGACAATTTTACGTCCGCGGATGACACACTTAAAGTGTGCATGATCCGCGGCATGCGTTGACCAGTGTTGACCGTTCTCTTTTTTGGTTTACTTTCCTATCCTGGTTTAATTGTGTCCCTGTTTCTTGTTTGCAGTGTCATGGCACCCCGAGAACCCACATTCGAAGAGTTATACGCGGGGTTCGTGGCCCGCGATCATGCGGCGAGCAGATTTGTGGACGCCGAATTTCTTGGGATGACCGGATTCGAGGACCGAGTCCGCGAGTTGCTGACAGTCAGTGGTTGGCCAGGACTTTTGACCCTCCACAGCGAGACCGATGTAGAGGATACTTGTGAGTTCCTAGCCTCTTTTCGCTACATCGGGCAGCAAGATCATGAGGGGATCGCTTACAGACATCGAGGAGTGTGGCACACCACTACTCCTCCACAGATCAGAGAGGTGTTCGGATGGGAGGCAGGAGGATAATGGATTCGCGACGAGGTTGCGCTGATGCATGCCTGGGGAAGGCTCCGAATCCCAGATACAGGTACATTCATTCCGAGCAAGACGAAAGTGAATTTCATACGAGACCCAGTACTGTTCTACATTCAGAAGCTGCTGGGGAATGCTGTCTTTGCTAGGGTGAATGGGATAGACAAGCTCACCTTCACCGACATGATCTGCCTCAGCGCTATGGACCAGGGGAGGCAGATAAACTTCTGCCATTTGCTATGCCTCTTCTGGGATGGTCGTTCACCCTCAGGACCGATCGTTTGTGGCGGGATGATCACGTATTTGCTGCGCCGTCTGCACGGGCAGCCTACTTTGGACCATCAGATCATTCCTGCAGAGTTTCTGACTATGAGGGCCTTCTCCGCCATGAAGGCGATCAAGAAGAGACCCACCGTCCCGGATCAGTTTGCCTGGACATACCATGCAGTGGCTGAGTATTGTCAGCCGTTACCTGCTGAGAGGCGACGCACTCGTGCACAGGAGGCAGGTCCGTCCGAGCCTCGCCGTCGCCGCACTCAAGAGCAGCCTCAGCCACAGCCCGCTCCCCAGCCAGCACAGCTCCCACAGGACCAGTTGGACATTACGTTCAACATTTATAGAGTGCTTCACCACGTAATGCCGGGAGCTCAGCCAGTCCCAGCCCCATCAGGATGGACGCCGGATCAGCCCATTCCCCCAGCGTACCTGATTCCACCACAGTCGCCATCTTCAGACTCAGACTAGGGGAGTCCTGCTGTTCTTTATTTCTTTTCTTTCCTTTTTTTTGTTGTGTCTGCATTTGTTTGTTTGTCTTTGAACTAAAGTCGTACCGTGAGGACACGGCTTGGTTCAAAAGTGTGGGGTGGGAGAGTCAGTCAGTCGTGTCAGCACGTTTATTTTCCTTGCATATGCACTGTGTCAGCACGTTTCATTAAAAAAAAAAATTTAAAGCATGAAATCTCTCTTCCGTTCTTGAATATGCAGTATTGAATGTTGATGTGAAATAGATGAGCTGATTAAATGCATTTCTCTCGCGAAATTTGAATTATGCTCTTACTTGTGAATTTAACCCATTACGTGTCTTCTGAGCTGAGATAAACAGGGATGTGGAGTTGATAGAAACGTCCTAGAGAGACCTGACAGAACATTCAAAGGACCGAACTCAAGTTATATGGTTATGTGGATTTCGTGGAGGCTAGCACTTCGAGGCGATATGGTTACCAGTCTGCTCCGCCACTGCGGTACTTTTGCGGTTGGTCGGGACGGGAATACATCACACCGTCCAAACTCTAGTCCAAGTAGCCGGGAAAATAGTCAAGCGACCCTTGGCTTGACTCGTGTCAAAAGGACGAGGATGAGTGAGAGCAGGAAGGTTTCTAATCCGAGTAACCGGGAAAATAGACGAGCGACCCTCGGCTTGACTCGCGTCAAAAGGAGAAGGAACCACGGTTCGAGCAAGTCACAATCCGCACTTCAAGGCAACAAATCCACCACTATTGTGATAGTCCACACGTTTCTCATGTGAAAGCATCATTGAAATCCCAAATCAGATGACACTATAGCTGGCCGAAAAACACTCAACACCTTGAAGCTCGAATCAATCACGTGCAAGAAGAAGCAATGAAGCGTAACCGTATAGCGAGAGTTCGGAACCAAGAGTGCAGTTCATGGGTTTAAAAAGGACTATCTCCCAGACATCCGAATTGATTTGGATTTCAGCTCTGAGGTAACATGTATCAAGTTAATTCCATGACTGAGCATGATGATTTGAGTAATGATTGAGCTACGCGTAGAAAAGCAAGTCTAGACTAGCAACTCATATTCATGTGCATCTATTCAAGACATCGAAGAACGAGTGTGATGTTTTTTTGTTCCTTCTATGACTTAGTTTTTGTTCGAGACGAACAAGTTTAAGTGTGGGGTGGTTTGATGAGTCGTATTTATACGACTCGTCGAATCAACTAATCCCGTCTATTTCGATACTTTTTTGATGCGAACAGTTACTTTTCAGTGTTGTTTGCATCTCAGGTGTTTCGGAAGCTCTGGAAGGAAAATGCGCTCAAAGACGGCATTTCGGTGCTAAAATCATCACATGGAGTTCATGGAGTCGAATCGAGAGCCAAAGTCAAGACTGACGAGAAAAAGAAGAAATGCATCTCAGACCGGATCGCGGACGCAGGCCATTTTATCGGTGGCTTCCGCGGATGGTAATCTCTTAATGATCCGCGGCGCTAATCTCTTCAGCGTCCGCGGCTGACGTCAGCTAATCGAAATTGGAAATCTGGCCCAAAACGAAATTAGAAACCTTTTATCATAAATTAGGTTTTCGACATCAGTGGCAGCAGCCATTATTCCCAGACAGATAATTCGCAGAGGAGAAGACGGCGCGTGAGGAGATCAAGTTTTCAACCGAAGAAGAGAATTTCTACTGCTTTCACTCAAAAATACTTCTGTTATTTTGTCATGACTATGAGTAGCTAATTTCGTTATTCGGTTTAGGGTTCAATATATTGTGACGAAGTTTTGAGATTCTTTGCTTAATGCTATTTTATGTTCCACTAGTTTTTGTGCTATTTATCTCCGTTTGAATTGCGAAGCTAAGTGGAGACTTGAAACGGTAAAACTTAGCCGAGCAATTCAGCCCTTATTTTTGCTGCTTGTTTGATACTGAAACGTTAGGACAAGTAGTCGCACGTTAACCTGATATAACCTGAAACGGAGTATTAGGTTTGCTAAAGCTAGAAGTCTATAACCTGAAACGGAGTAGATTGTGGTGTAAGTGCTTGAAACGGCCTTACCTTAGGTTATAACCTGAAACGGAGTGACCACACTTAGGAACACAAAATTAGATTATTAGAAATCAATGATAAACGAGTCACAATAGAAAACCCTAGACCGAATGCTTTCTCTGATTGAGTACTTTTCGTTTATTCTCTTGCGTTTTACCACAATTGCTCACACCAAACCCCTAATTTTATTGTTTACAGAACGACTTCACCAACACCAGCTCTCTAGGGTTCGACCCTTGCTTGCCGCCCTACTAGTGTTTCGCAAGGAAATATAAAAATTAAGTTTGACGCGTCAAACGACGCGCGTCACATACTAAAGAGGCGATGAAGACAAGAAACGCTAATAAGGATCTTGCAAAGAAGAATACCTATGGACAAATCATGGGTCGAGGAGGCTACCAAAACTTGAGAGAACCGGTGAAAGAGGAGAAGATAGTCGAGTTACTTGCGCATGGCGCAATTCAAGATGGAGAAGCTCCTGGTGTCACTGTAGACATACACGAGGGGTGGAAGAGGGGACGACTGAGGAAGAATGCGGAGTTTGTCAGCCAGTCATCTCACAAATTGTCTACAAGGATTGTAAATTCAGTTTGTCCATTTCAATAGTTAATTTTTTGGTATCATACACTAACCCTTGGTAGTTGATGAACGATAATAGGATAATTTAGTGGAGAAGTCCTCAAGGACTTTTTTGTCCTCGGGTCGACATGACATACTGACGGAGGAAATTGGGACGTCTGAGTATCATGGACGTACCTGAAAAGTTGATACACTTTTTGTGGAAGAGTGTGTTTGCATGATCCACCTCTTTGCTTAGAAGTGCTTGATTGCTGAAATCGTCACTGTCCCACTGATGTGTTCCAGACCCATGGAAGAACATACCACGGGTACTTTGAGAAATTTTCAATTTATTATTTTTTACTAGTTAGTTTATTTTTATTGAATGTGTGTAACATGAACTGTTTATGCTGATGGGGTGGTCTTGAAGAGCCGATTATACCTTGAGGAGGGACTAGAAGGTGGCTAGCACCTTGTGGCTACTGGTCGAGCCATGAACGGTCGATTAGTTCATTTTCACCCAATACTTGAAGATATGGTGAAGGTCGATAAAGCACTCTCTCCAAGTGCATCATTGGGAGCACCCCTGTGAGGTTATTGGGAGCACGAGATGAGGTGGGATTATATGTGGCATGCCTGAAAGGACATGCTTTTTGTTGATAGAAAGGTGAGATAATCGAATCTTACAACTTCATTTACATATGTAATTTTCTAGACATAAAATGTGATTTTAAAGTTCAACTAAAATTCAACATGCAGGTGTATGACTTGCAAGAATACAATAAGTTGTCACCGTCCGAAGATGACACAATAAATCAAATGTCCATGGATTGTCATTTTGTGCATGAAGCATGGAATAACTTGAGCAAGGAGTTGATTGCAGTACACATTAACTCCGAAGTGTTCGGTGACGACTATGCTGTCTTTGTGATCAAAGAAGACGTTTGGGATCTAGTTAAATTAGAAACATTGGTCAACGCATCATCTGAGATATATATATATATAAGGTAATATTCATGTTTTTATTGATCATTTGTTGCAAATGTCTAACTAACACAGTTTTATAATTTTGTATTTTTTTTATACGATGAGATGGTTGGCTCAGACATTCAGTTTTCTCTCTTCAATCCTACGAGCATTAACACCACGTACGACATGAATGAGAGGTTGATGCTTTTTGCAGCAACACTGAATATGCTGGACAGTGATCACAATTTTTGCTACTTCCTGTCTTATGCGGATCACTTAGGATAAGTTCATAACTTACTTATAATGTGTTAACTGCTTTTTTGAACACATGTTGTTTTAATTGAGTTTATTATTATAGGTTTCATTGGATGTTATGTGTCATCTTTCCAAGAAAACATATAGTCCATTGGCTTGATTCAGCAAGGTGCCACCGCTATATGACCCGATCTAATAACTTTGGTGGACTCGTAAGTTTGGAACTTACTTTTATCTTGTAACTCGTATTAATAGTCACTAATTTCATTATGTTATTGATTTTAGCGGATTGCGTCGATATTACCATGGATGTACACCATACCAAGGAGTACATGTAACGTGGAGTGGACGATATTTAGGATATTCGTTGATGAAACACTTTTTTAATATTCTTGCACTTTTTCATTGATAAAGTGTGTGAAATGAGATTATTTACTGTGCAATTTCCGAAACAACCATCAGGAACTCATTTATGCTGTTATTATGTTCTAAGATATATGCGGGACATAATCGCATTTGCACAAACTAATAACAGTTTGGAGGTTGATGACCTTGACCAAGTAAGCTTTTGAGAGTTACTATTCATTTAGTTGTTTAATCAGCAAAACAAATGTTTAGTTATATCTTTTATTGGTTTATTAGTTGTCAAACTTAATTTTATTGATTTGGTTGTCTTGTTGTTTATTGTAGTGTTTTCCTAATGGGCTAGAGTGATATGCACACCACAAGATCAAAGAAGCGCGGAATGTAATTGCGGACTACTTGTGTGACCACTTGAGCCAACATTACTCGGTATAGGACATAAAATGTTTTGTGGAATTGTTATGAGGAGTTTTTGAGTGGAACTGTAATGTGTAATTGTACGAATGAAACAGTATATGTGTGAATGGTTGTCTTTTGGTTGAAAGAAAAATGTTTTTTTGTTTGGAAATGAGCAGCAATATGTAGAAAATATATTTATATATGTTTAGGAGATTTGAGCTATTGCAAAGCAAATCTGTCAAAATTTTACCAAACATTATGCGCCGGTTCAAGGGAAAACCAGTGCATAAAGTCACTAGTTGTAGGTAAGTGTGAGATTTCAAAATATCCAGGTCTCTAGATTTTAAAAAGATCCATTAAAGGTAACTCTTCTAAAGTTGTCAGATTTCCATGTGTCTAAAGAAGCTAAGATAGTTCCAAATTTGAGAAGAAATCCAAAGTACATACGGATTTGGCAACCCTTTGAACTACATGAAGAGACCACTGCACCAACTTATAATCATAAGGTAATCAAGCCTCGCACATAGATGATAGAGAGTATAGATAAGGAGCGAAGTGACAAAGTCTTAGAGCAATCATTCGGCGGATATCTTTGCTTCTCGTAATTTTTCGTTGTTTATAATGTATTTAGCGATGAGTATGTGATGGAACCATGGAATTCCAAGAGCCGGTCATATTTAGCAAGAGATACGGGACAATAACTGATGCACGTTGTCTAACTTATCAAATTTATTTTATTTTATTTTCCTGCTAACAACTAGTTAGTGGCAAGTAGGGTCAAACTCAAGGGACGTGGTTGTTGAAGCTGTATCTGTAAACAATTGAAAATGGGGATTTATAAGTGATTGTGGGAGAATTAGAAGCGTATTTTTAACCATTTATAGTTGTCAAGTTACGAGTTTTAGGTGTAAACATTCTACTACGGGGGTTTAACTCCCCGGCAACGACGTCATTTTGACAAGCGTATTTTTAACCCTTTCTAGTTGTCAAGTTATGAGTTTTAGGGGTCAAGTTGCAGTCAAAAACAATTTATAAACCTTGGTAAGCCAAGGGTCGATCCAAGGAACAGACGCGTACGTGTACTAGTATGCAATTAATGTGTTCAGCTACTCATATATTTAGGAAAAAGGTTTTGTTATTTCTAATTCCTAAGTGACCTTGAAATTAGGAAAGGTTTGACTTAATTAGAGAAATAATTCCAAGATCAAACTTCACCCGTGCCTGCCATACAATTCATGTGATAATATCATGTAATCCAAATATGCCATCAAATATGGAAATAAACCAAAATAATATTAGACAAGCCGCCCATCCCCGGATCATTGTCTAAATTAACCTAGATTGTTGAACGCCGCCCATCCACGGATTATCAACAATTTCGATTAGGTAAGCCTAGGGTTTTCCAAACATTAATTATTCCACTACGTAATTGTTTTACCATCGCCGCAGATGCGCGTGCGTTGTACTTACAGATACATACGTACTACCAGCGTAGCTACCGTAGTCTAGTGAAACAATAAATATTAACTCTCCCATTCGGCCATATACGATCAACATAGCTACTACGACCTAACATCAATTCTATTCAATCCAGTTAACTATCTCAGACTCATTCATCTTTTTGGTGTTTAACCCAATTTTGTTCAAACAAGAAAACATCAAACCAATGTATAACGTGCAAGAATGGTAAAATTAAGCGTAGTATAATTGAATAATTCGAATGGCAATAATGGAAAAACGTTTCTATAAATCACATGAAGAGTTTGGGTACAAGCAAGGGATCCGTAGGACCCGGAAATAAAATGACTACTCACGATTCATGGTTATAAACCACGAACACATATGAAAATAAAGATTAGGAACGAGGAAACCGTATTTTGATGAAGTGTAGCATTGATTCTTGGTCTTTCTTGAGCTCTTAGTCATCCTCCTTCTTCAATTTAGGTCAAAATCGATCCCCAAACTCAGCGTACTCAAAATCTGATCCAAAATTGCTATTTATAACTCAAAATATCTGCGGAAGTCGTGACATATGATTTTGTCACGGCCGTCACGACCCCCTAAATCTTTCTAGGCAATTTAGGGGCCGTAACACCCGTGACATATTATGTTGTCACGGCAGGGCAATCTGGCAGAGACTTCTCATGGCTTTTTTTCAGTCGTAACTTCGTATTTTGGTTTTGGTGTAAACTACAAAGTTGTATCTCTTTGAATTAGCTTTCCCACCAGCTATATCATGACTCATTTGGACACCATATGAGATCTAAGCATGAAAATAAAGTTGGAATGGTCAGTCTGCCCTGTTTTGTCCTGTTTTTGCCCAAATCTTCACCAAATGCTTTGTTTTGCTTCGGATCAATCCAAAAGTCTTAGGTATGTGATATTTGACCTCAAACACTAGAAAGGAAATTAAATGACAATAAAATATCGGGAAAAGAAACATAATCCATCATCAAATGAAGTGAATAATAGGTCAATAATTCGACCAATCAGAAGGCAATTACGATTGGAATCAGTCCCCGGCTGGGAAATTGTTAAGTTGTGAAGCCTGATTAGGTAATTGGGTTAGTCCAGTTGAGGAAGCCCATAATTAGGCTTACAGTTTCTATTTCCTAATTAGATTAGGAATCTTATTTCCTAATTAGATTAGGGTTTAGATGTCACCCAATTTATACCCATTGATTATTGTAATTGTAATCCAACATCTCATAGTGAAACACCTTGTTTGGTAGTGCCTACAGACGTAGTCACGGTGTAGTGAAAAATTGGGTATAAAATCTTGGTGTCCTCGCATGTTTTCGTTGTTTTTTTCTCATCATCAATATGTGCGCTATCCTAGTAGAAGGAGCATATGTACATTCACCGCGCTAACCAATACTTAGTGAGTGGACTAAGCGAGCCCAGGGAGATGAGCACTACCACCGTAAGCTCGAATGGTAGGACCATGCTAGGGTTCAATTGGTGCGAAGAGTCGTAGCTCTTGGCAACTGTTGCGAAATGAGGAGATGCGACAAAAGCCTTTGGCCAAATCTAGCACCAAGACTTGAATCTTGGCGATCTCAGTCCACAAAGTATAGGCCTTTGCAAAGCAAGGGAAGATGGAATCCCATCCAAAACGACGTCTCTAGCAAGGCAAACTTTATCCTAACCCAAGCCACATTGCGCAACGAGTTCAGTTTGTACTCCACACAGCCAAATTGGGCAGATTTTCCCGCTAGGCAACTTTGGCCTTGTTCCGCTTGATCCTGTAATACAAGAGTAGGTATGCATGGGCCATAGAATGCTAATTCGCACATACTCCGCGCAGGCACTTATCGCAAGAATGACTAGATTTCTGCCTTAGACAATTATGGCAAAAGCCCTTCACAACACTACTTTGGTCTGGTTCCATTCAACACGAGCATAAAGAAGCATCATAATTCGGGCCAATGAGGGGAGAAACAAAACCAAAACCATTTTGCGCTAAAAGGTTAGATTCTATCGCAAGGCAAGATTGGCAAGATTTTTGCACAAGGCCATTTTGGTCGAAATTGTTCACAAGGGCACTATGGCCTTATTCCATTCGTTCCGGGAAAGGTAAAAATAACGCTACTCACGTCGAGGGTGGAAGTACTCATACCCAGCAGCACAACTGAATTATAAAGTAAAGAAGGCGGAGGGCGGATCTCCAAAGGGACTAAAGCCAATCAATTCGTATTCACTTGTGAATCAGGTATTAACACCTTACATACAAAATTTTGGGTTATTTGATCACATCATGATCTACTGACATGCTACCAAGGAGCATAGGTGCAAACCTATCACTCCGCAATCCATCTTGGATGACGAGTATGAGGCGGATTCGAATGAACTTACTCCAGAGAGAAACAATAATTGGGATCGCAAGTCGTATGGAGACACGATTAACATGATGATCCTCTCACTCAATATGGACCTTGGTTAGAATACAAGGCAAGTTTTACGGGGGCCAAAGCTGCAACCTAGCAAGATTTGATTACGCAAGAAGAACTGAGGATAGCTCAAGTTGGACCTTGGTTCAGGTGCAAGGGTCGCTCTATATTGCACTCTCTTTGAGCCACATACTTTGTACGCTTCATGGAAAGCTCATGTAGCTCACTCGGGGCAAATTATGAGTCTGAAACGTTATCACCCAGAGTATGGGGAGGAATGGGGAGAAGATGGCATACACCGAGTGGAAAGTTTGTAGATGTTCAAGCTTCAAACTGGAGCACCAAGGGCTGCATCTAAAAACCAAGGAGCATTGGCTAAGTATGGTCAAAAGAAGAGTGCCAAGTGATGAGTCAAGCACTTGTATGGCACTCGGGAAACAAGGCGTGCATCAATACTTGGGGAAAGACTGAACCTAGGAGTGGGCACAAACAAGGTCCCAATGAGGTTTGGCACCAAGGTCGAGAGCATGCTGAAAAAAATACTCAATGGAAAGAATGCTGATAATTGGTATATCATGCTTCCAGGCTCCATCTTTCCGTTAGCTCCCAAGTTCTCCTCTTGGTGCTGCCACCGAAACTAAATACTGAGGAAAAGGTCAAGCCCGTTGAGCAAAACCGAGAAAGAACTACCAAGAATACCAAGACCAACCATGCATCCCAAACCATGAGAAGAACTAGATCTAAAAAGTCTCGATAAAGATCAAACAAAGAAGAGTTTCTGATCCGCCAACACAAAGCGCATAAAGCACCATACAAAAACACACTCCTCGACCTTGAGGTCAAGGTCACTCTTGAAGAGGCGGGAAATGATGAAACCTTTGAAATCAAAGAGCAAGTCATATTCATCAAGAGATATGGGATAGTGACAGAACCGCTCGTCGTCAAAGCGATTTGTACAAATAAATTTATAATAGTCCGCTACTCGCAACTATACTACTGGGTAGTACTTGGTAAGTAGGGGTCGAACCCAGAGGAATTAGGGGGATAGGTTATTCTTTAAGGGATTTGTTCAGCGAAGGAGCGTGTTTTAGGTTGGTTGAGGTTTTAGTGCTAACAACTACGTGACTTTTTAGTTGGTTTTGGTTTTGAGTGCTGAAAAGTAAATTACAGAAAAGTAAATACTGAAATTAAAAGCGAAGACTTACAGTGGGTGATGCGTGAATTGCAAGTCCTCCGGATTGTGAGCGGTTGATAGTTGCAGTTGATTGAACAATAAAAGTAAAGACAAAGGGGATTCTGTGATTGCAAGAGAAGTATTCAGTCTTAGGGGGCCTTGTATTATATCCTGTTCATTCTTTTAGTAACCCTTCTGAGTATTCAAACGTGTATCGAGGCCCTTTCGTAGCGCTCAATTTGCCACACTGTTTGTAAACCCTTGTTCTACTTCAGACTAATTCCTCCTTTCGAAGTATCTTAGCCTTTTGTGCATCCATTTGGTCCCTTTGGTCCAGTTTCCAAATGGTTTTAAAGATAGATCGAACTCCTCAGATAAGCTTTGCCCTTTCGTAGCATCCACTTACCCGAGTATGTTCACGACTTCCCACAGAAGAGTTTTGCCCTTTCGTAGCTTCCACTCAACCTTGGAAAGTCTGACCTTATAAATGGCACATAGAACAAGTTTTGAATACAGAGAAAAGAAACTAAACGAAGTAAAACATTTTATAAAACAAGAACTCCCCTTCAACCGAATGAAGAGTTTAGTTACGAATATCCATAGAGTTGGACATCATAACTAAATACTTGGGGATTTGGAAAAGAATACTCAAGAACCGACAAGAGTAAAGAGAGAAGAGAAAGAGATTACTCAAGAACAAACAGGAGTAACTCTTGAACTGTAACTGAAAGCTTGAGTACTCAAGAACAAACAGGAGTACTCAAGATCGAACTAAAGTATTTGAGAACAAACTGAACTTTTATTTATATCAAAACCAAACTTTACAAAGTAACAAACTTAGAGAGAGAAGTGGAGTGTGGTGTGTTGTGATTGCTTATGGCTTTTGAAATGAGGAGGGATGGCTTGGTATTTATAGCCATGGAGGAGAGGAATGGATGGCCAAGATGAGGAAATGTGGTTTAGCATCCAAGGGTGGAGAGGAGGGGAAGAGGAGAGGAGGGCAAGTGTCACAAGGGGAGAGGAGAAGGCAAAGCCGCCGGCGGCTTTTGGTGTGGATGGAGGAGGATGTGACATGTGGTGGTGTGGGAGAGGAGGAGGGGTGGATGTGAGGAGAAAGCCGCCGGTCCACGTGGCATGAGGAGAGTGGTTGTGAGTTTTGTGCAGTTTGCACAAAACTATCGGTGTATTCCAGCTCCGAATTGTCTTCGGTTTCTCTTCGGTTTGATTTGTTTTGAATGATTCCATGTCAGGATCTTTAGATTTCTTCATTCAGCGTCTGATCTTGACCTTGGATTGTCTCCTGATATCTTTTCTATGCTAAAAGCTCTTCCTTAGCGTGTATTCTCTCTAAGCTCTGAAATACCCTGTAGAAATGTATCGGGACTAAAACATCGAAGTTAGATAGACAAACAGTCTAATTTGGTGGGTTTAACTGTGTTTATGATTCATACAATTGTGGTCCATCAGATAACCCCACACTTTTAGTTGTTCGTCCCGAACAATGCTTTATAAGGGCGTTACTAAGTAAGTTGGTTAAAATATGAAAATAAGATTGTGGTACTCGATTTTTCCTAATTCATGCATTACTACTTGTTACTAAATTAAACTGCGTAAATAAGTAGAAGAAACTTGATACTTGTACCTTCGTGCTGAGATGCAAATTATTTCGGATGTTTCGGGAGATAGCCCTTTTCAGGCTCCTGGACTACACCTTCGGGACCGTCTCGCACTATATAGTTTTCTTGTAGCTTTCTCTAGCACGTGATTCGATTCGGGTTTCAGTGAGTTGAGCCTTTTCTTGATTTTTTTCTTTTTTCTTTCTTCTTCTTTGGCGATGGACTGCTTTTTGTAGTGATTTGCCTTTAGCTTTTGATTTGACGTTGTTGAGTGCTTCACTTTTGCTCGGTTAAAACCTTCACATTTTTGGGCCTTAGGCCTCTTTTGATTTTCTTCTTTGAGTTTTTTGCTTCTTTGTGACTTGCTAGTCCATCTTGTTTTTTGCCTTCTTGGGAGGTCCAATCATCGCCCGCAAGCATATGGAAATACCTCCCCGCTCCTCTCATCTTTGTTGTTTCGCGCGGGTCAAGATGAGGGTCGCTCATCTATTTTCTCGGCTACTTTGACTAGAGAGAGGACGGTTTGATTCCCGTCCTTGCCTTTTACATAGATGCTTCAAGGCAGAGTTGACTTCAATTATTCACCGAAACCTGAAGTGCAGCCTCCACTGACTTCGAAAACCATATAGTTTGATCTGATCCTTCAAGTTCTTGCCAAGCCTCTCTAGGGCAATTTCTATCAACTCCACATCCCTAGGTTATCTCGGCACAAAGGACAAATGAGAAGTTACATTCTAAGTTTTTAAACAGTTGAATTTTCACAAGGTTGATGCATGAATTATGATCTATCTTTTTCACATTCTCAAGTTCATATTTTCAAAAAGATATTATTAAAAAAGAAAAGAAAAACATGCAGATGGTTCTCACCCCACACTTTTGAACGAAGGCGTGCCTTAGTTCAAAAGTCATGCAAATATATACAAGAGAAGGAAATGACATTAAGGAAAAAGAAGAACAGAACTCCCTTTTACTGTGTCGGGCAAACGACATGGCATGAGGCTGGATAATCGAGGGAGTCTGGCTGGGGCCTCGAACTCTCAGCGCAGGCCCGGTAAATTCACGGAAGCTGCCTGGCTGATCCGGTCTTGCTCCAAACTTAATTCCTACATGAAAGATATTCCTTCTATACAAAAAGTGGGTGAGAGCGCTTATTGGAAATTTAAATGACAGAAAATAAAGTGCAGAAAAGTAAGATAGTGTCGGGTTACCTCCCGACCAGTGCACTTGTTTAACGTCGTTGGCTCGACAGTACCTCGTTCTTGATCATTGGTTGGGGTCCCATGGGTGGCTCAAGTCGAATTTTGTGGGGCTATGCTGGCTTCGCCGTGGTAATGTTTGACTCGTTGCCCGTTTACCGTGAATTTACTTTTATTGTCCATGCTTTCCAACTCAAGCCTTCCATGGTTGTATACTTTAGTCACAGTATAAGGGCCGGTCCATTTTGATTTTAGTTTGCCAGGCATTAACTTCAACCGTGAGGAAAAGAGTAGTACTTGTTGTCCTTCCTTAAATGAGCGGCGGAGGATGAATTTGTCATGATATAATTTCGTCCGTGCCTTGTAGTCTGTTTGCTCTTCATAGGCTTCAAGCCGCAATTCTTCAAGTTCGCATAGCTTAAGCTTCCTATCCAGTCCGGCAGCTTTTAAATCTGGATTGCACTTCTTGAGCGCCCAATAGGCTTTATGTTCTAATTCTACCGGAAGGTGGCATGCCTTTCCATAAACAAGCCGAAAGGGGGAGGTTCCAATTGGTGTTTTATACGCTGTCCGATAAGCCCAAAGAGCTTCGTCCAGTCTCTGACTCCAATCTTTCCTACCTGGTTTCACCATCTTTTCTAGAATACTTTTGATTTCGCGGTTGGAGATCTCCGCTTGACCATTGGTTTGGGGATGATATGCCGTAGATGTTCGGTGGTGGACATGGTATCGTTTTAAGGTAGCAGCCATCATGCGGTTGCAGAAATGAGTTCCTTGGTCACTTATTATGGCTTTGGGTACCCCGTACCTACAAAATATATTAGTGCGCAAAAATTCTATGACAATCTTTGCATCATCGCACCTTGTAGCCTTAGCTTCTACCCATTTTGACACATAATCCACAGCAACTAAGATGTATGTGTAACCGCATGAAACTGGAAATGGTCCCATAAAATCAAGACCCCAAACGTCGAAGACATCGTTGACTAATATGGGTACTTGAGGCATTTCATTCCTAGCTGACACATTTCCTACTCTTTGACACTTATCGCATTTTCTACATTTTTTATTGGCATCTTTAAATATTCCTGGCCAGAAAAAGCCGCTATCTAGGATTTTTCTAGCGGTTCTTTTAGGCCCAAAATGTCCTCCGCATGCAAACTCATGGCAGAAGCTAATAACAGAAGCTATTTCATTATCAGGGATGCATCTCCTAAGTATTTGATCTGGTCCTATTTTCCATAAATAAGGATCATCCCATAAGTATTGTTTAGCCTCATGTTTAAGTTTCATGCATTGTGCTTTAGTAAAAGAGGGAGGAAACGTACCTCCCACAAGGTAGTTGACGATTGAAGCATACCATGGTATTTTGGTTGAGACGGCGTATAGGTGCTCATCTGGAAATGACTCGGTTATGTACCCTTCTTCTTCCTTTCGGACAATCCTACTTAGGTGGTCGGCCACCGTATTCTCAATTCCGTTTTTGTCCCTTATTTCTACATCGAACTCTTGCAGCAGTAATATCCACCGTATGAGTCTTGGCTTGGCTTCCTTTTTCTTCATCAGGTAGCGGATGGCAGCATGGTCAAAATAAACTATTACTTTTGCTCCAAGCAAATATGGTCTGAACTTTTCTAGAGCGAAAACTACTGCCAAGAGTTCCTTTTCGGTGGTGGAGTAGTTCCGTTGGGCAGAATCTAGGGTTCGTGAGGCGTAGTAGATCACACTTGATTTCTTTTCAATTTTTTGGCCGAGAACTGCCCCTACAGCGAAGTCGCTTGCGTCGCACATGATTTCGAATGGTAGTTCCCAATTTGGTGTTTGGATGATAGGTGTGCTAGTGAGGGCTTTCTTTAGATCATCAAAGGCCTTTTTGCATGCGTCGGTGAATTCAAACGGAACTTCTTTTTGTAGGAGAGAGGATAGGGGCAATGCCTTTTTGGAGAAGTCTTTGATGAATCGTCGGTAGAATCCTGCATGGCCAAGGAATGATTGGATGTCTCGGACCGTGGATGGGTATGGTAGAGTCTTGATCAGGTCGATTTTTGCTTTGTCTACTTCCATACCTTCTTTCGAGACGACATGTCCTAAGACTATTCCATGTGTTACCATGAAGTGGCACTTCTCATAATTGAGCACTAAATTCATGGACACACATCGTGCTAAAACTGTGTTCAAATTGCTTAAGCACGCGTCGAATGTGTCTCCATGGATGGTGAAGTCGTCCATGAAGACTTCAATAAATTCTCCGATCATGTCTGAAAAAATGCTGGTCACAACCCTTTGAAAAGTTCCTGGAGCATTGCATAGGCCGAATGACATTCTTCTGAAGGCGAAAGTACCGAATGGGCAGGTAAATGTTGTCTTTTCTTGGTCTTCAGGTGCTATGGGGATCTGATTATATCCTGAGAACCCGTCCAGGAAGCAAAAATATGGTTTGCCTGCCAGCCGGTCCAGCATTTGATCGATGAATGGTAGAGGGAAATGGTCTTTTCTTGTGACGGCGTTCAATTTCCTGTAGTCGATGCACATTCTCCAGCCGTTCTTGATCCTTGTTGTCACCATGTTTCCTTTGGCATCTTCTTCGACTGTGATCCCACTTTTTTTGGGAACCACGTGGACAGGACTCACCCATTGGCTATCTGAAATGGGATAGATAACGTCCGCGTCTAGTAGTTTTTGTATTTCTTTCTGGACGATCTCCATCATGATTGGGTTGAGTCTTCGTTGAGGCTCTCTTGATGGTTTTGCTCCATCTTCAAGTAGAATACGGTGCATGCATACGGCCGGGCTGACTCCTCTTAAATCAGCCAGTGTCCATCCGATAGCCAGCTTGTGTTGTTTCAGCACTTTTATCAAGCTTTGTTCTTGTCCTGTTTCCAAGCCACTCTTGATAATTACTGGGAGAGTGTCATTATCTCCTAGGAAGGCGTACTTTAAATGTCCAGGAAGGGGCTTTAACTCTATTTTGGGGGGTTGCATTACCGAGGGCACGAAAGTATTTGATTTGAATAATTTTACCTCGTTGACTTCATATTCTAGTGTGAGAGGCTCCGAGATCGTTAAGTGGGCCACCATTTCATGCAAGTTTTCAGTTAATGAGCATTCGGCTCCGTTGAGTACGGCTTCTAAGAGATCTGCTCTTGGTTCTGATTGAGTTTCTTAGACCAGATCGTCCAAAGCATCGAGAGCGTGAACTTCCTCGAAATCCATAGGGTGCTTTATTGCTTGGAATATGTCGAAGCTGAAGACTTCTCCTTCTACTTCTATTGAGAGCATCCCACTTCCACAGTCTATCTTCATTTTTGCTGTTTTCAGAAATGGACGACCGAGAAGAATAGGTGCATGATCAGTAGGTCCGCTATTCTCCATTTTTAAGACGTAGAAGTCTGCTGGAAATACTAATTTGCCTACTTGAACCAGGACGTCTTCAATTTTGCCCTCGGGCTGTTTGCATGATCGATCAGCTAATTGAATAGTGAGACCGGTGGGTTTGAGTGGTCCAATCTTAAGGCATGAGTAGATAGAGAAGGGAAGAACATTGATTGATGCCCCTAGGTCTAGCATGCAGTTATCGATTCTGATTTTGCCAATTTTGCACGGAATGGTGTAATTTCCAGGATCTCCACATTTAGGGGGAACTTTCCGTTGCATGACTGCCGATACGTTCCTACTCATCAGCTCCTGATCGTTTCCAGTATTCCTCCTCCGGTTGATACAAAGTTCTTTCAAAAACTTGGCATACCGAGGAATTTGCTTGATGGCTTCCAAGAGGGGGATGTTGATTTCAACCTTGCTGAACAACTCCAACACTTCCTTATCCATGACATATTGTTTTTGCACGCGTGTAGGTACTGGAAATGGAAGTGTTGTGCTAATTCTAGGATTTTCGGTTCTGGGTATCAGGTCAGGCCCGTGTTCCTGGGACGTATTCTCTTCTTCTTCGGACGCGTCCCGTTCTTCCTCAATTATGTCGCCGTCTTTATCGGTTGCTTCTTCCTCTAGAGTTTCGAGAGGCTCGGGCCTTGTTTGTTTTTCTTTGGGTAACCTTGGGTCTTTTTCTTCTTTTTGCTCCACAGTTTTGCCGACAATCGTTTTTCCACTCCTAAGAGTTACGGCATTCATATTTTCCTGCGGGCTTTGAATAGTTTGGCACAGGAGTTCGCCGGGATTACTAGGGAGTGCGGATACTGATGCAGCGAGTTGGGCGATGTGCTTCTTCAAGTCTGATAATTCTTCTTTTGTTTCGATTTGGTTTCGATGCATAGTAGTATTCAACTGTTGCACAGTTCCAGTTAATTGCAGCATCATATCCTCAAGTGATTTGTTTGCCCCTTGACAATTCCCTGAGCTTGCTTGGTACTGGTTTGACTCCTCCTGTTGGTATTGGTCTGCTGGGGTGTTCTGGTTGTACGGTTGATAGAATGACTGGGCTAGTTGAGGGATAGCTGGTTGTGTCTCCTTCTGAGGATAGTTGTTGTTACGCCAGCTTGGGTTGGTTGTTTGACTGTACTGTCTGTTTTGTCCGGCTCTGTCATTGTTGTTGTTGTTGTTGTTGTATCCTTGGTATCCTCCCACTACATTTACTTCTGCAGGTTCCTCTTCTATTAATGTTGGGCATGTGTCAGTTTTGTGCTCCGTAGAACCACAAAATTCACAAGGTTTTACAGGAACTGGCTGTCTTTGTATGATCTGAATCATCATCTCTTTTAACTGTTTCATCTCTTCAGTTATGGAGTTTACTGATGTTTCGGCTTGTGCTACCTTTTTTGATCGAGAGAATTCATCTTGACGAGCAGTCTCTTCTCTAAATCGGGCATTTTCAGCAACGTTGGCGATGAGATTCCTTATGCCACTCAATGATAGATTCATCATGGATCCTCCCGCTGAGGCATCCAATAGCATTTTGTCTAAGGGTCTTAATCCATCAATGAGGTATTCGATGATGAGTTTCTCGGGCAGTCCAAGGGTACAGCAGCTCCTTTCTAGGTGATTGAATTTTTCCAGGTAATCGTACATGGTTTCATTGGGACCCTGTTTGATTTCCTGTAGTTGCCTCCTTACTTGCATTGCTCTTCCCGCCGGATAGTATTTGTCTAAGAATTTCTTCTGCATCTGAGCCCATGTTCTGATGCTTCCGGAAGGCAATGAAAGGAACCAATCGTTTGCCGAGTCTATGAGGGAAAAATAGAACGCCTTTAACTTGAAGTCGTCCATATTCACTCGATTGGGTTTTAGGTTTTGGCAAATTCCATGCAGGCGTTGGAGGTGAGTTGTGGCGGATTCTCCTTGAGCTCCTGAGAATTTTGGCAAGCTGTGGGCCACTGACGCGTTGATGGTTATGTTTTCTAGTTCAGGGCTCTCGTAAATGCACCACGGCTGTGTTTCGAAGTTAGGGGCATTTAATTCTCCCATAGTAGGTTCACGGTAGTTGTTGTCCCCATAGTAGTCGTCGAAGACAGGTTCTTGCCTAGGTATTTGTCGGGGTTGGGGGTGTGGTGGATATCTAGGGGGTTGTACTGGACCAGCTGCATTTCGGTCCTCGGGTGGTTCATAGTTTCTTCGGGCGGCCTCCCTATCACGAGCTCTTCTGTTTCTGATGAGTTGTTCCGGATCATCGATGAATGGAACCTCATCATTTCGATCGTACAGGTTTATTTCTTCGTCATCCTGATAGTCATGGTGGCTTTCTTCGCGAGACATGGTTATTTTGAAGCAATTTTGATTCGAAGAACTTATCCGATGGCTAATTCCCCGGCAACGGCGCCAATTTGACAGAACCGCTTGTCGTCAAAGCGATTTGTACAAATAAATTTTTAATAGTCCGCTACTCGCAACTATACTACTGGGTAGTACTTGGTAAGTAGGGGTCGAACCCAGAGAAATTAGGGGGATAGGTTATTCTTTAAGGGATTTGTTCAGCGAAGGAGCGTGTTTTAGGTTGGTTGAGGTTTTAGTGCTAACAACTACGTGACTTTTTAGTTGGTTTTGGTTTTGAGTGCTGAAAAGTAAATTACAGAAAAGTAAATACTGAAATTAAAAGCGAAGACTTACAGTGGGTGATGCGTGAATTGCAAGTCCTCCGGATTGTGAGCGGTTGATAGTTGCAGTTGATTGAACAATAAAAGTAAAGACAAAGGGGATTCTGTGATTGCAAGAGAAGTATTCGGTCTTAGGGGGCCTTGTATTATATCCTGTTCATTCTTTTAGTAACCCTTCTGAGTATTCAAACGTGTATCGAGGCCCTTTCGTAGCGCTCAATTTGCCACACTGTTTGTAAACCCTTGTTCTACTTCAGACTAATTCCTCCTTTCGAAGTATCTTAGCCTTTTGTGCATCCATTTGGTCCCTTTGGTCCAGTTTCCAAATGGTTTTAAAGATAGATCGAACTCCTCAGATAAGCTTTGCCCTTTCGTAGCATCCACTTACCCGAGTATGTTCACGACTTCCCACAGAAGAGTTTTGCCTTTTCGTAGCTTCCACTCAACCTTGGAAAGTCTGACCTTATAAATGGCACATAGAACAAGTTTTGAATACAGAGAAAAGAAACTAAACGAAGTAAAACATTTTATAAAACAAGAACTCCCCTTCAACCGAATGAAGAGTTTAGTTATGAATATCCATAGAGTTGGACATCATAACTAAATACTTGGGGATTTGGAAAAGAATACTCAAGAACCGACAAGAGTAAAGAGAGAAGAGAAAGAGATTACTCAAGAACAAACAGGAGTAACTCTTGAACTGTAACTGAAAGCTTGAGTACTCAAGAACAAACAGGAGTACTCAAGATCGAACTAAAGTATTTGAGAACAAACTGAACTTTTATTTATATCAAAACCAAACTTTACAAAGTAACAAACTTAGAGAGAGAAGTGGAGTGTGGTGTGTTGTGATTGCTTATGGCTTTTGAAATGAGGAGGGATGGCTTGGTATTTATAGCCATGGAGGAGAGGAATGGATGGCCAAGATGAGGGCATGTGGTTTAGCATCCAAGGGTGGAGAGGAGGGCAAGAGGAGAGGAGGGCAAGTGTCACAAGGGGAGAGGAGAAGGCAAAGCCGCCGGCGGCTTTTGGTGTGGATGGAGGAGGATGTGACATGTGGTGGTGTGGGAGAGGAGGAGGGGTGGATGTGAGGAGAAAGCCGCCGGTCCATGTGGCATGAGGAGAGTGGTTGTGAGTTTTGTGCAGTTTGCACAAAACTATCGGTGTATTCCAGCTCCGGATTGTCTTCGGTTTGATTTGTTTTGAATGATTCCATGTCAGGATCTTTAGATTTCTTCATTCAGCGTCTGATCTTGACCTTGGATTGTCTCCTGATATCTTTTCTGTGCTAAAAGCTCTTCCTTAGCGTGTATTCTCTCTAAGCTCTGAAATACCCTGTAGAAATGTATCGGGACTAAAACATCAAAGTTAGATAGACAAACAGTCTAATTTGGTGGGTTTAACTGTGTTTATGATTCATACAATTGTGGTCCATCAGATAGCAACACGTCACATTTGATCTAACCGCAGTGGAGAAATCGAACCCAAGAGGAGTCGGTTTGAAGCTTCATTGAACCGGCGCAACGTAGAGAAGGATTTTCATATCATTGGATATCTTCTTGGATCCTCCCTTAGCATTATGACAGTCAAGATGTGATGAATAAGCATCATCAAGGTCGTTGTTACACATAGAGAGTCAAGGGTCCAAGGCCATCAAGGATTACCTCGAGGAGAACGTGGGAGTTCTTAGGCGGCAGTTCTAGATATCAAGAAATATATTTTGAGAGTCTCTTCTTGGTCATCTTAGTAGACGGGCTAAGCTTTGGATTTTTGTTAATTCTTTCGATACAAGGGGATTAGCAAGCATTATCTAGCTATTGTATCAAGCTCTTCAGAACCATCTATCGTTTATGAAATACTGTTATCTTATCCAAGATAAGATCCAGGTGGTGTTCGAACTTATACTTGAACACCAATCCAACAGTAAGTTGAACAGAACGATGTAGGCACAAAACGGCGTATAATACCCAGTTCGATAACAGCCTACTCTGGGGGGGCTTCCCACGCCCTAAAGGGTAGCAAATTGTTATTAAAAAGTTTAGAGAAACAGATGGTCTTACACTAACAATATCCCAAATGTAACTGCCTAGCCTCTAACACTTCTTCACTTAGATTTGCGATCTCGGCTCCCCCTCAATCCACTGAGTTCGAGAGTCCCTCCCGAACTTGCTTGAGCTTCTCCCGAAGCTCAGTCGCCTTCTCCTAAATGGCATGTGTTGGTGACAGCGTGTGTGCAGCAGTTTGTTCAGCAGGAATAGTCTGATCAGCACACTGAACAGACTGCTTCTTCGCCATTCTTCATTTTGGAAAACTCAAACGGTCGTCGCTCCTCCTCCTCCTCTTCTGAAGATCACTCGTGTCTTACTTCTCCGAAAGCGATAGGTCCTGATTGGAGCACCCTACCACTCTATTTATATGCCTCGGTTATTCCCAAATCAGTCCTAGATATCCTAGAAAATATTTAGGAAATATTCCTAATTATTCTCTAGATATCTTATCCAATCTCCATAAGATCCTTCTAGAAACTATCTTCTTGATCACGGCATCTTGAGGATATCCAACCAATATGTAGTTATTCTTTTGAATATCTAATCTGTTATTTTCTCGTCAGCCGACTCCAATCTCCATTAGATCGATATTTGGAAGTTTCCAGATTATGAAACTTATGTGCTTCTATTCCACGCTGTAGGTGAGTTCCGATCTCTGGTTTGAACAACTCTTGTCTTCTGCTTAAACACTCTAAAGACGTTTTGCCAAAACCATGCCAAACGTAGAAACATAATCTTCCCCTTGGCATTGTTGGCAAAACCAGATCATTCATCTAGTTCTAACTAGCTAGACTTCAGAGACTAATGAGGTGAACCCCCTCAAATTTCTCCCTCTTTTTGCCATAAAATTGGCAAGGAGAGTGTAGAACATAGTTCAAACAGAACTCAAAACAAAACGAGAGAAAATATGGCAGACAATAAATGTTCAATAGTCATGGTTGGATCATAGTTGTAAGCAAGAACTTCAAATGGAGGAGTCTTCATCATTTTCACCGGCATTGTCATCAGCTTCTTCATCTTCATCATCACTGGGGCATCTCAGTGCACGTACCAATCGATTGATTCTTTTCCTTTGCACCTGTTCTACCTCCAAAATGATCTCCGGTTCGCTCAGTAGCTTTCCTCGTTCAGCGCAGGACATCATCTCACCAGCAGCAGCTCTCCTCATAGAACACTCAGGGCGTCCTTCCGCTTCAGTCCGGGGTCCTTCATGTCGTTCGCATGGCGACCCTTAAACAACTTGTGATCAACACTTAACTTCTGTGGGGCTCTTGATAGACTGTCCTGGTTTGTCTTTAGCTCTGGATTCTGGTATATAATCAGCTCATAGATGAGAGAAGGAAACACAATCTGATGTATCAACTTGGTAGAGGCGGCATGCTCAGCGATCTGTTGGAACATAATTCTTCCCATGTTGAAGAGCATTTTGTTCCCAATCTGATAGAGCAACTGTCTCATGTCCTTGCTGACTGTAATCTTGTGAGATGTAGGCTTCCAGTTCACTATAGCAATGAAGAATATCATGGAATAGAATGTAGTCAGGTCAGCTTATGGGATGGAGCTGTCTTCCCAGAGTGGGTATGATCCCACAGTTAAACAGCTAGCAATCTTATCATAATCATCTTCTGCTTCATCCTCAGTTGGGTCATCCATTGCAAAGAATGTATTTAAAATTTCTGGGTCGAGCATCACTTTCTTTCCTCTCACATATACTACTCCATAGTCTTTATCACCAACAATTCCAAATTGTTTTAGCAAATTTCCAATAGCTTCTCGCACCAACTATTCATTGAACGGCTTACTCTTCGTCAACGTCCAGAACAGGCCAATCTCCTTTAACAGCTGGATAACCTCCTTTCCTTTGTACTTCTTTTCTTCTAAAATTCTCTCAGGAATAATCTTTCTTTTCTGCACAGCCTTCCACTTGGCTGCTGATTCTTGACTGGAAAACCACACACCATATTTAGTAACTCCAGTTGGAACACTTGTAGGAACAGGATCTGGAACTCCTCTCTTTCTCTTTTCCTGATTGGTTATCGCCTTAGTTGAGGATCCTTGGATAGTCACCTTCTTCTTTGGTTTCTTCTTTTTTGACTTCTTGAACTCGGCCAATGGTACTGAGTCCTGATCATCCTCCTGCATGTTCTCAGCATCCAGCTCTTCCTGATCAATTTTTTGCATCTCCACATCTTGTCTCACTGGATGTTAAAAATCCCTCAGAACATCTGCTTCAATAGACACTTTCTCAGCAGCCTTTTCGATCTCCGACTTCTCTATGGACTTAACAGGCACACATCCTTCTTGATTGATAGTTTCTTCCTTCTACAAATCCTGGAAAACTTCATCAATGTCCTTGTACATCTCACCAAGCTCGTCATATTTCTCTGAGGGTGTGATTCATCATCTTCTAGCTGGTGTTGCTTCTGTTTTTTAGCTTTCATGGGCACAGCTCCATCATCTGACTTCTTTTATCTGTCCATTTGCTCATTACTCCTTTTAGAAACTGGTTCTGCAACACTCTCATTTTCTACATCCTTTGTCTCAGCTTCATTAGTCTCCCCTATGGCTTCTCTGTCTGACTCTTCATTAAGCACCTGACTTCTCTTGCTAGACGATTCGACAAATTGTTCAGTCTCCGAGTCCGATATAGCAATAAACCTCCCTCTAACAGCACTAATCCGTGCAGCGAAATTCCTGGGAGTATCCCTTTTGTGAACCACAACCTTCCTGCGATGGCCCTTCTTCTTCAACACAAAACTAGTTGCCTGCAGTTTTTCATTCAACAGCTTCTTCCTGTCAGCAACCCCTCTCTCAGCCCTATTGGCTTCATCTTCCTCCAAAACTTCAGTCACAGTTTCTACTACAATTTTCATTCTCTTCGGCTTCACATCACCAACTTTGTCACCCTTATCAACTATTGAAGCTTTACCCATCTCCTTCTCTTTCTCACTTGTTTGCACATTCACCGAATTGAGAACATGTACTTGAGATTGGAAACTAGGGATTACCTCTTTGAGGGGCGGTTCAACCGTCGGCTGGTTTTCCTTTGCCGCCTGCTTGCTTCCTCCAGTTGATGTTGATTTAGGGTTAGGTTGAGATACCTTGACCAGCTCTTTTGTTGATTTCGCCGTATCTGCTACCGCCGCCTTCTTATTCTCCTTAGGGATAGTAGTCCCTGATTTTCCCATCACCTTCTTCAAGTTCATCAGCTCAGCAGCAGGAATAGTTGTAGCAGACGATTTTTTGGTAGTTCGGGTGTTCACCATCTTTCTTGAATCTTGAGAGAATTGGTGTGCTTAGGGTTTCAGGAGTCTCCGGTGTGTTTAGGGCAACAGTTGCAAGTTTGATTTTCAAATATCTGTCTCTTGAACTTCCCAAAAACTATCTTGCGTATATCTCTTGAGATATTTGTACAGTCACCTCTTTCTTCCTTGATATGCTCCAATGGCTCATAATACTAAAAATATTTTGAATTCAATAATTAGTTTCGACCACGTACCATCTGTTTCAGCTCTCTTCTTTGATAGGTCAGCCCAACTGATTTGCTGGGGTTCTGCTCTTGGCTGACCTTCTTCTGGAACATTTAGTTATTGACAACACACAAACAAAGAGAGGATCTTAGTGTTTCGAACTGAGTAGCGTCTAGTGGCTTGGTGAATATGTCGGCTAGCTGCTTGTCGGTTGTCACATGTTGTAATGTGATGACCTTCTTCTCCACAAGCTCTCTGATCAAATGGTGTCTGCTGTCAATGTGCTTTGTTCTGGAATGTTGCACCGAACTTTTGGAAATGCTAATGGCACTCATGTTGTCACAGTAAAGCGTCATCTCCTCCTGTTCCACTCCGTATTCAGACAGCATCTGCTTCATCCATAGCATCAGAGTGCAGCAACTCCCAGCAGCAATATACTCCGCTTCGGCTACAGAAAGAGAAATACTATTTTACTTCTTATTGAACCAGGAAACCAGATTGTTGCGAAGGAAAAAGCAACCTCCAGAAGTACTCTTCCGATCTTGAGCGTTTCCTACCCAGTCCGCATCACTGTATCCAACTAGATATGAACTGGTATCCTTGGTGTACCAGATGCCATAGCCAGTAGTTCCACATACATACTTAATGATCCTCTTAACTTGCAACATATGACTCTTCTTTGGACTTCCATGATATCTTGCACACACTCCCCGATGTATAGACAATATCCGGTCTGCTGGCCGTCAAGTAGAGAAGACTTCCTATCATACTCCTGTATAGCATCTAGTCAACACTTGTTCCAGCATCATCCTTAGTAACCTTTAAGTGCGTAGCAGCTGGGGTTCTTTTGTGACTTGCCTTCTCCAGATCAAACTTCTTGATCAGGTTCCTGGCATACTTGCTCTGCGAGATAAAGATGTCATCATCCTTCTGTTTCACTTGGAGTCCAAGAAAGTAGTTCATCTCTCCTACCATGCTCATCTTGAATTCCTTTTGCATCTGTTCTATAAATTAGTCCACCGTCTTCTGGGTACTGGACCCGAACACTATATCGTCAACATAGATTTGTGCAATGATAAAGTCTGACCTTGTGTGCTTGATGAGTAGTGTCTTATCTACTCCCCCTCGCACATAGCCATGGCCTACAAGAAACACCGTGAGATGCTCGTATTATGCTTTGGGCGCCTGTTTGAGTCCGTACAGTGCCTTCTTCAATCTTTATACATGAGCAGGATGATGTGGATCCTCAAATCCCATAGGTTGAGCCACGTATACCTCTTTGTTCATTGTTCAGGAACCCGATCAGAAATGCGCTCTTGACATTCATCTGAAATAGTTTGAACTTCAGGTGGCTCGCAAGCGCAATGAGCAATTTAATTGCTTCCACTCGTGCAACAGGGGCGAAGGTCTCCTCAAAATCGATTCCTTTTATCTGAGTGTATCCTTGTGCTACTAATCGGGCTTTGTTTCTTGTGATATTACCCTTCTCATCGGACTTGTTCTTGAAGATCCATTTAGTTCTGATGACATTTACTCCGTCAGGCCGTGGAACTTAATCCCACACATCATTTCTGGTAAACTCACCCAGTTCTTCCTGCATGGCCATCACCCAGAATTCATCAAGAAGTGCTTCTTTGACATTCTTCAGCTCTATGGTGGACAAAAAACACAAGCAGGCTGCCAATTCTCGATAATTTATCTCTTTCCCTCGAGTCTTTATCCCTTCAGATGGTTCTCCAATAACTTCAATGATCGGATGATTCTTGGTAATCCTCTAAGATGGTTGTAGAACTAGCGCAGAGGCATTTGTCACAACTGGTGTATGTGTGTCTTCATCTGCATCTGAGGAAGAGCCTGAAGAGTTCTTGTTCTCTGCTGGTACTCCCCCTGGAACTCTATTTTCCGTAGTCGGGGTCTGAGAAGGTGGTTCAGACAAAGTTCCACCGCTAGCTTCATCAACTTTCTGATACTGGTTTCTTGGAAACCTCATCCTTCACCTTTACAATGATTGACTCCATCATTGTGCCAGTGCGTTTGTTGAACACCCGATAAGCATGACTATCAGGGGAATACCCAAGGAAGATACCTTCGTCACTCTTTGGATCAAGTTTTTGTCTGTACTCTCGATCATTCGAAACGTAGCACTCACTTCCAAGGATGTGGAAGTATTCCACATTTGGCTTCTTTCCTTTCCATAGCTCATAGCAGGTTTTGTCCGTACCAGTGCGCACAGTAACCCTGTTAATGATGTGGCAAGCTGTATTCATTGCTTCAAACCATAACTTGAGAGGGACTTTCTTGGCATGCAGCATCACCCTGGCCATCTCTTGGATCGTACGATTCTTGTGTTCTACTACACCATTTTGTTGTGGAGTGATAGGGGATGCAAACCGGTGAGTTACTCCGTGCTCAGCACAATAGTTTGCAAAGGTGCTATTCTCAAATTCTTTGCCATAATCACTTCTTATAGCCACCAGGTTTTCTCCTTTGTTCTCTCTTTCCCTCTCAAGAAGAGTAGCCAGCTCAATGAACCTTTGTGCAGCTTCAGACTCGTCACGTAGATATCTGGTTCAAGTGTACCGCGTGTAGTCATCCACACACTCCAGAATCTTGCTTTCGTAACTCTCAACTTGCATTGGTCCCATCAGGTCCAAATGCACTAGTTCCAGTGGTCGACATGTATTGATCTGAGTGGTCTTTGGATGAGAAGCCTTTGTTTGCTTTCCAAACTAACATTTGCCACATACGACGTCTACGTCTTCTCTAACTGAGGGAATTCCTCGAATAAGTCCCTCTGTTGATATCTTCTTCGGGGTTTTGAAATTAAGGTGTCCCAATCGTCTGTGCCACAACTCCATCTCATCAGTTTGGCTCGTCAAGTACGCAAATGCAGCTCCTGTTTCATCAGTGCCCAGCAGGTAGCAATTGTTTGTTGACCTGCTCCCTTACATCAGTGTGTCTCCATTCTTGTCTTGTACTTGACAGGAATAATGAGTGAATTTACATGGTGTCCTCCATCACACAATTGACTAATACTGATCAGATTCACCTTCAATCCATTAACCAGGAGGATATCCTCGAGCTCAGGTAGATCCGGAACCTTCAATGTCCCACGGCTGATCACATCTTCTCGATCTCCAAATGTAACAAAATGACGTTTCTTAATAGGTATAATATGTGTGAAGTGATTAGGATTACCTGCCATATGAGCCGAGAATCCACTGTCGAAGTACCAGCGGTCTTTCTTCATGTGGCGGGATGAGCTAAAAGCAACCATACGTACTTCCTCCCTTGTTTTTATCTCCAGACTTGTCTCATCGGAAGAGTGCCTCTGGATTCCATTGCCTTTCGCTCGGCTACAAATAGTCAGCACCTTGGCTTTATGTGCCCCATATGGTAGCAGTACCAGGAAGTACGAGTGTCTTTTCTCCATTCAGTACCAGGTCTGACACGGGTGGTAATAGTCAGGTTCTTCCTCCGATTTTCAGAAGTCTTCTCAGGGTCCATAGTCATCTTCTGTGCCACCGTTGGTTCAGCCTTCACAAACTGTCTTCCTTAAACTACTTTCATCAGTGAAGCCAAGGCATCTGTGTCCGTCTTCCACTCTTTGAGATTTTAGAACAGCATCTAGATTCTTTGAACCAAAGTTTAGCATCTTCACAGATCGCTTGAACTGGCTGAACTCCTTCATGGTAGACGCATGCTCATCTCTCTCCGATTCCATCTGTAGTGCCAGTGCTTCTACTTTGTTCAAGAGATGAACCTCTTTTCGACTCAGGTCTACATTTTTCTTTCTTAGCTCCACAATGCCTCTAGGATGAATCTCTCTGTTTTTCTCCAGCTCAATTTTTAGTGATGACACATCATCTAGAAGTTCCACTTTCTGTGCAAGCAGAGATGATCGTTCCTGATTCATTTCGATCATCTGGTGCTTCAGGGAAGTGACTTCTTCTTGGAGTTCAACCTTCTGAGAAACCAACACTTCAACTTCCTGCCATATTTTGTCTTTTTCTTCCATCAGGCTGGTAACAGTTTCAGTAAGTTTCATGTTCAGATTGATCACCATCAGCCACTTCTCATAAAGTTCTTTATATGTTTCGGCCAAGGTCTCATGAGTGAGTTCTTCATCATCACTGCTTGAGGCATCATCAGCAGGTTATTCAGATAGTGCACTAGAGTATTGACTTTCACTTGTCTCACTGCAGTCTTCAATAGTGGCAACGAATGCAACAAAGGTTGTAGTCTCATCCCCCTCTTCATCGTCAACAAACTCACTGTCACTCAGGTTAGTAGTTAACGCCTTCTTCTTCTTCTTGAGAGTGTTGGAGCATTCAGCTTGGATGTGACCATATCTTGTGCATTCTCGACACTGAATTTCGTTGTCTTTGTCACTGAAGTACTCATATCTGTTCTCACCGGCCTTTGTTTTTCCTTTCTTCCAGTTTCGGAAATTGGTTGATGATGACCGACCTTGATATGATCCACGTCTGTTGATCTTCCTCACCATTCTGCCAAAGTTCTGGGCCATCATTGCCAGCTGATCAGTCGAGCAGCCAAACTCATATTTGTCTTCAGACACTTTGACTTTCAGAGAAATTCCCTTGCCTCCTCTCGGTTGAGCATCTTGAAGCTGATTCATCTCGTATGTTCTCAGTGATCCAATGAGATCTTCCAACTTTAGTTTAGAGATATCATGTGTCTCTTCAATAGCGGTTACTTTCATTCCAAACCTCTGGGTAGCGAATTCAGGACCTTGATAGCCATCCCTTCTTCCTCGATGGATTTTCACATTGCAGCAGCCTCGGAGGAGAGGTCTAGAACTCTTATACTGAACTCATCGATGGTTTCTTCTTCCTTCATCTTCATATCCTCGAACTTTGTTGTCACCATCTGCATTCGTAAGTTTCGTACTTTGTCTGTACCTTCATAGGTTGTCCTAAGAATATCCCATGCCTCCTTAGTAATTTCACAGCTAGCAATCAGTTTGAACACATTTTCGTCTACTCCTGAGAATATTGCATTCATGACCTTTGCATTTCCTACAGAAGTTTTTTCGTCTGCATCGGTCCGCAATGCTTCAGGTTTGAGTACCATTATTCCTTCAGCATTGGCCATCAAAGGATGTGTCCATCCAACCAGGACAACTATCCAAGACTTTTCATCCAAGGATTTTAGGAAGGCCTTCATCTTAGACTTCCAATAGCCGTAGTTCGACCCTTCAAGCAGCGGTGGTCGGTTAGTACTATGTCCTTCTTTCAAACTCATCTTTAACAGTCACAGGATCACACTCTGTATATTGAGTGTCTGCTCTGATACCAATTGAAATATTGTTGTCTTATCCAAGATAAGATCTAGGTGGTGTTCGAACTTATACTTGAACACCAATCCAACAATAAGCTGAACTGAACAATGTACGCACACAACGATGTAATACCCAGTTCGGCAACAGCCTACTCTGGGGGACTTCCCATGCCCTAAAGGGTACCAAATCTTTATTGAAAAGTTTAGAGCTACAGATGGTCTTACACTTACAATCTCTCGAAAGTAACCACCTCTAACACTTCTTCACTCGGATTTGTGATCTTGGCTCCCCTCGATCCTCTGAGTTCGAAACTCCCTCCCGAACTTGCTTGAGCTTCTCCCGAAGCTCAGTCGCCTTCTCCCGAACTTGCTTGAGCTTCTCCCGAAGCTCAGTCGCCTTCTCCCGAATGGCGTGCGTTAGTGACAGCGTGTGTGCAGCGGTTCATTCAGCAGGAACGGTCTGATCAGCACACTGAACAGACTGCTTCTTCGCTGTTGATTCTCCGGTGTGGAAAACTCAAACGGTCGTCGCTCCTCGTCCTCCTCTTCTCAAGATCACTTGTGTATAACTTCTCCGAAAGTGATAGGTCCTGATCGGGAAACCCTAGCACTCTATTTATATGCTTCGGTTATTCCCAAATCAGTCCTAGATATCTTATCCAATCTCCATAAGATCCTTCTAGAAACTATCTTCTTGATCATGGCATGGTGAGGATCTCCAACCGATATGTAGATATTCTTTTGAATATCTAATCTTCTCTTTTCTCGTCAGCTGACTCCAATCTCCATTAGATCGATATTTGGAAGTTTCTAGATTAGCAAAACTTATGTGCTTCTGTTTCACAATGTATGCGAGTTCCAATCTTCGGTTTGAATAACTCTTGTCTTCTGTTTGAACACTCTGAAGATATTTTGCCAAAACCATGCCAAACATAGGAACAACAGTTTTGTTCCCTTTTTTTCAATAATACACAATCGTCCATGTATTTTCATATATCGAGTCTCTATCAGTGTGTCTAGCTAAATTCTTATTTCGATTTTAGTGCATGAACCAAACCTTTTGTTTCTGTTAACCAACTCCTAAACCCTGGTGGCAACTAACAATTTGGAGTCCGGGCCGTGTCTCAGTCCCAGTGTGGCTGATCATCCGAAAAGACCAGCTAAGTTTTTTAACCAACTAATAATGTAGGTATTTTATCAACTGAAATCATTAATAAAACGACGACAGTCCACACCTAAAATGTAAAAAACGTATACAACCAGCAATAATGTTTATACAATAACAAAAACATATTTTTTATTCAGTGTTTTTATTCCCCAATGTCATGCGTTCTCACATTCCTCCCTCTTTTTTTATTAGGTCATTCAATAGCATGGTCATTGTCCTTGCACATTTCCAAATAACCTCCCAACACTGTCGGTTCATTCGAATTTGCCCAAAGACAACTTTTGTCACGTTTTGAAGGTGAGTCAGACGTAAGAATCTACATATGACCAGATTTGCTTTCTGATTGTTCACGAAAAGATCACAAGTTGATCTATTTTGTTCGTTTTCTAATAATATCATATTTGTATTTTTTGTTGGTGTGTCCCGGTAAGTTATTGATTAAAAATATGCTTATTTCACTATGTAGACTTGCGAAGCTGAATTCCATTGTGTATGGGAGTTCGCTGCTAAAGGGGCTTCTTGCACGTTGCTGTTTATTATGCAGTTAGTCACTGATGGTACACTTATTGGAACATTGTCGTTTGGTGGAGGAAGAAATGTGCGGCTTGCTCGTACGTCGCTAAATTAAGCTTCAAATGATCCAATAATCATATTGAACCCCCTTCGTGCGTTGATCGATCTTCATGCAGCTCAGATCTTTTGCATCGGACGGCCTGCGATTCGCCTTAGATACATATCTATTTTAGTTTGGGCTCATTCGATCTCCATAGTTTTCTCTCCCGATTCTCCCTCTCTGTGAATTCTAGCCAAGATAGCATAGCGCTTCTGCTAAGCGATACTGGCAACTGTAATCGTGCATTCAATTGAGAGTTAGTGTTCTCAAAATCGTGAAATTAAGTCCAAGCGATTTGGCGATTCCGACTGAAGACGATAGTGCATATAGACATTCATGCTAAACTTTGGGCCTTAAATTGATGTGTCAATTTAATTTAGGTTATTGAGTATTGCTTTTAAGGTTCTAAGGGGAATTGGGAAATTGCATTGTTAATTATCTGATTAAGATTGTTAAATTGTACTTGAACCCTATACACACTTTAATCGGATTAATTTTTCGATTGTGAATTTTACATTTGATATCTATCAAGTACTTAAACATACTAATTTTGACCGAAGGAAAAGTAAACAGAGCCATTAGTAATAAAAAAATTAAAGCTGAACTAAATTGAAATAAATTAGTTTACAAGTTAACGAAAAATAGTCACCGGCTACAGTAAAGCTGAGGAAGGTGACTTATACTAAACTTGGAAATTAATTTAAATCTCATGAATTTGATGATGAGAATAAAAAGGGTGTGACAATAATGGGACTAGGGTAAGCTAAGGACCATATATGAAACACTAGCGTAGAAACAAATTGGACATATCATTTCAAGCACCTTTTCACCTCCTTTATTACTCAAAGCACCTTTCATTTTCTTCGACCCATCTATCATAATTCCTCAAAAAAGAACCGCCTTGATTATTCAACCGACGACTCATCGCTTTCACTCCACATCGGACCATGAAATGAGCCAAGATTGACATCTTCCGAGGCTCAGATGTTCTTTCTTGTCCATTTGGTGTACATAAGCTAAGCTACACAGCACTTGCCAAAGAAATACCATGACCTTGTGTTAGAGAAAATTTTATGCCGCGTTAGTTTTTGTTTTTGTTTTTGTGTTCAATTCTACCATTCAGTTTGAGCTTTAAATTTGCTTTAGTTTTTAGAAGAATCTTCTGTCGTTGTGCATTTTTGATCGGATATTGACGGTAACGGTCTTGTTTAAAAATACCTATACTGACATGTAAGACTGACACGTAAAAAGTTATGAAGAAGATCGTCAAACACAAAGATCCGTACGGTACTGATTGTATCGATCTTCCAAAAAATAAGGTAATTTGAAATTTGAAATGTTGGATTTGTTTCAAAAATGGATGTATTTTTCTAAGGTTATCCTATGTAATTAATATGGTAATTATACTAATTAATACGTAGAATATATATATATATATTAATGAAGAAAACTGCAAAAAAAAAGATAGTGGGACACGTGTCACTTCCACGTTCAAATATGCAACTTGATCCAATGATGAGATTCATGTTCTTGATTTTTTAAGGATTATCAACCGAGCGCTCCCCTTGCAATGAATATATCTTCTAAATTAAAAAGTTAAAATAATTAAAATAATTATAATTTATTGAAATCTATAAAATAATATACATTTTGATATTATTTTTAATAATTTAATACTTATGAGCTACAAATTTATATAGTAGGATGATGAAAAAAATTTAGTTGGGTTGCAACTTGCACATGATTGACTAGAGGAGGGAAATGGATGACAAGCAAACCAACCTCTTTAACATGCCGTTCAGTAGTTGTCAGAGGCTAAACGAGTCAGCAGCTTCAGGAAGGGAGAATATTGTCTCAAAAAGATCCCTCCATTTCAATTTTAATTTCAGAGTTGTTACCACGCGAGCAGACGGCGACTGCTGATAGATGGGGCCACATCACACCAAAATGCTAAGTGGACGCAGCATCTTTCTTCATACCTTTCCGGTGATGTATGTATCTGTCTGCAGAAGATGTAGATGCTTACAATCACACACTCTCGCTGATATTATCAGAATCTATGCCCACCACCTGTTTGTTGATATGCCCCACTGTCTCTCCTCTACCCCACCATCAACACTCCCTTCTCCACCACCATCACCAGCTACAGCGTTTCACCCAACCCCTGTTTACTTTTTCCTAAATTACTCTTCACCCACTTTTAAAGATCAACACTTTTCTCCTAATTCTAAATCAAGTTCCATTTTTGACATCTGGGCTCTCTTTCATTGGATTTGCAGTTTGGTTGCTGATATCTGTATGGTTTTTTGTATTTCTTACTGCCATGCCGACGCCTGTATCTTCTGCCAGACAATGCTTGACGCCAGAAGCAGCTTTTGCCCTCGACGAAGCCGTTTCCTTGGCGCGCCGTCGTGCACACGCGCAGACCATGTCGCTCCATGCTGTTTCTGCTCTATTTTTGCTCCCCAACTCCTCTCTGCGGGAAGCCTGTGCTCATGCTAGAAACTCTGCCTACTCGCCCAGGTTGCAGTTCAAAGCGCTGGAGCTCAGCTTGAATGTCTCTCTCGACCGCATACCCTCTGCACGTCCACCTGTTGAGGAGCCTCCTGTTTCCAACTCGCTCATGGCGGCCATCAAACGCTCCCAAGCTAATCAGAAGAGACACCCGGAGAATTACCACGTCTATCATCAGATTCAGTTGCAGCAACAGTCAGGTTCGGCTGTGTCCTGCATCAAGGTGGAGCTACAACATCTTATTCTCGCTATGCTTGATGATCCAGTGGTTAGTAGGGTGTTTGGTGAAGCTGGATTTCGGAGTTGTGACATCAAGATGTCTGTGATACGCCCTCTTCCTAGGTTTATTGGGTATTCTCGCTCCAGACTCCCTCCATTGTTTCTATCAAACTTGCATAAAGATGCAGATGTTGGAAATTTGGGTTCTCAGATTCCACCTTCAACTGGTTTAATTGATGCCGATGTGAATCACAGGCGTATTTGTGAGGTACTTGTGAAGAATAAAGGTCGCAACCCCCTGCTTGTTGGTGTTCGCGCTTACAAAGCTCTGAAGAGTTTCACAGAGAGCTTGGTGCAGAAAAATCACAGTGGTTTACCTGTGGAGTTATCTGGAATAAGTAAAATTTGTATTGAAAAGGAGCTCTCCGTGTTCGTTCAGAATAATTGCAACAATAGTGAATTGCTGAATATGAGATTGGAAGCCATAGCAGAAATCACTGATGAATCTAGTGATCGAAGATTGATTGTCAACATTGGAGACTTGCATAGCTTGATTGTTGAGCATCCGGCTATTGATTCCTTAAACCACATCATCTTGCAAATGACAAAGTTGCTTGCAGCCAATGTTGGAAAACTGTGGCTGATTGGCTCGGTTGTGAGTTACGAGATGTTTTTGAAATTCGTGGCCAAGTTTCCGTCCATTGAAAATGATTGGGACTTACAGCTGCTCCCAATAACGGCTCTTAGATCTTCTTTGGCCTTAGATCCGTACTCCAGATCGCCCAGGTAAGCTTTCTGCTATATTTTTGGAATGCTGGATTTTTTTTATCAGATTGTTTAGTGAGATCTTGGTGTTATAATATTCGGAATACTAAAGCTCTGCCTGTCCTGTTTATTATATTGCTCAAAAACTGCGTATAACTAACAATAATTGATAACATACAAATTCACCGTTTAGCATAATTTATGAGTTGCAATTCTCAAAAGGGGAGAGTGGAGACACCAGGCGTCATTGAATACTTAAGATTTCTCAATTGGATATCCCGCTTTTCTTGCATAATGACTCTCTGAGTAACTATCAACAAAAAAAACTGTCAGAGTAATGCTGATTGCTGTGGTCCTTTGAAAGACTAATCAGTACATTGGCTTCAACTGTTATTAACCAGTGACCATCTCAAATATTTATGCTCATCTGGAAACTAAAATGATTTTGACTTTTTCTTACTGTATTCTGGCAGCCTAATGGAGTCTTTTGTTCCCTTTGGAGGGTTCTTTTCTGCAGCTAATGTCAAGTGCTCACTAAGCAGCATACATCAGACACATAGTTATCCACGGGAAAATAACAATGTCAAAGACATCACCACCAACCTGACCGGGGGGCTAGTTTCTTCATTTGCAGGTCAACACGTTTCTAATTTACCGTCTTGGTTGAAACTGGCTCAGGTCAACACGAACAATAGGTCAGCGTTTTTCGAGGTAGACATCCTTCTCTGTCGATTTACTCTTCCCTTTCTTTTACGTAATATATTGAATATTCTGCTTTATAAACATTTTTTTCGGCCCTGATATCTATTGCTTTTATGTATTTGGCCTGAAATAATCTGTAAGAAGAATGCTTGGCCTCTTGATTTGGTTAATATGCTTTGCTGAAGTAGTTGACTGTATTAACATTATAGTTCCATGCAGGCCAAAAATGGCCAGGCATGTTTGACTCCCCTCGCTGCAGGGACAGCCAATACATCGCTCGGTAGTTTAGGCTGTGTCTCACAAAGTCACCCTCTTGATGAGCTCAAAACTTCAGAGGTTGGTTCTCCATTCCCAGCCAGTGACGATTTTCAGTTTGCTGAACAGAAGAGTAAAGGTAGTCTTCTCTCAAAGCTGTTGGAGAAGCCTTCAAAACTCCAACATCTTGAATCAAGTAGCTTCAGATCACTAGGCAGCCAGTGTCCTAATCCACCCGCATATGATGGTCATTCATCAGCTTCCTCTGCAAGTTCAGAGACAACGACCTTAGGATTGGGTATAGTTCCCTCATCGACCAGTGGAATTTCACATCGCCTTTCTAAGAAAGCTAATACAAGTAGTATTGTTGCAGACCATTCTACTGAACAGTCGTCCTCTTCTGGCTCCAGTTCATCAGAACATCATAGTTATGAAAAGTTCAAGATGCTGTTCACAGCCCTAAGCGAGAGGTTTCCGCAGCAGCGGGAAGCGATTGGTCTTATAAGCAAAACAGTTGTTTGTTCTCGAATGGCTGTGGAAGCTCGTCCGGTGGGATGCTCAAGAGGAGGTAAATGGTTGGGTTTCCTCGGACCTGACAGCCACTGCAAGAAGAAAATTGCAGCTGCTGTTGCTGATATATTATGGGGAGAGCATGGCAATTTTGTGTTCGTTGATTTAAGTTCCTCCCATTACATCATCAAAGCCTTCAAAAATGAGGTCAGAGGGAAGACCGCTGTTGACTACATTGCTCAGGCATTGAACACGAAGCCATTTTCAGTTGTTGTTCTTGGAAATGTCGACAAGGCTGATGTATTGGTTCGAAACATTTTATCCAGGGCTGTGAAGACTGGAAAATTTTCGGACTCGCATGGTAGAGACGTTAGCACAAGCAATGCAATATTTTTTGCAGCAACGAGCTTCATCGCCACAGACAAATGCCCAATTCATTTGAAGGAGCCTTCAAACGTTACTGAAACAAGAATACTAAGGGCGAAGGGTTGGGCCTTCCAAACTGTTCATGCCTGCATCTCACCTGGAACCTGTAGAATTACAGCAGAACAAACGCCTGCAAATAAAAGGAAGCTGGCAGGTGCAGATGTGGCTGAACAGGAGCGTCACAGATTGTTTGAGGTTGCTAAAAGAGCCTTCAAACAAGCATCAGATTCCCAGTTTGATCTCAATCTGCCTGCAAATATTGATGATGATATGGATCAAGCCATTGGTTGCCACTTAGACGGTGAAAATCATTGCTCAAGCCTCAAGTTGTGGCTGGAAGATTTCATGGACCACGTACATGAAACTGTGGAATTCAAGCCATTTGATTTCGACAAACTTGCTGAAAATCTAGCTAAGCAAATGACTGATGTCTTGCACGACATAGTTGGCTCAGAACACGTTCTAGAGATAGATTCTGATGTTATGGACCAACTGCTTGCAGTGGCATACACATCAGACAACCCTGGCATAGTTGACGACTGGATCAAATCAGTACTCACCAAGCATTTGACAGAAGCCCGGACCAGGTATGACTTCAGTTTGGCTTCTTTGATCAGACTTTCTGCAATGTGCAACCAGGATTATGCCGTTGAAATGGTTCCATTTCTTCCTCCAATCATCAGCTTCTCTTGAATTATTGTGTCCTCACTGTAAGATTATGTGGCTTTCTGTAACATAAAGCTTAAGCTAGTTAGAACGGATGTCTAGAATTGTACGCAAAGCAGGTTGTATTATGTAAATTCTCGTGTGTAGTTCAGTTAGATGCCCATCAGGTTATAATCCTGTATTTGGCTTTAGATTGTGTGATGCGCACATTCTAATGCATGGATCACGCCAGTTGTTTGTTGTAAAAGTTACTGTTCAAAATCCAGGTCCAGTCATAAATACAATATTTTGTTGTTGTTGAAATAAGTAAAACTTTTTTGTTGTTGAAATAAATACAATAAATAATCTTTAGTTTAATCACATAGAAAATAGTGACGAATTTGAGATAGCATCAAGTGTTATGGAAGTAGAACATGATACCAAAAAGGTAAACACAACAAAGATAGGGCTGCGAATGCTCTGAACTATTATTATTCGTTTTCAATTTGTAGGTGGAACTAATTTTCTCATAGATGCATTTAGGAGGGCTTAAGCCACCAATTCTTAGGTCAGAAAATAGTTTTTTCATAAAAGTGAAACTTATTCGGATCTGGAGGAGGCGTGAGCCCCGATTGGAATTCATAATAGAATTGAACAAACTCCAGTCCGATTTACTGATTTTGTCTTTTAAACGTCATCTTCTCTAACCACAAAATCAACTCTACTTTGAATTTGTTATATTTGGTGGCATATAGTTTGGCAAAATCATGTGAAGTTGTTCAAGCTGTTGGACAAGAGGAGTTCAAGGTCAGAGAGAGACAACCGGCGTAAGACTAGACTGACGCTGAAGCAAAATTTCCTAAACACATATTTGGCAAATCGGCGATGCTTATTGGAGTCAGTTGAGAGCTTTTAGGGAAAACATGAGCTTGAAACTAATGTAGTAACAAATATAGAAGAAGATATCGATGCAAGATTATCTACATAAGGCGGCTTTAGTTTTTAGGAAACTTCTCTAAAAGATTGGGAAATATTTCCTATAGGAGATAGGCGGTTGAAGATTAGATTTCTTGATATCTTAGGAATCTATCGCCCCTATATAAAGAACGCTAGGGTTCTCGAACTAGTAGCACTCTTGAAGAAATTATACACTATAATACACTGATCGGGAGGAGGAGACAATCGGCTATGAGCTTATCATTCAGGTAAGATCACGACGCTCGGAGTCAGTCTGTACTGGGTGCTGCTCAGACTGACCGTGGAACGAATTGTAGACAAAGTCACTGCTGTTTGGTTGCTGCGCGTTCAAGAAAAGGTGTTGATCTTCGTGGAGGATTAACTATGGAAACAGAGGAGAGATCTCTGATCTAGGGGTAGCCTAGATCGCAATCACCGAAGTATTAGAGGAGTTGGCCCGTTTAAGAGGGAGTTTGTAAACGTAAGACCTTTTGTACTCTAAACTCCTCATAGTGAATTGATTTCCACTGGGCTACGGATAAGCCGCCCAGGCGTAGGCTCGTTAACGCCGAACTGGGTAAACATCTCGCGCGTCTTTGCTTACTTTACCGCGCTTAGTTTTTACCACAGAGCAATCTGCTCAAGTTGTCTAGCTAGTTGTCCCACATACAACCAGATCAACATCTCAATATACACGGGAGTATTTCAGAATTCTCCATGCTTTAATTGTGGCATGAAAAAACAAGAATTGCAGTCACTGTCCTCGGGTTTGGAAAACCTAGAGTTTTACTTGAAGAGGGCAGCTTCCATCCAAATTGAGTTGACGCGCATCGTATGAAGCGTCAAACTTAATATTTATTTTTCTCCTACAAACAACTAGTTAGTGGCAAGCAGGGTCGAACCCAAGAGAGCTGGTTTTGGAAGTTGAATCTGTAGACAATTAAAGAAAGAGAGGGGGAGAGGGGGGTTAGCGATAACGAGTGCAAAAGAGCAAAACCTGAGTAAAGATTTCAATCAGAGAAGATATTCAATTTGGGGTTTTCACTTGTGACATGTTCATCATTGACAGCTAATAATCATAATTCTAAACATCAAGTTTCTAAGCGTGGTTATTCCGACAAAGGTAATAACTCATAGTATCCCGAAAAAGGTGATACACCACAATCTAACCCAACAAAGGTGTTCGACTTCTAGTTCTCCTAAATACAATAATCCGACAAAGGTATTATTAGGCCTAGGTGTTACGATATACCTTTACGACAAAGTTTCCAATAGATATTACCGGTAAGAAATGGTTGTCAAATTAAGCATTACAACAAAGTTTCCACTTGATCTAACAATTCAATTCATGCGATGAAGAACAAGAACTAGTAAAACATGAATTAAGCATTAAGAACAAGAGTCACGTATTGTCACGAGGAAAAAGCCCTAAACTGAAACAGAAATTTAGCTACTCATAATCATAACAAAAAACACAAGTATTCTTGGAATGAAAGAAATAGAAAATTCTTCTCTTCGTCGAAAGCTTCGCGTTCTTCTCTAGAGCCGTCAAAAATTCTTGGAGGATGTTGAATGTAGAATATTGGAAACCATTTTCCAACCCGTAATTTAGAAGTTTATGGGTTTCTAAATCTATTTTTGAGCTCAAATTTCTAAATCTCGGACCTGTTACGTCATCAACCCGTCGGGTATGCCGCGCCCAAAGAAGGATTTATCACCGCGCCCATCGTGCATTTTATCAGGCGCATCCATCACACTTAAAGTGTGCATTGGGCGCGAGTCTCTTGGGATGGCAGTCCTTTCTTTCGCTGCGATTTCGACTCTGGCTCTCCATTTGATCTTTTATGAACTCCATGTGATGTATTTGGCACCGAAACGATGTCTTTTAGCGAGTATTCCTTCCAGAGATTTCGAAACACCTGAAATGAAAAACCATACTAAAAAGTAAATATTTGCATAATAAAGAGTCAAAATAAATGAGATGAGTTAGTTCAAAGAGTCGTATAAATACGACTCCTCAAACCACCCAAAACTTAAACTTGTTCGTCCCAAACAGGAACAAGTCATAGATGGAACAAAAGTATAATCACACTCGTTCTATGACATCCTGAACAGATGCCCATGAATATGAGTTGCTAGTCTAGATTTAGCTTTTCTATACATAACTAAATCGTTACTCACTTCATCATGCTTGGCATAGAATCAACTAAATACATGTTACCTTCGAGCTGAAATTCAAATTACTTCGGATGAGTGTGAGATAGTCCTCTTTAGACCTATGATCTGCATTTGCTGTCCCAAACTCTAGCTATATGGTTACACTTCATTGCTTTTTTTGGCACATGATTCATTCGAACCTTAAGGCTTCGAGCTTTTATTTCTTCTTTTGTTGGACAGCTTTTGTAATGACTTTCTTGCTTTAGCCAATCTGGAGGATTTGTCTCCACTCGATACATCATTTTTCTTTGTTTGATACTTCACAACTTGATTGATTTTTTTTCTTGAGCTTTGCTCCTTGATTGTGAACTGCTTGTCCTTTTTCTTTTTCTTCTGAGAGAGGTCCAATCATCGCCCGCAAGCATATGTAAATACCTCCCCGCTCTTTCTCATCATCGCCCTTTTTGACACGAGTCAAGATGGGTGTCACCACCTTTTCCCGATTACTTCAGGCTAGAGAAAGGACGATCTATTTTCCTGTCCCACCTACTTACATAAACGCTGCAGTGGCGGAGCAAACTCTAATTCATGGAGCTTGAAATGCCATCCTCCACTAAATCAATATAACCATATAATTAGAAATCCGGTCTTTTGAATGCTTGTCAAGTCTCTCTAGAACGTGTCTATCAACTCCACATCCCTGTTTATTTCAACTCAAAAGACACGTAGTGGGTTAAATTCACATGTAGTCACATAACTCAAATTTCACGAGAGAAACACAGTATAGTCAGCATCATCTATGTCACATCATCAAAATTCTATACTACATATTCAACGACAGAGAGAAATTCCATACTTTTCATTTTAATTTTTTTAAATAATAAAACGTGTGATGGACCATATTTATATGATTCGTTAAGACAGTTAAACCCACCAGATTAGACGCTTTATCTTGACAACTTTTACTTGTTAGTTTCACTTTTGTTCCACAGGCTATTTCAAGGAGTAATGACGAAACGAGCTAAAATGGAGTTCTTAACGCTAAAAGTGGATTACAAGTCAGAACTGGCCATACTCCGATCAAGCCACAACTAAGTCCCAATGACTTATTCCAACAAAGATCAAGAACACAAGTGAAATGCCAAGTCTAAGTTCCTCACCTTTTGATGTCAACTAAGAAGCAACCAAAGAGGCAACCAAAGGGCAACCGAAGACCAACCGGAGTCACATGCCAACCGATGGCTTTTGGGAAGGAAAGACCTCATTCAACTCACACTCTCCTCCTCCACCTCATGGCCGGCGGCTTCCTTGTGGAAGTGACACATGGCCGGTGGCTTTTGGGAAGCCACCTCATGGCCGGCGGCTCTTTGAGCTCTCCTCTCCCCTTGTGACATGTGTTGAGCTCTCCTCTCTTCCCCTTGCCTATAAATAGACACTTCCCTTCCCTTTGTAAATGATCCTCATTCCAACAAGCTCAAACACAAGTCACTTGTTACTTATCTCTCTAGATTTTGGGCACAATCCTTGTAAACATTTACTTTGATCTTGAATACTCTTGTTGGTTCTTGAATATTCTTGTTGTTCTTGAGTTTACTCCTGTTGGTTCTTGAGTATTCTCCCCTTTACTTTCCTTGTCTTGATTTCCAAAAACCTTTACTTTCCTGTCTTTCAAAACCTTTACTTTATTCAGCACTTAGCTATGATATCCACCTCTATGGATATTCGTAGCTAAACCCTTCATTCGGTTGAAGGGGTGTGCTTGTATCATACAATGTTTTAGACCCTTCTCTTAAGTGCCTCTTTGTGTTCAAAACTTGTTCTATGTGCCATATATTAGGTCAGAACGCTATTGGTTGAGTGGATGCTCGAAAGAGCAAAGCTCTTCCATGGGTTCGTGAACCTTTGTGGTTAAGTGGAGGCTCGAAAGGGCACAGCTTAGCTGTGGAGTTCAACCTCTTTAAAACACCATTTGGTTGATCGGAAATGATTGATCAAATGGATGCACATAAGCTAAGATACTTCGAAAGGAGGAATTAGCCCAAATAGAACAAGTGTTTTAAACGATGTGGCAAGTCATGTGCTAGAAATAGCCTTGATACATCTTTGAACACTTAGTATGATCATTAGAGGTCGATGATAAACAGATTTATGATACAAGGCCCCTAAAACCGAATCCTTTCCTTTAATTAAAACACCACCTTGCAATTTACTTTCAGTACCCATATCAACTGTTTACTTTCTGCAAGTCTTGTCCTTCAAGCAATTACTTTCTGCAAGTCTTGTCCTTCAAGCAATTACTTTCTGCAAGTCTTGTCCTTCAAGCAATTACTTTCTGCAAGTCTTGTCCTTCAAGCACTTTACTTTCCGCAAGTCTTGTCCTTCAAGCACTTTACTTTTACGCACTTACTTTCAGCAAGTCTTGTCCTTCAAGCACTTTACTTTTCAGTATTTACTTTCAGTTCCGTATTTACTTTCTGTACTTTCAGTCATTTACTTTTCAGCACTAAAATCACAACCAACCCACGTTACTTTCAGTACTAAAATCACAACCAACCCCCAACTGTCTTACTTCCCATTTACGAAAGAACAACTATCCACTAATTCCCTTGGGTTCGACCCCTACTTACCGCTTTACTACCCAATAGTAGAGTAACGAGTAGCGGACTTATAAATTTATTTTTGCACAGAGCCATCGCACATTAACGACAGTGTGGTGCCCTCCGTCAATGTGCTGACACAGTACAATATGCAAGAAAAGTAAATATGCTGACACAACTGACACATCAACCCTACACTTTTGAACCAAGCCGTGTCCTCACGGTACGACTTTTGTTCAAAGATACGACAATGGAAGACACACATGTATAGGGAAAAAGATAGAAATAAAAGTGAACGGGCACTCCCTCATCTTCCGTGATGGTGAAAATTCTGGTCAAACGAGTCAGTCAGTGGTGGTCAACCCTGGTCAATGGTCAATGCAAGCGTCATCACGCCCAAAGAAAAGAATAAGTGTAGCGGTCAACGTTTAAAGTGAACGTTGGACGCTACACGTAATATGGGCGTCGGGTGCGCTACTCTCAGAGTTCCACTTGTTTCCTGCATCAGAAATGTCTCTTTCCCACAAAAAACTAAGTCAAGATAGACTTGGTTAGACGACACAAGAATGAACAAGACTCAAACAGACACAAAAGACACGAAAACGAAGACAAAATAAAAAAAATCTGTCAGGTTGCCTCCCTACGAGTGCCTTGGTTTTACATCATTGGCTCGACGGTACCTCATTAGGGATCACAGGTTGGGACTTCATGGATGTGTGAGGTCAAATTTGTCTTCATCAACTCTTTTCTTCTGCTCATAGCCCTCGTAGAAAGGTGCTCTCACGTCTTTTCTCCACCCGTTGAGCGGGTTAGCCTTGACATCCTCCTGAGTTACCGACGACTATTTGCTCATGGTCACCTTACTTGTTTGTTGCATAACTGGTCTCATCTAGTTGGTTTGGAAGTAGGGCACCAAGGTATGACGTGTTTACGATGTCTGGTGGCTTCTTTATGCTCGGGTGATCAGCATCCTCATAAATATTAAAAATTGACGTCTTGCCAGCAAACGCAAGTGACAACAAGCCTGTTTCCATGTCAATCTTGGTCTTAGTGGCAAAGAGGAATGCACGTCCCAAGATGAGTATTCGAGGATTGTCGTCCCTAGCATCTCCCATCCGGAAAACATAAAAGTCTGCAGAAGCAATAAGATCTCCTACATGGAGAGCTAGATTCTCAAACAAACCAACTGGACAAACATGTGATTGGTCCCCTAACTCTACTACAAGATTAGGAGGTTTCAAAGGACCTAGTCTCAAAGAGCAGTATAAAGAGTACGTCATGGCATTAATAGCAGCTCCTAAGTCAATTAAACAATGATGTATATGCGTCGTACTAATACCACAGGTGCCTATGAAGGAACCTGGGTCCTTACATTTTCTAGGTAGTGCCTCTTGACTCTTAGCAGGTGCGTGCTCCATCGTTGGCTTTTCTAGCTCATGCATTGCCTCCAACTCGTCTCCTGGTTAATCCTTGTTGATCATTTGCTCTACAGTATCTCTTACATGCACAGGAAACAGGAGAGGAGTGTCAAAACTTGAAAAAAAATTTGCCCAACCGAGAGTGTCGCATAGGACGAAGACTTTAACTTGCCGCTCCCAACGTTAATGTCCTCCTCAGGCACGGCTGAACATGTTCCTTGAATGCGGTCAATGCGTTGACCACATCCATAGTGAACTTTAACGCCGCGTCATATAAAGGCTTTAACTTGGCCTGCCTAGTATTAATGCTATCCTTGGGCGCGGAACTCTTGGACTTTGACTCGTGTTCAATGATGTTTGCTTCCGGTTCATCCATCACGACCAATGCGCTGATGTTTCCTCTCAGGTTAGGCCCTGTCAGTGATGGTAGCTTTCTCGGATCATGCCTCCACTAAAAACGGCTTTGGCTATCCTAGACATCTGCTTTGCCAGCTCCGCTATCGCTCCATCGTTTTTTGCCTAATTTTACTGCACCATTGCAGCCAGCTGCTGGGTACTCGCTGCCAGATCCTTTACCACATCTTTAAGAGACTTACTGGAATTATGATTGCTAGGGCCTGCTTGAGTGTAGATCTGCCCTCGCTGCTGGTATTGACCCTATTTATTGTAGTTACCCTGCTGTTGACTGTATGGCGGGCGGTAGTACTGCTGCTGTTATTGAGGCTATTGAGGTGCACGGTTATTGTAGTTCTGGAATCCACCCACCGCCTTGACATCAACCTGTTCTTCTTCTATCAAGGTGGGATAAGAGTCTTTCTTATGGTCAGTCACACCACAAAACTCACATGGCCTTACTTAGATTACCTGGTTCATCATGATTTTCTTCATCATCTCCTTCATCTGTTTCAGCTCCTCGGTCATCGGATTTGATGGGGTTTCAGCCTTTGCGACGTTCCTGGTCTTACTGAATTCCTCTTGGTGGTTGACGTCTTCCCTGAACCTAGCATTCTTGGCCACCTCCGCGACCAAATTCCTTACTCCAGCTGGTGATAAATTCACAATTGTGCCACCGGCCGAAGCATCAAGTAACATTATATCAAGTGGCCTGAACCCATCCAGCAAATACTCAATCACCAACTTCTCAGGTACTCCCATGTTGCAACAGCTCTGTTCCAGTGCATTAAATTTCTCTAGATAGTCATACATCGACTCATTGGCTCCTTGTCAGATATCTTGCAATAGTCTATGAACCTGTACGGCCTTAGCTAGTGGGTAGTATTTAGCAAGAAACTTTTTCTACATCTGATCTCATGTTCTGATGCTACCTGAAGGGAGAGACAAAAACCAAGATCTAGCCATATCAGTTAAAGAAAAGTGGAAAGCTTTAAGTTTCAAATTCTCTAATGTGACTCCATAAGGTCAGAGCGTCTGGCAGATGCCATGAAAATCATGTCGATGTCTGGTGGCTGAATCTCCTTGCCGACCCGCAAACTTCACCAGATGGTGCACTACCGCAGTCTAAGGTGCTTGAAAAATGTATCGAAACTGACCTTGTGCTTAATTGGGAAAAGTGCCATTTGATGGTACGGGAAGGTATTATCCTTGGTCATCAAGTTTTGAATAGAAGAATCGGAGTGGATAAAATCAAGATAGAGGTAATAGAGAAATTACCACCCCCTAAAGATGTGAAAGGGATCCGTAGTTTCCTTGGTCACGCTGGTTTTTATCGACGTTTCATTAAGGATTTCTCTAAAATTGCCCTTGACCGATCTCTTGCACAATGATGTAGCATTCGTCTTTGATGATACTTGTTTTCAAGCTTTCGAGAAGCTTAAATCTGCTCTCATTTCTGCCCCCATAATCCAACCTCCCGATTGGGATCTTCTGTTTGAGCTTATGTGTGATGCGAGCAACTTTGTGATAGGAACCGTTCTAAGACAAAGGGTAGCCAAAAAGATGCACGTTATCTACTACTCGAGCAAGGTTTTAGACCATGCTCAAGCGAACTACTCCACTACGGAGAAGGAGATGCTAGTTATAGTCTACGCCTTCAAGAAGTTTAGGTAATACTTAGTGGGATTGAAAACTGTAGTGTATACCGATCATGCTGCCATTAAGTATTTGATTTATAAGAAAGAAGCTAAGCCTAGGCTCATTAGATGGGTGATGGAGCGTATTTATACGACTCATCGAAGCAGTTAAACCCACCAAATTAGACACTTTGTCTTATCAAATATTACTTGTTAGTTCCACTTTTGTTCTACAGGCTATTTTAAGGTTTAGAGAGGAAACACGCTTAAAAAGGGAGATTTAAGCCAAAATCATCACAAGACCATTCCATACGAGCGCACAAAGAGCCCCATGCGAGCGCATGTCAGGCCATCGCCCAGGTCGCGGCCAGCGCGCCTACCGAGCCTCCAAGGGCCTAGATCAAGTCACTCAAGCAAACCACCTAATCTGACAATTCCACCTCGACCAAAATGTTCCAAATGGAAAATAAGGTGGAAGATGTCGAAACTCCAAGGCGAACGCCCATGCCAATTGACAGTTGGCCCACATCCAATTCCAAAGGTCCCGCACGCACAAGCACCATAACCAAGTTGCTCGACCAAACCATGGAATCTGGAAAATCTGGCTCGACCAAAGTGTTTAAAATGTCAAATGACTTGGTGAATCTCAAATTCTAGACAAAATGCCCGAGAGAATTCATCCACGGCCGAGAAAATCATGTCGCGCCCAGGTCGCGCCCGAGCCGCGCCCAGGTCCTGACCCGAGCACGCCCAAGACCAGCGCCCGAGGCCACGGCCGAGAAAACCAGGCCCGCGTCCGAGGCCTGCGCCCACGCTGAACTTCAAATCAGGCCACGACCATGTTCCGACCAGATTCTGGCAAAACGGTCTCGACCATTAGTCTTAGAATTGCTTCAACATTCAAAATATGCAATCCAAGAGCAAAGCACCTCCGACCAAAACTCCGGCCAAGATTCCGGCCAACTCTAGCCAAGCTCCGGCGAGCCTCCGGTTGAGCTCCGATCAAGGGCATCCATGGACCAATCATGCTCCGGCCAAACTCCGGCGAAGACCAACCAAATATCTTAAAGATCCAATATTCCCGGTTGGTTTCTAACTAGTTTAGTCGGTAGATCTTTTAGGATGAAACTACCCTTGTAACCAAAAACCAAGCCTCAACCAAGCTCAACTAAGGCAAGTGGTTGCCCTTTGAGCCCTAGCCGCCCATGTGATCTCCATGTGCCACCCTTTGGCTCATCCAAAATGCAACCGAAGAGCAACTAAGTCTAAACCGGAGTTGGGGAGGAACTAGAGGCATTGGGAGAGAACTAAAGCCAAGTGGGGAGCAAAATATCTCCCCCTAAACCACCACTCCATGGATATAAAAGGAGGTGCACCCTCCTTGAATTATCATCCCTTAATCATCTCATCACAACTTCTCTCTTGTACTCTTGTTTGTTCTTGAAGTACGTCTCTCTTGTTCTTGAATACTCTTGTTTGTTCTTGAGTATTCTTGCTTGTTCTTGAGTTACTCTTGTTTGTTCTTGAGTAATCTCTTGTTTGTTCTTAAGTACTCCTGTTTGTTCTTGAGTTACTTCTTTCCAAAACCTTACTTTCTTGTCTTTGATTTTCAAATTCCATTTACTTTCTGTTGTACCTAGCTATGGTATTCACCTCAATGAATATTCGTAGCTAAACCCTTCATTCGGTTGAAGGGGAGTACTTGTATCATGCAAGCGTTTTAGACCCTTTTCTTAGTGCTGCTATTGTATTCAAGCTTGTTCTAGGTGCTTAAAGTCATTTGGTTTGATCGGAAATGAGAGATCAAGTGACTGCACATAGGCTAATATACCTTGAAATGGGGTATTAGTCTAGCTAGAACAAGTGTTCAATGTCTTGAAATGGACTAGACGGTGTGGCAAGAGCTTGAAATGGCCTTGTTACGGGTTGTATCTTGAAATGGAACAACCCACACCTTTGAATACTTAGTATGATCATTAGCGATCCATGATGAACGAGTTGTGTTACAAGGCCCCTAAACCGAATGCTTTCCTTTGATCAAAACACCACCTTGCAATTTACTTTCAGTACCAATATCAACTGCTTACTTTCAGTACCAATATCAACTGCTTACTTTCAGTACCAATATCAACTGCTTACTTTCAGTACCCATATCAACTGCTTACTTTCCGCAAGTCTTGTCCTTCAAGCATTTACTTCTCGTAAGTCTTGTCCTTCAAGCATTTACTTTCAGCAAGCATTGTCCTTCAAGCACTTTACTTTCAGCAAGCCTTGTCCTTCAAGCACTTTACTTTCAGCAAGCCTTGTCCTTCAAGCACTTTACTTTTACGCATTTACTTTCAGTATTTACTTTTTATCATTTACTTCCAGTACTAAAACCACAATCAACCCCAACTGTATTTATTTTTGTGACATTTCCACGGAGAACTACTATCCCCTAATTCCCTTGGGTTCGACCCCTACTTACCGCTTTACTAATCCAATAGTGAAGTCACAAGTAGTGGACTTATAAATTATATTTTGCACACATTGCACATAACGACTGTGCAGTGCGTGTCAAAAATTGGCGCCGTCGCCGGGGAATTAGTTAACAATCGGATAAAGTTCTTCAATTTTGTACTAGCTTCTGCATAACCATGTCTCGTGCAGGAAGCCACCATGACTATCAGGATGATGACGAGATGAATCTGTACGATCGAAACAATGAGGTGCCACCCCCATTTGTTGACGATCCGGAACAGCTCATTCGAGACCGAAGAGCTCTTGATAGGGAAGCCGCCCGAAGAAACCAAGGGCCACCCGAGAACCGAAATGAAGCTGGCCCAGAGCAGCCCCTTAAAAATCCACCCCCTCCTCAACATCGACAAATACCAAGGCAAGAACCCATCTTCGATGAATACTATGGGGATAACAACTATCGCGACCCGACCATGAAAGAACTTTTGGCACCGGATTTTAGAAACCAACTGACAGATGCTTGTCGTCAGAGCAAATGTGCAAATAAATTTATAATAGTCCGCTACTTGCGACTGTACTACTGGGTAGCAAGTGGTAAGTAGGGGTCAAACCCAAGGGAGTCAGTGTGGATTAATTGTTCTTTAATGAAGCTTATGCAGAATTTAATTACGATTGGGGTTGGGTTTGAGTGTGTTTTGAGAACTGAAAGTAAGTTACAACAGTTGATAATGGACTGTGAGGAAAGTATTCGGTTTTAGGGGCCTTGTATCATATTTGTTTATCATTGACCGCTAATGACCATACCAAGCATTCGAAATCGAGGCTATTCCGAGCACAAGACTTGCAACGTCGTGTAGAACACTTGAAATGATCATGCTAAATGTTCAAAGATGAATCGAGGCTATTCCTAGCACAAGACTTGCAACATCATTTAAAACACTTGTTCTAAGCAAAACTAATTCCTCCTTTCGAAGTATCTTAGCCGTAAGTGCATCCATTTGGTCCCTTTGCTCCAGTTTCCAAATGATTTTTAAGATAAGCCGAACTCCTCGATAAGTTTTGCTTGTTACAGCTTCCACTTACCGAGTATGTTCACGAATTCCCACGGAAGAGCTTATTGCTTGTCAGGCGCTCAACCTTGGAAACTCTGACTTGAAATATGGCACATAGAACAAGTATCGAACATAAAGGTATACTAAGAGTAAGGTCTAAAACATTTATAATACAAGTACACCCCTTCAACCGAATAAAGAGTTTAGCTACTACTAATCATGGCAATGGATATCATAACTATGAATTTGGAAAAACAAGGGTTTTGGAAGACAATAAAATAAATACGATAATACTTACAAAACCGTTGAAGCGCCAAAGATCCAGCTTTTGATTCCAAAGTAATATTACATGATTGTAGTGCCAAAACTCTAGAGAGAAGTGAGAGCTTCTCTCTCTAACTATGGTGGAGGATGTTTTGGAATGAGATGTTGATTACAAGAGGAGAGCACTTCTATTTATAGGCTAAGGGAGGAGGCAATGGAGGGCCAAGATGAAGGCATGTGTTTTTGCATCCAAGGGTGGAGGAGGAGGAGATGAAGATGTGGTGGAGGAGCCACCACATGTCACATTCCCATGGAGGCTCAATAGCAGCCGGTGGCTTTGGGAGGATGGAGGAGGAGCCGCCAAGTGGAGGAAGGAGAGTGGAGGAGAGCTTAACCACTCATGGAGGAGGAGCATCCTTCTAGAAGCTTGTGTGACCTTTCACAAAAGCCATCGGTTTGACCGGATCTGACCGGAGCTTTGGCCGGAGCTTCTTGGATTTTGGAGAGTGTATTTTGAATGAAAATGTCATTCTAAGATGATCTCAAGAAGGAACCTAAGCCAAATTCTGCTCGGAACATGGTCGAAATCCCAAATAGGAAGAAATTGCCCTTATTTGGCCTTTACCGGGCTTGGTGCCTTTGCCTTGCGTTCTTGTCCATTTGCCAACTGTTCTAGCATATTTGAGTGATTCCAAGTCGGTTCCATGAAGGATGTTAAGGCTGATTTTGAGTGTAGCATGGTCGTGACCTTGGAATGACTCGTAACATCTTTTCGGCGTAAAATCCTCTCCTTAGCGTGTTTTCTCTCTAGAGTCCAAAATACCTTGTAGAAATAAATCGGGACTAACAAGTAGAAGTTAAATAGACCAATAGTCTAATTTGGTGGGTTTTACTGTGTTTTTGATTCGTATAATTTTGGTCCATCACCAACCATGGTGTATATACGAGGGCCCGGAACTAGAAAACATTACCATCAACACATTCGTGGTCCACAACTTGCCCAAGTTCTCAAGAGCTCATGGAGAATCTGCGACAACTCATCTCCAACGCTTACATGGCATTTGCCAAAATCTAAAGCCCAATGGAGTAAATGTAGAGAACTTCAAATTGAGGGCTTTCTACTTTTCTCTCATTGACTCGGTGAACGACTGGTTCCTTTCATTACCATCAGGGAGCATCAGAACGTGGGCTCAGATGCAAAAGAAATTCCTGGACAAATACTACCCGGCAGGAAGAGAAATGCAAGTAAGAAGACAACTGCAGGACATAAGGCAAAGGCCTAACGAGACCATGTATGACTACCTGGAAAAATTCAACCGCCTGGAGAGAAGCTGCTGCAACCTCGGACTGCCCGAGAAACTCATCATCGAGTACCTCATCGATGGATTGAAGCCCTTAGATAAAATGCTCCTAGATGCCTCAGCTGGAGGATCAATGATGAATCTATCGTTAAACGGCATAAGTCAACTCATCTTCGATGTCGTCAAAAATGCCCGATTTAGAGAGGAGACAACTCGGCATGAAGGATTTACACGCACCAAGGACGTGGCAAGAGCCAAAGCACCAGTAAACACAGTGCCCGAGGAGATGAAGCAAATTAAAGAGATGATGATCCAACTCCTACGAAGGCAGCCAGTTCAAGCTAAGCCTTGCGAGTTTTGTGGTTCTATGGACCACAAAACTGACGCATGCCCAACATTAATAGAGGAAGAACCGGCAGAAGTGAATGTACTGGGAGGATACCAAGGATATAACAACAACATCAACAACAGAGCTGGACCAAATCGGCAGTATGGTCAAGTAACCGGCCCAAACTGGCAAAACAACAGCTATCCTCCGAGGGAAATACAGCATGTCGCCCCTCAACCAGCTCAGTCATTCTACCAACCGCCCCACCGGCAGTACAACCAAAACATCCCACCAGCAGGCCAATATCAGCAAAGGGGACCGAATCAGTATCAGGAAGGCTCAAGCAATCATCAAGGGCCAAACCAGTACCAAGCCGGTTCAAACCACCAAAGTTCGAGCAAACCAATCGAGGATGTTGTGAAAGAGTTGGCCAGCACAGTACGTCAAAATATGGCGAAAACTGATGGAGCAATTGCAGATTTGGCCAAGACAATGTCCCAGCTTGCTACCATGGTCTCCGAGCTAAAAAATGAACATGGCCGGCTACCTTCGCTAACCATCCAAAACCCTAAAGAAAATGTTAGCATGGTACAGATGTCAGACTTGGAGGAAGCACTGGAAGAGGCAGCACAACCCTCACTATCAACTACGGAAGAAGAGTTCATTAGTATGATAAGGGAAGAGGAAGCATATGCCCCGTCGTACAGAGAACTAAAAGCCAGAGAAAGACTCAAAGGAGCACAAGTAGCAGGATCGCTGATGAAACAACAGCAAGTACCCGCAACTTACAAACCTACGGTCAAGCACTTCACCCGTAGGCACCGTCCTGATTGGAATCAAGAGGAAGACCAACCCAATGATGGCAAAACTTGGGTCACGCATGCTGACAATGGGCGCTATGCGTTCACCGTTAACATGACACCACCGCCAATCACGCACTTTAACGTACCAGCATCTGGCTGGGATATTGGGACTAAAGATTCATCTTCCCCTATGAAGGTCATTACCTCCAAGGATCATGCAACCCAAAAGAACAAGGTGGAAAACAAATTGGAGCCGAAGAATGAGCAAAATGGCCTGAGGACAAATAAGCTCCTAACTCGGAGTCATGAGGTAAAACTGGAAATGAGTAAGGACCCAGGGGCCTTCACGGTCACATGTGGTATCGGTAAAGCCCAAGTTCATCATTGCATAATTGATCTTGGAGCTGCTGTCAATGTCCTGCCTTACCCTCTATATTGGTCATTAGGGCTTAGTCCATTGAAGCCACCAAAGATATCCCTCGAATTGGGAGATAAGTCGAGTGTCCGTCCGGTTGGAGTGCTAGAAAAGTTAATGCTCCGTGTGGGAAAACTTGTCGTTCCTACGGACTTTTATGTAATACCAATCGGAGATACCAGCAAGGACGACCCTCCGACAATCATATTGGGACGCCCATTCCTCTACACCACAAGGGCAAAAATCGACATAGGCAAGGGGTCATTGTCGCTTGCATTCAACGGCAGAATTGCAAATTTTCATACAAGGAAACTTCCGGACATTATGAACACCTCGGAGCTCAGTACACTAATTTCTGATCTACCAAGAAAGACCGAGAGTGTGACTAGACCAGTAGCTATGATCAAGGGTCCCTCGCCTTCTTAGAGGAATTGGAAAGAAAATTCGCCCAGACAATGGAGTCCGGACCCGAGCACATCATCTCACAAAAACTCGGGGAGAGTCAAAGCAAGGATCAATGCAGGAGCCGCGGCAAAATTTGACCTAAGCCGCCCATGGGACCCAGACCCCTCCTGAGTGAGGTACCGTCGAGCTAACGACGTTAAACAAAGGCACTGGTTGGGAGGTAACCCGACATCTATCTTACTTTCAGTCATTTTATTTTATGTCATTTAGTTTTTGCCTTAAGTCATTCTCACCTTTCCTGTATATATTTGCTTGCAATTGACTTTTGAACAAAGTCGTGCTGTGAGGCACACCCTCGTTCAAAAGTGTGGGGTGAGAACTGCCTTTGCACATAATCATTTAACATGTTTTTTCCTTTTCCCTTAATATTATCTTTTTGAAAATATGAACTTGAGAATGTGAAAAAGATAGATCTGAATTCATGCATTTACCTTGTGAAATCTCAACTGTATAAAAACTTAGGATGTAACTTCTCATTTGTCCCTTTGTGCTGAGATATACAGGGGATGTGGAGTTGATATAAAATGCCCTAGAGAGGCTTGGCAAGCACTCGAAGGACTGGATTCCGCTATATGGTTTACAAAGTCAGTGGAGGCTGCACTTCGGGTTTCAGTAGATTCAGAGTCATCTCCGCCATGCAGCGTTTATGCAAGAGGCGGGACGGGAATCAAACCGTCCTATCTCTAGTCCGAGTAGCCGAGAAAACAGGTGAGCGACCCTCATCTTGACCCGCGCGAAACGGCAAAGATGTGAAAGAGCGGGGATGTATTTCCATATGCTCTCGGGCGATGATTGGACCTCCCAAAAGATCGAGAAAGTGGACAAGCCAATCACAAAGGAGCAAGTACTCAAAGAGCAAATCAAAGGCCAGAGGCCAGTGTGAAGGTTTTAACCGAAACAAAAGTGAAGAAACTCCAATTCAAAATCAAGGGTCGAAGGCCAAATCACTTCAAAAGCTGTCCCTCATCAAAAGGAAATCAAAAGAGCTCAGATCATAGAAACCCGAACCAAATCATGTGCTAGAGAAAGCTACAAGATAACCATATAGTGCGAGTCGGTCCCAAGAATGCAGTCCAGGAGCCTGAAAAGGGCTATCTCCCGAATCATTCGAATTAAATTGCATCTCGGCTCTAAGGTACAAGTATCAAGTTTCTTCTATTTATTTACACGGTTTATTTTGGTAACAAGTAAGTATTGCATGGATAGGATAAATCAAGTACCACATGCTCACTTTCGTATTTAGAACTTCAGCATTGAGTATGTATACCTCTTTCAAATAGCATTGTTCGGGACGAACAAGTACAAGTGTGGGGTGATTTGATGGAGCGTATTTATACGACTCATCGAAGCAGTTAAACACACCAAATTAGACACTTTATCTTATCAAATATTACTTGTTAGTTCCACTTTTGTTCTACAGGCTATTTTGAGGTTTAGAGAGGAAACACGCTTAAAAAGGGAGATTTAAGCCAAAATCATCACAAGACCATTCCATACGAGCGCACAAAGAGCCCCATGCGAGCGCATGCCAGGCCATTGCCCAGGTCGCGACCAGCGCGCCCTGCCGAGCCTCCAAGGGCCTAGATCAAGTCGCTCGAGCAAACCACCTAATCTGACAATTCCACCTTGACCAAAATGTTCCAAATGGAAAATAAGGTGGAAGATGTCGAAACTCCAAGGCGAACGCCCATGCCGATTGACAGTTGGCCCACATCCAATTCCAAAGGTCCCGCACGCACAAGCACCAAAACCAAGTTGCTCGACCAAACCATGGAATCTGGAAAATCTGGCTCGACCAAAGTGTTTAAAATGTCAAATGACTCAGTGAATCTCAAATTCCAGACAAAACGCCCGAGTGAATTCATCCATGGCCGAGAAAATCATGTCGCACCCAGGTCGCGCACGAGCCGCGCACAGGTCCTGACCCGAGCACGCCCGAGACCAGTGCCCGAGGCCACGGCCGAGAAAACCAGGCCCGCGTCCGAGGCCTGCGCCCACGCTGAACTTCAAATCAGGCCACGACCATGTTCCGACCAGATTCCGACAAAACGGTCTCGACCATTAGTCTTAGAATTGCTTCAACATTCAAAATATGCAATCCAAGAGCAAAGCACCTTTGACCAAAAATCCGGCCTAGATTCCGGCCAAGCTCCGGCGAGCCTCCGATTGAGCTCTGATCAAGGGCATCCATGGACCAATCATGCTCCGGCCAAACTCCGGCGAAGACCAACCAAATATCTTAAAGATACAATATTCTCAGTTGGTTTCTAACTAGTTTAGTCGGTAGATCTTTTAGGATGAAACTACCCTTGTAACCAATAACCAAGCCTCAACCAAGCTCAACTAAGGCAAGTGGTTGCCCTTTGAGCCCTAGCCGCCCATGTGATCTCCATGTGCCACCCTTTGGCTCATCCAAAATGCAATCGAAGAGCAACTAAGTCTAAACCGGAGTTGGGGAGGAACTAGAGGCATTGGGAGAGAACTAAAACCAAGTGGGGAGCAAAATATCTCCCCCTAAACCGCCACTCCATGGCTATAAAAGGAGGTGCACCCCTCCTTGAATTATCATCCCTTAATCATCTCATCACAACTTCTCTCTTGTACTCTTGTTTGTCCTTGAAGTACATCTCTCTTGTTTTTGAATACTCTTGTTTGTTCTTGAGTATTCTTGCTTGTTCTTGCTTGTTCTTGAGTTACTCTTGTTTGTTCTTGAGTATTCTTGCTTGTTCTTGCTTGTTCTTGAGTTACTCTTGTTTGTTCTTGAGTAATCTCTTGTTTGTTCTTAAGTACTCCTGTTTGTTCTTGAGTTACTTCTTTCCAAAACCTTACTTTCTTGTGTTTGATTTTCAAATTCCATTTACTTTCTGTTGTACCTAGCTATGGTATTCACCTCAATGAATATTCGTAGCTAAACCCTTCATTCGGTTGAAGGGGAGTACTTGTATCATGCAAGCGTTTTAGACCCTTTTCTTAGTGCTGCTATTGTATTCAAGCTTGTTCTAGGTGCTTATAGTCACTTGGTTTGATCGGAAATGAGAGATTAAGTGACTGCACATAGGCTAATATACCTTGAAATGAGGTATTAGTCTAGCTAGAACAAGTGTTCAATGTCTTGAAATGGACTAGACGGTGTGGCAAGAGCTTGAAATGGCCTTGTTACGGGTTGTATCTTGAAATGGAACAACCCACACCTTTGAATACTTAGTATGATCATTAGCGGTCCATGATGAACGAGTTGTGATACAAGGCCCCTAAACCGAATGCTTTCCTTTGATCAAAACACCACCTTGCAATTTACTTTCAGTACCAATATCAACTGCTTACTTTCAGTACCAATATCAACTGCTTACTTTCAGTACCCATATCAACTGCTTACTTTCCGCAAGTCTTGTCCTTCAAGCATTTACTTCTCGTAAGTCTTGTCCTTCAAGCATTTACTTTCAGCAAGCCTTGTCCTTCAAGCACTTTACTTTCAGCAAGCCTTGTCCTTCAAGCACTTTACTTTCAGCAAGCCTTGTCCTTCAAGCACTTTACTTTTACGCATTTACTTTCAGTATTTACTTTTTATCATTTACTTTCAGTACTAAAACCACAATCAACCCCAACTGTATTTATTTTTGTGACATTTCCACGGAGAACTACTATCCCCTAATTCCCTTGGGTTCGACCCCTACTTACCGCTTTACTAATCCAATAGTGAGGTCACAGGTAGTGGACTTATAAATTATATTTTGCACACATTGCACATAACGACTGTGCAGTGCGTGTCAATGGGCTCTTCTGCTCCAAGAGTTTGACATTGAGATCAAAGACAAGAAGGGAGGGGAGAATTTAGTTACCGATCATCTTTCTAGATTAGAGCCATCGGGAGAAGGGGTTCACAAGGAAGATCTACCTATAGAAGATTCATTCGTCGGGGAACATTTGATGAGTATATAGAGAGTGTGCACACCTTGGTATGCCGATATTGTAAACTTCAAGATTTGTGAGGTATTGCCCCATGACCTTAGCTTTAGTCAAAAGAAGAAATTCGTGCATGAAGCTAAGAGATATTATTGAGATGATCCTTATCTTTACAAGCTTTGTGCGGATGGCATTTATCGAACGTGTGTGGCTGAGGACAACATGGAGAATATTCTACGTCATTACCACTCTTCACAATACGGAGGACATGGCGGGAGTTCTAAGACTGCCGCTAAGGTTCTCCATTGTGGTTTTTATTGGCCTACATTATTTCGGGATGCATACAAGTTTGTGCAATCATGTGACATGTGCCAAAGGACAGGCAACATTTCTAAGAGGGATGAAATGCCCCAACAAAGCATACTTGAGGTAGAGATATTTTATGTTTGGGGTATAGACTTCATGGGACCTTTCCCGCCTTCCCATTGATACCATTACATTCTAGTAGCGGTGGATTATGTGTTCAAGTGGGTTGAGGCTATATCATCTCCAACTTGTGATGCGAAAGTGGTGGCTAAGCTCTTCAAGAGAGTTATTTTTCCTAGATTCGAAGTGCTAAGAATGGTGATAAGTGATGGAGGATTGCATTTCAAGGCGAGACAATTCAAAGTTCTTCTAAGGAAATATGAAGTTTATCATAAGATTGCCACGCCCTACTGATGGACCACAATTGTATGAATCATAAACACAGTTAAACCCACCAAATTAGACTGTTTGTCTATCTAACTTCGATGTTTTAGTCCCGATACATTTCTACAGGGTATTTCAGAGCTTAGAGAGAATATACGCTAAGGAAGAGCTTTTAGCACAGAAAAGATATCAGGAGACAATCCAAGGTCAAGATCAGACGCTGAATGAAGAAATCTAAAGATCCTGACATGGAATCATTCAAAACAAATCAAACCGAAGAGAAACCGAAGACAATCCGGAGCTGGAATACACCGATAGTTTTGTGCAAACTGCACAAAACTCACAACCACTCTCCTCATGCCACATGGACCGGCGGCTTTGCCCTCACAACCCCTCCTCCTCCTCTCCCCTTCCTCCACATGTCACATCCTCCTCCTCCCTCCCAAAAGCCGCCGGCGGCTTTGTGTTATCCCTCTCCCCTTGTGACACTTGCCCTCCTCTCCTCTTCCCCTCCTCTCCACCCTTGGATGCTAAACCACATGCCCTCATCTTGGCCATCCATTCCTCTCCTCCATGGCTATAAATACCAAGCCATCCCTCCTCATTTCAAAAGCCATAAGCAATCACAACACACCACACTCCACTTCTCTCTCTAAGTTTGTTACTTTGTAAAGTTTGGTTTTGATATAAATAAAAGTTCAGTTTGTTCTCAAATACTTTAGTTCGATCTTGAGTACTCCTGTTTGTTCTTGAGTACTCAAGCTTTCAGTTACAGTTCAAGAGTTACTCCTGTTTGTTCTTGAGTAATCTCTTTCTCTTCTCTCTTTACTCTTGTCGGTTCTTGAGTATTCTTTTCCAAATCCCCAAGTATTTAGTTATGATGTCCAACTCTATGGATATTCGTAACTAAACTCTTCATTCGGTTGAAGGGGAGTTCTTGTTTTATAAAATGTTTTACTTCGTCTAGTTTCTTTTCTCTGTATTCAAAACTTGTTCTATGTGCCATTTATAAGGGCAGACTTTCCAAGGTTGAGTGGAAGCTACGAAAGGGCAAAACTCTTCTGTGGGAAGTCGTGAACATACTCGGGTAAGTGGATGCTATGAAAGGGCAAAGCTTATCTGAGGAGTTCGATCTATCTTTAAAACCATTTGGAAACTGGACCAAAGGGACCAAATGGATGCACAAAAGGCTAAGATACTTCGAAAGGAGGAATTAGTCTGAATTAGAACAAGGGTTTACAAACAGTGTGGCAAATTGAGCGCTACGAAAGGGCCTCGATACACGTTTGAATACTCAGAAGGGTTACTAAAAGAATGAACAGGATATAATACAAGGCCCCCTAAGACCGCATACTTCTCTTGCAATCACAGAATCCCCTTTGTCTTTACTTTTATTGTTCAATCAACTGCAACCATCAACCGCTCACAATCCGGAGGACTTGCAATTCACGCATCACCCACTGTAAGTCTTCGCTTTTAATTTCAGTATTTACTTTTCTGTAATTTACTTTTCAGCACTCAAAACCAAAACCAACTAAAAAGTCACGTAGTTGTTAGCACTAAAACCTCAACCAACCTAAGACACGCTCCTTCGCTGAACAAATCCCTTAAAGAATAACCTATCCCCCTAATTCCTCTGGGTTCGACCCCTACTTACCAAGTACTACCCAGTAGTATAGTTGCGAGTAGCGGACTATTATAAATTTATTTGTACAAATCGCTTTGACGACGAGCGGTTCTGTCAAATTGGCGCCGTTGCCGGGGAATTAGCAAATGGATAGTTGTTCTTTTTTCTGTTATACATAATTCACCATGTCGTCGTACTACGGAAGCAAGCCTTGGTACTATGAGGAGTTTTCCCCACCACCCTTCGAACTTGAAGTCCGTAAGAAGGTCATCAACCTTGAGCAATCCCGGGACGAAACTTTGGATGAGTACTTGGCGTACTTCGATTCCATTGTGGCGAGCTGCCCGCACCACGGATTCGCATATTCATATCTTCTTCGGACATTTCTTACTGGGATGAGACTTCCGGAGCTTTGCTTGTTAGATACTGCCGCAGGAGGGTCAATAATGGAATTAAGCGAAAAGGAAGCATGGGACCTCATTGATGATTTGGCCGAGAGCACAAAACGAGGGCCAATGCACCAAACTGAAGATAAGGCACCAACGATGAAAGTGGACTCAGTACAGAACGAGCCCGGCATCACACCCATTGCAAGCTTGCCCGCAGCAAACCCGGAAGGAGACATCAGTATAAGGGCAGTAATGGACGTGGAGGCGGCTCTAAAGGAACCAACATTGGAGCCCACAAAGCTGACAGAGGATGAGGATGCATGGATAACTGAAGAAGAGCCTACATGGGATCTCACTCCCGAGCCATCCGAAGTAATGGACGAATCAGATACAGAAAGCATCGAGGAGGAGTCTTCATGGGAACTCACTACCAAAGCGGACGAGGAAATCAAGCCAGGCCCAGTCCTCATTTTCAATTTATCCAAGAAAGACCTGGCCCTTGTGGTGGAAGTCCCCCAATTTGTCCCCTCGGTTTGTATGCGGATCTCAGCCCCTGAAGATGAAGTAATCAATGATGAGGTGCAAGGCGAGTTCGAGCCAGAAAAGCCAACAATGAAACACTCCCTCGCCACGAGCCAACCAAGCAGCCCTGAAAACTCGCTCGTTCTAGGATGGCCAATCATCTCTGCCACAAAGAAGCGACAAAGACATGGCCCGGTGCAATGGAAGCCCGGAAGGAGGAACAAGAGAGCTCGACTTGAAGAACCAGCTAATATGGTCACGGAATCCTCGCCCTCTCGAGGATATGTAAAGAAGAAACCTCCGGATCAAGGGAGAGCAAAACTGAGCCCGCTGCCATATGTGTTCTTTGGGTAAATCAAAAGGGCAGCTGTGAAGAAGTTTGACCTCAAGCAACCATGGGATCCAAACACATCTGCTCGCAAGAAATCGGGAAAAGGGCCTGAGCAGAATGACTCCTACATGGAGCACGCTTTTGCCATGACTGGACAAGGCAGCCCTAAACAGGAGAAAACCCAGTTCAAAAAGCTGATAGTGAAAGGTCCCTCGCCTTCTCAGAGACGTTGGAAGGAGATACCATCAGAACTGGACCCAAACCCGTCATCTGCTAAAAAATCAGGAAGACTCACCGCAAGAATCAAAGTCGGTGGAATCAAGAAGTACGACCTCAGCCACCCATGGGACCCCAACCAATGATCCAGAACGAGGTACTGTCGAGCCAACGACGTTAAACAAGTGCACTGGTCGGGAGGTAACCCGACACTATCTTACTTTTCTGCACTTTATTTTCTGTCATTTAAATTTCCAATAAGCGCTCTCACCCACTTTTTGTATTGAAGGAATATCTTTCATGTAGGAATTAAGTTTGGAGCAAGACCGGATCAGCCAGGCAGCTTCTGTGAATTTACCGGGCCTGCGCTGAGAGTTCGAGGCCCCAGCCAGACTCCCTCGATTATCCAGCCTCATGCCATGTCGTTTGCACGACACAGTAAAAGGGAGTTCTGTTCTTCTTTTTCCTTAATGTCATTTCCTTCTCTTGTATATATTTGCATGACTTTTGAACTAAGGCACGCCTTCGTTCAAAAGTGTGGGGTGAGAACCATCTGCATGTTTTTCTTTTCTTTTTTAATAATATCTTTTTGAAAATATGAACTTGAGAATGTGAAAAAGATAGATCATAATTCATGCATCAACCTTGTGAAAATTCAACTGTTTAAAAACTTAGAATGTAACTTCTCATTTGTCCTTTGTGCCGAGATAACCTAGGGATGTGGAGTTGATAGAAATTGCCCTAGAGAGGTTTGGCAAGCACTTGAAGGATCAGATCAAACTATATGGTTTTCGAAGTCAGTGGAGGCTGCACTTCAGGTTTCGGTGAATAATTGAAGTCAACTCTGCCTTGAAGCATCTATGTAAAAGGCAAGGACGGGAATCAAACCGTCCTCTCTCTAGTCAAAGTAGCCGAGAAAATAGATGAGCGACCCTCATCTTGACCCGCGCGAAACAACAAAGATGAGAGGAGCGGGGAGGTATTTCCATATGCTTGCGGGCGATGATTGGACCTCCCAAGAAGGCAAAAAACAAGATGGACTAGCAAGTCACAAAGAAGCAAAAAACTCAAAGAAGAAAATCAAAAGAGGCCTAAGGCCCAAAAATGTGAAGGTTTTAACCGAGCAAAAGTGAAGCACTCAACAACGTCAAATCAAAAGCTAAAGGCAAATCACTACAAAAAGCAGTCCATCGCCAAAGAAGAAGAAAGAAAAAAGAAAAAAATCAAGAAAAGGCTCAACTCACTGAAACCCGAATCGAATCACGTGCTAGAGAAAGCTACAAGAAAACCATATAGTGCGAGACGGTCCCGAAGGTGTAGTCCAGGAGCCTGAAAAGGGCTATCTCCCGAAACATCCGAAATAATTTGCATCTCAGCACGAAGGTACAAGTATCAAGTTTCTTCTACTTATTTACGCAGTTTAATTTAGTAACAAGTAGTAATGCATGAATTAGGAAAAATCGAGTACCACAATCTTATTTTCATATTTTAACCAACTTACTTAGTAACGCCCTTATAAAGCATTGTTCGGGACGAACAACTAAAAGTGTGGGGTTATCTGATGGACCACAATTGTATGAATCATAAACACAGTTAAACCCACCAAATTAGACTGTTTGTCTATCTAACTTCGATGTTTTAGTCCCGATACATTTCTACAGGGTATTTCAGAGCTTAGAGAGAATACACGCTAAGGAAGAGCTTTTAGCATAGAAAAGATATCAGGAGACAATCCAAGGTCAAGATCAGACGCTGAATGAAGAAATCTAAAGATCCTGACATGGAATCATTCAAAACAAATCAAACCGAAGAGAAACCGAAGACAATCCGGAGCTGGAATACACCGATAGTTTTGTGCAAACTGCACAAAACTCACAACCACTCTCCTCATGCCACATGGACCGGCGGCTTTCTCCTCACATCCACCCCTCCTCCTCTCCCACACCACCACATGTCACATCCTCCTCCATCCACACCAAAAGCCGCCGGCGGCTTTGCCTTCTCCTCTCCCCTTGTGACACTTGCCCTCCTCTCCTCTTCCCCTCCTCTCCACCCTTGGATGCTAAACCACATGCCCTCATCTTGGCCATCCATTCCTCTCCTCCATGGCTATAAATACCAAGCCATCCCTCCTCATTTCAAAAGCCATAAGCAATCACAACACACCACACTCCACTTCTCTCTCTAAGTTTGTTACTTTGTAAAGTTTGGTTTTGATATAAATAAAAGTTCAGTTTGTTCTCAAATACTTTAGTTCGATCTTGAGTACTCCTGTTTGTTCTTGAGTACTCAAGCTTTCAGTTACAGTTCAAGAGTTACTCCTGTTTGTTCTTGAGTAATCTCTTTCTCTTCTCTCTTTACTCTTGTCGGTTCTTGAGTATTCTTTTCCAAATCCCCAAGTATTTAGTTATGATGTCCAACTCTATGGATATTCATAACTAAACTCTTCATTCGGTTGAAGGGGAGTTCTTGTTTTATAAAATGTTTTACTTCGTTTAGTTTCTTTTCTCTGTATTCAAAACTTGTTCTATGTGCCATTTATAAGGTCAGACTTTCCAAGGTTGAGTGGAAGCTACGAAAGGGCAAAACTCTTCTGTGGGAAGTCGTGAACATACTCGGGTAAGTGGATGCTACGAAAGGGCAAAGCTTATCTGAGGAGTTCGATCTATCTTTAAAACCATTTGGAAACTGGACCAAAGGGACCAAATGGATGCACAAAAGGCTAAGATACTTCGAAAGGAGGAATTAGTCTGAAGTAGAACAAGGGTTTACAAACAGTGTGGCAAATTGAGCGCTACGAAAGGGCCTCGATACACGTTTGAATACTCAGAAGGGTTACTAAAAGAATGAACAGGATATAATACAAGGCCCCCTAAGACCGCATACTTCTCTTGCAATCACAGAATCCCCTTTGTCTTTACTTTTATTGTTCAATCAACTGCAACCATCAACCGCTCACAATCCGGAGGACTTGCAATTCACGCATCACCCACTGTAAGTCTTCGCTTTTAATTTCAGTATTTACTTTTCTGTAATTTACTTTTCAGCACTCAAAACCAAAACCAACTAAAAAGTCACGTAGTTGTTAGCACTAAAACCTCAACCAACCTAAAACACGCTCCTTCGCTGAACAAATCCCTTAAAGAATAACCTATCCCCCTAATTCTTCTGGGTTCGACCCCTACTTACCAAGTACTACCCAGTAGTATAGTTGCGAGTAGCGGACTATTATAAATTTATTTGTACAAATCGCTTTGACGACGAGCGGTTCTGTCACCTACCTTCCCCAAACTAGTGGTCAAGTTGAGGTGTCAAATAGAGAGATAAAGGCCATACTTGAGAAGACAGTGGGGAACTCTAGAAAGGATTGGGCATCAAAATTGGATGATGCTCTTTGTGCATATATAACGGCTTACGAAACTCCCATAGGAATGTCACCATTTAGACTCATCTATGGGAAACCTTGCCATCTCCCCGTAGAGTTTGAATATGAGGCTAAATGGACAGTTCAAACCCTTAATTTTGATCTAAAAACCGCGGGGGAGAAGAGAATCTTGCAGCTCAATGAGTTGGACGAAATCATGTCTTACGAAAATGCTAGAATTTACAAGGAGAGAACCAAAAGATGGCATGATAAGAGGATAGTGAGGAGAGAGTTCTATATAGGGGATGAAGTATTGTTGTTCAACTCGAGATTGAGACTCTTTCCTGAGAAGTTGAGAACAATATGGACTGGACCATACAAGGTGCATAGAGTATTTGATGATGGCCACGTCGAGTTACTAACGAAAGAAGGTGAAATCTTCAAGGCTAATGGACAAAGGCTAAAGCTATATTATGGACTATCACCTGACTTAGGGTGCATCCACTTTGACTGAAAGTTAACTTAACTTATTTGATCTTAACTGATATTAATTTATCTTAACTTATAGTGACTGATCTTAACTTATAGTGACTGATCTTAACTGATATTAACTTATATTAACTTAACTGAAACTTATGTTAACTTATAAAGTTAAGTTAACTAATGATGAATAGTAATATTATGATGATGATGAATAGTAATTTTATGATGGTGATGGTTGTGATGATGATGATGAATAGTAATATGATGATGATGATGAATAGTAATATTATGATGATGAATAGTACTATTATGATGAGGATGATGGTTGTGATGATGATGATGAATAGTAATTTTGTGATGATGATGAATAGTAATTTTATGATGATGAATAGTAATATTATGATGATGATGATGGTATGATGAATAGTATGATGATCATGAATAGTATGATGGTATGATGATGATGGTGATGGTATGATGAATAGTATAATATTATGATGATGATGGTATGATGAATAGTATGATAGTATGTTGATGATGGTATGATGAATAGTATGATATTATTATGATGATGAATAATATGATAGTATGATGATGATGAATAGTATGATGATGATGTTATGATGAATAGTGTGATGATGATGATGGTATGATGAATAGTATGATGATGATGATGATGGTATGATGAATAGTGTGATGATGATGGTATAATGATGATGATGGTATGATGATGAATAGTGTGATGGTATGATGAATAGTATGATGATGGTATGATGAATAGTATGATGATGGTATGATGAATAGTATGATGGTATGATGATGATGATGATGGTATGATGAATAGTGTGATGATGATGGTATGATGATGAATAGTGTGATGGTATGATGAATAGTATGATGCTGATGAATAGTGTGATGATGATGGTATGATGAATAGTATGATGATGATGGTTATGGTATGATGAATAGTGTGATGGTATGATGAATAGTATGATGATGATGAATAGTGTGATGGTATGATGATGATGGTATGATGAATAGTGTGATAGTATGATGATGAATAGTATGATGATGATGGTATGATGAATAGTATGATGATGATGATGTAATGATGAATAGTATGATGGTATGATGAATAGTTAACTGAAACTTAACTTAACTGATCTTAACTGAAATGATCTTAACCGATATTAACTTATAGTGACTTATAAGTCAAAAATTCAAGTCAAAGTGGACAGGGCCTTAGTGAGTGGTGAAATAAGCCTTGTGGATGTTCACTTTTGAGCTACTAAATTCTGGATTGAAACACTGTTGCTCAAAGCTTCGGCTCGATCTTGCCAAGATGTTAAACTAGGCCTTCGTGGGGAAGTAAAGCCGCTTGCTAGTGCCTTATGGATGATCATTTGGAGTATCCTTCAACTTAAGTGTGGAGTACATTGGTACTTAGAGAGGGTGGAGTCATTTTAGAAGGAAAATCACCAATTTTGGCTAAGTATGGATTTGGGGCTGATTCGTCTGTGTCACTTATCTTCTGACATTGGGCATATTTTCATGCTCTTTGGTCCAAATAGTGTCACTTGTGTCACTTATTTTTGACATTGAGTACTTTTTCCCGCTCTCTGGTCCAAATAGTGTCACTTATTAGTGACACAGGATTTTCGAATTCGAATTTTGTTTCCCAAAAAAAATTGTTAATAAGGGAAACTTAATCTAAATTGGGCCAAAATATTTAAACCCTAGCCTCGCCTTCTCTTTTCTCCATATCCCCGATCACGCTCAGCCACGCCGGTTACCAAAACTCGACCACCTTCGTCTGTTTCTTGGCTTCTCCGATCAACACCTCCGCCACCATGGTCCGTCGGAAAATGATACCAACCAAGCCCCGAGGGTGCCTCCTCCTCGAACCCGCACTAAAGCCGCATGCAACAAGTCATCCGCCCCTCAAAAATTAACAGCGCCGCCTATCCCAATTTCCATCTCCGCTTCACCGACGCCGGTGGCAAGCCCTGCCCAATCACACTCAGCTACGCCGGTAACTGGTCCTACTCCAGTGAGCAACCCTCCACCACCAGACTCGACCGCACCTGCCCCCGACCCTATTCCTAAGTTTACAAAGACCAAGAGCTGAATCAATCGAGTCCCTTGCCGCCCCTACCCAACCGGAACTCCGGCACTCAATCCGAAGGACTTGGAACTCTATGAGGATTTTTGCAAGGATAAGGGAATCCTTGAAACTATGCTGCCCCATGAACCATCGTTGAAAAAATTGCATATCTTGGATAACGTCAAGTCCTTGGTCGCTAAAGCCGGATTAGGTGTGATTTTTTATCAAAATGGTCTTACATATCCGAACATTCTTTGCGAGTTTGTGGCATCTTTTGAAAAAGGGGTGAAGTTGGTGAAAATAGGAGTTGGTATGCATCAGTAGGCAGTTGTTATAGAGTTTGGGATAGAGCTAATGTTCGTGAAGCTCTAGGACTTCCTTTGAAGAGGAAGGTGCCAAGTTGTGATGACTATGAGCGATTTCAGGCCTAGACATATTTTTTCGTGCCCAATCTGTATTCTAGTAACATTAAGGATGGCAGTTGGAAAGTTATACACAAGCCAGTGGCGCAAGTGATTAATCAGCGGAAAGATAAGACTAGGCTTGTTTCGGGCGAAGATATCGATATGATCATATACATCAAGCGGGGAATATCCATTGATTTCATGGAAGTGTTGACAAAACGGTTCACGTCTTACAAAAGCAGTGAGTTCAGACACACAGGGATCGGAGGCGGTTTCTTTGTCACGCTTCTAGCAAAGCACTTTGGGTATGCAGTGAACCATTTGTCTAGCAGGCAGAAAGCGAAGCGCCTCGTCATTGAGCACATTGTGGCAAAGAAGATGCTGGCTGACGACACACTAAAATGGATGGAACATGTTGAAATCCTACCTGAGTTGAAGACGCGCGCGGAGAGGAAGCAGTGGAAATTTGAACACCCCAATGAGCGCATGCCAAGGGCGCCTAAGGGAAAAGGAAAGAGGAAGATGAGGGATGAGCAAACAGTGGACTTTGAAACTCCTAACACCAAGCAGAAAATGAATGGAGATGGGCCTTTGTTGCACGTCAAAGACCAATTAAACCAGCTTACGGAATCACATCAGCAGCTTCGCCAATCCATTGAGCAGGATATAGCTACAGCAGCGGCATTTCGGGAATGGGCATACATCGCATGGGCATGTTACTTCGATAACTCTGGCTTTGATGATTACCCGATGCCACCGCCTACTAAAGTTGTTCCTCCACCACCAGCTGATATTCCAGGTCCCTCTCGCCGCAAGTCTCCTCCCAACATCTACGACTCCGACTTAAGCACTCTTACCGGCTTATAAATTATTTTTGACACACAAAATACTACACGTCAATATCTTTTCAAATATCTCGTGACTCTATCCCAAAATCACGAGCTGAATCTTTCCAAAGATCTTAATTCTTAAGCGTATCTTCCAAAGAACTTGGAACTAAAAACAGAATCTGTTTAGTTCGATTTGGAAATCTTCTATTAAGGAACTAATCTATTAAGGAAATCTTGATAGGCGCCTGAAGAGCCACTGGATGTCTTAAACAAATTCTTGCTAGAAGGCTTGAATGTCGTGTTGCTCCTGATGACTTTAATAACTCCTTGTCGGAAAGCTTGAACCACTTACAATTGTTTTGCAAAACTAAAATTATGCCACACTAGAACTGAACAATTTGACCAATCGTTGGGTGGTAGTGCTTGGGCAATGCTTTCTGCCTCAGGGTTCTTCATTTAATTGGGTGACATTTGCTTCCCCTAAACTTGCTATGGCTTTATGAGGATGAACATTTTGTACATAACGTTCAAGGGATCGCGGGACAACCCAAACGTCAAACTGTTAAAGGGTAGCCTAGACACTGAGGACTGTTTCTCTATCTTAGCTTTGTTTGTAATAGACGGCTCATGATCTGTATAAGGGTTGTCGCTATAAAAGTCATTGGTACTTTCATATCTTTGGAAGTCAATGTTATATTCTCAGAGACCGGAAGTATCAATAGAAGCTGGATCCTAAGAGTGATGAAGCGATCTTTTTGGGGTATTCTACAAGCAACCGTGCTTACCGGGTCTACAATAAGTGCACTAGAGCCATTATGGAGTCTGTCAATGTGACCGTAAATGATATTGTGCCTGGGGAATCTGACACAAACAAAGATGATGATGATGACGTCGCAGCTCACCTCGAACAACATGATGCATCCTTACCAGATCCAGAAGTTCCTGAAGTTGTCTCGGATGAAGTGTCAGAACAACATGCTAAAAAAGATGACCAATCTGACGATGAAGCTGACATGGAATCATCGCTTGCTCCTTCTCGAGTCCTTCAACCTTCCAGGACTATTGAGAAGAATCATCCCATTACAGAGGTGATTGGTGAACCAACTGAAGGCATGAAGACTCGAGGTAAACAAGTAAACTTTCGAGAATTGGTTGGATTCACTTGTATCTTGTCCATTGTGGAGCCTAACAACATCAAAGAGGCAATTAATGACGAATATTGGGAGGTGGCTATGCAAGAAGAACTTGGTGAGTTTTAAAGAAACAATGTCTGGGATCTTGTTCCACGACCTGATGGTGTGAATGTTATTGTGGATCTTAAAGAACAAGTCCGACGAACAAGGGAATATCACTAGGAACAAGGCGAGTCTTGTTGCTCAAGGCTATACTCAGATTGAAGGGGTGGATTTCGATGAGACCTTTGCCCCAATTGCTCGATTGGAGGCCATACAATTGCTGTTAGCACTTGCATGTCACCTGAAGTTCAAGTAGTTCTAGATGGATGTCAAGAGTGCCTTTCTGAATGGGTTGCTAAGCGAAGAGGTTTACGTGGCGCAACCAAAGGACTTTAAAGATGCTCACCATCCTGACCATGTGTATCGCCTAAAGAAAGCTCTATATGGACTCAAGCAGGTGCCTAGAGCATGGTACAAGAGGCTCACAGAGTTCTTAATCAACCATGGCTATGTGCAGGGGGAGAATGTTTCTAATGTGAAGGGAACTAGAATTAAGGTGATTGCTCAAAAGAAAACCCCTGTAAAGGAAAATTTCCGAGTTTTCAGACGTAGAGTTGTTGTGTTTGAATGTGAAGAAGACTCTTCTGATGTGGGTGAGAAGGAGGTTGTGGAGCAGTCTGATGAAAACCCTGATGTGGCTGAGAAGGAGGTTGGGGAGCAGTCTGATGAAAACCCTAGTGAAGAGACTGTAATGGAGGCAGAAGTGGCTCAGGAGGACACTGGTGTGAATGAAGATTTGGATAATCAGGAAGAGGAAGAAGTGTCCTCCAGAGCTAGACAGAAGGAGAGTGAGGATGGTCAGACAGAAGTAGTTGAGGAACCAGTAGAAGTGTCCAACAATGAAGGAGAAGAGCTGATGAGTCGTATTTATACGACTTGTCGAATCAATTAATCCCATGTATTTTGACACTTTATTATGCAAACGTTTACTTTTTTGTATGATTTTGCATTTCAGGTGTTTCGGAAGCTTTAGGAGGAAATGCGCATAAAAGATGGCATTTTGTGCCAAAAACACCACAATGGCAGATCAGACCTCTAGACGTTCGACGAAGCGCTGGGAATGGACCATTGATTAGTAAAATACGAGCTACATACCGTTGGGTAGATAACTCAATTCCCTACAACTCTCTAGTTCACACCGAGAGCATCCAATGTCAGTTGGATGGTCAAATCAAGAGTCAAAGTTGAGACACAGTGCGTACCGCGCCCACTGTAGACATTAGCGCATTGCTAATGTTAACGTTGGGCGTGGATATAAAGTAGTGGTTGGGCCCGGCCGCTGACGTCAGCAACGCGTTTGATGATGTCAGCAAGTCCGAAAATTGGTAATTTGGCCCAAAAATAGATTTAGAAACCCACAAACTTATATATTAAGGTTTTGGAGAAGGGTTTCCGTCATTCTACATTCTACGAAGATCAAGACGGCTCTAGAGGAGAAGGCGAAGCTTTCGACGAGTGAAGAGAATTCTTTACTACTTATCATTATGTTTTCCATGATTATGTGTAGCTAAACTCTTTATTCAATTTAGCGTTTCGTTCATTGTGACACATGTTTTGAGACTTTGTCCTTAATGATATTTCATGTTTTACTAGTTATTGTGCTTATCTTATGAATTAACTTGTTAGATTAAGTGGAAGCTTTGTCGCAAAGCTTAATTGAGCAGTAAATTATTACCATTAATATCTACTGGAAACTTTGTCGTAAAGGTAGATCGTAACACCTAGACTAAAGAATACCTTTGTCGGATTATTAAGTTTAGGAAAGAACTAGAAGTCTAACACCTCTGTCGGGTTAGATTGTGGTGTTCACCTTTGTCGGGATACTTAGGGTTGTTACCTTTGTCGGAACAACCACACTTAGAAACATGAATTTAGATATTTAGTAGTCAATGATAAACATGTCACAATAGAAACCCTAAGCTGAATATTCTCTCAGATTGGAAGTTTTTGTTCTTTTTCTCTTTTGCACTCTTTACTGCTAAAAATCCCCTCTTTCTTAATTGTTTACAGAAACAGCTTCAACAACCAGCTCTCTTGGGTTCGACCCTGCTTGCCGCTAGCTAGTTGTTCACGGGAGATTATAAATTTAAATTTGACGCGTCAGACGACGCGCGTCAAATTTTGGCGCCGTTGCCAGGGAGCTGCGCTTCAGTGAAGTTGTTTCTTTTTATTTATTTCCAGTATTTTTCTCTTCAGTTTTTTGTGATTCATTATGTCTTCTTATTTTAGTGGAACAAGTAGTGACAAAGAAGACGATGAAGAAGATGATGGTTGTGGGGTAAAAAAAGGAGTGATTCGTCTTCTTCCAAAATTTTCTGGAGCTCCTGGAGAAAATTCTATAATGCACATGAAGAAGTTTTATATTACGTGCTGGACTTTTAAACCTAAAGGAGTAACACTGGAAGAGTTCGTGTTTAAGGCTTTCTATTTCTCATTAACTGACTCTGCAAAATCTCGGTTTATCTTTTCATTCACAGATTATATGGGCACTTCGGAGCAATTACGAGATAAGTTTTTATGGAAGTATTCTCTACCTTCAAGCTCTAAAATTCGAAGAGAGATTACTACTATTCAGCAGTTGCAAGGGGAGACATTGTATGATTACTTAGAACGCTTCAAAGACCTCATAAACTGACAGAGCTTAGTCTTATTGAGAGCTTTCTTGATGGAATGCTTCCACTAGAGCGTTGTATGCTTGATGTTGCTGCAAGAGGTTCGATAATGAATTTCAGCATCAAGAAAGCATGGAAGCTGATAGACACATTTTCTGAAGGTACGAGATGGTATACCGTACACAACAAGACCTATGAAACACAGACAGTAGAAGCTGATTCAGTGCAGATTGTGCCCGACATCACATGAAACACCTCCATTAAAAACCTTACCCGCAACAGAGACTTAAGCTTCTGATGAAGAGGATAATTCCGCCACCGCCATCGACGAGCTACACACAGAGAAAGAAATAATAATGCCCGCGGTAATCCCTTAACCACCTCAAATTATACAAAATTTTGATACACCTCTTCCACTTCTTGTGCAATGATCCAAGATGATCATAAAGAGCAAGAAGAAGAAGAAGAAGGAGAAGTAGGAGAAGAAGAAGATGAGAATAAATTCAGTGGAATAGTGTCAGTCACATACGAGGAGGAAATATGTTCTAACGAAGAAAACTCCACTCCTTACCTTTGCACGGAATCGACTACTAAAAATCATGAGGTAAGCAGTGAATCTTAGATGGAGTTACATATAACTAATATCCCTACTATATTGTACTTGCAGGATGGTGAACTTAAAGAGTCACAAAACAATGCACGAGGTTCACTTTCCAGTATTGTTATTGATGTCCCACTACGCAAGACTAGAAACTGGATCGCCAACTACAAACTGTCATTCAAAAACACACTCGTGAGTTGGAAGCAACAAAAGGAGAAAAAACAAGCTAGGTCTTGCAAGCATGTCTCGACAGAAGTTTCATTCGAGCTACCAAGACATGACACATTTGGATGGAAACCAGGATGGAGAACATGAATAAGCACATGGTCATTTTACAAGTTTCGCACCACCATCACCGCCGATGAGGAATAGGGGAGTACCTATTCATTTTTATTTTTTTTCTTTCCCTTTTATATTGTGTCTTGCATTGTCTATGTCTTTGAACTAAAGTCGTTCCGTGAGGACATGGCTTGGTTCAAAAGTGTGGGGTGGGAGAGTCAGTCAGTTTGTTGTGTCAGCATGTTTATTTTTCTTGCATATTGTACCGTGTCAGCATGTTTCCCATTACAAATTTTTTTTTTGAAAAGTATGAATTTCTCTCTATTTCCTGGATATGCCGTATTGGATGTTGATGATGTGAAATAGATTATGCTGATTAGACGTATTTCTCTCGTGAAATCTGAATTGTGCTTTTACATGTGAATTTAACCCACTACGTGTCCTTTTGAGTTGAGATAAACAGGGATGTGAAGTTGATAGCAGTGTCCTAAAGAGACTTGACGAAGCATTCAAAGAACCGAAATTCAAGTTATATGGTTATATGGACTTTGTGGAGGCTAGCACTTCGAGACAATATGGTTCAGAGTTAGCTCTGCCGCCGCAGTGTTTATGTGAGAAGGCAGGATGGGAAAATAGACCGTCCTATCTCTAGTCCGAAGTAACCGGGAAAAAGGTAGGTGACCCTCATCTTGACTCACGTCAAAAAGGGCGAGGATGAGAAAGAGCGGGGAAGTATTTCCATATGCTTGCGGGCGATGATTGGACCTCTCAAAAGAAAAGAAGAAAGGACAAGCTATTCACAACAAGGAGCAAAGCTCAAGAAAAAAATCAGCCACTTGTGACGTCTCATACAAAAAAAAGAGTGAAGGACATCATTCATACATCAAGAGCCAAAGGCCAAAAAAGTCATTGAAAAAGCTGTTTAACAAAAGAGAGAAGAACAACTCAAAAACCTTGAAGCTCGAATGAATCACATGCAAGAAAAAGCAATGAAGTGTAACCATATAGCTAGAGTTCGGGACTGCAAGTGCAGATCATGGGTCTAAAAAGGACTATCTCCCATTCATCCGAATTGATTTGAATTTCAGCTCAAAAGTAACACGTATCAAGTTATTTCTATGTGAAGCATGATGATTTGAGTAACGATTGAGTTATGCATAGAAAAGCAAGTCCAGACTAGCAACTCATATTCATTTAGCATTATCCAGGACGTCGAAGAAATTGTGGTTTGATATTTGTTTTCCTTCTATGACTTGTTCTTGTTCGAGACGAACAAGTTTAAGTGTGGGGAGGTTTGATGAGTCGTATTTATACTACTCGTCGAATCAATTAATCCCATGTATTTCGACACTTTATTATGCGAACGTTTACTTTTTAGTATGATTTTACATTTCAGGTGTTTCGGAAGCTATAGGAGGAAACGCGCATAAAAGATGACATTTTGTGCCAAAAACACCACAAGGGCAGATCAGACCTCCGGACGTTCGACGGAGTGCTGGGAATGGACCGTTGATCAGAAAAATACGAGCTACTATTGCAGTTGCGTAGATAACTCAATTCCCTCCAACTCTCTAGTTCACACCGAGAGCATCCGAGGTAATTTGGATGGTCAAATGAAGAGTCAAAGTCGGGACACAGTGCGTACCGCGCCCACTGTAGACATTAGCGCATTGCTAATGTTAACGTTGGGCGCGGATATACCGTAGTGGTTGGGCGCAGCCGCTGACATCCGAATATTGGTAATTTGGCCCAAAAATAGATTTAGAAACCCACAAACTTATATATTAAGGTTTTGGAGAAGGGTTTCGATCATTCTACATTCTACGAAGATCAAGACGACTTCAGAGGAGAAGGCGAAGCTTTCGACGAGAGAAGAGAATTCTTTACTACTTAACATTATGTTTTCCATGATTATGTGTAGCTAAACTCTTTATTCAGTTTAGGGTTTCGTTCATTGTGACACATGTTTTGAGACTTTGTCCTTAATGTTATTTCATGTTTTACTAGTTCCTGTGCTTATCTTATGAATTAACTTGTTAGATTAAGTGGAAGCTTTGTCGCAAAGCTTAATTGAGCAGTAAATTCTTACCGTTAATAACTACTAGAAACTTTGTCGTAAAGGTAGATCGTAACACCTCGGCTAAATAATACCTTTGTCGGATTATTAAGTTTAGGAAAGAACGAAAGAACTAGAAGTCTAACGCCTTTGTCGGGTTAAATTGTGGTGTATCACCTTTGTCGGGATACTTAGGGTTGTTACCTTTGTCGGAACAAACACACTTAGAAACATGAAATTAGATATTTAGCAGTCAATGATAAACATGTCACAATAGAAACCCTAAGCTGAATATTCTCTCAGATTGGAACTTTTTGTTATTTTTTCTCTTTTGCACTCTTTACTGCTAAAAACCCCCTCTTTCTTAATTGTTTACAGGAACACCTTCAACAACCAGCTCTCTTGGATTCGACCCTGATTGCCGCTAGCTAGTTGTTTGCAGGAGATTATAAATTTAAATTTGACGGGTCATACGATGCGCGTCAAGAGCATTCACAAAATGAGTCGAACAAGCAATCTGACTCACTTCAAGAACTATTTCATGCTTTAGAAGAGGAACTGTTCGCTAATGCTGCTGGCAAAGAAGGAGTAGATGATCTACCAGACCAAACCAATGAGGATGCCGAGATGGAAGATCAAGCTCATGTTCCAGAAGATGTGGCAGACCAGTCATATGAGATGGTGGAAGATGTACCGGAGGAAGTTCCAGTCACAATGGAACCTACAGGCAAGACAAGGCCACCAATTAAGCAGAAGAAAGATGTAGTGAAACAAGTTGAGGAACAGAGAGCACCAAAAATTGTACAAAACAATGTGTCGAGAAAAAGGAAAGCTGCAGCTCCTGATCAAACATCTGAAGAAGGTATTGTCAAAGTGGAAACTATTGCGCAGAAGAAGGTAGCTACACCTGTAGCTAAGAAATCCAAGGCGAGTACAACTGTTAAGGGAGTCAAAGGAGACAAAAAGGGAAAGACGGTTCAGTATGATACTGGAGTTGTTGTTCAGGGTATCTGGTTCACCTCAGAAAAGCATGCTGAAAAATGGGAAGTTGTGCAAAAACAGAAGATTGTGGCAGAACAAATTCTGGAGGCAGATAAGTATGCGGCTAAAGAGATTGTGAGCATTATCAAGGGGCTAGACTTGTGGTCATCTGTCACAATGGCCAAACCATTTGCTGCTAGTATTGTGTGAGAAGTAATTGTGAATCTACCAGAGGCATCTGCGGATATTGAGAATGAGTCTTATGGAAAAGTAAGCGTGAGAGGAAAGGAGGTCATCATTACCCCAGAAGCCATCAACGATTACTATGGAGTTGAAGGAAGAGAGGTGAATCTGAATGAACCCAACAGGCACAAGATTACAGAGTCCATCACCGTGGGTGTACGTTCAAAGTAGCTGACAGAGCCCACTGCATTGTCGTTAATGTGCAATGTTCTCTGTACAAATAAATTTATATTTTCCGCTACTCGCGACTACACTACTGGGTAGTAAGTGGTAAGTAGGGGTCGAACCCAAGGGAATTAGAGGGATAAATGTTCTTTAGGGGATCGTATGGTGAGTGATTTTAGGTCGATTGCGGACTTACTGCTAATTACTAAGCTACTGTTTTTGGTTTTTTTGGTTTTTTATGCGGAAAAGTAAATACAGAAAATAAATACAGAAATTAAAATACTAAAAGTAAAAGAGTTAAGGGAAGAAGACTTACAGTGGGTGATGCGTGATTGCGATTCCTCCGGTAGATGAGCGGTTGATGGTTGCAGTTGATCGAGCAGTTTATAAAAGTAAATACAGGGGTTTTTGTAATTCAAGGAAAAGTATTCGGTTTCAGGTACCTTGTATTATAACATGTTTATTAATAACCGTTAGTAACCTTTCTAAGTATTCAAAGATGAATCGAGGCCCTTTCGTAGCGCAAGACTTGCAACATCGTTTAAAGCAACACTTGTTCAACTTCAGACTAATTCCTCCTTTCGAAGTATCTTAGCCTTTTGTGCATCCACTTGATCTCTCAGTTACGATCGACCAAGTGGTGTTTTAGATAAGTCGAACTCCTCGATAAGTTTTGCTTGTTACAGCTTCCACTTACCGAGTATGATCACGAATTCCCATGGAAGAGCTTTGCTTGTTACAGTTTCCACTCAACCTTGGAAACTCTGACTATAAATGGCACATAGAACAAGTTTTGAATACAGAGAAATGAAACTAAAAGAAATTAAAACATTATATAATACAAGAAAATACCTTCGACCGAATGAAGAGTTTAGCTACGAATATCCATGGAAAAGGACATCATAACTAAATACTCGGGGGTTTTTGAAAATAGTAAGAGGGAAAGGGGTGGAATACTCAAGAACCAACAGGAGTATTCCTAATTTCCTACTGAATACTCAAGAACCAACTGGAGTATTCTCTAAAGTATAATACTCAAGAACAAACAGGAGTATTATTTCCAATCAGTATAATACTCAAGAACAAACAGGAGTATTATTTCCAAAACCAAACTTACAAAGTAACAAACTTAGAGAGAGAAGTGATTTACAAATTTGTGGATTTTGTGGATGGATGAAATGAGGAGGAGGAGCTTCCTTTTATAGGCTAAGGGAGGAGGAATGGAGGGCTAAGATGAAAGCATGTGGAGCTCATCCATGGAAGGAGGAAGGAGCTCCAAAAGCCGCCGGTTGGAGGTTGTCCAAGGAGGAGAGCTTGTGGCTTTGGCCACCTCTTGCCAAAGCCACCGGTCATGGAGGAGGAAGGAGTGGTTTTGGCCACCCATGAGTCATCCTCTTCACACAAGTCACCGGTCATTTGGTCCATGGATGAGTTTTGTGATTTTTGTGCAGTCTTTTCACAAAACTATCAGTCCAATTTTGCTCCGGTCTGACTTTGATTGTTCCTCGGTTGGATTTGATTTGAGTAATTCAACGTCAGGATCTTGAGATTTCTTCGTTCGGCGTCTGATCTTGACCTTGGATTGACTCTTATCATCTTTTCAGCGTAAAATCCTCTCCTTAGCGTGTTTTCACTTTAGTCTCTAAAATGCCCTGTAGAAATAAATCGGAACTAACAAGCAGAAGTTAAATAGAACAACAGTCTAATTTGGTGGGTTTTACTGTGTTTTTGATTCGTATAATTATGGTCCATCAGTAGCACAAGTCAACTATCCCAGTTACAGACCTGTCATCAAAGCATTCGCTACTTCACAACATAGCGGTGCATAACTCGTTGCCAAATCATCATCGCACGGTGCTTCGGCATTCCATGGGGGATCTTCTAAAGACTCTGGGATGCAAAGAAAATATTGATCTAGGCGAACTTGTATTTGATCAGATTGCATCGCATGCTACCTCTGTCACAATAAATCATCTGATTGGCTTTCCATCTCTCAACTTCCATCTTGTGCTAGCTCAACATCCGGACATCAAGGCAAGTCAGGAAAATATGACAGGTGCACCAAAAGTGTTCTTAGCATATTATAAGCATTTCACTGGGAAACACACACTGGATCTGGAACAAGATGTGATGAGTCGAGTTTTCGACTCATTAATAGCCATTTTTCACTATAGCTTTGAGTAGTTTTCGACAGTATTTGATGTCACTTGACCCTTGCCTTTCACATTTCAGGTACAAAATGACACCTTATGGAATTCAAGACCTCAATATCAAGATTGCTTGAAAAACCAGAAGAATAGAGCAAAAGTGGGCAGAAAAATGACTCCCAGTCGACCGGTTGGGAATTCACCCTACACCAGCCGACCGTCTGGATGGAAGGGTGGACATAAGAGCAACAGGCCACCTCGAGTCGGTCGATTGGACTCGCCAACCGGCTGGCAATAGATTTCAGAGTGCTCAGCAACCTCCCACTTCGAGTCGGTCGGCTGGACTCACCAGATGGTCGGTTGGAGAACAATTATCAGAATGCTCGCAAAAGAACATATTCAGCCGGTCGACTCACCAAGCCAACCGGTCGGCTGGATACCTGCACATAGCATATGAGGACCAAGGGCCACCAGTCGACTGACTGGAATTTTGAGCATCAACCAGCCGATCGGCTGGACTTGCTACAGTAGGGTTTTTCAATCGAGTCTATAAATAGAAAGTGAGGGTTTTGACCTAGGGGTGGTGGTTTTTAGAGAGAAAAAGTGTGAGGAAAAAGGCTAACGAAGACTCACCATTATCAAAAGTTTGCTTGGGGAGAAGGGAGAAGACCAAGGAAGGATTCTAGAGCATGCTCACCATCTACCACTTGGGTTTTCTCTACTCATCTTTTCTCCCCCCTTGTTGATTTGTAATGAATACATGTAACATGATGATGTGCGAGTAGCTCTTGTGTTTTGAGGGTGTTGTAACCCTCCTTGGTACTCTATGATCATGTATATACATTTGATTCAATAATCTATGGTGTTATATTCATGTTCTCTATGCTCTTCATATATGACATGCCACTAAGTGTTTGATGAAATGCCTAAGTGACATGTTAATCTCAAAACTTGACCCAAGTATTGATAGACCTTAGGAAAGGTTTGGATATACAGAATATGATCTTATCTAGTGTTTATGAGAGTGAATGCATGGGTAGGAAGTGAACTAGTGCGTATGTTCATTGCCCTTATCTACCACCCATAGGATGATAAGACAATGGAATGAACCAACAATCTCGAGAGAGTGAGGTTCGAGCTAAAAATGTTTGGCTAGGAATAGATTCAAGTGAGAGTTGGTCTACCCTAGTCTAAACTAGGTTCAAAACTATTTGACACCATGAAATGCTTAATTCTTGTATACGTGATCATTAGGAAATGCCAAGGAGGGGAGTAACCCCTCGAAACACCTCTTATCTATCTTTTATCTCTAACTGCTCACCACTTAGGATTTAGATATACTCCTTTATACATTTTTGGTTTAGAATAGCCGAACGGAAACACAATCTTACATGGTGCATGTGCTTGGCTTGCTCTTTTGGGTTAGACCCGGTACTTTGCCGGTCATTATAAATTCTTTTGACTACAAAAGGTGTAAAAACTACACACGTCAAGATGCACCTGAGATGATTAAGAAGAAGCTCTCTGAATAGTCTCTACGTGAATTGAGTGCTCAAGTACCTGCTTCTACTCGCAGAAAGGTAATTTCTCATATGGAAGAGGAGCTAGCTGATGTGAATGAACAAATTCTCTCGCTGATGGCCAGGAAAAAGAAGATCACAAAATTGCTGATGGAACTGCGGTATCCGGAGGAGGATGAAGAAGTTGGTGATGACGAGGATGATTATGATTCGGACTACTAATCTCATAGTGATCATCGTGCCCCTACTACAAACAATTTAATCTTTTTGCTATTATGTTTGTTGAATTTTGTTGTTAAACTCAAACTATTGCTATTGTGTTTGCCCTCCTTGTCACTTTGTGGCAAAAGGGGATTAGTTTTGGGAGTTTGAAATCTCCTTAAAAGATTCGTATGTACTTGAAATTTTGGGAGTTTGAAATCTCCTTAAAAGATTCGTATGTGCTTGAAATTCTAGGAGTTGGAAATCTCCTCAAATATTCATTCGGTAGCAATTTATTGTTAGCACAACTTAGGAATTTGAAATCTCCTTTAAAGATTCAAATGTAAAAGTAGTATCGGGAGATGTTTTGCCAAAAATGCCAAGGGGGAGATTGTTAGATTTAGTGGCATGTGTTTTGGCAAAACTCTGTAAAGTTGTTTAAGCTGTTGAACAAGGAAAAGTTCAAGGCCAGAGAGAGACAACTTACGTGGAACAAGGCTGACACAGCAGGATTGTTTCCTAATTCATATTTAGCAAGTTGGCGCTACAGATATTGAAAGGCTGATACACATATTGGAGTCGGTTGAGATTTTTAGGTAATATATGTGCATGAAGATTATTTGGGAAAAAGATAATCGAAGGTCTAAATTGAAGATTGAAGATATACGTTAATGATTATCTAGAAGAAGGATGTGCATGTTTTTTGGAATATTTCCTAAAAAATCTAAGGAAATATTTCCTAAAGGATATTGGCGGTTGAAGATTGGAAATCTTGATATCTTAAGATTTCACTGCCCTATACAAAGAGAGCTAGGGTTTTCGAACCAGGAGCACTCTTGGAGAAATAATTTACTCGAATACATTGATCGAGAGGTGGAGGCAAACGGCCGGTGAGCTTATCATTCCGGTAAGATCACGGCGCTCGGAATCAGTTTATAATGGGTTCTGTTCAAATTGATCGTGGAACAAATTGAAGACACACGCACTGTTGCTTGCTTGTTGCGCATTCGGGAGAAGGCGCTGATCTTCGTGGAGGATCTTCTGTGGAAACAGATGGGAGATCTCTGATCTAGGGGAAGCTTAGGTAGCAATTATCAGAGTGTTAGAGGAGCTAGCCGTTTAAGAGGGATTCTGTAAACGTAAGACCCTTGTACTCTAAATTCATCATAGTGAATTGCTTTCCACCGGGCTAGGGATAAACCCCCCAGACGCAGGCTCGTTAACGCCGAACTGGGCAAACATATTGCGTGTCTCTGTTTACTTTACTGCACTAAGGTTCATTACTTAGCATACTGCATAAAGTTGTCTAGCTAGTTGTTCCACACTCATCCAGAACAACATCTGATCTCAACATACACGGGAGTATTTCAGCATTGATTTAGTCGAGGTGCCGCCTCAGTATTTGTGGCGACGCGCAACCTCGTTACGCAGCCTATAAAATGAGGGATTTGGCTAATTTGCAAATCAATAGATTTCAAATACAAAAACACACAAAGACATACATTGGATCGATCTTCTCCAGTAGCGCCATGGTTTTTTTTAGATTTTTTGGAGTGAGTTATTCCGTTAAGTGTAGTGATGATAGTGGACGACAAATGAGAGTTTGTAAGATCTTTACAATGTGGTGCATTTTTCAACTTTTAGTTGTTGTAACTTGGGAAATTATTGCCGAGCAACTCGAGCACCAAGTGAGAGGTTAATTTAGCCTCAAAAAAAGTGGGAGGTTAATTTAGCTTTAAAGAAATTGTCCAACGATCCTCGACAGATTTTGCATTTTGCATGGATTAGGATCATATGAGAAGTGGTTTAATTCATGAGAAATGAGAAGCTTTAATTATCGTTGGATTAAAGATCTGATGGCTATTAATTACTAAGATTATTTGCACATAATTATGTTTTAAATACGGTTAAAGGGTATAATAGTAATTGTGTTAATATTCAGATGGAGTAGTGGTCTAGCGATTATAGTCTTGGTCAAATGACCAGGAGGTCGACGATTCAAACCCCTCCATATGCATTTAATGGCATGAGTTTGAGGATTATCCATTCCTTGTCAATATTAAAGGAATTTTATTTTACAAAAAATTAACACAAAAAACTATACATAACAACATCAACTGGCATCACCTCACGACAACATTATTTTAAGAAAAGAAAAATAAATAATTAGCCGATAACAAGAGTTGTCTGCTAGCTAGCACTATTTAAATCCTTTTACTTACGCTATCCAAATCATGAAATATTCTTTATTGATACGACCCGTTCATAAAAATCCTTGGAGAACACTTATTAATATGATGTAATTCTATATGCAGTGCATATCTTTTATTAATATATATTATTTGACTCGTTCAATGTCATTAAGGCTTTCATCATATACTCCTTTTATTATTCTCTGTATATATTTTCATCATATACTTCTTTTATTATTCTCTGCGATGTGGCTTTTCTCTCTAAGTGTTGACCGTTTAAGGGAGTTGTTTTCAGTCGACGTCATTCAGACTGCTGTTTTGTGATCCTCATCTGGTTTCTTCATCGGGACAGACCTTGTGTTGGCAGTAGCTTTGGTCTTTTGTGAGCTGCACTTCTGTATGCCTGACTGATGAGTCGAGTTTTCGACTCATTAATGCCCGTTTTCACTATAGCTTTAGTTCGATTCCGACTACTATTTGATGGCATTTGATCCTCTTCTCGTGCGTTTCAGGTACAAAGCAAGATGTCTCAGTGTCAAGAGCCATTGGAAGAAAACTCGGGGAAAATCGGTGTTTTAGAGCAAAAAGTGGCAGTATTTGGTCTTCAGTCGATCGACTGGGAAGCTCCCCTGCTCCAGTCGATCGACTTAACAGACTAACAGGAGGTGCTGCAAATCGACCATCGCCAGTCGATCGACTGACCCCTTCAGTCGATCGACTGAAGAGTCCCCTGCCCAGAGCATGCAGATCACGTGACCACCAGTCGATCGACTGGAACTCAATCGATCGACTTAATGGACTAACAGGAGGTGCTGCAAATTGAGTTCCCTCAGTCGATCGACTGGGAGCCTACCCTGTCTCAGTCGATCGACTGAGAGCCTGCTAGCCAAACGACTTTCTTCCTCCAGTCGATCGACTGGGCCATCAGTCCAACGCCAGTCGATCGACTGGACCTGCTACAGTACCGAATCTTTTCCGAGGCTATAAATAGAAAGAGGCAAAGTTGACCTAATATCTTGGAATTTTCTGGAGAGAAGACAAGGAAAAGTGATCCAAATCAAGGGTTTCATCATCATCAAATCAAGGAGGAATCAAGATCAAGGGAGTTCATTAGGACTAATCATCCTACTCTATTCCCTCTTATTTCTCTTAGATTTGTTTGTAAAAACCTACACATCATGTTGTCTTACATGATGTGTGAGTAGTCCCCCTTGTGTTTTGAGGGTTCTATGAACCTCCTTGGTACTCAATGATCATTCTAAACACATCTATTGTATTTATTATAGTTGATTTCATTTTTACTATGATCTTCATGTTAGACATGCCTCTAAGTGTTTGATAAAATGCCTAAGTGACATGTTTATGTTAGAACTTAGATCTAAGTCTTGAGAGAGCTTAGGGATGGTTTTGATGTAGTAAAAATGGACTTAACCTACATTTATGAGAGTAAATGCATGGTGAGAGGGGAACTAGAACTTTGTGCATGTGCATTTATGAGGGTAAATGCATATAGGGGGTCAATATCCTTTAAGTAGTGAGATCCTATCTAAGATGGCTTTACTAGGATTAGACATGCATGGTTTGCCTAATTCATAGTCTAAGCTAGGTTCAAAACCTATCAACTCTTAATTAATTGAACTCTAGTTTGCATGATCATAGGGAAATTGCCAAGGAGGGGATTATTCCCTCGAAACTCGCTTTAAATTGAATTCAATCCTTTAAATACCATTTCATTGTTGCTTTGAATCATTGATAACTCAACCAAATTGAATTGTAGGAATTGCCGAGTAAGAAAACTTGATTGACTTAGCTTGTAATCCGTTTGCTCCCTTGGGTTCGACACCGGTCTTACCGGTTCACTTATAAATTGTTTTTGACAAAGTGTATCTCAAAAATACTCGACGTCAAAATGGCGCCGTTGCCGGGGAGCAATAGCTAGATTACCCCTAGGAAAATCATTTAGTGCTCCGACTATTCCATGTTTTACTTTATTTTACTTGTTACTTGCATTTCTTGAACTTATTCACTACGCTTACTTGTTTTAATTGGCTTCTCTTTTAGGTTCACTTCTTTTATGCCACCGAAGACCAAGAAACTTACTCAAATCGTGGATAGAGACTTGAACCAACCTATTAGAGAGCTAGTTAATCCTCATATCACAAGGAGTAAGACCAACAAAGACAAAGGACAAACCTCCAATACTCAAGGAGTCATGGCCGAAAACAACAACAATAGACCTCCTCCCCCACCCCCTCCCCACCATAGAAACCAAGACAACCTTCCTCCGCAATTGCCCCTAGCTAGAAGGGCCCTCAAGGACTATGCCATCCCTACGGCATATGGCTACCGTTCTCTTATCCAATTGCCTACCGTGGATAACCGGGATTTTGATTTGAAGACGTCCACCATTCAAATGGTTCAATCTAACCAATTCTCGGGGAGGGACAATGAAGATCCGAATTCCCATTTGACGTTGTTTCTTGAAGTTTGTGCTACATTCAAGATCAATGGAATTTCGGATGATGCTAAGCTACTTAGGCTTTTCCCCTTCTCCCTCACGGGAAGAGCAAGAGATTGGTTGAGGAGTCAAACTCCCGATAGCTTCACTACTTGGGAGGAGCTAGCCGTGGCCTTTCTAAATAAATACTTTCCTCCTTCCAAGACGGCGCATTATAGGAGCCAAATTACAAATTTTGTGCAAATGGATGGAGAGACACTCTATGAAGCTTGGGAGCGATACAAAGAATATCAAAGGCTATGTCCTCACCACAATTTGGATGATCTTCTTCTATTCCACACCTTCTATCAAGGTGTGGACGGGAATTCTCGTCTTGCACTTGACACCGCTTCGGGCGGAGCTATAATGGACCTTGCACCACATGAAGCCTTTGCGGTTATTGAGAAAATAACGAAGAATTATTTCATGTGGGGAAGCGAGAGAGGGAATCCTAGAAGAAGAAATGAGAGACACGAAGTGAAAGCGGTGAGCTCTAGCGATTACGATGCTTTGAGAAAGGACTTTGATAATCTCTCGGACGAAGTCTTCAAGCTAAAACACCCCGAGAAAGAAACTTCGACAAGGGAAGGGTGTGACATTTGTGAGGTGTACGAGCATGAAACCACTTCTTGCCCATTGGTTCAAAGGGACGTGCAAGGGCAAAGTTATGGAGAAGTCAATTTTGTGGGAGGAAACCAAAGTAGAGACTATGGAAGTAGTGCAAATCAAGGGCAAAGCTCTCAAGCCAACTATACTTCACCAAAGTTCTCTTCGGGATGGAGAAATCACCCCAATTTCTCCTACAAGACCACTAATCCCACTCGCCCCGACTTTGGATCCACACCTCCCGGATTCGGTCCTAAACCTACTCAATCCAATCAAGGGTTCCAACCTAGGAACCAATATCAAAGTCAAGGACCGACCTTGCTTCAAAGAAACCAAGGGCAACAATATCAATCCTAAGCTCAAAGACCCTATCAACAAGTGGAAGCTCCTCAACAACCTTCAAACGAACCATCCGGTGTGGAAGCTATGCTAGCCAAAATCCTTGCACAACAAGAGAGGGCAAGTAGGGACGTTCAAGCTAAATTTGAAGACATGCAAACTCAGTTTGAGAGATTGGAGACCCACAACAAAATGCTGGAAAGTCAAATTGCTCAACAAGCCGAGGCATCTACAAGGGCACCGGGCAAGCTACCGGCTAGACCCGACCAAATAAATAGGGAGCATTGCAATGCGGTGACTTTGAGAAACGGGAAGGAGTTAGAGGTAGAGCTACCTAAGAATAAGAGAGTCACTTTTGATCTTGGAGGCCAAGCTAGTGCCGAAATTGAAGAGTTGGATGAGGAGGTTCCTAACCCTCAAGTTGAGAAAGAGAGTGAGGTGGAAAAGGAGAAAGACGAACCTAGAATATACACTCCTCCTATTCCATTTCCTCAAAGGTTAAAGAAGAAGAGCAATGATAAGCAATTCTCCAAGTTCGCCGAGATGATGAGGAAGCTCTATGTCACAATGCCCTTCACCGAGGTAATAACTCAAGCTCCTTCTTATGCTAGATTTCTAAAGGATGTTATTACTTGCAAGAGAACAATCGAGGATGTCGATACGGTGTCCCTCAATGGCGAATGTAGTGCCATACTCCAACCTCACATGCCCCCAAAGCTTGAGGATCCCGGTAGCTTTTCCATTTCATGCTTTATTAATGATATTAAGATTGAACGAGCAATGTGTGATTTGGGTGCAAGCATATCGTTGATGCCTTATTCTCTGTGTAAAAAGCTAAATATGGGTGAGACTAAACCAACTAGCATGATTTTGAGGCTCGCGGACCGCTCCTCGAGATTCCCTAAGGGAGTTCTTAAGGATGTCCCGGTTAGAGTAGGGAATTTCTATATTCCGGGGGATTTCGTGGTGTTAGAGATGGAGGAGGGCAATGAAATTCCCATTCTATTGGGAAGGCCATTCCTCTACACCGCGGGGGCAATTTTTGATACAACTAAGGGTTCAATTACCATGAGGGTAGGAGATGAGGAGATTGAGTTTAATCTTGAAAAAGCACAACGTGGTCCTAGTTCTACAATGACTTGTAATTATCTAGACCTAGTTGATACTTATGAATTGTGTGATGTGCCTAACCTTCTCATGAGTGCTATTGACCTTGATAATGAGCTTCCCAACATTGCCGATTGTTGGGCTATCTTGGAGGAAGAAAACGAAGAAGGAACTCTAAGCGACAAAGGTAAGGAGCCTTGTTCGGTAGAGCTTAAAGCTCTACCAACAAGCCTAAGGTATGAGTTCTTAGGCCCAAATTCTAGCTTGCCTATCATTGTGAACTCTTCCTTGAATGATGTCGAAACTTCGAAATTGCTTGATGTGGTTAGAGAACATAAGGATGCTATTGGCTACTCTATTGATGATTTAAAGGGGATAAGTCCCAATTTATGCATGCATGAAATCAATTTAGAGAGCGATAGTATGCCATCTAGGGAGAGAGCTAGGAGACTAAATCCTATTGTTGGCGAGGTAGTGAAAAAGGAGGTTCTTAAATTGCTTGATGCGGGAATCATTTTCCCCGTTGCGGACTCTAAATGGGTGAGCCCCATTCATGTAGTGCCAAAAAAGGGGGGAATGACCGTAATTAAAAATGAGAAGAACGAATTGATTCCCACGAGAACCGTGACCGGTTGGCGTATGTGTGTGGACTATAGAAAACTCAACCAAGCCACTAAGAAAGATCACTTCCCACTTCCTTTTATTGACCAAATGTTGGAAAGATTAGCTAAGCATGACTATTTTTGCTATCTTGACGGATATAGTGGATTCTTCCAAATCCCTATTCATCCCCAAGATCAAGAGAAAATGACCTTTACTTGTCCCTATGGAACATTTGCCTATCGGCGAATGCCCTTTGGACTTTGTAATGCGCCCGGTACTTTTCAACGATGCATGATGGCTATTTTTTCGGAATTTATTGAAAAGATTATGGAAGTGTTTATGGATGACTTTTCCGTTTATGGTTCCTCTTTTGATGATTGTTTAGCCAATTTGGCTAAAGTGTTGAAAAGATGTATTGAGACGAACCTTGTACTAAATTGGGAAAAATGTCATTTTATGGTGCAGGAAGGGATAGTGCTCGGTCACTTGGTCTCAAGGAGAGGAATTGAGGTGGATAAAGCCAAAATTGAAGTTATGGAAAAATTGCCCCCTCCGAGGGATGTGAAAGGAATAAGGAGTATTCTTGGTCATGCCGGGTTTTATAGGAGGTTTATCAAGGATTTCTCGAAGATTGCAAAGCCTCTAACGAACCTACTATGCAATGACACCAAGTTTCGGTTTGATGACGAGTGCTTGGTGGCCTTCAAGAAATTAAAAGAGGCATTGATTTCGGCTCCTATTATTCAACCCCCTAGGTGGGATTTGCCCTTCGAGCTTATGTGCGACGCTAGTGACTATGCAATTGGGGCGGTTCTTGGGCAAAGGATAGATAAGAAACTTCATGCCATCCACTACACAAGCAAGGTTCTAAATGGAGCTCAATTGAACTATTCTACCACCGAGAAGGAGCTCCTTGCTATTGTGTATGCTTTTGACAAGTTTCGCCCATACCTAGTGGCTTCTAAGGTTATAGTGTTCACGGATCATGCGGCTATCAAATATCTCTTAGCAAAGAAGGACTCTAAGCCAAGATTGATAAGATGGATTCTATTGCTCCAAGAATTCGATATAGAGATCAAAGATAAGAAGGGAGTAGAGAATGTGGTAGCCGACCACCTATCAAGGCTAGAGGAAAATGAAGAGATTGGGGTGGATAGTAGACCGGTGAATGATTCGTTTATTGGAGAACAACTCATGAGAGTTGAGGCGGAGGCCCTTCCTTGGTATGCGGACTTCATAAACTTCGTGGTTTGTGGGATCATCGCCCACGATATGAACCACCATCAAAGGAGGAAGTTCCTCTCCGAGACCAAGAGGTACTATTGGGATGAGCCCTACCTTTATAGGCTTTGCGCGGATGGGCTTTATAGAACTTGCGTGGCCGAAGAAGAGATGAGAGAAATTCTTTACCATTGTCACTCTTCTCAATATGGAGGACATGGTAGTGGAGCAAAAACCGCGTCAAAGGTACTACAATGCGGTTTTTATTGGCCTACTCTCTTTGGCGATGCATACGAATTCGTGAAGGCTTGTGATCAATGCCAAAGGACCGGTAATATTTCTAAAAGGCATGAAATGCCCCAACAAAGCATCCTCCCGGTCGAGATATTTGATGTATGGGGCATTGATTATATGGGTCCTTTCCCTTCTTCATATGGGAACCAATACATATTGGTGGCGGTTGATTACGTTTCGAAATGGGTTGAGGCCGTCGCTTCCCCTACTTGTGATGCCAAGGTAGTCACGAAACTATTCAAGAAAATCATCTTTCCAAGATTTGGGGTGCCAAGGACCGTCATAAGTGATGGTGGTTCGCATTTCAAGGAAAGGCATTTTGAGGCCTTGCATCGCAAGTATGGAGTTAGTCACAAGGTTGCCACGCCATACCACCCACAAACTAGTGGGCAAGTGGAAATTTCAAACCGAGAGATCAAGGCAATCTTGGAGAAAACCGTAGGGAGCTCGAGGAAGGATTGGTCATCGAAGCTAGATGACGCGCTATGGGCCTATCGTACGGCGTTCAAGACCCCTATTGGAATGTCTCCCTATCGCCTCATTTATGAGAAACCGTGCCACTTGCCGGTAGAATTGGAGTACAAGGCGATGTGGGCAGTTAAAATGTTGAATATGGACTTGCAAACGGCGGGAGACCATAAGGTCCTTCAACTCCATGAGTTGGAAGAGATAAGAAATGAAGCCTACGAGAGCGCTAGGATATACAAAGAGAAGACCAAGAAATGGCACGATAGGAAGATCTTTCGTCGTGAATTTAGGAAAGGAGACAAGGTCTTGCTCTTTAACTCTAGGCTCAAACTATTTCCGGGGAAGTTGAGAAGCCGGTGGAGTGGCCCATTCATTGTCCACAAGCCCCACGAGGATGGTCACGTAGAGTTGCTCAACAATGATGGAACCACTTTTTCTGCGAATGGGCAAAGGCTAAAGCATTATAGAGAGGGATTTCGTGATGAGCAAAATGTCACATTCCCCTTAACCGACCCATAGAGTGCCTTATTCCGCTTGAGGAGGGATCCTAGCTATGGACTCCTCAAGTGTGCTTCTTAGTGAGAAAAGGATCGGCTCGGTCTTTGCCAAGACATTAAACTAGGCACCTCACGGGAGGTACCCCGGTTTGTGAGTTGTCTATCTATGCACAAGTAACTTCCATATATGTGTAGCATGCTTTTGTGAACTTGTAATGTGGCTTGGTGATTTGGATGATTTTATATGCATGATTAGGTGTGTGTGTGATGTGATGTAGGGCTTGCATGAATTTTCTTGATGATGGTGAATTTTAAGTGTGGAGTGGTAATCCTAGCTTGTGATGTTTGAAAAGCGTATGTTTATGTGCTAGAGATTGATTAGGAGGGCGTACCTTGATTATATGTGATATTTTGAGTGGTACCCATTCTTGGTTATGAGTGAAAATTCTGAGTGTGGAGTCGGGATTCGTTGGAAAAAGGAAAATTTTTTCAAGCAGAAATTCGGGTTCAGTCGATCGACTGGAAGCAAGCTATCACCTAGTCGATCGACTAAATGATGTTTCAGGGGGTCTTGCAATTCATGCATTCTCAGTCGATCGACTGAGATCCCAGTCGATCGACTGGGAATTGCTTATCCAACATCAGCACCCTTCCTTATTTCTTCATTCGACCGAAACCCCAAAACCCTAAATTTTCAATTCGAACTCCGTCTTCCTCCAATCTTCGGCGGTCAACTCCCAATAGCCTCGCCATCATCCCGTCGTTCCTCCGCCGCAAGCCGCTCGCCGATTGAGCCAGCAACGACCATCGAAAGCCAGTTTCAGATCGAAAACACATTCCTTAGCCGATCTCCTCCGTTCGCCGATGTTTTCGCCCAATCCAACCACCAATCGACTCCCCACTGCCCCGCCTACAAACCCCAGCCATCAATTTCACCTCCGAAAGCCTCCCCGGAAAACCCCCAAATCGTGCCCTAACCCGACTGCAATTCCATCCTCAGTCGATCGACTGAGACGTCAGTTCCCAGCCAGTCGATTGACTCGATCAGAGAACAGTGCACTATGGGTCGTGCCGATGCATCGTCCAGTTCGAAAGCAAAGGGAAAGGGGATCGCTCACGAGCCCTCGCTCGATGAGCAAATTGATGACTTCACACTAGAGGGCGAGGACGATAGACCTCTTGTTTCACGCAAGAGGAGATTATTGAGGGGCTCACTTGCCGATGTTAGTTCGGGATCAGAAGAGGAGGATGAGATCGTGCCGGTTTCCCCACCACCTCCAAAGAAGAAAAAGCCTCAACCAAGGAAACCGGCGCCGAAGAGGAAAGCGCCCGTGCCTCCTACCCCTAGTGCACCCCCGCGCCCTGCTGCTGCGCCTACCTCCATGGCCATAGTGCCAATCGAGCCTCACGAGGGGCCCTATGAGGGACCGATGCCCATACCGGTCCCCTACCCATTCTCGGGTCCCTTGGTGTTTAGGGACGAGAAACACCGGGCTCATCACATCACCATCACATCGAAGAGGAAGAAGGCCATCCCGACATTGTACCTAGACATGGATTTGCTTCGTGGCATCGACGAAGTGGTAGCGACTGAGGTACAATCTCGGCTCACTACTCATGGCTTGTCTTTTCTATTTGCTGATGATCCCGGCTCCTACCAGAGGGTAGTTGAGGAGTTCATGTCCTTGTTTGAGTCGGATAAGGAGAGAGTGGGGGAGGATGGTGCCTCAATTTATTATTGGAAGTTTGTTTTGGGGGGTAGGGATTTCCGGATCAGGGAGAGCACGATCCGAGAGTGGCTTGACTTTCCACAGCCTGCGGCATCACCCCGGGTATTCACTGAGCACGACCAGTCCAGGCTTTGGAAGAGGATTTCCGGTAGGAATGAGTGGTTTGTGTCTTCATATAACTCTTCTGCGATCGTTGACCCGGTTTGGAAGATTATGCACCACGTCATTGCTATTGATATTGATACGAGGACAGAGAGGGGTAGGAAGGTTACTTTCCCAGATATGGACCTCATGGTTGCCATGGATCACGGGGAGGCCATTGATTGGCTAGTGGTTCTCGCCAACCGGTTTGCGACCGTTGTGAAGCCGACTACGAGGAACAAGGGGATGGGAGGTGGCTCATTGATTACATTGATAGCCCAAAGGTGTAACTTCACCTTTGGCCACGAGGGTTGTGAGGCCCCTACTAGGAGCAAGCTTGACATAGATTTGATGAAGAATATGCATATGGTCAAGCGGGATGGTAAGACGTGGAGCAGTGACCCGTCGCCTCATGTGGAGGATCTTGTGACCGCCGCTGCTGCGCGGAGAAGAGCCTTCAAGCAGCAGAACCCGCTCTACTGTCTCGCCCACCTCTCTCCCTCTCCCTCACCTCCTCCTCCCCCTCCGGCAGACGTTCCCGAAGCACAGGCAGATGAGGGCCTCCCACCAGTTGTTGAGGAGTTTCCACCAGTGGAGCCCGCCGTCGAGATTCCCCCTCCAGTCGTTGACGACTCCGCGGAGTGGAGACAGAGAGTCACCTCAGATATTGCTAGCTTGACAACCGGCGTGGCAGACTTGAGGAGTGGACTGACTCGCCTCGAGGACTTCGTCCGAGAGTCTGATGCGAGAGCCAGCCGAGAGTGGGAGTGGCTCAGATCTACAGTCATGTCGTTTGCCGGAGGCCCCAGCACGCCCGTAGTCCCTCCCTTAGCCCCAGAGTTCTCAGCTCCCCGAGGCGCCTCCCCTTTGCCTACCACACCAGCTTCTTTTGTAGGGGAGGCGGGCACACTGCGTCTCTCAGGAGGAACCCTGGAGCCAGTTCACTCTTTTAGGGAGGATAGTCCTTTGATGACAGGGCCCACGGCGCCGCCGGATGATGATGGTGTGGTCGACTCAGCTAGACCCGGAGATGATGAGGCTACATCATAGTCCATGCTTCATTTCACTTTCCACATGTGTATTCTCTTTATTGACTTGTTGCATTGGATGTTATTTTGGATATTAAGTCGCCTTTTGGCGCAATTTTTATGATGTATGCTATTTTAGTTATGTTTACCCTCACTTGCCTATTGGTTGCATACTACATTCTTATGATGATATTGGAGGTGTTTACCTTTTATATTGTTCACTCTACAGGATATACATTCACATATTCTTATCATGTCTAAAACACCCTCTTATATATACATTTGCAACCAAAAGGCTATTTCTCACTCTTATGGATTATATCACCGGCACTACAAACGAGGGGAGTTCCTATGCGCCTTTGCCTTTATTTTATCATTCTTTGCGCTTAGGGACTAAGCTTGAATTAAGTGTGGAGTGGTTTGATGCGCATAGTTCACATGTTTGCATGCCATGCATATCATTTTAGATGGACGCTTGCACACTTGCACATTATCCCAACATGAGAGTGTTTTAACCTGAAAGGCTTATGATTTTCGATTCTAAATCCCTATAAATCACATCTAGCCTATTTACCACATTTAGCGACCTAGTCCTTTGAGCATGCATTCTTGAGAATCAATATCATTGCTACGCCTTGTCTATCCAACTTTCTAAGTATTTTCGTTGCAACACCTTGGATCAAGCTAGCAAACACTTTTAAAAATCTTCATGAAAAACTTAGACCCCTTGAATATTCCTTGGTGACTTGAGTTCTCTAACACGGTGCCTTGCTTATGTTTGTTCCCCGCACATTCCATACACTTTTTGAACATATTGTCATGTTTTAAGTGTGGAGTCAAAAAAAAATATCTGCTCCGCCACCGCGGTACTTATGCGGTTAGGTGGGATGGTGGCACGCATCGTCCAATCTCTAGTCCAAATAGCCGGGAAAATAGATGAGCGACCCTCGGCTTGACTCGCGTCAAAAGGACAATGATGAGTGAGAGCAGGAAGGTTCAAAAAGAAAATAAGAAGCACTTAAAACTTGACTCTATGTTTTTCCATCATTCTTCATTTGTGCGGGATTCAACATTTGCATTGTGTGCTAGTTGGAATAACTCTTGGACGACCCATGTGCTTGCACGGGAGTATTCATTTGGTTTATGACTTGTTTGTTAAAGAACTCTAGTGTCGAACTCCACTTCCCTTATGGATTACGGCTTAAGCGCCTAAAACTTGGGAATGAGTTCCTTATCGCGAGCCCTTGGACTAGCCCTAGCTAGCATAGGTGAGCGGTTGACACTCTATTGTGCGAGCAACAAGCCTTGCCTCTATTGTGTTGCCTTGAAAATTAGTAGAATTTTGGATGAGACATTTCATAGCCCTAGTGTTGATAACCTTGAATGCATGTCCTCAAAGGTACCCAAGGGGTTGAAAAAGTTCTTTTAATGATATTGTGATCATAGTTCTAGCTTGGGGTGTGGGATTGGTCTTGAAAAATCGTAGCCTTGGTTGAGCACTCTTGCATTCACTCTTATGGGATATGTTCATTTGGGATTTGTGAGTATTCCCTTTCTGAAAACTCTCACGAGACTATAACTCATCCACTAGGGTAGCCTAGGGGTTTAAAGGCTTAATGCATACGCTAAATGAATTCGTAACGCCTACGAAAAGGAGCTAGGTAGATTGTGCATACTTGCCATTTTCTTTTCAATAACATGTTTAGAAATAAGGATCGAGACTTTGTGAAATCTAGTGAGGCAAATGCACGAAAAACATAGCACCACTAGCATTTCGACATTTTCACTTCCTTGGCATATTTGCATACTTTGTTCGGGACGAGCAAAGCTTAAGTGTGGAGTGTTGATGAGTCGAGTTTTCGACTCATTAATGCCCGTTTTGACTATAGCTTTAGTTCGATTCCGACTACTATTTGATGTCATTTGATCCTCTTCTCATGCGTTTCAGGTACAAAGCAAGATGTCTCAGTGTCAAGAGCCATTGGAAGAAAACTCGGGGAAAATCGGTGTTTTAGAGCAAAAAGTGGCAGTATTTGGTCTTCAGTCGATCGACTGGGAAGCTCCCCTGCTCCATTCGATCGACTTAACAGACTAACAGGAGGTCCTGCAAATCGACCATTTCCAGTCGATCGACTGACCCCTTCAGTCGATCGACTGAAGAGTCCCCTGCCCAGAGCATGCAGATCACGTGACCACCAGTCGATCGACTGGAACTCAGTCGATCGACTTAATGGACTAACAGGAGGTGCTGCAAATTGAGTTCCCTCAGTTGATCGACTGGGAGCCTACCCTGTCTCAGTCGATCGACTGAGAGCCTGCTAGCCAAACGACTTTTCTTCCTCCAGTCGATCGACTGGGCCATCAGTCCAACGCCAGTCGATCGACTGGACCTGCTACAGTACCGAATCTTTTCCGAGGCTATAAATAGAAAGAGGCAAAGTTGACCTAATATCTTGGAATTTTCTGGATAGAAGACAAGGAAAAGTGATCCAAATCAAGGGTTTCATCATCATCAAATCAAGGAGGAATCAAGATCAAGGGAGTTCATTAGGACTAATCATCCTACTCTATTCCCTCTTATTTCTCTTAGATTTGTTTGTAAAAACCTACACATCATGTTGTCTTACATGATGTGTGAGTAGTCCCCCTTGTATTTTGGGGGTTCGATGAACATCCTTGGTACTCAATGATCATTGTAAACACATCTATTGTATTTATTATAGTTGATTTCATTTTTACTATGATCTTCATGTTAGACATGTCTCTAAGTGTTTGATAAAATGCCTAAGTGACATGTTTATGTTAGAACTTTGATCTAAGTCTTGAGAGAGCTTAGGGATGGTTTTGATGTAGTAAAAATGGACTTAACCTACATTTATGAGAGTAAATGCATGGTGAGAGGTGAATTAGAACTTTGTGCATGTGCATTTATGAGGGTAAATGCATATAGGGGGTCAATAGCCTTTAAGTAGTGAGATCCTATCTAAGATGGCTTTACTAGGATTAGACATGCATGGTTTGCCTAATTCATAGTCTAAGCTAGGTTCAAAACCTATCAACTCTTAATTAATTGAACTCTAGTTTGCATGATCATTGGGAAATTGCCAAGGAGGGGATTATTCCCTCGAAACTCGCTTTAAATTGAATTCAATCCTTTAAATACCATTTCATTGAATCATTGATAACTCAACCAAATTGAATTGTAGGAATTGCCGAGTAAGAAAACTTGATTGACTTAGCTTGTAATCCGTTTGCTCCCTTGGGTTCGACACCGGTCTTACCGGTTCACTTATAAAATGTTTTTGACAAAGTGTATCTCAAAAATACTCGACGTCACTGACTTCAGTACAGATTATTATGTGTTTTTCCTACTTTTCTGATGTTTTGAGTGTCAAGGTGGTGGACCCACATAGTTAGGCGTGAGGCTAACACTACTAATTTATGGAAAATTTCCGACATCAGGAAAACGACGGAATAATGACGGAAAAGTGACGGAAAAATCCAAATTTCCGTCACTTTTCCATCACCGATGACGTTGACGGCAATTTTTCCGACGGTAAAAAGTTTCCGTAATCATTCCGTCGTTTATTTCCGTCATTGTTTCTTTAACATTCCGTCGCATTTCCGGTAAATAAAATTCCGTCGTCATTTCGGAATGTATCCGGCGAGATTCTCTGTCAAAATTTTGTCTGAATTTCGTCAATAATATTTTCCGTCTATATTCAAACAGATTTCCATTTTCAATTTCAGTCTATCTTCCGTCTACATTTCGTCATCTTAGTTTCCGTCTACATTCCGTCCATGTTCCATCAATAATATATTCCGTCATTATTCCGTCTTAATTCCGTATTAATGTTTCCGTTATTATTCCATCAATATTATGTTCTATTTTTTCAAAATTTAATTTTCAATTTTTTGATATTAATGTTTATAAAATATTAATTTTAATTTTAATAATAATTATAAAATATTTAAAACATATTATTTTTAATAATAAATGTACTGATAATAAATTACAGAAGTCGAGTATAATAATAAAATATAAAAGCATAGTCAAATGAACTTAAAATGTCTAATGTCTGCGGTTTTCTTCGTTTTTGCTCTGACCTTGGTGACGTCCCCGGTTGTCTTCATTCGATCTCTGACTAGGCGGACCGCGGTTGTCTCCATTCGGGCTTTGACTGAGAGGTGGAGGATTTCCAATCGTAAACATCCTAAAAAGAAAACAAAATACAACATTAATAATATAGATAAAGGGCCACACTGAATAAAGGCAATGAAATAAAATTGCAAGCCATTAATGTAGATTAATGGGACACAGTGAATAAAGCCAATGAAGCCAATGTAAGCTGTAACAATGGAGTAACGAATCCAATGACACATATAAGTCGAATACAACGTGGACCTCATAGGTCATTACAAGTCCTATAAGCTCCATCAGACCGAGTAAGAAGGAGATCAATTGAGAACCTGCAAATTAAATTAATATATAGAGAGAGAGATTGTTTTATCATGAAGCAAGCAAACCACTGACAGAGCAAGAGCAATATGAAAAAATAGACTTCTTTTTCTATATATTCTACTAGTACAACTTCCAGGGATGTGATTCACAAAACTGAAATGAAGCACATTACATCAAGTGTGAAATTAATGGTTAATAATATATACCTGGAAGGAATAAAGCATGTTGACGTGATTGAGCCCATGATAATCTGTGGAAACGAACAAGAGAAAAACAAAACAAGTTAACAACTAGTAAAATGTATTAATAATTTATTTTTTGATTTCAGGTATTATAATCATCTTTTTCCTTTTGAGGAGAGGAATTCTGATGATTGGTACAATCTGGAAAATGAAAACATGTGTTGCCAAAATAATCAGCCAAATCACTTTTGGCTTATGTAGAAGATCAACAATCATAATCTGGGGCTAGAAGAAAGGCATCCTACTTTACACGATTAGAATGTTCAGCAAAGATGACAGGGACATTGAAGTACTTAATAGGAAATGTTTGCTAGCAAAACAAAACTAAGTCATTTAATGTTACTGGCCCCAATGGAAAGAATTTAAAGCTAAGAGTAACGAACTAACGATAGGTTTGAGATTTACCTTGAAGAAGAATCACGAAACAAAAGACGATAGTAAAAATCATGGCGAAAAGGCTATTGCTTGAAGAGGATGGCTTAGCAGAAAAGCTTGATTCGTTCAATTTTGACACGCTTTAACACGGTTAATTATGCAATCTCCTTGATAAGTTTCTGATCAGCAGCATCAAGTGTTGGTCCTCTAGGTGGTCTCGGTTGCTTAGGAGCCTTCTTATTACTTGTTTTCTTTCACCGATTTCTTCTCATCCGCATCCATGCCTTCCAGCTTTACATCAATTACTACATTCTCTACCAAATCAGCATCATAATTCACCAAGGCGCCACACAAGCTAGCCCGGTAGTCACCGTGAACAGATCTATCTTCTTCCCTCCCACTCCTGCCGCTTTCAATATCAACTGCAAAGTCTTCTCCATTTGAATTACTTCGATCCATTACAAGGGCATTCAGTACCCCTAGTTGTTCCCACCTCCAATCAATCAACTAAGATAGCGCCACCGACACTAAACTAAACTACTACAAACACCAGAATATCCCACTTCTAGATTCAAATTGTATAAACCGGTGTGTGAATGTCGCACTTTTTCTACAACTGACAGCCACCATAAACACTAGAACTCTCGTCAATTGTACACAATTAAATCACAGTAATTCAAAATATTGTAGTTTGTTTCTCCAGGCAGGCACATGAGCTCATCTGCAGCTCACAAAAGTATTCAAAATTTAAAATAAAAAGAAAACCAAAATTAAACTTTAAACAGCAAATCAATCAACCACAGTTCATAAACAAAGAAAAAACACGCTAAACCAGTAAAGCCTTAAGAAACTTCCGTCGGTTGAGTTACCTGGCGCCAGAGCTATTCCCAATGGAGACGAAGTTGATTTGGACGGAAGTGGCTTGTGTGACGATGAGAAATCGATTAACAGCATGGACTGGAGTCGATTTGGACGGAGGTGGCTTGTGCGACGATGAGAAATCGACCTTTCGAATGAGCAGAAAACGAACGAGCAAAAAGAGGAGGAAGAGGAGCACGGGTGTTGCAGAAACACTAAATAAAAATATCAGATTATACACAGCGCTTTCGAAATAAGCGCCTTTTAAAGATCATTGAAGACATCGCTTATTACAAAAAACGTTGTCTAAAGTTTTTTATATTAAAAATGTAATATTATTTTATTAATTCCGTTTTATATACATCTTAACTCCAGCATAATTATTTAAAGTTTTCCAACAAAATTCCGTCATTATTCCACCATCATCAGCTTTCAAATACCGTCATTAATCTGGCAATATACCGTTAGTTAATTTTTAAAATTTTAATTTTTGTCCAAACGTCCGAAATCCCGCTCAAAATAAATAACAGTTTTCCATCAAAATTCTTTCATTATTCTGCCATAATCAACTTTCAAATACCGTCAATAATCCGTCAATATACCGTTAGTTAATTATATAGAGATAGAGATTATTTGGGTTTAATTAAAACAGCGTTTGGCAACAGGATTGTTTGGCAACAAGCGCTGTCTAAAGTCCTCTTTAGACAGTGTTTGGCTACAGGCGCTGTCTAAAGTCGACTTTAGACAGTGTTTGGCTACATGCGCTGTCTAAAGTCGATATTAGACAGCGTTTGGCAACAAGCGCTGTATAAAGTGTGGCACATAAGACAACGTTTGGTTACAAGCACTGCCTGAAGTCCACTTTAGACAGAGTTCGGCTGCAGGCGCTGTCTAAAGTTGGGTAACGGAATAGAGGGAGAAATTCGACGGAAGCTCATTAAAATAAATTTGTATTATATTTCACCGGAATAATGACGGTACAGTGACAGAATAATTTATGGAAGATGAAATAGTGACGGAAATGTGACAGAAAAATGAAAAATGAAAAATATTTGTTTACCAACGATAACAATAAAACTTATGTTTACAAAATTAAAAATGATTTTTGGAATATGGAATAGTGAAGGAAATGTGACGAAAAAATGAAAACTATTTCCAGATGACGGAATGGTGATGGAATGTGGATGGAATTTAGGCTACAGTATACACCGACAGAATTTTGACGGAATGTCAGCGAATAATATTTGCGTAACCTCTCCGTTAATTCTTCGTCACAAAAATTCTGTCAACAATCCGACTAACTATTCGCGACGGAATATTGGTGATGGAAATATGACGGAATTACGACGAATTTAAATATTCCAAATTTTGTTGACGGAAATTCGAAGGTATTGCAACGGATTATTTTCCATCACCGTGTCTGTAGACGTTTTTGCAACGGAATTTCTGGACGGAAAAAATCCAAAAATTTGTAGTATAAGTGGAGTAGTAGACTACTTATTCAATCATGCAGGCTTATTTCATAGAAACTGATCCCAGCTGAAATGTATTTCAACTTTCAAGTTCTCTGTAAATCGCCTTTGTAACTGCTAATTGCAGCTTATCAAAAATATAAACTCCTTTTATTATTACTATATGGTCAATTCCATAGATAGTGGTAACATTGTATATTAGGATTGGGATTGAGATCGATGCAGCTAAATAGAATGGATTATGTCCGATGCGCGGTCTAGTCACTTGAAAAGGGCATTGTTAGACAAAAATAATAGAATCGAAATTACATCATCTAAATCCTATAACCCATATATTGAAAATTGAATCTTTGTCAAACTTATGCAGTTTTGACTTGAAGCACATAAAACTATTGTTTTCATTAGTTGATGTTTTTGGCTTGACAGTACTGGATCTCATTCCAAGCCAATTAGAGTCCCAACAATGATGACGATGTTGAGTTGGCTTGGTGGAGAGGCGCTCACTACCTGATCCTGTTGATCCCGGATTCGAATCACCCCAGGGGTAGGATCCAATGATCCCCTTAAAGAAAGAGAAAAAAACAATGATGTCGTTTTCATCATGGTACAACATAATTTTATACAATGACAAATTTTAAGTTTAGAAAATGACATCATATTGTCAAAATATGAATATTAAATGAAAGTTTATGATCTTTTGTGAGATCTTTTTCATGTGTGGTGGCTAGATAGTGGAAGGTGAGAGTGTGAGATCTTTTTCATGTGTGGTGGCCGGCGATAGTGGAAGGCACAAGGTAGCTCTCCTGAACTGAACTTTACAGTGGGTGGTGCACTTTTCAGCGGGATGTCGATGCATGCATGCATGCAGTGTTATTAAAATCGAACCGTGAATCGAATTGGTTAAGTCACTGGGTCAATGGATCAGTGGTTCAATCAAGCAGTGTTATTAAAACCGAACCGTGGATCGAATCGGTTAAGTCACTGGGACAGTGGTTCAACCGGGTTGAACGGGTTTGACCCGCACATATTAAAAAATAAAAATAAAATATTTATATAATATATTATAATTTAACATATTTATGACTTAAATAAATATTACATGATTATGATCCGATTATAACAACATACCATAACAAATTTAGAATTTGATAAAGTACAAATCAATAATACAATAATAACAGTTTTAGTCTTAATTTGCAAGTCACAACAATAAGAGATTTATAAGACTAATTGAATTTCTAGTTAAATTTATAATAAGTATAACTTTTATAGATTTGATAAATGAATATACATTATTGAAACAAATAATAAAACAACAATCATCTTTAGCCTAGTGGAAAGAAAGAAAATAACTATTAAGAGGGGCTTGGGTTCGAGGCTTGTCCAATAAATAATTTTTCAGATCAAATCGAACCGATTGAACCGATCAAAAATCAAACCGATTGAACCGATCAAATCACGATTTTAATGAAAAATCGGATCAACCGGGTCAGCCAACCGGGTCTTGACCGGGTTTGACCGGGTCGATGCATTTTCGGTCCGATGACAGAACCGAACCGGTCCGGAGATCGGTTCCCGGTCCAACCGGTCCTGTCGGACAAATTCAGCATCCAGTGGGAGGAAAATTCAGCTTTAGCGTAATCATTCAACCAGCCTCCACAGATTTCCTTTCAGTTCGTACTTAATTACTTCAATATTTCTTTTATTTAATTTTTTTTGATGGGGCTTGTTAGAATTAGTGTTAGTATCTGTTAATGTTAGGTGTTAGATTGTTAGATGAGGACTTCGAACCCTGGACACTTGGTACGTAGGGGGAGCTCCACCACTTGGACACTCCGCTTGGCCTCTTTTAATTTAATTTCCTTTATATTAGAAATAATTATTATTATTATTTAATTAAGATAATTCCCAAAGAGTATATAATATTTTGAGGCAGTTAAGACAAGACTTATGGCCGTTTTAGATGTCCATGTGGATAGATGGACTATAAGTGATGAAGAGTGACCAAGTCTTTCGTGCTGAATCGTTAACATTCTGATGAAACGACGTTACTTTGTTACAGGGAGATGTAGTCAAACATCTACTTTCGGTTTTATATGGACGGTACCTATTTTGAGAAGAAGAAGACTTGTTCAAAGATTAAAGACCAATATTATAAAGCATGTTATTACTTATTATGGCTGCGGTGTCAACTAGCTAGCATGTGTGTTTTTTTTTGTCTAACACACACTTCTTCTTCTACGCTCTACCGACTACCAAACCATGAAAAAGTTGGCGGAAATAGTCATATATTTGGCCAGAAGAGAACATTCATCCAACTTATATACGTGTTTGCTAATTTCATGTGTTGATGTGTGCTACCTCAAAATCTCAGACCGATTCACAACATTATCCCGCCAAATCACTACGAATAAATTATAATGAATAAATATATGGATTCATATTCCGCGCAGCCAAGCTATTTACAAGTATTCGAAAACAACGTAGTTTTGATAAAACAATATTAAAACTACTTCGTTTCATTAATATAACCCCTAAATTGATAACTGAATCCTTTTTCAAAACTACGCAGTTCAACTATAAACTACATAGTTTTATCTTGAAACACATTAAACTACGTCGTTTGCTTAAATTGCTGTAAATAGTTTGGCTGTACCGAATTTTATTCCCAAATATATATGTATCTGAACTTACAAAATTTATAAGAACTAATTCCATAAAATATTGAATTTCGCGCATAACGCATGGGATCAAATATTGGAGTAGGCAACTCATGACATTTTAAAGTCTTGGAAAAAGATATGATGCAAATGCAGTCAAATGCTGCGAGTGTCAAAACGACATCATTTTAAACAAAATGATGTAGTTTTACGTATTTAAAAAAGAATATCAATTAAAAGATAATTTTTCCATATTATAATTAATAACTTTTTATCATAAAACAAAATTTTGGAAGAATAGTATATATTTTCTAGGAAAATGGATCCTTTTCAAAATGAGTCCTAGGGCTCACCTACCCCTTGGGACAATAAAATAAATATCAGTTGGGATAGCCCCAGTAGCCCGTTCGTTAAAGTCTTTGCCCAGATACTCATTTAGTATGGATGAGATTCATAAGGTCTGCAGAAATATAAAGTCAATACAGTGGTGGTTAGATAGTGTGAGCACCTGATTAAATTTATAAAGTTAAGGATATAAGTGTCATTGTCAAATATTTGCGGTATGAAAGCATGATCGTTTATTTCTTACGAATTAAAAAAAAGTATTAATACATCAGTTGTAGGTTTATAGTTGGTTCCAATTGAACACGATTCGGCTTTGAACACCGAAGTGTCAACACCAAAGTCCAAATGGGAAACGGCAAGACCCAACCGCCACGTCCGCTCCAACATTTGAAATGGTAATGAGAAAGAATCTCACGAAAAATCAAACATAACAATTTCTCCACAAATTGACCATTTCCCCAAATACAATTTACACATTTATCATTACGACGCCGTATAACTTATTCACCACAAAACGCTAACAGTATAAAGGAAAACGCAGAAGCAAATCTCTCTCTCGTAAATTGCCGCTCGATCACCTCAACATGCCTCCTTCAGCCATCGCCGTGGCCCTAACCGTAAACAACTCCTCCGCAATTTTCTCTCCATCCTTTCGCTCCGAAAATCTCACCCTCAGCTTCCTCACGTCTCCGTCGTCGACGTCTTCCTCTTCCTCCGCCTCGATGTGCGCTCACTCGTTCGTTTCCGTAATCAACAGGAACAATATCGTCTCTAACGGCGATCCGGCAGCAAATGTGGCGGAAGTTTACGGTCGTAGATCTTCGGCTTCTGAGCATCTAAAGAGGAAGCGTCCGCCTACGATTCGCATTCCGGTCGCTCCGGTGAGATATTTTGTGGAATCCCCGACGAGAGATTTCTTGGATGTTGCAGATTTGGAGAGGGATGAAGGCTTAGGGTATTGCGTTTACAGTAAGAAAGGGAGGAAGGGACCGAATGAAGATCGATTCTCCGCCATCGTTGATTTCCGTGGGGAGCCCAAACAGGTAGATATATAAACGTTGATTACTGCATTTGGTTAGTTTGACTGATTCATGCTTGTGTGTTAAGTGTTCTGTTTCTACTCTTGATTTGAATAAGAGAAAGAGTATTGGGGGCAAACAACATATTTTTGTAAAAAATACTAACCTTGTTTAGTCATGGATGAGATTAAATCAGTTGTATGAATGATTTTTCGGTGACGAATTATGTCGCACTTGATCCTTACTCTTGAATAAGATATTAAAAAGGTGTTATTATGGAATTGAAAAATTATAATATATAATCAGTTTGATGATTGTTGTGTCGTAGGCTTTTTTCGGAGTTTTTGATGGGCATGGAGGTGCCAAGGCATCTGAATTTGCAGCTAAGAACCTGAACAGGAATATCATGACGGCATTGTCCGACAGATGTGAAGAGGAGATGAAGGATGCTATTAGGGATGCTTATCTGACAACGGATGAAGAGTTTCTGAAGCTGGGTGTCAATGGTGGATCTTGTTGTGTTACTGCAGCTTTTATGAATGGGAACCTAGCAGTTTCTAATGTAGGAGATTGTAGAGCTGTTATAAGCCGAGGAGGGGTCGCAGAGGCTCTCACGATGGATCACAAGGCATCAAGAGAAGACGAACGGGACAGAATTGAAGCACTGGTGAGTTTGATCAACCACATTTAAGCATAGAATGGTTTTGCTTTTTCGTTTACAGTTCTAAGGTCGTCGATAATTACTACATTGTTGGATAAATGTGTTTGTTGTTGGACCATCTGTACGTAGGGTGGCTATGTTGATGAATGTCGCGGTGTTTGGAGAATACAAGGCTCTCTTGCTGTGTCTAGAGGAGTGGGAGACCGACATCTCAAGAAATGGATTATTTCCAAACCCGAAACAATAATTTTGAAGCTTCAACCAGACCATGAACTCCTAATCTTAGCATCTGATGGCCTGTGGGACAAAGTAAGAGATTCAGACTGCCTATAAACCTGCATGTCAAACAATCCCTGGATGATGTTCTCATTTATATTTGATTGTTGCAGGTTTGTAATCAGGAAGCAGTGGACATAGTTGCGTCTATTTGCAATTTAGACGAAGACGTTTCTGGACTATCATCGGCTTGCAATCAGCTGGCTGAGTTATCAGTAAGCAGAGGATGTGTCGATGACATAACAGTGCTTATAGTCCAGTTGGGTCACTACGTTTCATAAATTTTCTAAAAATGACCCAGCACGCATGATTGTTTTTTTCTTTTCTTTTTACTTGAGTTTCATACTACTAGCCACTAGGTAATTTATTGTCACGCAGGGTTGTTGTAATTGTACAAATATGTTATTCAATGAAACCACAGAGTGTAGGCCTCAGCATATGGCCCTAAGGCACATAAGCCCGAAGCTAGCCCGCGGCTCGATATGGATCCGATCCGACCCGACCCGGATCCGAAAGCAATCCGACCATCACCCGAACCCAAACACCCAAGGGTCGGGTAAGGGCTTAAGTTATAAGACCCGACCCGAAAAGACGGCCCGATCAATGACTAAAGAATGGAAGCCAGCAGTTTAATTTATAAGAACATGTTAAGTCAGTTACTATAGAATACCCGATGTGAGAGAACAAAACAATAAACCATGCAACATCTTCTTGTTAGACAACTACTTTTCCCTTATTGGACGAATTAAAACCAATGTTATAGAGAAGAGTAATAGTCATTCATCCACATTTAGCCACTCAGCAAATCATGCTTGGGGGCCATACGTCATTATAGCTAATGATTTAACCTCAATTTGAAGCTGGCCAAGCTATTTCAATAACCTTCTCACAATTTGATAGGTAGTGTCATCGATGTGGGAAGTAGTAAAGAGATATGAGTATCTTTCATTTGGTAAAAGCTAGGTTGCTTTTGTACTTTTTATTTATCCCACACCGTTGGGCAATGCGAGTTCTTGAATCGAACTAATTATAATTAAAAGCAGAAATGTTATCATTTTGTTATTACTCGCCATTCCTGCAGCTGCAAGTTTGGGACGTATGTCACAGACTGTCAAAGGTTTGAGATCAATTTAAAGCTTTTTATGCATAGAATCCAAAATTTGTCAGTCATCAATCAGTCCTTGTATGATTGCTCACAAAGGCTTAAGGCGGGTGAAACCCGACCCGAACCCGAGGAGCCCAAAATTTTGGCGTACTTTGAGTCTCTTAGGGCTGATGAAAATATAGGCGATCCGACCCGCACCCAGCCCTTATTTAAACTTAACTCGGGTAAGGGTCGTTCAAAATGAGGTTCAGGTTTCTGTAATCTCGGGTCGGGTCAACCCGACCCGGCCCTTTACTGACCTCTAACAGAGTGGTCTCTGTAATCCATTCTTTTTCAGTAGAGCCATTAGCTACAAGAGGCACTTTATACCTCCACTCCACACTTTACCATTCGTGTCTCGCTTGGTCTCTGAAATATCAATTTTCAACCAATGTGTCCCGTGTCATCTGGTAATGAGACCAAATCCCAATACATTATTTTCTTATGTACACTTACAATCTATCTATGAGAGTTGAAACTTTGCATGGCTTGCTACACGTTGATATGATCATCTCCCATGTGACAGGCCTAAGGCGCGCAACCGGGACCACTCGATCAACAGCTGGTAGTAGACACGCGCGCCTGAGGGGACCAGCAAGCTTGTAGACGGTGCCACAGACGATATCAAGCGCAACACAAGGACTGTAGTGCGGTCGAGGCAATACCCGCAGGAGTCGTACGAGCTTTGACAATGAAACCACACCGTTGGGGAACGATGAGCACATATAAATAACCTATTGTATTCATCTTGAAAATCAATGAACAAGTTATCTTCTATTCTCCCTCTACTCTTCTCTCTCTCCCCTCTCTCCCTACCGGTCACCCACCACATATCGTTGCATTGGTGCTCTCACTCACGAACTCAGCCATGCCATCCCACACCGAACAAATAGCCTCCCTGAGCACCACCGTGGATACCTTGGATGGTCGTATTAGTTCTGTTGAGACGAATACGACTCAAATGCTCGGCACCATGGAGCACCTTGCCAAGTCCATGGAGACTCTACAAACCACCGTCGACAACATCCGAGCCCAAATGGATCGCCGACCGGACAAGCAACTTGTTCACGCCAACCCACCCCTCCTTGCAACCCCTTCCACAAATAACCAGTCAACTGTCTCCCACAACAGTCCCGCACTCCCCACATTAACACCTTCCCACAGCCACCCCGACCCTCTCACATTCACAACCAACCCTACCACAGATTCTAGTAACCGTTTTCTTTATCCACCTCGTATGGAAATCCCTATATTCGATGGTGTAGGGGTTGACGGCTGGGTTTTCCAGCTAGATAAGTTCTTCGACATTCATAGACGCCGCCGGAACAAATGTTAGCCGTGGCTCCCCTATACTTGACCCGTGATGCATTGAAGTGGTTTCAATGGAAATCCCTTACCGGCAAGGTCCAGTCATGGACACTGCTCACTCGTGACCTCAAACGCAGATTTGACCAAGGCAACTACTACAATGCAGAGGTCGAAATAAACAAGCTTCTTCATACATCACCAGTGGCCTCTTATGTGTCGGCCTTCGAGTCTCTGTCCACTTCAACACCCCATCTCACCGCCCATAACCTTCTGAAACGTTTTCTAGCGGGACTTAGAGAAGAAGTCCTTCGAGAAATCGTATTGCTTAGCCCAGACACATTGGAGGATGCTATGGTTATGGCACGTGTTGTCGAGGACAAACTCAAAGCCTTCCGCAGCCCCGTGCCTCGATCTTTTCCCCCTGGACACACCTACAACTCACCAGCGTACTCACCCGTCCCTCACCTTCCTAAAGCCGACTTCAACCGACCTGCTCCAATGCCTTGCCTCACAAGCGCCTCACTCCCCTCGAGATGGCAGCTCGGCGCGAGAAAAGGTTTATGTTACAACTGTGACGAGTATTTCATGCCCGGTCACAGGTGTAAACCTAGGTTTCAATGCCTACTTATAGATGAGGAAGAGGAATGCGACGCCACGGAGCCTCAATCGACGGACACTTTCCTTGAGTTACCTACTCCGGACACGACCAATGAGACGACAACTGACACCCCATGCATAATTGATAGGACCTTGTCGTGAGGCCAAATCAAATCTAAATTTATAAGTCCACTACCTTGGCTCACTGTGGATTAGTAGAGTTGCAAGTAGGGGTCGAACCCAGAGGAGTCGTAATGGTTACTTGTTGTTCTTGCAAAAACAATGAAGAAAGAAAAGACAATTGGGGGGGGGGGGTTGCAAGTAATTGGAAGTAAGTGCAAAAAGTAAATGCAAAAGTAAGTGCGAAAAGTAAATGAGCGAAAGGTAAACAAAAAAAAGAAGTATTCGGTCTAGGGATTTATTGTTACACATTCATCATGGATATCTAATGATCTATTCTACATTTCATAGAGTGTGGTGTCCCGACAAAGGTGACAACCCAAGGTACCCCGGCAAAGGTGGTACGCCACAGTCTTGAACCACCAAGGTAGTTGTGTGGTGTCAAAGACAACCCAAAGCATTTAAGCTCCACAACCTCACTTGGCAAGGTGTTCGGCCTCCTAATCTAGTCCTTTGTTAGATCGAACAACCCGGCAAGGGTGTTGCTCAACCTATGTGTACTATCCACCATTGCGGCAAGGCATCCGGTAGATGTTACAATAGGGATCATTTGCTTGGCTAAGCTTTGTGGCAAAACTTCCACTTAGCCTTGCATTTGATCCGTGGGATTAAGCCCAAGGACTAGTGAAATGTAAAATAGCATTAAGGACATGGATCTAAAAATGTGTTGACAATACTATTGTCGCTTGTTCATCATTGACCTCTAATGATCTAACTTTGTGTTCACTAGTAGAACACAAAATAGCATTAAGTAAAGGGTCTCAAAACCTTGCCACAATGTAAGGATCCCTAAACCGAATATGGGATTTAGCTACTAGTATTCATTATGAAGAATAGAATAGCCATGAGAGAGAGGGAAGGAGATGCTTGAAAGTAATACAAGAAAGTAAAAACAAGAAAGTAAAGACAAGAAAAGTAAAGGATTGCTTTCTATTGAAAATGAAGGAGTAGAGAGAGAAGCCCCCAATGAGGCACACAAATTGGGCACACGATGGGACTCACATCTCAAATGAATGACTTGACACCATTTTCCTAGACCAAGAGGTTCTATTTATAGAAAATGAGCTAGGGTTTCTCTTGTCTTGGGCACCAAGTTTGGAGTGGAAGTAGCCAAAATGGATTGGCATGAGCCAATGATGAGATGCTTCTAGAATCATCAAGGCACTCTTGCTCTGGAAGTAGTCAAAATGGATTGGCAGGAGCCAAATGATGAGATGCTTTTAGAATCATCAAGATTTTGCAAGTGGGCAAGTTTTGGCTTGGAACTCAAGTGTGGCCCATGATGGACCATAATTATACGAATCATAAACACAGTTAAACTCACTAAATTAGACTGTTTGTCTATTTAACTTTTGCTTGTTAGTTCCGATATTTATCTACAGGGTATTTTGGAGCCTAGAGAGAATACACGCTAAGGAGGAGTTTTTACGCTGAAAATATATTACGAGTCATTCCAAGGTCACGACCAGATGCCGACTGAAGAAATCTCAAGATCCTGACAAGGAATCACTCAAAACAAATCCAACCAAAGAGCAACCAAAGTCAGTCCGGAGCTGAAATTGGACCGATGGCTTTGTGAAAACTTCACAAAAATAACGAAACCTCTTCTCCCTTGCATAGTGACCGGCGGCTTTGGGCATCATCCATCCACCTTGTGCCACCTAGGGGGGCGGCTCTCCTCCTCCTTCACCTCCAACCGGCGGCTAATGGAGCTCCCCTTGGATGATGCCATGTGGTTTGATCTAAACCACATCTTCCCTCCTCCCATGGCTATAAATAGAGCCCTCTCATCCCTTGTAATATCGTCCACAACACAATACAAAATCACTTATCTCTCTAAAGGTTTTGGTACTTTTGTAAGCTTTGTTTGAAATCTATAATACGCCTGTTGGTTCTTGAGTATTATAGTAGTTTTAGAGAATACTCCTGTTGGTTCTTGAGTATTCTAGTAGTTTTTGAGAATACTCCTGTTGGTTCTTGAGTATTCTCCTTTACTTACTGTCTTTCAAAAACCCTCGAGTACTTAGCTATGGTATCCACCTCTATGGATATTCGTAGCTAAACTCTTCATTCGGTTGAAGGGGTGTACTTGTATCATAAAATGTTTTAGGCTAAACTCTTAGTGCCTCTTCTTTGTATTCAAAACTTGTTCTATGTGCCATATATTAGGTCAGAACTTCCAAGGTTGAGTGGATGCTTGAAATGGAAAAACTCTTCCGTGGGGGTTCGTGAACATACTCGGGTAAGTGGATGCTTGAAATTGCAAAGCTTATCTGAGGAGTTCGACCTCTTTTAAACACCATTTGGTTTGATCGGAAATGATTGATCAAATGGATGCACATAGGCTAGTATACCTTGAAATGGGGTGCTAGTCTAAATAGAACAAGTGCTCTACGACCTTGAAATGGGCTAGACAGTGTGTGCAAATCGAGCGCTTGAAATGGCCTTGATACACGTTTGAATACTTAGTAGGATCACTAAGGGTCAATGATAAACAGGCTATGATACAAGGCCCCCGAAACCGAATGCTTTCCTTAAATTCAAACACCACCTGCATTTACTTTCTTAGTATAAACTGCCTTATCAACTGCTCACCTCCCGGAAGACTTGCCAATCACGCAACAACCGCTGTAAGTCTTCTTCCCTTTATTTTCAGTATTTACTTTTCTGTCATTTACCTTTCCGCATTAAAAACCAAAACCAACCAAAAAACACTTACTTTTCCACACTAAAACCTCAATCAACCTAAAACACGCTCCCTCCCTGTACGATCCCTCAAAGAACAACTTATCCCCCTAATTCCCTTGGGTTCGACCCCTACTTACCACTTGCTGCCCAGTAGTGAAGTCGCGAGTAGCGGACTTATAAATTTATTCTTGACGTTTGCACACGACGACTGTGCATCCATCAAAATTGGCGCCGTTGCCGAGGAATTAGCAGTCGGATTAGTTGTTCTTTCCCTTTTCCTTCTCATCTCTTCATCACACTATGTATGCATGGACAACACGACATCTTCCTCTGTTCGGAGGAACGGATGGAGAAGACCCCGTAGCACATTGCCGAAACTTTCACCACGTTTGCCGCCACATAAAACCTGAAAACGAAATGTTAGAGGAATTTAAGCTTAAATGCTTCAAATTTTCTTTAACTGATTTTGCAACGATTTGGTATTACACATCAACCGCTAGTAGTGCAGTATATTTTGTGGACCTTTGCGTTCCATTCCTAACGGAATTCTCCCCCCATCCTTACGACAACAAACCCAAGAGAAGATCATGGGCCTTCAACAATCCCGGGATGAGACTTTGGACGAATACTACACGAACTATGACACCATCGTCTCAAGCTGCCCGCACCATGGATTCACGAAGAAAGTTCTTCTTCAAAAATTTCTTCGTGGGATGAGGGCCGATGAGCTGAAAAGGATTAACGAAGCAATGAGAAGATCAGCCACGAACTTATCCATGGCAGACATGTGGAACCTCATAGATGACCTGGCTGCAGCCACAAAATGAATACCCCAAGCTGACAGAGGAATGCAGATAGAAGAGGCTGGTCCAGAGACAGATGAAGAAAATACTCCCGAGCCATCGGAAGAATCAGACATAGAAAGCATCGGAAGCAACGAGGAAAAACCCTCATGGGAACTCGAGGCGGTGCCAACAAAAGAAGAAGTCCAAAACACCACTGGGAAGCTACCCGAGTCATACCCAACTATCATTACCAGAGCAGCAGAGACCATCTACGACCAAATCCTCACAGATGAACATGACGAGGCAGGACCAAGCCTTAAGATGCAATCTTCCCAACTTTTCCCCTTGATCAATAGGCAAATCGCAGAAAACTATGTGATCCATGAAGAGGCTAAAAAGAGGATGGGAAAAGGGCCTGAGCAGAATGACTCCTCAATTGAGCATGTTTTCGCCATAAGTGGACAAGGCAGCCCTAAACACCAGAAAACCCGATTTAAGAAACTAGTAGTAAAAGGTCCCTCACCTTATCAGAGACGTTGGAAGGAGAAATCACCAGAACAATGGGAACAGGACCCAAGCACATCATCTCACAAGAAATCGGGGAAAGGCAAGACAAAAATCAACACATGAACAGTGGCGAAATACGACCTGAGCCACCCATGGGATCCAAACCAGTGATCCAGGAATGAGGTACTGTCGAGCCAACGACGTTAAACAAAGGCACTGGTCGGGAGGTAACCCGACACCTATCTTACTTTCAGTACTTTTATTTTCTATCATTTAGTTTTTACCAATAAGTCGCTCTCACCCACTTGGTGCATATAATGAAATGACTATTCAGGAATCGGTTATGGGTGCAACATCAAGCCAGCCAGGCCTATGCCAAGAGTTCAAGGCCCCAGCCGAACTCCCTTGATTATCCAGCCTCGAGCCAGGTCATTCGACACAATAAAGGGAGTTCTGTTCTTCCCTTTTCCTTAATGTCATTTCCTTCTCATAATTGTCTACTTGCATGGCTTTTGAACTAAGTCTTGCTGAAAGGCACGCCTTCGTTCAAAAGTGTGGGGTGAGAACCGCCTTTGTACATTACATGCTTTTTCTTTTTCCTTTTTCCTTAATATTATCTTTTTGAAAATATGAACTTGAGAATATGAAAAAGATAGATCATAATTCATGCATTAACCTTGTGAAAATTCAACTGTTTAAAAACTTAGAATGTAACTTCTCATTTGTCCCTTTGTGCTGAGATAAACTAGGGATGTGGAGTTGACATAAACTGCCCTAGAGGGGCTTGGCAAGCAATCGAAGGATCGAATCTAACTATATGGTTTTCGAAGTCAGTGGAGGCTGCACTTCGGGTTTCAGTGAAGATTGAAGTCAACTCCGCCATGCAGTGTTTATGCAAAAAGAAAAAAGGCGGGACGGGAATCAAACCGTCCTATCTCTAGTCAGAGTAGCCGGGAAAATAAATGAGCGACCCTCATTTTGACTCGCGCGAAACGGCAAGGATGAGAGAGAGCGGGGAGGTATTTCCATATGCTCGCGGGCGATGATTGGACCTCCCAAAAAAGGCTTGAGAAAATGGACTAGCAAGCCACAACAAGGCAAAAGCTCAAAGAGCTAATCAAAGGCCAAAGGCCAAAATTATGAAGGTTTTAACCGAACAAAAGTGAAGTACTCAAAGAGTCAAATCAAAGGCCAAAGGCCAATTCACTACAAAAAAGCTGTCCCTCGCCAAAAAGAAATCAAAGACCAAACCATTGAAACCCGAACCGAATCACGTGCTAGAGAAAGCTACAAGGAAACCATATAGTGCGAGACGATCCCGAGAAAGCAGTCCAGGAGCCTAAAAAGGGCTATCTCTCGAAACATCCGAATTAATTTGCATCTCGGCACGGAGGTACAAGTATCAAGTTTCTTCTATTTATTTACACGGTTTAATTTGGTAATAAGTAGTAATGCATGAATTAGGATAAATCTAGTCCCACAGTCTTACTTTCATATTTTAAAAGCTTACTTAGTGTGCCGTCCTTTAATAGCATTGTTCGGGACGAACAACTAAAAGTGTGGGATGATCTGATGGACCATAATTATACGAATGATAAACACAGTTAAACCCACTAAATTAGACTGTTTGTCTATTTAACTTTTGCTTGTTAGTTCCGATATTTATCTACAGGGTATTTTGGAGCCTAGAGAGAATACACGCTAAGGAGGAGTTTTTACGCTGAAAATATATTACGAGTCATTCCAAGGTCACGACCAGATGCCGACTGAAGAAATCTCAAGATCCTGACAAGGAATCACTCAAAACAAATCCAACCAAAGAGCAACCAAAGTCAGTCCGGAGCTGAAATTGGACCGATGGCTTTGTGAAAACTTCACAAAAATCACAAAACCTCTTCTCCCTTGCATAGTGACCGACGGCTTTGAGCATCATCCATCCACCTTGTGCCACCTAGGGGGGCGGCTCTCCTCCTCCTTCACCTCCAACCGGCGGCTAATGGAGCTCCCCTTGGATGATGCCATGTGGTTTGATCTAAACCACATCTTCCCTCCTCCCATGGCTATAAATAGAGCCCTCTCATCCCTTGTAATATCGTCCACAACACAATACAAAATCACTTATCTCTCTAAAGGTTTTGGTACTTTTGTAAGCTTTGTTTGAAATCTATAATATGCCTGTTGGTTCTTGAGTATTATAGTAGTTTTAGAGAATACTCCTGTTGGTTCTTGAGTATTCTAGTAGTTTTTGAGAATACTCCTGTTGGTTCTTGAGTATTCTCCTTTACTTACTGTCTTTCAAAAACCCTCGAGTACTTAGCTATGGTATCCACCTCTATGGATATTCGTAGCTAAACTCTTCATTCGGTTGAAGGGGTGTACTTGTATCATAAAATGTTTTAGGCTAAACTCTTAGTGCCTCTTCTTTGTATTCAAAACTTGTTCTATGTGCCATATATTAGGTCAGAACTTCCAAGGTTGAGTGGATGCTTGAAATGGAAAAACTCTTCCGTGGGGGTTCGTGAACATACTCGGGTAAGTGGATGCTTGAAATTGCAAAGCTTATCTGAGGAGTTCGACCTCTTTTAAACACCATTTGGTTTGATCGGAAATGATTGATCAAATGGATGCACATAGGCTAGTATACCTTGAAATGGGGTGCTAGTCTAAATAGAACAAGTGCTCTACGACCTTGAAATGGGCTAGACAGTGTGTGCAAATCGAGCGCTTGAAATGGCCTTGATACACGTTTGAATACTTAGTAGGATCACTAAGGGTCAATGATAAACAGGCTATGATACAAGGCCCCCGAAACCGAATGCTTTCCTTAAATTCAAACACCACCTGCATTTACTTTCTTAGTATAAACTGCCTTATCAACTGCTCACCTCCCGGAAGACTTGCCAATCACGCAACAACCGCTGTAAGTCTTCTTCCCTTTATTTTTAGTATTTACTTTTCTGTCATTTACCTTTCCGCATTAAAAACCAAAACCAACCAAAAAACACTTACTTTTCTGCACTAAAACCTCAATCAACATAAAACACGCTCCCTCCCTGTACGATCCCTCAAAGAACAACTTATCCCCCTAATTCCCTTGGGTTCGACCCCTACTTACCACTTGCTACCCAGTAGTGAAATCGCGAGTAGCGGACTTATTAATTTATTCTTGACGTTTGCACACGACGACTGTGCATCCATCAGCCCAATAATGCCTTGTGGTGATTTTGGCATAAAATGCCCTTTTTAAGCCCGATTCTTCTTTAGACTCCAAAAGGCCCTGAAATACAAAATGACATTAACAAGCAAGTGTTCTCATGATTAAGTGTCGTATTTGGTGGGTTTTGTTGACTCGATGAGTCGTATAAATACGACTCATCAAACCACCCCACACTTGAACTTGTTCGTCCCGAAAAAGGCCTTATGTCTCAAGAGGAAAATAAGTAAAACACCACAATGCCTTCGGCACCCTAGATATGCATATGAGTTGCTAGTCTAGATTTCACCTTTCCATGCATAACTCAATTGCTACTAAAAGTATCATGCATCAAACATGGAAGTAACTTGATACATGTACCTTTGAGCCGAGATGCAAACCAATTTGGATGAGTGGGAGATAGTCCTTTTTAGACCCATGATCTACACTCTTGGTTCCGAACTCTTACTATATGGTTGTATTTCATTGCTTCTTCTAGCACGTGATTTGTTCGAGCTTCAAGGGTTGAGTCCTTCTGTTGCTTTGCTTGGACAGCTTTTGTAGTGAATTTTGGCCTTTGGCCTTTGATATGGCGGTGATGAACTTCACTTTTTGTTTCGGGTATAACTTTCACACTTGGGCTGATTTTTCTTTGAGCTTTGCTCCTTGTTGTGAATTGCTTGTCCTTCTCTTTTGGGAGGTCCAATCATAGCCCGCAAGCATATGGAAATACCTCCCCGCTCTTTCTCATCCTTGTCGTTTCGGCGCGGGTCAAGTTGAGGGTCGCTCACCTCTTTTCCCGGCTACTCGGACTAGAGATAGGACGGTTTGATTCCCGTCCCGCGCCTTGCATAAACACTGCAGTGGCGGAGTCCACTCTAAACCCATGAGTCTCGAAGTGCTAGCCTCCACTAAGTCCACATAACCATATAGTTTGAGATCCGGTCCCTTGAGTGCTTTTGTCAAGCCTTTCGAGGACATTTCTATCAACTCCACATCCCCTATTATCTCAACTCACAAGGACACATAGAAAGTTAAAATCACATGTCATCGCACAATTCAGATTTCACAAGAGAATGCATGTAATCGGCTCTATCTATTTCACATCATCAAAGATCAATATCGCATATCTAGGAAAATAGAAGGCAATCCTTATTCAAAAATTTAACATTTCAAGGGAAACGTGCTGACTCTATGCATGTGCAAGAACTAAACGTGCTGACACAACAAACTGACTAACCCACCCCACACTTTTGAACAAAGTCGTGTCCTCACGGCACAACTTAAGTTCAAGACATATAAGGCATGCAAACAAAGGAAGGGAAATGACATAAGTAAAAACTGAAAATGAATAAGAAAGTAAATGTGCCGGGCTGCCTCCCGGTGAGCGCCTTTGTTTAACGTCGTTGGCTCGACTGTACCTCTTTAGGGATCACAAGTTAGGATCCCATGGGCGTGTGAGGTCAAACTTCTTCCTAATTGCTCTTTTAATCTTCCCAAGGTACTTATATGGCAGCGGGCTCGGTTTTGCTTTCCACCGGTCGGGTGGCCTTGTCTTCACATCCTTCCGAGGAGGAGAGGACCTTTTGACCATAGCTGCTGGTCCATTGAGTCGTGTCCTCTTGTTTCTCCATCCGAGTTTCCATTCCTCCGGGCCATGTCTTTGTCGCTTCTTTATGTATGACCGGTTGGCATCCTTGCAATTTTGTAAGTTCAGTATTTTGCCATTACATACAAGCGACCTCAAGCATATGCCCATGTTAAGCCTTGCCCTTGTGGCAATGAGGAATGGTCGCCTCGGATCCTTACTCTTTTCAGTCGGCTCTTCTTGGCTCATGACGAGTGAGTGTTCCAATATTGGCTTTCCTTGCTCATGCTTCTCCTCCAACTTGCCTTGTACCTTATCATTGATTACATGAGTTTCAGGAGGTGTGATCCACATACAAAACGAGGGGTCAAGTTGGGATTCTTCGGCTAGGAGGATAGGGCATGTCTCGGGTGGCTCGGCAATGAGGATTGGGTCTTCTTCGGACAGCTCGGTAGTGAGGAAGGGGATGGTCTTGGACAGCTTGGTAATGAGGTCATGGCTCGTCTCGGCCGGTTCTCCTTCGGGTGCAGCCGGGTCCTCATCCTTTGTCGGTTCCATGGGTTCCAATGTAGGTTCTATCTCACTCACCCTTGGCTCAGTTTGGAATGGTAGCTCCCCCGGGTCTCTCCTTAACTCGGACAAGGTTTGGGCCAAGTCGGACATTCTGAAATTATATCCCCCGTTCAAGCTTGTGTCCAAGTTACTGTTGCGACAGACCTTGAACTCTTTGCACAACAGTTCAACAAACAGACAAAAGCAGTAGAACTCACAGACTGATAACCCAGTTCGGCTCCGCCTACTCTGGGGGGTTTCCCACACCCGAAAAAGGGACAGCAAATCTTTATTACGAGTATAGGGCTTACACAGGGACTTACACTTACACCTTGTAATTGCCTAACCTCAATACTCCGTCTCTCAGATTTGCAACCGAGGTTCACCACAATTCCCCTCGATCCCCTTCGTTTAGTCCTTCTGGCCGAATGTTCTCGATCTTCTCCTTGAAGCTCGGATGCTTTCTCTCGAAAGCTTGATCACCTTTTGTTTTGCGCTGCAGTTGAATCGCTTCAGGCAGTCTGGGTTGTACTTGAGCAGATTGCACTTGCACCGATGTACTTTAAATTTGAAAAATACAAACGGCCGTCGCTTTCTTCCTTCCCAATCGATAGTGTGTGCTCGTGTATGTTTGATCTTGAAAGCGATGGAGAATAAGGGCTCCCTAGCATTGTATTTATATGCTTGGACGAAACCCTAATTCGCACAAGATAATCCCATCAAATATTTAGGAAATATTCTTAGATATTTGATGTATATCTTTTGAATCGGTTGGAAGAATATACGAAGTCGTCTTCTTGCCCAAGAGAGTTTTGCCACCTTTAATGTAGATATTCATTCGAATATCTCATACTCGATTAAGTCGCTGGCCGACTTCAATCTTGACGAAATCTTCGCTGTCCAATATCCTTCCGGAATATATCCTTGCGTCAGTTCTACGCTGTACCAGGATATGTTCGAACTCCCCCTGAACACCTGCTCGAACTGTCTAAGCTAGGTTTTGCCAAATACATGCCACTTAAGGGAACATCAATCTCCCCCTTGGCATTTTGGCAAAACCAGATCTACTAGATAACTAGGTCTATCTAACTATCTAGACAATAGACAACTTTGAGGGAAACAACAATTGTCTCCTGATGGCCATAATTGTATGAATCATAAACACAGTTAAACCCACCAAATTAGACATTTTGTCTATTTTACTTTTGCTTGTTAGTTCCGATATTTATTTACAGGGTATTTTGAAGTCTAGAGTGAATACATGCTAAGGAGGAGTGTTAAAGCTGAAAATGAATTACGAGTCATTCCAGGTCACGGCCAAAATCTGACTTTCAAGAACCGGACGTGGAATCACTCAAAATAAGTCCAACCGGAGGGCAACCAGAGTCATACCGGAGCTGAAAGGACCGATGGCTTTTTGGAATGAGATCACAAAACTCACATCCTCTCCCTTCATGCCACCTAGCCGGCGGCTTCCTCCTCCCATCCTCCTCTCCTCCTCTCCTTGCATGCCACATGGGGGGCGGCTAGAAGAGATGATGACATCATCCGATGGCTTTTGTGCTCCTCCTCCCATCTCTTGCCAAGTGGATGCTCCTCCTCCACATCTCCTCCTCTTCATGGCCTATAAATAGAGCTCATCTCTTCACTTGTAAAATTATCCCACAATCCCATCTCATTCCAACATCTCATTCCATAGTTAGTGAGAGAAGCTCTCACTTCTCTCTAGAGTTTGGGCACTAATCATGTAATCACTTTACTCTGGAATCGAAGCTTTAACGGTTTTTGTAAGTACTCTCGTCTTTACTTTACTGTCTTTTCAATTCAGTACTTTACTTTCCTGTCTTTACTTTCGAAAACTTTATTTTCTGTCTTTCAAAACCTTTACTTTTCAAGCACTTAGTTATGATGTCCTGTTCCATGAGTATTCGTAGCTAAACCCTTCATTCGGTTGAAGGGGTGTACTTGTACCATACAATGTTTTAGACCCTATTCTTAGTGCCTCTATGTGTTCAAAACTTGTTCTATGTGCCACATACTAGGTTAGAACTTCCAAGGTTGAGTGGATGCTTTAACGGGCAAAGCTCTTCCGTGGGGTTCGTGAACATACTCGGGTAAGTGGATGCTTTAACGGGCAAAGCTTATCTGAGGAGTTCGACCTCCTTTAAAAAACCATTTGGTTGATCGTAACTGAAGATCAAATGGATGCACATAAGGCTAAGATACTTCGAAAGGAGGAATTAGTCTAAATAGAACAAGTGTTCTAAACGATGTTACAAGTCTTGTGCTAGAAATACCCTTGATTCGTCTTTGAACACTTAGTATGATCATTAGAGGTCAATGATAAACAGACTATGATACAAGGCCCCTAAAACCGAATGCTTTCCTTTAATTGTAATATCAACTGTTACTTTACCTTTCAGTACTAAAATCATAACCAACCCACGCTACTCTCAGTACTAAAATCACAACCAACCCCCAACTGTCCTACTTAAAGAACAACTATTCACCTGACTCCCTTGGGTTCGACCCCTACTTACCCTTTACTACCCACTAGTAGAGTACGAGTAGCGGAGATATAAAATTTGCTTTTGCACAGAGAACATTGCACCTTAACGACAGTGCGGTGGCCTAGTCAAAACTGGCGCCGTTGCCGGGGAGTTAGCCTTTGATTAGCTGTTCTTCTCTCTTTCTTTTCTCTTTCGAACTCGCTTCTGCACAACCATGTCTCGCGAAGGAAGCCACCAAGACTATCAGGATGACGACGAGATGAATCCGTTCGATCGAAACAATGAAGCGCCGCCACAGTTTGTCGATGATCCGGAACGAATCATCCGAAACCGAAGAGCTCGTGACAGGGAGGCCATCCGAAGAAACCAAGAACCACCCGAGGACCGAAATGAAGCTGGTCCGGTGCAACCCCCTTTACGTCCCCTACGCCCTCAACCTCGAAAAATGCCAAGGCAAGAACCTATCTTCGACGACTACTACGGGGATAACGACTTCCGTGAACCTACTATGGGAGAACTCAATGCCCCAGATTTCGAAACACAGCCATGGTGCATTCACGAGGGCCCTGAACTAGAATACATTACCATCAACGCATCAGTGGCCCACAGCTTGCCAAAAAACTCAGGAGCGCATGGAGAATCTGCCACAACTCACCTCCAACGCCAACATGGCATTTGCCAAAATCTAAAGCCAAATCGAGTGAATATAGACAACTTCAAGTTGAAAGCGTTCTATTTTTCCCTCATTGACTCGGCAAACGACTGGTTCCTTTCATTGCCTTTGGGAAGCATCAGAACATGGGTTCAGATGCAAAAGAAGTTCCTAGACAAATACTACCCAGCAGTAAGAGCGATGCAAGTAAGAAGGCAACTGCAGGACATAAGGCAAGGACCTAATGAGACCATGTACGACTACCTAGAGAAATTCAACCACCTGGAGCGAAGCTGCTGCACTCTTGGACTACCCGAGAAGCTCATCATCGAATACCTGATCAATGGATTGACTCCCTTAGACAAAAAGCTCCTTAATGCTTCAGCTGGAGGATCCGTGATGAGACTATCATTGAGCGGCATAAGGCGACTCATCTCTGACGTTGCTGAAAATGCTCGATTTACAGAGGAGACCACTCGGCAAGATGAGTTCTCCAGAACAAAAAATGTAGCACGAGCTGAGACGTCAGAAAACTCCATGACAGAAGAGATGAAACAAATAAAAGAAATGATGATGCAAATCCTGCAAAGGCAGCCAGTTCAAGTAAAGCCTTGCGAGTTTTGTAGTTCTACGGACCACAAAACCGACGCATGCCCGACATTAATAGTAGAGGAACCAGAAGAAGTAAATGCAGTAGTAGGATACCAAGGATACAACAACAACAGCAACGACAGAGCCGGACCAAACCGACAGTATAATCAAGCGACCAATTCAAGCTGGCGGAATGACAACCATCCTCTAAGGGAAACACAACAAGCCGCACCGCAATTAGCTCAGTCATTCAATCAACCTCCCCACCGGCAGTATAACCAGAACGCTCCATCAGCAGGACAGTATCAGCAAAGAGGACCAAATCAGTACCCAACGAGTCAATATCAACAGAAAGGACCGAACAAGTCGCTTGAAGACACAATGAAGGAACTCGCAGGAAGCGTGAATCAATTGGGTAATTCGTTTAACCAATTCCAGGTGAAAACTGACGGGGCAATTTCAGATTTAACCAAACAAATATCCCAGCTCACCACCGCAATGTCCGTGCTCACTAATGAACCTGGCCGACTACCTTCACAGACCATCCCAAACCCAAAGGCAAATATAAGCATGGTAACAATGTCAGATATGAAGGAGGCACTAGAAGAAGCGGCACGGCCCTCATTAACAACCACAGAAGCAAAGAAAGAAGAGTTCCTTGGTATGATATGGGAAGATGAATCACATGCCCAGTCACTCGGAGAACTAATAGCCATGGAAGAACTCAAAAAAGCACAAACTGCAGCCCTACTGGCAAAACAACAACGAGGACCCGCAGCTTACAAACCTACAGCCAAACACTTCAATCGTAGGTGTCATCCTGGTTGGAATCAAGAAGAAGACCGACCCATCAATGGCAGAAAGTGGGTCACGCATAATGATAATGGACGCTATGCATTCACCGTTTGCATGACACCACCGCCAGTCACACGCTTTAACGTACCAGCATCTGGGTGGGATGACAATAAAGACTTAGACTCAGAAGATCCTAGATCAGGCCTCGGAATCGAAAAAATCGGGGGTTCGAGACTCATCCTACTCCATGAAAATCATTGCCTCCAAAGATCCTGCGGCCCAAAAGAACAAAAAAGAAAAAAGATTGGAGCCAATGAAGGAACAAAATGACCTGATAGCGAAAAAGAACGTCACTTGGAGTCATGAGGTACAACTGGAAATGAATAAGGACCCAGGAGCCTTTACAGTCACCTGTGGTATCGGCAAAGCCCAAATTCACCATTGCCTTATTGACCTTGGAGCCGCCGTCAACGTCCTACCTTATCCTCTATACTGCTCATTGGGGCTTGGTCCATTGAAGCCACCAAGGATATCTATCGAGTTGGGGGACAAGTCGTGTATCCAATCGGTTGGAGTGCTAGAAAGCTTAATGCTCCGTGTGGGAAAAATCATCGTTCCTACGGACTTTTATGTGATACCAATCAGAGAATCCAGCAAGGACGACCCTCCAACAATCATATTGGGACGACCATTCCTTTACACCACAGGGGCTAAGATCAACATGGGCAAGGGCTCATTGTCGCTTGCATTCAGTGGCAGAATTTCATATTATAACATCTATGGTAATAGCCGCACGGGTACAATGAAACCACCGGAACAATGGAGTCCTGACCCAAGCACATCATCCAGCAAAAAATCAGGAAGGGTAAAGGCTAGAATCAATGCAGGAGCCGCGGCAAAATTTGACTTAAGCCGCCCATGGGATCCCAACTGGTGATCCCAACTGTCGAGCCAACGACGTTAAACAAAGGCACTGGTCGGGAGGTAACCCGACACCTATCTTACTTTCAGTCATTTATTTTCTGTCATTTAGTTTTTACCGTGTCGGTCGCTCTCACCCACTTTTTGTATAGAAGGAATGACCCCTTGTAGGAATCGATTTTTGAAGCAAGATCAGATCAGCCAGGCAGCTTCCGAGAAATTACTGGGCCTGCGCTGAGAGTTCAAGGCCCCAGCCGAACTCCCTCGATTATCCAGCTCCGAGGCATGTCGTTCCACGACACGACACAGTAAAAGGGAGTGCAGTTCTTCTCTTTTCCTTAATGTGATTTCCTTCTCTTGTATATATTTGCATGACTTTTGAACTAAGTCGTGCTGAAAGGCACGCCTTCGTTCAAAAGTGTGGGGTGAGAACCGCCTGTGTACATAACATGTTTTTCTTTTCCTTTTCCCTTAATATTATCTTTTTGAAAATATGAACTTGAGAATGTGAAAAAGATAGATCTAAATTCATGCATTTACCTTATGAAAATTCAACTGTCTAAAAACTTAGAATGTAACTTCTCATTTGTCCCTTTGTGCTGAGATAAACAGGGGATGTGGAGTTGATATAAACAGCCCTAGAGAGGCTTGGCAAGCACTGGAAGGATCGAATCTAACTATATGGTTTTCGAAGTCAGTGGAGGCTGCACTTCGGGTTTCAGTGAAGATTGAAGTCATCTCCGCCGTGCAGCGTTTATGCAAGAGGCGGGACGGGAATCAAACCGTCCTATCTCTAGTCCTAGTAGCCGGGAAAAAAGATGAGCGACCCTCATCTTGACCCGCGCGAAACGGCGAGGATGAGAAAGAGCGGGGAGGTATTTCCATATGCTTGCGGGCGACGATTGGACCTCCCAAAAAGGCTGTGAAAATGGACTAGCAAGTCACAAAGAAGCAAAAGCTCAAAGAAGCTAATCGAAGGCCAAAGGCCAAAATTGTGAAGGTTTTAACCGAACAAAAGTGAAGAAACTCCAATTTAACATCAAAGGCCAAAGGCCAAAGGCCAAAGGCCGATTCACTACAAAAGCTGTCCCTCGCCAAAAAGAAATCAAAGTGCTCAACTCAGTGAAATCCGAACCGAATCACGAGCTAGAGAAAGCTACAAGGAAACCATATAGTGCGAGTCGATCCCGAGAATGCAGTCCAGGAGCCTGAAAAGGGCTATCTCCCGAAACATCCGAATTAATTTGCATCTCGACACGAAGGTACAAGTATCAAGTTTCTTCTAAGTATTTACACGGTTTAGTTTAGTAATAAGTAAGTAATGCATGAATTAAGATAAATCTAGTCCCACAGTCTCACTTTCATATTTAAAAGTTTTTACTTGCATTGTGTGCACCGCCCTTTAAAAAGCATTGTTCGGGACGAACAACTAAAAGTGTGGGGTAATCTGATGGACCATAATTGTATGAATCATAAACACAGTTAAACCCACCAAATTAGACATTTTGTCTATTTAACTTTTGCTTGTTAGTTCCGATATTTATCTACAGGGTATTTTGAAGTCTAGAGAGAATACAGGCTAAGGAGGAGTTTTAAAGCTGAAAATGAATTACGAGTCATTCCAGGTCACGACCAAAATCTGACTTTCAAGAACCGGACGTGGAATCACTCAAAACAAGTCCAACCGGAGGGCAACCAGAGTCATACCGGAGCTGAAAGGACCGATGGCTTTTTGGAATGAGATCACAAAACTCACATCCTCTCCCCTCATGCCACCTAGCCGGCGGCTTCCTCCTCCCATCCTCCTCTCCTCCTCTCCTTGCATGCCACATGGGGGGCGGCTAGAAGAGATGATGACATCATCCGATGGCTTTTGTGCTCCTCCTCCCATCTCTTGCCAAGTGGATGCTCCTCCTCCACATCTCCTCCTCTTCATGGCCTATAAATAGAGCTCATCTCTTCACTTGTAAAATTATCCCACAATCCCATCTCATTCCAACATCTCATTCCATAGTTAGTGAGAGAAGCTCTCACTTCTCTCTAGAGTTTGGGCACTAATCATGTAATCACTTTACTCTGGAATCGAAGCTTTAACGGTTTTTGTAAGTACTCTCGTCTTTACTTTACTGTCTTTTCAATTCAGTACTTTACTTTCCTGTCTTTACTTTCGATAACTTTATTTTCTGTCTTTCAAAACCTTTACTTTTCAAGCACTTAGTTATGATGTCCTGTTCCATGAGTATTCGTAGCTAAACCCTTCATTTGGTTGAAGGGGTGTACTTGTACCATACAATGTTTTAGACCCTACTCTTAGTGCCTCTATGTGTTCATAACTTGTTCTATGTGCCACATACTAGGTTAGAACTTCCAAGGTTGAGTGGATGCTTTAACGGGCAAAGCTCTTCCGTGGGGTTCGTGAACATACTCGGGTAAGTGGATGCTTTAACGGGCAAAGCTTATCTGAGGAGTTTGACCTCCTTTAAAAAACCATTTGGTTGATCGTAACTGAAGATAAAATGGATGCACATAAGGCTAAGATACTTCGAAAGGAGGAATTAATCTAAATAGAACAAGTGTTCTAAACGATGTTGCAAGTCTTGTGCTAGAAATAGCCTTGATTCATCTTTGAACCCTTAGTATGATCATTAGAGGTCAATGATAAACAGACTATGATACAAGGCCCTTAAAACCGAATGCTTTCCTTTAATTCTAATATCAACTGTTACTTTACCTTTCAGTACTAAAATCATAACCAACCCTTGCTACTCTCAGTACTAAAATCACAACCAACCCCCAACTGTCCTACTTAAAGAACAACTATTCACCCAACTCCCTTGGGGTTGACCCCTACTTACCCTTTACTACCCACTAGTAGAGTACGAGTAGCGGAGATATAAATTTGCTTTTGCACAGAGAACATCGCACCTTAACGACAGTGCGGTGGGCTCCGTCATCTCCTAAAAAATACTCCCCCTTTTTGCCACAAACTGGCAAGGGGTGCGATCCGAGTTCGAACAGTCAATTAAAATGTGCCAGAACAAGCACTAAGTACGAGAGTTTTAAACAAATAGTTCAGGGAGATAGTTATTTTAGAGGACCTTTATTCAGACGACCCGTCATCCGTGGCATCCTCAGAATCAGCATCATCAGATTCATCCTCACTTGGGTAGCTGAGGGCACGAGCGAGCTTGTTGATGCGCTTGCGTTGCTCCTTGTCCACTTCGATGATGACATTCAGGTCATTGAGCAGTTGGCTCCTCTCATCTCGGCCCATCCTGGCTCCCCCTCGACTTGTCTCCGCAACGCCCTTTCCTTTCTGGTTTCCCTCCTTGAGATCGTTCACGTGACGCCCTTTAAACAACTTGTGGTCAACAACGAACTTGCTGGGTGCCTTTGTGTGATGGTCAGGCGAGGCCTTCAAATCTGGAGCTTGATGGATAATCAGCTTAAAATCAGAAACGGGAAGCAGATCTGGTGCAGAGTTCTCATCGAAGTAGCATGTTCAGCAATCTGTTTGAACATTATTCTGCCCAGGTTGAACTTCAGCTTATTCCCTATCTGATAAATCAGTTGGGCCATGTCCATGTTGACAGTAGAGCGATGAGTAGACAGCCTCCAGTTGAAAAAAAGCAATGAAAAACAGCATTGAATTGAACGTAGACACATCCGCTGTATTCACAACTGACTCAGGCCTCCACCGAACAGAGCCTGCAGTGATGGTGCTCACTATCTTCTCAAGGCTTGGTTCCTCTTCATCAATGGCTGGGTCATCCATGGAAAAGTATACATTGATCAGCTCAGGATCAATCTTGATCCTTCTTCCTCTAACATAGAGGACCCCATATTCTGCTTCTCCAATGACCCCAAACCCAGGAGGAAGATTTACCATAGCTTCACGCACTAATTGCTCATTGAACAACTTGCATCTGTCCAATGTCCAGAACAGATCAGACTCCTTGAGCACCTCAATCACTTCCGTTCCCTTGTATCGGGACTCATCTAGCAACCTCTCAGGAATGATTTTCCTTTTTAGCACACAACTCCATTTCAACACAGCGTCTTTATTGACGAACCACACTCCTTTCTTGACCTTACCCACTGGAACAGTCTCAGACTCAGGGGCTGGGACTTCGCATCTCCCAGCATCTTCAGACACGGGAACCGCAGCATCGTGCTTCCTTTTCTTGGAAGAGCCAACTCCCCCTGCCTTGATGCCTATCTCAGCATCCTTCTGAACTGGTTCCTTTGTAGTCTTAGCAAAACCTACCTTTTTCTTTTCCTTGCCCTTCGTTGTCTTTTTTGAGATTGACAAGAGGAACACTGTCTTGATCATCTTCTGAAAGAGTAACGCCTTTTGCTGCTGTCTTTGGAGCATCCTCACGAATGGATGAACCTTCTTCCTCCATATGATTATTGCGGAGATCGCTTTGAATGACTACTGGTACAGCCACTGTCTCCTTAGGAAAAAATTCCTCTAGAGCTGGTGCAGTTTGAGCTTTAGTCTGAACAGAGGGTTCCACAGTTGAACCGCTTGTAGCTTTCTCTGCAACTCTTCCAGTCTCAACATCAAACTGAATACTCGGTTCCACAGTTGGAACACTTGTAGCTTTTTCTGCATCAGATTCTTTTGCCCCAACAGCCTGATCACGCTGAGCTTCCTCTGGACTTGCCACTTTCTGATCCTTCTCCTTTTCCAGGTCTTTCATGACATCATCAATGTCTTTGAACATCTTCTGCAACTCCTCATCCTTTTCTGCTGAGTCTGATTCTTCTAGTATGGATTCTTTCAACACATCTGTCTTCCTTGATGGATTAATCTTCTCTGCCACAGTCTCAGCATGCATACCGGAACCTTCTTCAGTGATTCCTCCTTGATTCTCAGACGGCTCAGCATCATTAATCACCAACTTTCTCTTCCCCGAGGTCTCAATGAACTTCTCTGATTCTTCATCGGACATTGCAATCTTCCGACCTCTAGTGGCATTTATCTGAGCCAGGTATTTTCTGAGAGAGTCACGAGCCCGCTTAGTCTTCTTTCTGCGACCAGCCTTCGGAGGTACGTATCCGGTGGCAAAGATCTTTTCCCTCCATGTTCCTCAGCCTCCAGCCACCATGCTGGGTTCCTCTTCTTCCATAATCTTGACAGAATCCTTTTCAGTAACCGCACGACCGGCTTTGTCAACCGCAACAGCCCTACCACTCTCAAGATTTCTACCATCATCACCACCAAGCACCGCCCTACTGGTTTCAACACCAACAGCCCTACTGGCTTCATCACCGTCAACCGACTCAACATCCTTCTCAACCCCCACAATCTTTTCAATAATAGGAATATTTGCAGAAACTGAAGGAACCGTTGGAAATACCTCAGATTGGGGACGGTCTTCTTGAGATGTACCCGCATCTAATGAGACAGACGAGTCAATCGTGGTTGACTGAGGGATTTCAGCGGTGACTCCTTCGGCAGATTTCTTTGCTTCGGCCAAAGATTCGGTGGCAGATTGTAAAGGCGACGCCTTTTTCACCATTGGAGCTTTCGATTTCTGAATTTTGGATTTCGCCGCCAGAGCTTTTGAGGACTGCATGCCTTCCCTCTTCTTCCCAAATTAGTCAACTATCGTTTCAAATAACGGCAGGAAAATCTTCGAGAATATTCAAAAAAAATTGGTCTTCAAGCGCTGTGCCTTCTGTTCCAGCTCTCTTCATTAGGTGGTCAGTCCAACTGTTCAGCTGGAGAATCGACTATGACTGACCACCGTTGGATGCTTTCAGTGGTTGACACCACATAGACCCACTGAGGGTCTGGGTGTTCCACTCCGTATCCTGCCATGGGGGTTGACCAAGATCTTGGTATGCCTCAGAGTTATCATCTTCTGGTGCCCTCTATATTCATATTTTCTTGTTCGGCTCCAGGCATATTTCTGCGGGCATTGTACGAACTCCTTCCGTAAATGTGACACCTTCTGATTCAATAGTTTCCTGGGACAGTTGTCAACATGGATTTGTGCGCATCTCCAATCCGATCTTCTGTCCACTCCCCCTCGCAAAAATCGATGTTTGATGTTTTCACAAGCTAGAGTAAGGCATTGTACGAACTCCTTCCATAACTGTGACACCTTCTGATTCAACAGTTTCCTGGGACAGTTGTCAACATGGATTTGTGCGCATCTCCAATCAAATCTTCTGTCCACTCCCCCTCACAGAAATCGATGTTTGATGTTTTCACAAGCTAGAGTAACCAGTTGCTGGCCATGGTTCTCGACGTCCATTGATCCCATTAGACCCATCCCAATGGTGTAGCAGTTGTTGGCATCCCTTTTCCCTTTCATCAGTGTATCACCATTCTTGTCTAGGACAAGACATGAGTAGCTAGAGAATGACACATAATGTCCATCGTCGCACAGTTGACTGATGCTGATGAGATTCCTTGTCAGACCTTTGACAAGGAGGGTGTTCTTGAGTGCAGGTAGATCCGGAACCATCAATGTCCCACAGCCGATCACCTGACCCTTTCCACCATCCCCGAAGGTGACAAACCACTACTGCTCAACAGGTCTAATATGGGTAAGATATTGAGAGTTACCTGTCATGTGGGCGGAGCATCCGCTGTCGAAGATCCAACTGTTTTGCATTGTATAGGTTGAGGAGCAATATGCCACCATGCAAACGGTTTGGTCTGCCTTTTGAACCCAGACTTGTTTCTGTCGCGGTATGGTCCGTTGTTGGAAAGCACGTCATTCAGCAAGAAATAGGCGACACTTCAGTTCGATGTGTCCCATCTGGTTGCAGTACCAGCAAGTGCGCCGATCCATCCTTTGTGTCACTGGTGAATAGTCACGGTTTCGGATGGGTGATCTACGAGTCTTTCCACCACCGAGTGTTCCATGTGTCTCCTTGTGATCAGCTCGGTTCTTCCCTTTGGACTGATCTTGGGACAAGTCTACTTTCTTTCTGGGGTGCTGTCTCACCTTCTGTTCTGGCAGGTGTTCAGACACTGGTCTTGCTTTAACACACGTACTGCCTTTAGAGGTACCTTCTTTTGTAAACCCCAGGCCTCGATGTCCAGACTCCAACCTCTGAGATCTGAGAATATCATTTAAGTTGCTAGTGCTAGAGTTTAGCATCCTTACCGACTGTTTGAGGTGATTGAGCTCCTTCTTAGTGTCTGAGTGATCCATTTTTTCAGATTCTAATTGAAGTTCCAGCTGTTCTACTCTCCTCAGTTGGAACACCTCTGTATGCTTCAGATCTGTGATGATTTTTCTTAGTCCCGTCATGCCTACAGGATGAGTGTCTCGGTCCTTCTCTATTTCGACTTTCAGTGAGGAGACAGTCCCTAAGAGTTCTGTTCTCTGAGCAAGAAGACCCAATCTTTCCTGTTTCATCTCAGCTAGTTGAGAATTCAGTGAGACAGTTGTACCTTCCAGTTGTACCTTCAGTGTAAGCACTATCTCGACCTCATGCCAGACCTTATCCTTTTCCATAGTGTTGCTAGCAACTGTGTCATTTAGCTTCTTGTTGATCTTGATCAGAAGCAACCACTTCTCATACAGATCTTTATATGTCTGAGCCAGAGAATCCTGCGTGAGTTCTTCATTGTCACTGTCTGAGAGGTCTTCACTCGGGAGTTCGAACTGCGATGGAACTGTTTCACTGGTGTTGCTGCATTCGCCCAGAGTAGTGACAAAGGCCACAAAGTTGGTGGTTTCACCTCCTTCTTTTTCTTCGTCTGACTCACTGTCGCTGAAGCTAGCAACCATTGCCTTCTTTTTCATTAGAGTGTTTGCACATTGTGAGTCAATATGACCGAAACCCTTGCATTCATGGCACTGAATCTCTTCTTTCCCTTTGTCCGACGAGTCTTGCCTCGAATCACTGGACCTTGGCCTGCCGGATTTCCAGTTTCGGTAACCAGTTGAAGAAGACTGACCTTGTTCTGGACCACTGATGGATGCACAGACGTTATGTGCAAACGTCAAGAATAAATTTATAATAGTCCGCTACTCGCAACTATACTACTGGGTAGTAAGTGGTAAGTAGGGGTCGAACCCAAGGGAATCAGGGGAATAGATGTTCTTTGAGGGGGTTGTCCAGCGAGAAAGCGTATTTTAGGTCGGTTGGTTGGTTTTAAAGCTACCAGCTAAGTGATTGATTGATTGGTTGGTTGGTTGGTTTTAGTACTGGAAAGTAAATTGTAATTTATAATTAAAGGAAAGCGTTCGGTTTCAGGGGCCTTGTATTATATCCTATTTATCATTGACCTTTAGTGACTCTACTAAGTATTCAAACGGTGTATCAAGGCCATTCCAAGCACTCGATTTGCGTACACTGTCTAGCCTACTCCAAGGACGTAGAGCACTTATTCTATTTAGACTAATACTCCATTCCCGGTTATATTAGCCTATGTACATCCATTTGATCAATCATTCCCGATCAACCAAATGGTGTTTAAGATAAGTCAAACTTCTCAGATAAGCTTTGCCATTCCAAGCATCCACTTATCCGTACAAGTTTACGAACCCCGCTGTAGAGTTTTGCCATTCCAAGCATCCACTCTACCTTGGACGTTCTAACCGAATATATTGCACATAGAATAAGTTTTGAATACTAAGGAGAGACGCTAAGTTAATAGTCTAAAACATTTTATAATACAAGTGCGTCCCTTAGACCGAACTACTAGTTTAGCTACTATTCATCGCGCTAAACATTATAACTAAGGAAATAAAAACAGTTGAATAAATACTAGAAATAATACTTACAACCGTTGAAGCTCCAAGGGAGCTATCCTTTATTTCCAAAGCCAAACTTACAATTACATAACTTTTAGAGAGAGAAGTGAATTGCTTATGGATGATGATTGATGATACAAATGAGGGGAGGAGCTCCTCCTTATATAGCCATGAGAGGAGGAGGAGATGGCCACAAGTGTCCCATGGTGATTGGAGGAGAAAATGGATGGAGGAGATGGCCAACACATGGAGGAAGGAGAGGAGGAGCAAGGAGGAGCCGCCACCTATGGAGGAGCAAAAGCCGCCGGTCACCATGTGTGGAGGAGCCGCCGGTTGCCGGTGGTGGAGGGAGAAGGAGGGGTGGCTTTGGCCACCTCTTGCCCAAGTGGCCGGTCACTTTGCCCATGTGTGAGTTTTGTACAGTTTTGTGCAGTCTTTTCACAAAACTGTCAGTGTGTTTCTTTCCCGGGCTGTCTTGATTCCTCTCCTGATTCTTCTGATTAATTTGTTATGAGTGATTCAACGTCAGGATCCTTAATATTTCTTCAGTCGGCATATGATCTTGACCTTGGATTGACTCGTAACATCTTTTCTGCTTTAAAAGCTCCTCTTTAGTGTGTATTCTCTCTAAGCTCTGAAATACCCTGCAAAAATATATCTGAACTAACAAGCAAAAGTTAAATAGACAAAATGTCTAATTAAGGGGGTTATACTGTGTTTATGATTCGTATAATTTTGGTCCATCAGATCACCCCACACTTTTAGTTGTTCGTCCCGAACAATGCTATTAAAGGGCTGTACTATAAGTTGGCTTTGAAATATGAAAATTAGACTGTGTTACTCGATCTATCCTAATTCATGCATTGCTTACTTATTACCAAATTAAACTGCGTAAATAAATAGAAGAAACTTAATACTTGTACCTCCGTGCTGAGATGCAAATTATATTGGATGTCTCGGGAGATAGCCCTGTTTAGGCTCCTGGACTGCAATCTCGGGATCGTTTCGCGCTATATGGTTTTCTGGTAGCTTTCTCTAGCACGTGATTCGGTTCGGGTTTCAACGGTTTGAGTACTTTGATTTTCTTTTGGCGAGGGACTACTTTAGTAGTGAATTGGCCTTTGGCCTTTGATTTGACTTTTTGAGTTCTTCACTTTTTGTTCGGTTAAAACCTTCACAATTTTGGGCCTTTGGCCTCTTGATTTGCTTCTTCGAGCTTTTCGCCTTTTTGTGGCTTTGCTAGTCCATTTTCTCAAGCCTTTTTGGGAGGTCCAATCATCGCCCGCAAGCCTATGGAAATACCTCCCCGCTCCTCTCGTTTTTGCCGTTTCGCGCGGGTCAAGGTGAGGGTCGCTCATCTATTTTCTTGGCTACTTTGACTGTCGTTTCGCGCGGGTCTAGATGAGGGTCGCTCATCTATTTTCTCGGCTACTTTGATCGGAGATAGAACGGTCTGATTCCCGTCCTCGCCTTTTGCATAAACACTGCATGGCGGAGATGACTTCAATCTTCATTGAAAACCCGAAGTGCAGCCTCCACTGACTTCGAAAACCATATAGTTTGATCTGATCCTTTGATTGCTTGCCAAGCCTCTCTAGGGCAGTTTATGTCAACTCCACATCCCTAGTTATCTCAGTACAAAGGACAAATGGAAAGTTACATTCTAAGTTTTTAAACAGTTTGAATTTTCACAAGATTAATGCATGAATTATGATTTATCTTTTTCACATTCTTAAGTTCATATTTTCAAAAAGATACTATTACTAAAAAAGAAAAACAGTTGCATGTTATTTATGTACACAGGTGGTTCTCACCCCCCACTTTTGAACGAAGGCGTGCCTTAGTTCAAAAGTCATGCAAGCTTAAAACTAAATTACTGAATTTAAATGACAGAAATTAAAGTGCGGAAAAGTAAGATAGTGTCGGGTTACCTCCCGACCAGTGCACTTGTTTAACGTCGTTGGCTCGACAGTACCTCGTTGTGGATTACTGGTTTGGGTCCCATGGGTGGCTCAAGTCAAACTTCGCCACCGTTCCAGTGTTGCTTCTTCCTGACTTCTTGCCGGATGTTGTGTTCGGGTCAGGACTCCTTTGTTTCAAGATTTTTTCCTTCCAATACCCCGGAGGGGATGAGGGACCTTTCACTACTAGCCTTTTGAAGTTTTTGTATTTGGGACTGCCTAGTCCAGTTGCGGCATAGCAATGCTCTATCGAGGGGTCATTCTGCAGAGGTTCTTTTCCCATCCTCCTTTGAGCTTCTTCATTGATCGCACAGTTCGCAGCGACTTGCTCATTGATTAAGGGGAAAAGTCGGGAAGGCCTCATGAGGCTTGGTTCTGCCTCGTTATGTTGGTTCGTGAGGAACTGATCGTAGATAGTTTCAGCTGCCTGGGTAATGATAGTCGGGTATGGCTTGGGCAGCTCGTCAGTGGTGTTCTGGACTCCTACTTCGTTGCTTCCGGTGCTTTCCATGTCTGATTCTTCAGACGGTTCAGGAGTCTCTTCCGACGGTTCGGTGGTTTCTTCTTCATCAGCCTCAGGGTCAGCTTCTTCTGTCTGCATTTCCTCGTCAGTTTGGGGTACTCGTCTTGTGGCAGCGGCCAGGCCGATTATAAGGTACCACATGTCTGCAATGGTGAAGTTTGTGGCAGACCTTCTCATAGCTTCGTTAACTCTTCCCAGCTCTTCGGCCCTCATCCCACGAAGAAATTTTTAGAGAAGAACTTTCTTCGTAAATCCATGGTGCGGGCAGCTTGAGACGATGGCATCCTAGTTCATGTTGTATTCGTCCAAAGTCTCATCCCGGGATTGATGAAGGCACATGATCTTCTCACGGGCTTCTTGGCGTGAAGATGGTGGGGAGAATTCTTTCAGGAACGGAACGCAGAGGTCTACGAAACGTTCTGCACTGCAAGCGGTGGATGTGTAGTACCATATCGTGGCGAAGTCGGTTAGAGAGAATTTGAAGCATTTCAGCTTAAATTCCTCTAATACTTCGTTCTCAGGTTTGATGTGGTGGCAGACGTGGTGGAAGTTTCGGCAGTGCTGTACAGGGTCTTCTCCCTCCGTTCCTCCGAACAGGGGCAGAAATCGCGTTGTCCATGCATGTGTAATGGGTGATGACATAGGGAAAAGAAAGAAAAAGAAAGGGGAGGGAAAGAACAACTATCCGACGACTGATTCCCCGGCAACGGCGCCAATTTTGATGGATGCACAGTCGTTATGTGCAAACGTCAAGAATAAATTTATAATAGTCCGCTACTCGCAACTATACTACTGGGTAGTAAGTGGTAAGTAGGGGTCGAACCCAAGAGAATCAGGGGAATAGATGTTCTTTGAGGGGGTTGTCCAGCGAGAAAGCGTATTTTAGGTCGGTTGGTTGGTTTTAAAGCTACCAGCTAAGTGATTGATTGATTGATTGGTTGGTTGGTTGGTTTTAGTACTGGAAAGTAAATTGTAATTTATAATTAAAGGAAAGCGTTCGGTTTCAGGGGCCTTGTATTATATCCTATTTATCATTGACCTTTAGTGACTCTACTAAGTATTCAAACGGTGTATCAAGGCCATTCCAAGCACTCGATTTGCGTACACTGTCTAGCCTATTCCAAGGACGTAGAGCACTTATTCTATTTAGACTAATACTCCATTCCCGGTTATATTAGCCTATGTGCATCCATTTGATCAATCATTCCCGATCAACCAAATGGTGTTTAAGATAAGTCAAACTTCTCAGATAAGCTTTGCCATTCCAAGCATCCACTTATCCGTACAAGTTTACGAACCCCGCTGTAGAGTTTTGCCATTCCAAGCATCCACTCTACCTTGGACGTTCTAACCGAATATATGGCACATAGAATAAGTTTTCAATACTAAGGAGAGACGCTAAGTTAATAGTCTAAAACATTTTATAATACAAGTGCGCCCCTTAGACCGAACTACTAGTTTAGCTACTATTCATCGCGGTAAACATTATAAATAAGGAAATAAAAACAGTTGAATAAATACTAGAAATAATACTTACAACCGTTGAAGCGCCAAGGGAGCTATCCTTTATTTCCAAAGCCAAACTTACAATTACATAACTTTTAGAGAGAGAAGTGAATTGCTTATGGATGATGATTGATGATACAAATGAGGGGAGGAGCTCCTCCTTATATAGCCATGAGAGGAGGAGGAGATGGCCACAAGTGTCCCATGGTGATTGGAGGAGAAAATGGATGGAGGAGATGGCCAACACATGGAGGAAGGAGAGGAGGAGCAAGGAGGAGCCGCCACCTATGGAGGAGCAAAAGCCGCCGGTCACCATGTGTGGAGGAGCCGCCGGTTGCCGGTGGTGGAGGGAGGAGGAGGGGTGGCTTTGGCCACCTCTTGCCCAAGTGGCCGGTCACTTTGCCCATGTGTGAGTTTTGTACAGTTTTGTGCAGTCTTTTCACAAAACTGTCAGTGTGTTTCTTTCCCGGGCTGTCTTGATTCCTCTCCTGATTCTTCTGATTAATTTGTTATGAGTGATTCAACGTCAGGATCCTTAATATTTCTTCAGTCGGCATATGATCTTGACCTTGGATTGACTCGTAACATCTTTTCTGCTTTAAAAGCTCCTCTTTAGTGTGTATTCTCTCTAAGCTCTGAAATACCCTGCAAAAATATATCTGAACTAACAAGCAAAAGTTAAATAGACAAAATGTCTAATTAAGGGGGTTATACTGTGTTTATGATTCGTATAATTTTGGTCCATCAACCACGTCTGTTGATTTTCCGCACCATTCTTTCAAAGTTTTGTGCCATCATAGCCAGTTGCTCAGTGGTGCAGCCAGCGTCCAGTTTGTCTTCTGTCATGTCTGCTTTGAGAGCGATTCCCTTCACTTCTCCGGTTTGGAAGTCATGATTGATCTCGTAAGTTCTGAGAGAACCCATTAGCTCGTCCAGCTTCAGTTTGGTGATGTCATGCATTTCTTCAAGGGCCGTGACTTTCATGGCAACTCTCGGAGGGAGTGATCTTAGGACCTTACTGGCCAATCTTTCTTCATCGATGGGTTTCCCTAGTGCAGACGCCTCGTTGGACAGTTCCAGAACTCTGGTGTTGTACTCAATGATGGTTTCACTCTCCTTCATCTTCATCTCTTCGAACCTGGTTGTGACAGCCTGCATGCGAGAGTTGCGAACTTTGTCTGTACCTTCAAAGGCTGTTTGGAGGATATCCCATGCTTCCTTGGCCACTTCACAGTTGATGATTAGCTTCATGACGTTTTCATCAACGGCCGAAAAAATTGCGTTCATAGCCTTTGAGTTTCCCATAGAAGCTTTGTCCTCCTCTTCTGTCCACAGTGCTTCTGGTTTTGCGATCGGTTCTCTAGTGAGATTGTTCATCATGGGTTTCGTCCACCCTTTCAGAACAGCCTTCCATGCTTTTTCATCTAGAGATTTCAGAAAGGATCTCATCACGGGCTTCCAGGTGGCATAGTTCGATCCTTCGAGTAGCGGGGGTTTGGTGATGCTTTGTCCTTTGACGGAGCCCACCGCACTGTCGTTAAGGTGCGATGTTCTCTAAGCAAAAATAAATTTATATCTCCGATACTCGCGACTTTACTATTTTGGGTAGTAAGTGGTAAGTACGGGTCGAACCCAAGGGAATTAGTGGATAGTTGTTCTTTCGAAAAGGAAAAGTAAATAAAATAGTTGGGGGGTTGGTTTTGGTTTTAGTACTGAAAGATAAAGTGCTGGAACAGTCAATTTCAAGATCAACCGCAGACACACGTTTGATACTGGCCGCACGCTGTGTTTCAAGCGTGTTGCGTATCAAAAGATTATGCAGGGCTGATGTTGATAAAGTCTGTAGTAAAAGTAAAGTACAGAAAGTAATTGCTTGAAGGACAAGACTTGTGGAAAGTAATTGCTTGAAGGACAAGACTTGCGGAAAGAAATTGCTTGAAGGATAAGACTTGTGGAAAGTAAGCAGTTGATATGGACTGAAAGTAAAGTTACTGAAAGTAAATGACTGGAAAGTAAGCAGTTGATAGTAAGACTGAAAGTAAGTGACAGGTGATGTTTGAATCAAAGGAAAGATTCGGTATCAGGGGCCTTGTATCATAGTCTATTTATCATTGACCTCTAATGATCATACTAAGTGTTCAAAAGTGAATCAAGGCTATTCCTAGCACATGACTTGCCACACCGTCTAGTCTTTTGCAAGACAAAGAACTCTTGTTCTAGTATGTGCATCCATTTGATCATCATTCCTGATAAACCAAATGGTGTTTTAAAGAGGTTGACTTCCACAGATAAGCTGTGCTCTTCCGAGCCTCCACTTATCCACAGAAGATCACGAACCCATGGCAAAGCTTTGCTCTTCCGAGCATCCACTCAACCAATAGAATTCTGACCTAATATAAGGCACCTAGAACAAGTTGAACACAAAGAGGCACTAAGAGAAGGGTCTAAAACATTGTATGATACAAGTACACCCCTTCAACCGAATGAAGGGTTTAGCTACGAATATTTTTTTTATTTATTTATTTTTTACTTAAAGCTGGTCGGTGCCAGCGCCTTTATTAAAATAAAGATCCAAAAAAGCCTGGATCGTGGCAATTACAAGGGAAGCCCTCAAGCGCCAGGGGAAGTTATAAATTATACCCTTTAATAACGCCGAACAGGCTAGACCAGAACAGTTCCTATAAGAAACTAAAACAAAGCTTCCAACTAAAACAAAACACAAGATGCGACAGAAAATACAGCAAGAAACATCAAGGATTTCAACATGACATCTACCCCCGAGAGACACCCTCTGAAGGAAAACAAACATCTCATACAAGAGGAAATAGCACATGTATAAGGAATCAATCCACAAAAATAATTCCAGCATGATTTTCTTGATGACAACTAGCTGAAGCAGCAGCAGCACAAAGGAGACATTTGTGCATATCATAACACAAGCATTGAGTGTCTTCAAAATTACCCTCCTTTCTACACCACATAGGGAGCTTGAGATAATCCCCAACCAGGCCATGTTTGACAGTAATAGGAAGGTCCTTAACAGAGTTATATTGCACAAAAGGATCGGGGTTATCTGCATAGGACAAAGCAATCGCAGGTTGATTAAGGGAAGGCAAAATCTGCTCCAAATAGCAATTTTTGGTTTTTTCCTTAGCTTTCCTCCAACACTGAAAGAATTTCCAAGATCCTGAGAAACAGTTATCCTGCACAATATGGAAATCCTTATGAGAACAGAAGATATATTTAACAGAAAAGCCTAGATTGCACACATTCTCCATCAAATTAACTAAAGCTGAAAATAACTCATCTTCATCAAACTGCATAGCAACAGCCAGCTTAAAGGCACCCTTGCTATCTCTAATAATACCAGCACCTCTATACTTGTTGAAAGCAACAGATAATGAGAGCCCTGACTTCCCTGGAAACCATTGACGCCAAGATCCTTTTACTGTAAGATTAGGTTCCCTAACTTGCATCATTTCCAAGGCTATTTTGCTAGAAAAAGTTTTCTTGTAGCCCTTCTTGATAAGATTAGCACATCTAGAGGCCCAACAAATCAGATTCCTCTGAATATTGGGGGCTTCTTTATCAAACATTATACAATTTCTATAGTTCCATATTTCCCAAATCGCACAACAAGCCATAGTGAGAGCAAGACAGTCAAGAAAGTCCTTGAGATTGATATCCAAGAACCAATCCTTTTTAAGCCTGAGCATACTGGAGGGAGGTCTTTTTCCGAAGATAAGACTCAAGAATTTCCAAGTGTTTTTAGCCACATCACTGTGGATAAACATATGATTCGAGGATTCCTTATTATGTTGACTACAACATCTGCACTTGGAAGTAATAGGGATTCCCAGATTAGAAATGGCTTCATCAGTGGGTAGACCTCTGAGCCAGAGCTTCCAGGTGAGCCCACTGACCTTGGGAGGAATCCAACTCTGCCACAGGTTATCGAAGAATTTAGCTACGAATATCCATGGAACAGGACATCATAGCTAAGTACTTGAAAAGTAAAGGTTTTTGAAAGACAGTAAAGTAAAGTTTTCGAAAGTAAAGACAGGAAAGTAAAATGAGAATACTCAAGAACCGACAGGAGTAAACTCAGGAAAAAGTAAAGACAAGCTTGAGTACTTCAAGAACCGACAAGAGTACTCAAGAACAACTGTAAAGCTTTCGATATCAAAGAAAAGTGTTTACAAGGATGGTGTTGTAAATCTAGAGAGCTTCTCTCTCTACCCAAGACCATGGAGCTTTGTGGATTGTGGGATGATTTTAGAAGGGCAAGGGAGGGCTCTATTTATAGGCATGAAGGAGCAATGAGGAGCCAACACTTGGCAAGATGGGAGAGGGACTCAAGGAGCCGCCGGCCACATGTCTTCTCCATGGCAAAAGCTGCCGGCCATGTGAGGAGGAAGAGAGGAGTAGCCGCCCCCCATGAGGTGGATGGGAGTGGTTGAGTGTGTTTTGTGATCTTTTCCAAAAGCCATCGGGTCTTTTTAGCTCCGGACAGACTCTGGTTGCCCTTCGGTTGGACTTGTTTTGAGTGATTCCATGTCAGGTTTATGAAAGTTGTACAGTCGAAATCTGATCGTGGCCTGGAGTGTCTTGTAATCCATTTTCAGCTTTAAAACTCCTCCTTAGCTTGTATTCTCTTTAGACTTCAAAATACCCTGTAGATAAATATCGGAACTAACAAGCAAAAGTTAAATAGACAAAGAGTCTAATTTGGTTGGTTTAACTGTCTTAATGAATCATATAAACAGTTCAGGATCCCACTCAGTGTGTCGAGTGTCTGCTCTGATACATATTGAAATTATATCCCCTGTTCAAGCTTGTGTCCAAGTTACTGTTGCGACAGACCTTGAACTCTTTGCACAACAGTTCAGCAAACAGACAAAAGCAGTAGAACTCACAGACTGATAACCCAGTTCGGCTCCGCCTACTCTGGGGGGTTTCCCACACCCGAAAAAGGGACAACAAATCTTTATTACGAGTATAGGGCTTACACAGGGACTTACACTTACACCTTGTAATTGCCTAACCTCAATACTCCGTCTCTCAGATTTGCAACCGAGGTTCACCGCAATTCTCCTCGATCCCCTTCGTTCAGTCCTTCTGGCCGAACGTTCTCGATCTTCTCCTCGAAGCTCGGATGCTTTCTCTCGAAAGCTTGATCACCTTTTGTTTTGTGCTGCAGTTGAATCGCTTCAGGCAGTCTGGGTTGCACTTGAGCAGACTGCACTTGCACCGATGTATTTTCAATTAGAAAAATACAAACGGCCATCGCTTTATTCCTTCCCAATCGATAGTGTGTGCTCGTGTATGTTTGATCTTGAAAGCGATGGAGAATAAGGGCGCCCTAGCATTGTATTTATATGCTTGGACGAAACCCTAATTCGCACAAGATAATCCCATCAAATATTTAGGAAATATTCCTAGATATTTGATGTAAATCTTTTGAATCGGTTGGAAGAATATACGAAGTCGTCTTCTTGCCCAAGAGAGTTTTGCCACCTTAAATGTAGATATTCATTCGAATATCTCATGCTCGATTAAGTCGCTGGCCGACTTCAATCTTGACGAAATCTTCGCTGTCCAATATCCTTCCGGAATATATCCTTGCGTCAGTTCTACGCTGTACAAGGATATGTTCGAACTCCCCCTGAACACCTGCTCGAACTGTCTAAGCTAGGGTTTGCCAAATACATGCCACTTAAGGGACCATCACATTGTCTTTGATATCTCGGCCAAGGCTCCCTCGGTTTCGGCCTGATATTGCTGCAGATTAGTGTTCGTTTGCACCTGGTTGGCGGCCAGCTCTTTCATAATGTCCTCAAGCGGCTCGGCCTGATCTTGTCTTGGTTTTGACCTCTCGGCCAAATCATCTATCAAGTTCCAAAGATCATCCATGGTTAAGTTATTCACCGATCCTCCTGCCGCATCATTAAGCCTACTCCACTCATGTGGCATCATTCCACCGAGAAACCTTTGAAGAAGATCAAAGTTCGTGAATCCATGGTGCGGGAAGCTCGTCACAATGGAATCGAAGTACCATAAGTACTCGTCCAATGTTTTGTCCCGGGATTGCTCAAGGTTGATGATCTTCTCGCGGGCTTCAAGTTGGAAGGATGATGGGGAAAACTCCTCTTCGTTCCAAGGCTCTCTACTATAATAAGTAGACATAGCGAACCACAAGAAGCAAGCACAACAAAGCGCTAAGAAAATGAACAGAAAATAAAACTAAGAACAACTTCACCAATGCACAACTCCCCGGCAACGGCGCCAAAATTTGATAGGACCTTGTCGTGAGGCCAAATCAAATCTAAATTTATAAGTCCACTACCTTGGCTCACTATGGATTAGTAAAGCGGCAAGTAGGGGTCGAACCCAGAGGAGTCGTAATGGTTACTTGTTGTTCTTGCAAAAACAATGAAGAAAGAAAAGACAATTGGGGGGGGGGGGGTTGCAAGTAATTGGAAGAAAGTGCAAAAAGTAAATGCAAAAGTAAGTGCGAAAAGTAAATGAGCGAAAGGTAAACAAAAAAAAAGAAGTATTCGGTCTAGGGATTTAATGTTACACATTCATCATGGATATCTAATGATCTATTCTACATTTCATAGAGTGAGGTGTCCCGACAAAGGTGACAACCCAAGGTACCCTGGCAAAGGTGGTACGCCACAGCCTTGAACCACCAAGGTAGTTGTGTGGTGTCAAAGACAACCTAAAGCATTTAAGCTCCACAACCTCACTTGGCAAGGTGTTCGGCCTCCTAATCTAGTCCTTCGTTAGATCGAACAACCCGGCAAGGGTGTTGCTCAACCTATGTGTACTATCCACCATTGCGGCAAGGCATCCGATAGATGTTACAATAGGGATCATTTGCTTGGCTAAGCTTTGTGGCAAAACTTCCACTTAGCCTTGCATTTGATCCGTGGGATTAAGCCCAAGGACTAGTGAAATGTAAAATAGCATTATGGACATGGATCTCAAAATGTGATGACAATACTATTGTGGCTTATTCATCATTGACCTCTAATGATCTAACTTTGTGTTCACTAGTAGAACACAAAATAGCATTAAGTAAAGGGTCTCAAAACCTTGCCACAATGTAAGGATCCCTAAACCGAATATGGGATTTAGCTACTAGTATTCATTAAGAAGAATACAATAGCCATGAGAGAGAGGGAAGGAGATGCTTGAAAGTAATACAAGAAAGTAAAAACAAGAAAGTAAAGACAAGAAAAGTAAAGGATTGAAAATGAAGGAGTAGAGAGAGAAGCCCCCAATGAGGCACACAAATGGGGCACACGATGGGACTCCAATCTCAAATGAATGACTTGACACCATTTTCCTAGACCAAGAGGTTCTATTTATAGAAAATGAGCTAGGGTTTCTCTTGTCTTGGGCACCAAGTTTGGAGTGGAAGTAGCCAAAATGGATTGGCATGAGCCAATGATGAGATGCTTCTAGAATCATCAAGGCACTCTTGCTCTGGAAGTAGTCAAAATGGATTGGCAGGAGCCAAATGATGAGATGCTTTTAGAATCATCAAGATTTTGCAAGTGGGCTAGTTTTGGCTTGGAACTCAAGTGTGGCCCAATGATGCCTTGTGGTGATTTTGGCATAAAATGCCCTTTTTAAGCCCGATTCTTCTTTAGACTCCAAAAGGCCCTGAAATACAAAACGACATTAACAAGCAAGTGTTCTCATGATTAAGTGTCGTATTTGGTGGGTTTTGTTGACTCGATGAGTCGTATAAATACGACTCATCAATAACGTTCCACGCCATGTAAGGTCGGCAGACGCCCAGCACCCTCCGGTTTCATGGGACAGTCCTGGAACAAGCCGTGAGGATCTTAGTGGACTCCGGCTCGACTCACAACTTCCTCCAAACATGCATCGCTAAGCATTTGAAGTTGGTGGCAAGCAGGCCGCCCATATGAACGTTATCATTGGAAACAACGATGCTATGCGCTGCAAGGGTTTCTGTCGGGACGTGGCGATATCTATCTCATGCCACAAATTCTACACTTACTACCCATATTTGAAGCTGACATTGTCTTAGGGGCGCACTGGATTTCCGGCCTCAGACTGGCTATGTTTTGCTTCCAAGATCTTGGGATGAGTTTTGTGATTGATGGCACACCTATCCATCTCGATGGTATCCAACGCTCAGACACACCCATGCACATGAGCCTCCATCAGCTTACCAAAGCCCACACCCACGATTCCATCTCCAACCTCAACCCCCACCATACACAACAACTACATGCCTTGATCACCACCTTCACTATAATTTTTTCCCCACCACACGGCCTTCCCCCACCTCGCCCAAATGATCACCGCATCCCTCTACTTCCGGCTCCACATCAGTCAACATTCGCCCCTACCGTTACCCACATTTCAAAAAGAATGAGATGGAGTGATTGGTCAGCACAATGCTGGAAGATGGCATAATCAAACCGAGCAACAGTCCATTTTCGTCCCCCATTTTGCTCGTCAAAAAGGATGGTTCATGGCGGTTTTGCATCGACTACCGAGATGTTAATGCTATCACCGTTAAGGATCGTTTTCCCATCGCTACTGTCGACGAACTCCTTGATGAGCTTCACCGTGCAAGGGTATTTTCTCGCTTCGACTTGAAAGATGGCTACCATCAACTCCGTGTCCACCCTGCGGATACTTTTAAAACTGATTTCCGCCCTCACGAGGGCCACTACGAATTCCTTGTCATGCCATTAAGCTTGGCCAATGCTCCGGCTAGCTTCCAAGCTGAGATGAACTAGATTTTCAGGCCATTTTTACGTCGATTCGTACTGGTTTTCTTCGACAATATCCTCGTCTATAGCAGCTTGTGGGACGCCCGTATCGGTCACCTTATGGAGGTATTCCAAGTACTTGATGGTCATTCATTTTTATGTTAACCTTACCAAATGTGATGTAGGCCACACCTCGATTTCATACTTAGGACACATTGTTTCAAAGGAGGGCGTGCAAGTTGACCCATTAAAAATTCAGGCCGTGCAAGATTGGCGTCCTTCAAGAATCTGCGGCAATTGCGTGGGTTTTTGGGCCTCGCTTGCTACTACAGAATATTCATCCACACCTATGCTAGCCGCGCAGCACCTCTCACAAGCTTGCTTCGCAAGGACTCCTTTGTGTGGACGGACGAAGCCTCTTCGGCCTTCCAAGAACTTAAGAATGCCCTCACCAGCACCCCAGTGCTTGCATTGCGAGACTTTTCCATGCCATTTACCGTGCAAATAGACTCCTCTGGCACATGTATTGGGGCTGTTCTCCTTCTAGCCGGCAAACCTATCGCCTTCTTCAGCAAGCAACTCCAACCACGCAAACGAGCATCATCCGCCTATGAGAGGGAACTCTTTGCTCTAGTCACCTCAGTCCGATGTTGGCGGCAGTACCTATTGGGTAGTCGATTCATCATCCAAACTGATCACCAACCTCTCAAAGCCTTGCCCACGCAAGATATGCACACTCCAGAACAAGAAAAATGGATCTCCAAACTATTGGGGTACGACTTTGAAGTACATTATAACCCTGGGGCAAATAACAAAGCTAGGGACGCATTGTCACGCATTGTCGAGTCCTCTTGCCATGCCTTATCAGGGATTTCCAAGCCCGAACTCGGTCTCCTGCGAGCACTGCACAAGATGTATTCCTCACGTAGCCCATGCAATGATCTCATGCAAGTTGTTTAATCCACCTCGGCTAATCACCCACGCTACCTGGTTTGAGATGGACTCCTACTAATGGATAGTCACATCTTAGTCCCTGACAACCTAGCCTTGTGCGAGCTCATATTGTTCAAAAACCACAACACCCCAACCGGTGGACATCTAGGGGTCCTTCAAACATTCACGCGAGTGTCGGCAAATTTTACGTGGGAAGGACTTTGTAATGATGTTAAAACATGTCCACAACTGCCACAAATGCCACACGTGCCACCAGGTCAAATCCTCCAATGCGCTCGCCCGAGGACTCCTTTAACCATTGCCCATACCTTCGGAAGTTTGGCAAGACATCAGTCTCAATTTTATCACCCACCTGCCAGCTTGTAAGGGTCATACTGATGTTCTAGTTGTGACACCTTCCGGATTGAACTAAGGGACTTGGGGATGAGTGTGGTTTCCGAATAGAGTATTCCTACTGCAAAATCCTTGTGCAAAAGCCTCAAAAATTCCTGGCGATGTGGGTGTTCGATTGATGGATCATATTTATATGATTCATTAAGTCAGTTAAACCCACCAAATTAGACACTTTGTCTTATCAACTTGTACTTGTTAGTTCCATTTTTGCTCTACAGGCTATTTTGAGGTTTAGAGAAGAAACGAGCTAAAAAGGGGGTTCTTAAGCTAAAAAGGATTGCCAAACATTTCTGGCCAAGAAATCAAAACCAGGGCCCGAGGAAAATCGACAATGGCCCGAGGAAATTCACCCAAGGCCGAGCAAAACCAACCAGGGACCGAGGACCCCTGTCGAGGATCGAGAGAGCTCAGCCGGGTACCCAGGCCCAGTACCGAGAACCTCAGGTCCCTGACCGAGAACCAGAACCGAGAAGACCAGGTCCCCGCCCAGGTCCATGACCGAGAGCCAGCGCCGAGAAGACCAGGCCCGCGTCCGAGAAACCAAGTCCCCGCCCAGGCATCGCCCAGGCCACGCCCCGCGCACCAGCTGAGCCGCCGAGGTCCAAAATCAAGTCGCTCGGGCAAATGAGCTGATATGACGAATCCACCTCAAGAAAAGTGATCAAAATGGAAAATAAGGTGGATAATGTTGCAAAACCAAGGAGAATGCTCGAGCAGATTGGCAGTTGGCCCAGTTCCAAAGCAAAGGCCCCGCGCGCATAGGCACCGAAACCAAGTCGCTCGACCAAACCATGGAATCTGGCAAATCTGGCTTGACCAAAGTGTTTTAAATACCCAATAACTTGGGCAATCTCACTTCCCAGATAAAACGCCCAAGTGGAACCAGCTCAAGCCCGATCAAGGCCAAACTAGGGCAATTTCGGCCGTTTTGGGATTTTGACCATGCTCCGAGCAGAATCTGGCCAAACATCCTTCATGGATCAGTCTTACAATCTCCTCAACATTCCAAATCCATGGTCCAACAGCCAAGGACCGCCGGCCAAAATTCCGGCAGCTCCGGCCATATTCCGGCCAATCTCTGGCGACCTCCGACAAACCTCCGGCGATGCTTCGATCAAGCCCAGTCCAGCCACAGCCATGCTCTGGTCAGTTTTAGCTTTGCTCTGGTCAAAATCCGGCGAAGTCAAACCAAAATACTTCTTTCCCGGTTTGGTTATACTATTCACTTCGGTTGACCTTTGGATTGAAACCAAGCCTCAACCAAGTCCAAATGACTTGCCCTTTGGCTCAACCTAGTTCAAGAGTTCAAGTGGATGCCCCTTGGCTCACACAAGCCCTAGCCGCCCATGTGCTCCCATGTGCCTTGCCCTTTGGTTCCAACCAAGTCCAACCAAGCTCACTTGAGGAGGGACTAGAGGCAAGTAGGTTGGCTCCATGCCAACCATAAACCACCACTCTTGGCCTATAAATAGAGGAGCATCCCCTTTGAAAACACATCCATGTAATCTCTCTAGTTTGGATCATTTGTTACTTCACTCACAAAGCTTGTAAACACTTTACATTTGGGAATCAAAAGCTCCAACTTCTCTCTTGTTCTTGAGTTACTCTTGTTTGTTCTTGAGTACTCTTGTTTGTTCTTGAGTTACTTTTCCAAAATCTTACTTTCCTTGTCTTTACTTCACTTTGTTCTTGAGTACTCTTGTTTGTTCTTGAGTTACTTTTCCAAAACCTTACTTTCCTTGTCTTTGATTTCAAACCATTTACTTTTCTTGCACTAGCTATGATATCCACTTCCATGGATACTCGTAGCTAAACCCTTCATTCGGTTGAAGGGGTGCTTGTATCATGAAAACGTTTTAGACCCTTTTCTTAGTGCTACTAGTGTATTCAAGCTTGTTCTATGTGCTATACATTCGGGTAGAACACACACGGTTGAGTGGATGCTTGAAATGGCAAAGCTCTTCCGTGGGGTTCGTGAACATACACGGTTAAGTGGATGCTTTAAATGGCAAAGCTTTTCCGTGGAGTTCAACCTCTCTTTAAGTCGCTTGGTTTGATCGGAAATGAGAGATCAAGTGACTGCACATAGGCTAATATACCTTGAAATGGGGTATTAGTCTAGCTAGAACAAGTGTTCGATGCCTTGAAATGGGCTAGACGGTGTGGCGAGAGCTTGAAATGGCCTTGTTACACCTTTGAATACTTAGTATGATCATTAGCGGTCAATGATAAACGGAACTATGATACAAGGCCCCTAAACCGAATCCTTTCCTTTGATTAAAACACCAACTCGTCATTCTACTTTCGGTCTTACTATCAACTGCTTACATTCAGTACCCTTTACATTCAGTACTTTACATTCTGCAACTAACTTTTACTTTCAGTCACTAACTTTACTTTCAGTACCTAACTTTTACTTTCAGCACATTTACTTTCAGTCCTTATTTTCAGTACCTTTATTTTCAGTCTTTACTTTCCGCATTTACTTTCAGCACATTTACTTTCAGTCTTTATTTTCAGTACCTTTATTTTCAGTCTTTACTTTCCGCACTTACTTTCAGTACATTTATTTTCCACATTTACTTTCAGTACATTTACTGTCCGCACTTTACTTTCATTACAGACGTTTTCAACATCAATCCAACATAATATTTGGCACGTATTGCGCTTAAAACACAGCGTGCAACAAACCAAAAGTATGTTGTATGGTTGATATTGAACTCGACTGTTCCCGCAATTTATTTTTCATTATTACTTTCAGTACTAAAACCACAACCAACCCCAATCGCACTTAATTTCTGTACAATTTCCTCAAAGAACTACTATCCACCAATTCCCTTGGGTTCGACCCCTACTTACCGCTTTACTACCCATTAGTGAAGTCACAAGTAGTGGACTTATAAATTGTATTTTTGCATTGCCTCGCGACAAGGCTCTGTCAAAATTGGCGCCGTTGCCGGGGAGTTAGAATAGCAATTGGATTAGTTGTTCTTTTTCTTTCCCTTTCGTTTATTTTTCATTGCACTGTCCACTATGTATGCATGGATTATTCGGTATCTCCCCCAGTTTGGAGGTGCGATCGGCGAGGACCCTGTAATACATTGCCAACATTTTCACGCCATATGCAGACACATTAAACCTGAAAATGAAACGTTAGAGGAGTTGAAGATGGAATGCTTTAAATTTTCTTTAACTGACTTCGCTGCAGTTTGGTATTACTCATCAACTGCTAGTTATGCAGGCTATTATGAGGATCTTCGTGCCCAATTCCTGAAAGAATTCTCCCTGCCATCCTTACAACATGACACCCGAGAGAGGATCATCTGTCTTCAACAATCTCGGGATGAGACTTTGGACGCGTACTATACGTACTTTGATACCGTTGTCTCACGCTGCCCGCACCATGGATTCACGAACGTGGTTCTTCTTCAAAAATTTCTTTGTGGGATGAGGCCAGTTGAGAAATCAAGGATTAATGACGCGGTGGGAGGATCGGCCATGCACTTGACCATGACTGAAATGTGGGATCTCATAGATGACTTGGCCGAAACCACAAAACGAAGGCCAATGCTCCAAGCTGATAGAAGAGCGCCGATGGTAGAGGCTAATCTAGAAAGGAGTGGGGAAGACATTGCAGAGGCCATGATGGTCGAATCAGATACAGAAAGCACCGAGGAGGAGCCTACATGGGAGATCACTCCCGAGCCATCAGAAGACCTAGAGCCAGAAACCGATCTAGTATGGGACGAGGAAAAGCCTTCACGGGAACTCACTACCGAACCGGCAGAGGAGGAAGTCTGGGTCACCACTGGCGAGCTGCCCGGGACGTACCCGACTATCACTACCAAAGCGGCCGAAATCAACCAAGGCCAGGTCCTCACAGACAGGCTGACCAAGACAGAACCGGCCCTTATAATGAAAGCTTCCCAACTTTTCCCCTTATCAATATGCAAATTGCAGAAAACGATGTGATCAATGAAGACTCTGAAAGAAGGATGGAAGAAAGGCCTAAGCAGAACGACTCCCTGATAGAACATTCACTCGCCACAACTGGACAAGGCAGCTCTGAAGACAAGAAAGCCCGACTCAAAGGACCAGCAGCTATGGTCAAAAGATCCTCACCAACTTGGGAGAAAAGGAAGGCAAATCCGCCCGGTCAATGGAGTCTTGTTCCGAGCACATCATCCCATAAGAATTTGGGAACATTCAAGGCAAGAATCAATGCAGGAGCCGCGACAAAATTTGACCTAAGTCGCCCATGGGACCCTGATCCCTCTTGAGTGAGGTATCGTCGAGCCAACGACGTTAAACAAAGGCACTGGTCGGGAGGTAACCCGGCATTTTTCTTGCTTTCTGTCATTTTACTTATGTCATTTAGCTTTTTGAGCCGTTCTCACCTTTCATGTAAATATTTGCTTGCGATTGGCTTTTGAACTAAGTCATGCCGAGAGGCACGCCTTCGTTCAAAAGTGTGCGGTGAGAACTGCCTTTGCACATAGTTGTTTAACATGCTTTTCTTTTCCTTTTCCCTTAATATTATCTTTTTGAAAATATGAACTTGAGAATGTGAAAAAGATAGATCTAAATTCAAGCATTTACCTTGTGAAATCTCAACTGTGTAAAAACTTGAGGATGTAACTTCTCATTTGTCCCTTTGTGCTGAGATATATAGGGGATGTGGAGTTGACATAAAATGCCCTAGAGAGGCGGCAAGCACTCGAAGGATCGGATTTCGCTATATGGTTTACGAAGTCAGTGGAGGCTGCACTTCGGGTTTCATTGGATTCAGAGTCATCTCCGCCGTGCAGCGTTTATGCAAGAGACGAGACTGGAATCAAACCGTCCTAACTCTAGTCCAAGTAGCCAAGAAAATAGATGAGCGACCCTCATCTTGACCCGTGCGAAATGGCGAGGATGAGAAAGAGCGGGGAGGTATTTCCATATGCTCTCGGGCGATGATTGGATGACGGAGCCCACCGCACTGTCGTTAAGGTGCGATGTTCTCTGTGCAAAAATAAATTTATATCTCCAATACTCGTGACTTTACTATTTTGGGTAGTAAGTGGTAAGTAAGGGTCGAACCCAAGGGAATTAGTTGATACTTGTTCTTTCAAAAAGGGAAAATTAAAAAAGACAGTTTGGGGGTTGGTTGTGGTTTTAGTACTGAAAAGTAAAGTGCTGGAACAGTCGATTTCAAGATCAACCGCAGACACACGTTTGATACTGGCCGCACGCTGTGTTTCAAGCGTGTTGCGTACCAAAGGTTATGCCGGGCTGATGTTGATAAAGTCTGTAGTAAAATTAAAGTGCGGAAATTGAAGTGCTTGAAGAACAAGACTTGCGGAAATTAAAGTGCTTGACGGACAAGACTTGCGGAAATTAAAGTGGTTGAAGGACAAGACTTGCAGAAATTAAGGTGCTTGAAGGACAAGACTTGCAGAAATTAAGCAGTTGATATGGTACCGAAAGTAAAGTGACAGGTGATATTGCAATTAAAGGAAAGATTCAGTTTTAGGGGCCTTGTATCAAAGTCCGTTTATCATCGACCTCGAATGATCATACTAGGTGTTCAAAGATGTATCAAGGCTATTTCTAGCACATGACTTGCCACACCATTCAGAACACTTGTTCTATTTAGACTAATTCCTTCGTTCGAAGTATCTTAGCCTTATGTGCATCCACCTGATCAATCAGTTACGATCAACCAAGTGGTGTTTAAAAGAGGTTGAACTCCTCAGATGAGCTTTGCCCGTTAAAGCATCCACTTACCCGAGTATGTTCACGAACCCCACGGAAGAGCTTTGCCCGTTAAAGCATCCACTCAACCTTGGAAGTTCTAACCTAATATGTGGCACATAGAACAAGTTTTGAACCCAAAGAGGCATTTAAGAGAAGGGTCTAAAACATTGTATGATACAAGTACAACTCTTCAACCGAATGAAGGGTTTAGCTACGAATATCCATGGAACAGGACATCATAGCTAAGTACTTGAAAAGTAAAGGTTTTTGAAAGACAGTAAAGTAAAGTTTTTGAAAGTAAAGACAGGAAAGTAAAAGGAGAATACTCAAGAACCGACAGGAGTAAACTCAGGAAAAAGTAAAGACAAGCTTGAGTACTTCAAGAACCGACAAGAGTACTCAATAACAATTGTAAAGCTTTTGATATCAAAGAGAAGTGTTTACATGGATTGTGCTCTCAATCTAGAGAGATAAGTGATTGTGGATTTGAGGATGATTTACAAGTGAAGAGGGCATGAGTATTTATAGGCTAAGGGGAGGAATGAGAAGACACCACATGGCATGAGGGGAATGGAGGAGCAAGGAGCCGTCGGGTGAGGTGGAGGGGAGGGGGAGCCGCCCCCCATGTGTCATCTCCTTGGCATAAGCCGCCGGCTATAGTTGGAGGGGAGTGGTTGTGAGGTGTTTTGTGATCTTTTCACAAAAGCCATCAGGTCCTTTCAGCTCCGGACTGACTCTGGTTGCCCTTCGGTTGGACTTGTTTTGAGTGATTCCATGTCAGGTTTATGAAAGTTGTACAGTCGGAATCCGATTGTGGCCTGGAGTGTCTTGTAATCCATTTTCAGCTTTAAAACTCCTCCTTAGCTTGTATTCTCTTTAGACTTCAAAATACCCTGTAGATAAATATCGGAACTAACAAGCAAAAGTTAAATAGACAAAGAGTCTAATTTGGTGGGTTTAACTGTCTTAATGAATCATATAAATATGGTCCATCAGATCACCCCACACTTTTAGTTGTTCGTCCCGAACAATGCTTTTTAAAGAGATGCGCACACAATCCAAGTAAAAACTTCAAATAGGAAAGTGAGAATATGGGACTAGATTTATCCTAATTCATACATTACTTACTTATTACCAAACTAAACCGTGTAAATACTTAGAAGAAACTTGATACTTGTACCTTCGCGCCGAGATGCAAATTAATTTGGATGTTTCGGGAGATAGCCCTTTTCAGGCTCCTGGACTACATTCCCGGGATCGACTCGTACTATATGGTTTCCTTGTAGCCTTTTCTAGCACGTGACAAGATTCGGGTTTCACTGAGTTGAGCACTTTGATTTCTTTTTGGTGAGGGACAGCATCTGAAGTGAATCGGCCTTTGGCCTTTGATGTTAAATTGGAGTTTCTTCACTTTTGTTTCGGTTAAAACCTTCACAATTTTGGCCTTCGGCCTTTGATTAGCTTCTTCGAGCTTTTGCTTCTTTGTGACTTGCTAGTCCATTTTCTCAACCTTTTGGGAGGTCCAATCATTGCCCGCGAGCATATGGAAATACCTCCCCGCTCTTTCTCATCCTCGCCGTTTCACGCGGGTCAAGATGAGGGTCGCTCATCTATTTTCCCGGCTACTAGGACTAGAGATAGGACGGTTTGATTCCCGTCCCGCCTCTTGCACAAACGCTGCATGGCGGAGATGACTTCAATCTTCACTGAAACCCGAAGTGCAGCCTCCACTGACTTCGAAAACCATATAGTTAGATTCGATCCTTCGAGTGCTTGCCAAGCCTCTCTAGGGCATTTTCTATCAACTCCACATCCCCTGTATATCTCAGCACAAAGGGACAAATGAAAAGTTACATCCTAAGTCTCTACACAGTTGAATTTTCACAAGGTAAATGCATGAATTAAGACCTATCTTTTTCACCTTCTCAAGTTCATATTTTCAAAAAGATAATATTAAGGGAAAAGGAAAAGGAAAAGCATGTTAATTAACTATGTACAAAGGCGGTTCTCACCCCACACTTTTGAACGAAGGCGTGCCTCACAGCACGGATTAGTTCAAAAGTCATGCAAGCAAATATTTACAGAGAAGGAAATGACATTAAGGAAAAGGGAAGAACTGTACTCTCTTCGAGGGAGTTTGGCTGGGGCCTTGAACTCTCGGCACAGGCCCGGTATTTCTCGGAAGCTGCCTGGCTGATCTGATCTTGCTCCAAAATCCGATTCCTACATGTTAGTCATTTCTTCTATACACAAAATGGGTGAGAGCGATTGTTAAGGTAAAAACTAAATGACAGAAAATAAATGACTGAAAGTAAGATAGGTGTCGGGTTACCTCCCGACAAGTGCATTTGTTTAACGTCGTTAGCTCGACGGTACCTCATTCTTGGATCATAAGGTGGGGTCCCATGGGTGGCTCAGGTCGTAGTGTTGTGGAGCGCCTACTTTCATTCTTGCCTTGACTCTCCCTGAGTTCTTGTGGGATGATGAGTTCGGGTTCTGTTCCCATTGTTCTGGTGGTTTCTCCTTCCAACGTCTCTGAGAAGGCGAGGGACCCTTCACTACTAGTCTCTTGAATCGGGCTTTCTTAGGGCTGCCTTGTCTAGTTGTAAAAAAATGCTCCATCAAGGAGTCGTTCTGCTTCGACCCTTCTTCCATCCTCCTTTTAGCCTCTTCATTGATCACATAGTTTTCTGCAATTTGCTTATTGATCAAGGGGAAAAGTTGGGAAGCTTGCATCTTAAGGCTTGGTTCTGTCTCGTCTTGTCCGTCTGTGAGGATCCGGTCTCGGCTGCTTTGGTAATGATAGTCGGGTATGACTCGGGCAGCTTGCCAGTGGTGTTCTGGACTTCCTCCTCTGCTGGCACGGTTTACAGTTCCCATGAAGGCTCTTCCTCGTTGCTTCCGGTGCTTTCTGTATCTGATTCTTCTGATGGTTCGGGAGTTTCTTCTGATGGCTCGGGAGTATCTTCTTTATTTGTCTCTGGACCAGCCTCTACTATCTGTATTCCTCTATTAGCTCGGGGCATTGGCCTTCGTTTTGTGGCTACGGCCAAGTCATCTATGAGGTTCCACATATCTGTCATGGATAAGTTCCTGGCTGATCCTCCCACTGCGTTGTTAATCCTTGTCTGCTCATCAGCCCTCATCCCACAAAGAAATTTTTGAAGAAGAAACACTTCCGTGAATCCATGGTGCGGGCAGCATGAGACGATGGTGTCATAGTACGTGTAGTATTCATCCAAAGTCTCATCCCGGGATTGTTGAAGGCAGATGATCTTCTCTCGGGTGTCATGTCGTAAGGATGGGGGGAGAATTCTCTCAGGAATTGAGCGCGAAGGTCCACATAATATTCTGCACAACTAGCAGTTGATGTGTAATACCATACTGTCGCAAAGTCAGTTAAAGAGTGTTCAAAACATTTTAATTGAAACTCTTCTAACGTTTCATTTTCAGGTTTCATGTGACGGCATATATGGTGGAAATGTTGGCAGTGTATTATAGGGTCCTCTCTAACTGTACCTCCAAACTGGGGGAGATGTTGAGTCATCCAAGCATACATAGTGGATAGTGTGATGAAAAAATGAAGAGGGAAAGAAAAGAACAACTAATCTGAAGCTAACTCCCCGGCAACGGCGCCAATTTTGACGGAGCCCACCGCATTGTCGTTAAGGTGCTATGTTCTCTGTGCAAAAATAAATTTATATCTCCGATACTCGCGACTTTACTATTTTGGGTAGTAAGTGGTAAGTACGGGTCGAACCCAAGGGAATTAGTTGATAGTTGTTCTTTCAAAAAGGGAAAATTAAAAAAGACAGTTTCGGGGTTGATTGTGGTTTTAGTACTGAAAATTAAAGTGCTGGAACGGTCGATTTCAAGATCAACCGCAGACACACGTTTGATACTGGCCGCACGCTGTGTTTCAAGCGTGTTGTGTACCAAAGGTTATGTCGGGCTGATGTTGATAAAGTCTGTAGTAAAATTAAAGTGCGGAAATTGAAGTGCTTGAAGGACAAGACTTGCGGAAATTAAAGTGCTTGAAGGACAAGACTTGCGGAAATTAAAGTGGTTGAAGGACAAGACTTGCAGAAATTAAGGTGCTTGAAGGACAAGACTTGCAGAAATTAAGCAGTTGATATGGTACCGAAAGTAAAGTGACAGGTGATATTGCAATTAAAGGAAAGATTCGGTTTTAGGGGCCTTGTATCATAGTCCGTTTATCATCGACCTCGAATGATCATACTAGGTGTTCAAAGATGTATCAAGGCTATTTCTAGCACATGACTTGCCACACCATTCAGAACACTTGTTCTATTTAGACTAATTCCTCCTTTCGAAGTATCTTAGCCTTATGTGCATCCACCTGATCAATCAGTTACGATCAACCAAGTGGTGTTTAAAAGAGGTTGAACTCCTCAGATGAGCTTTGCCCGTTAAAGCATCCACTTACCCGAGTATGTTCACGAACCCCACGGAAGAGCTTTGCCCGTTAAAGCATCCACTCAACCTTGGAAGTTCTAACCTAATATTAGGCACATAGAACAAGTTTTGAACACAAAGAGGCATTTAAGAGAAGGGTCTAAAACATTGTATGATACAAGTACAACTCTTCAACCGAATGAAGGGTTTAGCTACGAATATCCATGGAACAGGACATCATAGCTAAGTACTTGAAAAGTAAAGGTTTTTGAAAGACAGTAAAGTAAAGTTTTCGAAAGTAAAGACAGGAAAGTAAAAGGAGAATACTCAAGAACCGACAGGAGTAAACTCAGGAAAAAGTAAAGACAAGCTTGAGTACTTCAAGAACCGACAAGAGTACTCAAGAACAATTGTAAAGCTTTTGATATCAAAGAGAAGTGTTTACATGGATTGTGCTCTCAATCTAGAGATATAAGTGATTGTGGATTTGAGGATGATTTACAAGTGAAGAGGGCATGGGTATTTATAGGCTAAGGGGAGGAATGAGAAGACACCACATGGCATGAGGGCAATGGAGGAACAAGGAGCCGCCGGGTGAGGTGGAGGGGAGGGGGAGCCGCCCCCCATGTGTCATCTCCTTGGCAAAAGCCGCCGGCTATAGGTGGAGGGGAGTAGTTGTGAGGTGTTTTGTGATCTTTTAACAAAAGCCATCGGGTCCTTTCAGCTCTGGACTGACTCTGGTTGCCCTTCGGTTGGACTTGTTTTGAGTGATTCCATGTCAGGTTTATGAAAGTTGTACAGTCGGAATCCGATTGTGGCCTGGAGTGTCTTGTAATCCATTTTCAGCTTTAAAACTCCTCCTTAGCTTGTATTCTCTCTAGACTTCAAAATACCATGTAGATAAATATCGGAACTAACAAGCAAAAGTTAAATAGACAAAGAGTCTAATTTGGTGGGTTTAACTGTCTTAATGAATCATATAAATATGGTCCATCATTGGACCTCCCAAAAGGTTGAGAAAATGGACAAGCAAATCACAAAGAAGCAAGGCTCGAAGAAGCAAATGAAAGGCCAAAGGCCAAATTGTGAAGGTTTTAACCGAAACAAAAGTGAAGAAACTCCAATTCAAAATCAAAGGCCAAAGACCAAATCACTTCAAAAGCTGTCCCTCATCAAAAGGAAATCAAAAAGCTCAACTCATTGAAACCCGAACCAAATCATGTGCTAGAGAAAGCTACAAGATAACCATATAGTGCGAGTCGGTCCCAAGAATGCAGTTCAAAAGCCTGAAAACGGCTATCTCCCGAATCATCCTAATTAATTTGCATCTCGGCTCGAAGGTACAAGTATCAAGTTTATTCTAAGTATGATGTTCCCTTAAGTGGCATGTATTTGGCAAAACTTAGCTTAGACAGTTCGAGCAGGTGTTCAGGGGGAGTTCGAACATATCCTGGTACTCATGTATAGCGTAGAACTGACGCAAGGATATCTTTCGGAAGGATACTGGACAGCGAAGATTTCGTCAAGTTGAAGTCGTCCAGCGACTTAATCGAGCATGAGATATTCGAATGAATATCTACATTGAAGGCGGCAAAGCTCTCTTGGACAAGAAGACAACTTCGTATATTCTTCCAACCGATTCAAAAGATATACATCAAATATCTAGGAATATTTCCTAAATATTTGATGGGATTATCTTGTGCGAATTAGGGTTTCGTCCAAGCATATAAATACAATGCTAGGGCGCCCTTATTCCGTATCGCTTTCAAAGATCAAATACACACGAGCATACCCTGCTGATTGGAGAAGAAGAAAGCGACCCCCGGTTGTGTTTTCTCATTGGAAATACATCGGTGCAAGTGCAGGCTGCTCAAGTGCAACACTGACTGCCTGAAGCGTATCAACTGCCGCACACAACAAAGGTGAACAAGCTTTTAAGAGAAAGCATTCGAGCTTCTGGAGAAGGTCGAGAACATTCGGACTGCAGGTTCTGAACGAAGGGGATCGAGGGGAATTGCGGTGAACCTTGGTTGCAAATCTGAGAGACGGAGTATTGAGGTTAGGCAATTACAAGGTGTAAGTGTAAGTCCCTGTGTAAACCCTATACTCGTAATAAAGATTTGCTGTCCCTTTTTCGGGTGTGGGAAACCCCCAGAGTAAGAGGAGCCAAACTGGGTTATTAGTCTGTGAGTTCTACTGCTTTTGTCTACTTGTTGAACTGTTGTGATATGAGTTCAAGATCTATCGCAACTGAACCTTGAACTGTCAGCTGAACTGTTGTGCAAAGAGTTCAAGGTCTGTTGCAACAGTACCCTGGACACAAGCTTGAACAGGGGATATAATTTCAATTGGTATCAGAGTAGACACTCGACACACTGAGTGGGATCCTGAACTGTTCAAGATGACTCTGAAGGAAGGACAAAGCATCACCAGACCCCCGCTACTCGAAAGATCGAACTATGCCACCTGGAAGCCCGTGATGAGATCCTTTCTGAAATCTCTAGATGAAAAGGCATGGAAGGCTGTTCTGAAAGGGTGGACGGAACCCATGATGAACAATCTCACTTGAGAACCGATCGCAAAACCAGAAGCTCTGTGGACAGAAGAGGAGGACAAAGCTTCTATGGGAAACTCAAAGGCTATGAACGCAATTTTCTCGGCCGTAGATGAAAACGTCATGAAGCTAATCATCAACTGTGAAGTGGCCAAGGAAGCATGGGATATCCTCCAAACAGCCTTTGAAGGTACAGACAAAGTTCGCAACTCTCGCATACAGGCTGTCACAACCAGGTTCGAAGAGATGAAGATGAAGGAGAGTGAAACCATCACTGAGTACAACACCAGAGTTCTGGAACTGTCCAACGAGGCTTCTGCTCTCGGAAAACCCATTGATGAAGAAAGATTGGCCAGCAAAGTCTTAAGATCACTTCCTCCAAGATTTGCGATGAAGGTCACGGCCATAGAGGAAATGCACGACATTGCCAAACTAAAACTGGACGAGCTGATGGGTTCTCTCAGAACATATGAGATCAATCATGATTTTCAATCTGGGGAAGTGAAGGGAATCGCCCTAAAGGCGGCTATGCCTGAAGACAAACAGGATGGTGGCTGCACTACTGAACAACTGGCCATGATGGCTCAGAATTTTGGCAGAATGGTACGGAAAATCAACAGACGTGGACTAGAACAGGGCCAGCCTTCATCAAATAGCTTCCGAAACTGGAAACCTGACAGGTCAAGATCCAGAGACATGAGACAAGACCCTTCTGACAAAGGAAAGGAAGAAATTCAGGGCCATAAATGCAAGGGGTTCTGACATATTGCCACCCAATGTGCGAATACACTCATGAAGAAGAAGGCAATGGTCGCTAGCTTCAGCGATAGTGAGTCAGACGAAGAAAAAGGTGAGACCACTAATTTTGTGGCCATTGTCACTACTCTGGGTGAATGCAGCAACACCAGTGAAACAGTTCTATCGCAGTTGGAACTCCCAAGTGAAGACCTCTCAGACAGTGACAATGAAGAACTCACGCAGGATTCTCTGGCTCAGACATATAAAGATCTGTATGAGAAGTGGTTGCTTCTGATCAAGATCAATAAGAAGCTAAATGACACAGTTGCTAGCGTCACTATGGAAAAGGACAAGGTCTGGCAGAAGGTCGAGATACTGCTTACACTGAAGGTAGAACTGGAAGGTACAATTGTCTCACTGAATTCTCAACTGACTGAGATAAAACAAGAAAGATTGGGTCTTCTTGCTCAGAGAACAGAACTCTTGGGGACTGTCTCCTCACTGAAAGTCGAAATAGAGAAGGACCGAGACACTCTTCCTGTAGGCATGGCGGGACTAAGAAAAACCATCACTGATCTGAAGCGTAAAGAGGTGTTCCAACTGAGGAGAGTAGAACAACTGGAACTTCAGCTAGAATCTGAAAAGATGGATCACTCAGACACTAAGAAGGAGCTCAATCACCTCCAACAGTCAGTAAGGATGCTAAACTCTGGCACTAACGACTTAAATGATATTCTCAGATCTAAGAGGTTGGAATCTGGACATCGAGGCCTGGGGTTTACAAAAGAAGGTACCTCTAAAGGCAGCTCGTGTGTTAAAGCAAGATAAGTGTCTGAACACCTACCTGAACAGAAGGTGAGACAGCACCCCAGACAGAAAATAGACTTGTCCCAAGATCAGTCCAAAGGAAAGAACCGAGCTGATCACAAGGAGACGCATGGAACACTCGGCGGTGGAAAGACCCGTAGGTCACCCGTCCAAAACTGTGACTATTCACCAGTGACTCAAAGGATAGATCGGCGCACTTGCTGGTACTGCAACCAGATGGGACACATCAAGATGAAGTGTCGCTTGTTTCTTGCTGAACGACGTGCTTTCCAACAACGGACCACACCACAACAGAAACAAGTCTGGGTTCAAAAGGCAGACCAAACCGTATGCATGGTGGCATGCTACTCCTCAAGCTACACAGCGCAAGATAGTTGGCACTTCGACAGCGGATGTTCCACCCACATGACAGGTAACTCTCAATATCTTACCCATATTAGACCTGTTGAGCAAATGTGGTTTGTCACCTTCGGGGATGGTGGAAAGGGTCAGGTGATCGGCTGTGGGACATTGATGGTTCCGGATCTCCCTGCACTCAAGAACACCCTCCTTGTCGAAGGTCTGACAAGGAATCTTATCAGCATCAGTCAACTGTGCGACGATGGACACTATGTGTCATTCTCTAGCTACTCATGTCTTGTCCTAGACAAGAATGGTGATACACAGATGAAAGGAAAAAGGGATGCCAACAACTGCTATACCATTGGGATGGGTCGGATGGGATCAATGGACGTCGAGAACCATGGCCAGCAACTTGTTACTCTAGCTTGTGCAAACGTCAACCATCGATTTCTGCGAGGGGGAGTGGACAAGACCTTGCACACAAGATCCTGTTGGAGATGCGCACAAATCCATGTTGACAACTGTCCTAGGAAACTGTTGAAACAGAAGGTGTCACAGTTACGGAAGGAGTTCGTTCCATGCCCACAGAAATATGCCTGGAGCCGTACAAGAAAATATGAATGCTCATAGAAGATGATAACTCTGAGGCAGCATACCTTTGTCAACCCCTATGGCAGGTCACGGAGTGGAACACCCAGATCCCCAGTGGGTCTATGTGGTGTCAACCACTGAAAGCATCCAACGGTGGTCAGTCATAGTCGAATCTCCAGCTGAACAGTTGGACTGACCACCTAATAAAGAGAGCTGGAACAGAAGGTACAGCGCGTGAAGACCAATTTTTTGAATATTCTCAAAGATTTTCCTGCCGTTATTTGAATCAAGGGTTGTCTAATTTGGGAAGTTGAAAAGGCCGGAGGATATTTTTTTGAAACACAAAACAGTTGAGTGTGTTCAATTGTCTTCTCTCTCTCGTCCCCAAAACTCTAAGAACGGCAACTTCTCTCTCAATCGCTTCCCCCTCCACAGCGATGGTAAACACCAGAAAGTCAGCGAAATCCGGCATCAAATCCGCTGAGAAGAATAAAGAGAGCATGCAATCTTCAAAGGCTCTGGCGGTAAAATCCAAAAATCTGAAATCAAAAGCTCTGACGGTGAAAAAGGCGTCGCCTTTACAATCTGCCACCGAATCTTTGGCCCAAGCGAAGAAGTCTACCGCTGAAATCCCTCAGTCAACCACGGTGGACTCGTCTGTCACATTAAATGCTGGTTCGTCTCAAGAAGTTCGTCCCCAATCTGAGGTATTTCCAACTGTTCCTTCAGGTTCTGCAAATATTCCTATTATTGAAAAGATTGAGGAGGCTGAGAAGGTTGTTAAGTCGGTTGACGGTGATGAAGCCAGTAGGGCTGTAATTGGTGATAATGGTGGTAAGGATGTTAGGGCTGTTGGTGTTGAAACCAGTAGGGCGGTGCTTGGTGGTGATGATGATAGAAATCTTGAGAGTGGTAGGGCTGTTGCGGTTGACAAAGCCGGTCGTGCGGTTATTAAAAAGGATTCTGTCAAGATTATGGAAGAAAAGGAACCCAGCAAGGTGGCTGGAGGCTCAGGAACATGGAGGGAAAAGATCTTTGCCACAGGATACATTCCTCCGAAGGCAGGTCACACGAAGAAGATTAAGCGGGCTAGTGACTCTCCCAGAAAATATCTAGCTCAGATATATGCCACTAGAGGTCGGAAGATTGCAATGTCTGATGAAGAAACAGAGAAGTTCATTGAGTCCTCGGGGAAGAGAAATTTGGTGATGAATGATGCTGAGTCGTCTGGAAATCAAGGAGGAATCACTGAAAAAGGTTCCGGTATGCATGCTGAGACTGTGGCAGAGGAGATTAATCCATCAGGGAAGACAGATGTGTTGAAAGAATTCATACCAGAAGAATCCGACTCAGCTGAAAAGGATGAGGAGTTGCAAAAGATGTTCAAAGACATTGATGATGTCATGAAAGACCTGGAAAAGGAGAAGGATCAGGAAGTTGCAAGTCCAGAGGAAGCTCAGCGTGAGCAGGCTGTTGGAGCAGAAGAGTCTGCTGCTGAAAAAGTCACAAGTGTTCCAACTGTAAAAAAAAGTGTTCAGACTGAAGTTGAGACTGGAGTTGTTCAAGAGACAGTGATGTGTGAAGAGACAGTGGCAGTTCAAGATGATTGTCGTAGGGATCATTTGGAGGAAGATGGTTCATCCATTCGTAAGGATGCTTCTATGTCAGCAACAAAAGGCGTTACTCTTTCAGAAGATGACCAAGATAGTGTTCCCCTTTTCAATCTCAAACGGTCAACGAAGGGCAAGGAAAAGAAAAGGTAGTCTTTGCTAAGACTACAAAGGAACCAGTTCAGAAGGTTGCTGAAGTCAGTAGTGGTGCAGGGGGAGCTGGCTCTTCCAAGAAAAGGAAGCGCGTTGCTGCAGTTCCCATCTCTGAAGATGCTGGGAGATGTGAAGTCCCAGCCCCTGAGTCTGAGACTGTCCCAGTGGGTAAGGTCAAGAAAGGAGTGTGGTTCGTGACTAAAGAAGCTGCGTTGAAATGGGACTGTGTGCTGAAAAGGAAAATTATACCTGAGAGGCTGCTGGATGCATCCAGTTACAAAGGGAAGGAAGTGGTTGAGGTGCTTAAAGAGTCGGATCTGTTCTAGACGTTGGACAGATGCAAGCCGTTCAACGAACAGCTGGTGCGTGAGGCCATGGCAAACTTGCCTCCAAAGTTTGGGGTCATTGGAGAGGCAGAGTATGAGTCTTCTATGTTAGAGGAAGGAGGATCAAGATTGATCCTGAGCTGATCAATGTATACTTCTCCATGGACGACCCAGCTGTTGATGAAGAAGAATCAAGCTTTGAGAAGATAGTGAGCACCATCACTGCAGGCTCTGTTCGGTGGAGGCCTGAGTTAGTTGTGCATACAGCGGATCTGTCTACGTTCTATTCAATGCTGTTTTTCATAGCTGTCTTCAACTGGAGGCCGTCTACTCATCGCTCTACTGTCAACAAGGACATGGCCCAACTGATTTATCATATAGGAAATAAGCTGAAGTTCAACCTGGGCAGAATAATGTTCAAACAGATTGCTGAACATGCTACATCGATGAGAACTCTGCACCAGATCTGCTTCCCGTCTCTGATTTATGAGCTGATCATCCATCAAGCTCCAGATTTGAAGGCCTCGCCTGACCATCTCACCAAGGCACCCAACAAGTTCATCGTCGACCACAATTTGTTCAAAGGCCGTCACGTGAACGATCTCAAGGAAGAGAACCAGAAAGGAAAGGGTGTTGCGGAGTCAAGTCGAGGGGGAGCCAGGATGGGCTGGGATGAGAGGAGTCAGCTGCTCAGGGACGTGAATGTAATCATTGAAGTGGACATGGAGCAATGCAGGCGGATCAACAAGCTTGCTCGTGCCCTCAGCTTTCCGAGTGACGATGAGTCCGAGACTACAGCTTCTGAGGATGATTCAATTGAAGAGACGTCTGCATGAAGGTCCTCTAAAAACTATCTCCCTGAACTATTTGTTTAAAACCCTCGTACTTAGTGCTTGTTCTGGCACATTTTAATTGACTGTTCGAACTCGGATCGCACCCCTTGCCAGTTTGTGGCAAAAGAGGGGAGTATTTTTTAGGAGACAATTGTTGTTTCCCTCAAAGTTGTCTATTGTCTAGATAGTTAGGTAGACCTAGTTATCTAGTAGATCTGGTTTTGCCAAAATGCCAAGGGGGAGATTGATGTTCCCTTAAGTGGCATGTATTTGGCAAAACTTAGCTTAGACAGTTCGAGCAGGTGTTCAGGGGGAGTTCAAACATATCCTGGTACTCATGTACAGCGTAGAAAGGATATTGGACAGCGAAGATTTTGTCAAGTTGAAGTCGGTCAGCGACTTAATCGAGCATGAGATATTCGAATGAATATCTACATTGAAGGCGGCAAAGCTCTCGTGGATAAGAAGACAACTTCGTATATTCTTCCAACCGATTCAAAAGATATACATCAAATATCTAGGAATATTTCCTAAATATTTGATGGGATTATCTTGTGCGAATTAGGGTTTCGTCCAAGCATATAAATACAATGCTAAGGCGCCCTTATTCCGTATCGCTTTCAAAGATCAAATACACACGAGCATACCCTGCTGATTGGAGAAGAAGAAAGCGACCCCCGGTTGTGTTTTCTCATTGGAAATACATCGGTGCAAGTGCAGTCTGCTCAAGTGCAACACAGACTGCCTGAAGCGTATCAACTGCCGCACACAACAAAGGTGAACAAGCTTTTGAGAGAAAGCATCCGAGCTTCTGGATAAGGTCGAGAACATTCGGACTGCAGGTTCTGAATGAAGGGGATCGAGGGGAATTGCGGTGAACCTCGTATGCAAATCTGAGAGACGGAGTATTGAGGTTAGGCAATTACAAGGTGTAAGTGTAAGTCCCTGTGTAAACCCTATACTCGTAATAAAGATTTGATGTCCCATTTTCGGGTGTGGGAAACCCCCCAGAGTAGGCGAAGCCGAACTGGGTTATCAGTCTGTGAGTTCTACTGCTTTTGTTTGCTTGTTGAACTGTTGTGATACGAGTTCAAGATCTATCGCAACTGAACCTTGAACTATCAGCTGAACTATTGTGCAAAGAGTTCAAGGTCTGTTGCAACAGTACCCTGGACACAAGCTTGAACAGGGGATATAATTTCAAAGTATTTACATGGTTTAGTTTGGGAACAAGTAAGTATTGCATGAATAGGATAAATCTAGTCCCACATTCTCACATTCTTATTTAGAGCTTTTTACTTGGATTTTGTGTTCCTCTTTCGAATAGCATTGTTCGGGACGAACAAGTATAAGTGTGTGGTGATTTGATGGACCATATTTATATGATTCATTAAGTCACTTAAACCCACCAAATTAGACACTTTGTCTTATCAACTTTTACTTGTTAGTTCCATTTTAGCACTACAGGCTATTTTGAAGTATAGAGAAGAAACGAGCTAAAAAGAGGGTTCTTGAGCATAAAAGGATTGCCAAACATTTCTTGCCAAGAAATCACAACCAGGGCCAGAGGAAAATCGACAATGGCCTGAGGAAATTCACCCAAGGCCGAGCAAAACCTACCAGGGACCGAGGACCCCAGTCGAGGACTGAGAGAGCTCAGCCGGGTACCAGGCCCAGTACCGAGAACCTCAGGTCCCTGACCGAGAACCAGAACCGAGAAGACCAGGTCTCCGCCCAGGTCCCTGACCAAGAGCTAGTGCCGAGAAGACTAGGCCCGCGTCCGGGAGTGCCGAGGCCCGCGTCCGAGAAACCAGGTCCCCGCCCAGGCATCGCCCAGGCCACGCCCCGCGCACCAGCCGAGTCGCCCAGGTCCAAAATCAAGTCGCTCGGGCAAACGAGCTGATCTGACGAATCCACCTCGAGCAAAGTGATCAAAATGGAAAATAAGGTGGACAATGTCACAAAACCAAGGAGAATGCTCGGGCAGATTGGCAGTTGTCCCAGTTCCAAAGCAAAGGCCCCGCGCGCATAGGCACCGAAACCAAGTCGCTCGACCAAACCATGGAATCTGGAATATCTGGCTCGACCAAAGTGTTTTAAATACCCAATAACTCGGACAATCTCACTTCCCAAACAAAACGCCCGAGTGGAACCAGCTCAAGCCCGATCAAGGCCAAACTAGGGCAATTTCGGCCGTTTTGGGATTTCGACCATGCTCCGGGCAGAATCTAGCCAAACATCCTTCATGGATCAATCTTAGAATCTCCTCAAAATTCCAAATCAATGGTCCAACAGCCAAGGACCGCCGGCCAAAATTCCGGCAGCTCCATCCATATTCCGGCCAATCTCCGGCGACCTCCGACGAACCTCCGACGATGCTCTGATCAAGCCCAGTCTAGCCACAGCCATGCTCTGATCAATTTTAGCCTTGCTCCAGTCAAAATCCGGCGAAGTCCAACCAAACTTCTTTCCCGGTTAGGTTATACTATTCACTTTGTTTGACCTTTGGATTGAAACCAAGCCTCAACCAAGTCCAAATGACTTGCCCTTTGGCTCAACCTAGTTCATGAGTTCAAGTGGATGCCCCTTGGCTCACCCAAGACCTAGCCGCCCATGTGCTCCCATGTGCCTTGCCCTTTGGTTCCAAACAAGTCCAACCAAACTCACTTGGGGAGGGACTAGAGGCAAGTCGGTTGGCTCCATGCCAACCATAAACCGCCACTCTTGGCCTATAAATAGAGGAGCATCCCCTTTGAAAACACATCCATGTAATCTCTCTAGTTTGGATCTTTTGTTACTTCACTCACAAAGCTTGTAAACACTTTACATTTGGGAATCAAAAGCTCCAACTTCTCTCTTGTTCTTGAGTTACTCTTGTTTGTTCTTGAGTACTCTCGTTTGTTCTTGAGTTACTTTTCCAAAATCTTACTTTCCTTGTCTTTACTTCACTTTGTTCTTGAGTACTCTTGTTTGTTCTTGAGTTACTTTTCCAAAACCTTACTTTCATTGTCTTTGATTTCAAACCATTTACTTTTCTTGCACTAGCTATGATATCCACTTCCATGGATACTCGTAGCTAAACCCTTCATTCGGTTGAAGGGGTGCTTGTATCATGAAAACGTTTTAGACCCTTTTCTTAGTGCTACTAGTGAATTCAAGCTTGTTCTATGTGCTATACATTCGGGTAGAACACACACGGTTGAGTGGATGCTTGAAATGGCAAAGCTCTTCCGTGGGGTTAGTGAACATACACGATTAAGTGGATGCTTGAAATGGAAAAGCTTTTCCATGGAGTTCAACCTCTCTTTAAGTCGCTTGGTTTGATCGGAAATGAGAGATCAAGTGACTGCACATAGGTTAATATACCTTGAAATGGGGTATTAGTCTAGCTAGAACAAGTGTTCGATGCCTTGAAATGGGCTAGACGGTGTGGCGAGAGCTTGAAATGGCCTTGTTACACCTTTGAATACTTAGTATGATCATTAGCGGTCAATGATAAACGGAACTATGATACAAGGCCCCTAAACCGAATCCTTTCCTTTGATTAAAACACCAACTCGTCATTCTACTTTCGGTCTTACTATCAACTGCTTACATTCAGTACCCTTTACATTCAGTACTTTACATTCCGCAACTAACTTTTACTCTCAGTCACTAACTTTACTTTCAGTACCTAACTTTTACTTTCAGCACATTTACTTTCAGTCCTTATTTTCAGTACCTTTATTTTCAGTCTTTACTTTCCGCATTTACTTTCAGCACATTTACTTTCAGTCTTTATTTTCAGTACCTTTATTTTCAGTCTTTACTTTCCGCACTTACTTTCAGTACATTTATTTTCCGCATTTACTTTCAAGACATTTACTTTCCGCACTTTACTTTCATTACAGACGTTTTCAACATCAATCCAACATAATATTTGGCACGTATTGCGCTTGAAACACAGCGTGCGACAAACCAAAAGTATGTTGTATGGTTGATATTGAACTCGACTGTTCCCGCAATTTACTTTTCAGTATTACTTTCAGTACTAAAACCACAACCAACCCCAATCGCACTTAATTTCTGTACAATTTCCTCAAAGAACTACTATCCACCAATTCCCTTGGGTTCGACCCCTACTTACCGCTTTACTACCCAATAGTGAAGTCACAAGTAGTGGACTTATAAATTGTATTTTTGCATTGCCTCGCGACAAGGCTCTGTCATCGAGCGGCGGTGGGTGTGATATTGAGTTTGGAATGGAGGAGAGAAGCTCGAATTAGGGTTTTTACTCTGGTCAACCGTGAGCCGCGTTCGACAGAGACATTATAATGTGGTCAATGCTCTAATGTTCACTCCGAACGCGGCTGTAATGTTGCTTCCAGACGCGGTGGTAATGTAGATGTCGAACGCGATCTGCACTATTTGGTACCTGTATTTCATCTGCAAAACAGCTTCCTTCCACATAAAACCAAGTCAAAGTAGACCGGTTAGACAACAAAAACAAAATAAGACTCAAACATGACACAAAAACATAGAAAAACAAAATTTTGCCAGGCTGCCTCCCTACAAGCGCCTTTACGTCGTTGGATCGATGATACCTCATTTATGCTTCAGTGGGAGGCTCGAGTTCAAACTGTTGAACAGGTGGTACGGCTTTGCCTTGATAGTGCTTCACCCGTTGTCCATTCAACTTGAAGCGATTTCAAATCGTCGGGTTCTCTAGCTCAAGTGCTCCGTGGTTGAAAACCTTCGTCACCGTGTAGGGACCTGTCCACCTAGAACGCAATTTGTCAGGCATTAATCACAAACGTGATGAGAATACTAGTACCTGTTGGCCAATTTCGAATGTGCGACGTAGGATGAACTTGTCACGGTACAGCTTGGTCCACGCCTTGTAGTCTGATTGACTCTCATAAGCCTCAAGGCGTAGCTCCTCAAGCACACATAGCTGTAATTTCCTATTCAATCCTGCTTTCTTCAAATCCAAATTGCACGTCTTCGGTGCCCAGAAGGCCTTGTGCTCTAGATCGACTGGAAGGTGACATCCCATACACCAACCGAAAAGGTGAGGTGCCTATCGGTGTCTTGTAGGCTGTCCTGTAAGCCCATAGCGCATCATTCAACCTCTGACTCCAGTCCTTCCTGGATGGTTTCACCATCTTCTCGAGAATCCCCTTAATCTCTCGATTAGAGATCTCTGCTTGGCCATTCGTTTGGGGGTGATAAGCTGTAGAAGTACGGTGATGGACGTGATAGTGCTTCAACGTTGCTGCCATCATTCTGTTGCAGAAATGCGTCTACTGATCACTGATTATAGCTTTAGGCACTCCGTATTTGCAAAATATGTTAGTGCGAAGAAAATCCACAATAGTTTTAGCATCATCGCATTGAGTAGCCTTAGCCTCTACCCATTCATACAAATAATCCACAGCGACAAGAATATATAAAAAGCAGAATGATGCAGGAAAAGGGCCCATAAAATCAATCCCCCAAATGTCAAAGACATTATTAACTTAAATAGGCACTTGGGGCATCTCATTCCTAGCAGAAATATTACCTACTCTCTGGCATCTATCGCATCGCTTACAATGATCGTAGGCATCTCGAAACACATGTGGCCAGTAGAAACCACTATCTAAAATTTTTCTGCTAGTCCTTTTGGGGCCAAAATGACCACCACATGCATGCTCATGATAGAAACTAAGCACAAAAGCAATTTCATCATCAGGAATACACCGCCTAAGTATTTGGTCTACGCCAATTTTCCACAAATACGGGTCATCCCACACATAGTATTTCGAATCACGCTTAAGTTTCAGGCATTGAGCTTTTGAGTAAGAGGGTGGATATTTACCTCCAACCAGGTAGTTCACAATGGGAGCATACCATGATATTTTACCTGTAAGAGCATACAAGTGCTCATCTAGGAAGGTCTCCGTGATTTGTCCGACGTCCTCTTCTCGTACTAATTGGCTCAGGTGGTCAGCTATAGTGTTCTCTATCCCCTTCTTGTCCTTGATTTCTAGGTCAAAGTCCTGTAGCAGCAAAATCCATCTGATCAGCCGCGGCTTGGCTTCCTTCTTCGTCATTAGGTACCTGATAGCTGCATGATCAAAGAAAACAACTACTTTAGTACCAAACAAATAAGACCAAAATTTCTCAAAGGCGAAAACTACTGCTAATAATTCTTTCTCAGTGGTCGAGTAGTTTTGCTGAGCTGCATCCAGAGTTCTCGAATCGTAGTAAATCACTATTGGCTTTTTGTCCACTCTCTGGCCTAGTACAGCTCCCACAGCATAGTCGCTGGCATCACACATAATCTCAAATTGCTGGTCCCAATATGGTGCTTGAATAATGGGCACACTGGTGAGGGCCTGTTTCAGCTCGTCGAAGGCCTCCCTACATGAATCTGTAAACTCAAAAGGAACATCCTTCTGCAAAAGGTTTGATAGAGGCAGAGCCTTCTTCGAGAAATCCTTAATGAGTCTACGATAAAAACCAGCATGTCCAAGAAAAGATTTAATATCACGCACCGTGGAAGGATAAGGAAGAGTAAGAATTAAATCAATTTTTGCCTTGTCAAACTTAATACCCTCATGTGAAACAATATGACCAAGAACCACACCATGAGTAACCATAAAGTGACACTTTTCATAGTTGAGCACCAAAATTCATAGAAACACATCGTTCTAGTACTCTACTCAAATTACCCAAGCATGCATCAAAAGTGTCACCATAAACAGTAAAATCATCCATAAACACCTCAATAAAAGTACCTATCATGTCATAAAATATGCTAGTAACCCCCCGCTGAAAAGTGCCGGGTGCATTACACAATCCAAAAGACTTACGTCTAAAGGCAAACGTACCGAAAGGACATGTGAAGGTCGTCTTTTCCTGGTCCTCTGGTGCAATGGGAATTTGATTATAACCCGAAAATCCATCAAGAAAACAAAAATACGGCTTACCTGCTAGCTTGTCAAGCATCTGGTCAATAAACAGAAGAGGAAAGTGATCCTTACGCGTTACGGCATTCAGTTTCCTGTAATCGATGCACATACGCCATCCGTTCTTGACTCTAGTAGTCACCATCTCACCCGCAGCATTCTTCTCAACTGTGATCCCTGTCTTCTTCGGGACTACGTGCACTGGACTCACCCACTGACTATCTGAAATTGGGTAAATCACATCAGCATCCAGCAACTTCTGAATTTCCTTCTGCACTACCTCCATCATGATCGGGTTCAACCTCCTCTGAGGCTCTCTTGAGGGCTTAGCTCCATCCTCTAATAAGATACGGTGCATGCACACAACTGGGCTAATTCCTCTGATGTCTTCAAGTGTCCATCCAATAGCGAGCTTGTGGCTACTTAGCACCTCGATCAATCGTCTCTCCTGGTCTATTTCTAGCCCGTTTTTGATGATGAATGGCAGCGTGTTATTCTCCCCCAGAAATGCATATTTCAAGTGCTCAGGTAGAGGTTTCAGTTCAAGTTTAGGTGACTGCACAGTAGAAGGCAGAAACACGTTAGATTTAAATAAACGAACCTCATTAACTTCTTACCTGGGTGTGAGTGGCCTCGAGATCTCCAGCTGAGACAACACATCAAGAATTGTCTCAGTGAACTCGTATGAGTCCTCATGTGAGTAGACTGCTCGCTCGAGTGCGAGCTCGAGTGGGTCTGCTCCCCTTTCCGATCTCGTTTCCAAGACAAGGTCGTCTAGTGCATGCACCAATGCAAAATCTGGTGGGTGCTTCATGGCCTGGAAATATCGAAACGAATCACTTCGCCCTCCACCTCCATAGACAGTGTGCCACTATCGCAGTCGATCTTCATCTTTGAAGTCTTTACGAATGGACGAACTAGTAAAATAGTAGCGTGATCCGTCGGGTCGCTGCTGTCCATCTTAAGCACGTAAAAATTAGCGGGGAACACCAGTTCCCCCACCTGCACTAGAACATCCTCAATTTTGCCTTCCGGCAGCTTACATGATTTGTCTGCTAGCTATATGGTTAGACCTGCATGTTCTAACGGACCAATACGAAGACAAGAATAGATAGAATATGGGAGGACATTAATAGAAGTACCAAGGTCAAGCATGCAGTTCTCAATTTGAATATTATCGATAGTGCAAGGAATAGTATAGGTACCAGGATCACCACATTTAGGAGGTACCTTGCGCTGAATGACATCGGAGACATTTCTACTGAGTAGTTCTTGGTCGTCGCGAGTGGAGCGCCTCCGGTTTATGCATAGGTCCTTATGAAACTTCGCATAGCGCGGAATTTACCATGAAAAGACGACCTTCACATGTCCCTTCGGTACGGTTGCCTTTAGACGTATGTCTTTTAGATTGTGTAATGCACCCGGCACTTTTCAGCGGGTGGTTACTAGATTATTTTCTGACATGATAGGTACTTTTATTGAGGTGTTAATGGATGGTTTTACTGTTTATGGTGACACTTTTGATGCATGCTTGGGTAATTTGAGTAGAGTACTAGAACGATGTGTTTCTATGAATTTGGTGCTCAACTATGAAAAGTGTCACTTTATGGTTACTCATGGTGTGGTTCTTGGTCATATTGTTTCACATGAGGGTATTAAGGTTGACAAGGCAAAAATTGATTTAATTCTTACTCTTCCTTATCCTTCCACGGTGCGTGATATTAAATCTTTTCTTGGACATGCTGGTTTTTATCGTAGATTCATTAAGGATTTCTCGAAGAAGGCTCTGCCTTTATCTAACCTTTTGTAGAAGGATGTTCCTTTTGAGTTTACAGATTCATGTAGGGAGGCCTTTGACGAGCTGAAACAGGCCCTCACCAGTGTGGCCATTATTCGAGCACCAGATTGGGACCAGCCATTTGAGATTATGTGTTATGCCAGCGACTATGCTGTGGGAGCTGTACTAGGCCAGAGAGTGGACAAAAAGCCAGTATTGATTTACTACGCTTCGAGAACCCTGTATGCAGCTCAGCGAAACTACTCGACCACTGAGAAAGAATTATTAGCAGTAGTTTTTGCCTAGGAGAAATTTTGGTCTTATTTGCTTGGTACTAAAGTAGTTGTTTTCTCTGATCATGCATCTATCAGGTACCTAATGACGAAGAAGGAAGCCAAGCCGCGGCCGATCAGATGGATTTTGCTGCTACAGGAATTTGACCTAGAAATCAAGGAAAATAAGGGGACAGAGAACACTGTAGCTGACCACCTGAGCCGATTAGTACGAGAAGAGGACGCCGGACAAATCACGGAGACCTTCCCAGACGAGCACTTGTATGGTCTACAGGTAAAATACCATGGTATGCTCCCATTGTGAACTACCTGGTTGGAGGTAAATTTCCACCCTCTTACTCAAAAGCTCAATGCTTGAAACTTAAGCATGATACGAAATACTATGTGTGGGATGACCCGTATTTGTGGAAAATTGGCGTAGACCAAATACTTAGGCGGTGTATTCATGATGATGAAATTTCTTCTGTGCTTAGTTTCTGTCATGAGCATGCATGTGGTGGTCATTTTGGCCCCAAAAGGACTAGCAAAAAATTTTAGACAGTGGTTTCTACTGGCCACATGTGTTTCGAGATCCCTACGATCATTGTAAGCGATGTGATAGATGCCAGAGAGTAGGTAATATTTCTGCTAGGAATGAGATGCCCCAAGTGTCTATTTTAGTTAATCATGTCTTTGACATTTGGGGGATTGATTTTATGGGCCCTTTTCCTACATCATTCGGCTGTTTATATATTCTTGTCGCTGTGGATTATGTGTCTAAATGGGTAGAGGCTAAGGCTACTCGATGCGATGATGCTAAAACTGTTGTGGATTTTCTTCGCACTAACATATTTTGTAGATACGGAGTGCCTAAAGCTATAATCAGTGATCAGGGGACGTATTTCTGCAACAGAATGATGGCAGCAACGTTGAAGCACTATCACGTCCACCACCGTACTTCTACAGCTTATCACCCCCAAACGAATGGCCAAGCAGAGATCTCTAACCGAGAGATTAAGGGGATTCTCAAGAAGATGGTGAAACCATCCAGGAAGGATTGGAGTCAGAGGTTGGATGATGCGCTATGGGCTTACAGGACAGCCCACAGGACACCGATAGGCACCTCACCTTTTCGATTGGTGTATGGGAAGGCATGTCACCTTCCAGTCGAGCTAGAGCACAAGGCCTTCTGGGCGCTGAAGACGTGCAATTTTGATTTGAAGAAATTAGGATTGGATAGGAAATTACAGCTATGTAAGCTTGAGGAGCTACACCTAGAGGCTTATGAGAGTCAATCAGACTACAAGGCACGGACCAAGCTGTACCATGACAAGTTCATCCTACGTCGTACATTCGAAATTGGCCAACAGGTACTAGTCACCTCATCACATTTGCGATTAATGCCTATCAAATTGCATTCTAGGTGGACAGGTCCCTACACGGTGACGAAGGTTTTCAACCACGGAGCACTTGAGCTAGAGAACCCAACGATTGGAAATCGCTTCAAGGTGAATGGACAATAGGTGAAGCACTATCCATGCGAAGCCGTATGACAGAACCGCTCGTCGTCAAAGCGATTTGTACAAATAAATTTATAATAGTCCGCTACTCGCAACTATACTACTGGGTAGTACTTGGTAAGAAGGGGTCGAACCCAGAGGAATTAGGGGGATAGGTTATTCTTTAAGGGATTTGTTCAGCGAAGCAGCGTGTTTTAGGTTGGTTGAGGTTTTAGTGCTAACAACTACGTGACTTTTTAGTTGGTTTTGGTTTTGAGTGCTGAAAAGTAAATTACAGAAAAGTAAATACTGAAATTAAAAGCGAAGACTTACAGTGGGTGATGCGTGAATTGCAAGTCCTCCGGATTGTGGGCGGTTGATAGTTGCAGTTGATTGAACAATAAAAGTAAAGACAAAGGGGATTCTGTGATTGCAAGAGAAGTATTCGGTCTTAGGGGGCCTTGTATTATATCCTGTTCATTCTTTTAGTAACCCTTCTGAGTATTCAAACGTGTATCGAGGCCCTTTCGTAGCGCTCAATTTGCCATACTGTTTGTAAACCCTTGTTCTACTTCAGACTAATTCCTCCTTTCGAAGTATCTTAGCCTTTTGTGCATCCATTTGGTCCCTTTGGTCCAGTTTCCAAATGGTTTTAAAGATAGATCGAACTCCTCAGATAAGCTTTGCCCTTTCGTAGCATCCACTTACCCGAGTATGTTCACGACTTCCCACAGAAGAGTTTTGCCCTTTCGTAGCTTCCACTCAACCTTGGAAAGTCTGACCTTATAAATGGCACATAGAACAAGTTTTGAATACAGAGAAAAGAAACTAAACGAAGTAAAACATTTTATAAAACAAGAACTCCCCTTCAACCGAATGAAGAGTTTAGTTACGAATATCCATAGAGTTGGACATCATAACTAAATACTTGGGGATTTGGAAAAGAATACTCAAGAACCGACAAGAGTAAAGAGAGAAGAGAAAGAGATTACTCAAGAACAAACAGGAGTAACTCTTGAACTGTAACTGAAAGCTTAAGTACTCAAGAACAAACAGGAGTACTCAAGATCGAACTAAAGTATTTGAGAACAAACTGAACTTTTATTTATATCAAAACCAAACTTTACAAAGTAACAAACTTAGAGAGAGAAGTGGAGTGTGGTGTGTTGTGATTGCTTATGGCTTTTGAAATGAGGAGGGATGGCTTGGTATTTATAGCCATGGAGGAGAGGAATGGATGGCCAAGATGAGGGCATGTGGTTTAGCATCCAAGGGTGGAGAGGAGGGGAAGAGGAGAGGAAGACAAGTGTCACAAGGGGAGAGGAGAAAGCAAAGCCGCCGGCGGCTTTTGGTGTGGATGGAGGAGGATGTGACATGTGGTGGTGTGGGAGAGGAGGAGGGGTGGATGTGAGGGCAAAGCCGCCGGTCCATGTGGCATGAGGAGAGTGGTTGTGAGTTTTGTGCAGTTTGCACAAAACTATCGGTGTATTCCAGCTCCGGATTGTCTTCGGTTTCTCTTCGGTTTGATTTGTTTTGAATGATTCCATGTCAGGATCTTTAGATTTCTTCATTCAGCGTCTGATCTTGACCTTGGATTGTCTCCTGATATCTTTTCTGTGCTAAAAGCTCTTCCTTAGCGTGTATTCTCTCTAAGCTCTGAAATACCCTGTAGAAATGTATCGGGACTAAAACATCGAAGTTAGATAGACAAACAGTCTAATTTGGTGGGTTTAACTGTGTTTATGATTCATACAATTGTGGTCCATCAGATAACCCCACACTTTTAGTTGTTCGTCCCGAACAATGCTTTATAAGGGCGTTACTAAGTAAGTTGGTTAAAATATGAAAATAAGATTGTGGTACTCGATTTTTCCTAATTCATGCATTACTACTTGTTACTAAATTAAACTGCGTAAATAAGTAGAAGAAACTTGATACTTGTACCTTCGTGCTGAGATGCAAATTATTTCGGATGTTCGGGAGATAGCCCTTTTCAGGCTCCTGGACTACACCTTCGGGACCGTCTCGCACTATATGGTTTTCTTGTAGCTTTCTCTAGCACGTGATTCGATTCGGGTTTCAGTGAGTTGAGCCTTTTCTTGATTTTTTTCTTTCTTCTTCTTTGGCGATGGACTGCTTTTTGTAGTGATTTGCCTTTAGCTTTTGATTTGACGTTGTTGAGTGCTTCACTTTTGCTCGGTTAAAACCTTCACATTTTTGGGCCTTATGCCTCTTTTGATTTTCTTCTTTGAGTTTTTTGCTTCTTTGTGACTTGCTAGTCCATCTTGTTTTTTGCCTTCTTGGGAGGTCCAATCATCGCCCGCAAGCATATGGAAATACCTCCCCGCTCCTCTCATCTTTGTTGTTTCGCGCGGGTCAAGATGAGGGTCGCTCATCTATTTTTTCGGCTACTTTGACTAGAGAGAGGACGGTCTGATTCCCGTCCTTGCCTTTTACATAGATGCTTCAAGGCAGAGTTGACTTCAATTATTCACCGAAACCTGAAGTGCAGCCTCCACTGACTTCGAAAACCATATAGTTTGATCTGATCCTTCAAGTGCTTGCCAAGCCTCTCTAGGGTAATTTCTATCAACTCCACATCCCTAGGTTATCTCGGCACAAAGGACAAATGAGAAGTTACATTCTATGTTTTTAAACAGTTGAATTTTCACAAGGTTGATGCATGAATTATGATCTATCTTTTTCACATTCTCAAGTTCATATTTTCAAAAAGATATTATTAAAAAAGAAAAGAAAAACATGCAGATGGTTCTCACCCCACACTTTTGAACGAAGGCGTGCCTTAGTTCAAAAGTCATGCAAATATATACAAGAGAAGGAAATGACATTAAGGAAAAAGAAGAACAGAACTCCCTTTTACTGTGTCGTGCAAACGACATGGCATGAGGCTGGATAATCGAGGGAGTCTGGCTGGGGCCTCGAACTCTCAGCGCAGGCCCGGTAAATTCACGGAAGCTGCCTGGCTGATCCGGTCTTGCTCCAAACTTAATTCCTACATGAAAGATATTCCTTCTATACAAAAAGTGGGTGAGAGCGCTTATTGGAAATTTAAATGACAGAAAATAAAGTGCAGAAAAGTAAGATAGTGTCGGGTTACCTCCCGACCAGTGCACTTGTTTAACGTCGTTGGCTCGACAGTACCTCGTTCTTGATCATTGGTTGGGGTCCCATGGGTGGCTTAAGTCGAATTTTGCCACTATTCCTGTGTTGATTCTAGCCTTCTCCTTTCCTGAGTTCTTGGGGAATGATGTGCTTGGGTCTCGTTCCCATTGTTTTAGTGATTTCTTTTTCCATTGTTTTTGAGAAGGCGAGGGGACTTTGACCATAGCTGCTGGTCTTGTTACTTTTTTGGTCTCCTTGGGAAGGTTGGAATTCCGTGTATCCTGTTCTGAGATAGGTATAATGTCTGGCGGCTTTTTTGTATCCGTGCGGCTCTTATCAATGTAAAAGTATGCAATTTTGCCGCCGAACTTAAGTGATAATGAGCCCTTGCCCACATCGATTCTTGCTTTAGTAGCGTAGAGGAATGGTCGTCCCAATATTATTGTTGGAGGGTCGTCTTCGTTGGTCTCTCCTGTTGGTATTATATAAAAGTCTGCAGCAACGGCGAGCTCTCCCACATGGAGTATTACATCCTCCAATTCTCCAATTGGACAGATGCACGACTTATCTCCTAGCTCGATATTCGACCTGGGTGGTTTCAACGGACCAAGTCCTAATAAGTAATATAAAGAAGAAGGCATGGCGTTGACAGCAGCCCCAAGATCGACTAAGCACTTATGAATCTGTGTTTCACCGATAACACAAGTGACTGTAAAGGCTCCTGGGTCTTTATTTCTTTCTGGTTGTGACCCATGATCTGATGTGAGGGCTTTTTCTATTGTCGGGCCATTCTGCCCACTCCTTGGTTTAGGGTTTGTATAATCGTTCCCCTTAATATTTTGCTTCGAAGCATAAATATTAGTTGGTGCGCCATCCCATCCAGATGCTGGTATGTTAGAGTGTGTGATTGGCGGGGGTGTTATACAGACGGTGAATGCATACCGTCCATTGTCAGCATGCGTGACCCATGTTTTGCCATTATTGGGTCGATCTTCTTCTTGATTCCAATCAGGACGATGCCTACGGGTGAAGTGTTTGTTGGTAAGTTGGTAAGTTGGGGATCGTACTACTTCTCCCAGTGTGTTTGACATCCTTATCATGCTGATATTTGCTTTTGGATTTTGGATAGTCTGTGAAGGAAGTCTGCCAGGTTCACTAGTGAGTGTTGACATTGCTGTGGCGAGCTGGGACATTTGTTTGGTCAGTTCTGAAATTGCCCCATCAGTTTTTGCCTGGTATTGGTGTAGCGAAGTAACCAATTGATTTATGTTTCCTGCCAGCTCCTTCATTGTGTCATTGAGCGACTTGTTTGGTTCCTGCTGTTTGTTCGGGCTGACTTGGTACTGAATTGGTCCTTTTTGCTGATATTGGCCTGCTGATTGAGTGTTCTGGTTATACTGCTGGTGGGGGTGTTGGTAGAACGACTGAGCTAGTTGAGGGACAGCTGGCTGTGTCTCCTTCTGAAGATAGTTGTTGTTACGCCAGCTTGGGTTAGTTGTTTGACCGTACTGTCTGTTTTGTTCGGCTCTGTCATTGTTGTTGTTGTTGTTGTATCCTTGGTATCCTCCCACTACATTTACTTCTGCAGGTTCCTCTTCTATTAATGTTGGGCATGTGTCAGTTTTGTGCTCCGTAGAACCACAAAATTCACAAGGTTTTACAGGAACTGGCTGTCTTCGTATGATCTGAATCATCATCTCTTTTAACTGTTTCATCTCTTCAGTTATGGAGTTTACTGATGTTTCGGCTTGTGCTACCTTTTTTGATCGAGAGAATTCATCTTGACGAGCAGTCTCTTCTCTAAATCGGGCATTTTCAGCAACGTTGGCGATGAGATTCTTTATGCCACTCAATGATAGATTCATCATGGATCCTCCCGCTGAGGCATCCAAGAGCATTTTGTCTAAGGGTCTTAATCCATCAACGAGGTATTCGATGACGAGTTTCTCGGGCAGTCCAAGGGTACAGCAGCTCCTTTCTAGGTGATTGAATTTTTCCAGGTAATCGTACATGGTTTCATTGGGACCCTGTTTGATTTCATGTAGTTGCCTCCTTACTTGCATTGCTCTTCCCGCCGGATAGTATTTGTCTAAGAATTTCTTCTGCATCTGAGCCCATGTTCTGATGCTTCCGGAAGGCAATGAAAGGAACCAATCGTTTGCCGAGTCTATGAGGGAAAAATAGAACGCCTTTAACTTGAAGTCGTCCATATTCACTCGATTGGGTTTTAGGTTTTGGCAAATTCCATGCAGGCGTTGGAGGTGAGTTGTGGCGGATTCTCCTTGAGCTCCTGAGAATTTTGGCAAGCTGTGGGCCACTGACGCGTTGATGGTTATGTTTTCTAGTTCAGGGCTCTCGTAAATGCACCACGGCTGTGTTTCGAAGTTAGGGGCATTTAATTCTCCCATAGTAGGTTCACGGTAGTTGTAGTCCCCATAGTAGTCGTCGAAGACAGGTTCTTGCCTAGGTATTTGTCGGGGTTGGGGGTGTGGTGGATATCTAGGGGGTTGTACTGGACCAGCTGCATTTCGGTCCTCGGGTGGTTCATGGTTTCTTCGGGCGGCCTCCCTATCACGAGCTCTTCTGTTTCTGATGAGTTGTTCCGGATCATCGATGAATGGAACCTCATCATTTCGATCGTACAGGTTTATTTCTTCGTCATCCTGATAGTCATGGTGGCTTTCTTCGCGAGACATGGTTATTTTGAAGCGATTTTGATTCGAAGAACTTATCCGATGGCTAATTCCCCGGCAACGGCGCTAATTTGACAGAACCGCTCGTCGTCAAAGCGATTTGTACAAATAAATTTATAATAGTCCGCTACTCGCAACTATACTACTGGGTAGTACTTGGTAAGTAGGGGTCGAACCCAGAGGAATTAGGGGGATAGGTTATTCTTTAAGGGATTTGTTCAGCGAAGGAGCGTGTTTTAGGTTGGTTGAGGTTTTAGTGCTAACAACTACGTGACTTTTTAGTTGGTTTTGGTTTTGAGTGCTGAAAAGTAAAATACAGAAAAGTAAATACTGAAATTAAAAGCGAAGACTTACAGTGGGTGATGCGTGAATTGCAAGTCCTCCGGATTGTGAGCGGTTGATAGTTGCAGTTGATTGAACAATAAAAGTAAAGACAAAGGGGATTCTGTGATTGCAAGAGAAGTATTCGGTCTTAGGGGGCCTTGTATTATATCCTGTTCATTCTTTTAGTAACCCTTCTGAGTATTCAAACGTGTATCGAGGCCCTTTCGTAGCGCTCAATTTGCCATACTGTTTGTAAACCCTTGTTCTACTTCAGACTAATTCCTCCTTTCGAAGTATCTTAGCCTTTTGTGCATCCATTTGGTCCCTTTGGTCCAGTTTCCAAATGGTTTTAAAGATAGATCGAACTCCTCAGATAAGCTTGGCCCTTTCGTAGCATCCACTTACCCGAGTATGTTCACGACTTCCCACAGAAGAGTTTTGCCCTTTCGTAGCTTCCACTCAACCTTGGAAAGTCTGACCTTATAAATGGCACATAGAACAAGTTTTGAATACAGAGAAAAGAAACTAAACGAAGTAAAACATTTTATAAAACAAGAACTCCCCTTCAACCGAATGAAGAGTTTAGTTACGAATATCCATAGAGTTGGACATCATAACTAAATACTTGGGGATTTGGAAAAGAATACTCAAGAACCGACAAGAGTAAAGAGAGAAGAGAAAGAGATTACTCAAGAACAAACAGGAGTAACTCTTGAACTGTAACTGAAAGCTTGAGTACTCAAGAACAAACAGGAGTACTCAAGATCGAACTAAAGTATTTGAGAACAAACTGAACTTTTATTTATATCAAAACCAAACTTTACAAAGTAACAAACTTAGAGAGAGAAGTGGAGTGTGGTGTGTTGTGATTGCTTATGGCTTTTGAAATGAGGAGGGATGGCTTGGTATTTATAGCCATGGAGGAGAGGAATGGATGGCCAAGATGAGGGCATGTGGTTTAGCATCCAAGGGTGGAGAGGAGGGGAAGAGGAGAGGAAGACAAGTGTCACAAGGGGAGAGGAGAAAGCAAAGCCGCCGGCGGCTTTTGGTGTGGATGGAGGAGGATGTGACATGTGGTGGTGTGGGAGAGGAGGAGGGGTGGATGTGAGGGCAAAGCCGCCGGTCCATGTGGCATGAGGAGAGTGGTTGTGAGTTTTGTGCAGTTTGCACAAAACTATCGGTGTATTCCAGCTCCGGATTGTCTTCGGTTTCTCTTCGGTTTGATTTGTTTTGAATGATTCCATGTCAGGATCTTTAGATTTCTTCATTCAGCGTCTGATCTTGACCTTGGATTGTCTCCTGATATCTTTTCTGTGCTAAAAGCTCTTCCTTAGCGTGTATTCTCTCTAAGCTCTGAAATACCCTGTAGAAATGTATCGGGACTAAAACATCGAAGTTAGATAGACAAACAGTCTAATTTGGTGGGTTTAACTGTGTTTATGATTCATACAATTGTGGTCCATCAGATAACCCCACACTTTTAGTTGTTCGTCCCGAACAATGCTTTATAAGGGCGTTACTAAGTAAGTTGGTTAAAATATGAAAATAAGATTGTGGTACTCGATTTTTCCTAATTCATGCATTACTACTTGTTACTAAATTAAACTGCGTAAATAAGTAGAAGAAATTTGATACTTGTACCTTCGTGCTGAGATGCAAATTATTTCGGATGTTCGGGAGATAGCCCTTTTCAGGCTCCTGGACTACACCTTCGGGACCGTCTCGCACTATATGGTTTTCTTGTAGCTTTCTCTAGCACGTGATTCGATTCGGGTTTCAGTGAGTTGAGCCTTTTCTTGATTTTTTTCTTTTTTCTTTCTTCTTCTTTGGCGATGGACTGCTTTTTGTAGTGATTTGCCTTTAGCTTTTGATTTGACGTTGTTGAGTGCTTCACTTTTGCTCGGTTAAAACCTTCACATTTTTGGGCCTTAGGCCTCTTTTGATTTTCTTCTTTGAGTTTTTTGCTTCTTTGTGACTTGCTAGTCCATCTTGTTTTTTGCCTTCTTGGGAGGTCCAATCATCGCCCGCAAGCATATGGAAATACCTCCCCGCTCCTCTCATCTTTGTTGTTTCGCGCGGGTCAAGATGAGGGTCGCTCATCTATTTTTTCGGCTACTTTGACTAGAGAGAGGACGGTCTGATTCCCGTCCTTGCCTTTTACATAGATGCTTCAAGGCAGAGTTGACTTCAATTATTCACCGAAACCTGAAGTGCAGCCTCCACTGACTTCGAAAACCATATAGTTTGATCTGATCCTTCAAGTGCTTGCCAAGCCTCTCTAGGGTAATTTCTATCAACTCCACATCCCTAGGTTATCTCGGCACAAAGGACAAATGAGAAGTTACATTCTAAGTTTTTAAACAGTTGAATTTTCACAAGGTTGATGCATGAATTATGATCTATCTTTTTCACATTCTCAAGTTCATATTTTCAAAAAGATATTATTAAAAAAGAAAAGAAAAACATGCAGATGGTTCTCACCCCACACTTTTGAACGAAGGCGTGCCTTAGTTCAAAAGTCATGCAAATATATACAAGAGAAGGAAATGACATTAAGGAAAAAGAAGAACAGAACTCCCTTTTACTGTGTCGTGCAAACGACATGGCATGAGGCTGGATAATCGAGGGAGTCTGGCTGGGGCCTCGAACTCTCAGCGCAGGCCCGGTAAAATCACGGAAGCTGCCTGGCTGATCCGGTCTTGCTCCAAACTTAATTCCTACATGAAAGATATTCCTTCTATACAAAAAGTGGGTGAGAGCGCTTATTGGAAATTTAAATGACAGAAAATAAAGTGCAGAAAAGTAAGATAGTGTCGGGTTACCTCCCGACCAGTGCACTTGTTTAACGTCGTTGGCTCGACAGTACCTCGTTCTTGATCATTGGTTGGGGTCCCATGGGTGGCTTAAGTCGAATTTTGCCACTATTCCTGTGTTGATTCTAGCCTTCTCCTTTCCTGAGTTCTTGGGGAATGATGTGCTTGGGTCTCGTTCCCATTGTTTTAGTGATTTCTTTTTCCATTGTTTTTGAGAAGGCGAGGGGACTTTGACCATAGCTGCTGGTCTTGTTACTTTTTTGGTCTCCTTGGGAAGGTTGGAATTCCGTGTATCCTGTTCTGAGATAGGTATAATGTCTGGCGGCTTTTTTGTATCCGTGCGGCTCTTATCAATGTAAAAGTATGCAATTTTGCCGCCGAACTTAAGTGATAATGAGCCCTTGCCCACATCGATTCTTGCTTTAGTAGCGTAGAGGAATGGTCGTCCCAATATTATTGTTGGAGGGTCGTCTTCGTTGGTCTCTCCTGTTGGTATTATATAAAAGTCTGCAGCAACGGCGAGCTCTCCCACATGGAGTATTACATCCTCCAATTCTCCAATTGGACAGATGCACGACTTATCTCCTAGCTCGATATTCGACCTGGGTGGTTTCAACGGACCAAGTCCTAATAAGTAATATAAAGAAGAAGGCATGGCGTTGACAGCAGCCCCAAGATCGACTAAGCACTTATGAATCTGTGTTTCACCGATAACACAAGTGACTGTAAAGGCTCCTGGGTCTTTATTTCTTTCTGGTTGTGACCCATGATCTGATGTGAGGGCTTTTTCTATTGTCGGGCCATTCTGCCCACTCCTTGGTTTAGGGTTTGTATAATCGTTCCCCTTAATATTTTGCTTCGAAGCATAAATATTAGTTGGTGCGCCATCCCATCCAGATGCTGGTATGTTAGAGTGTGTGATTGGCGGGGGTGTTATACAGACGGTGAATGCATACCGTCCATTGTCAGCATGCGTGACCCATGTTTTGCCATTATTGGGTCGATCTTCTTCTTGATTCCAATCAGGACGATGCCTACGGGTGAAGTGTTTGTTGGTAAGTTGGTAAGTTGGGGATCGTACTACTTCTCCCAGTGTGTTTGACTTCCTTATCATGCTGATATTTGCTTTTGGATTTTGGATAGTCTGTGAAGGAAGTCTGCCAGGTTCACTAGTGAGTGTTGACATTGCTGTGGCGAGCTGGGACATTTGTTTGGTCAGTTCTGAAATTGCCCCATCAGTTTTTGCCTGGTATTGGTGTAGCGAAGTACCCAATTGATTTATGTTTCCTGCCAGCTCCTTCACTGTGTCATTGAGCGACTTGCTTGGTTCCTGCTGTTTGTTCGGGCTGACTTGGTACTGAATTGGTCCTTTTTGCTGATATTGGCCTGCTGATTGAGTGTTCTGGTTATACTGCCGGTGGGGGTGTTGGTAGAACGACTGAGCTAGTTGAGGGACAGCTGGCTGTGTCTCCTTCTGAAGATAGTTGTTGTTACGCCAGCTTGGGGTGGTTGTTTGACCGTACTGTCTGTTTTGTCCGGCTCTGTCATTGTTGTTGTTGTTGTATCCTTGGTATCCTCCCACTACATTTACTTCTGCAGGTTCCTCTTCTATTAATGTTGGGCATGTGTCAGTTTTGTGCTCCGTAGAACCACAAAATTCACAAGGTTTTACAGGAACTGGCTGTCTTCGTATGATCTGAATCATCATCTCTTTTAACTGTTTCATCTCTTCAGTTATGGAGTTTACTGATGTTTCGGCTTGTGCTACCTTTTTTGATCGAGAGAATTCATCTTGACGAGCAGTCTCTTCTCGAAATCGGGCATTTTCAGCAACGTTGGCGATGAGATTCCTTATGCCACTCAATGATAGATTCATCATGGATCCTCCCGCTGAGGCATCCAAGAGCATTTTGTCTAAGGGTCTTAATCCATCAATGAGGTATTCGATGACGAGTTTCTCGGGCAGTCCAAGGGTACAGCAGCTCCTTTCTAGGTGATTGAATTTTTCCAGGTAATCGTACATGGTTTCATTGGGACCCTGTTTGATTTCATGTAGTTGCCTCCTTACTTGCATTGCTCTTCCCGCCGGATAGTATTTGTCTAAGAATTTCTTCTGCATCTGAGCCCATGTTCTTATGCTTCCGGAAGGCAATGAAAGGAACTAATCGTTTGCCGAGTCTATGAGGGAAAAATAGAACGCCTTTAACTTGAAGTCGTCCATATTCACTTGATTGGGTTTTAGGTTTTGGCAAATTCCATGCAGGCGTTGGAGGTGAGTTGTGGCGGATTCTCCTTGAGCTCCTGAGAATTTTGGCAAGCTGTGGGCCACTGACGCGTTGATGGTTATGTTTTCTAGTTCAGGGCTCTCGTAAATGCACCACGGCTGTGTTTCGAAGTTAGGGGCATTTAATTCTCCCATAGTAGGTTCACGGTAGTTGTTGTCCCCATAGTAGTCGTCGAAGACAGGTTCTTGCCTAGGTATTTGTCGGGGTTGGGGGTGTGGTGGATATCTAGGGGGTTGTACTGGACCAGCTGCATTTCGGTCCTCGGGTGGTTCATGGTTTCTTCGGGCGGCCTCCCTATCACGAGCTCTTCTGTTTCTGATGAGTTGTTCCGGATCATCGATGAATGGAACCTCATCATTTCGATCGTACAGGTTTATTTCTTCGTCATCCTGATAGTCATGGTGGCTTTCTTCGCGAGACATGGTTATTTTGAAGCAATTTTGATTCGAAGAACTTATCCGATGGCTAATTCCCCGGCAACGGCGCCAATTTGACAGAACCGCTCGTCGTCAAAGCGATTTGTACAAATAAATTTATAATAGTCCGCTACTCGCAACTATACTACTGGGTAGTACTTGGTAAGTAGGGGTCGAACCCAGAGGAATTAGGGGGATAGGTTATTCTTTAAGGGATTTGTTCAGCGAAGGAGCGTGTTTTAGGTTGGTTGAGGTTTTAGTGCTAACAACTACGTGACTTTTTAGTTGGTTTTGGTTTTGAGTGCTGAAAAGTAAATTACAGAAAAGTAAATACTGAAATTAAAAGCGAAGACTTACAGTGGGTGATGCGTGAATTGCAAGTCCTCCGGATTGTGAGCGGTTGATAGTTGCAGTTGATTGAACAATAAAAGTAAAGACAAAGGGGATTCTGTGATTGCAAGAGAAGTATTCGGTCTTAGGGGGCCTTGTATTATATCCTGTTCATTCTTTTAGTAACCCTTCTGAGTATTCAAACGTGTATCGAGGCCCTTTCGTAGCGCTCAATTTGCCATACTGTTTGTAAACCCTTGTTCTACTTCAGACTAATTCCTCCTTTCGAAGTATCTTAGCCTTTTGTGCATCCATTTGGTCCCTTTGGTCCAGTTTCCAAATGGTTTTAAAGATAGATCGAACTCCTCAGATAAGCTTTGCCCTTTCGTAGCATCCACTTACCCGAGTATGTTCACGACTTCCCACAGAAGAGTTTTGCCCTTTCGTAGCTTCCACTCAACCTTGGAAAGTCTGACCTTATAAATGGCACATAGAACAAGTTTTGAATACAGAGAAAAGAAACTAAACGAAGTAAAACATTTTATAAAACAAGAACTCCCCTTCAACCGAATGAAGAGTTTAGTTACGAATATCCATAGAGTTGGACATCATAACTAAATACTTGGGGATTTGGAAAAGAATACTCAAGAACCGACAAGAGTAAAGAGAGAAGAGAAAGAGATTACTCAAGAACAAACAGGAGTAACTCTTGAACTGTAACTGAAAGCTTGAGTACTCAAGAACAAACAGGAGTACTCAAGATCGAACTAAAGTATTTGAGAACAAACTGAACTTTTATTTATATCAAAACCAAACTTTACAAAGTAACAAACTTAGAGAGAGAAGTGGAGTGTGGTGTGTTGTGATTGCTTATGGCTTTTGAAATGAGGAGGGATGGCTTGGTATTTATAGCCATGGAGGAGAGGAATGGATGGCCAAGATGAGGGCATGTGGTTTAGCATCCAAGGGTGGAGAGGAGGGGAAGAGGAGAGGAAGACAAGTGTCACAAGGGGAGAGGAGAAAGCAAAGCCGCCGGCGGCTTTTGGTGTGGATGGAGGAGGATGTGACATGTGGTGGTGTGGGAGAGGAGGAGGGGTGGATGTGAGGGCAAAGCCGCCGGTCCATGTGGCATGAGGAGAGTGGTTGTGAGTTTTGTGCAGTTTGCACAAAACTATCGGTGTATTCCAGCTCCGGATTGTCTTCGGTTTCTCTTCGGTTTGATTTGTTTTGAATGATTCCATGTCAGGATCTTTAGATTTCTTCATTCAGCGTCTGATCTTGACCTTGGATTGTCTCCTGATATCTTTTCTGTGCTAAAAGCTCTTCCTTAGCGTGTATTCTCTCTAAGCTCTGAAATACCCTGTAGAAATGTATCGGGACTAAAACATCGAAGTTAGATAGACAAACAGTCTAATTTGGTGGGTTTAACTGTGTTTATGATTCATACAATTGTGGTCCATCAGATAACCCCACACTTTTAGTTGTTCGTCCCGAACAATGCTTTATAAGGGCGTTACTAAGTAAGTTGGTTAAAATATGAAAATAAGATTGTGGTACTCGATTTTTCCTAATTCATGCATTACTACTTGTTACTAAATTAAACTGCGTAAATAAGTAGAAGAAACTTGATACTTGTACCTTCGTGCTGAGATGCAAATTATTTCGGATGTTCGGGAGATAGCCCTTTTCAGGCTCCTGGACTACACCTTCGGGACCGTCTCGCACTATATGGTTTTCTTGTAGCTTTCTCTAGCACGTGATTCGATTCGGGTTTCAGTGAGTTGAGCCTTTTCTTGATTTTTTTCTTTTTTCTTTCTTCTTCTTTGGCGATGGACTGCTTTTTGTAGTGATTTGCCTTTAGCTTTTGATTTGACGTTGTTGAGTGCTTCACTTTTGCTCGGTTAAAACCTTCACATTTTTGGGCCTTATGCCTCTTTTGATTTTCTTCTTTGAGTTTTTTGCTTCTTTGTGACTTGCTAGTCCATCTTGTTTTTTGCCTTCTTGGGAGGTCCAATCATCGCCCGCAAGCATATGGAAATACCTCCCCGCTCCTCTCATCTTTGTTGTTTCGCGCGGGTCAAGATGAGGGTCGCTCATCTATTTTTTCGGCTACTTTGACTAGAGAGAGGACGGTCTGATTCCCGTCCTTGCCTTTTACATAGATGCTTCAAGGCAGAGTTGACTTCAATTATTCACCGAAACCTGAAGTGCAGCCTCCACTGACTTCGAAAACCATATAGTTTGATCTGATCCTTCAAGTGCTTGCCAAGCCTCTCTAGGGTAATTTCTATCAACTCCACATCCCTAGGTTATCTCGGCACAAAGGACAAATGAGAAGTTACATTCTAAGTTTTTAAACAGTTGAATTTTCACAAGGTTGATGCATGAATTATGATCTATCTTTTTCACATTCTCAAGTTCATATTTTCAAAAAGATATTATTAAAAAAGAAAAGAAAAACATGCAGATGGTTCTCACCCCACACTTTTGAACGAAGGCGTGCCTTAGTTCAAAAGTCATGCAAATATATACAAGAGAAGGAAATGACATTAAGGAAAAAGAAGAACAGAACTCCCTTTTACTGTGTCGTGCAAACGACATGGCATGAGGCTGGATAATCGAGGGAGTCTGGCTGGGGCCTCGAACTCTCAGCGCAGGCCCGGTAAATTCACGGAAGCTGCCTGGCTGATCCGGTCTTGCTCCAAACTTAATTCCTACATGAAAGATATTCCTTCTATACAAAAAGTGGGTGAGAGCGCTTATTGGAAATTTAAATGACAGAAAATAAAGTGCAGAAAAGTAAGATAGTGTCGGGTTACCTCCCGACCAGTGCACTTGTTTAACGTCGTTGGCTCGACAGTACCTCGTTCTTGATCATTGGTTGGGGTCCCATGGGTGGCTTAAGTCGAATTTTGCCACTATTCCTGTGTTGATTCTAGCCTTCTCCTTTCCTGAGTTCTTAGGGAATGATGTGCTTGGGTCTCGTTCCCATTGTTTTAGTGATTTCTTTTTCCATTGTTTTTGAGAAGGCGAGGGGACTTTGACCATAGCTGCTGGTCTTGTTACTTTTTTGGTCTCCTTGGGAAGGTTGGAATTCCGTGTATCCTGTTCTGAGATAGGTATAATGTCTGGCGGCTTTTTTGTATCCGTGCGGCTCTTATCAATGTAAAAGTATGCAATTTTGCCGCCGAACTTAAGTGATAATGAGCCCTTGCCCACATCGATTCTTGCTTTAGTAGCGTAGAGGAATGGTCGTCCCAATATTATTGTTGGAGGGTCGTCTTCGTAGGTCTCTCCTGTTGGTATTATATAAAAGTCTGCAGCAACGGCGAGCTCTCCCACATGGAGTATTACATCCTCCAATTCTCCAATTGGACAGATGCACGACTTATCTCCTAGCTCGATATTCGACCTGGGTGGTTTCAACGGACCAAGTCCTAATAAGTAATATAAAGAAGAAGGCATGGCGTTGACAGCAGCCCCAAGATCGACTAAGCACTTATGAATCTGTGTTTCACCGATAACACAAGTGACTGTAAAGGCTCCTGGGTCTTTATTTCTTTCTGGTTGTGACCCATGATCTGATGTGAGGGCTTTTTCTATTGTCGGGCCATTCTGCCCACTCCTTGGTTTAGGGTTTGTATAATCGTTCCCCTTAATATTTTGCTTCGAAGCATAAATATTAGTTGGTGCGCCATCCCATCCAGATGCTGGTATGTTAGAGTGTGTGATTGGCGGGGGTGTTATACAGACGGTGAATGCATACCGTCCATTGTCAGCATGCGTGACCCATGTTTTGCCATTATTGGGTCGATCTTCTTCTTGATTCCAATCAGGACGATGCCTACGGGTGAAGTGTTTGTTGGTAAGTTGGTAAGTTGGGGATCGTACTACTTCTCCCAGTGTGTTTGACTTCCTTATCATGCTGATATTTGCTTTTGGATTTTGGATAGTCTGTGAAGGAAGTCTGCCAGGTTCACTAGTGAGTGTTCACATTGCTGTGGCGAGCTGGGACATTTGTTTGGTCAGTTCTGAAATTGCCCCATCAGTTTTTGCCTGGTATTGGTGTAGCGAAGTAACCAATTGATTTATGTTTCCTGCCAGCTCCTTCACTGTGTCATTGAGCGACTTGCTTGGTTCCTGCTGTTTGTTCGGGCTGACTTGGTACTGAATTGGTCCTTTTTGCTGATATTGGCCTGCTGATTGAGTGTTCTGGTTATACTGCCGGTGGGGGTGTTGGTAGAACGACTGAGCTAGTTGAGGGACAGCTGGCTGTGTCTCCTTCTGAAGATAGTTGTTGTTACGCCAGCTTGGGTTAGTTGTTTGACCGTACTGTCTGTTTTGTCCGGCTCTGTCATTGTTGTTGTTGTTGTTGTTGTATCCTTGCTATCCTCCCACTACATTTACTTCTGCAGGTTCCTCTTCTATTAATGTTGGGCATGTGTCAGTTTTGTGCTCCGTAGAACCACAAAATTCACAAGGTTTTACAGGAACTGGCTGTCTTCGTATGATCTGAATCATCATCTCTTTTAACTGTTTCATCTCTTCAGTTATGGAGTTTACTGATGTTTCGGCTTGTGCTACCTTTTTTGATCGAGAGAATTCATCTTGACGAGCAGTCTCTTCTCTAAATCGGGCATTTTCAGCAACGTTGGCGATGAGATTCCTTATGCCACTCAATGATAGATTCATCATGGATCCTCCCGCTGAGGCATCCAAGAGCATTTTGTCTAAGGGTCTTAATCCATCAATGAGGTATTCGATGACGAGTTTCTCGGGCAGTCCAAGGGTACAGCAGCTCCTTTCTAGGTGATTGAATTTTTCCAGGTAATCGTACATGGTTTCATTGGGACCCTGTTTGATTTCATGTAGTTGCCTCCTTACTTGCATTGCTCTTCCCGCCGGATAGTATTTGTCTAAGAATTTCTTCTGCATCTGAGCCCATGTTCTTATGCTTCCGGAAGGCAATGAAAGGAACTAATCGTTTGCCGAGTCTATGAGGGAAAAATAGAACGCCTTTAACTTGAAGTCGTCCATATTCACTCGATTGGGTTTTAGGTTTTGGCAAATTCCATGCAGGCGTTGGAGGTGAGTTGTGGCGGATTCTCCTTGAGCTCCTGAGAATTTTGGCAAGCTGTGGGCCACTGACGCGTTGATGGTTATGTTTTCTAGTTCAGGGCTCTCGTAAATGCACCACGGCTGTGTTTCGAAGTTAGGGGCATTTAATTCTCCCATAGTAGGTTCACGGTAGTTGTTGTCCCCATAGTAGTCGTCGAAGACAGGTTCTTGCCTAGGTATTTGTCGGGGTTGGGGGTGTGGTGGATATCTAGGGGGTTGTACTGGACCAGCTGCATTTCGGTCCTCGGGTGGTTCATGGTTTCTTCGGGCGGCCTCCCTATCACGAGCTCTTCTGTTTCTGATGAGTTGTTCCGGATCATCGATGAATGGAACCTCATCATTTCGATCGTACAGGTTTATTTCTTCGTCATCCTGATAGTCATGGTGGCTTTCTTCGCGAGACATGGTTATTTTGAAGCAATTTTGATTCGAAGAACTTATCCGATGGCTAATTCCCCGGCAACGGCGCCAATTTGACAGAACCGCTCGTCGTCAAAGCGATTTGTACAAATAAATTTATAATAGTCCGCTACTCGCAACTATACTACTGGGTAGTACTTGGTAAGTAGGGGTCGAACCCAGAGGAATTAGGGGGATAGGTTATTCTTTAAGGGATTTGTTCAGCGAAGGAGCGTGTTTTAGGTTGGTTGAGGTTTTAGTGCTAACAACTACGTGACTTTTTAGTTGGTTTTGGTTTTGAGTGCTGAAAAGTAAATTACAGAAAAGTAAATACTGAAATTAAAAGCGAAGACTTACAGTGGGTGATGCGTGAATTGCAAGTCCTCCGGATTGTGAGCGGTTGATAGTTGCAGTTGATTGAACAATAAAAGTAAAGACAAAGGGGATTCTGTGATTGCAAGAGAAGTATTCGGTCTTAGGGGGCCTTGTATTATATCCTGTTCATTCTTTTAGTAACCCTTCTGAGTATTCAAACGTGTATCGAGGCCCTTTCGTAGCGCTCAATTTGCCATACTGTTTGTAAACCCTTGTTCTACTTCAGACTAATTCCTCCTTTCGAAGTATCTTAGCCTTTTGTGCATCCATTTGGTCCCTTTGGTCCAGTTTCCAAATGGTTTTAAAGATAGATCGAACTCCTCAGATAAGCTTTGCCCTTTCGTAGCATCCACTTACCCGAGTATGTTCACGACTTCCCACAGAAGAGTTTTGCCCTTTCGTAGCTTCCACTCAACCTTGGAAAGTCTGACCTTATAAATGGCACATAGAACAAGTTTTGAATACAGAGAAAAGAAACTAAACGAAGTAAAACATTTTATAAAACAAGAACTCCCCTTCAACCGAATGAAGAGTTTAGTTACGAATATCCATAGAGTTGGACATCATAACTAAATACTTGGGGATTTGGAAAAGAATACTCAAGAACCGACAAGAGTAAAGAGAGAAGAGAAAGAGATTACTCAAGAACAAACAGGAGTAACTCTTGAACTGTAACTGAAAGCTTGAGTACTCAAGAACAAACAGGAGTACTCAAGATCGAACTAAAGTATTTGAGAACAAACTGAACTTTTATTTATATCAAAACCAAACTTTACAAAGTAACAAACTTAGAGAGAGAAGTGGAGTGTGGTGTGTTGTGATTGCTTATGGCTTTTGAAATGAGGAGGGATGGCTTGGTATTTATAGCCATGGAGGAGAGGAATGGATGGCCAAGATGAGGGCATGTGGTTTAGCATCCAAGGGTGGAGAGGAGGGGAAGAGGAGAGGAAGACAAGTGTCACAAGGGGAGAGGAGAAAGCAAAGCCGCCGGCGGCTTTTGGTGTGGATGGAGGAGGATGTGACATGTGGTGGTGTGGGAGAGGAGGAGGGGTGGATGTGAGGGCAAAGCCGCCGGTCCATGTGGCATGAGGAGAGTGGTTGTGAGTTTTGTGCAGTTTGCACAAAACTATCGGTGTATTCCAGCTCCGGATTGTCTTCGGTTTCTCTTCGGTTTGATTTGTTTTGAATGATTCCATGTCAGGATCTTTAGATTTCTTCATTCAGCGTCTGATCTTGACCTTGGATTGTCTCCTGATATCTTTTCTGTGCTAAAAGCTCTTCCTTAGCGTGTATTCTCTCTAAGCTCTGAAATACCCTGTAGAAATGTATCGGGACTAAAACATCGAAGTTAGATAGACAAACAGTCTAATTTGGTGGGTTTAACTGTGTTTATGATTCATACAATTGTGGTCCATCACCGTACCACCTGCTCAACAGTTTCAACTCGAGCCTCCCACTGAAGCATAAATGGGGTATCGTCGAGCCAACGACGTAAAACAAAGGCGCTCGCAGGGAGGCAACCCGGCAAATTTTTGTTTTTCTATGTTTTAGTGTGTTTTTGTGTCATGTTTGAGTCTTATTTAGTTTTTGTTGTCTGACCGGTCTACTTTGACTTGGTTTTAGGTGGAAGGAAGCTGTTTTGCAGATGAAATACAGGTACCAAATAGTGCGGATCGCATTCGACAGCTACATTACAACCGCGTCCGGAAGCAACATTACAGCCGCGTTCGGAGTGAACATTAGAGCATTGACCACATTATAATGTCTCTGTCGAACACGGCTCACGATTGACCAGAGTAAAAACCCTAATTCGAGCTTCTCTCCTCAATTCCAAACTCAACATCACACCCACCGCCGCTCGAACACCCAAATCACCAGGAATTTTTGAGGCTTTTGTGCAAGGATTTTGCAGTAGGAATACTCTATTCGGAAACCACACTCATCCCCTAGGCCCTTAGTTCAATCCTGATCGTGCGAGACCAAGTTCAAGGTAAATCCCGTTCGATTTTTTTGCAAGATTGATGGACCATAATTATACGAATCAAAAACACAGTAAAACCCACCAAATTAGACTGTTGGTCTATTTAATTTCTGCTTGTTAGTCCCGATTTATTTCTACAGGGTATTTTGGCACTTAGAGAGAAAACACGCTAAGGAGAGGATTTTACGCTGAAAAGATATTACGAGCCAGTCCAAGGTCACGATCAGACACAGAATGAAGAATCTCAAGATCCTGACGTAGGAATTACTCAAATCAAATCCAACCGAGGAACAATCAAAGTCAGACGGAGCGAAATTGGACTGATAGTTTTGTGAAAAGACTGCACAAAACTGTCAAAATGCACCCATGGACCAAGGTGACCGGCCACCTTGCTTGGAGGTGGCCAAAGCCACCCTTCTCCTCCCCTTGCAACCGGCAACCGGCGGCCCAACCTCCCCCCAACCGGCGGCTTTTGCTCCCCCCCATGTGTCACCTCCTCCTTCCTCCTCCCTTCTCCTCCCTTGGATGAAAAACACTTGCCTCCCATCTCCACCCTCCATTTCTCTCAAGTTTGGCTATAAATACCAAGCCAAACCTCATTTGTAATCATCCATTCATAAATCAAAATCACTTATCTCTCTACAATTTGTTACTTTGCAAGTTTGGTTTGAAATTATAATACTCTTGTCGGTTCTCGAGTATTATAATACTTTAGAGAATACTCCTGTTGGTTCTTGAGTATTCAGTAGGAAATTGGGAATACTCCTGTTGGTTCTTGAGTATTCCACCCCTTTCCCTCTTACTGTTTTCAAAAACCCCCGAGTATTTAGTTATGATGTCCTTTTCCATGGATATTCGTAGCTAAACTCCTCATTCGGTCGAAGGTATTTTCTTGTATTATATAATGTTTTAATTTCTTTTAGTTTCATTTCTCTGTATTCAAAACTTGTTCTATGTGCCATATATAGTCAGAGTTTCCAAGGTTGAGTGGAAGCTATAACAAGCAAAGCTCTTCCGTGGGAATTCGTGATCATACTCGGTAAGTGGAAGCTGTAACAAGCAAAGCTTATCGAGGAGTTCGACTTATCTAAAACACCATTTGGTCGATCGTAACTGAGAGATCAGGTGGATGCACAAAAGGCTAAGATACTTCGAAAGGAGGAATTAGTCTGAAGTAGAACAAGTGTTGCTTTAAACGATGTTGCAAGTCTTGCGCTGCGAAAGGGCCTCGATTCATCTTTGAATACTTAGAAAGGTTACTAACGGTTATTAATAAACATGTTATAATACAAGGTACCTGAAACCGAATACTTTTCTTTGAATTACAAAAAACCCCCCTGTATTTACTTTTATAAACTGCTCGATCAACTACAACCATCAACCGCTCATCTACCGGAGGAATCGCAATCACGCATCACCCACTGTAAGTCTTCTTCCCTCAACTCCTTTATTTTCAGTATTTATTTTCTGTAATTTACTTTTCCGCACTCAAAACCAAAAAAACCAAAAACAGTAGCTTAGTTAATCATGCTAAAATCTCAATCAACCTAAAACACGTTCCCTGCCAGTATAAAGAACAACGTATCCCTCTAATTCCCTTGAGTTCGACCCCTAGTTACCACTTACTACCCAGTAGTGTAGTCGCGAGTAGCGGAAAATATAAATTTATTTGTACAGAGAACATTGCACCTTAACGACGGTGCAGTGGGCTCCGTCAAAGATTCAGTTATCAAAGTTGGGATTTGTTTATTGGTTTGTTGAAAAGACTAGTTGAGGGGTTTTCGGTGGGGATTTGTGAAGAATTGTATTGAAAATTAGAGGTTAGGGGGTGGAAATCGAAAAACCAATCGGAGAAGGCAATGTACAGGTTTCGCGCGTTCGGGAGAGACATTAGCTCTCCGCGTTCAACACCAACATTAGCTAACGTGTTTAGCGAATGCGGTGACGTAACGTGTCTAGCGAACGCGATCCGCTCTGATTCAGTTTGACCATGTGTTGATCAAGTGTAGATTTTTATTCGGTTTGAGCTGTGATCTGACATGGCACCACAAGAGCTAACATTCGAGGAGTTATATGCCAAATTTATGGCCAAACGGCACGTGGCCAGCACATTTGTGGAGGTCGAACTTTTGAGTAACAGTGGGTTTGAAGAGCGGGTCCGAGAGATACTTCGGGTGAGTGGATGGCCAGGCCTCCTAACCCTCACCCATGAGGCAGACGTCGAGGACACTTGCGAATTCTTAGCATCCCTCAACTATGTGGGGAGACAAGACCGTGGGGGTATTCGCTATAGGCACCGAGGTGAGTTTTACCATACTCTCCCTGCACAGGTGAAGGATATATTTGGTTGGCCAGCATGTGGGGAGTTTGTTGGTGATGAAGTCCGTTTAGTAGATGCTTGGAACAGAATTAAGGTGGAGGATGAAGGTACATTTCAGCCATCTGATTCGAGGGCAAAATGTATTCGGGGCCCTGCATTGTACTATTTGCAGAGGGTGCTGGGAGGCACGCTGTTCGCCAGAGATAGCGGGGGCGACAAGGTGACCTTCCCTGATATGATATGCCTTAATGCCTTTGACCAAGGGCGGCCGATCGACTTCTTCCACCTAGCGTGCCATTTTTTGGAGCGTCGCATGATGTCGAGAGGACCGATAGAATGTGGAGGGATGATCACCTATATGCTGTGCCGTCTGCACGGGCAGCCTCGCTTGGAGACTCATCAGTACATCCCTCCAGCTGCATTTAACATTGACTACTTCAACAGTGGACACGCTATTCGTAGGCACCCCCGCAGGAGGGAGCAGTACGCCTGGACGTACCATGATGACCCGAGATACCACACAACTATGCCTACTGATCGGCGGAACTTTTCTGCACCCAGAGACATACCTGAATCTTCATCAGCTGCTACGCGCCGACGCCGGACACAAGAGATAGGAGAGTCTTCCACAGCTCGACAGAGACGTGCCAGAGCGCCAGAGCCACCAGCAGCTGCTCCTTCTAGGCAGCAGCTAGACATGGACTTTAATTTGGCAAGAGATATACATTTTATTCTGCCACTAGGGACACAGCCGGTACCTGCCCCACCCGGATGGGAGTTCGGAGACCCAATTCCTCCGGAGTTTGGTATTTTCCTCATCCAGCATCATCGTCGGATTCCGACTAGGGGAGTACTTATTTTCTCTTCCTTCCTTGTTTCTTTTTTCTCTTTATCAAAGTCAGTCGGTTATGTCTGCATTGTCTGTTGTCTTTGAATTAAAGTCGTGCCGTGAGGACACGGCTTGATTCAAAAGTGTGGGGTGGGAGAGTCAGTTTGTTGCGTCTACACGTTTCTTTTTAAAAAAATGAGGTATGAAATTTCTCTGTTTCTTGGAAATGCAGAAGTGAATTATGAGTTTGTGAAATTTATGATACCGATTACATGTATTTTTTCTCGTGAAATCTGAATTATGTGACTACATGTGAATTTAACCCACTACATGCCCTTTTGAGTTGAGATAAATAGGGATGTGGAGTTGATAGCAATGTCCTAGAGAGACTTGACGAAGCATTCAAAGGAACGAAATTCAAGTTATATGGTTATATGGACTTTGTGGAGGCTATCATTTCGAGACAATATGGTTCAGAGTTAGCTCCGCCGCTGCAGCGTTCAAGTAGGTAGGCGGGACGGGAAAATAGATCGTCCTATCTCTAGTCCGAAGTAACCGGGAAAAAAGGTGAGTGACCCTCATCTTGACTCGCGTCAAAAAGGGTGAGGATGCGAAAGAGCGGGGAGGTATTTCCATATGCTTGCGGGCGATGATTGGACCTCTCAAAAGGAAAGAAGGACAAGCTATTCATAATAAGGAGCATAGCTCAAGAAAAAAAATCAGCCAGTTGTGAAGTCTCATACAACAAAAAGTGAAGTACATCATTCTTACATCAAGAGCCAAAGGCCAAAGAAAGTCACTACAAAAGCTGTCCAACAAAAAAAAGAAGAAAAGCTCAGAAAACCTTGAAGGTTGAATGAATCACGTGCAAGAAAAAGCAATGAAGTGTAACCATATAACCAGAATTCGGGACAGTGAATGCAGATCATGGGTCTAAAAAGGACTATCTCCCATTCATCCGAATTGATTTGAATCTCAGCTCAAAAGGTAACATGTATCAAGTTAATTCTGTGTTAAGCATGATGATTTGACTAACGATTGAACATTGCATGGAAAGGAGGAATTTAGACTAGCAACTCGTGTTCATATAGTATTATCCAAGACGTCGAAGAAATTGTGGTGTTATATTTGCTTTCCCTCTATGACTTGGTTCTTGTTCGGGACGAACAAGTTTAAGTGTGGGGTGGTTTGATGAGTCGTATTTATATGACTCGTCGAGTCAATTCATCCCATTTATTTCGACACTTTCATATGCAAACAGTTACTTTTTAGTGTTGTTTTGCATTACAGTTGTTTCGGAAGCTCTAGGAGGAAACGTGCATTAAAAAGGGTGTTTCGCGCCGAAAACATCACAGTGCCAGATCTGACCTTTGGACGCTCGACGGAGATCTGCGAATCGACCGTTGATCATAAAAATACGAGCTACATGGCGTTGCGTAGCTGACTCAATTCCCTACGAGTCTCTAGTTTACACTAAGAGCATCGAGGTCATATAGAAGGTCAAATCTAGAGTCGAAGTTGGATCCGACACGCAGAAGAAGGAACCGAACTCAGTGCGGCTCGCGTCCGCAAGAGACATTAGCTTTAACGCTAATGTTGCTTCCGAAAGCGCCGATAATGTTGCTGCCGAATGCGCCCAACCGACGAGGTGATGACATCAGCAGTCCCTGTGATGATGTCAGCAAGCCCGAAAAGTTGATAATTCTAGCCCAAGTTGGATTTAGAAACCTAGTTGATTATAAATAAGAAGCTTGAGTTAGAGTTTTCATCATCAAATCATCAGACAACCGTTGGAGACGGCTCTGGAGAGAAGACACAAGCTTTCGACGAAGAGAAGAATTTTCTACTTACTTCCATAAAAAATATCTGTGTTTATTTTCCATGACTATGAGTAGCTAAACCTTTAATTCGGTTTAGGGTTTTGTTCATTGTGACAATTGTTTTGAGACTTTTTACTTAATGCAATTTCTTGTTTCTTTAGTTCTTGTGCTTAATATTAAGGCCTGAATTGTGAAGCTAAGCTGAGACTTACCCGTAAAGCTTAGCCGAATAGTTCAGTTCTTATCGTTGATACTTGTTTGAGACTTTCCGGTAAAACTGAGTAAGAACACCTAGATTAAATTATGCCTATCCCGGATTATTGGATTTAGGAGAACTAGAAATCTAATGCCTTACCCGGATTAGATTGTGGTGTATTGCCTGAAACGGAATACTTTGTGTTATTGCCTAAACTGGAATAACCAAACTTATCAACCTGAAATTCGATTATTAGCAGTCAATGATAAACATGTCACAATAGAAACCCTAAACTGAATGCTTTCTCTGATTGAATCCTTCGCGTTATTTTCTCCCGTGCTTTTATAACACTTGCTCACAAAACCCCTATTTTTAATTGTTTACAGTTACAGCTTTACAAACCAGCTCTCTTAGGTTCGACCCTGCTTGCCGCTACACTAGTTTCACAAAGGAGAAATAAATAATTAAATTTGACGCGTCAGATGACGCGCGTCATTGATCGGCTGTTGAAACATAGCCACTTTATTGCCCTAAAACCTAATTACACAGCAGAGGATGTTGCAAAGATCTTTGTTAAGGAAATGGGAGGGCAGCACGGCTTCCCTAGAAGGATTGTGTCGGATCGAGACCCCTTGTTCATGAGCCGCTTCTGGCATGAGTTCTTCAAGTTGCACCAGACAAACCTCTTGATGAGCAGTGCTTACCATCCTAAATCCGACGGTCAAACGGAGAACCTCAACTGTTTACTGTAAGATTATCTACATTGCTTTGTGCATGAGAATCAAGCCACTTGGGTCGACTACCTTCCTTGGGCGGAATTCAGCTACAACACCGCCCAACATTTCGCCATTGGCATGCGTCTGTTTGAGGCAGTGTATGGGCGTAAACCACCTGCAATATCCGATTATGTAGCTGGCCATCCGGTCTCGACGAACCTTAACTCCTCCCTCGCCCGTCGTGACGACCTCTTGCAGTCCCTCAAGAGCAACATCCTCCGCACCCAAGGCCGAATACAGGCGCATGCCAATGCCCATCATCTAGACAAGGAATTCACTGTAGGTGACTGGGTCTATCTCCGCCTTCAGCCCTACCGACAGACCTCAGTCCGCACTAGCCACACCACAAAGCTTCATCGCCGCTTCTACGACCCCTTCGAGATCACAGTCCGCATTGGCCTCGTTGTTTACCGCCTCAATCTTCCTTCCCATGCCAAAATCCACAACGTCTTCAATGTGTCCCTCCTTCGCAAATGTCCAGATCCTTCCACAGCCCATGCAACGATTTTTCCTAATGACTTCATTGATTTCAAGGCGGCGCCACAACCAGCTAACATCCTCGATCACCGCCGCGTCCAGACCAATACAGGATGGTCCGACCAACTTCTTGTGCACTGGACTGGTAAGCAACCTGAGGCAGCCACGTGGGAATACTTAGACAGCATATGCAAGGATTTTCCCATGTTTGACCTTGAGGACAAGGTCCTTCTCGACCATGGGGGAAATGTGACAGGCATAAGGCGCGCAACCGGGACCACTCGACCAACAGCTGGCAGTAGACGCGCACCTGAGGAGACTAGCAAGCTTGCAGACGGCACCACAGACAATATCAGGCGCAGCACAATGACTACAGTGCGGTCAAGGCAATACCCGTAGGAGTCGTACGAGCTGTGACAGAGCAGCGTGCGAAATCACACGGTTGAGGAATGATGAGCACATATAAATAACCTATTGTATTCAGCTTGAAAATCAATGAACAAGTTAGCTTCTATTCTCCGTCTACTCTTCTCTCTCTTCCCTCTCTCCCTTCCGGTGACCCACCACATATCGTTGCTTCCCAACATTCAACTTTACCCATATTCCATACGATATACGATATAATTTCTGGAGTTGCATTTCTCCTCTATAATGGATCTCCAAAGTGACACTATTTCTTGAGACATCGAGAACATAGTCATGAGCCTGAACTATGGGTCAAACAACACTGCCAATAGGTCGCTGATCTAAATCCATTTCTTGATAAATGATAGTTAATGAATGACACATGATTATTGTCAAAAACTTATTCGTCTAAGAAAATGTTACTCACTTGATTTCTCCCCCTCAAACTCAACATCCTCAAAGAATGTTGCATTTCTCGTCTCAAAATTAATTTTGGTAGCAAAATCACAAAACTTAAAATCCTTGGATCATTCGTCATACCCAACAAAGTAACCGCCATATGTCTCGGAGTCTAATTTTCTTCCATGAGGCCTAAAGAGCCACACCTCCGTCCAACATCCCTATCATGTAAATGTTGTGGGTTACGTTTTCGTCAAAGCAAAGCTCTACAGTGTCTTAGCAAGTGCTTATGATGTTTGATTAGTGAATTTTATGTCACAATCTAGACTCCGTTTCTTATAGATTTTAGGATGTTTCCAAGCGATAATTGTTGTTCTAATGTACTTTTTGATCATTTTAGCTCACATGGCTTAGAATATGGTTGAAATACGAAAATAGACAAAATCAAACCAAAGTTGACTAGAATTGACCAAAGGTGTCGTCTGCCTAAGGAGGCGCTGCCTTGCCTAAATATGAAACGAAAGGTCAAGAACTCTAAAGACTAGGAAGCGCCGCTTAAAGGAGGCGCCACCTTTAACGAATTTTGTAACTATAAATAGAGGCTCATGGCTCATTTGAAAAATAATTGAGAAATCGACGATCCAATTCCAGTAAGAGAAGCAAGGCATTCACGGGCACAGAAGACTACCATAGGGGGATTCGAGCGAGGCAGCGACGATAGTGTTGAATAGATGTAAGTTTTGATCGTTTAAGCTAATCGTGACAAGACAAGATTAGTATTCATCTTGCAGTCCACTGTCATTGTTGGAGTCCATTTGTATGAACCTTTCAACTCCTTGACTTATGTAATATATGTTGGAACACATTGCGATCTATCCATATTTGTTAGGCGAGTATGAACTACGCCTTGCTCTGTGTTAATTCACATGTAATTATGTATGCGTACTTCTATACTGCTTAGTTGAGAAGCCCAATCAAACCAAAAGTGTCGTTAGAATATATTAGTAGAAGCTAATTCTAACGTAGTATTACATAGTAACTGGTCCATGCACGATCCCAGACTTACCTAAGCTATTATAAATTATTTTTGACCGAGTAAAGTACAATAACGTCGAAATAAAGCTTTAGCTGGGGAATTACATTCAAGTATGCCATTATATATGTGTTAGTTAAAACTTAGCATATTCTGTAAATATTGTATATTTGTATATACCTTTGTGTATGCTTGTATGGAAATTTTTGCATATGTGAATAAATTGTTGTATTATATTGTTACTTTTTGTTAAACTTGATCTTATGAATCCTAAAAAGTTCCTCATACTCACGAACTCTTCACTTGGTACAAATATTGATAACTTGATTATGTGATGTCATATATTCTACTCACATATCATTCCTTGCAACACACACCCTTATACACACCCTTATACAGGGAAATTATAAAAAAGTTTGTAATCGCATCTTATCCTCTCGGTTCTCTCTTCGAGAGGCGACAGCGGCGAAAGGGAAAAGGCGACAACGGCGACTTTGGAGCAGGCATTTCTTCGGTGAGGTCGAGGGCGGCTGTCACCTGCGGCTCCTCCTCGCCTTCTGCTTCTCCGGGCTAGTCACGATCGGAACTGGTGGTGGGAGGGGTACGGGTGGGGGGCTTCTTGCAGGTGATTTGCTACGATTTTGGGCTGCGCCAACGAGCGTGGCGTGCTTGGCCAGTTGTGGCTGGGTTTGGTGATGTGAGCCGACGGCGGCTTCTTCTTAGTTGCCTTTGGTGGTGGCTGACGGCGGAGGCTTCGCTGGCGGGTGGTGGTGGGCCTGCTTTGTCGGGTTTTTGTGTATAGTTGATCGGGTCAAATCGAGTTTTTTTGTGTTTTCGTGTAGGCCGGATAATACCGGGTCGTTTCGGCAGGCGGACGTAGCGTGGATGCTTCCCATATGTGATCTTGCTTTTTTCCAGCTGTGAATGACGGGATGACGTGCCATGCCAAGGCGAAGTGGAGCTGCAGACTTCATTTATTCACATTTTTTAGCTGTCTTGTCTGTAATGTTCCCGACTGGTTAGCTTGTCCCAGCTTTAAGACCTCGGTTCGCCGTTGTCTTTGTTATTCACAGCTTATATCGGGAAAAAAAAACACACACCCTTATACAATGATTGCGAATAACGATGTGCTTGCTTTGGTCATGGAAGACTAGATTCCCTGCTAAACAGTCTGGCACAAATTGGTTAACTCTTCTTATACCACACCTATCTCCTTCAAAGAATTTCTACACTTATACCCTTTAGATAACAAATTACAGTAAGGGCCACTTAGTACTTCACAAGCAAATTACAATCCCTATATTTGAACTGTACATGACCAGTTAGATTACATTTGATATACATATGAAACCAGTAAGGACTCACATTTAGATGATGCCCTAACTGGTTTAACTTCTGTTCAACCACAGGGCACTGACATTTGTTTCAACAAGAAATATCAGCCTCACAGTCAGCTCCGATTTCTGTGAACAGTATGATTCACAAATTGGAGCAGCATCGTCCAACTGGTTCACTATTTTTACAGGTCGACCAACTCCAACACAATACGCTTGTCTTTTATCTTGTATCTCCAGAACCAGCTTCCCGTGTCCATCATGTTGCTATCAATAGGATCGAATTGTGACACTATACCTGAGTTGCATATCACAGCACTTGTACTTATAGTCCCGTATTTTGCAAAAGGATATTGCAACCAGCATAGATACTAACATCTAAGCTTGTAATTTAAAACTAAGTTAAAAGATGAATAAAAAACAATACAAACACTTTCTAATCCTCATTCTAGAAATGCCACTACATACGGCAACTTCAAAAAACCCACATATTTGCTATCAAGCATCTACTTCTCATTTGATAGTTTGATAATTAATAAAAGGAATTGTATGAGGAAACATGACGATAAGTGCGAAAACATATTTGCCCAACAATGCTAACAACCCAGATTAAACCAAATATTTACGAGTTAGCATATGAAGTACCAAAAGAATGCCCTTGGTCAACAGCGGCAATTTTGGTAATTGTGTCTTTGGTATATAAACAAAAGGTGTTGACATGAAATTGAATGCACAGCTGGAGGAACATAGAGCAAACCTTGGTTTCCTTGAGTAATCCTCAGCTTATAGCCATCTGGGACTTCATATATATGATCTCCCTGTATCAGCAGCCCAGCAGCACACACCAGTTAAGCAAGCACTAATGCGAAATTTTAAAAACACCACAAACTGTAACCTTTTACTTGGAACTTCTCCCCTATGTTGCAAAATGTTAACTTCCACTAACCAGAATTTCGGAACACCTCATCTTACAGGACAGTAAGATAAGTCTTGAACACAGTATATCCTAGCCGCACAGCATAAAAAAATAGTACTACGCTTCTTAATCTAAAGGACGGTGAAAGTCCCCTCACGGTTTGCAACCAAGTGTTACAGTCACAACTATCTTACCTGTAATGTTACATTGGTTGCCTCAAACTCTGCATTTCCATGAAGTATAACCCTTAACTCCTCCTCCCGTTTCACATCATGCTTCCAGTAAATATTGTCTTCACATGTCCAATCAATTCCTTTGTTTTGTACTTTGACGTGTTGCAACTTGCATCTTCCACATCTTCGAAATCGAAAAATCATTAATGTAACTGAACAGATGGATATGTGCACATACACTGGGGTAGATGTATGAGTTTAATTTTTCATTAGCAGAGGGAAAAGGTACCTATTCCCATATTGCAATTTGGTTTCCCCTTGCTCATCAGTTTTTGTGGATCCCATGATGTTTTCAGCAACGATAATCATGCTTCCATCAAGCTGATATTTCGAATGATTTTCAGAGTTGGAAGGTAGGATTTATGCAATCATTAATCACACAATGAATATACCTGCACGTTGCTCCACAAGAACTCTGAAACTTCAACTTGCAATTCTGAGCCCTCAGAGATGGAACCTCCATGAAACTGATAAATCGAAGAAAGGCAGTTTACATAAGTGCTTGTTGGCATCATGTATATTGCTGAAGTAGAAATCCAAATGTCTATCTTAGTTTTATTTGAAAGATGCTAAGTCAGATAACTTTCGCAACATAGCATTTCAGCACAGATCCAGCCTTCTGCAAATTAACAATTTGAGTGTTTTATTTGTAATAAAGCAAGGCAGATCCGAAAAATAAAGTCATTTCAACTAAGGTGCAAACACAAGGTACCATATTGTATGTTAGTTTGATATCTTTGTTTTTCCATTTAACTATTAGAATTTAGAAGAGAGATTCAGGAGTAATATCTATTCTGGGAGGCAAATTACTGATGCTGATAGACATGCCTGAGAGCTGAGATCCTATCATCACCTTTTGGCTAGTGACGTCCCATAGCGGGCCCAGAGCAGGATGGAGGAATATTAGGTATGGTGGTCCAGAATCTGTATAGTTACTGTTACTCTCGATCTGCAAGAAAAATAGGAAACAAATTATGACACTCAATAATGCTAGCAAAAATATTTTTTAGATTATGTTGCAACTTTGTCTTGAGGCAATGACATGGTCAGTGAGGTTCGAACAAGTTAAGTCAAATTCTAATTGAAGAACATGATCTTTTAGATAACGGGTGTATGACGTGTGAGAAAAAGCTGAAGTATCCATCATTACCTGGGGAATCTTGACACCAGATTGAGTGAGAATATCATATGCATTGCGCATTATATCCAATAGTGAACCTTCTGGAGTCTGCAAATATTTGAAAATGAAGCTTAACAATTCATAATGGAAAGTCCTCTGACAGATGCCATAGTCATGCAAACAAAGTATATGATACATGAATTATCAATTCAAGGGACCTGGTGCAATGATTTGTCAGTGCTTTTTCTTTTCTTCTTCGCAGATGATGTTACCCTCTTCCGTTCATTATATACAACAAATGTATCGAGCTCATCTGTAAGTTTAAATGAAAATTCACTCACCATCAACAAAACATCAATAGGAAATTGATAAGTTTATACATTGATACCGCAGGTAGCTGCATAAGATTTACCTTCGATACCCTTGAGATACCGTGAAGTGTATGTGTTAAGGAAGTTATCTGCAATATTCTGCATGGTGCATTCCAGCCTCCCACCAGGAACACTTGTATGTTTGATACGCAGTTAAATTAGTAATTCACTATTCCAAAATATACAGGATAAAGACACAATGAATTTGTTTGATAAAGGCACGGAAAACAAAGCCAGACGTTATATTATTGGACAGAACAGAACTGATGAAAATTAGGAAGGTATTAGAAACAAACTCCAAAGAAAAATGTGTACCTATGCCGAATCCCAAATTGATCTGTAAATATGATGGGCTTTTGCACATTAAGAACCATTCCAGGCAAACTGTTTTCATCATTACTCGAGCCAACCAACTCCGCTGAATGTAAATCCACGTAAAGAATATTTGTATTTGCAGGGAACTCCGACTGCAAACTTCACACCAAAAAAAAAAAAAAAAAATATATATATATATATATATATATATATATATATATATATATATATATTGGTCATTGACTCAACAAGAGAACTAACGGCAAACCAAAACTCATTGTATCCCCCACATCTATATATGAAAAAAATATTCTTCATTCAACACAAACTGGGAACCATAAAGTTGATATTTTAAAAAAAGTATGTTGGACATAATGACACGTGTGCTATGACTGGGGACACTTGAACATATCCGTCATTAAAAATGTACTTTCTTTCCGAAATGGAATATTAGAAAGTGGGGGCAAGTATTCAACGACTTTTTTACTACAACATTCGTGATCATTCAGTTATTATCCAATTTAAAGCACAGAGGATCATAAGGGAAATGGCACACTGAATGATTTGATTGAACAGGTACCTTCCAAATGAAGCAGGTCCCTCAGTGATGCCAAACTTATCGAATTCCGTGTACTCGATGCATGATAAACCGTATGCCCATTTCCCATCAAAGTTCTTTCTTTCAACTAATACATTAATTCCTTCTGTAGCTCCTAAGTTCCTTCTACAGGCCACAAACCCTAGCTTCTGTTGCACATTAGGCAATAAATCAATCAGCAAAAGGAAGAGTACCTAGGTGTATATGCATCCAGTTATCTTCTAGCTAAAACTGATATATGCCTATCTGAGGCACGATGTGTTAACGAGTAAGTTGAGTTGGGTTTCATTGAATTCCCATATAATCCTTTCCTCTAAAAGAAAGCATAAGTTTGAAGACTGATTTCACACCTCCAGTGCTCTAACTCTTAACTAACTAAAACCAAATAAAAAAACTATCTGCATAGTATTCATTGAAATGGAAGCATCGATTGCCCAAAACAACACAAGTGAGGCCCTGGCACAACGGATTGTAGAATTTGAGCAATATGAGAACACCAACAATACAGTAACATCCAATTACTTGCATAGAGTTGACTGGTTCACGCTATTGAATTGCCTGAAAGCTAGAGGTGGCATTATATATAGGAATAATAATTCATATAACGCCTGTTTTCTACAAAAAAATTGTCTACTAATCTATATCTACCTGATCTAGACCCAAAAGTGAAGCATACCTTTCTATGACGCATTCCAATTCCGGCCAGTGCCAAGATGGTCACGTCTGTAGCAGCAACAACGTTACTGCAAGAAGATTGTTACTGTTTGTTACACAGGCAATATCTGTGGCATTCTATAACAACTTTTGACTAGTACGATATGCATTCTCCTTTTAAGTTTAGGCTAACCTGACTTGTCGGACTGTGACACCTCTTCGTCCGTGATTATAAAACCATTGAAAAACACCATTATCATAAGCCAGTTTCCATATGACACCATGGCCACCAGGTTTACATAACGGGGCAAATGGTTTGGTAACAATCCATTGTCCATCTTCTGCAGTAACAGCAGGAACAAGAGGCTGGGATTTTGGAAAATACCATCTCAATCAGCCATTCACTAGCACAAGAAAATAATAAAAGAAAATTACAATTACTGTAATATTCATAAAGGTCTTAACCGTTTACCTACCTGTTCAAAGAGTCGGAAATTTGATCTTCCCCTCCCAAACCATTGAAGCTTTCCACAAAGTGCAGTTATTCTTTCATGGTTCTTCTTGGCTGAACTCGTCATAATGGCGACAGGTGTAATACATTGCTTTCCATATAGTTTATAATACAAGAATTCCCTAGCCTTGCAGCAAACAACACCAGACATGAATATCATTGCTAAATACGAGACGAATAACAGCAAAATTTCAATGTGAACTTGTTACCAATCGAAGCAAAGCATGGTTCAAAGGTCAAAACTGAGCTGAAATACCTGAAGATCTCTTATTAGACCTTCCAACAAAGTTCTTCCACAATAAGGAAGCATGGCAGCTGGAAGACATTCACCAGTATCAGGATCAACCAACCCGAGCCTGTCTGCAGAACCACCAAGAGGATATATTTCACCTAGATCCGGCAAACCCTAATAACAAGACAGCATCATACTGAAGTAGTTCAAGGCCTGTCCTGATAGATATATCGCCTTAAATATAGTTTCTCACCTCAACTCCCCATAACGCCGCTTCACATGCATATTCTTTATTCTGCGATAAGTCAAGTCCTGTTGGAGAGTGAATTTCCATAACCTTGCACTGCATGGTTTCATTTAGATGCTGGGACCAATGTTCACTGAGCTTATCAAATGTTGATTGGCTGAGAAGTTTTAACACCATGATTTGGTACCTGTAACCATTATATTATATAAGACATGAATAATGGTTTTGCCTCCGTGCACTATAATCAAACTTGGTTCCCGGTGGCATAATTTTTGTCAAATGAAAGAGCCATAAAAGTAAAAAAGAAATGATAAAGATGAACGGTTGTCACAGGAAAATTGTGGAGCTTTTTAGTATAGTCAGCTAATGGCTGTAGATGTTCTTTTGCCAAATTGTAAACCGAAGGTTTATGAACTTAACAGCAAGAACCAAGCTGAATATTTAAGGCAGCGCTAGAAAACATAACGATATATTTAATCTAAACAAACAAGGAAGTCATTTTATCGTGCGCTATGTAAGTTAGATATCAAACAGACCCATTGATACTCAAAATATGAAATCAAAAAATTTAAGACTGTATTTCTACGCCATGGATAGCGCATCTAGCTCCTAATAACAAACTGTTGTGGTTAATGGATGCAAACCTTGGTCCATTTTAGATAAGAGTTCCAACCTTGGATATAGATTTGTTGCCCATAACAAAATGAAAATCGTACTAGTTCGTGCCTGAATTTGTAGCAACATCAAGAATTTGGTGTTTACAAACAAAACTACTAAACTTATGAACCCCACTTTTGAAGTAGATCAGATATGGTCAGTAAATACAGTTTAATAGAATCGAGAAGGAGAAAGATAACATACCCAATTATACCGCCAATGCAATTGTAGAACTTTTCAACATTTGCAAGAGTCTTGAGCAGCTCTTGCAGTGCTTCCACTTCTTCCCTCTGTAGTGGCAAGACATCAATCTTCCTGCCATAACCAACATCAGCCATTCCATTCCCACCCCATTTCTCAATAATGTCCACCAACGCATACAGTGCACTTTTCAACGACCCTTTGGCCGAAGCTAACTCACTCTGAACCACCTCAAAAACCCCAGAGCTAATAACATGCCCCTGCCCAGCCGCCACCACACACTTGATCAAATAGAAATCATACTCTCTCAAATTCAGCGAAGCAACAATCCTCGAAACAACTCCACGGTTGGCGTTGAAAAATTCTTTCACTTTGGGATCACCGTCGATGACACGAATCCTTTCCTCCAAATTAACCTTCCCGGACAACCTGGACCTGAGGCTCTCGAGGCGTGCAATCTCGATGCCCAAATCGAAGTCGGGCGCCGGGGGAGCATATTCAATCGGCGCAGTAGTGACGCGAGAGACATGTGCTGAAGAGGAGGATGAGGAGAGGTAGTGCAAAGAGGGGCGTAAGGAGAAGGTGGTTGAAGGCTGCTTGTTGTTGTTGTGGGAGGTGAAGAACAGCAGCCTAGAGTGGATGTCGGAGGCGAAGAGGAGCGTTTTTGTAGGAAATGTCCGCGCCATGTTGAGATTGAGAAAATTGGTTGGTTGATTAGTGATGTTAGAGAGAGTTTCTAGAAATTTGAAGATTTGTGTGATGCTTGATGCTGAAAGTATATACCCAATTATGTATGTACACGGAGATGATAAAGAGATGGTGGGAGGATATACCCAACCCTACCAGCAACTACAAATCCAAACTAGAAATCAGTTGATGACAAATAGAAATCACACCACACACATGTTTTGGCTTTTGCCATCTCAAAGATCTAATGGCCCTGGTTTACCTTCAATTTGGCCGAGAGTGAGAAAACGTGTCGCCGGAGTTTCAATGGAGCGACGCGAAGAAGATCGGAACGATTGAATACGAAATCGAAGACGAAGGAATTGGCGCAATCGAAACTAGGGTTTCATTGCTTTTTTGTTATTTTCAGTTACAGATCAAAAGCGGGAGAAAGCGAGCTTAAGTAGCGCAAAGAAGACGACGTCGTCCAACTATCAAACGCCAACAGCTCAGCGACATCGTTCTCGCCTACTCAACCAATATTGGTTACAACTAATTTTCCCTCCTAATTACAATAACTCAAAACCTATTCTAGCTGATCAAACATACAACTTGAACGCTCAATACCCCCTTCAAGCTGCGGAGTGAAGGAAGTTCGAAACTCTCAGTTTGGAACATAGGTGTTGTAGTTGATCACGCTGAAGAGACTTTGTAAAAATGTCAGCCGGCTGTTTCGTAGTTGACACATGAATGGGGGAGATAAACTTGGAAAGAACATGGCTTCGAACAAGGTGACAATCAATCTCTATGTGCTTGGTTCGCTCATGGAACACTGGGTTGTGTGCAATTTGGATTGCCTCTTTGTTGTCACAGTGTAAAGGAATGGGATGAGGGACCTGAATACTCATATCACCAAGCAATTTGGTTAACCAAACAAGCTCACAACAGGCAGCAGCCATTGCTCGATATTCAAATTCAGCAGAAGATTTGGATACCACACGTTGCTTCTTTGTCTTCCATGAGATGATGCAGGAGCTAAGGAGGACACAATGACCAGTGATTGATCTTCTGGTGATGGGGCACGCTGCCCAGTCAGCATCACAAAAGGCTTGAAGATTGAGTGATGAATGAGCTGAGAACAATATACCTTGAGCTGTGGGGCAGTTTTAACATATCTGAGCAGTCTTGTAGCAGCCCTCAAGTGTTCTTCAGTAATACTCTGCATGTATTTACTCAAAATATGAATGGGATTTGCCAAATTAGACCTTGTAATAGTCATATATATGAGCTTGCCAACCAACTTTCTGTAAGGAAGATGATCAGACAATAAATGTTATGTTGATAAGCTGAGCTTGTGCTTGGAATTCATTGGGGTCTTTGCAGGTTTACACTGCAATAAGTTGTGTTCTTTAAGAAGCTCTAAAGAATATTTCCTTTGATTTAAGAAGATGCCATCACCAGACCTGGCCACTTCTAAGCCTAGAAAAAACTTAAGAAATCCCAAATCCTTGATCATGAATCTATCATGAATGTATTTTTAACTTCTCCAATCAAAGAGGATGATGTACCAGTGATGATAACATCATCTACATAGACCAACAAGATCAGAAATTCACCATCCCTCTTCATGGTGAATAAAGAATAATCATTGAGACTCCTTTGAAATCCAAACTCAGTGATGGCTTCACTAAACTTTGCAAACTATTGCCTAGAGGCTTGCTTCAAACCATATAGGCTTTTAACAAGTTTGCAAACGTGACCAGCAACTTTTTCTTTCTTGTAAAAACCAACAGGGAGTTTCATATAGACCTCCTCATCAATAGAACCATGAAGAAAGACATTATCCACATCTAACTGGAAAATTGGCCAATGCCTAGCTGTAGCAACATCAAGCATACATTTGACAGTAGTCTTCTTGGCCACAGGAGCAAAAGTGTCATGATAATCCAGACCTTCAACTTGAGTGAATCTTCTTGCCACAAGTCTGGCCTTGTATCTTTCAAGAGTGCGATATGACTTTAACTTGAGCTTGTACACCCACTTACAATCAACTAATGTCTTTCCTGCTGGTAGATTAGTAAAAATCCAAGTGTTGTTGGCTTCCAAAGCTTTGATTTCTTTGTGAATTGCCCCCATCCATTTAGGATCTTTGTGAGCTTGACTGAATGAAGTTGGTTCTTGAATAGCAGAAATTTGCATAGCAAAATGTTGGTGATGTTTTGAACATTTTGCACCAACATTTTGAGTAACTTACAAACTGTTCCACGAGATGGGGAGAAGTCATAATATGTTAAAAACATAGTCCTTCTTCCATACTGGTGGTTTATGAAGCCTTGAAGACTTTCTCAAATTGTCTTAGACATCAGAAGGATGATCTAAGACAATATCAGATTGAGGAGGAACATCAACAATAACCTAAGAAGGTAAAGCTACAGTACTTTCATCAGGAAATAATGAATTATCAGATTCAACATTTGAGCATGAGGAGTGATCATGAACCTGAAAAAGAGACCTGTCATCATCATCAAATAAAAAGTCAGTATGGTCAGGAGATAAAATGGTTGGGAGATCTAGAGTCAGCAGAATTGGGCTGCTGAATGGCTGCTCTTTTGAAGTGGAAAACATCTTCCCTAAACAAGACATGTTTGCTGATAATTACTGTATCTGTAAATAAACAATAGACCTTGTATCCCTTCTGTCCAGTTGGGTACCCCAAAAAAAATACATTCCAAAGCTCTAGGGTCAAACTTGTCCCTCAAATGAGTATAAGTACTCACATAGCATGAACTGCCAAAGACTCTCAAATGATCAATATGAGGTTGTTCATTAAACAGCTTCTCCCAAGGACTCTTACCTTGAATAACTGCTGAAGGTAGTCTGTTGATAATGTGAGCAGCAGTGAGTATGCTATCGCCCCAGAATCTTCTAGGCAACCCAGACTCAAACATTAATGCCCTGGCCATTTCCAACAAATGCCTATGTTTCCTCTCAACTACCCCATTTTATTGAGAACTATAAGGACAACTGCTTTGGTGGACACACCCTTTACTCTGCAAGAACTTTGTTAATTTGTCATTGTAAAACTCTCCCCTATTATCTGACCTGAGAACCTTAATCACCTTCCCAAATTAAGTATGAATCATGGCATAGAAATCAATGAGCATACTAGTTGTCTTTGATTTTTGTTGCATAAAAAAGGTCCAAACTGCACTAGAAAAATCATCAACTATAGTCAAGAAATACTTGGCAACTATGAGGGTAGGTTCATTGAAAGAATGATGAGTCGTATTTATACGACTCGTCGAATCAACTAATCCCATTTATTTCGACACTTTATTATGCGAACAGTTACTTTTTAGTGTTGTTTTGCATTTCAGGTGTTTCAGAAGCTCTAGGAGGAAACGTGCATAAAAGATGGCATTTTATGCCGAAAACATCACAATGGCAATCAGACCTTTGAGCATTCGACGGAGTGCTGGGAATGGACCGCTGAGCAGAAAACTATGAGCCATGCGTCATTGCGTAGCTGACTCGATTCCCTACAACTCTCTAGTTCACACCAAGAGTAGCCGAGGTCATATAGAAGGTCAAATGCAGAGTTGAAATCGGAACTCGCACGCAGAAGAAGGAAACAGGCTCAGTTCCTACCGCGCCATATGTAGACATTAGCTCGACGCTAATGTCTAAAGGAAACACGGCCTAATGTCAAGGCAAAACGCGGTGGTAACGTAGAGGCAAGGCGCGGCGAGCCGACGAGGTGATGACGTTAGCAACGCGCTTGATGACATCAGCAGTCCGAAATTTGATAATTCAAGCCCAAAAATTGATTTAGAACCTCAATTTGATAATTCAACCCAAATCCAAATTTGGGAACACAGTTTTGCTATATATTAATGTTTTGGGTTAGGGTTTCATATCATCTGATATTCTACGAAGACCAAGACGACTCTGGAGAAGACGTGATGGACCAAAATTATACGAATCAAAAACACAGTAAAACCCACCAAATTAGACAGTTGGTCTATTTAACTTCTACTTGTTAGTCCCGATATATTTCTATAGGGTATTTTGGCACTTAGAGAGAAAACACGCTAAGGAGGAGTTTTTAAGCGGAAAATGAAGAACGAGTCATTCTAGGTCACGACCATGCTACACTCAAAATCAGCCTTAACATCCTTCATGGAACCGACTTGGAATCACTCAAATATTCTAGAACCGTCGACAAATGGACAAGAACGCAAGGCAAAAGCACCGAGCCCGGTAAAGGCCAAACAAGGGCAATTTCATCGGATTTGAGATTTCGACCATGTTCCAAGCGGAATTTGGCTTAGGTTCCTTCTTGAGATCATCTTAGAATGACATTTTCATTCAAAATACACTCTCCAAAATCCAAGAAGCTCCGGCCAAAGCTCCGGTCAGATCCGGTCAAACCGATGACTTTTGTGAAGAGGTTACAAGCTTCTAGAAGGGATGCTCCTCCTCACATGGAGGGACACATGGCGGCTCCTCCTCCCCTCCTCCCAAAGCCGCCGGCGGCTCACTATTCCTCCTCCATGTGGAGGCTTCTCCTCCACATGCTCCTCCCCTCCTCCTCCACCCTTGGATGCTCCTCCACATGCCACCATCTCCACCCTCCATTCCTCCTCCCTTAGCCTATAAATATGAGAGCTCCTCCTCTCATTTGTATCACACCATCCATACTTGTATACACTTTAGAGAGAGAGAGGGCTTAACCCTCCTCTCTTCATTTTCAATAAAATTGTTCTTCGCTTTGGAAATAAAGGATAGCTCCCTTGGCGCTTCAACGGTTGTAAGTATTTCTTAGTATTTATTCAACTGTCTTTATTTCCTTAGTTATAATGTTTAGCGCGATGAATAGTAGCTAAACTAGTAGTTCGGTAGAAGGGGCGCACTTGTATTATAAATGTTTTAGACTTTACTCTTAGTACACCTTTGTATTCAAAACTTGTTCTATGTGCCATATATAGTCAGAGTTTCCAAGGTTGAGTGCCTGACAAGCAAAAAGCTCTTCCGTGGGAATTCGTGAACATACTCGGTAAGTGGAAGCTGTCACAAGCAAAACTTATCGAGGAGTTCGACTTATCTAAAACACCACTTGGTCAATATCGTAACTGGGAGATCAAGTGGATGCACTTACAGCTAAGATACTTCGAAAGGAGGAATTAGTTTTGCTTAGAACAAGTGTTGCTTTAAACGATGTTGCAAGTCTTGCGCTACGAAAGGGCCTCGATTCATCTTTGAATACTTAGCATGATCATGTCTTGCGCTAGAAATAGCCTCAATTCATCTTTGAACACTTGGCATGATCATTAGCGGTCAATGATAAACAAATATAATACAAGGCCCCTAAAACCGAATGCTTTCCTTTAATCGTAATATCAACTGTCGTAATTTACTTTCAGTTCCCAAAACACTCAAACCCAACCCCCAACTGTATTTACTTTCGTGATAATCCCGTAAAAACAACTAATCCACATTGACTCCTTTGGGTTCGACCCCTACTTACCACTTGCTACCCAGTAGTCTAGTCGCGAGTAGCGGACTATAAATTTATTTGCACATTTGCTGTGACGACAAGCATCTGTCAAATTGGCGCCGTTGCCGGGGAACTAGTCATCGGATAACTGTTCTTCCCTCCCCTTTTTCTTTTCTGTTCATCTCTCTATGTCATTACCCGTTACGCATGCATGGACAACGCGATTTCTGCCCCTGTTCGGAGGAACGGAGGGAGAAGACCCTGTACAGCACTGCCGAAACTTCCACCAAGTCTGCCACAACATCAAACCTGAAAACGACGTGTTAGAGGAATTTAAGCTGAAATGCTTTAAATTCTCTCCAACCGACTTCGCCATGATATGGTACTACACATCCACCGCTTGCAGTGCAGAACGTTTCGTAGACCTCTGCGTTCCGTTCCTGAAAGAATTCTCCCCACCATCTTTACGCCAAGAAACCCGTGAGAAGATCATGAGCCTTCAGCGATCCCGGGATGAGACTTTGGACGAATACTACATGAACTACGATGCCATCGTCTCAAGCTGCCCGCACCATGGATTTACGAAGAAAGTTCTTCTCCAAAAATTTCTTCGTGGGATGAGGGCCGAAGAGCTGGGAAGAGTTAACGAAGCTATGAAAAGGTCTGCAACAAACTTCACCGTTGCAGACATGTGGTACCTTATAATCGGCCTGGCCGCTACCACAAGACGAGTACCCCAAACTGATGAGGAAATGCAGACAGAAGAAGCTGATCCTGAGGCTGATGAAGAAGAAACCACCGAACCGTCAGAAGAGACTCCTGAACCGTCTGAGGAATCAGACATGGAAAGCACCGGAAGCAACGAAGTAGGAGTCCAGAACATCACTGACGAGCTGCCCAAGCCATACCTGACTATCATTACCCAGGCAGCTGAAACTATCTACGATCAGTTCTTCATGAACCAACATAACGAGGCAGAACAAAGCCTCATGAGGCCTTCCCGACTTTTCCCCTTAATTAATGAGCAAGTCGCCGCGAACTATGCGATCAATGAAGAAGCTCAAAGGAGAATGGGAAAAGCACCTCTGCTGAATGACCCCTCAATGGAGCATTGTTATGCCGCAACTGGACTAGGCAGTCCCAAATACAAAAACTTCAAAAGGCTAGCAGTGAAAGGTCCATCACCCTCTCCGGGGTATTGGAATGAAAAAATCCCGAAACAAAGGAGTCCTGACCAGAACACAACATCCGGCAAGAAGTCAGGAAGAAGCAACACTGGAACGGTGGCAAAGTTTGACCTCAGCCACCCATGGGACCCAAACCAGTAATTAAACGAGGTATCGTCGAGCCAACGACGTTAAACAAGTGCACTGGTCGGGAGGTAACCCGACACTATCTTACTTTCTGCACTTTATTTTCTGTCTTTTTATTTTCTGTGTTTTAGTTTTTATCAATAAGTCGCTCTCACCCACTTGGTGCATAGAAGATTTGACTATTCAGGAATCGGACTTGGGTGCAACATTAAGCCAGTCAGGGCTACGCTCAGAGTTCAAGGCCCCAGCCGAACTCCCTCGATTATCCAGCCTCGAGCCATGTCGTTCACTCGACACCTTAAAGGGAGACTTGTCTTTCCTTTTCCTTAATATCATTTCCTTCTCGTATAACATCTGCTTGCATGGCTTTTGAACTCAGTCTTGCTGAAAGGCACGACTTCGTTCAGAAGTGTGGGGTGAGAACCACCTGTATATATTAGTTAATAAATAATATCTTTTTGAAAATATGAATTTGAGAATGTGAAAAAGATAGACCAAAATTCATGCATTAACCTTGTGAAAATTCAACTGTTTAAAAACTTAGAATGTAACTTTTCATTTGTCCTTTGTGCTGAGATAACTAGGGATGTGGAGTTGACATAAACTGCCCTAGAGAGGCTTGGCAAGCAATTAAAGGATCAGATCAAACTATATGGTTTTCGAAGTCAGTGGAGGCTGCACTTCGGGTTTCAGTGAAGATTGAAGTCATCTCCTCCATGCAATGCAAAAGGCGAGAACGGGAATCAAACCGTCCTATCTCCGGTCAAAGTAGCCGAGAAAATAGATGAGCGAACCTCATCTTGACCCGCGCGAAAACGACAGTCAAAGTAGCCGAGAAAATAGATGAGCGACCCTCACCTTGACCCGCGCGAAAACGGCAAAAAAGAGAGGAGCGGGGAGGTATTTCCATAGGCTTGCGGGCGATGATTGGACCTCCCAAAAAGGCTTGAGAAAATGGACTAGCAGTCACAAAAAGGCGAAAAGCTCAATGAAGCAAATCAAGAGGCCAAAGGCCCAAAATTGTGAAGGTTTTAACCGAACAAAAGTGAAGAACTCAAAGCGTCAAATCAAAGGCCAAAGGCCAATTCACTACAAAAAGCAGTCCCTCGCCAAAAGAAAATCAAAGTACTCAAACCAGTGAAACCCGAACCGAATCACGTGCTAGAGAAAGCTACAAGGAAACCATATAGTGCGAGACGATCCCGAGGTTGCAGTCCAGGAGCCTAAACAGGGCTATCTCCCGAGACATCCAATATAATTTGCATCTCAGCACGGAGGTACAAGCATTAAGTTTCTTCTATTTATTTACACAGTTTAATTTGGTAATAAGTAGTAATGCATGAGTTAGGATAAATCTAGTTCATAGTCTCACTTTCATATTCAAAGTGTTTACATGGATTGTGTGCACGCCCTTTAATAGCATTGTTCGGGACGAACAACTAAAAGTGTGGGGTGATCTGATGGACCAAAATTATACGAATCAAAAACACAGTAAAACCCACCAAATTAGACTGTTGGTCTATTTAACTTCTACTTGTTAGTCCTGATATATTTCTACAGGGTATTTTGGCACTTAGAGAGAAAACACGCTAAGGAGGAGTTTTTAAGCGAAAAATGAAGAACGAGTCATTCTAGGTCACGACCATGCTACACTCAAAATCAGCCTTAACATCCTTCATGGAACCTACTTGGAATCACTCAAATATTCTAGAATCGTCGGCAAATGGACAAGAACGCAAGGCAAAAGCACCGAGCCCGGTAAAGGCCAAACAAGGGCAATTTCATCGGATTTGAGATTTCGACCATGTTCCAAGCGGAATTTGGCTTAGGTTCCTTCTTGAGATCATCTTAGAATGACATTTTCATTCACAATACACTCTCCAAAATCCAAGAAGCTCCGGCCAAAGCTCCGGTCAGATCCGGTCAAACCGATGACTTTTGTGAAGAGGTTACAAGCTTCTAGAAGGGATGCTCCTCCTCACATGGAGGGACACATGGCGGCTCCTCCTCCCCTCCTCCCAAAGCCGCCGGCGGCTCACTATTCCTCCTCCATGTGGAGGCTTCTCCTCCACATGCTCCTCCCCTCCTCCTCCACCCTTGGATGCTCCTCCACATGCCACCATCTCCACCCTCCATTCCTCCTCCCTTAGCCTATAAATATGAGAGCTCCTCCTCTCATTTGTATCACACCATCCATACTTGTATACACTTTAGAGAGAGAGAGAGGGCTTAACCCTCCTCTCTTCATTTTCAATAAAATTGTTCTTCGCTTTGGAAATAAAGGATAGCTCCCTTGGCGCTTCAACGGTTGTAAGTATTTCTTAGTATTTATTCAACTGTCTTTATTTCCTTAGTTATAATGTTTAGCGCGATGAATAGTAGCTAAACTAGTAGTTCGGTAGAAGGGGCGCACTTGTATTATAAATGTTTTAGACTTTACTCTTAGTACACCTTTGTATTCAAAACTTGTTCTATGTGCCATATATAGTCAGAGTTTCCAAGGTTGAGTGCCTGACAAGCAAAAAGCTCTTCCGTGGGAATTCGTGAACATACTCGGTAAGTGGAAGCTGTCACAAGCAAAACTTATCGAGGAGTTCGACTTATCTAAAACACCACTTGGTCAATATCGTAACTGGGAGATCAAGTGGATGCACTTACAGCTAAGATACTTCGAAAGGAGGAATTAGTTTTGCTTAGAACAAGTGTTGCTTTAAACGATGTTGCAAGTCTTGCGCTACGAAAGGGCCTCGATTCATCTTTGAATACTTAGCATGATCATGTCTTGCGCTAGAAATAGCCTCAATTCATCTTTGAACACTTGGCATGATCATTAGCGGTCAATGATAAACAAATATAATACAAGGCCCCTAAAACCGAATGCTTTCCTTTAATCGTAATATCAACTGTCGTAATTTACTTTTAGTTCCCAAAACACTCAAACCCAACCCCCAACTGTATTTACTTTCGTGACAATCCTGTAAAAACAACTAATCCACACTGACTCCTTTGGGTTCGACCCCTACTTACCACTTGCTACCCAGTAGTCTAGTCGCGAGTAGCGGACTATAAATTTATTTGCACATTTGCTGTGACGACAAGCATCTGTCAAGACGCAAGCTTTCGACGAGAGAGAAGATTTTCCTACTTTCATTATGTGTTTTTCCATAATTATGTGTAGCTAAATTCCTAATTCAGTTTAGAGTTTTGCATATTGTGACTACGTTTTGAGACTTTTTCTTAGTGCGATCTCTTTTTTCTCTAGTTCTTGTGCTTAATTTCAAGGATTGAATTGTGAAGCTAAGTGGATACTTGTCATGGTAAAGCTTAGCTCAACAATTCAGCCCCTATCGTTAATATTGTTTGATACTTACCCGTAAAGACAGGTAGTGACAACTAGATTAGATAACACCTTTCCCGGACTATTGGATTTAGGAGAACTAGAAGTCAATGATAAACGTGTCACAATAGAAACCCTAAGCTCAATGTTTCCTCTAATTGTCTTCGTTAGTCTTTTCTCTCGCGCTTTACAATAATTGCTCACAAAAAATCCCCTCTTTAATTGTTCACAGTTACAAATTCAACGCACCAGCTCTCCTGGGTTCGACCCTGCTTGCCACTAGCTAGTTTCTTGCAGGAGAACATAAATTTAAGTTTGACGCGTCAGACGACGCGCATCATATTTTGGCGCCGTTGTTGGGGAGCTGCGCTTCGGTGAAGTTGCTTCTTTTTTGTTTTTATTTTTGTCTTTTTATTTTTAGTTTTTGTGTGCTTTGCTACTTGCTGCATAATGTCTCGTGCAGGTAGTCAGATCGGCGATGACAACAACAACAACGAGATCGCTCTGATTGTTGAGAATGTGCCTCCATTCTATGAGGATCCTGAGCAGCTCTTCCGTGCTCGTAACAGGGCAAATAATGCAGCCAGGCAGGCTCGATAGCTGAATCAGAGGGCACCTGTTGCACATAACCCTGGGAATGGCGCTGGTGCGAGGCAGTCGCCTCCACCGCCTCCACAAATTCACAGGGAACCTGAAGATGAGGACGAGTACTACTACTACGAGCCTACAATGAAGGAGCTGTCTGCGCCTAATTTTCAAAATCAGCCGTGGTGCATCTATGAGGGGCCAGAATTAGCTGAGATAGAGATCAAGACCCCCGTAGTTCACCATCTGCCAAAGTTCTCAGGGCGATAGGGAGAGTCGGCAACCAAACTTCTACAGAGCTTTCATGGCATCTGCCAAACTCTCCGACCATACGGAGTCTCAGTGGAGAATTTCAAATTAAAAGCCTTTCACTTTTCTTTGACTGACGCTGCTAATGCTTGGGTTTTGTCTCTTCCTCCAGGTAGCATCAGGACATGGGACCAAATATAGAAGAAGATCCTGACCAAGTACTACCCAGCTGCCAAGGCAATGCAGGTTCGCAAATAGCTACATGATATTAGGCAAGCATCTAACGATTCGATGTATGACTAATTGGAGAAGTTCAATGACCTAGAACAGAGCTGCTACAACCTGGGAGTGCCAGAGAAGCTGATAATTGAGTACATGCTTGATGGATTGAGGCCTCTCGACAGGATGCTACTAGACGCCTCAACTGGAGGGACCATCATGAATCTATCCCCAGCTGGAGTGCGCAATTTGATAACGGAGGTGGCCGAGAATGCTAGGTTTGGAGAAGAGGCCAGTAGGCAGGAGGAATTCAGTAAAACCAGAAGCGTTGCAAAGGCTGAGACACCGTCAAACCAAGTAACCGAGGAGCTGAAACAGATGAGAGAAATGATGCAGAAGATCATAATGAAGTAGCCAGTCCAGGTGAAGCCTTGTGAGTTTTGTGGTGCGATCAATCATAAGATATATGCTTGCCCGACTCTACAGGAGGATACACAGGCCAACGTCAATGCAGTGGGTGTTTCAGAATTACAACAATCATGCACCCCAACAAACTCAGCATCAATTCTACCGCCCACCATACCGTCAGCAACAAGGAGGCTACAATAATCAGAACCAGTAACAACAGAGAGGGCAGAATTACAATCAAGCAGGCTCTAGCAATCACGGTTCCGGCAAGTCTCTGGAGGACATTGTGAAAGAGCTAGCCATTACGGTGCAGCAAAATCAGGCGAAGACCGATGGAACTTTAGCAGAGTTGTCTAAGCAGATGTCCAACTTAGCCCAAACTATTTCTGAACTGAAGAGAGATCTGGGAAGGCTATCGTCACAGACAGTGCCTAATTCGAGAGGGAATATCCACACATTGGCAGTGGTAGATGTGGATGCGACACTAAAGGAGTCTGCGGATGCAGCAAACAAGTTACTCGCGCTCAACAAGCACATTAAGGTGAAAAATAGCAAAAAAGAGCCGGAGTCAGTGTCCACCGCATCTCCAGTAGACATTAGCTCGACGCTAATGTTTGAAGCTGACGCGGCTATAACGTCTGAATGAGACGTGCCCATAACGTCTAATGCAGACGCGGTCCCCACTAATGCAAATTCAAAACATGACCCTTTGCCTTCATTTTCTATGCAGGTAAGAGCTTCGAAAGAGCATATGATCGATGAGAATGAGCTAGGAAACGAGCTGGAGGTAAGAGATGAGCTTAAAGAGCCGATAATGGAGCGCCCACTTGTCACGAGTCATGAGGCATCGTCTGGAAAGTGTAAGGACCTAGGTGCTTTCACAGTCACCTGCGGTGTTGGTGAGACCTTAATACGTCATTGTTTAATTGATTTGGGTGCTGCCATCAATGCTATGCCTTACTCATTATATTGTTCTTTGAAACAGGGGCCTTTGAAACCGCCTAAGCTGTTAGTAGAGTTAGGGGATAAATCTCATGTTCGGCCTGTTGGTTTGCTTGAAAACCTAACCCTCCGTGTTGGAGATCTTGCTGTTCCTGCAGACTTCTATGTTTTGCAGATGGGAGACGCTAGATATGATGATCCTCCGACACTTATCTTGGGGCGTCCGTTCCTCTTCACCACCAAAACCAAGATTGACATGGACACAGGCTTGTTGTCACTTGTGATTGGTGGCCAGACATTGAATTTCTATATCTTTGAGGACGGAGACCACCCGAGCACGAAGAAACCTTCGGACATAGTGAACACATCATATCTTGGTGCCCTAGTTCCTGACCTATCAAATGAGGCTAGACATGCGACAAAAGTGGTAGCTATGAGCAGAATGTCCTCACAAATTAGGGAGGATGTGAAGGTGAACCCGCCTGATCGATGGAGAGGATACACGAGCAGACCAACACACGATACTTTTGGGCAGACTGAAGGAATAGTTGAGGCGAAATTTGACCTCACACGTCCATGGGATCCTAACTTGTGATCCTTAAAGAGGTATCATCGAGCCAACGACGTAAAACAGAGGCACTCGCAGGGAGGTAGCTCGGCAATTTTTTATTTCGTTTTATGTTTGTTTGAGTCTTGAGTCATGTTTTTCACATTGTCTTTTGGGAAAGGAGATGTTTTTCATGCAGGAAATAGGTGCAACTCAGTGCGGATCACGTCAACCCTCAACATTAGCTGGTCGCGTTTGGTGTTAACATTAAGTTAACGTCTATATCGGACGCGGTACGTAACTTCAGAAGAGGACGCGGTTAACCGTTGACCAGCATTGACCAATTTGTTTGACCAGAATTGTCACCATCACGCGACGAAATGAGGGGAGTGCCTGTTCACCTTTATTCTTTATTTGGTTTTCCCTACGTTTGTGTGTCTTGCATTGTTTGCGTCTTTGAACTAAAGTCGTGCCGTGAGGACGTGACTTGGTTCTAAAGTGTGGGGTGGGAGAGTCAGTTTGTTGTGTCTGCACGTTTATTTTTTCTTGCATATGTACTGTGTCAGCACGTTTCCTTTACAATAATTTTTTTTTGAAAAGTAGAAGTTTCTCTCTATTTCCTGGATATGCAGTATTTAATTTTGATGATGTGAAACAGACGATGCTGATAAGATATGTTCCTCTCGCGAAATTTGAATTGTGCTTTTACATGTGAACTTAACCCACTACGTGTCCTTTTGAGTTGAGATAAATAGGGATGTCGAGGTGATAGAAATGTCCTAGAAAGACTTGATGAAGCATTCAAAGGACCGAATTTCGAGTTATATAGTTATGTGAATTTTGGGGAGGCTAGCATTTCGAGCCGATATGGTTCAGAGTTAGCTCCGCCGCTGTAGCATTTATGTAGGAAGGCAGGACGGGAAAACAGATCGTCATATCTCTTATCCGAAGTAACTGGGAAGAGGTGAGCGACCCTCATCTTGACTCGCGTCAAAAAGGTCGAGGATGAGAAGAGCGGGGAGGTATTTCCATATGCTTGCGGGCGATGATTGGACCTCCTTTAAAAGAAAGAAAAGGACAAGCTATTCACAACGAAGGAGCAAAGCTCAAGAAAAATCAGCCACTTGTGAAGGTTTATACAAAAAAAGATGAAGTACATCATTCTTACATCAAGAGCCAAAGGCCAAAGAAAATCACTACAAAAGCTGTCCAACAAAAGAAGAAAGAAGAAAGCTCAAAAACCTTGAAGCTCGAATGAATCACGTGCAAGAAAAAACAATGAAGTATAACCATATAGCTAGAGTTCGGAACGGCGAATGCAGATCATGGGTCTAAAGAGGACTATCTCCCATTCATCCAAATTGGTTTGAATTTCAGCTCAAAGGTAACATGTATCAAGTTTATTCCACGTTGAGCATGATGATTTTAGTAGCGATTGAGTTATGCATAGAAACGCGAGTCTAGACTAGCAACTCATGTTCATGTAGTATTATCCAAGACGTAGAAGAAGTTGTGGTGTCATATTTGTTTTCCTTCAACTAATCCCGTTTATTTCGACACTTTATTACGCGAGCAATTACTTTTTAGTGTTGTTTTGCATTTCAGGTGTTTCGGAAGCTCTAGGAGGAAACGTGCATAAAAGACGGCATTTTATGCCGAAAACATCACAATGGCAGATCAGACCTTTGGGCATTCGACGGAGTGCTGGGAACGGACCGCTAAGCATAAAAATATGAGCCACGCGTCATTACGTAGCTGACTCGATTTCCTATAACTCTCCAGTTCACACCGAGAGCAGCCAAGGTCATATAGAAGTTCAAATCCAGAGTTCAAGTCGGAACTGGTGCGCAGAAGAAGGAAACAGGCTCTGTGCCTACCGCGCCATATGTAGACATTATCTCGACGCTAATGTCTAAAGGAAACGCGGCCTAATGTCAAGGCAAAACGCGGTGGTAACGTAGAGGCAAGGCGCGGCGAGCCGACGAGGTGATGATGTCAGCAACGCGCTTGATGATGTCAGCAATCTGAAATTTGATAATGCAAGCCCAAAAATGGATTTAGAAACTCAATTTGATAATTCAACCCAAAACCAGATTTGGGAACATAGTTTTGCTATATATTAAGGTTTTGGGTTAGGGTTTCTTATCATTTGATATTCTACGAAGACCAAGACGACTCTGGAGAAGACGCACGCATTCGACGAGAGAGAAGATTTTTCTACTTTCATTATGTGTTTTCCATAATTATGTGTAGCTAAATTCCTAATTCAGTTTAGGGTTTCGCATATTGTGACTACGTTTTGAGACTTTATTTTTAATGCAATTTCTTGTTTCACTAGTTCTTGTGCTTAATTTCAAGGATTGAATTGTGAAGCTAAGTGGATACTTGTCATGGTAAAGCTTAGCCGAACAATTCAGCCCCTATCGTTAATACTTGTTTGATACTTACCCGTAAAGACATGTAGTGACACCTAGACTCAATAACACCTTTCTCGGACTATTGGATTTAGGAGAACTAGAAGTCTAACACCTTTCCCGGATTAGATTGTGGTGTGTAACCTTCCCCGGAATACTTTAGGTTATAACCTTTCCCGGAGTAACCACACTTAGAAACTTGAAATTCGATTATTAGCAGTCAATGATAAACGTGTCACAATAGAAACCCTAAGCTGAATGTTTCCTCTGATTGTCTTCGTTACTCTTTTTTCTCGCGCTTTACAATAATTGCTCACAAAAAATCCCCTCTTTAATTGTTCACAGTTACAACTTCAACGCACCATCTCTCTTGGGTTCGACCCTGCTTGCCACTAGCTAGTTTCTTGCAGGAGAATATAAATTTAAGTTTGACGCGTCAGACGACGCACATCAAAGGACCCCAAACATCACAGTGTATAAGATCAAATAGTGCAACGGTCTTGTGATTACTCAAAGGGAAAGATAGTTTGGTTTGTTTTTCCAAAGGACAAACAGTACAACTATACTTGGGCAGTCTACAATTCACTCTTGGTGATTTATTCTTCAACAAAATGTATAAAACATCAAATGGAGCATGGCCAAGTCTATTGTGCCACAATTCAACTTCATTCAGCATACTTCTGACTTCCAAGCTACAAGCCTTAACCTCTTTTGCATCACATCTTGTTGTGTCCAGCTAATAAAGACCTTCAGCAGGCTCACCAATCTCTAGGATAGTCCTGAAGAGATGGTCCTGTACCAGACACTGAGACTGAGTAAATATCACCTTACAGTTAACATCAGCCACTAATTTGCTAACAAAAATCGGGCTGACTGTGAGTTCAAGCACCAACAGAACATCATACAACAAAATATTTGGCTTCAACCAACACTTTCCTTTGTGTTTAATGACAATTTGTTCCCCATTTGGTAAAGTCACCCTACATTTCTCTTTGATTTCATGTATATCATGTAACAAATCACCATTGAAAGTGAGATGACTGGTGGCTTCACTATCAATCAATCAATACTCATTATTGATAATTAGAGATTGGGAATAAGCAATACCCACCATATGACTATGACCATCTGGTTTGGTTGTCAATCCTCCCCTTAGCATGGCCATGATTTGTTCAAACTGAGAGTTAGTGAACTGTAGCTCAGGCTTGTCATTGTTTCCTTTGTGCTCAGCCTCATGTGTGATGGGCTCAGTAACAACCACTGCAGCATTGGCTGAGAACCTTCCTCCACTATTAGAGCCGTTACCAAACCTCTGAAACTTGTTATTTTGTGGATAACCAACTAATTTGTAGCAATTTTCCTTCAAGTGACCATGCATTTGATAATGAGTGCTGAACTGTCTACCACTACATTTGACAAAGCCTCCTCTACCATTGTCTCTGCCACTGTCCCTATTTCTGTCTTGATTCACCTGATTGTTACCTGCACGCTAACTACTTTGAGTAAACAGGGCTGAAGCTTCCACTTGCCTTTCTTTAGTAGTTTTCCTTGTTGCTTCCTCTATCAGAACAAGGCCATAGACTATCACCATCTTAGGTACTTATGTCATAGAGAACACATTGGTTCTTATTCAACCATAACACTCATCAAGCCCCATAATAAACTTCACAACTCCATCCTCCTGCTTATCATCTGTTACTTGCTTACAGTAGAGACATACCAGTGGTAGCATAACATTGTGTTGCCTTGATTGTGTCTATCTCTTGATACAACGAATTCAACTTCCTATTGTATTCACAAAAAGGCATTCCATTCTGGACTAGAGCACCTAGTTCTCTCAATAAGGCAGACTCTCTCGCAAGATTAGTACCTGCGTAATATCTCCCCTACAATCTTCTTAGAAACTTAGCAAATTAGCCAAGACATGATCACGTCATTACACCTCTGCCACTTCGCTCTCATCACCGGATCAACCAGTTTAGGATAAGCGTAATTAATGAAAGATAGCTTCAACCTACTAGACAGGGCTATCTCTATTGATTTCCGTCAAGTCCCATAGTTTTCTTGGCCTACTAACACCTTACTAATGATTGAATTGTAGTCAATTCATTATTGTTCACATGATATGGATCATCGACGCTACCTCTTGCGCCAGAACCATCTAAACTAACACCGCTACGACTCGCACTTCCTTTCGCAACACTCAAACTCGCCATGAATCACAATGAAACACGAACGGAAGCGGTAGCAGAAAAAACTAACTAGATTGTTGAGCCTGCTCCCATGAGAAAATGTGTCGCTGGAGCTTCAATGGAGCAAGGCGAAGAAGATCGGAACGATCGAATACAAAATCGAAGACGAAAGAATTGGCGCAATTAAAACTAGGGTTTCATTGCTTTTCTGTTATTTTCAGTTACAGATCAAGAGCGGGAGAAAGCGAGCTTAAGTAGCGCAAAGAAGACGACGTCGTCCAGCTGTCAAATGCCAGTCCAGCACGCTGATGAGACGTATTTATACGACTCATTAAGTCATTAAATCCCACCATTTATGACATTTGATCATAAGAACATATGCTTGTTAATGTCGTTTTGCATTTCAGGGCCTTTTGGAGTCTAAAGAGGCAATCAAGACCGATGAGCAAGCTGCTGATATATTCACGAAGAGTCTGACCACGTCAAAGTTTCAGAAGTTTAGAGAGCTTCCTGGGATGACTACAAGCCCAAGAGAGAATAGGCATTAAGGGGGAGTATTAAGATTAAAGCCCAAATACTAATGCCTAGTCTAGTCCATATAGAAGACCCAAAGAAAAGAGCCCAATCCAAGGAGAATATTTTTTTAGAAAATTATGGAGAAGTGTAGAAGAGGAAGAAGAAGGGAGATAGATGTAGTGTTTTCTAGATGTACTATTTTTGGCCATTGGATCAAAAGGATCCTAGCCATTCATTTGGTGTATGAATTAGTATAAATAGGTGTGTCATGTAAGGTGCAAATCACTCAAGTTCAAAGAGTGATCTCCACCATAAGATAGAGAGTCTTAGTGAGAGTTTCCTTTGTAAGAGTTTTCGTTTAATAAAATTCTCCGTTGTAAGTGAGTTTCTCAACAAAATTCAGAGTGCTGGCATGCGGCTGCTGGTTTATGTGGTACTACAGGAATTTAAGGTGTCATGGTAGGCAGGGGATGAAGTGTGGAACAATCATTATGAAGGTGAAAGCTCTAATTCTGAACTGTGATAGATGGCTGAAAGAAGGGAACATGGTCATGAGTAGTGTATGGGGCTACACTACAGTGGGCTTGACGAGGGTGTGAGGTTGATCTTATGTGATGGATCAATTGACCTTCAGGGCAGTATCGCTGGGTATGCAGTAATAGAGAGGAAAAATGAGATTATTGAACATATTATTGCAGGTTGGTATACAGGTGGAAGATCAAGTCTTCAAGCGAAGCAAGAGGCATTGAAGAGAGGTATTGATAGCGAGTATTTATACGACTGATCAAGACAGTTAAACCCACCAAATTAGACATTTGGTCATACGAACAAGTGCTTGTTAATGCCTTTTTGTGTATATAGGGTATTTTGGGGTCTAAAGAGGAAACATGCCTAAAAGGGGAGATTTATGCCCAAAAAGCACACCAAGCATTTCTGGCCGAGAAATCACAACCAGAGCCCGAGGAAAATCGACCATGGCCCGAGGAAATGTAGCCAGGCCCGAGGACCCCAACCTAGGATCGAGGACTCCAGTCTTAGACGGACGCTTGCGTCCGGGTCTGAGGCCGCGTCCGAGAAAGCAGATGCTTGCGTCCGAGACCAAGAAAGACGGACGCGTCCGAGAGCCAGCGCCGAGAAAACCAGGCCCGCGTCCGAGCCCGTCCGAGGCCTGCGCCCAAACTAAACTTCACACCAGGCCATGACCACTTTCCGGCGGTGTTCCGACAAAACCACTTCGGGCACTCGACTTCAAATCTCATTGTCGTTCCAAACCCGTAATCAAAAGGCCAAGAACGCATGGTCTGAAATCCGGGTCCGTCCGAGGCCAAACAACCGAGTTCTAGGCCATTCTAGGGCCAATCATAATTCCGGCCGGGCCCTTGCTAATCTAGCTCGAGCATTCACCTTCAATTGACTTTCTAATGCTAGAACCATCGCCCAAAAGCTGAGAACGCATTGCCGAAAACTCGAGCCCACTCAAGGCCAAACTAGGGCAATATCGGCCGTTTTGGGATTTCGACCATGTTCCGGGCATAATCTGGCTTAGCACCCTTCTTGAGATAATCTTAGAATGACTTTTTCGTTCAGAATCCACTGTCCAAAAGCCAAGACGCTTCGGCCAAAACTCCGGCTAGATTCCGGCCAACTCCGACCAAGCTCCGATCAAGCTCAGGCCAAGTCCAACCAAGTTCCGGCCAAGAAGTTTGAAATCTACTTGTCTTAGTCAAGACGAGTTCTAGATGGTGTTCGAACTGCGTCTCGAACACTTGTTAGACAGTTTCAGGTTTTGTTCAAACAGAGACTAGAACACCTTAGCAGACAGTACCGAAACAGAACAAATAGAAGCACACATGATATGATAACCCAGTTCGGCCTCGCCTACTCTGGGGGGTTTCCCACACCCAAAAAGGGACACAAATCTTATTACGAGTTTAGAGCTATTCGTGGACTTACACTTACACAACGCCTTGTTTGTAATAGCCTAGCCTCTAACACTCCGTCTCTCGGATTTGCAATCTCGGTTCACCGCAGCTCCCCTCGATCCCCTATGGGTAGGACGAGAGTTCCCTCTCGGCCTAGTCTTGGACTTCTCGGAAGTCCAGTTGCCTTCTCTCAAAGATGTAGCTTAATTACCGTGTGTGTGCGCTTTGTTGTCCTTCAAGAACAGTCTGAACAGCACACTGAACAGACTATAACTTTCTCGTTGATATTCCGGTGTGGAATAATCAACCGGTGGTCGCTCCTCCTCCAATCTCACGAACTCTCGTGTTTGTTTCTTTTCTCTCAGGAAGCGACGCAGATTATGGACGCCCTAGCTATCTATTTATATGCATGGGCGTTCTCCAAATCTGCTCCAGATATCTCATCAAATATTTAGGAAATATTCCTAAATATTTGATGTGTATCTTTATCCAATCTTTAGGAAGTATCTTCGAAACCTTCCTTCCCAAGTCAGCCACGTCGCCTTTAATCTGATGTGTAGATATTCGTTTGAATATCTGAATCTTTGAATTCCTCGCTGGCCGACTCCAATCAGAATGTCCTTGTCAAATATTTCGGAGATACTCCTAAATATTTGATCGATATTCAATCTCTTCCATATCCAATCTTTGGAGATTACTTCCGTGCCAAGTCAGCCAATATTCTTGAATCCAAGTTGAAGATATTCATTTGAATAACTGATCTTTAATGATGACTCGTCAATTGATCCCAATCAGATAATCTCGTCGATCTTTTGGATATGCAAATCCTTGCGTCTACTGCACGCTGTTCTTCTGTTCCAGCCCGTGGTTGAACTCTAGCTCGAACTGTCTAAAGCCGTTTTGCCAAAGCTATGCCATTCATGGGAACATCAATCTCCCCTTGGCATTTTGGCAAAACCAAATCTACGCTTTAGACACAACTTGAGGAACAAGAACAGTTACCTCAAAATACTCCCCCTTTTTGCCACAAACTGGCAAGGGGTCCAATCGAGCAACCTGGTCTCCTTGGTATCTGAAATATTGTCAACTCCCCCTCAAACATAGCCTGGGACAGTGGCACATTCTGTGGGTCTATCGAACCATGATGTCTCAGTAGCTGTTTGACCACGGTTCAGCAGATGATAGGTGTTTGATGATCTGGTTTCTTGAACTGATTCAGCTTGTCCTCTGCGCCTGTTTGACCTCCAGTATAATCTTCACCTCCTCCAGTAGCTGTCCACGTTCAGCTCGGGACAACTTCTCACCAGCAGCTCTCCTTATGGAAGACTCAGGTGCGTCCTTCCTGTTCAACCCGGGGTCCTTCAGATCATTCTTATGACGACCCTTGAATAGCTTGTGATCAACTACCAACTTCAACGGAGCACTTGACAGTCTGTCCGGGTCTATCTTCAAATCTGGATGATGGTTGATGTTCATCTTGTAGAAGCGATGGAAAGATTATCTGGTGCAGAAACTTTGTAGATATGGCGTGTTCTGCAATCTGGTCGAACATAGTTCTTCCCATGTCAATGAGAATCCCGTTTCCAATCTGGTAGAGCAGCTGTCCCATCTCCTTGATGTCCATGGTTCTATGAGATGTAGGCTTCCAGTTGACTATGGCGATGAGGAACAACATCGAGTAGAATCCTTTGCACTTCTTCTCATCAAGCATCCTCTCGGGAAGATCTTTCTTTTCTGCACTGCTTTCCACTTGGCTGATGCGACTGTACTTGCAAACCACACTATATGCTTAGTCACTCCAGTTGGTACACTATGTGGAGCAGAACCTGGAACACTCCTCTTCTTTTTCTTGGATGCACTTGCTCCCCCTGCATCTATTCTCCAACCATCCTTCTTGGTAGTTACTCCAGTCGAACATGCTTGGATGGTCACTTCCTTCTTTGGTTTCTCCTTTTCAGACTTCTTGAGCTCTACCAATGAAATCGAGTCCCGATTGTCCTCACAATCTCCATTATCTGGTCTCTCTAGATCAGCTTTATGCATCTCTACATCTGGGTTAGCTGGCTATTCTAACTCCCTCGAAACATCTGGTTCAACAGATACTTTCTCAACAGCCTTGTTTGTCTCTGACTTCTCTGCAGACTTAGCAGGCTTACCTCCTTCTTGAGTTAGTCCCTTCCTTCTGCTTCTCTTTTAATTCAGCTAATGATCTAGGATTTTGACCAGCTCTATGTGCATGATTACCAGCACCATGTTCTGCTTCAGTCATGATTACTTCTTGGACAGCTGACTGCTTTTCCTTCTTCTAGATGACAGGTTCAATAACAACTTGCTCTTCTACTTGTTCTGTCTCCGTCTGTTTCTTCAGGTCAGTCTGACTCATCAGAGACAACATCTTCAGGCTCTTGTTGCTTCACATCATCAGCTTTCATAGGAACAGCTTCACTCTCTGTCACCTTCTCTTTATCGACTACCTCAGCAGTCTTTTCTGCTAAACATTCATCCGACTCTTCATCTAATACCAGACTTCTCTTGCTAGAAGGTTCAACAACCTGCTCAATCTCAGAGTCTAACATAGCAAGTTTTCTCCCCCTCATAGCACTAATTTGTGCAGCGTATTTCCTGGAAGTTCCATTCCTTCTAGGCACGACTTTCATGTAGATTCATGTCTTCTTCAGCACGAAGCTAGTGACATCTACCTTTGCATTAAACAGCTTCTTCTTATCAGAACCACAATGTTAGCCCTACTGGCTTCACCTTCTTCTGCAGCATCGGCCATAGAATCTACAGCAGGGTTCAATCCCTTCGGCTTCTCATTAACCACTTTGTCACCCTTATAACTCACTGAATCTTTACCACTCGCCCGTACTTCCTCATCAACATAATTGAGTGCAGTGCCTTAGGAGTGAGAATAAGGGATTACCTTATTGAGGGGGTGGTTTAGCCATCGCCTGATATTCCTTCGCAGTCTACACACTCCCTTTAGTTGGATTAGGATCAGCCTTTGACGCCTTTTGAAGAAGCTTCTTTCAGTTCTGTCACAGCCGCCTCTTCTCCCTTCTTGAATTGCTCGAATGGTTCATAGGACTGTAAATACTTTGAATTTAATAGTATGTACCATCTGTTCCACCCCTCTTCGTGATAGGTCAGCCCAACTGATTTGTTGGGGTTCTGCTCTTGGCTGACCTCCTTCTGGAACACTTAGTTGGCGATAACACACAGACCCAGAGAGGATCTAAGTGTTTCGAACTGAGCGGCGTTTGACATGTGTTTCGATGTAATGACCTTCTTATCCACTAGCTCTCTGATGAAGTGATATCTGATCAGGGAATGTTATACTGGGTTCTTGGGCAGAAACTTCTTCACCCGTTCCACTCCGTGTTCAGACAGATTCTGCTTCATCCATAGGAACTGAGTGCAGCACCTCCCTGTAGCGATGCTCTCTTGCTCTCCTGCAGCGATGCTCTCCTGCTCCAGCATCTGGTCAACGTGTGTTCCAGGAAGGTGTTTCATCTCTCCCACCATGGTCAGCTGGAGGTCCTTTTGCATCTGTCTCACAAACTGGCCAACCAGCTTCTGTGTACTCGTGACGAACATGTGCTTCTCTTCTCCCCCTCGCTCATAGCCATGGTCGATGAGAAAAGTCTCGTACCATGCTCTGGGCGCTTGTGTGAGTCCGTATATAGTCGCCTTCAGTTCATGACTGTGCACAAGATGATATACTTTCCATGCTTCATATCTGATGAGCTCTTCCAGTTCCACGTGAATGGCTGATGGACCAAAATTATACGAATCATAAACACAGTATAACCCCCTTAATTAGACATTTTGTCTATTTAACTTTTGCTTGTTAGTTCAGATATATTTTTACAGGGTATTTCAGAGCTTAGAGAGAATACATGCTAAATAGGAGCTTTTAAAGCAGAACAGATGTTACGAGTCAATCCAAGCTCAAGATCATATGCCGACTGAAGAAATATCAAGGATCCTGACGTTGAATCACTCATAACAAATTAATCAGAAGAATCAGGAGAGGAATCAAGACAGCCCGGGACAAAACACATTGACAGTTTTGTGAAAAGACTGCACAAAACTGTACAAAATTCACATTTGGGCAAGATGACCGGCCACTTGGGCAAGAGGTGGCCAAAGCCACCCCTCCTCCTCCTTCCACCACCGGCAACCGGCGGCTCCTCCTCCCTTGACCGGCGGCTTTTGGCTTCTCCACATGTCTCCTCCTCCTTGCTCCTCCTTCCTCCTCCCTTGGATCAAAAGACATGTGGTGGCTCCTCCACCCTCCATTCTCCTCCTCCATGGATGGCCTCCACATGCAAACCATCTCCACCCTCCATCTCCATCCTCCCATGGCTATATAAGGAGGAGCTCCTACTCCTCATGGAGAACACACCTCAAAATCCAAATTCACTTATCTCTCTAAAGTTTTGTAAGTTGTAATATTTGTTTGGCTTTGGAAATAAAGGATAGCTCCCTTGGCGCTTCAACGGTTGTAAGTAATTCTTAGTATTTATTCAACTGTTTTTATTTCCTTAGTTATAATGTTTAGCGCGATAAATAGTAGCTAAACTAGTAGTTCGGTCTAAGGGGCGCACTTGTATTATAAAATGTTTTAGACTATTAACTTAGTATCTCGCCTTAGTATTCAAAACTTATTCTATGTGCCATATATTAAGTCAGAACGTCCAAGGTTGAGTGGACGCTTGGAATGGCAAAACTCTTCCGTGGGGGTTCGTAAACTTGTACGGATAAGTGGATGCTTGGAATGGCAAAGCTTATCTGAGAAGTTTGACTTCCCTTAAACACCATTTGGTTGATCGGGAATGATTGATCAAATGGATGCACGTAGGCTAATATAACCGGGAATGGAGTATTAGTCTAAGTAGAATAAGTGCTCTACGTCCTTGGAATAGGCTAGACAGTGTACGCAAATCGAGTGCTTGGAATGGCCTTGATACACCGTTTGAATACTTAGCAGATTCACTAAGAGTCAATGATAAACAGGATATAATACAAGGCCCTTGAAACCGAACATTTCTCCTCAATTATAAACTGCAATTTACTTTCCAGTACTAAAACCAACCAACCAATCAATCAATCAATCACTTAGCTGGTAGCTTTAAAACCAACCAACCAACCTAAAACACGCTCTCTCGCTGGATAAACCCCCTCAAAGAACGACTATCCCACTGATTCCCTTGGGTTCGACCCCTACTTACCAAGTACTACCCAGTAGTATAGTTGCGAGTAGCGGACTATTATAAATTTATTTGTACATTTGCTCTGACGACAAGCATCTGTCAAATTGGCGCCGTTGCCGGGGAATTAGTTAATCTGATAAAGTTCTTTGAATCGTTACGCGCTTCAAAACAACCATGTCTCGCGAAGAAAGCCATCATGACTACCAGGATGACGAAGAAATATACGATCGGAATGACGAGGTGCCACCTCCATTCTTCGATGATCCGGAACAACTCATTAGAAACAGAAGGGCTCGTGATAGGGAGGCCTTCAGAAGAAACCAAGAACCACCCGAGTACCAAAATGCAGCTGGTCCAATACAACCTCCTATTCATCCCCCACAACCTCAACCTCGATACATGCCAAGAAGAGAACCCGCTTTCGACGACTACTACGGGGATAACAACTACCGTGAACCAACTATGGGCGAGTTAAATGCCCCTAATTTCGAGACACAGCCGTGGTGCATCTATGAGAGCCCTGAATTAGAAAACATAACCATCAACGCATCAGTGGCGCACAGCCTGCCAAAATTCTCAGGAGCTCAAGGAGAATCTGCCACAACTCACCTCCAACGCTTACATGGTATTTGCCAGAATCTAAAGCCCAATCGAGTGAATATGGACGACTTCAAATTAAAGGCGTTCTATTTTTCCCTCACTGATTCGGCAAACGACTGGTTCCTTTCATTGCCTTCCGGATGCATAAGAACATGGGCTCAGATGCAGAAGAAGTTCCTAGACAAATACTACCCAGCTGGAAGAGCAATGCAAGTAAGGAGGCAACTACAAGAAATCAAGCAAGGTCCAAATGAAACCATGTACGATTACCTGGAAAAATTCAATCACCTAGAAAGGAGCTGCTGTACCCTTGGACTGCCCGAGAAACTGGTCATCGAGTACCTCATTGATGGATTAAGACCCTTAGATAAAATGCTCTTGGATGCCTAAGCAGGAGGTTCCATGATGAATCTATCATTGAGTGGTATAAGGAATCTCATCGCCAACGTTGCTGAAAATGCCCGATTTAGAGAAGAGACTACTCGCCAAGATGAGTTCTCCCGAACAAAAAAAGTAGCACAAGCCGAGACATCAGTAAACTCCATGACTGAAGAGATGAAACAGTTAAAGGAGATGATGATTCAGATCGTACGAAGACAGCCAGTTCCAGTAAGACCCTGCGAATTTTGTGGTTCTACGGAGCACAAAACTGACGCATGCCCAACATTAATAGAAGAGGAACCGGCTGATATAAATGCAGTGGGAGGATATCAAGGATACAACAACAACAATGACAGAGCTGGACAAAACAGACAGTACGGTCAAATATCCAACCCAGGCTGGCGTAACAACAACAGCTATCCTCAGAAGGAGACACAACCAGCTGTCCCTCAACTAGCTCAATCATTCTACCAACCCCCCCACCGACAGGTTAACCAGAACGCTCCCTCGGCAGGCCAATATCAGCAAAAAGGGCCAAATCAGTACCAAGCCGGCCCGAGCAATCAGCAGGAACCAAGCAAGTCGCTCAATGACACGATGAAGGAGCTCGCGGGAAACATTAATCAATTGGGTACTTCGCTACACCAATACCAGGAAAAAACTGACGGGGCAATTTCAGAATTGACCAAACAAATGTCCCAGCTCGCCACCGCAATGTCAACACTCACTACTGAACCTGGCAGACTTCCTTCACAGACCGTCCAAAATCCAAAGGCAAATATAAGCATGATAAGGAGGTCAAACATGAAGGTTACATTAGGAGAAGTAGCACGGTCCCCAACCTACAAACTTACAAACAATCACTTCAACCGTAGGCGTCGACCTGATTGGAATCAAGAAGAAGACCGACCCAATGATGGCAAAACATGGGTTACGCATGCTGACAATGGACGGTACGCGTTCACTGTTTGCATAACACCACCGCCGATCACACACTTTGACATGCCAGCATCTGGTTGGGACTCCCCAATTAATATTTATGCTTCAAAGCAAAATATTAAAAGGTCCGAGTATGCAAATCCTAAGCCAGGGAATGGGCAGAATAGCCCGACAATAGAAAGAGCCCTCACTTCAGATCATGAGCCACAACCGAAAAGAGATAAAGACCCTGGGGCCTTTACAATCACCTGCGGTATTGGTGAAACCCAGATCCATAAATGCTTAGTCGATCTTGGGGCTGCTGCCAACGCCATGCCTTCCTCCTTGTATTACTTACTAGGACTTGGTCCGTTGAAACCACCCCGGTCGAATATCGAGCTAGGAGATAAATCATGCATCCGCCCGGTTGGAGAACTGGAAGATGTAATACTCCATGTGGGAGAACTCGTCGTTGCTGCAGACTTCTATGTAATACCAACAGAAGAGACCTGCGAAGACGACCCACCAACAATAATATTGGGACGACCATTCCTCTACGCCACTAAAGCAAGAATCGATGTGGGCAAGGGCTCATTATCACTTAAGTTCGGCGGCAAAATTGCACACTTCTACATTGATCAGAGCCGCCCGGACACAAAGAAACCGCCAGACATAACTCCTATCTCAGATCACGGTGCACAGTTTTCTGACCTGTCATTAGAGACCAAAAAAGTAACAAGACCAGCAGCTATGGTCAAAGGTCTCCCGCCTTCTCAGAAACAATGGAAAGAGAAAACACCAAAACCATGGAGCTCTTACTCCAGTAAGAAGTCAGGACGAGTCAAAGCAAGAAGCAACACATGAACGGTGGCGAAGTTCGACTTGAGCCACCCATGGGACCCAAACCAGTGATCCACAACGAGGTACTGTCGAGCCAATGACGTTAAACAAGTGCACTGGTCGGGAGGTAACCCGACACTATCTTACTTTCCGCACTTTTAATTTCTGTCATTTAAATTCAGTATTTAGTTTTAAGCTTGCATGACTTTTGAACTAAGGCACGCCTTCGTTCAAAAGTGGGGGTGAGAACCACCTGTGTACATAAATAACATGCTTGCTATTTTTTTTCTTTTTTTAGTAATAGTATATTTTTGAAAATATGAACTTAAGAATGTGAAAAAGATAGATCACAATTCATGCATTAACCTTGTGAAAATTCAAACTGTTTAAAAACTTAGAATGTAACTTTTCAATTGTCCTTTGTGCTGAGATAACCAGGGATGTGGAGTTGACATAAACTGCCTTAGAGAGGCTTGGCAAGCAATCAAAGGATCAGATCAAACTATATGGTTTTCGAAGTCAGTGGAGGCTGCACTTCGGGTTTCAGTGAAGAATTGAAGTCATCTCCGCCATGCAGTGTTTATGCAAAAAGAAAAGAAAAGGCGAGGACAAGAATCAGACCGTCCTCTCTCTAGTCAAAGTAGCCGAGAAAATAGATGAGCGACCCTCATCTTGACCCGCGCGAAACGACAAAGATGAGAGGAGCGGGGAGGTATTTCCATAGGCTTGCGGGCGATGATTGGACCTCCCAAAAAGGCTTGAGAAAATGGACTAGCAAAGCCACAAAAAGGCGAAAAGATCGAAGAAGCAAATCAAGAGGCCAAAGGCCCAAAATTGTGAAGGTTTTAACCAAACAAAAAGTGAAGTACTCAAAGAGTCAAATCAAAGGCCAAAGGCCAATTCACTACAAAAGCAGTCCCTCGCCAAAAAAGAAAGAAATCAAAAAGGCTCAACTCAGTGAAACCCGAACCGAATCATGTGCTAGAGAAAGCTACCAGAAAACCATATAGTGCGAGACGATCCCGAGATTGCAGTCCAGGAGCCTAAAAAGGGCTATCTCTCGAGACATCCAATATAATTTGCATCTCAGCACGGAGGTACAAGTATTAAGTTTCTTCTATTTATTTACGCAGTTTAATTTAGTAATAAGTAGTAATGCATGAATTAGGATAGATCGCGTACCACAGTCTAATTTTCGTATTCCAAAGCCAACTAAACATACCGCCCTTGAATAGCATTGTTCGGGACGAACAACTAAAAGTGTGGGGTGATCTGATGGACCAAAATTATACGAATCATAAACACAGTATAACCCCCTTAATTAGACATTTTCTCTATTTAACTTTTGCTTGTTAGTTCAGATATATTTTTACAGGGTATTTCAGAGCTTAGAGAGAATACATGCTAAAGAGGAGCTTTTAAAGCAGAAAAGATGTTACGAGTCAATCCAAGGTCAAGATCATATGTCGACTGAAGAAATATCAAGGATCCTGACGTTGAATCACTCATAACAAATTAATCAGAAGAATCAGGAGAGGAATCAAGACAGCCTGGGACAAAACACATTGACAGTTTTGTGAAAAGACTGCACAAAACTGTACAAAATTCACATTTGGGCAAGATGACCGGCCACTTGGGCAAGAGGTGGCCAAAGCCACCCCTCCTCCTCCTTCCACCACCGGCAACCGGCGGCTCCTCCTCCCTTGACCGGCGGCTTTTGGCTCCTCCACATGTCTCCTCCTCCTTGCTCCTCCTTCCTCCTCCCTTGGATCAAAAGACATGTGGTGGCTCCTCCACCCTCCATTCTCCTCCTCCATGGATGGCCTCCACATGCAAACCATCTCCACCCTCCATCTCCACCCTCCCATGGCTATATAAGGAGGAGCTCCTCCTCCTCATGGAGAACACACCTCAAAATCCAAATTCACTTATCTCTCTAAAGTTTTGTAAGTTGTAATAATTGTTTGGCTTTGGAAATAAAGGATAGCTCCCTTGGCGCTTCAACGGTTGTAAGTAATTCTTAGTATTTATTCAACTATTTTTATTTCCTTAGTTATAATGTTTAGCGCGATAAATAGTAGCTAAACTAGTAGTTCGGTCTAAGGGGCGCACTTGTATTATAAAATGTTTTAGACTATTAACTTAGTGTCTCGCCTTAATATTTGACAGAACCGCTCGTCGTTAAAGCGATTTGTACAAATAAATTTATAATAGTCCGCTACTCGCAACTATACTACTGGGTAGTACTTGGTAAGTAGGGGTCGAACCCAGAGGAATTAGGGGGGATAGGTTATTCTTTAAGGGATTTGTTCAGCGAAGGAGCGTGTTTTAGGTTGGTTGAGGTTTTAGTGCTAACAACTACGTGACTTTTTAGTTGGTTTTGGTTTTGAGTGCTGAAAAGTAAATTACAAAAAAGTAAATACTGAAATTAAAAGCGAAGACTTACAGTGGGTGATGCGTGAATTGCAAGTCCTCCGGATTGTGAGCGGTTGATGGTTGCAGTTGATTGAACAATAAAAGTAAAGACAAAGGGGATTCTGTGATTGCAAGAGAAGTATTCGGTCTTAGGGGGCCTTGTATTATATCCTGTTCATTCTTTTAGTAACCCTTCTGAGTATTCAAACGTGTATCGAGGCCCTTTCGTAGCGCTCAATTTGCCACACTGTTTGTAAACCCTTGTTCTACTTCAGACTAATTCCTCCTTTCGAAGTATCTTAGCCTTTTGTGCATCCATTTGGTCCCTTTGGTCCAGTTTCCAAATGGTTTTAAAGATAGATCGAACTCCTCAGATAAGCTTGGCCCTTTCGTAGCATCCACTTACCCGAGTATGTTCACGACTTCCCACAGAAGAGTTTTGCCCTTTCGTAGCTTCCACTCAACCTTGGAAAGTCTGACCTTATAAATGGCACATAGAACAAGTTTTGAATACAGAGAAAAGAAACTAAACGAAGTAAAACATTTTATAAAACAAGAACTCCCCTTCAACCGAATGAAGAGTTTAGTTACGAATATCCATAGAGTTGGACATCATAACTAAATACTTGGGGATTTGGAAAAGAATACTCAAGAACCGACAAGAGTAAAGAGAGAAGAGAAAGAGATTACTCAAGAACAAACAGGAGTAACTCTTGAACTGTAACTGAAAGCTTGAGTACTCAAGAACAAACAGGAGTACTCAAGATTGAACTAAAGTATTTGAGAACAAACTGAACTTTTATTTATATCAAAACCAAACTTTACAAAGTAACAAACTTAGAGAGAGAAGTGGAGTGTGGTGTGTTGTGATTGCTTATGGCTTTTGAAATGAGGAGGGATGGCTTGGTATTTATAGCCATGGAGGAGAGGAATGGATGGCCAAGATGAGGGCATGTGGTTTAGCATCCAAGGGTGGAGAGGAGGGGAAGAGGAGAGGAGGGCAAGTGTCACAAGGGGAGAGGAGAAGGCAAACCCGCCGGCGGCTTTTGGTGTGGATGGAGGAGGATGTGACATGTGGTGGTTTGGGAGAGGAGGAGGGGTGGATGTGAGGAGAAAGCCGCCGGTCCATGTGGCATGAGGAGAGTGGTTGTGAGTTTTGTGCAGTTTGCACAAAACTATCGGTGTATTCCAGCTCCGGATTGTCTTCGGTTTCTCTTCGGTTTGATTTGTTTTGAATGATTCCATGTCAGGATCTTTAGATTTCTTCATTCAGCGTCTGATCTTGACCTTGGATTGTCTCCTGATATCTTTTTTGTGCTAAAAGCTCTTCCTTAGCGTGTATTCTCTCTAAGCTCTGAAATACCCTGTAGAAATGTATCGGGACTAAAACATTGAAGTTAGATAGACAAAAAGTCTAATTTGGTGGGTTTAACTGTGTTTATGATTCATACAATTGTGGTCCATCAATATTCAAAACTTATTCTATGTGCCATATATTAAGTCAGAACGTCCAAGGTTGAGTGGACGCTTGGAATGGCAAAACTCTTCCGTGGGGGTTCGTAAACTTGGACGGATAAGTGGATGCTTGGAATGGCAAAGCTTATCTGAGAAGTTTGACTTCCCTTAAACACCATTTGGTTGATCGGGAATGATTGATCAAATGGATGCACGTAGGCTAATATAACCGGGAATGGAGTATTAGTCTAAGTAGAATAAGTGCTCTACGTCCTTGGAATAGGCTAGACAGTGTACGCAAATTGAGTGCTTGGAATGGCCTTGATACACCATTTGAATACTTAGCAGATTCACTAAGAGTCAATGATAAACAGGATATAATACAAGGCCCCTGAAACCGAACATTTCTCCTCAATTATAAACTGCAATTTACTTTCCAGTACTAAAACCAACCAACCAATCAATCAATCAATCACTTAGCTGGTAGCTTTAAAACCAACCAACCAACCTAAAACACGCTCTCTCGCTGGATAAACCACCTCAAAGAACGACTATCCCACTGATTCCCTTGGGTTTGACCCCTACTTACTAAGTACTACCCAGTAGTATAGTTGCGAGTAGCGGACTATTATAAATTTATTTGTACATTTGCTCTGACGACAAGCATCTGTCAATGGCCACCACCCAAATCTCATCAATAAATGCTTTAATGACATTCTTTGGACTGGATGAACAGGCAGCCAGCTCTCGACACTTCATTTCATTCGCTCGAATCTTAATTCTCCATGAGGGTTGCAGCGCAGGTGCATCGTCAAGTGTCCCAGTTGGAGTAGGTGTGGCTTCATCAGCTGGACCTCCCTCTAGAATTTTATCTTCTGTAGACTTGGTCTGAATGGGTGTTTCAGATGAAGTCCCACCTCTACATTTATCATCTTCTGGAGCTGAGTTTAGGGCAACTTCGTCTTTCACCTTTCCAGAAGAGGACACCATACCTGTCCCTTGCGAATCCATCTCATTTATCGTGTTTGTCGGATAGACAGTGGCAACTCCTATTCCAACTGTGCCTAGAACGTAGCTTTTGTTTGATGACCTACTTCCTTCTATCAGTGTGTCTCCATTCATATCCAGTACTTGAGAGGAATCACGAGTGAAATTAACAGACTAACCTTCATCACACAATCTATTAATACTGTTCAGGTTCACCTTTAACCCATTGACTAGGAGGACATCCTCGAGCTCAGGTAGATCCGGAACCTTCAATGTCCCGCAGCCGATCACCTGGCCCTTCCCTCCATCTCCAAAAGTGACAAACTGACGCTTGCGAATAGGTTTAACATTGAGGAGATATTGAGGATTACCTGTCATGTGAGCAGAGCATCCACTGTCGAGGTACCAACATTCTTCCTTTATGTGACTGAATGAGCTGAGAGCAATGAAGCACACTTCTTTCCTTGTTTTTGGTTTCCAGACTTGTCTGACTCGAGGGGTGACTCTGGATTCCATTACTTTTTGCTTAGCCAGAAGTAGTGATGGACCAAAGTTATACGAGTCAGAAACACAGTAAAACCCCCTTAATGGACCAAACTTAAGGCCAAGGAATAGGCAGACTGGTCAAAGAATAGAAAGAGCCCTCGTTTCAGACCATGAGTCACAACCGGAAAGAGATAAAGACCCAGGAGCCTTTACAATCACTTGCGGTATTGGTGAAACCCAGATCCACAAATGCTTAGTCGATCTTGGGGCTGCTGTCAACGCCATGCCTTCCTCCTTGTATTACTTACTAGGACTAGGTCCGTTGAAACCTCCCCGGTCAAATATCGAGCTAGGAGATAAGTCATGCATCCGTCCGGTTGGAGAACTGGAAGATGTAATACTCCATGTGGGAGAGCTCGTCGTTGCTGCAGACTTCTATGTAATACCAATAGAAGAAACCAGCGAAGACGATCCTCCGACAATAATATTGGGACAACCATTCCTTTACGCCACTAAAGCAAGAATCGATGTGGGCAAGGGATCATTATCACTTAAGTTCGGCGGCAAAATTGCACACTTCTACATTAATAAGAGCCGCCCGGACACGAAGAAACCGCCAGACATAACACCTATCTCAGATCACGGTGCACAGTTTTCTGACCTGTCATTAGGGACCAAAAAAGTATCAAGACCAGCAGCTATGGTCAAAGGTCTTCCGCCTTCTCAGAAACATTGGAAAGAGAAAACACCAAAACCATGGAGCTCTTACTCCAGCAAGAAGTCAGGAAGAAGCAACACTGGAACGGTGGCGAAGTTTGACCTCAGCCACCCATGGGACCCAAACCAATGAACCACAAACGAGGTATCGTCGAGCCAACGACGTTAAACAAGTGCACTGGTCGGGAGGTAACCCGACACTATCTTACTTTTCCGCACTTTAATTTCTGTCATTTAAATTCAGTATTTAGTTTAAAGCTTGCATGACTTTTGAACTAAGGCACGCCTTCGTTCAAAAGTGGGGGGTGAGAACCACCTATGTACATAAATAACATGCAGCTGTTTTTCTTTTTTTTAGTAATAGTATCTTTTTGAAAATATGAACTTAAGAATGTGAAAAAGATAAATCATAATTCATGCATTAACCTTGTGAAAATTCAACTGTTTAAAAACTTAGAATGTAACTTTCCATTTGTCCTTTGTGCTGAGATAACTAGGGATGTGGAGTTGATATAAACTGCCCTAGAAAGGCTTGGCAAGCAATCGAAGGATCAAATCAAACTATATGGTTTTCGAAGTCAATGGAGGCTGCACTTCGGGTTTTCAGTGAATAATTGAAGTCAACTCCGCCAAGAAGCATCTATGCAAAGGCGAGGACGGGAATCAGACCGTCCTCTCTCTAGTCAAAATAGCCGATAAAATAGATGAGCGACCCTCATCTTGACCCGCGCAAAACGACAAAGACGAGAGGAGCGGGGAGGTATTTCCATAGGCTTGCGGGCGATGATTGGACCTCCCAAAAAGTCTTGAGAAAATGGACTTGCAAAATCACAAAAAGGCGAAAAACTCAAAGAAGAAAATCAAAAGAGGCCAAAGGCCCAAAATTGTGAAAGTTTTAACCGAGCAAAAGTGAAGCACTCAAAAAGTCAAATCAAAGGCCAAAGGCCGATTCACTACAACAAAAAAAGCAGTCCCTCGCCAAAGAAGAAAATCAAAAAGGCTCAACTCACTGAAACCCGAATCGAATCACGTGCTAGAGAAAGCTACCAGAAAACCATATAGTGCGAGACGATCCCAAGATTGCAGTCCAGGAGCCTAAAAAGGGCTATCTCCCGAGACATCCAATATAATTTGCATCTCAGCACGGAGGTACAAGTATTAAGTTTCTTCTATTTATTTACGCAGTTTAATTTGGTAATAAGTAAGCAATGCATGAATTAGGATAGATCGAGTACCACAGTCTAATTTTCATATTCCAAAGCCAAACTTAGAACTTACGCCCTTTAATAAGCATTGTTCGGGACGAACAACTAAAAGTGGGGGGTAATCTGATGGACCAAAGTTATACGAGTCAGAAACACAGTAAAACCCCCTTAATTAGACTGTTTGTCTATCTAACTTCTACGTGTTAGTCCCGATATATTTCCACAGGGCATTTTAGAGACTGAAGTGAAAACACGCTAAGGAGAGGATTTTAAGCTGAAAAGATAACAAGAGTCAATCCAAGGTCAAGATCATATGCCGACTGAAGAAATATCAAGGATCCTGACATTGAATTGACCATAACAAATTAATCAGAAGAATCAGGAGTGGAGTCAAGACAGCCCGGAGAAGAAACACATTTACAGTTTTGTGAAAAGACTGCACAAAACTGTACAAACTCACACATTGGGCAAGGATGACCGGCCACTTGATGAAGTGGTGGCCAAGGGAGGAGCTCCTCCCCACATGGTGATCGGCCACCGGTGGCTATCACCTCCTCCTCCTCCACCACTCCCCTTCCTCCACTTGGTGCCACCACACTCCTCCACCAAAAGCCGCCGGCCTCCTCTCCTTCCTCCACATGTGGCCATCTCCTCCCTTGATTTCTTCCTCCAATCAAAATGCAACACTTGTAGCCATCTCCTCCTCCTCCCATGGCTATATAAGGAGGAGCTCCTCCTCCTCATTTCACACACCAATTCTCAATTTCACTTCTCTCTCTAGAAGTTGTAATATTTGTAACGTTGTAATTTTGCTTTGGAAATAAAGGATAGCTCCCTTGGCGCTTCAACGGTTGTAAGTAATTCTTAGTATTTATTTATTTAACTGTTGTCTTTAATTCCTTAGTTATAATGTTTAGCGCGATGAATAGTAGCTAAACTTGTAGTTCGGTCTAAGGGGCGCACTTGTATTATAAAATGTTTTAAGACTATTAACTTAGTGTCTAGTCTAAGTATTCAAAACTTATTCTATGTGCCATATATTAAGTCAGAACGTCCAAGGTAGAGTGGATGCTTGGAATGGCAAAACTCTACAGCGGGGTTCGTAAACTTGTACGGATAAGTGGATGCTTGGAATGGCAAAGCTTATCCGAGAAGTTTGACTCATCTTAAACACCATTTGGTTGATCGGGAATGATTGATCAAATGGATGCACATAGGCTAATATAACCGGGAATGGAGTATTAGTCTAAATAGAATAAGTGTTCTACGTCCTTGGAATAGGCTAGACAGTGTACGCAAATCGAGTGCTTGGAATGGCCTTGATACACCGTTTGAATACTTAGGAGAGTCACTAAAGGTCAATGATAAACAGGATATAATACAAGTCCCCTGAAACCGAACATTTCTCTTTAATTATAAACCGTAATTTACTTTCCAGTATTAAAACCAACCAACCAACCAACCAACCAATCAATCAATCAAAATAGCTGGTAGCTTTAAAACCAACCAACCGACCTTAAACACGCTTCCACGCTGCGTAATCCCCCCGAAGAACAATTATTCCCCTAGTTCCCTTGGGTTCGACCCCTACTTACCAAGTACTACCCAGTAGTATAGTTGCGAGTAGCGGACTATTATAAATTTATTTGCACAATCGTTTTGACGACGAGCGGTTCTGTCAAGTAGTCGGCACCTTGATTTGATGTGCCCCATCTGATGGCAATACCAACATGTACGACTGTTTCTCCGCCATTCAGTACCATGTTTTCCACGGTTGGGCATGAGCTGCTTTCTTCCTTGATTCCCAATCTGCTTATCATGGTGGTGGTTTACACTCTGTTCTACTCTCTGGGCAGGTTTCAGTTTTGCCTTAACAAACGAAGTCTTATCTGAGCCACTCTTACCATTGAAGCCGAGACCTCTATGTCCATCTTCAATTCTTTGGGATCTTAGACTGGATTCTGAGTTCTTTGGGCATGAATCCAGCATCTTCGCCGATCTTTTGAACTTGCTCAATTCTTTCATAGTAGCAGCATGATTATCTCTCTCCATCTTGATTTGAAACTCCATGGATTCTACCTTGTTCAGGAGATGGACTTCTTTGCAGCTCAAGTCAACATTCTTTCTTCTTAGCTTCACCAAGCCTGTAGGATTTGTTTCTCTGATTTTCTCCATCTCAATTTTCAGAACCGATACGGTGTCAAGCAGTTCCACCTTCTGTGCAACTAGGTGTTCAACCTCCTGCCACTCTTTATCTTTTTCTTCTGTCAGGCTTGCCACTGTTTCTGTGAGCTTCTTGTTCAGATCAATCACCAATAGCCACTTCTCATAGAAATCCTTGTACATCTCGGTCGAGGTCTCATGAGTAAGTCCTTCATCATCACTACTTGATGCGTCGTCAACAGGCTGTTCAGACAGTGCACTAGAGTATGGATTTTCACTTGTCTCACTGCAGTCTTCAATAGTGACTACAAGTCCGACGAGATTGACATTCTCATGTTCTTCTTCTTCATCGTTAGATTCACTATCTGGACCCTCATAGGCTATTCTGAGAATATCCCATGCTTCCTTGGCCACCACACATTCAGCAATCAGTTTGTACACGTTCTCGTCCACTCCATAGAAGATTGCATTCAGGGCCTTTGAATTCCCAACAGCCGCTACATCATCTGCTTCAGACCACAGGGCTTCAGGTTTTGGCATAACAGCTCCTTCACGGTTGGCCATCATGGGTTCTGTCCATCCTATCATTACAGCTCTCCAAGCCCTTTCATCGAGGGATTTCAGAAAGGCTTTCATCATGGATTTCCAATACGGATAATTCGGCACTTCAAGCAACGGTGGTCGGTTAGTGCTCTGTCCTTTCGTCAAACTCATCTTGAACAGTCACCGGATCACACTCTGTATGTCGAGTGTCTACTCTGATACCAATTGAAATCTACTTGTCTTAGTCAAGACAAGTTCTAGATGGTGTTCGAACTGCGTCTCGAACACTTGTTAGACAGTTTCAGGTTGTGTTCAAACAGAGACTAGAACACCTTAGCAGACAGTACCGAAAACAGAACAAATAGAAGCACACATGATATGATAACCTAGTTCGGCCTCGCCTACTCTGGGGGGTTTCCCACACCCGAAAAGGGACACAAATCTTATTACGAGTTTAGAGCTATTTGTGGACATACACTTACACAACGCCTTGTTTGTAATAGCCTAGCCTCTAACACTCCGTCTCTCAGATTTGCAATCTCGGTTCACCGCAGCTCCTCTCGATCCCCTATGGGTTGGACAAGACTTCCCTCTCGACCTAGTCTTGGACTTCTCGGAAGTCCAGTCGCCTTCTCTCAAAGACGTAGATTAATTACCGTGTGTGTGTGCGCTTTGTTGTCCTTCAAGAACAGTCTGAACAGCACACTGAACAGACTGTTACTTCCCCGTTGATATTCCGGTGTGGAATAATCAACCGGCGGTTGCTCCTCCTCCAATCTCACGAACTCTCGTGTTTGTTTCTTTTCTCTCAGGAAGCGACGCAGATTATGGACGCCCTAGCTATCTATTTATATGCATGGGCGTTCTCCAAATCTGCTCCAGATATCTCATCAAATATTTAGGAAATATTCCTAAATATTTGATGTGTATCTTTATCCAATCTTTAGGAAGTATCTTCGAAACCTTCCTTCCCAAGTCAGCCACGTCGCCTTTAATCTGATGTGTAGATATTTGTTTGAATATCTGAATCTTCGAATTCCTCGCTGGCCGACTCCAATCAGAATATCCTTTTCAAATATTTCAGAGATACTTGTAAATGTTTGATCGATATTCAATCTCTTCCATATCCAATCTTTGGAGATTACTTCCGTGCCAAGTCATCCAATATTCTCGAATCCAAGTTGAAGATATTCATTTGAATATCTGATCTTTAATGATGACTCGTCAATTGATCCCAATCAGATAATCTCGTCAATCTTTTGGATATGCAAATCCTTGCGTCTGCTGTACGATGTTCTTATGTTCCAACCCATGGTTGAACTCTAGCTCGAACTGTCTAAAGCCGTTTTGCCAAAGCCATGCCATTCATGGGAACATCAAAGTTCCAACCACAAACCGAATTCCCTATATTCCGGTTAACTTCTACTATTCATTTCGTTTTGGTTTTGGATTTCGGTTGACCTCTCCTATTCAAGTCCGATTGCCCTCAACCAAACCAAGCAGTTGCCCTTTGAGTTGAGCCAAGCTCAAGTCGGTTGGAAGGCAAGTGAAAGGCATGTGGATGGCTTTTGGAAGAGACAAATGCAAGTGGGTTTTGGGATATTTCTCCCAACCAATGCTTATCTCCTCCCCTAAGTCGGTTTGCTTGTTGCTCAACTAAGGCTCAAGCTAGTTGCCCTTTGGATGAAGCCAAGCCCAAGCCGTTGCCCTTTGAAGATACAAGTGACAAGTTCAAGTGGGGTGGCTTTTGGGCTAAACCAATCAAAATGAAGTGCTTTTGGGATATTTCTTCAAGCCAAGCTTATCTCCTCCCCCTAAGTCGGTTTAGCTCCTCTATATAAAGACCTCTTGGTCTTAGAATCATGTAGGCTACATTAGGGAGTTGAGAGCTTATCTCTCTTCTCCAAAATTCAATACCAAAACCTCTCTACATTTTACTTGTTCATGTTCTTCATTTTGTTCTTGATTTCCAAAGCTTTCTTCACTTGTTTTTGAGCTTCAAACTCTTACTTTCTAGCAAGCACACTTTACTTTCCCTTGTCTTGTTCTTGATTTGGAGCTCATCTCCTTTACTTTCTTGCACAAAAGCCACGGCTACTTGTATTCCTTGACATGAATACAAGTAGCTAAAGCTTGTTCTTGTTACCAAGCTCACGGTTACTTTACTTTCCTTGTTGTTTTCAAGCTCTCGGTTACAAAAAGCTCACGGTTTTCTTTACAAAATTGCTCTCGGTTACATGCTCTTGGTTTCCTTTGTTTTCTTTTCGGTTTTCTTTACTTTTATAAGCATGGTGCTTGTATTCCTTGACATGAATACAAGTAGCTAAAGCATATTCGGTCAAGGGTGTTCATACTTGTGTATGCATCTTGAGACTTAAGCTTAATGCTTCTTTGTGTGTCAACTAGTTCTTGTGCCCTTCATTCGGTTTGAACATACACGGTTGAGTGGATGCTTGAAATGGCAAAGCTCTTCCGTGGAGTTCATGAACAACGAAGTTAAGTGGATGCTTGAAATGGCAAAGCTTTTCCTAGTGGTTCAAACCCTCTTTTAAGTTGCTTGGTTGATCAGAAATGAGAGATCAAGTGGCTGCACTCTAGAACTAGAAGTCTATGTCTTGATTTTGGAGTAGATTGTGGTGTAAGTGCTTGAAATGGCCTTACCTTAGGGTTTATATCTTGAAATGGAATAAACCCACACTTATGAACACAAAGTAAGTCTATGATGGAAGTGTCACAATGTGAGACCCTAGATTGAATATCTTTCATCCTTACTTATACGCACTTTACTTTTCTGTCATTTAAATTCAGTTCTTACTTTCAGCACCTTACTTTCACGTACTTTACTTTCCGCACTTTTACTTTCATTACAGCAGTTTTCAACATCAATCAAACATAACATTTTGGTACGTATTGCGCTTGAAACACGGCGTGCGACAAACCAAAACGTATGTTGTATGGTTGATATTGAACTCGGTTGTTCTCGCACTTACTTTACGCACATAATTTTACGCACTTTACTTTCAGTATTTACTTTACGCAATTTACTTTCTCGCACTTTAATTTCAGCACTTTACTTTCTGTCATTTACTTTTCTGTCTAAAAAACAACCAAAAAAACCAACATGTCTTTACTTTATTTTTTTTTTTCGTTTCAAGAAAAACTACTCCACACTGACCCTCTTGGGTTCGACCCCTACTTACCGCTTTACTAATTCAATAGTAAGGCCACAGTAGTGGAACTTACAAATGTAAATTTTGCAGCGTTCAACGACGCGCTGTCAGGTATGTAGATGGCGGAGTCATTGGAGATCCAGAAAGCTTGCATCTTCTCAGACTCACTCAAGGCGATTTGGGCTGTTTATAGAGGACAACGTAAGGATGGGATGACCCAGAACACTATTGAGAGCTGTTTCCAATTCATAGAGCGTCATAAGGAGCTGAGCCTTGTGTTGGAGTACGATACCCCTGGAGTAGGCGTACGTCTGGAGGACGTATACTCCAGTTTGTTTTGATGGACAAACATCCTGCTGATGTGTTACTTGAGTGCACAGGTTTAAGTACAGGTACTCTTGAAGTAACGGCTACTTGAGTGTGCAAGGCATTGCGCTGATCTCTGAGAAGTAGCAGTACCTCAGTTTGAGGACGAGAATATTTCCATAAATATTCTCGGGGGATCTTTGGCTCCCAAGATCGGTTCCAGCATTGATATGGTGGAAGATTCCCCAAGATCAATTTTAGATGCGTGTAACGAGATTTGGAATTGGTTTTGATATGGGAATATTGCGTGAGAGATTTTAGGAAACTAAATCTTAATCGCATATCCAATTAGATTGGAATGGGACAATTTAATTGGAAGGCTGATGAAGACATTATGGGATGGACGAATTAGCTGGAATATTTTGTGCAAACTTGTCGTGCAAGATAGAGAGATTTTCTTAGAGAAAATCTAGGGCTACTCGGTTCAAGTAGAGCTATATAAAGAATGCTACGGCTACCTTTCAATGCGTGTCTCGAACTGGAAATCCTTGCCGCGTGATTGCTGAAGCAAGCACACCCTGAGATCGCAGATTCAAAGGAGTTTTGAATCGGAGGTTCAAGAGCTACTTCGGAGGGAGCCAGTCTGCAGTCTGAGCCAGAAGGGGAACATTACTTGTGGTGCGCTTGCAACTGAAATACACCATCACTAAGACGCGTCTGAGAGAATGGCGGAACACCATTGAGTGTGGTTTGGGTGAGCGGTGTAACTCATTGTAATCGATAACATCAATACAAGTGCTCGTTCCGAAATCCTTCAAGGAAACTAGAAGGTAGTGGTTTTTCCCAGATACTTACTTTGAGTATCTGGGTTTCCACTCTATATTGTTGTCTCGTACTTACTTTTACGCTTCTTGCTTATATCCGCTGCATACATACTTGACGTGTATCAGTACTTTGCAAGTACAGCTAACTAACGATCCTAACAATTGGTATCAGAGCCCAGACTCTAGATTCTTAGTTAACTTTGCAGGAAAGATGGCAACAATTAACGACTCCTTCTGGAAGCCTCTACAGCTAAAGCCTGGAGAGTACGATTGGTGGGCCGAGCAGTTCGAGTCACACATATGCTCCCTGGATGGGCAACTTTGGAAGGTAGTCAAGCAGGGACCGATACCTATCCTGGATCCCATGATGTTAGAGAAGAAACCAGATGACTATGATGACAACGACTACAAAGTGCTGGAAAAAAATAGCAGGGCAAAGAAGGTCTTACACTCTGCTCTTGGTCCAGGTGACTTGACAAAGATGCTCTGTTACAAGACTACTAAAGACATATGGGACGCACTGAAGAGACTGTACTCCGGAAGTGAAGACGTGAAGAAGAACCGAATTCTGGCTGCAATGAGGGACTATGACAACGCCATGAACGGAAACAACGAGACTTTGGAGGATTTCCACTCCCGGTTCCAAAGTTACATTGGTCAACTAGAGTTTCTCGGAGAAGAGATAGACGAATGGAAAGTCACTCACCACTTTCTTCAGTCATTTAACCAAAAATGGGATGCTGTCACCCTAGCACTTCAAGCCCAAAAGGATATCAAGGAAATAAGTCTTGAAGAGCTGGTTGCAGACTACAGAGTAATGACAATATCCAATAAAGGAGGGTTGCCAGACGTGCACCTGAGAAGGATCAGTCCCTGGCACTAAAAGTTGAAAAGGCATTTGAACTCGTTCAGACTGATGAAACTGATGAAATAGTAGATGAGGACACTGCACTAGTCGCTAGAGCTCTTAGAATGGCTGGAATTGGTGGGATGGGATCCCTCAAAGGGAAGAAGTCACAAAAGAAGGTGATCTGCTATTACTGTCAGAAAAAGGGACACATGGCTAAAGACTGCTTCAGCAAAGGAGCGGGATAGCCTCCGGCTCAAAAGAGCACCAAGGTCATGATCGCATCCTAGGGTGAATCAGAAGGTGAGAAGGAGAGGACCCAAGCGACACAGTGTGTATAATGGCAAATGATGAGGTAATGAGTGTAAGTACTGTTACTAGCTTATCTGACCTTTCAAATAAACAGGTACTGGCCCTACTGAAGAAGCTGACCGAAAGGAACGAAGAGCTTAGTGCACACATAGTAGAGTAAGCAGAGCAAATCACTGGTCTTGAGGAACATGGAAACCAGTGGTCAGAGAAAGCAATAAGGCTTGAAGAAGAGCTATGCAGAACTGAGCACAAATTAAAGAAACGAATTTGCTCCTTAGAGGGACAACTGTCTAAGCTTCAGACAGAGGATGCTATCCCTAGTACGGAGAGGCTCACTGAAGCAGAAGAAGAGATAGCAACTCTAAAATCTGAAAACTCCAAACTACGGGATGAGCTTGAGGCTATTAAAACCACCAGAAAAGGAGATAAAGAAGCCTTGAGAAAGGAAATTATGGAGGAGAAACTCAAAGACATCAAGGAAGACTTCTCGAAAAGGTTTGTGGTTAAAAAAGGGTTAGGATACAAATCGGGGAGTACTGATACTACCCCAGCAAAGAAAGAAATTGATCCAGCTAAGTGTAAGTGCCAATGTGGAAAGAAGGGACATCTCAACATCGAAACAACTGTGCCCTTCAATGGACAGAAGGCATACACAATATGGCTCAAGCACGTCAAGAGTACAAAGCCCGCTCACATTGACTTTGTCTCCAGAAAAGCGAAGAACACTGTTCCTCCACCTGAACGGAGCAAATATGTGGATCTCAAGCATCACAGGGTGTGCTGGCATTATGGACAAGGTGGACATCTCTACAGGGAATGTCCACGAAGAATAAATGAGAATAAGAGGAATCAAGCAAAGTATGGTTCAACAAAACTCACTTGCTCAAACTGCAAACAGGAAGGCCACCTGATGGACCATAATTGTATGAATCATAAACACAGTTAAACCCACCAAATTAGACGCTTTGTCTATTTAACTTTTGCTTGTTAGTTCCGATATTTATCTACAGGGTATTTTGAAGTCTAGAGAGAATACAGGCTAAGGAGGAGTTTTAAAGCTGAATATGAATTACGAGTCATTCCAGGTCACGACCAAATTCTGACTTTCAAGAACCGGACGTGGAATCACTCAAAATAAGTCCAACCGGAGGGCAACCAGAGTCAGACCAGAGCTGAAAGGACCGATGGCTTTTTGGGATAAGCTCACGAAACACACTCCACCACTCCCCTTCCTCCACATGGGCGGCGGCTAAAGGCTTCTCCTCTCCTCCATGGACATGTGGCCGGCGGCTAAGGGGTGGATGACATCATCCGATGGCTTTTGAAGCTTCCTCCCATCTCTTGCCAAGTGGATGCTCCTCCTCCACATCTTCTCCTCTTCATGGCCTATAAATAGAGCTCATCTCTTCACTTGTAATATCATCCCACAATCCCACAATCCCATCTCATTCCGACATCTCATTCCATAGTTAGTGAGAGAAGCTCTCACTTCTCTCTAGAGTTTGGGCACTAATCATGTAATCACTTTACTCTGGAATCAAAGCTTTAACGGTTTTTGTAAGTACTCTCGTCTTTACTTTACTGTCTTTTAAATTTAGTACTTTACTTTCCTGTCTTTACTTTCGAAAACTTTATTTTCTGTCTTTCAAAACCTTTACTTTTCAAGCACTTAGTTATGATGTCCTATTCCATGAATATTCATAGCTAAACCCTTCATTCGGTTGAAGGGGTGTACTTGTACCATACAATGTTTTAGACCCTACTCTTAGTGCCTCTATGTGTTCAAAACTTGTTCTATGTGCCACATATTAGGTTAGAACTTCCAAGGTTGAGTGGATGCTTTAACGGGCAAAGCTCTTCTGTGGGGTTCGTGAACATACTCGGATAAGTGGATGCTTTAACGGGCAAAGCTTATCTGAGGAGTTCGACCTCCTTTAAAAAACCATTTGGTTGATCGTAACTGAAGATCAAATGGATGCACATAAGGCTAAGATACTTCGAAAGGAGGAATTAGTCTAAATAGAACAAGTGTTCTAAACGATGTTGCAAGTCTTGTGCTAGAAATAGCCTTGATTCATCTTTGAACACTTAGTATGATCATTAGAGGTCAATGATAAACAGACTATGATACAAGGCCCCTAAAACCGAATGCTTTCCTTTAATTGTAATATCAACTGTTATTTTACCTTTCAGTACTAAAATCACAACCAACCCACGCTACTCTCAGTACTAAAATCACAACCAACTCCCAACTGTCCTACTTAAAGAACAACTATTCACCTGACTCCCTTGGGTTTGACCCCTACTTACCCTTTACTACCCACTAGTAGAGTACGAGTAGCGGAGATATAAATTTGCTTTTGCACAGAGAACATCGCACCTTAACGACAGTGCGATGGGCTCCGTCACCACCCCATGAAGTACTGTCCCAACCTGAAGAAGCACAAAGGCGATACACACAAGAAGAAGAGAGTGGTAAAGGATGATGGCATGAAAAGACCTGAGAACAAGAAATCCAAGGATCAGCAAGCAGGGCACAAACCTAACAAGCCTAACTTGGTTTGGGTACATAAAAGTTGACATATTTTTGCTTGCATGGTGGAAGGAGGAGCAGCCCCTGGTACATCAACAGTGCATGCTCCATTCATATGAAAGAGAACGCAGGATGGTATACCTCTCTTTGACCTCACTCAGGAGGACAAGTTACTTTTGGAAACAAAAGTAGAGGTGAGATCATTGGTATAGGGAAGGTAAAACTCAACGAAAAAATTCGTATCAATGATGTGAGTTTGGTAGAAGGTATAAGTTATGATCTGCTTAGTGTTTCCCAATTATGTCAAAAGGGGAAAAATCGAGTATTGTTTACTGCTGACGAGTGCCATGTTGAGTGCATTAGTAATAGGAAAATACTGCTGAAAGGGAAGCGATCTGGAAAAATCTACACGGTTGATCCATCCTTTATCCCTGAGATGGAGTTATGCCTTGCTTCGAAATCGGAAGATACAAGACTGTGGCACAAAAGATTCGGACATGCAAGTGTACGTTTACTTTCAAAGCTTCATCGGATGGAGTTGGTAAATGGACTCCCACGGGTAGAAAGCGAACTTGAGAATTTGTGTGATGCATGTGTAAAAGGTAAGCAGGTTAGGTCATCTTTCAAGTCCAAAACTGAGGTAAGTTCCACCCGACCTCTCGAGTTAATTCATATGGACTTGTGTGGACCTATAAGGACCAGATCCCTTGAAGGTAACCGTTATGTGTTCGTAATTGTTGATGATTATTCAAGATATACATGGACTATCTTTATTACCTCCAAAGATGAAGTGTTTGCAGAATTTGAAATCTGGATGAAGACTGTGGAGAGAAAATTAAACTTATCCCTGTCAAGTATGCGTACTGACCATGGCACAGAATTTGATAACTCACAATTCTTATGCTTGTGCAGGTCCAAGGGAATTAATCACAACTTCTCTGCACCTAGAACACCTCAACAGAATGGGATCGTAGAAAGGAAGACCAGAACCCTGGAAGATATGACAAGGACGATGTTACTAGCTAGTGGCCTTTCGGGAAGCTTCTGGGGAGAGGCTCTCAATACTTCATGACATGTTCTGAATAGAGCCTACCTCAGACCCATCTTGAACAAGACCCCTTATGAGCTGCTAAGAGGAAGAAAGCCTAATGTCTCCCACTTTTGAGTCTTTGGATGCAAGTGTTACATCCACAACAACAGAAAATCGAACATTGGAAAATTCGATGCAAGAAGTGAGGAGGGTGTGTTCGTGGGTTACTCCAACCACAACAGGGCATATAAGGTGTTCATCCAACATAGCAGGAAAATAGAGGAAAGCATCCATGTTGTGTTTGATGAAGGAGTAATGGCGAACGATATAAACCAAGATGATGAAGAGCCTCCCTTTGGACAAAATGATGACTTCAATCTAAGTGAAGTGAGGACAGGCACTGAACCCTCCCTCATCGAACCTGAAGGACAGGATCCCCCAGTGAGTGCCTCAGGTGAACACGACACCTGTCCTATTATTACCAACTCTGCTCTTGTTGATCATAGACGAGAGGCACTGGATACTGCTCAAGAGCTGGACACTCCAGAAGAGGACCTTCAACGTGATGGCATGGGTCCAACTAGACATAGCTCTAGGAGTCACTCCAGACCCATGTGGCAGCAGGACTATCATTGTTACAAAACTGTGGACACTGAACTGGAAAATCAGGTATCAATTGCATCAGTTAATAGCCATGCCCACGGACGGAGCCCACTGCACTGTCGTTAAGGTGCAATGTTCTCTGTACAAATAAATTTATATTTTCCGCTACTCGCGACTACACTACTGGGTAGTAAGTGGTAAGTAGGGGTCGAACCCAAGGGAATTAGAGGGATAACTGTTCTTTAGGGGATCGTATGGAGAGTGATTTTAGGTCGATTGCGGACTTACTGCTAATTACTAAGCTACTGTTTTTGGTTTTTTATGTGGAAAAGTAAATACAGAAAATAAATACAGAAATTAAAATACTAAAAGTAAAAGAGTTAAGGGAAGAAGACTTACAGTGGGTGATGCGTGATTGCGATTCCTCCGGTAGATGAGCGGTTGATGGTTGTAGTTGATCGAGTAGTTTATAAAAGTAAATACAGGGGGTTTTTGTAATTTAAGGAAAAGTATTCGGTTTCAGGTACCTTGTATTATAACATGTTTATTAATAGCTGTTAGTAACCTTCTAAGTATTCAAAGATGAATCGAGGCGCTTTCGTAGCGGAAGACTTGCAACATCGTTTAAAGCAACACTTGTTCTACTTCAGACTAATTCCTCCTTTCGAAGTATCTTAGCCTTTTGTGCATCCACTTGATCTCTCAGTTACGATCGACCAAGTGGTGTTTTAGATAAGTCGAACTCCTCGATAAGTTTTGCTTGTTACAGCTTCCACTTACCGAGTATGATCACGAATTCCCATGGAAGAGCTTTGCTTGTTACAGCTTCCACTCAACCTTGGAAACTCTGACTATAAATGGCACATAGAACAAGTTTTGAATACAGAGAAATGAAACTAAAAGAAATTAAAACATCATATAATACAATAAAATACCTTCGACCGAATGAGGAGTTTAGCTACGAATATCCATGGAAAAGGACATCATAACTAAATACTCGGGGGTTTTTGAAAACAGTAAGAGGGAAAGGGGTGGAATACTCAAGAACCAACAGGAGTATTCCCAATTTCCTACTGAATACTCAAGAACCAACAGGAGTATTCTCTAAAGTATTATAATACTCGAGAACCGACAAGAGTATTATAATTTCAAACCAAACTTGCAAAGTAACAAATTGTAGAGAGATAAGTGATTTTGATTTATGAATGGATGTTGATTTACAAAGGAATTGGCTTGTATTTATAGCCATGGGAGAGGGATGAGAGCCATACACTTGTCACATGGGGAGAGGAGGAGCAAGGAGGAGAAGCCACATGGGGGGGGAGCAAAGGAGCCGCCGGTTGCCGGTTGGAGGAGGAGGCAAGGTGGCTTTGGCTCTCAAAGCCGCCGGTCACCCAAGGAGGAGAAGGGGAGGGAAGTCACCCATGAGTCATCTTATTCACCAAAGTCGCCGGTCACTTGGTCCATGGATGAGTTTTGACAGTTTTGTGCAATCTTTTCACAAAACTATCAATCTAATTTCACTCCGTCTGACTTTGATTGTTCCTCGGTTGGATTTGATTTGAGTAATTCCTACGTCAGGATCTTGAGATTTCTTCGTTCAGCATCTGATCTTGACCTTGGATTGACTCTTTTCATCTTTTCAGCGTAAAATCCTCTCCTTAGCGTGTTTTCTCTCTAGTCTCTAAAATGCCCTGTAGAAATAAATCGGGATTAACAAGCAGAAGTTAAATAGACCAACAGTCTAATTTGGTGGGTTTTACTGTGTTTTTGATTCGTATAATTATGGTCCATCAGATCACCCCACACTTTTAGTTGTTCGTCCCGAACAATGCTATTAAAGGGCGGTACTCTAAGTTTGGTTTAAAATATGAAAATTAGATTGTGGGACTCGATTTATCCTAATTCATGCATTACTTACTTATTACCAAATTGAACTGTATAAATAAATAGAAGTAACTTGATACTTGTACCTCCATGCCGAGATGCAAATTATTCTGGATGTTTCGGGAGATAGCCCTTTTTAGGCTCCTGGACTGCAACCTCGGGATCATCTCTCACTATATGGTTTCCTTGTAGCTTTCTCTAGCACGTGATTTGGTTCGGGTTTCAATGGTTTGAGTACTTTGATTTTCTTTTGGCGAGGGACTGCTTTTTGTAGTGAATCGGCCTTTGGCCTTTGATTTGACTCTTTGAGTACTTCACTTTCTGTTCGGTTAAAACCTTCACAATTTTGGGCCTTTGGCCTCTTGATTTGCTTCTTTGAGCTTTTTGCGTCTTTGTGACTTGCTAGTCCATTTTCTCAAGCCTTTTTGGGAGGTCCAATCATCGCCCGCAAGCCTATGGAAATACCTCCCCGCTCCTCTCATCCTTGTCGTTTTGCGTGGGTCAAGATGAGGGTCGCTCATCTATTTTCTCGGCTACTTTGACTAGAGAGAGGACGGTCTGATTCCCGTCCTCGCCTTTTTTTCTTTTTGCATAAACACTGCATGGCGGAGATGACTTCAATTTTCACTGAAACCCGAAGTGCAGCCTCCACTGACTTCGAAAACCATATAGTTTGATTCGATCCTTCGATTGCTTGCCAAGCCTCTCTAGGGCATTTCTATCAACTCCACATCCCTAGTTTATCTCAGCACAAAGGGACAAATGAGAAGTTACATTCTAAGTTTTTAGACAGTTGAATTTTCACAAGGTAAATGCATGAATTTCGGTCTATCTTTTTCACATTCTTAAGTTCATATTTTCAAAAAGATACATTAAAAAAGAAAAAGTTTTTTATTTATGTACACATGCGGATCTCACCCCACACTTTTGAACGAAGTCGTGCCTTTCAGCACTACTTAGTTCAAAAGCCATGCAAGCAGACAATTACGAGAAGGAAATGATATTAAGGAAAAGGGAAGGACAGAACTCCCTTTAAGGTGTCGAGTGAACGACATGGCACGAGGCTGGATAATCGAGGGAGTTTGGCTGGGGCCTTGAACTCTTAGCGTAGCCCTGACTGGCTTAATGTTGCACCCAAGTCCGATTCCTGAATAGTCAAATCTTCTATGCACCAAGTGGGTGAGAGCGACTTATTAAAAAAGTAAAATACAGCAAATAAAAGACAGAAAATTAAAGTGCGGAAAGTAAGATAGTGTCGGGTTACCTCCCGACCAGTGCACTTGTTTAACGTCGTTGGCTCGACAGTACCTCATTCCTGGATCACTTGTTGGATCCCATGGGTGGCTTAAGTCGAATTTCGCCACCGTTCCTGTGTTGCTTCTTGCCTTGCCTTTTCCCGATTTCTTGCGAGATGATGTGCTTGGGTCCAGTTCCCCTTGTTCTGATGGTGTCTCCTTCCAACGTCTCTGAGAAGGTGAGGGACCTTTGACCACTAGCTTCTTGAACGGGGTTTTCTGGTGTTTATGGCTACCTTGTCCAGTCATGGCGAAAACGTGCTCCATCGAGGAGTCGTTCTGCTCAGGCCCTTTTCCCATCCTCTTTTCAGCCTCTTCATGGATCACATAGTTTTCAGCGATTTGTCTATTGATCGAGGGGAAAAGTCGGGAAGCTTGCATCTTAAGGCTCGGTTCTGCCTTGTCGTGTCTGTTTGTGAGGAACTGGTCATAGATGGTTTCGGCTGCCTGGGTAATGATAGCTGGGTATGGCTTGGGTAGCATGTCGGTGGTATTCTGGACTTCTTCCATTGCTGATACTTCCTCATTGCTCCCGACACTTTCTATATCCCAGTCTTCTGATGGCTCGGGAGTTTCTTCTGATGGCTCGGGAGTCTCTTCTCTTTCTGTCTGCATTTCTCCGTCAGCCTCAGGTATTCGTTTTGTGGCTGCGTCCAGGTTATCTATGAGGTTCCACATGTCTGCCAGGGAGAAGTTCATGGCTGATCTCCTCATTGCCTCGTTAATCCCTGCTAGATCATCGGCCTTCATCCCACGAAGAAATTTTTGAAGCAGAATTTTCTTCGTGAATCCATGGTGCGGGCAGTTTGAGACGATGGTGTCAAAGCTCGTGTAGTATTCGTCCAAGGTCTCATCCCGGGATTGTTGCAGGCACATGATCTTCTCACGGGTTTGTTGTCGTAAGCATGGAGGGGAAAATTCTTTCAGAAATGGAACGCAGAGGTCCACAAAATGTACTGCACTGCTAGCGGTTGACGTGTAATACCAGATCGTTGCGAAATCAGTTAGAGAGAATTTGAAGCATTTAAGCTTAAATTCCTCTAACATTTCATTTGCAGGTTTAATGAGGTGGCAAACGTGGTGAAAGTTTCGGCAGTGTTGTACTGGGTCTTCTCCATCCGTACCTCCGAACAGTGGCAGATGTCGTGTTGTCCATGCATATGAAGGGGGTTGCGTCATGAGGACATAGGAGGGAAAGAACAACTTATCCGATGGCTAATTCCCCGGCAACGGCGCCAATTTGACGGAGCCCACTGCACTGTCGTTAAGGTGCAATGTTCTCTGTACAAATAAATTTATATTTTCCGCTACTCGCGACTACACTACTGGGTAGTAAGTGGTAAGTAGGGGTCAAACCCAAGGGAGTTAGAGGGATAACTGTTCTTTAGGGGATCGTATGGTGAGTGATTTTAGGTCGATTGCGGACTTACTGCTAATTACTAAGCTACTGTTTTTGGTTTTTTTTGGTTTTTTATGCAGAAAAGTAAATACAGAAAATAAATATAGAAATTAAAATACTAAAAGTAAAAGAGTTAAGGGAAGAAGACTTACAGTGGGTGATGCGTGATTGCGATTCCTCCGGTAGATGAGCGGTTGATGGTTGTAGTTGATCGAGCAGTTTATAAAAGTAAATACAGGGGTTTTTTTTTGTAATTTAAGGAAAAGTATTCGGTTTCAGGTACCTTGTATTATAACATGTTTATTAATAGCCGTTAGTAACCTTTCTAAGTATTCAAAGATGAATCGAGGCCCTTTCGTAGCGCAAGACTTGCAACATCGTTTAAAGCAACACTTGTTCTACTTCAGACTAATTCCTCCTTTCAAAGTATCTTAGCCTTTTGTGCATCCACTTGATCTCTCAGTTACGATCGACCAAGTGGTGTTTTAGATAAGTCGAACTCCTCGATAAGTTTTGCTTGTTACAGCTTCCACTTACCGAGTATGATCACGAATTCCCATGGAAGAGCTTTGCTTGTTACAGCTTCCACTCAACCTTGGAAACTCTGACTATAAATGGCACATAGAACAAGTTTTGAATACAGAGAAATGAAACTAAAAGAAATTAAAACATTATATAATACAAGAAAATACCTTCGACCGAATGAGAAGTTTAGCTACGAATATCCATGGAAAAAAACATCATAACTAAATACTCGGGGGTTTTTGAAAACAGTAAGAGGGAAAGGGGTGGAATACTCAAGAACAAACAGGAGTATTCCCAATTTCCTACTGAATACTCAAGAACCAACAAGAGTATTCTCTAAAGTATTATAATACTCGAGAACCGACAAGAGTATTATAATTTCAAACCAAACTTGCAAAGTAACAAATTGTAGAGAGATAAGTGATTTTCATTTATGAATGGATGTTGATTTACAAAGGAATTGGCTTGTATTTATAGCCATGTGAGAGGGATGAGAGCCATACACTTGTCACATGGGGAGAGGAGGAGCAAGGAGGAGAAGCCACATGGGGGGGAGCAAAGGAGCCGCCGGTTGCCGGTTGGAGGAGGAGGCAAGGTGGCTTTGGCTCTCAAAGCCGCCGGTCACCCAAGGAGGAGTAGGGGAGGGAGGCCACCCATGAGTCATCTTCTTCACCAAAGCCGCCGGTCACTTGGTCCATGGATGAGTTTTGACAGTTTTGTGCAGTCTTTTCACAAAACTATCAATCCAATTTCGCTCCGTCTGACTTTGATTGTTCCTCGGTTGGATTTGATTTGAGTAATTCCTACGTCAGGATCTTGAGATTTCTTCGTTCAGCATCTGATCTTGACCTTGGATTGACTCTTATCATCTTTTCAGCGTAAAATCCTCTCCTTAGCGTGTTTTCTTTCTAGTCTCTAAAATGCCCTGTAGAAATAAATCGAGACTAACAAGCAGAAGTTAAATAGACCAACTGTCTAATTTGGTGGGTTTTACTGTGTTTTTGATTCGTATAATTATGGTCCATCACCCACACTGCCTTTGTTTGCCTGATTGAGCCCAGGAACCTTCAAGAAGACTTGAAAGAACCAGACTGGGTGAAGGCCATGCATGAAGAACTACATCAGTTCGAAAGGAACAAAGTACGGAGACTAGTTCCACGTCACGTCGAAAGAACGATTATTGGAACCAAGTGGGTTTTCAAAAATAAGCTAGACGATAAAGGGGATGTAGTAAGGAATAAAGCTCGGTTGGTAGTAAAGGGGTACAGTCAACAAGAAGGTATAGACTACGATGAGACATTCACCCCAGTAGCACGGTTGGAGGCAATCAGGTTATTGATTGCATACTCAGCGTACCATGGATTTAAGCTCCAGCAGATGGACGTAAAAACAGCGTTTCTGAATGGTGTACTCAAGGAGGAAGTATACGTCGCCCAGACCCCTGGCTTTGAAGGCACTACACGTCCTGACCATGTGTATGTCCTCGACAAGGCCCTCTATGGTCTGAAGCAGGCTCCCCGAGCCTGGTATGATAGACTATCCCTGTTCCTCTTGTCTCATGGATATGTAAGAGGACAAGTAGACAAGACTCTATTCCTGCTCAAGGAAGGAAAGGACACGCTCGTGGTACATGTATACGTTAATGATATCATTTTTTGTTCTACTAACAACTCACTTGTCAGGAAATTCACTAAACTCATGGAAAGTAAGTTTGAGATGAGCATGGTGGGGGAACTTAAGTTCTTTCTAAGACTTCAAGTGGCACAAGAGAAGCATGGCACCAGAATTCACCAACATAAGTATCTCCGAGAGATGCTAGCGAAATTCGGAATGAAGGATTCCAGTACCATGGCCACACCGATCTCCCCAAATGACTCTCTCGGAAAGGATGAGAGCTCACCAAAAGTAGATCAAACACTATACAGAGGAATGATAGGTTCACTTCTTTACCTTATTGCTAGTAGACCTGACATTATGTACAATGTGTGTCTGTGTGCCCGTTTTCAGGCTGATCCCAGGGAGACTCACCTCAAAGCAATGAAACAGATTCTGCGGTACCTCAAGGGTACTGATACCCTGTGCCTATGGTACCCACAAAATGCTGATCATCGTCTAGTTAGAAACACCGATGCTGATTTCGCAGGGGACAGAATGGACAGAAAATCCACATCAGGCATGGCACAATTCACGGGATCGTGTCTAGTATCTTGGGCTTAAAGAAACAAAACTCAGTGGCACTATCCATGGCAGAGGCAGAGTACATTGCCGCTGCGGCCTATTGCTCACAGCTACTGTGGCTCAAACAACAGCTAAGTGATTACGATATTACTTTTGATTCTGTACCTATACTCTATGATAATACTAGTGCCATAAATATCTCTAAGAACCTAGTACAACACTCTAGGACAAAGCATATAGAAATCAAACATCACTTCCTAAGAGACTGTGTAGAAAAGGGTATGGTATGCATGGAGTTTTGGAAGACAGAAGATCAGATCGCTGACATATTCACGAAGGCACTTAACAGGGAACCCTTCGAAAAGCTTCGTATGGAGCTGGGGATGATTTCCCTTGACTGACATTGCATTCCCCGTAAGGACCCCGATGATTGGTGAGAAATATTTGACATGTGTTTAAGTGCATGATTATGTAAAGTTGTTGACTTGGTCTTATTCAGTCTCACCTAGGAATATATTCGTAAACATGCACTATATAAGCTGATTAATTGTGTGACTTATGATACACTAACATACGGATGAAAAAGCTTTTGTTTTCCTGCCCAAAAGAACCTTCCGGATGTTTTGATCCCTCATTACAAGCCCATATGATGGAAGGTATCTATAGCCGTCCATAGCCTACTCGTGGTGGAACACTCCTATGAGCCCCTTGCTATTTTCCATATACTGAATGTGATCCCCGTGAGGTACAATATATTCATTTCACATATGTAGCTATTTATTTTCGTGTGTGATGCCTTGTCTCATACCACTCGGGTAAATCTACCGCATCACACCACCCCTTGAAAGACCACGGGGATTTACGAAGGAAATCTGTATAATGGGAAAGGGATGGGGGACAACGTGCTTGGGCAACTGTACGGAGGAAGTCAAAAATGATGAACAGATGTGATGAAGGACCACTGGGAACGATGACACTATGTACCAGGACAGTTGGGATACTAGAAGGATGGGAATAGTAGCAACAAAGAATTTATATTGAAGCACTAAAGCATACACCAAATACAGAGAATCAACGAAAGATATCTCAACTGTCAAATTCGATTGATCCACGCCTATTTGGTAAGAAGTGTTACCCTCAGTGAACAAGTGGGAAAAATCATCAGGGACTGCATCCTGCTAAACATGTCAATCAAGAACGAGCTACTTAACCTGCACACAACGGTGATTTAGCATATGGATTATAATTGCTCCATTGAGGTATGCTGTCACCCGTACCCACATTCCAAAAAAAAATTGGGAATTAGGGTACGCAAAGGAGGATGAAGTGTATACTCTTAGAGAACAAGGATGTAGCGGTATGAAAGCTGTTCATGCTGATGAGGAAGTGTCACTACTACAAACAGGTCTTTATGCATCGGTTCAAAAATTGTATTATGCATCGGTTCTTTAATATGCATCGGTTTTCACAAAGACCGATGCATAAGGTATACAATATGCATCAATTTTAACCGAACCGATGCATATTGTTCAACGTTAGGCATCAGTTTTACCAGAACCGATGCATAAGATGGAATAAAAATTAGGTTTTTCCCGACAGCTGCTCACATCCGACGTCTCACTTCCTTCGAATTCACACTTCTCCGACTCCGATTTTGCTCCGATTCCGACGCTGCTCCTATTTCGACGCTCCGACTCCGATTCAATTCCGACAGCTTCTCGATTCGACGACGTGTTTACTATCCGACGCCTTCACTCCATTGGTTGTGGCCCACGATTCCATTCCGACGACGCCTTCGACGTTTTTCCATTCCGACTGAGCTGCTCAATTCCATTCCTACCGCCACTCCTTCTGATACAAATCTCAGGTATGATATTGGGTCAAATTAGTTGAATTTGTGTGTGTTTAGGGTTTATGGTGATATGTAATCCGATTTGGGGGTGTTGTGTAGTCTTGTTGAATCTATTTTTTGGGCTATGATTTAGTATGTAATAATAGATGAAATGATGTTTAGTCCGTCTACCGGATTGTTATTAATGAATTTTGTGCCTAATTTCTAACTTGTGTTCGTTAACTACATGTAGTCATTATTGTTAGTCGATTTGCAAGAGAAAGCTTCTCCTCTCCAACTAATTGTAGTCCTCTTCGCGAGCTTTTATTCCAAGGTAAACATCACGATTAAACTAATTCACTACTTAAGTTCCCATTCATTTTGGATATTTGATTTTCTTTCTTCATTTGCTAATTGTTGGAGTGATTGTATTTAACTACATTTTTTATTAGAGTTCTTGTAAGTTGTTGAGTTATGCAATATGATAATGGTAATTATATGACATTTGATATAATCTTATTCTAACAATAATATTTACACGTTTATTGTAGTGGGTATTATAATGAATCGAGAGTGGGTGTCCGGTAATAGGTTGAGTGATGAGTATGAATCAGGGATTACAGATTTCTGTGCGTTTGCGTCTGCATATGCGTTAAGAAACAATATTGAACGTGTCTTCTGTCCGTGTATGGGTTGTTGGAATTACAAAAAGGTCAAACCAAAGAAGTTACGGAAACATCTTTTGTTAAGGGGGATTAACCAACGATATACGGTGTGGTATTTGCATGGCAAGGGTGAACAACAAAACTCTGAGCCTCCACCCGTAGAAAGCTTGCCGGAGGATAATGATGATTGGGAAGAGGATAATCTAATTGACATGGTTAACAACGTCGCCAATGAATGTGTTGATACGCCACTTGTTTTGGAGTCGTTGAGGAATGACTCCGAATTACAATTGTATGAAGAGTGTTCCAAATATACAAGGCTATCGGCAACGTTGAAGTTGTTCAACCTCAAAGCAAAAAATGGATGGAGCAACAAGAGTTTCACTGAATTATTGGCGTTGGTGAAAGACATGCTTCCTGAGGGGAACACTTTACCTAACCGTACTTACGAGGCTAAGAAGGTTATGTGTCCCATGGGCCTCAAGTACAAGAAAATACATGCGTGTCCCAATGATTGTATCTTGTATCGAAATGCTTTTAGCGAACTCAAAGAATGTCCTGTGTGCAAGGCTTCTCGCTACAAGTTAAACAAAGAACCAAAAGGTACATCTAAAGGGACTCCTTCGAAAGTATTATGGTATCTTCCACTGATCCCCCGGTTTCAGAGATTATTTGCTGACACGGAAGATTCCAATAATATGCGTTGGCATGCTGAGAAACGTGTTACTGATACAAAAATGCGTCATCCTGCCGATTCACTACAATGGGCTAAAGTAGACAACACATTCCCAGTGTTTGGAGCAGAATCTAGAAATTTACGGCTTGGCCTTTCTATTGATGGGGTGAATCCACATGGAAATCTCAGTAGCCAGCATAGTACATGGCCTGTGATTTTGGTTATCTACAACCTACCTCCCAAGTTAACTATGAAGCGTAGATATATGATGCTTTCTTTATTGATATCGGGTCCTCGGCAACCTGGAAATGATATTGATGTATACTTGGCTCCTCTAATAGATGATTTGAAGCTTTTATGGGATGAAGGAGTACGCACCTATGACGCATCGAGGCAAGAATATTTCAATATGCGTGCTATACTGATGTGTACGATAAATGACTTCCCAGCTTATGGTAACTTGTCTGGATATAGTATTAAAGGCTATAAAGCTTGTCCTGTATGCGGGGAAGGGACACATGCACGTCATTTAAGCAATTGTCGAAAAATGGTTTATATGGGACATCGACGTTTCTTACCGAGACATCATCCTTACAGACGAAAGAAAGCTGACTTCAATGGTGAGACTGAGCACGGAATAGAACCGCAACCGGCTTCTGGCGATGAAATACTTCAAAAAATTCAGAATATTACAAATCGATTCAGGAAACCATATTTGCGCACCGAAAGTGCCCCGTGGAAGAAGCGGTCGATATTTTTTGATCTCCCTTATTGGCATTCTCTTGACATCAGACACTGTATTGATGTGATGCATGTTGAAAAGAATATATGTGAAAGTCTGCTTGGTACTTTATTAAACATTCCTGGAAAGACAAAAGATGGAGTTAAAGCAAGACTTGATATGCTGGAGATGAATATTCGTACCAAATTAGCACCTGAACTTCGAGGGCAGCGTACATATTTGCCTCCATCGTGCACCACACTCTCTAAGAGCGAGAAAATTGTGCGGATGTCTGAAGGGAGTTAAAGTTCCATATGGGTTCTCTTCAAATATCGCAAGCTTGGTTTCAATCAAGGATTTGCGGTTGAATGGCTTAAAATCTCATGATTGTCATACATTGATGCAACAACTCCTGCCTATTGCAATCAGAGGTATAATGTCACCCAAAGCTCGGACAGCTGTACAAAGACTTTGCATTATTTTTAGCTCTTTATGTGCTAAGGTTATTGATACATCGGAGCTTGATGGACTACAAGAGCAGATAGTTATTACACTTCGCCAACTAGAGATGTTTTTCCCTCCTAGCTTTTTCGATATAATGGTGCATCTTACTGTTCACTTGGTGCGTGAGGTTCGAATTCTTGGACCAGTTCATATGAGATGGATGTATCCATTTGAGAGGTATATGAAGGTTCTTAAGAGCTATGTGAGAAATATACAAAGTCCCGAAGGATGTATAGTGCAAGGATACATAGCCGAAGAGGCTGTTGAATTTTGCACTAATTTTTTGGGAAATACAACTGCGGTTGGGGTTCCAAGGCCACGTCATTTTGATCGATACTTGGGAAAAGGCACAAGTGGACATCAATTGATGCCTAAGTCATTTGATGAGTTAATGAAAGCTCATTTCTATGTACTGCAACATATACCTGAAATAACACCTTTTATCGAGGATCACATGAATATTCTGAGGAGTACATACCAAGGAAAATCTAAGCAGTGGTTGCAAAAAGAACACAGTCGGTCATTTTGTGAATGGCTAAGGAGTAATGATGAGGTTTTAAATAGTCAAACCAACTCGGAAGAAGAATCTGATGACTGCTTGGTAAAGTGGCTTATGGCAAGCCCAAGACCTAATGTACACACGTGGAAAGCTTATGATATTAATGGCTTTTGTTTTCAAACAAAAGATCAAGATGAGCACACCGTTGTTCAAAATAGTGGTGTCACACTTGTTGCCAAAACCACTCATGTTTCTAGCGCAAGAGATCGTAATCCAATATCTGTGCCTGTGAATTATTTTGGGATTATCCAAGAAATATGGGAGTTGGATTACGTAAAGTTTCGAGTACCTATTTTTAAATGTAAATGGGTTAACAATTCGGCAGTTCATATCGATGAATTTGGAATGACATTTGTCGATTTTCGAAGAGAGGGATCTAAGGATGAGCCATTCATTATGGCCGAACAAGCAAGACAAGTGTTTTACGTAAAAGACCCTTCGAACAACAATCAGTATGTTGTGATAAATGGAAAACAACAATTAATTAGTGGTACATCTGAAGAGATGAATGTGGATTGCCTACCTGTTTGTACGACAGTTCCAGTAGACAACGACGACAACGAAGTTGATGATGAACAACAGTTGCGAGAAGATCACGGCGAAGGAATATGGATTGATAAAGAAACTTAATTTGTGCGTATATTGTATAGGCGTATGTTGTATATTTCATTATGCTGCTTATTTCATTATCACATGTCATTTTATTTGTTTAATTATCGTCTTCATTTATGTATTCATATATTTAATGTGTTTAATCTGACATTTAATGTGACTCTTTTACAGGATCATGGCTAGTAGCAGCAGCAGCGGTGATCAGGATGATTTTTGTGTATCTTCCCGCACACCGAAACACAAGAAAGGCCCTGTATACATGGCGAGGTTGATTAAGGAACACACAGTGGCTGGTACTAAGATCACAACCAACTTCGATAGTAAAGGTAATCCCAAAGGGAAGAAGGGAGACACTTGGAGGAGCTTCTTGGGTATGGTGGCTCGTTCTCGAATTCCTATCACCTTTAATGATTGGAGGAAAGTGAACATTATAAGATAACTTTGTGGAGAGATGCAACTGTAAGTTTTTCTTTAAACACTTACACTTGTTTGTGATGTTGTTTATTTTTTTATTAATTATATAACTTGTTTTATGTCTCTTTAGGAAATTTTTGAGGGATGCGAGCCTTATAAAAAGGGTGAGTTGAAGGTCGCTGGTAGCATCTGGAAGAATTTCAAGACAAGACTGGCAAAACATTACATCCACGGTGACAAGGCAAATGAAGATCCAATGGGTGAGTATAAATTTCTTGACGAAGAGTCCTGGAGGATATTTAAGGAGCAGAGGCTCTCTAAAAATGCTCTCTAAAAATGCTATTAAGTTAAGAGAGGTTAACAAAGAGCTTGTTAAGAAGAATGTATATGCGCACATACTTGGACGAGGAGGCTTCAGAAAACTTGAAGATAAATTGACGACTGAGAAGATGGCAGAGTTATTCGCGCAGGGCGCAATTGAAGAGGTGCAGTCTTCTGTCACTATAGAGAGACATGAGATGTGGAAGAGGGGACAAAAAAAGAAGAATGACGAGTACGTCAACTAGGCATCCCAGCGAGTGGCAACAAAGATTGTAAGTTATTTCTGAGTTAATATTTCAATAGTTAATATCATACAAAAATTTTTGTTATTTAATGATTGTTTTATGTAGGATGAGTTAGTGGAGAGATCCTCTCAAGGACAGTTCTCGTCTCAAAATCGATGACTTGACATACTGACTGAGGCGATTGGGGCGCCCGAGCCCAAAGAACGCACCCGGGGAGTGGGGTCACACATTCCGTGGAGGGTTGGGTTACCGATCTCCAACTCCTCGGGTGGCACACTGATTGACCATAATTGTATGAATCATAAACACAGATAACCCACCAAATTAGACTCTTTGTCTATTTAACTTTTGCTTGTTAGTTCCAATATTTATCTACAGGGTATTTTGATGTCTAGAGAGAATACAGGCTAAGGAGGAGTTCTTAAGCTGAAAATATATTACGAGTCATTCCAAGGTCACGACCAGATGCCGACTGAAGAAATATCATGAACCTGACATGGAATCACTCAAAACAAGTCCAACCGAAGAGCAACCAGAGTCAGTCCGGAGCTGAAATAGACCGATAGCTTTGTGAAAAGCTCACAAAAATCACAAAACCTCTTCCCCTTACCATATTACCGGCGGCTTTGAGAGTTTGATGAGTCATGGGGGGCGGCTCCTCCCCCTCATGACTCATAACCGGCGGCTTTTGGAGAGTCCATGGATGAGGTGCCAAGTGTTGTGGCTTAAAGCCACATCTTCTCCTCCCCTTAAGCCTATAAATACAACCCTTCCCTCCCTTGTATCATCATCCCAAAATCATTCCATCCACAATCCCACAATCCACAAATCACTTATCTCTCTAAGATTTGGGCACTACTCTTGTAAGCTTTTGTTTAAATCTATAATACTCCTGTTGGTTCTTGAGTATTCTAGTAGTTTTTGAGTTTACTCCTGTTGGTTCTTGAGTATTCTCCTTTACTTACTGTCTTTCAAAAACCCTCGAGTACTTAGCTATGGTATCCACCTCTATGGATATTCGTAGCTAAACTCTTCATTCGGTTGAAGGGGTGTACTTGTATCATAAAATGTTTTAGGCCATACTCTTAGTGCCTCGTTGTATTCAAAACTTGTTCTATGTGCCATATATTAGGTTAGAACTTCCAAGGTTGAGTGGATGCTTGGAATGGCAAAGCTCTTCCGTGGGGGTTCGTAAACATACTCGTATAAGTGGATGCTTGGAATGGCAAAGCTTATCTGAGGAGTTTGACCTCTCTAAAACACCATTTGGTTGGTCGGGAATGACGGATCAAATGGATGCACATAGGCTAATATACCTTGGAATGGGGTATTAGTCTAAATAGAACAAGTGCTCTATGTCTTGGAATGGACTAGACAGTGTGGCAAATCGAGTGCTTGGAATGGCCTTGATACACTTTTAAATACGTAGTAGGATCACTAAGGGTCAATGATAAACAGGCTATGATACAAAGCCCCCGAAACCGAATGCTTTCCTTAGATTAAAACAACACCTGCTTTTACTTTCAATTTTAGTATAAACTGCCTTATCAATTGCTCACCTCCCGGAAGACTTGTCCTTCACGCAACAACTCGCTGTAAGTCTTTCCTTTTATTTTCAATACTTTATTTTTATGTCATTTACTTTTCCGCACTAAAAACCAAAACCAACCAAACAGACACTTACTCGTTAGCGCTAAAACCTCAATCAACCTAAAAATCACGTTCCCCGCCAGTACATTTCTCAAAGAACGACTTATCCCCCTAATTCCCTTGGGTTCGACCCCTACTTACCACTTGCTACCCAGTAGTAAAGTCGCGAGTAGCGGAGATATAAATTTATTTTTGCACAGAGAACATCGCACCTTAACGATAGTGCGGTGGGCTCTGTCAAAATTGGCGCCGTTGCCGGGGAATTAGCCGTCGGATTAGTTGTTCTTTCCCTTCTCATCTCTTCATCACACTATGTATGCATGGACAACGCGACATCTTCCCCTGTTCGGAGGTATGGATGGAGAAGACCCCGTAATGCACTGCCGAAACTTTCACCATATTTGTCGCCACATAAAACCTGAAAATGAAATGTTAGAGGAATTTAAGCTAAAATGCTTCAAATTTTCTTTAACTGATTTTGCGACAATTTGGTATTACACATCAACCGCTAGTCGTGCAGAATATTTTGTGGACCTTTGCGTTCCATTCCTGAAAGAATTCTCCCCCCATCCTTACGACAAAAAACCCGTGAAAAGATCATGTGCCTTCAACAATCCCGGGATGAGACTTTGGACGAATACTACACAAACTACGACACCATCGTCTCAAGCTGCCCGCACCATGGATTCACGAAAAAATTTCTTCTTCAAAGATTTCTTCGTGGGATGAAGGCCGTTGAGCTGACAAGGATTAACGAAGCAATGAGAAGATCAGCCAGGAACTTATCCATGGCAGACATGTGGAACCTCATTGATGACCTGGCCGCAGCCACAAAACTAATACCCCAAGCTGACAGAGGAATGCAGATAGAAGAGGCTGGTCCAGAGACAGATGAAGAAAATACTGTCGAGCCATCGGAAGAATCAGACATAGAAAGCATCGAAAGCAACGAGGAAAAACCCTCATGGGAACTCGAGGCCGTGCCAACAAGGGAAGAAGTCCAAAACACCACTGGCGAGCTACCCGAGTCATACCCAACTATCATTTCCAGAACAGCGGAGACCATCTACGACCAGATCCTCACAGACGGACATGACAAGGCAGAACCGAGCCTTAAGATGCAAGCTTCCCAACTTTTCCCCTTGAATAATAGGCAAATCGCAGAAAACTATGTGATCCATGAAGAGGCTAAAAAGAGGATGGGAAAAGGGCCTGAGCAGAACGACTCCTCGATGGAGGATTTTTTCGCCACAACTGGACAAGACAGCCCTAAACATAAGAAAACCCAGTTCAAGAGACTAGTAGTGAAAGGTCCCTCGCCTTCTCCGAGACGTTGGAAGGAGAAACCACCAGAACCATGGGAACTGGACCCAAGCCCGTCATCCCCCAAAAACCCAGGAAGAGTTAAGGCAAGAATCAAGGTTGGCGCAATAAAGAAATACGACCTGAGCCACCCATGGGATCCAAACCAGTGATCCTCTTGCGTCGAGCCAACGACGTTAAACAAAGGCACTGGTCGGGAGGTAACCCGACACCTATCTTACTTTCAGTAATTTTATTTTCTGTTATTTAGTTTTTTCCATAAGTCGCTCTCACCCACTTGGTGAATAGAATGAAATGACTATTTAGGAATCGGTTTTGGGTGCAACATCAAGCCAGCCAGGCCTACGTCAAGAGTTCAAGGCCCCAGCCAAACTCCCTCGATTATCCAGCCTCCAGCCATGTCATTCGACACAATAAAGGGAGTTCTGTTCTTCCCTTTTCCTTAAATGTCATTTCCTTCTCGTAAATGTCTGCTTGCATGGCTTTTGAACTAAGTCATTTCGTAAAGAATGCCTTCGTTCAAAAGTGTGGGGTGAGAACCGCCTTTGTACATAACATGCTTTTTCTTTTTTTCTTTTTCCTTAATATTATCTTTTTGAAAATATGAACTTGAGAATGTGAAAAAGATAGATCTAAATTCATGCATTTACCTTGTGAAAATTCAACTGTCTAAAAACTTAGAATGTAACTTCTCATTTGTCCCTTTGTGCTGAGATAAACAGGGGATGTGGAGTTGATATAAACTGCCCTAGAGAGGCTTGGCAAGCACTCGAAGGGTCGAATCTAACTATATGGTTTTCGAAGTCAGTGGAGGCTGCACTTCGGGTTTCAGTTGAATCAGAGTCATCTCCGCCATGCAGCGTTTATGCAAAAAAAATGCGAGACGGGAATCAAACCATCCTATCTCTAGTCCTAGTAGCCGGGAAAATAGATGAGCGACCCTCATCTTGACCCGCGCGAAACGGTGAGGATGAGAGAGAGCGGGGAGGTATTTCCATATGCTCGCGGGCGATGATTGGACCTCCCAAAAAGGCTTGAGAAAATGGACTAGCAAGCCACAAAAAGGCAAAAGCTCAAAGAAGCTAATCAAAGGCCAAAGGACAAAGGCCAAAGTTGTGAAGGTTTTAACCGAACAAAAGTGAAGTACTCAAAGAGTCAAATCAAAGGCCAAAGGCCGATTCACTACAAAAAAAAAGTTTTCCCTCGCCAAAATGAAATCAAAAAAGGCTCAACTCAGTGAAACCCAAACCGAATCACGTGCTAGAGAAAGCTACAAGGAAACCATATAGTGTGAGACGGTCTCGAGAATGCAGTCCAGGAGCCTAAAAAGGGCTATCTCCCGAAACATCCGAATTAATTTGCATCTCGGCGCGAAGGTACAAGTATCAAGTTTCTTCTACGTCTTTACACAGTTTAATTTGGTAATAAGTAAGTAATGCATGAATTAGGATAAATCTAGTCCCACAGTCTCACTTTCATATTTTAAAAGTTTACTTAGATAGTGTGTGCCGCCCTTTAATAGCATTGTTCGGGACGAACAACTAAAAGTGTGGGGTAATCTGATGGACCATAAATGTATGAATCATAAACACAGTTAAACCCACCAAATTAGACTCTTTGTCTATTTAACTTTTGCTTGTTAGTTCCAATATTTATCTACAGGGTATTTGAAGTCTAGAGAGAATACAGGCTAAGGAGGAGTTCTTAAGCTGAAAATATATTACAAGTCATTCCAAGGTCACGACCAGATGCCGACTGAAGAAATATCATGAACCTGACATGAAATCACACAAAACAAGTCCAACCGAAGAGCAACCAGAGTCAGTCCGGAGCTGAAATAGACCGATAGCTTTGTGAAAAGCTCACAAAAATCACAAAACCTCTTCCCCTTACCATATGACCGGCGGCTTTGAGAGTTTGATGAGTCATGGGGGGCGGCTCCTCCCCCTCATGACTCATAACCGGCGGCTTTTGGAGAGTCCATGGATGAGGTGCCAAGTGTTGTGGCTTAAAGCCACATCTTCTCCTCCCCTTAAGCCTATAAATACAACCCTTCCCTCCCTTGTATCATCATCCCAAAATCATTCCATCCACAATCCCACAATCCACAAATCACTTATCTCTCTAAGATTTGGGCACTACTCTTGTAAGCTTTTGTTTTAAATCTATAATACTCCTGTTGGTTCTTGAGTATTCTAGTAGTTTTTGAGTTTACTCCTGTTGGTTCTTGAGTATTCTCCTTTACTTACTGTCTTTCAAAAACCCTCGAGTACTTAGCTATGGTATCCACCTTTATGGATATTCGTAGCTAAACTCTTCATTCGGTTGAAGGGGTGTACTTGTATCATTAAATGTTTTAGGCCATACTCTTAGTGCCTCGTTGTATTCAAAACTTGTTCTATGTGCCATATATTAGGTTTGAACTTCCAAGGTTGAGTGGATGCTTGGAATGGCAAAGCTCTTCCGTGGGGGTTCGTAAACATACTCGGATAAGTGGATGCTTGGAATGGCAAAGCTTATCTGAGGAGTTTGACCTCTCTAAAACACCATTTGGTTGGTCGGGAATGACTGATCAAATGGATGCACATAGGCTAATATACCTTGGAATGGGGTATTAGTCTAAATAGAACAAGTGCTCTATGTCTTGGAATGGACTAGACAGTGTGGCAAATCGAGTGCTTGGAATGGTCTTGATACACTTTTGAATACGTAGTAGGATCACCAAGGGTCAATGATAAACAGGCTATGATACAAAGCCCCCGAAACCGAATGCTTTCCTTAGATTAAAACAACACCTACATTTACTTTCAATTTTAGTATAAACTGCCTTATCAATTGCTCACCTCCCGGAAGACTTGTCCTTCACGCAACAACTCGCTGTAAGTCTTTCCTTTTATTTTCAGTACTTTATTTTTATGTCATTTACTTTTCCGCACTAAAAACCAAAACCAACCAAACAGACACTTACTCGTTAGCGCTAAAACCTCAATCAACCTAAAAATCACGTTCCCCTCCAGTACATTTCTCAAAGAACGACTTATCCCCCTAATTCCCTTGGGTTCGACCCCTACTTACCACTTGCTACCCAGTAATAAAGTCGCGAGTAGCAGAGATATAAATTTATTTTTGCACAGAGAACATCGCACCTTAACGACAGTGCGGTGGGCTCCGTCACACACCCAGTTCAAGTAATGTTCGAATAGATGCGTCCGATCACTTCAGCCATCACTGTCCCGTTGATTTAGACCCGTTGAATCACATATCAGAGGTACATTTACAATTATTAAATTTATTATTTATGTTGGTTAAATGTATGTAATACTTTTTGTGTTTGTTTACAAATTATTACTTTTTTAACAGGGTGGCCTGAAGAGTCTATTATACGTCGAGGGGCAACTTGAAGGTGATAAACTGCTTGTGGCTATCGGTCGAGTCGTAAATGGCTGGTTTATTAACTTTCGAGCAATACCCGAAGACAATGTGAAGGTGAAGGTCGATAAAGCACTTTGTCGAGGTCTTCGTGAGGCATTGCCTACAGCCCATCCAAAGCTCTCGAATGTTGCACAAGCAGTTAGCCATCACGTGGCTTGGCCGAAAGACTTGGTCGTTGTCGACAAAAGGGTGAGATCATTGAAGATTATAACTTCATTTGCTTCATTGTGTTATACTACAAATAAAATATGATATTTAAGCTTCACGAAAATTTAACATGCAGGCATATGACATAAACTTTTACCAGAGTGTGCCACTTACTGGCGATGATTTTGTAGATGAAATGTCTGTGGACTGTAGACTTCTACATGATGTGTGGAAGACCTTGGGTAGAGGCACGATTGTAGTACAAGCCGGAGCTGAGGTGTTCGGTGATGACTACGATATCTATTTCTATGACGAGGAAGTCATGGACATATTAAAGTTTAAAGTGTTGGGGAACGCAGCATCTGAGTTATATATATGGTAATATTTATATCTTTAATAATTTTTTTGCAATTAGTCTTACTAACACAAGTTTTTACTTTGTAGTCATTTACACGATGAGATGGTTCGTTCGGAGGTCAAGTTTGGTTTTTTAATTCCATCATTAATGACCCCAACCGTAGAAAAAATGAGAGATTGGCGACGTTCATGGGAAGATTGAATATGCCAGACAAAGACCAAGTTTTTTGCTACTTTCTCCCTTATGTTGATCACATAATGTGAGTTCATCACTTATTTTATAAGTCTTAACTTCTAGTCTGAACACATTTGTTTTTAAGTTAGTCGGTTTTTTTGGTGGCATTGGATGTTATGCGTCATTTTTCCTAGACAACATAAAGTTCTTTGGCTTTATTCATCGACAGAAGAGAAGCCTATTCACGCTGATGCAAAATCGTTGGTGGATATGTAAGTTTGGAAATTGCTTTTATCTTATAAGTTGAATTGAAAAGTCACTAATAATTATATTATTGTGTTTGTTTTAGGGGACTAGATCGATACTACCAAGGATGTGTATCGAGGAGTAGTACACGTAAAGTAGAGTGGAAGACAGTATTGGTAATCACAAAGTAGACAATTTTACTAAATATTTTTTTTCATTTATAAAGTAGGTTAACTGCGATTCTTGATATCGTGCAGTGTCCAAGACAACCACCTAGCTATTTTTGTGGTTATTATGTCCTTCAATTTATTCGGGACATTATGGCATTTGTACGGGCTAATAATGGTGCGGATGTTGAAGACATTAACCAAGTGAGCTTTTTAGAGATATATATACATATGTCATTCATTCAACTGTTTACTTGTTGATTGTTGATTTAGTTCTCTTGTTTTCACTCTTTAATTGTTGATTTAGCTTTTTAGAAGTTAATTGTTGAATTAGCTTTTTAGTAGTTAGTCGTTCATTAAGCTTTTTAACGCTTAATCATTTTCACTCTTTAATTGTTGACTTAGTTCTCTTGTTTTTTTATAGTACTGTTTTCCCAATGTAGTAGAGGCATACGATGTCGACAAGATTCTCGAAGTTCGGGATGAAATCGCCTGCTACCTACGGCACTATCTCACCACTCACCCTGTGGTATAGGACATTAACTTAGACAACATTTGTTATGTTGTTTGTTTTTTGGTGTATTTGTACCAAAGAGACAACTATATATGTGTATGAATGATATTTGTTGCAAATTCAGTGAAATGATGTTTAGGATGTACGTTGTTTTGTATTTACAAGTTGGAACAGCAGGGTTTATTATTGATGTTCAATTTCAGGTGGATTTGAGCGTTTGTAAAGCCAAACCTGCCTCCTTTTTTTAAGCTTATGCATCGGTTTTTTAGAAACCGATGCATAATGTGAAACGGTTTTGTATATTAGGCACCGGTTTCTCATAAAACCGATGCATAAAGTTATACATTATGCATCGGTTTTATGAGAAACCGATGCATAATGTATAACTTTATGCATCGGTTTTATGAGAAACCGATGCATAATTTACACACATTAAGCATCGGTTCAAGAGAAAACCGATGCGTAATTTTCAGACTTTATGCATCGGTTTTTTATGAACCGATGCATAATGTCTGGACATTATGCATCGGAACCAAAACCGATGCATAATGTCAAAAAAACCGATGCATAAAGACCTGTTTGTAGTAGTGTGTGGACTAGATCCCCTTTGGTGAAAACTCATGAGGAAATCAATACGGAAGTATATTGTTGCTTACTAGGAGGGTGTTGCAGCGAAGGGATGACGAGCTGGCTGAAGGAGATTCTCCAACCCAAATACATGCTCCAGATGTCCAGTATACCCTCAGTAAGAATGGGTAAGTTATAGCGCCTGGAATCTGTTGCCTGCACACAGTTCTTCAATCCCCTACCCCTGCTGCAGACGCACTGAGTAGTACTGTTCCCGTGGTCAGCCCCTCCTTGACTCCCTAGCACATCAGTCCCATTTCTTGGCATTTTCCTTGTGCGTTTTCACTCTTGATGCTTTGTGTTCATCTGTCATGCTGTTGATTTAGTGAATGCAGTACTTTGTTTCGGTATGCTCTGATGGTTTAATGAATTTGCCGATTCACTGCTTTGCATACTTGTGAACTAACAACACTTGCCGAGTTTTTGATGATGCCAAAGGGGGAGGATAAGAGGAAGCATATTCTGATGGGGAATGATATCAATGCCCATTACTTTGCTGATTAAAAGAGTAAACTGGACAAGCACGGAATGGATAGTTAGTGAACTATGATAACTGTTGCATGCACAGAAGTAGACTATACATGTGAGGGGGAACTGCATTATATATGTAAGGGGGAATTGCATACGCCAAAGGTAATCGGGGAGTTAGAAATCTCCCTCATCAAGGATTCATTACCATAAAATGTTGATATAAAGTAAACTGGAAATGTGCTGCTTTATTGGACTAGGTTGGGAGTTTGAAATCTCCCTCATCAAAGATTCTTTAGCTTAAAAACTGTGTAGAGGTTAATATATATATGTCATTCATGCTATTATTATCTCTTGTGAAGAGGATGTTTGTCATCATCAAAAAGGGGGAAATTGTTGGAGTACGATACCCCTGGAGTAGGCGTATGTCTGGAGGACGTATACTCCAGTTTGTTTTGATGGACAAACATCCTGCTGATGTGTTACTTGAGTGCACAGGTTTAAGTACAGGTACTCTGGAAGTAACGGCTACTTGAGTGTGCAAGGCATTGCGCTGATCTCTGAGAAGTAGCAGTACCTCAGTTTAAGGACGAGAATATTTCCATAAATATTCTTGGCCGATCTTTGGCTCCCAAGATCGGTTCCAGCATTGATTTGGTGGAAGATTCCCCAAGATCAACTTTAGATGCTTGTAACGAGATTTGGAATTGGTTTTGATATGGGAATATTGCGTGAGAGAATTTAGGAAACTTAATCTCAATCGCATATCCAATTAGATTGGAATGGGACGATTTAATTGGAAGGCTGATGAAGACATTATGGGATGGACGAATCAGCCGGAATATTTTGTGCGAACTTGTCGTGCAAGATAGGGAGATTTTCTACAAGAAAATCTAAGGCTACCCGGTTCAAGTAGAGCTATATAAAGGATGCTACGACTGCCTTTCAGTGCGTGTCTCGAACTGGAAATCCTTGGTTGCGTGATTGCTGAAGCAAGAACAACTTGAGATTGCAGATTCGAAGGAGTTTTGAAGAGGTTCAAGAGCTACTTTGGAGGGAGCCAGTCTGCAGTCTGAGCTAGAAGGGGAACATTGCTTGTGATGCGCTTGCAACTGAAATATACCATCACTAAGACGCGTCTGAGAGAATGGCGGAACACCACTGAGTGTGGTTTGGGTGAGCGGTGTAACTCATTGTAATCGATAACATCAATACAAGTGCTCGTTCCGAAATCCTTCTAGGAAACTAGAAGGTAGTGATTTTTCCCAGATACTTACTTTGAGTATCTGGATTTCCACTCTATATTGTTGTCTCGTACTTACTTTTACGCTTCTTACTTATATCTGCTGCATACATACTTGACGTGTATCAGTACTTTGCAAGTACAGCTAACTAACGATCCTAACACCTTGAATACACACCTAGAGAAGATATTGAAGACTGTGATAGACTGACGAAGTTTGCAAAGACAAACAAGTGGTCTTGGCGTATGATGGATGCTCTCCCTAGACAGTTTCAGGCACTGACTAAGGGACATTTAGCTGATGCGGATGATTGATTTGTTAGTCTCTGTATTCCTTGTCTGTTGTTAGTCACTTAGCAGGTTGTGGTGTGTTCTCTTCAGCCGATAGGCTGACGTTTGGTATCAAAAAAAAACAATGGCAATCACAGATAAATTTGAAACTTAGGGCATCTTAATGGTCTAAAATCTTCAGGTAACAATCATGGTCAAATAATCCAATGAATATTCCTATTTCCTATTAAACATTTACGGTTCTATGTTTTGATTAATGGATGAAAGGCGTCATGTTTTACTTTTACAAGATTGTCGTCTGTTCCCAGTTAACATTCGTGCTCTGATTCACGGGGTTTTTTCTTTAGTTAACATTCCTATCCCCTTTGTTTGTTTCACTGATAATGAATTGGCATGAAATTCTTTTATTCACATGTGTCTTGGTGATTTTTTTCCTACATCATATGATTTTTCATTTTTGATAATTTAAGGGTACAATTCTTACTTAAGTGATAGTACTTCATTCCCAACCCTCTGTTATTAGTGGTTGTTGGAGAATCAAAAGACCAAGAGTCAAACTTTTTATAAATTATTAATAAACTTCTTCTAATATACAGATTATGTTATTTTTTTAAATCTTTTAGCAATGATTAATGATGACATCGACGACACTACAAATTTTGGCCAAAATTGGCGAGAATAACACTACGATAAAGTAGGTTGTCGTATGATTTTACGATAATTGGACGTTAACTTATGCGATAAACAAAAAAATTAATATTTTATACGATAACGTTAGCGATAAGTGTGCGGTAACAGGGCCTGCGATAACAGGATGTTCTCGTATTACTCAAGAACGGTTATCGTAACTAAGGAAAAGTACTTGGTTGATTTCAGATCACCGCCCAACTTATTCCACTTTTTTTCATTCCACCGCTTAAGTCGATAGGCAACATTTCAGTTCTTCAGCTCCCCTTTCGAGCGAACAAATTTCGTCGATTCGCAGCCACCGCGTACTCCGTTTTTTGACCAGGCCAACGATTCGCAGCCACCGCGTACTTCGCTGCACCGCAGCTAGCTAGCTCGTCACCGGTCTTCAACCGCTGCGCCGCCCCTCCGAGGTAAGTTGTTCAGTTTTAGGGTTCTTATTCTCAATCCGATCTTAGATGAAATTGATTATATTGGAGTTTTAGGGCTTTTATCCCGCACGGCTTGTAATGTTTCAGGCGTATTTACCCGAGATCGTCGCCGATTTGGTGCTCAGCGTCGCTGTCATCTCCATTTTGATGTTACCTGCCGATGAGGTAAATCAACAAGCTTGTATGCACGCGGTGCTTAATGGGGATTGTAACCTCTCTTGGCGGATGAAGCAGATGTGGCTGGCTATATATATTTTTGATGCGTTTTTTGTCTTCTTTGTTATTCCCTTCGCCATTATTTTTTTGGTTATTCCCTTCGCCATGATTCAGCGTGAAGTGGACTGATCCAATTTGGTAATTTTGGCAGGATTGCTAGAGCCTGGAAAGAGGATCAAGAGTGATTTTATTTGGGTAGTAGTTAATGCCATTGTTTGTGCCCTGTGCTCGACATTTTATAAATGATTAACAAGATGACTCATGTACAATGACGTTGTGTTTTTATAAATGTGATGCGCCTTGGAAAAGAGTGGTAATGGACATTCACTAATCTCAGTTTCTTTCATTCCTTCTGGTTGCAGCAGATTTGGTTGCAATGTTCTTCTGTTTAACAGGAGGAAAGGAGGAGTTGGTTCGAGAGTTTAAGGTATAAGACACTACGGTAATACTTTCCTTTGCTTGATATGTATTCCACTCAATGAAATTGGGCAGTGTTATTGGGTTCATGCACATGTGATGGACCATAATTATACGAATCAAAAACACAGTAAAACCCACCAAATTAGACTGTTTGTCTATTTAACTTCTGCTTGTTAGTCTCGATTTATTTCTACAGGGTATTTTGGCGCTTAGAGAGAAAACACGCTAAGGAGAGGATTTTACGCTGAAAAGATATTAAGAGCCAGTCCAAGGTCACGATCAGACGCTGAATGAAGAATCTCAAGATCCTGACGTAGGAATTACTCAAATCTAATCCAACCGAGGAACAATCAAAGTCAGACGGAGCGAAATTGGACTGATAGTTTTGTGAAAAGACTGCACAAAACTGTCAAAACTCATCTATAGACCAAGTGACCAGCGGCTTGTGTGAAGAGGATGACTCATGGGTGGCCAAAACCACCCCTTCCTCCTCCATGACCGGTGGCTTTGGCTTGGAGGTGGCCAAAGCCACAAACTCCTCCCCTTTGGTAACCCACAACCGGCGGCTAGAAGAGCCACCATAGGGTGGTGACATGTGGAGCTCCTCCTCTCCACACCTTCCTCCTCCCTTCTCCTCCCCTTGTGGCTATAAAAGGAGTTATCCTCCTCCTCATTTCAATCATCCACAAAATCCAAAAAAATCCAAAAATCAATAAACACTTCTCTCTCTAAGTTTTGTTACTTTGTAAGTTTGGTTTGGTTTTTTTTTTGAAATAATACTCCTGTTGGTTCTTGAGTATTATACTGATTGGAAATAATACTCCTCTTTGTTCTTGAGTATTATACTTTAGAGAATACTCCTGTTGGTTCTTGAGTATTCAGTAGGAAATTGGGAATACTCCTGTTGGTTCTTGAGTATTCCACCCCTTTCCCTCTTACTGTTTTCAAAAACCCCCGAGTATTTAGTTATGATGTCCTTTTCCATGGATATTCGTAGCTAAACTCCTCATTCGGTCGAAGGTATTTTCTTGTATTATATAATGTTTTAATTTCTTTTAGTTTCATTTCTTCGTATTCAAAACTTGTTCTCACTACTACAGAAGACACCTTATGCAACGGTTATTTGGACCCTTATGCAACGGTTCATCATCCGTTGCATAAGCTACCGTTGCATAAGGTCATGACCTTATGCAACGGTTCAAGGAAAACCGTTGCATAAGGTCATGACCTTATGCAACGGTTTTGAGGAAAACCGTTGTATAAGGTCATGACCTTATGCAACGGTTTTGAGTAAAACCGTTGCATAATGTCATGACCTTATGCAACGGTTTTGAGCATAGAACCGTTGCATAAAGTACGAAAAAAATTTGGTAAATTTTGGCTATTTTATAGCTCAAATCCAGTTGTAAAATTAAATACAAATTGCAAACAAATGTAATTTCCTGTTACTCATTTTCCAAACATCAAAATACTTTCATTTCATTCAAAATACAACTATTCATTACACCATTCATACAACTTTACATAACAATCAAATGCATGAGGAATCACTGATATCACATAAAAAATAATCTCGAAGCCTTTAGTAGCTCACATACAACAGGTATACCCATAACAAGAACCAAAGAAGTCGATACTTGCAGAGTGCAACGGCTTCTGCGACTCCGATACTTGCAGCAAGAACCAAAGAAGTCGATACTGAGGAAAGCAGCTTTTTTCCTTTAGCATCACCTGCATCAAGTTTTAAATTGCGTCTAAGTCAAACAAAATAATCTTCACAGCTCAAGAAGTGTGTACCCAAGTAGAGCTTGCGAATCAAACACCATAAACTAATCTTCATAGCTTTAATTTAACCAAGAAAAATTCTAGTGTGTGAAGTGAATGATTACCTTGATAACAACTGAAGTTACTCCTTTGTCGACACAAAAGTATGTCCCTGATTTGCGAGCATACTGCTCCGAAAACTTCCTCATAAGTACACTGCATGACCCGTAACCAACATTAACTACCACACCGCTGATTAAATGCCAACAAATCGTTCACGTCAAAGTGTCAAACATTCCAATCTAATTCCAAAATCCAAATGCACACCACATACCACTTTCTTGACACACAAATTCAAACACCAGGTTCTGATTCCTACACAGAAATTTAGCATATCTTCCCCATAAACTCAATGGATGCCAAACACAAGCCGCACACATTTAAGCAACAATCAGCCATACGCACCAAAAGCTCCTCTCAAATCCTCCTTACAAATTCAAGCACAAATTCACACCTATTCAAAAATTAGGGCTAACAAACCAAACCATCTCAAAACCAATCATCCAGACACAAATGCAATACACATAACCAAACCCAAACCTACAAATTCTCAAGCAGCGAGATTACACAGTACCTTGACAGCGGACCGCGAGGCGGCGATAAGGGCGAGCGGATACGGCTGTGAACGCAGGGATTGCCAAGCTGTATGAAGACGACGAAGAAGCTTGCAAAGTCATTTCGTAGCCTCTCCAATTCGAATTCAAACCGTTTCTGCTGCTGTTGCTGAGGAGTCTGTTCTCCACGGCTCGAACAATCGGACGACTCCTCGGAAATCACTGTCAACGATGGCTTCCAGTTAGTCGACGAGACGGATCTGAACCGCCCTTGTGTGAAACTCCGGTCAAGCGGTTGCTGGCGGACAAGCGGCGCAGAGGCTTCGTCTCCGCCGGATCTGGAGGAAGATGTTCATCATTTCGCCCTTTCGAATCGAAATCCAACATCCCTAGAATCTCTTGCTTCTGTATCTAACAACTCCAAACCGATGAGAGTGAAGAGCGGATGAAGCGAAGAGCGGACGACTGACGAAGAAACAATGTGTTTTAATTTTAGGGTTTAGTATATGCAACGGTTAACACAAAACCGTTGCTTAATGTTATTCCTTATTCAACGGTTTATGTAAACAACCGTTGCATAAGGTAGACTTTATGCAACGGTTCTTAAAACCGTTGCATAAGGTCATGACCTTATGCAACGGTTCAAGGAAAACCGTTGCATAAGGTAGACTTTATGCAACGGTTCAAGGAAAACCGTTGCATAAGGTCATTACCTTATGCAACGGTTCAAGGAAAACCGTTGCATAAGGTAGACTTTATGCAACGGTTCTTAAAACCGTTGCATAAAGTTTACCTTATGCAACGGTTCTTAATAACCGTTGCATAAAGTATATCTTATGCAACGGTTCTTAAAAACCGTTGCATAAAGTCTACCTTATGCAACGGTTTTTTACATAAACCGTTGCATAAGGAATAACCGTTGCATAATAAGAAATTTGAACCGTTGCATAAGCTCTTCTCTGTAGTAGTGTCTATGTGCCATTTATAGTCAGAGTTTCCAAGGTTGAGTGGAAGCTGTAACAAGCAAAGCTCTTCCGTGGGAATTCGTGATCATACTCGGTAAGTGGAAGCTATAACAAGCAAAACTTATCGAGGAGTTCGACTTATCTAAAACACCACTTGGTCGATCGTAACTGAGAGATCAGGTGGATGCACAAAAGGCTAAGATACTTCGAAATGAGGAATTAGTCTGAAGTAGAACAAGTGTTGCTTAAAACGATGTTGGAAGTCTTGCGCTGCGAAAGGGCCTCGATTCATCTTTGAATACTTAGAAAGGTTACTAACGGTTATTAATAAACATGTTATAATACAAGGTACCTGAAACCGAATACTTTTCCTTGAATTACAAAAAACCCCCCCTGTATTTACTTTTGTAAACTGCTCGATCAACTACAACCATCAACCGCTCATCTACCGGAGGAATCGCAATCACGCATCACCCACTGTAAGTCTTCTTCCCTTAACTCTTTTACTTTTAGTATTTTAATTTCTGTATTTATTTACTGTATTTACTTTTCCGCATAAAAAACCAAAAAAACCAAAAATAGTAGCTTAGTAATTAGCAGTAAGTCCGCAATCGACCTAAAATCACTCACCATACGATCCCCTAAAGAACAGTTATCCCTCTAATTCCCTTGGGTTCGACCCCTACTTACCACTTACTACCCAGTAGTGTAGTCGCGAGTAGCGGAAAATATAAATTTATTTGTACAGAGAACATTGCACCTTAACGACAGTGCAGTGCGCTCCGTCAACATGCTCATACAAAATATGTCAGATCAAGTCGTCATTTTTATACAGTGTAATCATGTATATGCTTTCAGAGAGCTAAGCTTTACATATATATGTTGACTGCAAATTTCACAATTTGGTCTTAATGCGGCCGCAGCTAGTTTTGAGTCGTAGTTGCCTAATATTACTAGATCCGTAGATATGTATGAGTCGATCTGTGATGTCCATCGCAATGCAAGTCTGTAAAGTCCACTTCATTACTATCAGGTATGATTGTATGAAGTCCACTTGATTGACTATCTCTTCATTTTTAAACAATTGAATGTATGTGTGATTATGTTAATATTTGTAAGTGCTTCCTGTTTGCAGTCTTCCCTTCATTACAACGACAGCTAATGGCCCTAAACACATTGATACCACGTTGACAAGAGCCAAGTTTGAGGAACTTTGTGCTGATTTGCTTGACAGGTATGTTCGGCTCCCATTGTCTCTGTGGGAAATTTATTGCTGGTTTATGTGGTGTTTAGGATGTTCTTGTGGTATTCAATGTTTCTTGCACGGTTGTATAGGCTTAAACCTCCTATTGAAAATGCGTTAAAAGATGCAAAGCTTTCAATCAAGGATATAAACGAGGTGATCCTGGTTGGAGGGTCAACTCGCATTCCTGCAGTCCAAGAACCCATCAATCTTCAATCTAATTCTTCGTTAATCATTTTTAGCTACAAGTTGTGGTATTGAATTAAAATGAAATGGTGCAGGTGGAGAGAATGGTGAAGGAGACAGGGCCTCTACCAGAGCTCTACTTCAAATGTTGCACCCATGGCTTCCATGTTGACTGATGTTCGTGATATGTCTAGCAAGCTTTTTGTTGGTGGTAAGTGTTCAACACTGTATTGTTACTGCAGTGCTACTGCAGTGCTACTGCAGTGTTCCACTATATTCAAATCTAGTCTTTTTTTTTCAATGTTGACATGTATACTTATTGTATCTTCGCAACTATTTCTTTTAGTGAAATTTATACGACTCCTGTATACTTATTGCACTTGTATACTTTAGTGAAATTTTCTCTTTTATGTTTTCAAGTGTAGTTGCTTATTAGATGGATTATGAAACACTTGATAATAAACTGGTAATCAATTTGGTTACTTGTAATGTTTACTATTGTTTCATGTTCTACACTTGTTTTTTTATCATTTTATTTTTTGTATGCATTGGATTTCTCGTGATTATTTTTAATTCTTCAATGCAGGTGAATTGTTGCCAATTAAAATGGATGGAAAAGATATGATGATGAAGCACCCAGAGATTTCTTCTTAATCAGGATTTCTACAGCTCCTAGTAGTAAAAAACATAGAAATTCCCGGGATATGTATTACATTTTTGAATATTTTATTGTATTTGTTGAATAGAATTCGTTTTGTGAAATGAAAAACAAAATTTCATCATTTAATTTCCGATTAATTTTAATAATGTAATTAAATTATTTAAAAATAAATCAAAATGAGTATTTTATTTTTGAAATCAGAATATTTTATTTTATAGAAAAAAAATATTTTATTTGGCGTCAAATATTTTTTGTTATATTTTATTAAATTTAATTATAAAAAAGAAAAGAATATAATATATAAATTATTAAATTAATACTGTTATCGCATAGTTATCGTATAGGCTGTACGACAACACTACGATAACAATACGATAACATTGACAGCGTTATCGTAAAGTTCTCGCAACGTTATCGTAAAATGTTATCGTACTGTTATCGTAAATTTAGTACGTTAAGGAATTTTACGATAACATCAATTTTTAACGTAAAGTTATCGTATTAAGCAACTTTACGATAACTGTACTATAAATTCGTGTTCTCGCAAATTTTGGCCAAAATTTGTAGTGCGAGTCATTTATAGAAAGATTTGAAATTCCTTCACTCGACGAGTTTGATAGAGAAAATATGATCTTTTTTGATAGAGATGATGAGGAAGGCTACATTGAATTACACATCGACGGTAAAGGATTTAATAATTTCCTATGGTATATTCCACCAGTCAATGACAATTCTGATTGGATGAACGATCCAATTATTTACGACTACGAAACTCATAGAGTAGTCAGTTCAATACGAAAGAGCTTCGTAAAGGAGTTATGTTTATTGGAATGGACATAAAAGAAATAATCCAAGAGAATTTGAGATTTTCTCCTAACAAAGTGAGACGGTTAATGCAATCATCGTATGGGTAGAAGACATCGTACATGAAAGCTTGAAAATCTTTTTTTTAAAAGCATTATTTTATTTATTTGGAGATTGGGAAGAATTGAAAGACTACCGATACATAAACATGCTTTAAGAGTCCAATCCTGATAGCATTGGTCATTAGGACAAACTAACGCTAGAAAGCGTGAATAGTTGTTTGGCTATAAATGGCCTCATGTATTGTTGTCCCGTCATTTCTTTTGAGGCAACCTATTTGATCGAGAACTGGAAATGTGTTTTAATGATTTTGATCGCTCTCAATGCAGAAAATCAAATTCTTACTATTGTTTATGCATTGGTAGAGAGTGTGAACATCGAGAGAAAAAAGTGGTTCATGATGTGCATTCGTAGTGACATCACACAATGAGATGGATTATGCATTATTTCTGACAGGCATATAGGAATAATGCAAGTGATTGAAGAAGATGATCAGACACCACCAAAAGCTTATCATCGTATTTGTATAAGACACTTTGCCTCCAATTTCAATCAAAAGATGAAGCGTGCAGGTGCCCACAGAGATTTACTGAAAGACACTGCTTACGAGAATCGGAAAATAAATTTTTTTTAATCATCTTGAAGAGCTAAACGAGTTGTTTAAGGATAAGACAGATGCTCTGAAGTGGTTGGACAAAGTTAATGCAGAAAAATGAGTTTTGTCTTATGATATTAATTGTAGAAGATGGGGGTCTATGACGACTAGTGCGTCAAATTCTTTTAATCATGTGCTAATGATTTGCCGTTATTTGCCCATCACCACTATTGTTCAATTCATATTCATGCAAGTTAATGCTTGTTTTTTTATAGAGCAACGTGATCAATTGTTGGATAATAAATAGTATTCTGTTTTAAGAATCGAGAGCAAAATCAATGCAAACTTAGTCAAATCTAGACATAACGAGGTACGAATTGAAAAATTTCCCCGTCAACTCTGTTCAATACTTGCTTGCAATACGATGTCGTGTAAGTCACGGGTCGTGTTAAATTGATTTTTAATGTTAATATCTAAAGGAAAGTTAGTGTATATTATCATGCGTTTAAATTGATTATCAGTGTTAATATCTAAAGGAAAAAAATTATTTTCAATGTAAATTCACGCTATGAAAATGCTTCTTCTCCAAATCGATTCAATTCGCCTGAGTTTCAGCGGCTATTGGAAACGTGATTGCTCGTGGAGTTTTTGGTTTTGATTTTGTGTGTTTGTGTTATATTATATGTGTTCGTTACAATCACATCTGCCAGTGAGAGTACTGAGTTGAGTTTCGCTCTTAACACTAACACACGAGTTCTAAGCCTGATATTATGTATATAAATAACAATGGCCCATTAGAGGGTGTGACCAAGTGGTAAGAGCAGTGGTCATTACGTTCAGGTAACATGTTTGAAATCTGATGGGACACTACAAAAAGTATTAATCTGTGACCAAAAATTGTGAGTCATCACATAATATTGAAAAATGCCATGACTAATACGAAGTTGTCACTGATTACCATTTAATGTGATGACCAAAAATAAATTATCGCTGAATATCACATATTGTGATAAAAAATAGTGATGGTTTATAAAACCAATTTTTTAGAAAATCCTCACATAATATTAAAAAATGTGACAACTAATTTAAAGCGTCATTAATTGTAATTTAGGGAAAAGTACAGTTTGGGGACCTGAACTATCACCATTTTCCAACTTGTGGCTGAACTATAAAAACTTTCAAACAAGAGGCGAACTACCAACAATTTTCCAAACAAGGGGCACCGTCTTACGCTGTTAAGGTCTTCACTAATGCCGTTTGACGGCGTTAACTCCGTTCTGTTAGTTAATAAAATAATATAAAATTTTAAAATTGCAAATTTTTTTAAAAATGTTACAAAAATTAAACGAATTTATAAAAAATTGAAAACTTTAATTTTTAATAAAAAGGATAATTTTTTTTAATCCCTAATACCTCTTATATAGTTCAAACTAGAGAGGAACAATAACTAATATTTTCTTAAATTATTTGTAGGGGAACTTTGTAATAAAAAATTTAAAATATTTTTCATTTTGTGTTTAATTTTTCTAAAGTTTCTAATTTTTATTTTTCAAAAATTTTATATTAAATCCTAAAGGCGTTACACGGTGGCCCTTGTTTGGAAAATTGTTTGATAGTTCTCCCTTTGTTTGTAAATTTGTATAGTTCAACCCATAAGTTGGAAAATAGTGATAGTTCAAATCTCCAAAGTATACTTTTCCCTATAATTTATTGTGATGATGAAAAATAATTATTACTGAGTATCACTTCATGCAACTAAAAGTATCGATGATTCACTACAAATTTTTAAGAAATATTTCCAACTTGATTTCTTTGGTGGGCCCTCTTGAGCTTGGACTCCATAGCTGATGGATGACTTCCTAATGGTAATGGCAGGACAGCTGGAGGAATCAAAAGAGCTTTCTTTGAGCGACAATGATTATATTTAAGAGTAGAGAAACTATTTAATTTTTCAACTTGAAGCCAATAGAGATGGAGCATTCAAACTAGTGTTATTAAAATCGATCCGTGGATCCATTCGGTCAAGTAATTGGATCAATGGGTCAGTGGTTCAATCAGGTTGATCCGGATTGTCCGCACATATTAAAAATTAAAAATAAAATACTTATATATGATATTATAATTTAACATATTTATGACTTGAATAAACATTACATGTTTATGATCTGATTACAACAATATACTATAACTAATTTAGATTTGATAAAGTACAAATAAATAATACAACAATAATAGAACAACAATAACAATTTTAGTCTTCATTTGCAAGTCACAACAATAAGGGATTTCTAAGACTAATTGAATTTCTAGTTAAATTGATAATAAGTACTAAATTTTATAGATTTGATAAATGAATATACATTATTGAAACAAATAATAAAACAATAATCATCTTTAGCCTAGTGGAAGGAAAGAGAATAAATATTAAGTGGGGGTTGGATTCGAGTCTTGTCGAAGTCAAAATTAAATAAATAATTTTTCAGACCAAATCGAACCGATTGATCCGATCGAATCACCGTTTTAATGAAAAACTGGGTCAACTGCATACCGATCTGATAACAAAACTAAACCGGTTTGGTGACCAATTCTCGATCCAACAGATCGAACCGATCGATTCGATCCGGGTTTAATAACAGTGATTCAAACGGACATATAAGCCTTTCAGGCTAAAAATCAACAAATAAATACACATAATACATACATACTGATTGGACAGACACATCGAACCTATGACTTGGTCCTGTCCTTTTGACTTTATATTTCTGACTTAAAAACTAAATTCAACTAAACTAAACTAAATTAAACTAAGTTCAACTAAATTCAGCTAAGGTAAACTAAAATAAATTAAATTCAGCTAAAGTAAAATTTAGCTTGATTTAAGTTGATTATCATCATCAACATCATAATCTTCATAATGAGAAGCATCGTCATCATATAATCATCATCATCATCATCACTATCACCACCACCATCATCATCACCATCACCACCACCATCATCATCATCACCGTATCAGCATCATAATTATAATCATCACATCATCATCATCACCATCATCACTACCACCACCACCACAACCATCATCATCACATCACCATCATCATATCATCATCATCGTATTTCCCTCATCATATCATAATCATCATCATCGTATCATCATTATCATCATCATCATCACCATCACCACCACCAACATCATCATCATCATCATCACATCACATCACCATCATCATATCATCATCATCATCATCGTATTACCCTCATCGTTTCATCATCATCATTAGCATCATCATCATCATCACCACCACCACCACCACCATCATCATCATCATCACCATATCATTGTCATCATCATCATTATAATCATCACATCATCATCATCACCATCATCACCACCACCACCACAACCATCATCATCATCATCATCATCACATCACCATCATCATATCATCATCATCGTATTGCCCTCATCATATCATCATCATCATCATCATCGTATCATCATTATCATCATCATAATCACCATCACCACCACCAACATCATCATCATATCATCATCATCACATCACATCACATCACCATCACCATATCATCATCATCATCGTATTACCCTTGTCGTATCATCATCATTAGCATCATCAAATCATCATAACATCATCATCATCATCATCATCACCACCACCACCACCACCACCACCACCACAAACCACCACCACCACCATCATCATCATCATCATCATCATCATCACATCACCGTCATCATATCGTCATCATCGTATTATCCTCATCGTATAATCATATCATTGTCATCATATCACCACCACCATCATCATCATCATCATTGTATCACCATCATCGTATCATCATGATGACGATGATATGAAGATGGTTACGATGATGATGACAGGGATGATGATGATGATGTTGATGATATGATAATTTATGATGATGATGATGGTGATTAGATGATGATGATGGTGATTAGATGATGATGATGGTGGTGGTGATAAGATGATGATGATATAATGATGGTGGTCGTGGTCGTGGTGGTGGTGATGATGATGATTATCATTATGATTATGATGATGGTGTTATGATGATGATGATGATGATATGGTGATGGTGATATGATGGTGATGATGGTGGTTGTGATGTTGATGATGATATGATGGTGATGCTGATGGTGATGGTGATTTGATGATGATGGTTGTGATGATACAATGATGATGGTGATGATGATGATGATGATGATGGTGATATGGTGATGATGATATGATGATGATGATATGATGATGATGATGATGGTGATATGATGATGATTATGATGGTTGTAATGATGATGATGTTAGATAAGTTACGTTAAATTGATACAAACCAAGTTAAACTAAAATAAAATAAAATAAATTAAATTCAGATAAGCTAAGTTAAACTAAATTAAATTAAGTTCAGCTAAAATAAACTAAATTCAGCTAATATAAACTAAAGGGAAAAGTACAGAAGGGGGCCCTGAACTACCACCACTTTCCAATTTGAGGTCCAAACTACTATAATTTTCAATGAGGGAGCAAAATTAAAAAATCCGTTAAAGTTAATAGGCAAAGTTAACTCTGTTAGTCAAATTACAATTAAATGTCATTTACTTTAACTTGATATATATATCTCTCATTCTATATTTTTAACTTCTAATTTTATTATAATATTTTTATTTATTTTAAATTTCATATCACAAATGGGTACTACATTTAAATGTTTTCCTAAAAAATTAATTTAAAAGTAGTACTCATTTGTGATATGAAATTTAAAGAGAATAAAAAATTATAAAAAATTAGATTAAAAGTTAAAAAAAATAGAATGAGATATATATAAATAAAATTAAAGTAAATGTCATTTAATTGTATTTGACTAACGGAGTAAAATTGGACCGTTAACTTTAAAAGATTTTTTTATTTTGCCCCCTCATTGGAAATTATGGTAGTTCGGACCTCAAATTGGAAAGACGTGGTAGTTCAGGGCCCCTTTTTTGTACTTTTCCCTAAACTAAATTAAATTCAGCTAAGCTAAATTTCAGCTCAAACGGACGGGCCTGTGTCACCTATTTGGTGATGGTGATGATGATGATGATGATGGTAATGCTTATCAAATCACTAAAACCTTAAACGAATCAACACACACCTTCATCGTTGAGAGACTAGCAAAGCCATTCATTATGAGCAAACAAACACCAAACCAACACTAACATATTCACCAGTCACGAATGCAATAACATTCCGATTTTTACTGAGTTAGTTAGTTTTAGGACTCCAAATGAATTTTATGGATGTCTTGACAGCCTATCTATATGGGACACTTGATAACATCAAAATTCCCGAAGGATTAAAATTACCTGAAGCATGTAGTTCAGAAGCACGGGAAATGTACTCAATAAAGCTACAAAAAGCTTTATATGCTTTAAAACAATCCGGTTGAATGTGGTACGATCGTCAAAGTGAATATCTCTTAAAAGAGGGGGTTTGCCATATCAAATGTGGTACGATTGTCTAAGTAAATATCTCTCAAAATAGTTTACACAAGTGACTCAGGCCAAGCAAAACTCAGGAAATTCAGCTCTCTAGTGTTTGCCATGCCGCCCGTTTCACCTATTTGGTGACTCAGTCTAACTGGGCAAAAAACTAAATTTCTGCTGGGTTTTTAGGAAAAATGCCAAAAATAGAAAATTGATCAAAATAGAGAAAAAAAAACAGCCGCCAACCTAATTTCTTTACACACACATTCCATTCTACATAGTTGGAGACGACGGAAAAGAGAAAATAGGGCACGAAAACGCAAACATTCTGATCGGATCAAAGATTGAGCTTAAATGGATTATCGACATCAATTCAAAGGGTGTAGTAATTCTTTTGTTTCTTTGTAATTCGCCACGAATAAAACATGACTTGTATTTTTACGAGGACAGATAGTGAGTAGTGACCCATATTTTGGAGTCCTACGAATCTTACTTGACTATGAGTCATTTAATATATTAATCTTTACATGTTTGGATTATTTTACATGATTTGTGTTTCACTTAGCGCCTAAACCCAGCTATGCATACTAGGTGTTTGAGAAAATGCCTAACTGCATAGCTTTGAGACGTTAAGCCGACAACGCCGAAAGGGTGAGGCTAAACTTCAAACTATTAAGTAAAATACAAGTTACCAACTCGGTGACTAAGAAAGTGGCCCAAGATTGTAACGGGAAAGGCTAGTTTTACGACAACAACTCCCCATTTTTACACAATGAGAGTTGGTAAACATCAGCGAGTTACTTGACTCGAACAAATAGCGCCGAAAGGGTGAGGTTCGTAGTTTAAGGTACAATTCCAATTTGAACCAATAAAGCCGAAAGGGTGAGGTTCTTACTTGGATTGTAAGGCTATTTTCCAATAAATATAAACAAATCCTTGCATGTTAGTTAATAAACTCGATTCTAATGTAGGGTAAGTGAAGTAGTTCCCCGAAATACTTCTCGAAATTCGTTAAAACCTTTTATTACTTTCTTGCATATTTAGATTTGTTAGATTCTTAAACCAAAACAAACACTCGTTTCGAACTAGACACATAATTTTACATAATGCGCAAGTTTACAATTGCTCATTTGGAAGACTCGATACTTATCAATTTTATAAATTATTTTTGAAGCTTAAAATACTACACGTCAAAATGGACCGGAGAGCAATGCATTAACTTGTCATTAGCCTAGGTTGTGTGGATATTTCGACTAGTATTGCAAATATTTTCTTCTTTATTTTGTTTATCCTTTACTCATATCCTTGCTAACTTTTGTTCTTTTTATTTTGTGAGGATGTATTCATACAACCAACAAGTCTCATACAATGAAGCCAAGAAGAGGGCAACAAAAATGCTTATTGGGAAGATCATGGCCATCCGACGCATTCATACTCTCCAAATTGGGATGATAGTCAATATTCATTCAAAGAGGACTCCTACCACTAATACCCTCCAATCCCTCAACCAAATGGTGGACTCTCCGAAATGGAAATGCTAGCCATGCTTAAAGCTTACCAAGTAAGATAATTGACGCGCGTTGTCTGACGCGTCAAACTTAAATTTGTAAACTCCTGCAATTACTAGCAAGCAGTAAGCAGGGTCGAACCCAAGTGAGCCGGTTTTGGAAGTTGAATCTGTAAACAATTAAAGAACAGGGGATTGTGAGTGATTGTTTGTGAGTGCACAAGAGAAAAACATAATAGAAAGGTTTTCAATCAGAGAGAATATTCAGCTTAGGGTTTCTATTGTGACACGTTTATCATAGACAACTAATGACCCAATTCCAAGTTTCTAAGTGTGGTTATTCCGCCAAATGTAACAACCCTAAGTATCCCCACAAAGGTGATACACCACAATCTAACCCGACAAAGTTGTTAGACTTCTAGTTCTTCCCTAAACACAATAATCCAACAAAAGTAATATTACGTCTAGGTGTTACTATCTACCTTTACGACAAAGTATCTAGTAGATGTTAACAGTAAGAATAGGTTGTCAAACTAAGCTTTACGACAAAGTTTCCACTTAACCTAACAATTCAATTCATGTGATGAAGAACAAGAACTAGTAAAACATGAAATTGCATTAAGAACAAAAATCTCAAAACATAGTCATAATGTATGAAACCCTAAACTGAAATTAAAAAAACCTACTCATAGCCATAACAATACACAAATATTCTTGAATGAAAATAGAAAATTCTCTTGTCTCGTCAAAAGCTTCGCGTTCTCCTCAAGAGTCGTCTTCAAAACTAGGATGTGATGTAGAATGATAGAAACCCTTCTCCAAACCATTAATTTATAAGTTGTTGGGTTTCTAAATCTGTTTTGGCCCAAATTGCCAATTCTCGGAACTATTGACGTCATCAAGTATGCTGATGATGTCATCATCGCGCCTAAGGAAGAAGTTACGACCGCTCCCAGGGTTGATGTTATCGGTATTGCCACACCCAGCATTGAGTTTAGCACTGCGCTAATGTCTTCCTTGGGCGCGGTCCCACTGACTTGGTTTTCCTCTTTCTGCGCAGTATTTCTGACTTCGACTCTCGATTAAACCTTCCAAATGACCTCAAATACTCTTGGTGTGAACTAGAGAGTTGTAGAGAATGAAGTCACTTACGCAAATTCAAGTAGCTCGTATTTTTATGATCAGTGGTCAATTCCCAGCACTCCGTCGATCCTCCGAAGGTCTGACCTGCCACTATGGTATTTTTGGCATGAAATGCCATCTTTTATGCGTGTTTCCTCCTAGAGCTTCCGAAACACCTAAAATGCAAAATAATACTAAAAAGTAAATGTTCGCATAGAAAAGTGTCAAAATAAATGAGATTAGTTAGTTCGACGAGTCGTATAAATACGACTCATGAATAATCAGGATATGCTACAAAGTTTCCAAGCTTTGAACCAACGTTTAAATGAGCTCACTGCCCGAAAACAAGTGATAGAAAGCATATTGGCGCAACGAGCAATTAAAAATGGGAACTTGGATGATGAAGAAGAGGTCTTCGGAGAAGAAGTCCTTGAACCCAATGCCTCAAAGCAAGAATGAGATCTTCAGAGTTGCTAACCAACTTACAACGACGTGTGGGATGGTGAATCTTGAACCGAGGATGAGTTGGAACACGAAAGTGCATCACCCTTCACTACTAGCTCGTTTCAAGATCATTCATATGAGAACACACAAGAATTCACCATTGCATCAACGCCTTGGATCTCCAACGAGGAATTCTTCAAAGAGGATGACTCATGCATTGAAGAAATATATATATTTTTTGCATAAAGATGACCTCCCTTTTCCCACTTCAAGTGGGCTTGAATCCGAGCTTCAATATGTTGTTGAAGAGGAGATAGAGGATGAGTAGCCACAAGAAATTCAAGGGTATGAAGACTTTGTTGAGGTTTACATGGATGCTACAAGAGAGCAGCCTTGCATCCAAGAGAATGAAAGTTTTGAGAGGGAGTTAGAGGGTTGGGCACCCAAGGCAGTTATTGAGAAACTCAAGGAGGGTGTACCCATCAAGTTCGAGACGAGTTATGAAGATCCTTTCTTTTCCACGACATCTCGAGGCAAGTTTAAGAGCTTTGTACCTTATTTTGGAAAATTATTAGAAAGGAGCTCCCATGATCCCTCTATCCTGAAGGATACAACACTTTTGAAGGGATTGAACTCACAATTGAAAGTTCGTGGAACGCTTTATGGACAAAAGTTCAAAGGGGAAGTGAAGGTGGATTGATTGCCCCGCGAGAAGTTATTCGAGCAAATGACTTCTCCCAAGCGACTCCATGGGGCGCTTTGCTAGTCTCGCCAAGACCTTAAACTAGATCTTTGAGGGAAGTAAAACCATTTGTAAGATGCCTTGTCAAATTTATTTTTCACTCACACGTCATTCACTAGACACTTTTTATTTAAGTGTGGAATCCCTACTATGATACTAGTTGTACTTGTGACATATGTGTTAGAGATAAATTACTGATAATCAACAGTGATACACCAAGGATCGAAACTCAATTCAGATTAAAGAGAACATACCGTTTTAATCTTCAATATGCGGAAGCGACTCTCTGAAACAGATGTGCACATGAGTACACCGGATTAGGTCTTCCAATCCTGCCACTAGAGTCATCTCAGCTTTTCCACCGAGAGGGCAAGAAAAGCTATCGTCTTTTCGATGTTGGTGGACCGGGGACCATAACCCATATAAATAGTGGTGTGCTAGGGCAACCACTATTGTCGTAATTACATTTCCGCCTCTCATAGAAAGATAATTACCAGATGGTATCTACACAATAACCCTCATGATATTATACCCATAAGCCAATATAAATCACAACTAAATCACTTTATTTAGGCTTCTTCAAATGATAGCACACACATTCATTTTATTTACATGTGTGAACCCACATAATTGGTTAATTTACAAAATTAACCCAACAATCTCCCACTGGGTCACATGTGTAAATAATAAATGTATAACAAAAGTGAGTTCAAAACTGCTATCATATCATAAAGGTATATCCCCTATCCGGTCCATTAACTATGCTGACATGGGATTAAAGCGGCCTTCGTATGCATCATCGATACTCGACCGAGCTTGTCACGGATGCCAACATAATTAAATGACATGGATTCATCATGAGTGTGCAGCATGGAAATTACATGAACTGTGACCTTACATGTCTATTTCCAACTAGTCCCTAAAGCGAGATCAACAACATTACACAGAGTGCATACTAGCAACAACAATTCTGCAGGACATAATTCGATAGTATAGATCAAAATCTATATCTAACATAGAGCAGCGCACAAGCCAAACTCCCACTCAATATGAATATCCTCAAATAAGGTAACTGGCATATGATCAGTATGCCACCGAAAGACCTCGGATACTAATCCCTTTTATAAAGTGGATCCGCAACGAAGTTTTTTACAAAATGCTCTATATGTTCACTCTGTATTTCTTAATTACAACTAGCATATCGATATCAATATTATCACATTGACTATCTTTAGTTGCCAACAGAATATGGTATAATCAAATTTGTCACATATCTACACGGTCTTTCGCAACACAAAATTAGAAGTTTTATAGTGACAATAAATACTAACCATATTTGTTAATTAATGCCTCAAATATGCTATTCAAAACTGACCTAACAATAATTAGATTAATCATAATCTTATTAGGCATCACATTGGAGTCAGTAACAAAAGTGATCTCTAGCAAAGTCTGACATCCAATACATAAGCATGTTCGTCACATGTTCTATAGATAATGAATTCAATAGTGACTTCCTCAAATATCTACACAACATTAGCATGTATGTAACTTCCGAATGCATACATACTTCAACAAGTAAATGAGACCCACACTTGTCTCAATTACGAATGTGTGTACCACAAGTTCTATAATGTAAGAAAATCATATCTCACTCCCACTGAACCGTGATATACACATCAGCCATAATTTGTGTTTCATCTCCAAACAAGCAAGATGACAACACAATAAACATGAATATCATCAACTAAAAGCATACAACAAATCGTATCTGACTTAAAAGTCATAATACATATTCTTGAGGTAGTTGAGTTTGTCCTACTGAAATAATCAGAATCTTAACTGGAGAATAAATAGACTTTGTCTTGTGATTGATTATCTCGAGTATGCATGCAAATTTAATCAATCACCCCGTAATAAGAGACAATTTTCTCTTCAATGACAATGTCCCAACCATATCTCCCCCCAAACTCAATTTCCTCAAGAATTATGAGATTCAAAATCTCACCAACGAAAATATGAATTTCAATGTCTTCAAATCTCATACATCATATATGAAATTTAAGACCACAAGAAAATTCACTTTAAAAGTAGATAATGACATTCACAAAATATCGAGCACCATTAATAGCACGTCGGAGGACTATGGTATTAATTGCAAGGGCACGTTGTTCCGTGATCAAACATTGACGATAAGGGATGTCAAATAATAAATCATCGGAGGATGGATTTACTATTCACATCAAAAGACTAAAGATCGTCACACATTTATCACCACGGGTATGTATGCAGCCACGCTGAATACTAATGTGCAGAGGCCTAAATTAGTATCCTTGTAAACTACACACATATATCCTGACATAAGAAATAAGGCAGTCTCCACGGATATGCCACGGAGGTGGTCATGTATTCCGCTTAGAACAACCCATTTATTATGTGAGCCCAAATGTCGAATGTCGTATCATGCAAGTAAAGTCTCAATTGTAATGTTGGTTCCTCTCAATTATGGTTCCAAACAAGAGGGCAATCTTAGCCAGCAAAATTGAACCATAAACAACTGAACCGGCCCAAACTAAACAATCAGACTGACTTCAATTAATTGGTAGAAAACCAAATTGAACCAACATACAATTTTTCAACAAGATTTCAATTGATCTGATGTGCAATTGATCCAAAATTTTGATTAATCTAAATTAGATCAAACTGAAACTGCATTAATATACAATTTCTCATTCGAACCATAGTTCACCAAAAGTTGATCAAAGTCAAAATTCAACCAAAGTTGACAAAAGTTGACCGAATTCAATTTCAACTAAGATGAGCACAAATGGACCGAAGTCAGGTTTCAACTAAAGTTGATCACAAGTTGACCAAATGTCAAAAAACTCAACTAAAGTTGACTCAAGCTGACAAAGTCATATTTCAACTAAAGTTGACCACAAGTTGACCGAAGTCAAATATCAACGAAAGTTGAACATAAGTTGACTGATGTGAAAGGGTCAACTGAGGTAAAATTGACCAGTGTCAAAAAATTCAACCATAGTTGGCCGAAGATTCACCGAATTTGATCAATTTTACTGAACTGAAATTCCATATCATATTAGATTAGTTTCCCAAGTAGATACAAAATCGAATTAAACCAATATCATTGAGCTGAAATTCAATATCACTCTAGATTGGTTTCAAAAAGTCGGTATAAAACCGAGTTAAACCAATCTCATTCACGATATTAAATATCACACTAGATTAGTTTCATAAGACGATATAAAATCGTACTAAACAAATCTAATCGAACCAATATCCATGTCAGACTAGATTGGTTTCTCGAGACGATAAAAACCCGTATTAAACTAATCTATCTGAACCAAAATTCATACTGAACCAATCCACCGAATTTTGAATAGGATCAAAAATTAAAACCGGAGTAAATCGAATCGGTATGAACCGAAGCTTTTAAACCGTATCATTCCAATAGTCAGTTTTGATTGATTTATCAAATCGGAATAAACCGTATTAAATCAATCCAAAACACAATGGTTCAATATCCAAATGGATTGATTCAACCAACATGCACAAGTGCACTGAATCAATCCAACCATAACGGTTCAATATCAAAATTGATTGATTCACCCGATCAGAATTAACCGCAATGAATCGATTAATTAAACTGAAATTTCACCATAATCGATTCAATATTTGAATCAGTTTAAACTGAATCAAAGTCAGCTATCATCAATGAACATAATTGAACCCACAAAATATTATGAATCATAAATTCAAGTGAATCAAAATTTAATTGAGATCGAACCTGAAGAACCAAAGAGGTTCGATTCAACAACAATAGGGTTCCTCTTCCTCACAACCCCATGCCAACAACAGCCACCTCAGTCCACTCACTGTCACGCTCTTTGGTATCTAATAACAAAATCAGATGGTGAAGTTGGAAGCAAGATGCGCCTTAATATGCCGTTTATAGCAGTAGCCATGGCTCTTATAGCAAATGCTGACAATGTGCTCCTCAACAATGCAAGGAGGGGTCAAAAACAATTTAGCGCACTATTGACTTGTCTTGCTGATATTGCAACGTCATAGTTGGTATCTTCGCACGTCCCAATTGTAGTTGTTGGGTCGTCTTCTTCTAGCACTTTGCAACAACAAGGTTTTCTTCAGGGTCTTCAATGGCAGCGACAAGATCTTCTTGAGTAGCTTTCTTCTTGTGTGATGAACTAGTACCTTGGATATCTAATTGGACCACGTAAATTCGCTGTCCGAATTCAATATTTCCACCCTCACACTGTGCCTAGGGTTGTAGGAAATTCGAATATGGGATTAATTCCAAAATAGAAACACTTTGTTTTCCGGCAATAAAACAAAGCAACTTAGGGTTTGGGTAGGATTGGAAATCAAGGAAGAAAGGATTGTGATTTTATCTATCAATTGCACAGCACAATTTCGTGTGTGAAACTTGAGAGAATAGACTGTATATATAGCCAAGCAACCAGGTACGAACAGGAGATGCGACTGCAGACTGAGCAGTCGCACCTGTTGTAATTCATGCGTTCGCATGTCCAAGTCATGCGTTCGCATGACTGTGAAATGTTGCAGCGTTTAGCCAGTCATGCGTTCGCATGGACATGGCATGCGTTCGCATGCTATTGAAGCGTTGCGAGATTTAGCCTGGTTTTGCAGCCTTGTGCGTTCGCATGGATTACTTCATGCGTTCGCACAACCAAAACCAGTCGCATAGAAATCTCATGCGTTCGCACAACCAAAACCAGTCGCATAGAAATCTCATGCGTTCGCACGGCGCGGTCGCACACAACAAACCGACGCATGAAAAACTCATGCGTTCGCACGGTTATTCTCCTGCGCTCGCATGGCTCTGTGCGCTCGCATGAAAGTTTCATGCGTTCGCACAACATGATTATAGGTCCTAAAACCCTAAAATCACTAACAATCCTCCCCCATTTTTGGGTTTTCCTTTTGATTCACAAAATACCTTGTTTTAAGCAAAACACGCATAGACGGAAATGTCACTAAGGATTGAATTTCCGCATAGTGTAATCACGCATACAATATACCCGAATTGAAATGGTGTCACTAAGGATTGAACCAATCAATTCATTTGGGTACTTGACGGCGACACACGCATGTGTTACTTCACAAACCGTTAAGTTAACTTGACTCTTTAATGGCCCTTGAGTCCCTATCCATTCATAAACGTATTGAGATTAAACCCGATCTCTCATGAAGCGACCAGAAACTTCACGTTTACATAGGTAGATTCCTTTGTGGGTCACACCGCCCAATCGTGCTCCTACACCTAGCACTTTTTCAAAGAATCTATTAAGAAGAGTTCATCTTCAACCTAAACCTTTGTAGGTACTGAACACACACTTGGGGATGCATATTTGTGTTCGTCAATCATCTAGGAATGGGCTTTCCGCATTGAATTTAGCTCTAACGCTAGTTAGATGTGAATTGGGTGTCCCACGACTAGATGATTATATGGGTTTCAATCCCATCCCCTTCACAGACTTAGTGATCACTTCCCTAACCAATCCCTTTGTCAAATGATCGGCTAGATTCTGCTGTGACTTTACAAAATCCACAGATATTACCCCATGCGTAATGAGCTCTCTTACCGCACTATGTCTAACACCCAAGTGTCTAGACTTCCCATTGTATACATGGCTATACACCTTAGCCAACGCTGCAGCGCTATCACAATGAATTAATATGGGTGATATCGGTCTCTCCCACAATGGTATTTCATGAATCATGTTCTTCAGCCATTCCGCTTCTTTCGAAGCTGCGGCTAGAGCAACAAATTCAGATTCCATTGTTGAGCTGCTGATGCAAGTTTGTTTCTTAGATGCCCACGAGATTGCACCTCCCCCTAGTAGAAATACCCATCCACTTGTGGAAGAATGATCCTCCTCGTTAGAAATCCAACTTGCATCTGAATATCCTTCAATGACCGAAGGGAATTCAGAATACACAAGACCTAAGTTCATCGTTCCCTTAAGATACCGAAGTACCCTATGAACCGCTCGCCAGTGATCCTTGCTGGGATTACTTGTATATCGACTTAGCTTGCCCACCGCAAATGCTATGTCCGGTCTTGTACTCGTCATCGCGTACATCAAACTTCCGATGACCCTTGAATATTCAAGCTGTGACACTGGGGCTCCCTTATTGGGAAGAAGGTGTTTGGAAGATTCAAAAGGAGTATTCACTGGATGACAGTCTAAGTACTTGTACTTCTTCAACACTTTCTCAATATAGTGAGATTGTGTCAAAGCTAGACCTCCTTTTATTCTTTCTATTCTTATACCAAGAATAACTTCCGCCTCCCCCATGTCCTTCATGGAAAACTTAGATGATAGAAATTCCTTTGTATGATTTATACACTTTATATTAGTGCCAAAAATCAACATATCATCTACATATAGACATATGATAACTCCATTTCCAGAATCATCAAACTTGCTATATACGCATTTATCCGATTGATTCAAAATAAATCCATCGGAAAGTACCACTTCATCAAATTTTTGATGCCATTGCATAGGTGCTTGTTTAAGTCCATATAATGACTTAACAAGCTTGCATACCTTATGCTCTTGTCCCGTTACAACGAAACCTTCCGGTTGCTTCATATATATTTCTCTTCTAAATCGCCATTTAGGAAAGCAGTCTTTACATCCATTTGATGTACCAGCAACTTATGTATAGATGCTAAAGCAATCAACAATCTGATTGTTGATATTCTTGCAACCGGTGCATAAGTATCAAAGTAGTCCAAACCAAATTTTTGTCTAAAGCCTTGAATTACCAATCTTGCTTTAAATTTATCAATGGTTCCATCCACTTTCATCTTCTTTCTAAAGATCCATTTATTTCCCAATGCTTTATGACCTTGTGGTAAATCAACCAAAATCCAAGTGTTATTACCCACTATAGAGTCCATTTCATCGTTAATGGCCTCTTTCCAAAATGATACATCTTGGGATTTCATTGCTTCATCATAGGTCTTAGGATCATCCTCAATGATATGGCAATATAAATATTGTGAACCAATATTTTCTCGAGTTCCTTCCACTAGGTACATTTGAAAATCATTACCAAATGATTTATACTTCCTAGTCCTATTACTCCTTCTGTTTTCTGAAATTTGAGGTTCACTTGATTCTTCAACTACACTAGGTGCAAGAACCAAATCTTTAGGCGTGCTTATTGATGAAAATCTATTTTCATCAAATATGGCATCTCTTGATTCAATGATAGTATGAATCGATACTTGCTTGTTAGGTTCTATAACATAGAATCTATAAGCCAAAGAGTGTTGGGCATATCCGATAAATATGCATTCAACTCCCTTTTCTCCTAAAGTTGTAATCTTAGGTAGAGGTAGTCTTACCACTGCTCTACACCCCCAAACTCTAACATGTGTTAATGTTGGCTTCTTCTTATGCCAAATTTCATATGGAGTAAGGTTGCTAATTCTATTAGGAACCCTATTCAGTAAGTAGCAAGCTGTTAGCATTGCTTCACCCCAAAAGCCGTCACTTAGGCCCGAGTAAGAAAGCATGGCATTCACCATTTCTTTTAAAACTCTGTTTTTCCTTTCCGATATACCATTTTGTTGCGGTGTGTAAGGTGCTGTGGTTTCATGAATGATACCCACACTTTGGAAATAACTTGGATTATAGTATTCCCCACCTCTATCGGTGCGCAACTTCTTAATTGAAGTTCCTTTTTGAAGTTCAACTTCACTCTTATAAATCTGAAATTTATCAAGAGATTCATCTTTTGAATGCAATAAATATACATAGCAAAATCTAGAACAATCATCAATGTATGTGACTACATATTTTTTATTTCCTAGAGATGGTGATGCATGAAAATCACATAAATCACTATGTATTAAATCGAGTACATTACTCTCTCTAGTAACATTATAAAATGGTTGCCTAGTAATTTTAGTAAGCATACAAGTTCTACATCTATCAATGTTTATGTCAAAAGAGGGAATTAAATCATGCATTGACATATTACGCAATCTTTTATAATGAACATGTCCTAAACGTGCATGCCATAGTCTAGATATGTTAACATGTGAATTAATAGATTGAGTAGGTAAATCATGCTCACAATTCATATAAATAGAACAAACATTTTTATTAAGACTCAATTTGAACATTCCATTACACAAATATCCTTTGCCAACAAATATACCACCTTTTGACAACACATAGTTATCGGCTTCATACACTTGCCGATAACCTTGTTTATTTAAAACAGTACCCGACACAATATTTTTCCTAATATTAGGTACAAACAGAACATTACATAAAACAACAGTTTTTCCACTTGTGAACTCTAGTTCTACACGACCTAGTCCAAGGATTGGGGCAGTTGACTCGTCTCCCATGTGAAGAACTCTTCCTTCACTTGTAGCGGCAAATGACTTGAATAATCCTTTGTCTCTACAAACATGTGCCGTAGCACTGGAGTCAACCCACCATGAAGTCTCATCATCCTGCATAGCAAAGATTTCAGAAATATTAGAAACATAATCTACATTAGAATGTGCATCTAAATTAGTTTCCAAATCCGAAACTAACAAATTCTGACCTTGAGATTTCTGCTCTTGGTTTTTATTACCAAAAGCCTTGTCTTGAGCCTTCTCGCTCTTCCCCTTTCCTACGCGGCAGTCACGCTTAAAGTGCCCCGCTTTCCCGCAAGTCCAGCACACGTGTTCTTTAGACGGATGCTTCTTTTTGTTAGGTCCTTTGCTAACATACTCATTAGGCCTCTTCTTGCCTTTGTTCTTGTTCATCTTTTGTGAGCTTGTCTCCAATACATTTACCTTAGGCAAGGTTGTATCCACTTCCATCATGTCCTTTTCTCTCACACGAAGTTCCTCCTCCATTCGCAATTCCTTTGCAAGATCCACAAGAGAGATATCTTCCTTCTTGTGCTTCAAGGTACGGCGGAAGTCCTTCCAAGCCGGTGGTAATTTGTCAATGATACTTGACACCGAGATGGCTTCATCCATCTTTAGATTTCTTTGAGCAAATTGTCCCAAGATACGCTGTATCTCATGGAATTGTTCCATTACCGGACGAGAGTCCACCATCTTGTAGTTATTGAAATTACTAACAAGAAATTTGATGCTCGAGGCATCCTCAGCCATGTACTTGGCTTCAAGAGTGTCCCATAGCTCTTTTGCGGACTCGACGTTTTGATATAAATCGAAAAGAGGATCGGACATACCGTTGAGGATATGACCTCTTGCGATGTAGTCGTCGTTCTCCCATTTGTTTCGTTCGCGGAATGCCCCCACTGGTGCGTTATCTCCAACTTCTGGACATGGTGTGGACAGCACGTACACTACTTTGAGATTTGTCAGTAGAAAGTGCATCTTCCTCCTCCAACGCCGGAAATCGGTTCCTTCAAACTTGTCCAATTTCTGGAATTGGTGCATCAAGTCTCTCACGCTCGTCATTGAAGTGCAGAATGATATTGAATTCGTTTGTAGTTGTTGGGTCGTCTTCTTCTAGCACTTTGCAACAACAAGGTTTTCTTCAGGGTCTTCAATGGCAGCGACAAGATCTTCTTGAGTAGCTTTCTTCTTGTGTGATGAACTAGTACCTTGGATATCTAATTGGACCACGTAAATTCGCTGTCCGAATTCAATATTTCCACCCTCACACTGTGCCTAGGGTTGCAGGAAATTCGAATATGGGATTAATTCCAAAATAGAAACACTTTGTTTTCCGGCAATAAAACAAAGCAACTTAGGGTTTGGGTAGGATTGGAAATCAAGGAAGAAAGGATTGTGATTTTATCTATCAATTGCACAGCACAATTTCGTGTGTGAAACTTGAGAGAATAGTCTGTATATATAGCCAAGCAACCAGGTACGAACAGGAGATGCGACTGCAGACTGAGCAGTCGCACCTGTTGTAATTCATGCGTTCGCATGTCCAAGTCATGCGTTCGCATGACTGTGAAATGTTGCAGCGTTTAGCCAGTCATGCGTTCGCATGGACATGGCATGCGTTCGCATGCTATTGAAGCGTTGCGAGATTTAGCCTGGTTTTGCAGCCTTGTGCGTTCGCATGGATTACTTCATGCGTTCGCACAACCAAAACCAGTCGCATAGAAATCTCATGCGTTCGCACAACCAAAACCAGTCGCATAGAAATCTCATGCGTTCGCACGGCGCGGTCACACACAACAAACCGACGCATGAAAAACTCATACGTTCGCACGGTTATTCTCCTGCGCTCGCATGGCTCTGTGCGCTCGCATGAAAGTTTCATGCGTTCGCACAACATGATTATAGGTCCTAAAACCCTAAAATCACTAACACCAATCCATGTGAGGTCCATTTATGCTCAATTTGGAAAAAAACTTCAATCAAATATATGAGCCGAGTAATAAATTGCAAAGACCCCAACTTCCACAAATCCAAGACCGAAGCCAAAAAAGACCTTCAATTGTGTTACGGAATGGAATATTGGAAAACTTAGGGGAGCTACTTGCATTTTGGTATAACTTAGATATGTATAAGACTAAGTTGTAACCCATGAAATAAGCAAGCAATGAATAATCAACTTTCTCATCTTCTATCTTCTCTTCCGCTCATCTTCTTCTCCTAACCCTAAATCTCTTCCCCTCCTTCCCTAATTCTACCGTAACTCTTCAATATCACCTCCGTAGTCCTTGGTGCGACTTCTGAATCGCATCAATTGGTGCTTTCACTGAGAGATTGGATATGGATCCCGAACTGACTGAAGCGGAAGTGGAGGCGCTGGAAAAACTCAACGCTCAAGTTCAAAATATCATAGAATCCATGAGGATTCAAGCTGCGTATCAGGCAGAGCAAACTGACCTGATGAAGAACATGATGAGGGGCATGATTCTGGATGTTTGAGCATTAAAACATCATCCAGATTATGTCGTGGAGTCCCCAACTCCATCAACGGAACCTTATCAAGTCCTAGGCATCTCGGTCACACCTGATTCAGTGACTAAAAATACAACATCCTTTGTGAAAGATTGTCAGAATGATGCGGAAGAAAAGTCATCATTCGAACACCATGAAATCGTAAGTTCCTCTACTGAACCTAAGTTCCTCTACTGAACCTAAGTTGATTTCTGAAGATGACATGAAGAATGCCTCTATTGTTGATGGTGATGTAGTTGAAGAAGAGATAAATTTCAGTCATCTGATAAATGATTCTTCATCAGAATCTGAAGTAGTTGAATGGAAGGTAACGCTGGGATTTGCACAATCAATTTGTGTTTCAAACTGCAATTTAAGTGTATGCTCACATGGTGTTTGTCAAAATGCCTCAATGGACTATTCTTCTTATTTTATGATGCGTACGAATTCGGATAGCTATATTCTGGTGCCAGAAATGAAGGCTAATGATCTGAGTGTCTTGCTAAGGAATATGGATGATTTCAATGAAGTAGAATCATCTTTAGTTTGTCGGCTACAGTTGCGGACATGGATTAAGGGCGTTCAATGGTGTCCATATGTCAAGTTTGTTGATGGAAATTATGTGTTTGACAAAGGAAAGGTTCACAAGTACAGCAAAAAGAAAGATATTAAGATATTTGAGGGATCTCTTGCTTCCAAATCCCAGCCATTTAGAATTTCAGATTTTGAGACATCGGCGACTACAACCGTCTGCTCATCTTTATTTGAGCTGTTTGACACTAAGACGAAGCCTATCAATATTGACATATACGTGCGTCGAGTATTCATTATGCACAATTGTGGCAGCGTTAATTCTGAGGAAATGTCACTGAACATTTCTCTGGAAATGTTGAAGCATAACAGGATCCACAAAAATATTTACATGGTTGCTGTTAGTGATGAGTATGATGTTGGCCAGCTTAAAAAGTACCAGGGAAATAATTTTGTTTCAGCTACTGAGGAAAAGACAAAGAAGATGATTATTAAGGAAGAGTATGTGGCAGTGGAGCATTATTGTGTGGAGGGACAACATGAGTTTAAGATTATCTTGTTAGATGCTAAGAAGAAGGGGTATGGAGTGTTTATTATGAGTGGTGATGCGATGAAGAACTTGAAGACTAGAAGACAAATTGTAAAGTTTCATGATGCCACTGACAATTTCATGGTATTTTTTCTAAGAAACAGAGCTGCGGAATTCAACATCTACTTTATCTATGGAGATACTTATATTCTTTATAACATTGATTGGAATCCTCATATGGATCTTCAAGCTGCGGGCATATATCACATGATTAGTCAAACAAAGCATATATATGTTTACCGACTCGCTACTACCCCGTCAGTTAAGGAGCGCATATTGAAAGGAGCTTTCACTAAATTGATGATAGGTAAAGGGCAGTTTCAACAGGATTTACTAGCATCTAAAGTGGACCTATATGTTGATGATGTTAAACACCGGGAGCTTGCTATTGTTGCTTTTACAATGAGGAAGCAATTATACTATTTGATTAGAGCTTTGTCAAATTCGAAGAAGCTTGTTGCTGCAGTAACGGATGGCTCTAAGGTACCCAATAACTCCGGGATAGGGCACTCTTTCTTAATGAGGGTTGACATGGGGAATGAATATGCGGTGTTTCAGTTTGAAACTGCATTCTTCATTATTGGTCTCAGCTTGGTTGATCCCGTCTTTCTAGTGTGTTTCGTCAACAAATTTTACATATTTTCATCACCAAGGCCACCGGAAGTAGCTGACCTTGAGGACAAGGTCAATTTCAAGGATGGAGGAAAATGTTACGGAATGGAATATTGGAAAACTTAGGGGAGCTACTTGCATTTTGGTATAACTTAGATATGTATAAGACTAAGTTGTAACCCATGAAATAAGCAAGCAATGAATAATCAACTTTCTCATCTTCTATCTTCTCTTCCGCTCATCTTCTTCTCCTAACCCTAAATCTCTTCCCCTCCTTCCCTAATTCTATCGTAACTCTTCAATATCACCTCCGTAGTCCTTGGTGCGACTTCTGAATCGCATCAAATTGCCTTTCCATTTGTGTCAAAATCAGCAGCTAGACAACTGGAATTGAAAACTCTCTCTCGGACTTTGAGACCCAAAATTGTTGGACCTTGTCTCCAGTAATTAACAGCTGGCAACAAATATGCTCCTACGCCTATGAGTAAACTTAAGGTGGCTCCTTTCATTAACCTTCTGATAAGAATGGGGAATGGGCGGATGACGTCGATTGTTACAAATTTCCATATAATTGAGACGAGAATCGACTCTGTGTGCTTTTGGTTGAACCGTTTCCAATTGACCGAGTTGAACCAGATTAATTCGGTTTGAACTAAATTGGTTCTCCAACGCCAAACTCAGTTAGGGTTTCATCCCTTTTAATTTGATGCCGCCTGGAAGGCTAACAATCAGCATGGCACCATTACGCGTCTCCCACCATATGAACTTTGGGTTCAGAACGCTCTCTTTTCCGACATCGATCGCTACGGTAGCTTGTGGCATCAAATTGATGGATGCTCAAACATGTTGACCGGAATGGTCTTGATCAGAATGTTTTCAATCGGTGTACATGCGTTCAAAATAACGCAATTGATTAGTAAACATTCTCAATAATCTGAAATTGAGTGGCGACTGATACCACTTGTTAGAGATAAATTACTGATAATCAACAGTAATACACCAAGAATCGAAACTCAATTCAGATTAAAGAGAACATACCGTTTTAATCTTCAATATGCGGAAGCGAATCTCTGAAACGGATGTGCACATGAGTACACCGGATTAGGTCTTCCAATACTGCCATTAGAGTCATCTCATCTTTTCCACCGAGAGGGCAAGAAAAGCTATCGTCTTTTCGATGTTGGTGGATCGGGAACCATAACCCATATAAATAGTGGTGTGCTAGGGCAACCACTATTATCGTAATTACATTTCCACCTCTTATAGAAAGATAATTATCAGATGATATCTACACAATAACCCTCATAACATTATACCCATAAGCCAATATAAATCACAACTAGATCACTTTACTTAGGCTTCTTTAAATGATAGCACACACATTCATTTTATTTACATGTGTGACCCCACATAATTGGTTAATTTACAAAATTAATCCAACAATATGATGATAATTTGTATCTAGTAGTCACTTGTTTGTTTTACGGATATTAATGCCCTATGCGGGAAAGGAATGAGCGAAACATGAATCACACTCTTTGAGCTACAATTTCAAGGAAGCCCTTTGCACTACACTTTTAATTCTAAATATTTATCTCCAATTTTGGATATGTGAGAGATGGCCAAGTCGAAGAATCACACAGCTCACAACCAATCTCACATGAATGGCATCAAGAAGCCTAGAAACAACCGCAATGCTTCCACTAAAGGTATGGATCCCAAGTTCTTGAGGAACCAGAGGTATGTCAGGAAGCACAACAACAGGAGTGCCGAAGAAGGATCTACCTCCGAGGAATAGGCAAAACATCTTCTTACTGCTAAAATGTTAAGGCTTTTCTCTTGCGCAAAGCTTTTTAATATGGTATCAGCTACATTGAAGTTCATGTTTTGGTACTGAATATTTGTGTTTTATGGTTCAATATAAGTAACTTTGATCTATAAAAAAATCTTAAGTATGGAGCGGGTGTGTAGTGACAGGCGTATTTTTAACCCTTTATAGTTGTCAAAGTATTAGTTTTAGGGGTCAAATTGCAGTCAAACAAAATTTATAATCCTTGGTAAGCCAAGGGTCGATCCTATGAGCAATGCGTGTGAGTACTAGTTAACTAGCGACCTATTTAGCTATTCCTAATTAGCAAGTGTAAAAACACGGTTTTGTTGTCACGAAAAATAGCAGAAATTAAATAGCAGAAAATAAAGTGTTGTGTTTAATTCAGAGAGAGAATCACAGAATCCGTACTTCACCCGTGCTAACCCCACTAATCATGCAATCATTCTACGCTAATTATTCATGCTATCGAATATGGAAAATAACCGAAATAACACTAGACAAGCCGCCCATCCACGGATCATTGTCTAGATTAATCTCCATCGTTGAACGCGCCCATCCACGGATTATCAACGATTTCGATTTATTAAATTAATGGTTTTCCTATTAATTCATGTAAACATGACCTAATATCAATTTCAGGCAATCCGGTTAATCCCTAGGGCCCATCCACCTTTCGGCATATAACCTAAATACGTTCTATCAATGCAAACATACCCTTTGATGTAAATACATGCATAGAACGATAAAATTAAGCACACAATGAATTTGAATATTCGAATTGCATAAATAATGAACTTTAATTGATCACATGAGAGTTAGGGTTACATAGCACGGGATCCGTAGGATCCCGGAATAGAGAAGACTACTCACTATTCATGGTGATTAAACCAAAAACAGTGTAAATTAAAGGAAGAAACGAATAAACCGTAGAGATTATCCTCGTTGATCCTCACGATTGAAAAGCTCTGTCTTCTCTCCCAAGTTAGGGTTTTTCTCCAAAGAATCAACAACCAGTCTATTCTGATAGTGTTTCCTTATATAGACCGTCTAAAAGGGCTGAAAAGCCCAAAAACCGAACTTAGAAATAATCTGTAAATCTTGCCAAATTTGCCGTCCCGTTACAGCCGTGCGTACAGCGTCTGTAACGGTTGTAACGGTTGTAGCGGGTGGAGCTAAAAAGCTCTGATGGATTTGATGCCCGTTACAGCCGTTACACCCTTGTGTGTAACGGTCTCCCTGGCTTGTAACGGGCAGTGCTGGCTTAAATCTGGTTTTTGGTCTTTTTCGATCGATCTTTCCGTCTTTTGACATTTCGACTCCAAGGAGCAATGATATGTCGATTTTACCTGAAACACTATAGAAAGACATCAAATGTAGACAATTTGCCGGGAGAATGAGTGAAATCCCTCATCGAATGTAGCGAATGATTAGTCAAAATATCGACTGATCAAAACACTCCACACTTAGGATTTGTTCGTCCCGAAAAAATGTAGAAAATATGGCAGAATAAACACATGGGAGGATGCAATGTTTCATGACCATGAACTACCTACTCATGTGACATGTGATCAATTCTAACTAGACATAAAAATGAAAGGGATAACTCACTGTCGTAGAGGACACGAATGCATTTAGCATATGCATCAAGCCTTTAAACCTATAGGCTGCCCTAGTAGGACGAGTATAGTCTCGTGAAGGTTTTCAGGAATGGGACTACCTACAAATCCCCTATACAACTAACTAACGTGAATGCATGAATGATGCTCAACGAGTCACAGTAAAGTCATGGCATACCTCGGATTCATCGTGTTACCTCAACTTCAAGTCAAACATCTTCATCAAAGTTTTCAGACAATCATAGATTAAACGAGTTATGCATTCAAACGATCAGTACACATGACTAACAAACGCCTCATCACAAGTTCTAAATAGTTCTATCGCTACGGGTTAAGAGCATGAAAATTCGCACAAAACATGCTCGCCATTCACCTATGCTATCTAGGGATAGTCCACGGGCTCTTGGCGCAAAGCTCATTCTCAAGTGCCAAGGACTAGGCAATGACTCGTAAGAGAAGAGGAACTTGGCTTAAGAATTTCTGAAAAATAGTACGAAAATTTGCATCAAAAATTCAGTGCAAGCACAAGGATCGTCCCTTAGATTATAGCATGTGAATTCTCAAGACAAGTCACGGTTTGAACGCAATGAGAAGGTAGAATTACACTACATCAAGCAGAAGGGGGCAGAAATTGTTTCAAGAGTGTTTTCCATATACCAGGGGTGACTTTTCTCACCAGGTCCTTGGTATTTTCTGCTTTCGCAGAATCAACAAAAGCATTTTGGTTTTTTTTTTTCAAACTGGTTTTCTTTCAAAAACAACTATGCTTGGGGCCAATGTTTCACCCACTTTCTAGAATTGAGAACTTTGTTTTTGAGGGGAAAACTTGAAGGTCAATTGTCTAACTCCACACTTAAGGCTTGACATAGTGTATGAATAAAGGCGGGTGCATGCAAATCACGACGAATGTAGAGAAACACATACTAGTACTAAGGTCACCTAGAAAAAGAGATGCAATTTAAGTTTTTGACATTTTTGAACCGGTGCCTACTAATTTCAAGTCTCAAACATGCTTTAAGAAATACGTAGAACATGTGATAGTCAAGGGCTAGCAATGATACTGACTCAAGAGAATACACACACGATTTTCACTATTTCAAGTCCTAGACTTTGAATCCAAATGAGTGTCAATCAGTCAAGGAGTATCGTAGAAAACGAGGATTTCAATCGCAATACATAGACAGTTGAGCATATGCAAGATATGTGAATGTGTGACATGCGATGAATGTATATGTGACTATGTGCTACCCACTCCACACTTAAAAATAAGCTTAGTCCCTAAGCGAAGAAATAAAAGATAAGAAAAAGCACATAGGAACTTCCCTCGTGTGTGAAAACTCGATATCCAAGGAGATTAAGCGATGCTCGGGGAGTGGAACACGACTTGTGAGCTGGCAAAGATATATAGATAAAAAAACACAGAGCTTCACAAGTATAGGTTAGCATCGAAAATCGTGAAGGGGCTGGTGCACTCCACACTTAGAACCTTGAAATGTCAACACATAATGCAAGTGAAAAATGCAAATAACAAATACTTACAGCGCGGGTTACTCCCCGAAGAGACCTAGTTTAACGTCTTGGTGAGACTCAGCAAGGGAGGTAGTGTCAATCCACCTTCAAATCCCATTGAAATTTACGTCCATCAAGTATGACATGAACGTTAAGTAGAGCATGCAGTCCCTTCAAAAATTTAAGACATTTAAGAACCAAGGGACTGTAGAAACTCTCGAACAATAGTTTCAAGACGTAAGGCAAGAACTGTCAAAACTTGTCTGGAGGCTGTGTATCAAGATATATATCTTCAGAGCTAGCTCCAGCAAGAACACTTCCCTTGTACTCTTTAGCTAGGAACTCACGTTCCCATACTTCAAAATTTTCCTTCAATATCACATTCATATGTATGCGAGGATCCTCTGAAATCGAGCTGAGGTACACATCAATAAAGTCTTCGTACCTATAATCCTTTGATCCCTCATCGGCGCCCAGAGAAACTGGTGGAACGATGTTCTCCTCTGTCTGTTCATCTAAATGACCTGTAGAAGCGCTCGCAGTGGAGGTAGATGCATCTTCATATTCTGAGACGTCGTCAGTACAAAACTCATCATCCTCCAACTCAGTGTAAGCCTTGGCAACCATTCTAAACGCCTCCAAACCATCCTCACAAACAGGTTGTTCTGGTGTAGAGAGCATTCTCGTATCCTGATCATCTTCCACGTCGATTCGAAATAAAGCTGAAGATGAATATGCTTCATAGACTTGAACGTCTTGATGATTTTCCATTGTCATCCCGATGTCCTCGTCTTCGCATGCATTGGCGGCTGCAATGGCTTGTTGCTCTAAATGATCTTTCAGTATTCTTTGCTTAATTGGGAGTTGCTCCACCGTCCCTATAATATTATCGAGTCTGGCTTGTCGCTCTTTAGCTCGCCTATCTTGCTCCACTGATCTCCTCTCTTGCTCCTCTAAGTAGCTAGCCAATATAGACTCTAAATGCGATGATTCACCAGTATTTTGAGGTTGTTGCTGCGACGGATAGTTGTATTGCCATGAATTCTGATTTTGTTGCTGTTGGGGCTGGTTGTTGTACTGATTACCTTGATTGGTGCGCCCTACAAAGTTGGCGTCCTCCTGATTTCTGTTGCTGATTTCTCGTCTTATCACCGGACAGTCATCTGCGAAATGAGAAGGAGAACCACATACTTCACAGTAAACAATCACATCGACGACTACAGATGACTTCACAAAGGAGTCTATCTTCAGATTTTTTATTTCAGCAGCAAGAATCTTTACTGCGTTGGTTAACTCAGCGATATCCTTTGTTCTATCAGCGAGGTAGGGATCATGCACACTCCTCTTGTCCTTAGGATTACCTCGATCACTCATCCAGAGGTGGTGGTCGTGAGACTGTTGCTGCTGCGAGTAATTCTGGTAGTCCTCATAATAATGATCATCTTGATATGGCTGTGAATCATAAAACTGATGCTGCTGCGACTAGTCTTGGTAATTCTCATAGTGGTGGTCATCTTGATAATATGGTTGATCATAGAACTGATTTTCATTTCCTTCCCAATTTGCATCATACAAATATGTCTGACAATAAGGCTCTTCCCTTGGGTAGGCGTCTTGATGACCAAAAGAGTACATCCTCGCAACATTCAAAACAAAGGTGATTAGTGAAGGTCAGAAGTATATAGAGTATGTACAAAGAAGTATAAAAAATAATAATAGAATAGTCTAAACTACACACGTTAAATCTAATATCACACTAAACACTGCTCCCCGGCAACGACGCCATTTTGACAGGCGTATTTTTAACCCTTTATAGTTGTCAAAGTATTAGTTTTAGGGGTCAAATTGCAGTCAAACAAAATTTATAATCCTTGGTAAGCCAAGGGTCGATCCTAGGAGCAATGCGTGTGAGTACTAGTTAACTAGCGACCTATTTAGCTATTCCTAATTAGCAAGTGTAAAAACACAGTTTTGTTGTCACGAAAAATATCAGAAATTAAATAGCAGAAAATAAAGTGTTGTGTTTAATTCAGAGAGAGAATCCCAGAATCCGTACTTCACCCGTGCTAACCCCACTAATCATGCAATCATTCTACGCTAATTATTCATGCTATCGAATATGGAAAATAACCGAAATAACACTAGACAAGCCGCCCATCCACGGATCATTGTCTAGATTAATCTCCATCGTTGAACGCGCCCATCCACGGATTATCAACGATTTCGATTTATTAAATTAATGGTTTTCCTATTAATTCATGTAAACATGACCTAATATCAATTTCAGGCAATCCGGTTAATCCCTAGGGCCCATCCACCTTTCGGCATATAACATAAATACGTTCTATCAATGCAAACATACCCTTTGATGTAAATACATGCATAGAACGATAAAATTAAGCACACAATGAAATTGAATATTCGAATTGCATAAATAATGAACTTTAATTGATCACATGAGAGTTAGGGTTACATAGCACGGGATCCGTAGGATCCCGGAATAGGGAAGACTACTCACTATTCATGGTGATTAAACCAAAAACAGTGTAAATTAAAGGAAGAAACGAATAAACCGTAGAGATTATCCTCGTTGATCCTCACGATTGAAAAGCTCTGTCTTCTCTCCCAAGTTAGGGTTTTTCTCCAAAGAATCAACAACCAGTCTATTCTGATAGTGTTTCCTTATATAGACCGTCTAAAAGGGCTGAAAAGCCCAAAAACCGAACTTAGAAATAATCTGTAAATCTTGCCAAATTTGCCGTCCCGTTACAGCCGTGCGTACAGCGTCTGTAACGGTTGTAACGGTTGTAGCGGGTGGAGCTAAAAAGCTCTGATGGATTTGATGCCCGTTACAGCCGTTACACCCTTGTGTGTAACGGTCTCCCTGGCTTGTAACGGGCAGTGCTGGCTTAAATCTGGTTTTTGGTCTTTTTCGATCGATCTTTCCGTCTTTTGACATTTCGACTCCAAGGAGCAATGATATGTCGATTTTACCTGAAACACTATAGAAAGACATCAAATGTAGACAATTTGCCGGGAGAATGAGTGAAATCCCTCATCGAATGTAGCGAATGATTAGTCGAAATATCGACTGATCATGTAGTGCATTCTATCGAAACCATCCATGTCTAGACACTTACACATTTTATGCGCTAGTTTACAATTGAGTACTCGAATTTCCAAGGCATTCACAGAACCCCATTACTTAACTATCTAGTTTCAATTACACTCGACTTGATTTTGAAGCTAGAATCGCCTTGACTTTTATGAGTGCATAATTTTTAGGCATCAATGTTGTTGTTTTCTCTTGTCTGTCTAATGATTTAGGCAACCTTTTTGCATCAGTTGAACATAGAATTAGCAAGCATGAAAATACGTTTCTTCACTTCAAAAACCTAGTCATTGCTCCTACATGATCTCTATTTTTTAACATTATATGCACACACCATTTATATCATTAGTACATTGCCAAATTGACGGAGCCCACTGCACTGTCGTTAAGGTGCAATGTTCTCTGTACAAATAAATTTATATTTTCCGCTACTTGCGACTACACTACTGGGTAGTAAGTGGTAAGTATAGGTCGAACCCAAGGGAATTAGAGGGATAACTGTTCTTTAAGGGATCGTATGGTGAGTGATTTTAGGTCGATTGCGGACTTACTGCTAATTACTAAGCTACTATTTTTGGTTTTTTTTTTGGTTTTTTATGCGGAAAAGAAAATACAGAAAATAAATACAGAAATTAAAATACTAAAAGTAAAAGAGTTAAGGGAAGAAGACTTACAGTGGGTGATGCGTGATTGCGATTCCTCCGGTAGATGAGCGGTTGATGGTTGTAGTTGATCGAGCAGGGGGTTTTTTGTAATTCAAGGGAAAGTATTCGGTTTCAGGTACCTTGTATTATAATATGTTTATTAATAACCGTTAGTAACCTTTCTAAGTATTCAAAGATGAATCGAGGCCCTTTCGCAGCGTAAGACTTGCAACATCGTTTAAAGCAACACTTGTTCTACTTCAGACTAATTCCTCCTTTCGAAGTATCTTAGCCTTTTGTGCATCCACCTGATCTCTCAGTTACGATCGACCAAATGGTGTTTTAGATAAGTCAAACTCCTCGATAAGCTTTGCTTGTTACAGCTTCCACTTACCGAGTATGATCACGAATTCCCACGGAAGAGCTTTGCTTGTTACAGCTTCCACTCAACCTTGGAAACTCTGACTATATATGGCACATAGAACAAGTTTTGAATACAGAGAAATGAAACTAAAAGAAATTAAAACATTATATAATACAAGAAAATACCTTCGACCGAATGAGGAGTTTAGCTACGAATATCCATGGAAAAGGACATCATAACTAAATACTCGGGGGTTTTTGAAAACAGTAAGAGGGAAAGGGGTGGAATACTCATAAACCAACAGGAGTATTCACAATTTCCTACTGAATACTCAAGAACCAACATGAGTATTCTCTAAAGTATAATACTCAAGAACAAACAGGAGTATTATTTCCAATCAGTATAATACTCAAGAACAAACAGGAGTATTATTTCCAAAACCAAACTTACAAAGTAACAAACTTAGAGAGAGAAGTGATTTACAAATTTGTGGATGTTGTGGATGATTACAAGTGAAGGGAATGGCTTGTATTTATAGCCATGGAGGGTTGAGGAGATGATGACATTTGGCACAAGGGGAGAGGAGGAGCAAGGAGAGCCATACACATGGGGAGGGAGCTCTAGCCGCCGCCGGCTTTGTGTGTGGAGGAGACACATGGAGGCTTGTGTCATCCAAGCCATACATATGGATGAGCAAGGAGCCGCCGGTTCTAGAAGGTGGAGGAGGATTTTTGTGAGTTTTGTGAAGTTTTCACAAAACTATCGGTCCAATTCCGCTCCGGTCTGACTTTGATTGTTCCTCGGTTGGATTTGATTTGAGTAATTCCTATGTCAGGATCTTGAGATTCTTCATTCAGCGTCTGATCGTGACCTTGGACTGGCTCGTAATATCTTTTCAGCGTAAAATCCTCTCCTTAGCGTGTTTTCTCTCTAAGCGCCAAAATACCCTGTAGAAATAAATCGAGACTAACAAGCAGAAGTTAAATAGACCAACAGTCTAATTTGGTGGGTTTTACTGTGTTTTTGATTCTTATAATTATGGTCCATCAGATCACCCCACACTTTTAGTTGTTTGTCCCGAACAATGCTATTAAAGGGAGGCACTCTAAGTTTGGTTTTAAAATATGAAAATTAGACTGTGGGACTCGATTTATCCTAATTCATGCATTGCTTACTTATTACTAAATTGAACTGTATAAATAAATAGAAGAAACTTGATACTTGTACCTCCGTGCTGAGATGCAAATTATTCTGGATGTTTCGGGAGATAGCCCTTTTTAGGCTCCTGGACTGCAACCTCGGGATCGTCTCTCACTATATGGTTTCCTTGTAGCTTTCTCTAGCACGTGATTCGGTTCGGGTTTCAATGGTTTGAGTACTTCAATTTTCTTTTGGCGAGGGACTACTTTTTGTAGTGAATCGGCCTTTGGCCTTTGATTTGACTCTTTGAGTACTTCACTTTTTGTTCGGTTAAAACCTTCACAATTTTGGGCCTTTGGCCTCTTGATTTGCTTCTTTGAGCTTTTTGCGTCTTTGTGACTTGCTAGTCCATTTTCTCAAGCCTTTTTGGGAGGTCCAATCATCGCCCGCAAGGCTATGGAAATACCTCCCCGCTCCTCTCATCCTTGTCGTTTCGCGCGGGTCAAGATGAGGGTCGCTCATCTATTTTCTCGGCTACTTTGACTAGAGAGAGGACGGTCTGATTCCCGTCCTTGCCTTTTTTTCTTTTTGCATAAACACTGCATGGCGGAGATGACTTCAATCTTCACTGAAACCCGAAGTGCAGCCTCCACTGACTTCAAAAACCATATAGTTTGATTCGATCCTTCGATTGCTTGCCAAGCCTCTCTAGGGCATTTCTATCAACTCCACATCCCTAGTTTATCTCAGCACAAAGGGACAAATGAGAAGTTACGTTCTAAGTTTTTAGACAGTTGAATTTTCACAAGGTAAATGCATGAATTTCGGTCTATCTTTTTCACATTCTTAAGTTCATATTTTCAAAAAGATACATTAAAAAAGAAAAAGTTTTTTATTTATGTACACATGCGGATCTCACCCCACACTTTTGAACGAAGTCGTGCCTTTCAGCACTACTTAGTTCAAAAGCCATGCAAGCAGACAATTACGAGAAGGAAATGATATTAAGGAAAAGGGAAGGACAAAACTCCCTTTAAGGTGTCGTGTGAACGACATGGCACGAGGCTGGATAATCGAGGGAGTTCGGCTGGGGCCTTGAACTCTTAGCGTAGCCCTGACTGGCTTAATGTTGCACCCAAGTCCGATTCCTGAATAGTCAAATCTTCTATGCACCAAGTGGGTGAGAGCGACTTATTGAAAAAGTAAAATACAGAAAATAAAAGACAGAAAATTAAAGTGCGGAAAGTAAGATAGTGTCGGGTTACCTCCCGACCAGTGCACTTGTTTAACGTCGTTGGCTCGACAGTACCTTATTCCTGGATCACTGGTTGGGATCCCATGGGTGGCTCAGGTCAAATTTTGCCACCGTTCCTGTGTTGCTTCTTGCCTTGCCTTTTCCCGATTTCTTGTGAGATGATGTGCTTGGGTCCAGTTCCCCTTGTTCTGATTGTGTCTCCTTCCAACGTCTTTGAGAAGGTGAGGGACCTTTGACCACTAGCTTCTTGAACTGGATTTTCTGGTGTTTAGGGCTGCCTTGTCCAGTCATGACGAAAACGTGCTCTATCGAGGAGTCGTTCTGCTCAGGCCCTTTTCCCATCCTCTTTTCAGCCTCTTCATGGATCACATAGTTTTCAGCGATTTGTCTATTGATCGAGGGGAAAAGTTGGGAAGCTTGCATCTTAAGGCTTGGTTCTACCTCGTCGTGTCTGTTTGTGAGGAACTGGTCATAGATGGTTTCGGCTGCCTAGGTGATGATAGCTGGCTATGGCTTGGGCAGCATACTGGTGGTATTCTGGACTTCTTTTTCAGTTGGCTCCGCCTCAAGTTCCCATGAAGGTTCATTGCTTCCAGTGCTTTCTATATCCCAGTCTTCTGATGGCTCGGGAGTCTCTTCTGATGGCTCGGGAGTTTCTTCTTCTGTCTCTGGACCAGCCTCTTGCATTTCTCCGTAAGCTTGGGGTATTCGTTTTGTAGCTGCGGCCAGGTCATTTATGAGGTACCACGTGTCTGCTATGGAATAGTTCCTAGCTGATCTCCTCATTGCCTCGTTAATCCTTGCTAGATCAGCGGCCTTCATCCCACGAAGAAATTTTTGAAGCAGAATTTTCTTCGTGAATCCATGGTGCGGGCAGTTTGAGACGATGGTGTCAAAGCTCGTGTAGTATTCGTCCAAAGTCTCATCCCGGGATTGTTGCAGGCACATGATCTTCTCACGGGTTTGTTGTCGTAAGGATGGAGGGGAAAATTCTTTCAGAAATGGAACACAGAGGTCCACAAAATGTACTGCACTGCTAGCGGTTGACGTGTAATACCAGATCGTTGCGAAATCAGTTAGAGAGAATTTGAAGCATTTAAGCTTAAATTCCTCTAACATTTCATTTGCAGTTTTAATGAGGTGGCAAACGTGGTGAAAGTTTCGGCAGTGTTGTACTGGGTCTTCTCCATCCGTACCTCCGAACAGTGGCAGATGTCATGTTGTCCATGCATATGAAGGGGGTTGCGTCATGAGGACATGGGAGGGAAAGAACAACTAATCCGATGGCTAATTCCCCGGCAACGGCGCCAATTTGACGGAGCCCACTGCACTGTCGTTAAGGTGCAATGTTCTCTGTACAAATAAATTTATATTTTCCGCTACTCGCGACTACACTACTGGGTAGTAAGTGGTAAGTAGGGGTCGAACCCAAGGGAATTAGAGGGATAACTGTTCTTTAGGGGATCGTATGGTGAGTGATTTTAGGTCGATTGCGGACTTACTGTTAATTACTAAGCTACTGTTTTTGGTTTTTTTTGATTTTTTATGCGGAAAAGTAAATACAGAAAATAAATACAGAAATTAAAATACTAAAAGTAAAAGAGTTAAGGGAAGAAGACTTACAGTGGGTGATGCGTGATTGCGATTCCTCCGGTAGATGAGCGGTTGATGGTTGTAGTTGATCGAGCAGTTTATAAAAGTAAATACAGGGGGGTTTTTTGTAATTCAAGGGAAAGTATTCGGTTTCAGGTACCTTGTATTCTAACATGTTTATTAATAACCGTTAGTAACCTTTCTAAGTATTCAAAGATGAATCGAGGCCCTTTCGCAGCGCAAGACTTGCAACATCGTTTAAAGCAACACTTGTTCTACTTCAGACTAATTCCTCCTTTCGAAGTATCTTAGCCTTTTGTGCATCCACCTGATCTCTCAGTTACGATCGACCAAATGGTGTTTTAGATAAGTCGAACTCCTCGATAAGCTTTGCTTGTTACAGCTTTCACTTACCGAGTATGATCACGAATTCCCACGGAAGAGCTTTGCTTGTTACAGCTTCCACTCAACCTTGGAAACTCTGACTATATATGGCACATAGAACAAGTTTTGAATACAGAGAAATGAAACTAAAAGAAATTAAAACATTATATAATACAAGAAAATACCTTCGACCGAACGAGGAGTTTAGCTACGAATATCCATGGAAAAGGACATCATAACTAAATACTCGGGGGTTTTTGAAAACAGTAAGAGGGAAAGGGGTGGAATACTCAAGAACCAACAGGAGTATTCCCAATTTCCTACTGAATACTCAAGAACCAACAGGAGTATTCTCTAAAGTATAATACTCAAGAACAAAGAGGAGTATTATTTCCAATCAGTATAATACTCAAGAACAAACAGGAGTATTATTTCCAAAACCAAACTTACAAAGTAACAAACTTAGAGAGAGAAGTGAATTACAAATTTGTGGATTTTGTGGATGATTACAAGTGAAGGGAATGGCTTGTATTTATAGCCATGGAGGGTTGAGGAGATGATGACATT